>CM038221.1:24472655-25881405 GCA_021442155.1 Cymbidium sinense | reverse complement strand
CCAATATGACTCAATTGTGCCTAAAAAAGATAGACCCAAAATTAATTAAACCCATTTAAAAGAAAACTTACCCAAAACTATTTATGCCTCAATTGAACTTGATTGAAGCTTTATTACAATCCAATTCATCCAATTGATCCACTTTACCCAATTTGACCTAAAAGTCCAAATTGAGTAAAAACCTAATCAAATTCAAAATTGGACCTAGTAAAATCTTGCAATCATCTTTAAACCATTAATTGATCATATCTAAACCCTTAATTGATTTCAACCAGTCCAATTTGCCTAATTGACCCTCTTAACCCATTGACTAAATTTGACCTAAAAATCCAAATTTAGTCAAAACTTGATTCATCCCAAATTAAATCGAACCAATCACTTCCAAAATGATTATTGATAATGATTAATCATCCAATTGCAACCAATTGAATCTAAATTGAGTTAATTTAGCCCTTTGACCCTATTTGACCTAATTTAACCTAAATGGATAAATTGAATCAATATTTGATCTAAATCAAATTGAATTGAACCAACACTTATAGTCATTCTCAAATTGATTATTGAACACTTCTCAATCATCATTTAAAACCAATTTGACCAATCCAACCAATTTGATCCATTTAGCCCAATTTTACTTAAAGGGTCAAGTTGAACCAAAACTCAGTCTCATCCAAATTGGATCAAACCAAAGCCTTCAATCATCTTTAAATAAAAAAGTCAAACATTACTTAACTACCACTTCAACCTAATTTGGTCAACTTAACTCACTTGGCTCATATGAACCTATATGAGTTAAATTTCAATCCAATCCAAATTGAACAAAACCAATGACACCAATACATCCCAAATTATCATTTGAACTTAACTCAATAGCCCCTTGGGGTCCAATGTGATCAATTGGTCAACTAACTTAATTAGACCCATATTGACCTATATGGATCAAATGAGTCAAACTAAGTCCAAACCTAACCAAACTTGGCCATACTTATCCTTGGATCCCCTTGACCTACCAAGTGGGCCCAACATAAGGTGAACCTAGTTCTACACAAAAAATGAACCAAGGGTTTTAAATATAAAAAAATCCCAAATGGAATGGTCCAACCCCTCCCTTTAGCTAAGGCAGTCACCTTAGCATGCTTTAGCTCACCCTAGCTAAGACAAGCTGACCCAAGGCCAGTTTGCTTACCCATTAACCAAGGAGAGGATACCTTAAACATGATCAATTAGTGGTTTAGCCACCATGGGTTTCCCACTTCACCATTGGTCACCAACCTCCAACTAGTAGAGGAGGTCCACCTCATTAGTCATAAGTCAAAACTAGCCTTGCCTACTACCTGGTTGGTTGCCATGACATAAATCCACTAGAAATGGTGGTTCACTTGAGGAAGAGGTATACACCTCTTATCTCATTCAAACTCAACATACACTATCCTTAGAGCTCTAAAGCTAGTCCCCCAAGTTCCTAGAGCTTCTCTTAATCCCTAGCTTCGATAAGACCAACTCATTTTTAGCTTGAGTGACCTCCATACCCAACCACCTCAAATCCTCATTGAAGTCAAATTAACTCTTCCCACACCTTCCTCACACCCAAGCAAGTGAAAATGAATCAAACCAATTGATTTGAGTAAGGGAAGGCTGTTCTAGGCCAACTCTAGTGAGCTCATAGTGATTCATGGTCCACGAAGCATTCATCCAGGAGGCAAGGGAGGATCTTCTCAATAGAGATTTCTCTCTACTACAAGAAGCTACCTCACATGTTGGGCCATCTTCCTGTGAGGTAATTCCTTCAAATTATATGCTTAACTATAAGAGGTTGGTTTTCATTAAGAGGATCGTGTGATGTGAGTAAAAGATTGTTGTGTGACTTTAATCAAGGCATATGATCACTTTAGTTTTCTTCCTTGATCGATTTGGAGTCATTTCCCTCAGTCTAAGCTCTAATAAGCTAAGATTGAGTGACAAGGGATAGACGGTGTCCATCTCTTACTAGAGGTTGAAGATGAAGCATACTTTGTCCATTCAACGTGATTAGAACATATAGCTGTGATAATTCATGTTACAAATTATTTAATTTAATCCTTTAATCCATTGGATTAATTGTGGCCATTCCATCTGTGATTAAATGGTTGAGATAAAATTGCATCTGCCACTATATGATTCATAACTAATTTTAAGTGACCAATTGGGGATGGTTTAAGTGACAACCCAAGGTAACTAATTGGGGACAGTTTAAGTGACCAACTAAGGTAACCAATCAGAGACGGTTTAAGTGACCAATCCTGTAGCATCATGCGTAAAGTGTGGCTAAGTCAGCACCATGTGTGTAATCCCTTTTAAAATTAATTTTAAATAGATTTAAGTGGGTATAATTTAGAAAAATCATAACTAATTATGGAAAAATATAAAATAAATAAATAAATACTTAATGGAAATCTTAAACAAAGGAGAATCCAAGAAAAATAAAAACCTTAATTTATTGAGCCGAAATCCAAAATTCCAAACCTTAAGAGGTCATTTTATGCATTTAATAAATTTGTATAATTAAAAAAAAAATTTTTTTTTGTGGAGGATTAAATATATATTTGAATATTAATGGTAACTAGAGAAATTAATTATAGCCTATGGTTTTAATTACTTTCCAAAATCACCATTAAAGGGGCTTTATTAATTAATTAAATTATGAATTACCTTAAGACTTAAAATATTCATAATAATTACCAAAGTCTCCAAACAATTGTCATCAACCATCTTTGTGTTTAGTTAATAGAGAGGTTTTCAATGAAATCAAAATCTTTAATGAGTTTTGGATATTTTAAGTGTTAGTGTTGATTTTTGGTTGTCCCTATTTCTTGAATTAATCCAAAAATATAAGAAAATTTGCATTAGAACTTTTTTGGTATGTTTACTTCATCTTTCTTTATGTTCAATAAATATTTTATAATTTTTGGACTTGTATTTAAGGTATAATTGAAATTTTGGGCTCTTTTGAGCTTAATTAAATAAATTAACTAATTAACCATAATTAAATCTTAAATTCACTTAAACAATGTTTAAACCACTTAATGAATAGAGATGGTTGAGAGACAACTTTAGTCCATTAATCTTCTCTTTAAGATTAACCAATCAAAATTTTAAGTTAATAAGGAAAGTTCATTAAGCTTAAGTGTGATTATTTTTATATGAATAACCTTAGGACTTAATGGTCTTAAATAAATTGATTTATGATGCTTGATTACTTTACTTCAATTTTTTTATAAATTTATACTTCATACTCAATGTACATCATATTTTAAAAATAAAAAAAATTCATTAATTAGATGCTTATGATATATAACATGGTTATTATCACTAGTAAATTCTAAATTATTTGCAAATTAAATAAATTAATATATATTGTAAATCAAGCTTTGATGAAGACAAATAAAACTAATATATTTTCTATATATACAATCTACATGTCTTGAAAGGCATATAACCTGGACATCCCGAGGACATATGGCTATTGATCCAAAGGAGGTCTTGGAGCATGTACCATAGTTTAACAATGGCATCCACCTTTAAAAGTGTGTGGTGAAATACATACGATGATTAAATTATTTTGAAATTAGTGTCTCAAAATTAATTAATTTTGTCTTGAATATTTATACATACAAATATTTGGCAAAATAGATACATAGGCTGGACATCTTGGGGGCGTAATGCTATTAGTCAGAAAGGGGTCTTCGGTATATTGACTCCCTAGTTTAATAATGGTATATATCTATACTGAGCTAAGTATATTTGTATGTATACTTATGTATTCAAATTCATTTTATTTGCAAAATTCATATAAAAATCCTAACCAAAAACTATTGCATAAATAAAACACACATATACATGCATGCATACATGAATACTTCAAATAAAAGATCAAAATATATTTCTTTGATGAAATTAATTATTTTCAAAATCTAATGTTAAGAGAGATAAACGTGATTTATAGCCATTAATCTTAAGGTATCTTTCATATGACCATAATTATATTTAGATTCAATCCGAACTTAAGAATCTAATAAGTTTAAATCTCCATTAAGAATATTAAAAATCATAAATTTTACCTTTAGCTTTAACCTAAGGTTTGGATATGAGATGGGATTCTTCTCTTTTCATACTCTTTAAAATATTCAAATGAAACATTAAACTAAATCAAAATCAAAATTTGTTTTCACTCATTAATCACTTAAATTGTAATCACCATAAATTAAGCACCTATTTGGAAAAGAAAATTCAAACATTAAAGCTAGTTTTATCACACCACACAAGCCTCGCATACACTTTAGAATACTAAGTCACTGATACTATAATTAAGTTAGGAAAGTGCTTTGTTTGGTTTGATATTTTATTTTATGATGTATTATTTTAGATGGATGTTAAGGTGAATGCTTGTAGTCTAGATGTTAGGGCAACATAATACTAATGATATTTTTTATAAGGATTATGCCTAAGGGACCACTATAATAAAAATTATAAATTCTTTTACTCATATGTGTTACTTAAGTTCGTAACCATAATCAACTAGGATAGGTAGGTTGGTGAGACAGGGAAGCTAAGTCCCAATGTATGGAATATATATAAATTGCTTTATGTCAATATGCATAAATATAACCTCTATTTTGCTATTTTATTTTAAATTTTCATAAAGAATATAATTTTATAATTGATTTATGATTAGAATAATGGATTTTAAGATGAGTAGTAGCTAAAAGGTCTTGACCTTGGAGGCCCTATGAATCCTAAAGAACTTGATCCATGAAGATGAAGATCAAGATTGAAGACTCCTATAGTATTATTTCCATTATAGATTAATTTAAACCCAAGCTATATAAGGATAGAGCTCGACCACCAATCCATTTTCATTCTTTTTTGAGGTGTACATTAGTACCCGGTCACATCAGCCTCATATTCTTTTAAATAGCTAATGTGTTTACATTGATTGTGTCATATAAATGACATGTTTTACATAAGTTTCTTAATGAGTATATGCTTATTGTATGGCCTATATATGGTAAGGCCTTTAAAGACTTAAATTTTCTACCCCTACTAATAAACTCTAATTAAAATTTTAAGAACACATAATCTCACCATAAAGCCTAAGCATTTAATCTAGATAAAATATTTAGCAACCCATAAGTTTGTGATGAATGTTATAACACCATGCTTGCATATTGTTTCATTTCTACAAACATGAGGTCTCTACTCTTGCATGATAAGGGATATGGCTTGACTTGTGAGAGAAAATCCCTTGGCTTGAGTCTAAAATAATGAGTCAAAATTTGAATAAATATTATAATTTTTATTGCATCAGTCTAAGCCATGATTTTCATATAAATCATGATCTAGTCTATTAGAGGGTGAGTTTATGACTCTAACTTCATTTCTAATAAATAACATAACTTAGCCATCTTACATTTACATAAGACCGACCCATATGATTTTGAATTGTAAGATATATTAGCTGCATCCACTCTAGGTGTCTGTAAGTCTAAGAGAGGTAAGATGGCTCACACCTTTGGGTAAGGATATGCCAAAATATCCCATTTTGCTGAGTGAGATTAGGTCAAGTTTCCAGCTTATGCTGGAACACCATTAGACATAGGGTTCATAGGTACTTATTTCTCTATTACGATGGGTATGTCATCACCTATTAGGCATTTTTATAATTTTTTGTTATGAGAATATAAATCATAGCAATCTAATGAAATGTCAACTCAAATAAATATAAATTTCTCTTCAAATATATAAAGCTCAATCATATGATATATTGGAGTATGTCTCTAGGTTTCCTAATTTTTGAGTAATCCCTCCTAATTCTTCTTTAAATTCTAAAAAAATTGCTCCATTTGAACTATCCCACTTAGTTATCCAAATTTGTCCCAATTCTTTGATATCCAAACTTTAAAATCATTAAAGACACCAATTGACTACTAATCGAAAGTCTTCTTAAGAGATCCCCATTTTTCTAAAACATAACTAACTATGGGGGCTTGCCCTTATAGGGAACTAAAGAACTAGGTTTAAAATAAACTCTGCTTTACGTCATCCATGTAAAGTAATAGAAAAATACTTTGATACATGTAGACCCATATAGCTTAGGAGTCCTTATTAGGTGATCAAGTCCATTGCAGGGTGATTCTTAGATAGTATTCATTCTTTGATGTTGTACTCAATCACTTTAATAAGAACCATCAAAGATCTGGGTGGTGTTTCTAATACTCTAAATTTAAACACCACACTAGTGTATGTGCTCTCTCAAGACTATACACCACCAGCTCGAGTCCCTTCTACTATCTACATAGATTTGAAATCTAGTTTGGAAGATGATTCTTATATAGTCAGAGCACCTACTACTTTCCATCATTCATAGAATTAGTTAGAGGTGACACCAAAGCTTGATAGTGGTGAATCTAAGGTCATTGAACATAGCATTGATATATCTGAACTATCATTGTATAAGAAGATCAATCAAATTGTGAGCACTCTAACTCTAACCCAACTCTCATTAGAGACTATTAAGGGTTTGGTAATTAATGATACACCATGACTGGATGAAGACAACAAGCCTCAAAAGTTTCATTTAGAAGCCTCATCCTTAAGTTTTAGAGTTGATACATAACTTGAGGAAGAACCATTTAAGAAAATAATAAAACTAACTTTTGATTGATATTTGGCTAGCGTCCAAAATTTAGCCAAGCAGAACACATACATGGTCTAAGCATAGGTCAAAATACTTCAAGAAAATGTGGAAAAGAAAATGCAAGAAAGCATAATCGAGGTTGGGATTTGGCATAGTGAGTCTGATAAATGACAAAGAATATTTCTTAGTCATCACCAACCACCTAGAGTCTAATAGGTTCCTCTCAAATAATACCAATTCATTTGAAGATGTTTATTTAGAAAATTTAGATGATCCCGATGACTCCAAGTTAGGGATACACCCCTAGAGCTAGAGAAAGAGATAAAGTCAATGATAGATAAGTTGAGAGAAATAAATTTGGAAACTAATGAAAATCCTTATCGAACATTTATCTTCCCTGTTGAGTGAATCTAAATCCATTGACCTAATTAAACTACTTTCAGAGTTTAAGGAGTGCTTGTTATGGAGTTATCAATAAATGTCTGAACAAGTTTCTGAAGTGGCTGTCCATAAACTAGAAATCATGTTTGATGCAATACCCATTAAGCAAGCTCCCTTGCAATTAGATGTCAAATAATAGGTCATCTCTGAAGTTAAGAAGCTGATCGATGTCAGATTTATCTAAGAAGAGAAATACCTTACTTATAGCTAGTGTCATCTCATTTGGAAAGAAGAATGGCTAGATTTGCATATGTGTTGACTTTAAGGATATTAATAAGCCATGTCCTGAAGATGAGTTCCTGTTACATATACCGGAGTTGATGGTAGACATAGCCTCTTCACATGCAATCTTCTTATTCATGGACTTGTTATCTGGTTACAACCAAATTAAGATGGCACTAGAGGATGAGAAGAATACCATTGAGAATACCAATTAGAATCTTTGATATATGGTCATTTCTTTGAGCCTTAAAAATGCTAGTGTCACATACCAATAGGCCATGACTAGGATTTTTGATGAGCTCATTCATTGTTAGTCAAATGTTATAAAAAAAGGAAGACCACTTATATGAGTTGAGAGTAGTTTTCAAGCAATTATGAGATTATAACCTAAAGATGAATCCCCTAAAGTGTGCTTTTAGGGTGCTTTAGGGAAGCTTCTAGGATTAATAGTATGACATTATAAAATTTGAGATTGTCTCAAAAAGATCATAACAATAATAGAAATGCCACCTCATAAGATTCTAACCTAGATTATGTTCTTTCAAGGATGTTTAGCATATTTAAGATACTTCATATCAAATCTATATGATAAATTTCAACCCTTTATGGTGCTCTCTAAGAAAGATGTCAAATTTAAATGAGATGATAAATGTGAGCACACTTTCAAGAGCATAAAAAATACTTGATGGCAACCTCAGTGCTACCTACTCCTATCTTAAGCAAACCATTCATTTTATGCATAACAACATTAAATGATTCCCTCAGTGCTTTGTTGGCCTAAGAAAATGAAAAGGGAAGGAAAATGCACTCTACAACCACCTCCTGATTCTTACAAAGGCTAAATATACATAAATAGAAAAATATTTCCTAGCACTCATATTCATATAAAAGCTTAGACACAATATGCTATGTTAGAAAATTAACTTGATTTATAGAGTTAACTCATTGCAATACCTCATGCCATGGTTGATGCTATCCTAACGGTTAACTTGATGGTCCATGATATTATTGTAGTTTGATATCACTCACATGTCCCTTCGTATTGTGAAGGAGCAAGTGTTAACAGACTTTCTAGTACCATATCCATTCTCTATTGACTCCCCTCTAAATGATAATCTCCCTAATGAACATATTATAACTTTAGAGAGTGCGAGTAATCATCGTTGGGAATTATATTTTGATGGAGTGGCCTTGTTCCTAGGGAAAACTGAACCACAAAGCACTCTGCTGGGCAAACCAAAGATTGGGTTAGTTTTCTTAACTCTAGACCACAAAATATTGCAATTTTTATATCACCTTTAAGAGCCCTACATGAATAATGAAGCCAAGTATAAGGCTCTGATCACTAGTCTAAAGTTAGCCATGTTATTGGGCATCAAAGGCATCAATAACTTTGGGGATTCTAACTGAGTAGACAATCAAATTGATGGGTCCTATAAGGTTTTCAATCTTAAACTTATCAATACCACAAATACACTATGGAGTTAACAAATTAAATCCTAGAGGTCACCATATATAAAATTTCTCAAATTGGAAATGCCATAGCATATGAGTTAGCAAAACTCACAAAAGAGATTGCTTGTCCAAAAAGTGGGTCCATATTGATAAAGGTGTACAACCATCAAATCCTATCTTCTATTAATATTAAACTCATCAAAATACAAGCTCTAGAAGAGGAGGTTACCACATCCAAAAATAATGAAGGGATTGACTAGTGACAACCCTTCTTTGATTATCTATCCAAAGGTAAACTACTTAAGGAGTAGTCTCAAGCTCATTAAATTAAATAAAGGGTGTTATCTTATGCACAAGTTGATGTCATGCTATACTGATGGCCTATGATCACAAATGTTATGATGTTTAAACAAACATGATGCTCAAAAAATTTTAATCGAGGTGTATTCATGGTTATGTTGAGCACATAAATCAAAACCAAAGATGAAAGAAAAGATCAAATGACTAAAGTATTACTGGCCCTCAATGGTCATTGATTGCATGGACATGACTTGACAGTGTCATCTATGCTAAGTCCATAGAGTTGTTCCACATCAACCGCCTAATACCTTCACCCCATAGTGATATCATGGTCTTTTAAGTATTGGGGTACCTATATAGTGGGTTTGACTGATCCTCCTTTCTCTGAGGTCATCGCTTCATCCTAGAGATAATAGATTGTTTTTTTAGATGGGTAGAAGTAGTCCTATTGAGGAAATTCAAAGCCTATCATGTTCTTCAGCTTCTTTAGGAACTACATTATATATAGGTTTAATGTACCCTGTTGGTCATATCTAATAATGGTACCACTTTCAAGAGTACTAAGATCAATAATTTCGTCAGGAAACATGACATATTGGAGGTACTCAACTATATATTATCCTAGGGCGAAAATGGGCTAGCTGATGCCTTCAATAAAACTCTTGTACAAATTTTAAAGAAAATACTAGATGATTATAAAAGACTGGCAGGAGTAATTAAATGAAGCCTTGTGGGCCTACTGCACTCCATATAGAACTCTGATGCAGTCCACTGCTTTCTCCTCAGTGAATGGGTGTAAAGTTGCTCTCCCTCTAGAAGTTTAATTGCCATAACTAAGGAACACTATGAGCAAAAAAATCATAACCGAGCAAAATGCTATGCTTCAGTTGAAGGAGATCGAAGGTCTTGAAGTGACATCTTCAAGCATGTTAAAACTCAAGTTGTACAAGGCACAGATGGTTCAGATTCACAACAAGTTAGTTAGCACAAGAGATTTTTGAGTTGGAGAGCTTATTTTGGATCTTAGATGACCGATTTTCACTCATCATCACAAAGGTGGCAAGTTTGACCACCGTGAAAAGGGCCTTTTATCATAGAAAAAGCTTATCATGGTAAATCATATTATGGTGAAAAATAAATTTATATATTTCTTTCTTTATTCTATCTGGAAAGAATAAGTGAAAACAAAAAATATATATATACCACTTTGTTTGGACACCACATAGATCCGCATATGTTCTTATTAGGGTGATCTATGACATTGAGTAAAGGTGTACTATCTTAAAGATAGAAGCCACCACCCTATACTAGACCTAATCACCTCAATAAGGACTCCTAGGACTATGGGTCTTCATATGTACCAGAGATTCTTCCCCCACTTTACATGGAAAAGTAAAGCAAGATTTATTTTAAACCCGGATCATTAAGTTCCCTATGGAGGAAAGCTCCCAAAGTTAATTACATCCTAAGGAATGACATTCTTTAAGATTACTCTATATTAAGGTAAATGATCATTATTTTGAAAGATTTCAAAAGGTAGGACTATCAATCAATTAGTTTATTTTTAAAAGATCAAGTGGGATTGATCAATAGGAGGGAGTTATTATCGAAGCCAAGGGAAGATAAGTAAGGGGATGTTCATGATACTAAGAAGCCTAGTAAGCACCCCAAGCTATCTTATGGTTGGACTTTATATTTTTGAAGTTGCGGTGATTTATATGTTTAAGTTGAATTTTTTTAGAAATTTAGGACTTACAATTCCATGATACAAGATCATGAAAATGCCTAAGAGGTGAGGATTTATACTCATAGCTCAAAGGGAAGTAGCAACCTCGAACCTAAATCTAGGGAGCTTTGGTGAGGCCAAAGCACAACCTAAATCTAGGGCAAAAATGGATATATGGTTTACCTCCACAAGAGAGGATAGACCACTCAACTGTTTGGACTTACAACCACCTAGGGGTGGCTGCCAACTAACTCATCCTACGAGTTTAAATACATGTTGACAAGTTATATACTTTTGTAAGATAGCTAATATGTTATTTATTTAGAAAGAGGCTAAGCTTTAAACACACTCCCTAAGAGATTAGATCACGTAGGGCATGATTTAATGACTTAAATCTAATGCAAATTTTGTTGTATTTTATTTTCATTTTTGGACAATTGATTTGACACAGGCTTGTAGGATTCATATGCCTAATGCATGAGAAATTGAATTATGGGCCAAAATTAGCAAGAAAGGAGGTGTGTCCACCATGGCTCTCAAAGGTCAAGCCAAGTTCTTTGGCATGGGTGGAAGCTCTTCAAATCAAGAGTGAAATAATATGCTTTTTATGCATGATGTGAGAAAGAAAATATAACATCCAGCTAAGGGGTTGCTAATTCTTTTATCTTATTTATAACCTAGGCTTTAGATAAGATTATGAGTTGTTTATTTTTAATTTGAGTTGATTAATCAAATAAAAAATTTATTTTTCTCTAAGAGCCTAATTGTCATCCAGACCATACATCAACATAAGGAAAGAAACTAGGAAAACATGCCATCTTAATGCACTAGCTAAATAAACATCACTCAATTTATAAAACTAGTACAAAAGAATAAGAGGCCTTTTGTGGTCAGGCTCCACCGCACAAACCCAAAAAAATTGGATAGTTGAGCTCTACCTTTATACAACCCATATTACAAATGAATTAATTACAATCAAGAAAGAATTCATGTTATGTGGGTCTTCATTCTTCATTCTTCATTTCTTCTTTTCTTCTTCCTTCTTTTTTTCTTCTTTCTTCTTTTGGTTGGTTGGAATGTGGTTTGCTCCAAGGCTTCACATGGTACATAAGACATGATCTTATGACCAATGATCATCCTAATCTCCAACAACAATCATTCCAAATCCTAATTGCAAAATTACATGAGAATGGGAAAAAGGAAATCTAACTAAAATCTGTAAAACAGAAATTAGCTAAACACACTACACAATCCCAAGCATGTATATGAATAATTTGGACTTAGCACCCCACACATGGGTAACCAAGTCCACCTGGCCTATTTTTGGATTATACTTAAGGGGAAGCCACCTGCATAGCAAAAGTAGTTATATTTTTATTACATCGCCCCTTAAGTACAATCCCTTGCAGAAGATAATGATTAGACAAAGGTCATCCTATCATTAAGTCTACACACATACACCCTAACATCTAGACTAAAATATCACATCATAAAACAAAAGCAAACATCAAACTATGCACTGCCCTAACATAGGACTAGAAATGTTGGCCTAGCCTAATGTGTGTGCCATTTAAGATTTGTGTGGTATGTCTTAGCTAAGCTTTAAGGTTTAGATTTTCTGTATAAACATATTCAACTTAGAGGGAGGTTTCATTTAAGTAATTTAGTTGATTTGGTCAAGTTTTATTTCATGATTTGATTTAGTTTGAATGAACCTACAATTAATTACTAAGTTGTAGAGGGAAGAAAAGAGAAGAGAACTTCTCTCTCATCCCTACCTTAAGTAATTTCTAAGGTAGATTCATTAATGAATTTTTGTTTAGTGAATATTTTGTTATGTGTTTTAATTAATCTAAAGTTAAGATTTTTCCTAAACAAACCTATTCAAAAAGAAAGGCATTTTAAGATTAAGTAAAGTGAATTACTATCAAAAATACACACTTCATTTCTTTCCAACATGTGCAACATGCATATGGATGGATCCTAAGCATATCTATACATACAAATACAGATATTTAGCATACCTTCATGATGAATGCTAAGAGATATTACTTAAGGAAATTTGAATGCTTCATGATGCATGATTTAATTAAGTAAAAAAAAAAGAGAGATTCTCTTATCCATTTTCATATGTAGATTTACAAGTATGAAAGACATAAGTGAGTACAATGCCAATTTTTATGTTAGGGGTGTAAGGTACAAGACCTACTTGGGGCTACTTAAAGCTTGGCAATGCCAGGGTGTCCAGACTAATATACCACATTTCTTAAATACATGTACATGTACAAAAAGGAATGCATGGAAAGAGAATCATGCGAAAAAGCTTATGCTTGTTTGTTTTGATTTGATTATTTAGTTAACATGTGTTCTGTGGAGTTTCTTCTTAAGTAATGACATAGGAATTTATAGGAATGGATTTAAGCAGGTGTTATGTCCTTTTCAAATGGACTATACCCTTTGCAAACCCTATACAAACCTATGTTAAGAAAGAGAAGGAAATCACATAACACATTTTATGTTATTCACATGCAAGTCTATAAGTACTTATAAATAACATGCTTTTTATTTATAAGGTTTGATTTATAAGTTTTGAAAATAATTTTGAATTTAGTAGTGATAATAGCCATCCATATTCTTACTTTAGCCAAAACATGCGATTTGACATAAAGGAAATATTTCATTTTAAGTTATTTTTAAAAGATATGAATGCATGATTTTGATATGACATGCACATTTAGCATGCTAGAAAAGAAACAAAGTGATGTAAGCATGTAATTCCACTCACTCCAATTAATTAAAGACAATCTTATGGAATAAGATTATTTAAAGTGAATCAAAGTTGGTTTAAGGAAATTTTTATTTTATTTTGAGTTTGATTTGAGTTTAAAGAATGTGAGAAGGTTTGCTGGTCTTTACCCATTCCCCCATGTATGAGTTGATTTAGTTTATTTTTAGAGCCATTAGATTGATTTTATATCTTATTTAGGTTAAGGTGTATATTAAGTTTATTAATTACCCCTTTACCTACACCACTTTAACATACTTAAGCAAATAATTATGAGCCAATGTATGACATAAAACCACAAGGAATTTAAATCAGCAATGCACCTAAAAAAGAAAGGGGCCTAATGCATTTGGCTCACAATTAATGATTAATTAAGTTAAAGGGTTTAATTTAAGTACTTTCATAACCCTTCCCATACATATGGGTTAGGTATGATTTCTTTAAGCTACTTAGGTTTTTGAATGCCTAAGCACCTACCCAAGAAGATATTGATTAAGTTTAGATTGATTTGATTTTGAAATTTTGATTAATTAAGTCATTTAACAAAGTGATTAAACCATTTAATTAATTTGCACTTTAATTTGATTTTTATTCAAATGAAATAAACTTAGGAAAAGATTTGGGAGAGGGCTCCTAATCTCATTCCCTAAGTTCATTCACTATTCTAAGGTAATTAGCAAACTTAATTAAGGAATTTATCACTATTGAATAGGTTAATTAGCCATTTAATTAATTAAGAGAGTGATTAGAAATGAACCAAGCAATTATACGAATTAAACCATTAATAAATTCCAAGAAAATTAGGGGAGGCAGAAGTCATCCCGCTAAACATACCTAGGAAGTTTGGAATTAATAAATGGAATAATTAGGAAGTAATTAACATAATTACATTCCTAATAAAACCCTAATTACATAAAATATACTATTCAAAATCAATTAAACTTAATTTTATATTATTCCCCTTTGAAATATCTTCAATTGCATTTGAGTTTGTAATTTTCTAATTTTTCTACATTTAGTTATGTATTTTTGAAGATTTTGTAATTAAAACTTAATTAGGAGGCCTAATTAATGACTAATCCATCAATGCCACATGGCTTTCTAATGCAGCGCACACTTTCCATGTGGCGCGATGGGATTGATCACTTAAGTTCTCACATCCTAAGTAGCATCAACCTGCAGTGCTACGTGGTTTCTCTATAGATCGTCCGATCAAAGATCAGACAGTCAGTATTAAACATGTGGTTCTAATAGGATAAATCATCAGATCTAGCAAGGTTTAATCAGGACCGTCCATCCAAAACATGCAGAATGGATGGTTTGTGATTCATTTCTGAGCTCGCCTATGAGAGAGGGCAACCATCCACTCCTTTGGGATTGATCCGAGGTCGATTGAGCTAAAATTTAACCCACACCATCATCATGCAAGGAGTTGAAGATCTAATGGTTAAAATGTAATGGGATTACAATTCCCTTCCAAAAGGACCAAAGAAAATTCTCCCTAAGCTCAAATTTGATCCATACCTCATCGGAGGCTATCACCGGCACTCCCAACCATCAAGGTAGCTTCATCCAATGGAGATGAAGCTTTGTTAAAGATTTTAGGGCTTGAGGTTTGAGTGGATCTTCGATGGAACAAAGTGGGCTTCAATTACTTGCAGCCTTGATCAAACTCTCCTTTCCCATGCTTTGAAAGCTTGGATGAAGACTTGGGTGAGCTCGATTGGATGCCCTCAGGGTGCTTAAAGGAGGAATTGAACTAAATTTGAGTGTTCAGTGAGATTGAAAAATCCTTGAACTCCCCTTTTTTGACTTGAGGAAATCCGAATGTGGAGAACTCAAAGTGGGTTGAGGGAGCTTGGAGAGACTTGGGAATGCTTACTCTAGCTTTCTATGCTTCAATCAAGAGTGAGAGAATGCAAATGAAATAAAATTAGGGGGAGTATATCTCCCCCTAAAAGGATTAGACGGTCGAGCTTGCATATGCTATTTTGATCAAATTGATCACTAGGGTTGAGTTGGTTAGGCCATTTTGGAGACCATGTGGTTCAGTTTGGCCAGAGGGAGGTAGTGGAGAAGTTCCCATGTGCTAAATGAGGTGGAGGAGTGATTCTCATGTGCTCATTTTGAGTGGGGTGGTCATTTTTGGTCTTGTGTTGGCTTTGGCTAACCCAAACCCATCGGGTCATGTGCAGCACACCCACTAGTGTCCACTTGGTCCACTAAGAGGGTGCCAAGTGGCCATGAAAAGGATATGATCAAATTCCAAGTGGAATTGGCCATAGGTTACCCTTGACCTAGAGGTAAAATGGTCATTTGCCTTTAATTTCACTTTGGACAGATTTTAAATAGTTTGAAATTGGGTTGGTCCAAATTTCAAAGAATTTGGAGTTGATTTGATGTCATTTAGCTCATGTTGACCCATTTATGTCAAAATGGGTCAACTTGGGTCAAGTTGACCAATTATTCAAATTGGGTCAAACCAAGGGTTGGGTCAAGTTCATATGACTATTTGAAATGTGTTAGCATCATTGGTTTGGTTCAATTTGATTTATATTTTGTTTTGGTTCATTTGATTTCATTTAGGTCAAATGGGTCAAGTTGACTAATTTGACCCATATGACCTAATTAGGTTAGGTCATGGGTTGATTTAGGTTTGGTTGGTCATTTAAAATATGTTGCAAGCTTTGGCTTCATTCAATTTTGGTTTGATTTGATTTTGGCTCAATATGATCTTTTAAGTCAAATTGGGTTCATGGCCAATTGGGCTAGGTTGGGTCTAGTTGGCCGATTGAGGCTTTAGATATGTTCAACAAATGGTTTAGAATGAATTTGAACCATTGGTTGCAATCAATTTGGCTTAGAATAAGATTTGACATATTTTGACTTTTTAGGTCAAGTGGCCAATTGGGCTAGGTTAGGCTCAAATGATGACTTGGTCAAGTTCAAACATTGATCATGAATTGGTTTTGATCAATGGTTCAATCAATTTGGCCTATGGTGGATTTTGACTATTTTAAGTTTCATTTTGATTAAGTGTTGACTTGGTCAACTCTTAGGTTTGACTTTATTTGACCTAATTTAAATGATTTATCATTTGTTGCTAACAATGTAAAGCTTAGGTGGGCTTAGTTCAATCTAATTTGGGTAGGACTAAAATTTGAATCATAAGGGCTACTTTAGGTCACTTTGGGTCAAGTGAGCCTAAGTGGGTCAATTGACTTGATGATCAAGTTTGAATTGAACTATATGGACTTATGATTGAAATATAAATCCATTTGCAAGTGATTTGGAGTCAAATGGGTTTTGATTTGTTTGATAATTTCAAGTTCAAAGGGTGAACATGAGCTTGACTTGGATTTAACTTTTAAATTTTGTTTTGGTTTAATGGTTGAAGTTTGTGTTTATATTTGGATTCATGATTGAAGTATTGATTGAATCATGAATTGAGTTTGATTTGGCTAAGTTCAAGAATTTGACTTGAAAAGCTTAGGTTGAATTTGGATTTGAGTTTTGAATTTAGTTTGGTTTGATGATTAAAGTTTGTGTTTATTTAATGATTGAAGGATTGATTGAGTTATGAAGAAAAAAAATCAAGGGTTTGGCTTGATTTGAATTTGATTTGGCTAAGTTCAAGAATTAAAGAAGGTTGGATTTTGATTAGATTTGGATTTGATTTGATTTTGGTTTTGGATATTTGAATTTATATTTCATTTATATTTGTGAATTTAAATGAAAATATAAATGGGTTATGAGAAAATCTCTTGAATTTGAATTGATTTGGATTTGATTTGAGCTAAGACCATAAGATAGAATCAAAGTGATTTGAGAAAATTCTTTGGAATTGATTTAAGGTTTGGTTTGGAATTGAGGTTGATTTGAGTTTAAGGTTGATTTGAATTTGGAGTTTGACTTGATAGAAGAAAGTGAGGATTTGGTTCAAGCTATAAGGTAGGCAAATTTTCTAACACCCCTAAGGCATAACCTATTCCTATGGCTAACTCTTCTAAGTCTCTAGGGTTAGGTTAAGTATTCACCTAATAACTAGAAGTGTCTTAAGACTAAGGAACTCTTAATGTCTAAGAGGAGTCCTATGCCTAAGATGGAAGGTATAGAGCTCATTCTATAAATGAGGTCAATAAAGGGTGCCCAATAGGTGTGGTGTGATTGACAAGGTACATCACACATATTGTGTGATCAAAATAATCAACAACTCAAACGATCACAAGCACTAACAGAAATGATCTTCTCTCAACCCAAGGTGTAGAAGGAATCAGGAGCCAATAATATGACTCTACTCATGTCAAGGACATAAGAGTGTGCAGGGGGAATCCACTAGGGATAGAGTATGTGAACCTTCCACTAAGGAAACAAGTTGAAGTCATCCTCAAAGAGATGAAAGGTTTGATTTGATTTGAGTCCCACTAGGGAGAAATTGATTTGATTTGTTTGATTGTTTAGTTTTTTTTTAAATTTTGACTCCACTAAGGGGGATTGATTGGATTTGTTTATTTTGATTAGTTGTTTGACTTCACTAAGGGAGGAAGGTTGAGTTTGTTTCAAATTTTAATTTTTGGATATTGGGATGGAGCTGTTTTCGATGGATCACACTGGCCATGGGCAGGCCTGCATTTACCAATCCAAAGGGGTAGTCTACCAAACACATAGTAGGACTAGCCAACCAAAGGGATTGCCTTTCGGTGTGTAGCAGCTGTACTAAGAAGAAAGCTTAGTAGGCTTACATCTTTCAAAGTAGGGACCAGTTGCTGGGGTGATCCATTGGCGAGGCAATAGATTAAGCTCAACCTAGGGCTGACTATTGAGTGAATGCTATTGGGGAACTTAAATCAGCTCAAAAGTAGTCAAGATTAATTTCATTTTTAATTATTTTTTATGGATCCTATCAGTTTGTGATGGACTATACTGAGTAGGGGCCATGGGGCTTGATCTACATTCAGATTTACCAATCCAAAGGGGTAGTATACCAACCACATAGTAGGACTAACCAACCATCGAGATTTCCTTTCAGTTTGCAATGGTCAAGTTTAAGGAGAAGAAAAAAAAAAAACACATTAAAGGTAACCCAACCTATACTATTGAGTGAATGCCATGGGAACTTAAATCAAAGATAGTCAAGACCGATTTCATTTTTTTAATTATTTTTGATGGGCTCCATTGGTTTGCGATGGATCACACTGAGAAGGAGCTTATATCAGCCTAGACATATCTTAGATTTTACTAATCCAAAGGGAGTAGCTTCCTGGCCAAGGGGAGAACTATCAAGCAAAAGGGGTGCCTTTCAGTTTGCAATGTTCAAGTTAGAAAGAAAGCGCGGGGACTCACATCATCCAAAATAAGGAACCACTGGGGTGATCGACCGATAAGGCAATAAATTAATCCTGACCTAGGGCTGCCCATCGATTTGCAGCAGTCATGCTAGAAAGAAGGTGTCATAGGCGTCTTCCAAAATGAAATGACTGTCGGGGTATCCTGTCTGTGGCAAAATAGATTGATCTTGACCTAAGGGCAACTACAAAGTGAGTGTCGATCTAGGGACTTATCTCAACTCATACAATTCTATAGAGTTCTCATAAAGATAGATGTAGAGGCCCTTTGGGGCTTATATTCCTAATCCACAAGCGAATAATTTTATTTATTTGTTTGTTTATTATGGATACTATTGATTTGCAAGGGATCATACTGAGGAGCTTACATCAACCTAGACCTATCTCAAATTTATTGAACCAAGAGAGAATCTATGCATCCACTGAACGGATTCTCCAACCACAGGGGTGCTTATTAGGAATGGAGGACTGTCAATCCAAAAGTAACCTGGGTAGTGCCTAAATGGGTTCGCAAAGGATGTAATCCAAATAGAGATCCCACAGGGAGAGGGGCCGCTAAGGACTTGATCCAAAACCCCAGAGAAGATAATTTGCATAGGTATTCGGTGGCCAACTCAAGGAGAAAGTGCGGGGACTCACATCTACCAAGAGTGGTGTATCCACCTGGTGAGTTTCTGTCAGCATAGAGAACATCAACCAACCTAAGGTGCCTGTCAGTTTGTGATAATTAGCTTAGGAAGAAAGCTCAGGGACTCACATCTTTCTACTGTGGAACTGATTGCCAGGATAGTCTATCTTTGGCTCGATAGGAACTATCCAACCTAGGGCGACTACTGAGTGAATGCCATCGGGGGACTTATATCAACTCAAATGTAGTCAAGAGGAAAGGAGCCTCTAGGAGACTTTTCCTAAACATCAAATATATACTTAACCTAGTTAGTGCATGATGGTTAGTTTAAGAAGAAAGCATGGGGACTCACATTTTCTTAAACAAAATCAGCATGAGGTAACTTACTGGCTGGGCAGTGAAGTCTACCAAACTAACAAGGCGCTTATCGGTTTGTAATGGTAAAGTTAGGAAGAAAGCTCGGGGACTCACATCTTCCAAACAAATGACCACCGGGGTGACAGGCTAGCGAGGTAGCACGTAGACCTGACCTAGAGCAGCTAATGAGTGAGTGCCACAGGGGGCTTGCTCCCACATCAAAATAGCTTGAATCAAAATATATGTGTTTGTTTTTGTGCTTATGTTAAAGGGAAAAGAACACCAGGGAATTGTGTTTGATCATGTTTGTGTTATGAAAGAGGGATAAGATGTCTCTTGGGTTATTTTACTCCTATCCTAAACACATCGTGGCAGATTCACAAGACAAGCAGATAACACTTCGAAAGAAGAGAAGATTTTGATGAATTGGAATGAAATTCTATTCTTTTAATGATAATTGTTTCCAAACATATTTTTATGGGTAATATTTCTTCAAATAGAGCCCATTAATTAGAAGCATCGAGTGTTCCCATTTACAATCGATAAGCTGATAAGATCCTCCTTGGTAGGCTTTCTTTATGACACAGGGGCCTTCCCAAGTGGGTTCAAACTTGCCTCCCATCTTTCGACGGGCAATAATTGGTCTCCTTAGGAATAATACAAGTTCACCTACTTGAAAGACCTAGGGCAAACCAGCTTGTTGTGAGCTTGATTCATTTTGGATTATATAACTCAAGGTTCTGGCATGCCCGTAGGCGTCTCTCCTCCCAACCTTTGAGTTGTTCTGACCGCAATTTTGCATTCTACTCTATAATGATCTAGCTACCCAATGCTATCCTTAGTGAAGGGAGTTGAACATCTAAAGGTAGAATGGCTTTATCCTCAAGGAGAATGCTAGGCGAGTTGGAGTTAGTATGTGATGTGTAAGCAAGGCTTCAACCAACTACTCATGCTTGCTATTATCAAATGTCTTTAGTATGGATGAGAGTTTTGTTGAATGTTTCTACTAGGCTATTTTCCCTAGGGTAGTAGATGGTGGAGTATCTCCAATCTATATCATGTCTTCTGGCAGAACTATTGATCTTGGTGCTTTTGAATGCAATGCCATTATCATATATAATTCGTCGAGGCACCCCAAACCTATATATGATATGGTTCCTAAAAAATTGAAGCACATGCTGAGTTATGACCTCTTTGAGTGGGATTGCTTCCGCCCACTTGGAAAAGTAGTTGGAGGCTACTAGAATGCACCGATGACCCTTGGAAGAAAGAGAATTGATAGGACCCACAAAGTAGGTACCCCAACACTCAAATGGCCATGAAGCCAAAGTAGGGTGTAGAATGTTGGGTGGTTGATATAGGACCACACCGTGTACCTGACACTGATGGCATCTCCAAGCAACGTTCATACAGTCTATAATCATCGAAGGCTAATAGTATCCTAGTATCTTAATCTTTGCTTTCATCTTTGGACTGAATTGATGCACTCCACACAGACTTGAATGTACCTCAGTCACAATCCTGTAAGCTTCGTGTTTGTCCAAACAACATAACCACATTTGATTGAAAAACCGTCTGTACATGATGCCATCCACGAGAGCATAGGAGAGAGCTCTCTATTTCACCTAATGGGCTTGTGATTTCTCTTGAGGTAGTTTTCTGGTGTTCAAGTAATCTATGAATAGTTACCTCCAATCCAGCTCCTCCACCTTTTTGGTAACGATAACCTCACCTTCATGAGAAAGTCTTTCAATGAGTTCAAAATCAATAAGGGATAGGACTTGTTTGTTTTGGACCCTTATTGGAATGGACTCATCTTCCAACATGCCAACTCATTGGAAAGTTTTGCTAAAGCATATGCTATTGTGTTCTCTCCTCGAGGGACCTTGTAGATGGCGGCCTCAAGAATTTGGGCCAACAGCTTCATGGCATACTCATGGTAATGACAAAGCTTAGGTTTGAGAACCTTTTAGGACCCGACAATCTGGTTGATAACCAACTGAGAATCCCCATAGATGTTGATGCTCTTGACACATACCATGATGGCTAACTTCAGATCGGCAATCAAAGCCTTATACTCGGCTTCATTGTTGGTGCAGGGATTAGAGAGATAGTATGAGTATCTCATCACATCATGGTCTGGAGTTAAGAGAACTATTCCTACCCCTACCTTTTTTGGAAGAGTAGATCATGGTGCTTCTCCTTTATGAAAGGAAGCCGCACCATCAAAATATATCTCCCAACGATGATTGTCAACCTCCCCTAAGTTCATGATTTGTTCGTCAGGGATGTCGTCACTAAGCAAAGAATCAGCGGGAAGTGGGTGTATTACTAAGAAATCGCTAGTTCTTATACTTTCACTGCACGTGGGTACAAATATAATATCAAACTATATGAGAATCATAGACCAATGTGCCAAACATCTGAATAATGTTGGCTATGTCATGAGATACTGTAGTGGATTTGATCTTGAAATCAAGTTCACCTTATGAGAAAGCATATAATGCCATAGCTTTTGGGATGCAAAGATCAAAGCTAGGCAATGTTTCTCAATAGGTGAGTAGTTCAGAGTAAAATAAGATGGTAGTAGAGAGCTCCTTCCTTCATCATTGGGCTAACAAAGTGCCAGGGGAGTCATCCAATGCAGCAATGTAGAGAATGAGTGGCCTGCTAGGGATAGGGGCTGCTAGAACTGGCAGTTTCACTAAATACTGCTTGATATGTTTAAAAGCATGCTGGCACTTATCATCCCATTAGAACTTGGCATCCTTTTTGATAAGTGCTGAAAATGGCTTGCATCTTCCCGATAGTTTATAGATAAAGCATCTTAGATACACCAACTGACCTTGCAAAGATCTGAGTTGAGTTAAACTTTTAGGTGGTGGCATTTCTAAGATAGCTTTGATCTTTTCTAGATCTATCTCTATTCCTTAGTATCGGACAACAAAACCAAGGAACTTCCCTGAAGCTTCTCCAAATGCACATTTCAGGGGGATCATTTTGAGGTTATATCATCTTAACCATTCAAAAACTACTCTCATATCAAAGAGATGGTCTTTCTTTCCTCTACCCTTGACTACTAAATCATCAACATAGCACTCAACCTGATGATGGATGAGTTCATTGAAGATCGAGTCATGGCCGGTATAGTAGCACTTTTTTAAGGTCAAAGGCATGACCTTATATAATAGATTCGTCGAGGTTCAAAAGCAAGTTTCTATTCGGGGCCATATTATTTTAATTATAACAAGATGACTCATCCATGAAGGAGAAAATTGTATGAGATGAGGCGATGCCCATTATTAATTCTAGTATAGGAAGAGGAAACTCATCCTTAGGGCATGCCTTGTTTAAGTCCCTGAAATTGATGCACATGCAAATTTGGCCATTTTTCTTCTTAACTGGTATGACACTGGCTAATCAGAAAGGGTATTTTTCTTCCCTGATGAAACCAGCATCGATCAATTTCTTGACTTCAAAAATGACCAGTTGTTCGATTTCTAATCGCATGCGTCTAGGAGCTTGCTTGATACCTGTGGAGGACTTTCTCGATCATCTAAACCAATGACTTATTTCCCTCTATCTTGAGGTGCTGCCCTAAGAGGT
The DNA here is from genome assembly GCA_021442155.1 of Cymbidium sinense. Taxonomy (NCBI): domain Eukaryota; kingdom Viridiplantae; phylum Streptophyta; class Magnoliopsida; order Asparagales; family Orchidaceae; genus Cymbidium; species Cymbidium sinense. The sequence continues at coordinate 25,857,867 of CM038221.1, read as the reverse complement.
AGAACCTTGCTACTACGGAGGCTGACTTTGGTGATCTCTTGTGGTGGTTTAGTGGGAGGTTCTAGCTTTTCATCAGGCTCACCTACAGCTTCTCCTATGGGACCCTCAGAATCAAATGATTCCAAGTTTATCTTAAGAGGCAAACCAATAGTATTCAAAGAAGGAAAGTCCAACTCTGAATCAGAAAGAGGAAGATTAGAGTTGTTATAATTGTTGTTTAGACTTGAAGAGTTTTCTAAAAGAATAGAGTTAGACAACCCATCAGAAGTGACATAGATATATTTTAAACTAGCTTTATTCCTTGATTTCTTAAGTTTTGAAGGAGGTATATAGTAAAAGTCAAGTAAAATAAGTGGGGTGAGGAATTTGATGCCCTCATTCATCGATACAAGATGTATACTAGAGGAAGAGCTAGCTGAAGCTGATGTAGTTGGTGATGTAGTAGTTGCAACTATGGACCGGAGGCTGGACTCCATCGAAGGTTATGATACTTGGCTATCCTAGGCTGGCATAGGCTGCTACTACTGCTAAGCTCCTACCTTCCTTGAGTTGTCCTGGATAGCTTGCAAACCTTCCTTGATGTTGGAGGTTCGAGCTGTCTCATGCACCTACAAGGAAAGTTTCTTAATTTTGGACACAATCTTCTTAGAGGTACGGGATAAGGAGATATCCCAACCTTCTTTAGTTTTGGAAGGATCACAGGTATCCCCAAGGATTACCCTAATGAAACTGGATGGTTGTTCCATATGGTATTCCTTTGGGATAACTATAACACCGGTCTTGAAGCTGTGCTCAAGCCAGTCCTTAAATGTAAAGCAATTTTCCAAAACATGACCTAACATGCAGTGGTAGGGGAAAAAGTTAGGATTATTATTTTGGCCCACTTCCTCTAGCCTTCTAGGTTCGGGTAGCTAGAAATCAGATTTCTTTAAGAGATTCTTAAATATTTTTCTGATTATCTCCCTCTTAAATAAATATGGTTTGTTTAGTTTATCCATAAGAGTAGGTGGACCGTAGCTACCTGGCGATGGGTATATGTACTGATGTTGCTGTGGATATGGTTGAGGAGGAGGTGGTGCAAACCATGAGGCTTTTGTGGTGGCTAGTAGGATAGCCTCGGTGGTGGTAGAGGAGGTGGAAGTGATGATTGCACGCGGTCTCATACCGGTCTCCCCACTTTTTCTTCACTGCCACTACCCCTAGTTTCTTCTCATAAGATTTCCACAGCTTCGACTTTGTAGATTGGTCCGAGAAAGGCAACTATTTGGCTTCTTCTTGTAAGCTAGCCGCCTTATTGATTAGCTTCATAAATGTTTTTATGGTGAAACCTTTGAGCATGAAGGTGACTGAGCCATGGATATTCTTAAGCATAATCTCAATGGAATGCTATTCGGATAGCTGTGGTTGACATTTCATACTCAAATTATGTCATCTGAGAATATAATCAGTAAGGGACTCACCATGGTGTTGTTGAGCCACAATGAGGTCGCCTACAGTAAACCTTTGCTGAGCCCCAATAAATCTCATAATAAAGAGTTTCTCCAACTTAGCAAAAGTCTTCACTAAACAGTTGGGGAGTTCAACATACCAATCATAGGCCATGCCTGCTAAGCTACTGACAAAGAGATGAAAGAGTAAAGCATCACTGCCACCGACATTGCAACAACTGGCCCAAAAATGCACTATGTGCTACCTTGGGTTCCCACTGCCATCAAAGCTCTTGAAAGAAGGTGGCACGAAACCCTTAGGATATTGGATGGCATTGAATTTCTCTGGGTAGGGTCTACCCTTTGAAACTGACGATCCTTCTTGGGCTTGAGCCAACGCTTCTCTCACTTGCTGCTCAACCATGGTTCTGATGTCCTTTTCTTATATGCAGGTACTATCCACTACCTTCCTATACAAACTATTGCTGCCCTGCTCTACTGGAGGTAAAGTCTTGAATGGATCTAAGACATGCACCAACTCTAGCTGATTAGACTCTACTTAGTAGGATGAGCTGTCGGTGCTTAGTTCTGAAGTGCTAAAATGGCTGCTAGCAAATCCTCAAGCTGCTTCCCATCTTATCTATTTGTTCATCTTTTTTCTTTAGCTGCTGATAGAGGAGTTGGGTCAAGTAGGCCGTGTCTTATTGCTCGGCCACATCACCTTCCAAAGTTTGCTGATCATGCAGAAGAGAACCCTTGGTGTCTTCCATGTGAACTCTCACTGAATCCTCTAACAGATCATCTTCGTTAGGATCAAAGTTGATCTTTTCATCCTCTAAATCAGACTAGGCATATCCTAAGTTCTCCTGCTTCTCCACTAGATACTGAGCTACAATGTCATCTAGGAAACGATCTAGCTGAATAGGTACAAAAGATTGAGGCTGACCAATAGTAAGATCACTGTCACGAACTGATAGACATCTGACCTCTGCTACTGGAGAGCTAACCCTATAAGGCCTACGCTCACTAGAAGATAGGTTCTCCAGGCTGTCACTGGGTTTGGATGGAGTAGTACTCCTAGGAGGATCTATGGCCATGGGGATGACTGCACTATCTCCTCCTCCCTCTATTACTGCAATCTATATAGTCTACTGAGGTGGTGGTGGTGATGGGATGACCACGATACTTTGAGGTCACCATTCCTTCCGCACCAAAACTAGGGCAGAAGGTCAAGTAGGAGAGCTCATACTTGCCACAATAGGTGGTGTAGATATCTTGGTTGTAGCCGGATGTGAGCCTTAGGTGGGCTTAGTTCAATCCAATTTGGGTAGGATTAGAATTTGGCTCATAAGAGGTACATTAGGTCACTTTGGGTCAGGTGAGCCTAAGTGGGTCAATTGACTTGATCAAGGCTTGAATCAAGTTTGATTGAACTCACATATAGACTTATGATTGAAATATAAATCATTTGCAAGTGATTTGGAGTCAAATGGGTTTTGATTTGTTTGATAATTTCAAGTTCAAAGGGTGAACATGAGCTTGACTTGGGTTTGAGTTTTGAATTTAGTTTTGGTTTAATGATTAAAGTTTGTGTTTATATTTGGATTCATTATTGAAGGATTGATTGAATCATGAAGAAAAATCATGGGTTTGGCTTGATTTGAGTTTGATTTGGCTAAGTTCAAGAATTTAACTTGAAAGGCTTAGGTTGAATTTTGGTTGAATTTGGATTTGAGTTTTAAATTTAGTTTGGCTTGATGATTCAAGTTTGTGTTTATATTTGGATTCATGATTGAAGGATTGATTCAATCATGAAGAGAAATCAAGGGTTTGGCTTGATTTGAGTTTGATTTGGCTAAGTTCAAGAATTTGACTAGAAGAAGCATAGGTTGGATTTTGATTAGATTTGGATTTGAGTTTGGATTTTCATTTTGGATATTTGAATTTATATTTCATTTATATTTGTGAATATAAATGGGTTATGAGAAAATCTATTGAATTTGAATTGATTTGGATTTGATTTGAGCTAAGTCCATAAGATAGAATCAAAGTAACTTAGGAAAGATTGTGGATTTAGATTTCAATCATGGAATTCAATCATTTGGAATTGATTCATGATTTGTGAAAATCCATTGGAATTGAGTTAAGGTTTGGTTTGGAATTAAAGTTGATTTGACTTTAAGGTTGATTTGAATTTGGAGTTTGACTTGAAAGAAGGAAGTGAGGATTTGGTTCAAGCTATAGGGTATGTAAATTTTCCTAACACCCCTAAGGCATAACCTATTCCTATGGCTAACTCTTCGAAGTCTCTAGGGTTAGGTAAAGTGTTCACTAGAAGTGTCTTAAGACTAAAGAACTCTTAATGTATAAGAGGAGTCCTATGCCTAAGATGGAAGGGTTGAGAGCTCATTCTAAAAATGAGATCAACACATATCAATTGATCAACCACAAGGGCAAACACCCAATGCTCCTATTAACAAGATATATTCAAAGAAATATCATGCATGATTGTTATTGAAAATTAATTTTTATCAATAAAGTATATTTTGATATTAAAATTCATGCATAAAGTAAATGAATATGAAATATTAAAATATATATGTGCATCAATTATCTCACTTTTGTTAAAGTCCCATCCTTCGAGGACTATAGCAACTGAACCTGGAGTCATCTCCAGGAGTCCATTCTCTAGTGCTATTTGGATAGGTGTGAGAGAATCCAAGTGGCATCCTATTTCAATTAGCACATCTATGTTAGGTGTAAGAGAACCTAAGAGGATTCATTTTCTTGTAGATATTAGAACATCATGGATCTAGAGAATGCCCTTCGTAGCACCATTCCCATCATTATCTAGTGCTATTAAGATATGTATGAGAGAAACCAATTTGCATCTTATTTTAATTAGAACAACTAAGTTAGATGTAAGAGAACCTAAGAGGCATCCTCTCTTAGTAGGGATTAGGACATCATAGAATGGAGGAGTGTCTTCAGCGGTAGCCTACCTTTATTACTTTCATGTTGAGAGAACTCCCCTCGTGGCACCATTTGTATCAATTCTCTAGTTCTATTAGAATAGGTGGCAAAGAAGTTCCATCTTATTTTGATTAGCACAGCTAGGTTAGGTGTAAGAGAACCCAAGAGACATCCTTTCTTAGTAGGGATTAGGACATCATAGGTTAAGAGAACATCCATCATGGCACTTTTCCTATATATATGCTCAGGTATTAAGATTAACCCCTTTAGAGGCTCCTCCCTAGGCTACTTCAAGTAGGGATAAATCTTATACAACCTCTTCTAAGTAGTAGCTTTAGGTCAAGCAGTACTATTCTACCAACAATAGGCTACCCCAGTGATCAGTTCTACCTAGGAAGATGTGATTCCTCAATGCATTCTTCCTAGATTAATTATAGCGAACTAAAGGACACCCATAAGTTAAGTGACAATCGCTTAACTAATAATAGGTCACCACGACCAGCAACACCTATCATGAAGATGTGAGTCATTGAATGCTTTCTTTTAGAGTTGGTTGTCTCATATTGACGGCTTATAAAGCCTTTGTGGCCCCGCTTTTGGGAAACCTATTTTGATAAAGTCATCATGGCACCACTTAGGTATGATTCATGAAACAACTAGATTGGATAGTTCCTAGTTCCTAATAGCCCACCCTTATGGTCGGATAGCACCATTTTATGGAAGCATAGCATATCCCTTTGGGTTAGTAATTCTAAGGTAGGCCAAGGCCTCTTGTGGCTCCTCCTTATTGTGGCCCAACATAAACTGACAGGGTCCATGTATATTTAGGGAATGAATAATGCTTTTGTGGTTTTGACACCTTTTCTGAGTGACTATTAGATTAGGATAGTCCTTCTCATGACACTTGCCCCTTAGGTTGGGTAGCATCATTATAAACATGTGCAGCCTATCCGTTGGGTCAGTAATTCTAGGGTAGGCCAAAACATTCATGGCTATTCCTTAGTGTGGCCTTTCACAAACTAATAAGGCCTATATATATTGGAGGGATTACGGCTGATGCCCTAGTGGCCCCCTTTTATCTACACATCCTACTTGGGCTATGGCCTCTCTCTTAGTAGTCGCTCTAAGTCAAGCTTGACTTACTACATGGTTGGTAAGTCACTATGGTAGTTGATTGCACTTAGGAAGATGTGATTCTCTAACGATGTCTTCTTAGATCAACCATCATAAATTGATGATCAACCTTTAGCTTGAATAGAATATATCGAGTGATAGGTAAACTATCCCTTTGAGTTAGTGATCCTAAGGCTAGCCAAGGCCCAAGTGGCTCCTCCCTAGTGCAACTAATCACAAACTGATATGGTCCACTCTCCAAATATCTCGGAATTCTGACCTCCAAATCCACGTTGCCTTTATATACCATTATATATCCTCGATACATGTGTAAGCCCTTAGGGAGCCTCTCACTAGTGCCTTTGGCACAACCTTATCAAATCAATCCTTAGGGGTCTCTCCCTAGTGCCATTGACACAACTCTACTTAAGCTGGTCCCCAGGGAACATAACCTTACCTCTTCTCAAATAAACTCATTGAAAGGGGACACCTCTTTCTCTACCAAATCTAATCTCCAACAAATTTCACTGAGCTTATGGCCTACATGGAATATCGTAAATGCATGTTCATGATAGGTGAGTTAGTGACCTGTGTTGCATTTACCTTTGCTTTGAGCATAATCCAAGCACTTTTGCTTGCTATTATTAGGATCCACTTGCTTTGGTTTGATCAATGCCAATACATGTGGTTTACACTATCTATTACATCACATCTACTAGGGGTCCTTTTATTGACCCCACTTTTAGTGAGGTTGACATCCACTCTCTTAGACCTAGGATCTTGATCTAGGCACTAAGGATTTTTGCACTTAGAGTTAAGACACTTGTAGTGGTTAGGAGGACACCGAGCTTAAGCCTAGAAGACTCACAAAGCTTAGGTATGACATTAAGGTATGATATTATATCTTGAAAGATAGAGACATCACCCGACAATGGAATTAATCACCTAATAAGGACTCCTAAGGCATGATAGTTCTTCGAATATACTAGAGATATTTCTCCCACTTTACATGAAAAAGTAAAGCAAGATTTATATTAAGCTAGGTTCTCAAGTTCCCTAAGGAGGAAAGCCTCCATAGTTAATTACATCCTAAGGAATGTGAATTCTTTAAGAATACACTCGAATAAAGCAATTATTATCTCTAAATATTTCAAGGTTAGACTTTGGTTATATTTGAAAAATCAAGTGGGATAGATCAAGTGGAAAGACTTATTTTAGAAGCCAAAGAAAGATAAGTAGGGAATACTCATGATACTAGGTGACCTAGTGAGAATTCCAATCTATCATATGGTCGGGCTTTATGTATTTGAAAATGAAAAAGTTTATTTATTTGAGTTGAAATTTTATTAGATTGCTAGGGCTTATAATCCGTCAACACAAGATTATGAAAATACTTAAGAAGTGAGGATTTATGCTTGTAGCCCAAAAATACTAATAACCTCTAATCCTAAATCTAATGAGCTTTAACGTAAGTTAAAGCATGACCTAAATCTATGTGAAAGGGGACATAATGGTTTACTTCCATAAGGGAGAATAAACTGTCCAACTCTTTTGGACTTACAACCACCTGGAGTGGTTTCTAGCTAACACCTCCTACGATTCAAAACTATGTGATCTAGTCTTATGTAATTACAAGATGGCTAGAATTATTATTTAATTTGGTAGAGACTAAAGTCATAAACCTACTCTCTAAGAGAGTAGAGCATGAGTGGTATGAGCATATGACTTAATCTACAAATGCAAAATATTTACAAATTTTATTTCATTTTGACTCATTCAATTGAACAAAGGCTTTAGGATTTCTTTATGCTTAAATGCATGATGAAATAGGTTATTGGCCAAATCAAAAGAGATAGGGTGAGGCTCTATCAGAGGGGTTGCTCTCATGGGTCAAGTGGTCCCTATAGTGTAAGGACAGAGTACAACATACTAAGGGGTTGCTAAACCTTTTAATTATCTTGATTATAACCTAGGCTTTATGGTGAGGTTATGATCTGATTAAAAATTTAATTATGAGTTATTATTTGGGTAGAAAATTTATTTTATCCTAAGAGCCTATCGTATTTAGGCCACACATTAAAACATCAAATATTAAAAAACTATGAAAATGATGTAATCCTATTGCTCAATCTAAGAAAATCATCAATCAAATTTATAGACTGTAAAAAAATAAGAGGCCGGTGTGGTCGGGTGCTACCGTACATCCTAAAAAGAGAAAAGATGGGTAGCTGAGCTCTACCCTTATACAACCTAGAATATAAAAGAATAATTTTATAATTGGAATGAATACACACTATGAGGGTCTTCATTCTTCATTTCTTTATATCTTCTTTCTCTTTCTTTTCAATTTGATTGTGCTCTAAAGGCATCATGGGCATCCCAGAATTAAGCCTTCTAGCCACTGCTCATCCTAATCCCCATAGCAGTAATCCTAATTCTTATTTCAAAATTACATTTAATAGGGAGAAAGTAAATCTAACTACACATGTAAAATAAAGGTTAGCTAAACATATATACAATCCCAATCAGTTCATTTTATAATTTGGACTTAGATTATGCTTAGGGGTTTAAGCAACTTATAAAGAGAGCATTTATATTTATTTTTAAGCAACCCCTTAAGCATAATCTCTTGTAGAAAATATGATTAGCCTAATCACAGCCTAACATACAGTTTATGAAACAACATCCTAACATCCAGTCTAAAATATTACATAAAAAAATAAAATATACATCCAAATACACCGACCTAACTTAGGACTAGAAGAGGTGGCTTAATTCTAATGTGTGTGTTAGGCTTTGTGTAATGTGTCTTACTAAGCATTAGAGTTGTAATTTGTCTAAATTTTAGAAATTATTTAAGTTAACCATGAAGGTTGATTTCATTTCAAGTTGTTTAGTTGATTTGTGAATTGTAGTTTATGTTGCACTTAGTTTTATTTGGTTTACACTTAACATCTAAGTATTATAAAGAGAGGAAATAGGATTGCCCTCCTTTATGCCTACCTTAAACCATTTTCTAAAGCATATTTTAATAACTTAGTTCCCTTTAGTGAATGGCTTATTAATATTTTACATTAATCATAAGTTTAGATGAACCTTAAGTAATTCTATTCAATATGAAAGGCATCTTAAGATTAATATAATTAAATTACTATCTCATAGAATTTGTTAGATCATTCCTTACCATTACTTATATCATGCATATGATGCAATCCTTAATGTATCTAAACATGCAACATTTTTTGGCACACTTAAATGATAATGGATGCATATGTTTGAAAGTTGTATTTCACTTGATTGAATTATTTATATATGTAAATTAAAGCTCTATCCAAATTCTAAATACAAATATACATAGGAAGGAATCAAACAAGTATGTGTCATTGTAAACAAGGGAAGTGAGGTAATCAAATGACCTCATTGGGGCTACTTAAAGCCTCGTATTCCTGGGATGTCTAGACTATATACCCATTATTATTCAAACCTATAAAAATCTATATATGAATCATAAGGAAGATAACACTAATTTACATGTGATGTATTTTTAATGACTTAGATGATTATGAATGTATGTATTTTTAATAATAAAAGGGGTTTTTGATCTTTTAATTAAGCACACATACACATATTTAAAAGATGTAAGCAAGTATGTGTCATTGTTAACCGAGGAAGTAAGGTAATCAAATGACCTCGTTGAGGCTACTTAAAACTTCATATTCTTGAGATATCCAGACTAAACACTTGCTATCTTAAATACATGTAAATGTATACACAATTACAAGAATGAAAATTATGTAAAGATTGTATTTTCTTTGATTGAATTATTTATGCATATGAATTAAAACTCCATCTAAATTCTAACACCAAAATACATAAGAATGAAATCAAATAAGTACATGTCATTGTTAACCAGGGAAGTGAGGTAATCAAATTTCCTCCTAGGACTACTTAAAGCCTCATATTCTTGGGATGTCAGACTATATACATATTAATATTCAAACTTATGTAAATCTATATTTGAATCTAAGAAAGAAAGCTTCATATTCATATTACTAAGCTATAAACACATGCAAGCCCTATATGTATTTATAACTATCATGACTCCACATATTTTATCAATTTATAAACATTGAAAGATAGATTTGAATTTAATACTGATAATAGCTATACACATAATTAGCTTAAATAACACATGCAAGCTTACATAAATAAAGTCCATTTGATTCATTTATATTTAAATAGAGCAATGCATGAAGACACATGACATACAATATTTAAAGTAATTGAGAAGGAATAACCAAACATAAACATGTGATTCATTCAACTAAATTAATTCATAAGGACAATCACATTAAATAAAATTGTTTAAAGAAAACTAAGGCTTCTTATTAATTTGATTTTTGAATTTAAATTTGATTTAAAGAGGAGAGATTACTTGCTATTTCGATCCCATTCCCATGTTGATAAACTTAATTGGTTTACGAAAAGATAATTAGATGAATTTTATGAATTAATTAAGTTGAATCATTAATTTAGTCACTTAATTACCCATTCTTATTCTTCTTTAATTAATTAATCACTTAATCATGAGTCACAAATGATATGAACATGTGAGGAAAGTAAAGTTGCAATGCTCCTAAAGGACCCAATGAACTTGGCTCATGATTAATAATTAATTAAATTAAAGAATCTAATTAAGTACTTTTATGATTTTCTCACACTTATTGGTTAATCATAATTTTCTTAAAGAGACTTTATATTATTAAACACATAAAGAAGAACCCTTAATTCCATTGTTAATTATTTGATGTGATTTGTATTTTAATTTGATTTAATTTAACCATCTAATTACCTAATTCAACACTTAGTGACTTTCCACATTAATTAATTATTTAAAATGAAATGAACATGGGAAAAGAGACTAAGAAAGGGGTCCAAATCCCATCCCTCATCCATTCATTATTAAATAGTGATTAATGAGCTCTAATTAATTAATTTTTTTACTATTAGAATGTTAATTAACCACTCATTTGATTAAGGGGTAATTAAAATTTAAATTATCAATCCCCCTAATTACCTAGGAAATAAATTCCAAGAAAATCATGAGAGAGAGGTCATCCCATTAAATGAACACACAAAGTTTGAAATTATTTACCAAAGTAATTAAGGCTTAATTAAGCTAATTAAGTATACATTTAAATCCTAATTAAGCCTTAATTAATATTCAAAACTAAATGAAAATAATTTTAATTAATTATTATCTGAATTATCTTTAAATTGAGTGTTTATTTGTATTTTTTGATTTTTGTACAATTTATTATAATTTTTAAAATTTCAGCCATTAAAATGAATAATTAAGCCTAATCTTGTCGTCGCCACGTAGAGTGCTAACTTAGCATGCTTTTTATGTGGCACCACAAGATTGGTTATTTTAAATCATGCAAATCAGAGCTCAAGACCGGGAGCAAATCGACTGAGGTAGCTTCACCTTGATGAGGCGAAGTTCTATTGAAAATATGGTACAATGCCTCTCCACCGATTGCTCTGTACACCAAACACCATGGCAATCCTTGTCAAAGTTAGCCTAGGAGGTACTTTTGGGCTCAAAATGCTCAAGCAAAGATTCATTTCACTTCCCCTGAGCTTGGTGAACGTGTTGGAAGAGTTAATTGAAGTGGGGTTGAGTTTTGGTGGAGATGGATGGAATGGGGTGTCGGGTATGCTTGGTTTAGATTTTTTTGATGATGGGGAGGCTTGAAAAGCTTGAGAAATGCTCACGGAGTTCACTTTTCTATGCTCAGCTCTGAGGGTTCAAGTTCTCAAATTGGATCGAATGGAGGATGGTATACCCTCTCCTTTCTTGAGATGGATGGACGGATTCATCTAGCCATTTTTGGTCATCCGGCCATCGCAGGCCATCAGAGGGGATATTGATCTTATTAGGTTGCTTAGTTTGGTTGGATAAAGTTTTGTGGAGGCTGCCTTGAGTGGTCTCTATCTCATTTAAGATGTTCTAATGAAGGGAGGTGGGTTAATACACCTCCCCTAGACCAAGGGTTGACCTAACCCCTTTGGGTCAGGTCAACCACATAGCTATGAGTCCATTCTTGGCTTTAGGTTCCTGACAAGTGCAAAAGGAGTGGTTGGCTCCATAATTTTGGATTTTATCCTATGTGGGAGGCTTTACCCATTGGATAATGGGTCAAACTAGGTCCAAATCAAGTTGGGTTTGATTTGGGCTGACCCATGGTGAGCCAAGGATGGGGCATGCCAAATTTCATTGGGTTTGGGCTTGGTTTGAGTGGGTTTGGCTCAATTTGACCCATATAGGTCAAATTAGGCTAGGTTGGGTCAAGTTGACCAATTAGTCAAATTGGGTCAAACTAAAGATTAGGTAAAATTCAAATGAGTATTTGAAATGTTTTGATGCAATTGGTTTGGTTCAATTTGCTTGGATTTTGATTTGACCCATTTGAGTTCATATAGGTCAAATAGGTCAAGTTGACCTATTTGCCCAAATTAGCCAAATTGAATTGGGCTAGGCCTTGGTTCATGTTCATTTGATCAAATGAAGGTGATTGTAGGCTTTGGTTTGAATAAATTTGGATTTGGTTTTGATTTAGGCACAATTGACCCTTTAGATCAAGTTGGGCTAAATAGGTCAATTAGATTTAATTTGTCAAAATTGGGTTCAATCAAAGCTTTGATCATGTTCAATGATCAATTTGAAATGGACTTGAGCCATTGGTTGTAATAAAATTGGGTTAGATCTTGTTTGACCCAATTTGGTCTTTTAGGTCAAATTGGGTCAACTTGGGTCAAATGGTCAATTGGGTTAGGTTTAGCTCAATTGATGGTCAAGTCATGTTCAAGGATTGATCTTAGATTAATGTGAATCATTGGTTTCAATCAATTTAGCTTAGGATGAAATTTGGCTAATTTGGCTCATGTAGGTTAAGTGGGTTGGCTTGGTCAAATGACCAATTTGACTTGGTTTGACCCAAATGATTGCAATTGATCAATCAAGGATGAAAAATAATCATTATAGGAGGTTTTGGTTGGTTTGAATCAATCCAATTTGGGTTAGATTGAAAATTGGCTCAAATGGGCCCTTTAGGTCACTTTGGGTCAAGTGAGCCTAAATGGATCAATTGGCTTGATTGAGATTTGATTTGAGTTTAGTTGGGTTTTAATATTGATTTAGAATTGGTTTATAGCTTTGATTGTAATTGATTTGGGTTTGAATGGATTTTAGATCATTTAGGTATTTTGGGTCAAGTAAGTTAACTTGGTTTGATTTGGATTTATTTTGGTTTGATTGATCTTGATTGTGATTGTATATTTTGGTTTGGAATGGTGATTGAAAGATTGAATTGACTCATGAGAAAATCAATTAAGCTTGATTTGGATTGAAAAATTTGGCTAAGTCCATAGATTAAATCATGGGTTTTTTGAGCAGATTATTTGAATTGATTATTTGAAATTAATTATGATTTGATTTGGAGGATGATTGAATGATTGATTTATGAGAAATCAATTAAGTTGATTTGGATTGAAAAAATTTTGGCAAGCCCATAATTGAATCATAGCTTAGAAAGGATTTTAATTTAATATTCATGATTTTGAGTTGATTATGATCTAATTGAATTTGATGAATTGAATTTTAGGTCTCACTAAGTGAGGTAAAAAAATGATTTAACCAAAGGCAAATAAAGCATTCTATCAAAGATGACAAGGCCAATCTAATTTCTAAACAAATGATCTATACCAAGTGTTTCAGGCTAGTGCATGTAGATCAAGAAAGAGGTCAAGAGAGAAGAATTGGACATGAAGAAGGATGGGAATCACAAATTGGATTTGATATGAGGGCATAAAAGAAAATCTGTGATTGAGATTTGATTTAATATATTTGAATTATTTGGGAGAAATCCATTGGGGATACCATTTAAAATTTGATTTTGATTTGATTTGATTTTTGGTGATTTAATCGTTCAATTTTAATTTTGTTTAGTTTGTGTTTGATTTGGTTTGGGAGCATATTCACTAGGGATATAAGCTTGAGTCCACTGGGGATCAAGATTGAATTTGCTTTGATTTGATTTGTCATGACTCCACTAGAGAGGTTGGTTTGGATTTGATTTGTTTGTTTGATATGGTCTCCACTGGGGAGAGGAATGTGATCTAACTCCACTAAGGAGAGTAAGTTGGATTTAATTTATTTTGATTTAATTTGTTTATTTTGAGGGCATACCCATGGGATATGAGCTTGGTTAAATTTTTTTATTTAATTTTGATTTGATTTATGGACCACATCGATGTGCAATAGACCCACTAAGAAGGAGCCACAGGGGCTTTGGTCTATCTTAGACTTACCAATCCAAAGGGGTAGTCTACTAACTGTGGGGTAAGACTATCCAACCTAATGGTTGCCTTTCATGCAACGGTTGTGCTAGGAAGAAAGCATAAGATACTTACATCTTCCAAAGTAGGAACAACTGCTGGGGTGGCCTGTTGGATGCATAACAAATCAAACCTGATTTAGGGTGCCTACTAAGTGAGTGCGGTTGGGGATCTTACCTCAACTCAAAAGTAGACATAATTAATTTAATTTCATTTGATTTTATGGACCCTATTGGTGTGCAATGGACTGTACTGAGAAGGGGCTATGTCAGCCTAGACCTATCTTAGATTCATCGATCCAAATGGGTAGTCTACCGACCGAAGGGTGAGACTAACCAACCAAAGGGTTGCCTATCAGTGTGTAATGACTATGCAAGGAAGAAAGTTGAGGACTTACATCTTCCAAAGCAGAGATAACTGCTAGGTGACTGTTGGATGTGCATCAAATCAAACTCAACCTAAGGTGACTACTGAGCAAGTGCTGCTGGGGATCTTACCTAACAAAAAAAAAGTAGATTCTATGGGGAGTTCACATTGCCCTAAATAGATGCTTTAAAAAACCATTGGGGTGTTCTCCTAATCCACAAGCAAATATATACTTTGTTTATTTAAATGTTTATGTGGGCCCTATTGGTGTGTGATGGACTGCACTAAGAAAAGGGCTATGTCGGCCTAGACCTGTCTCAGATTTACCAATCCAATGGGAGAGTATGCATATTTGCAGTACAACCTTTTGACTACAGGGGTGATTACTAGGACAAGGATCAAGTAGTAACCCAAGTAGTGTCTAGATAGGGTCACAAGGACTTGATCCAAATAAACTGCCCACAAGAGAGGTGTCATTAGGTGTTATCCTGATCCCTATAAAAGAAAGCCTATAGGTATACGGTGGCCAACTCAAGGAGAAAGCACAAGGACTTACATTTGCCATGAGTGGTGTCATCCCCTGGGCGGGTTGCTGTCAGCATAGCAAACACTAGCCAACCTAAAGTGTCCGTCGGTGTGTGATGATCAATCTAAGAAGAAGGCCTAGGCAACTTACATCTTCATAGATGAAATGTTCATCGGGACATTCTATTATCGGCTAGATAAATACTATTCGAGCCAAGATGGCTATTGAACGGGGAGTCCCGAGGAAGGACTGGACCTAGACTTGTAGTTATGAGGAAATGAGTTGCTAGGGGACTCACCCTAGACCTCGAATATACTGAATCTAGCTAGTACATGAAGGCTCATCTAAGAAGAAAATATAGGAGACTTACATCTTTTCAAACAGAGTCAACATGAATGTAGCCAATCATTAAGGCCTACTCTACAACAAACGTGGTATGTAGTGCTTAAGCCAGGAAGGTGTGGGAGACTTACATCTTCCTAAACAAAAAAATACCACTGGGAGACACACTAGCTAAGTAATAAATCAACCCAACCTAGAACAACTACTGAGTGAGGGTCATTGTGGGCATTATCTCAACTCAAAGTAGCCAGAGATAAAAGATATGTGTTTGTTTGTATTTTATGTGTAATTTGTGTTTGTATTATGCAGATGAAGGATAAGATGCAGCTTGGATTCTCTTACACCTACCCTAAATATGTTGTGGTGGAGTCATAGACAAAAATGCTTTCAACTTGAAGAGATTGAATTTGAAATGGAATTTTCATTTATAATAATTATTTTTCAAACATAATTATGGATAATATTTATTTAAGTAGAGCCCACTGATTGGAAGCATCAGGCGCTCTCCTTTATGGTTGATAAGTAGATATGATCCTCCTTGGTATGCTTTATCTATGGCAAAAGGGTCTTCAAGTGCATTCAAACTTGTCTCCCATCTTGCGACAAATTGGTCACCTTAAAACTAAAATAAGCTCTCTTACTTGAAAATCTCTAGGGTGGACCAACTTGTTGTGAGCTCTAGAGTGGACCAACTTGTTGTGAGCTTGAATTAGTTTGGTTTTGTATAACTCAAGGTTTTGGCATGTAGATAAGCATCTCTCTTCCAAACTTTGAGCTCTTCTAATCGTAACTTAGCATTCTACTCCATTATGATCTTGCTACCCACAGCTATCCTTAGTGTGGGAGTTAGACTTCTAATGGTAGAATGGCTTCAAAACCATACACTAAAGAGAGAAGAGTAGACTGTGTTGGAGTTCTAGAAGTGGTGTGGTAGACCCACAAAGCTTTAACTAAATGCTCATGCCATTATTATTTGTTATCATCGAGTGTCTTTTTAAGTATTTGGATGAGAGTTTTGTTGAAGGCATTTTCTAAACTATTCACTCTCAAATAATAGATGGTAGAGTATCTCCAATCTATGATATATCTCTAGGAAAAATTATTGATTTTGGTGCACTTGAACGCAGTATATAATATTGGTGAGACACCGATCTATAATGATATAGTTCAAAAATTGAGTACATCAGCTTTGACCTCTTGAGAAGAATCATCTCTGCATATTTAGAAAAGTGGTCAGTAGTATCTAAGATAAATCGATGACCCTTGGAAGAAGGAGGATCAATAAGACCCACTATGTTAGTACCACAACACTCGAATAGCCACGAGGCCAATGTTGGATGTAGAATATTAGGTGGCTGATGTACGACCACTCTATGTACTTGACATTGATGGCATCGCCTAGCTACATCCATGCTATCTATGATCATTAACATTCAATAGTATCTGAATCTCTTGATTTCATCTTAGGACCAGATTGGTGAACTCCGTATAGTTCTGAGTGCACCTCAATCATGATCTTATGAGCTTCCTGCTTGTCTAAACAATGTAACCACATATGGTCGAAGGACCACCAGTATAAGACACCATCCATGAGGGTGTAGAAAAGTGCCCTTTGCTTCATCTTATGTGCTTATGACTTCTCTTGAGGTAGTTTACCTTTATTTAGGTAATCAATAAATGGTTACCTCCAATTCAAATCCTCATCCTTTTTGGTAATGGAAACTTCCCCTTCAAGAGAGTATTTTTTGGTGAGTTTAGTATCAATGAGAGGAAAGACTTGCCTATTTTGGACCTCTATGTGATATGAACTCATCTTCTATACATTCCAACTCCTTGACAAGCTTGGCTAAAGCATATGCTATGGCATTTTCTCCTCAAGGTATCTTATAGATGGTCACTTATAAAATTTGGGCCAATAACTCTATTATATACTTGTGGTAATGATGGAGTCTAGGCTTGAGAACCTTGTAGGACCCAGAGATTTGGTTGACCATTAGTTGGGAATCCCCAAAGATGTTGATGTTCTAGATGCTCACTGAAATGGCTAACTTCTGACCGACAATGATTGCCTCATATTTGGCTTCATTGTTGGTGCAAATATCGAATAGATGGTATAGAAATCTCATCATCGTGGTCTAGAGTTAAGAGAATAATTCTTACCCTTGCCTTTCCCGAAAGAGTAGATTGTGGTTCTTCTCCCCTTTAAGAGGAAGTTGCACCATCAAAATATATCTTCCAATGGAAAATGCTAGTATCCCCTAAGTTCATGATTTTCTCATCGGGGAGATCATCACGCTAAGGAGAATCAGTAGGAAGTGGGTCTGTTGCTAAGAAATTCATGAGTGCTTGTCTTTTAACCACATGGAGGGGTATGATAGTGATGTCAAACTGTGATAAAATTATAGCCCATCATGCAAATCATTCAGATAGCATCGATCGTGTCATTAGATATTGCAGTGGGTTGATTCTAGAAATAAAGTTGACTTATGAGAAAACTATATAATGCCACAGCTTTTGGGATGCAAAGATTAAAGCTAGGCAATGCTTCTCAATGAGCAGATAATTGTCGCTAGGGATTAGATGACGGTTGAGGTAGTAAAGTGCATTCTTTTTCCCTTCGTCATTGGCATGGGCCAACAGTGCCAAGGGAGTCATTTAATGCAGAAATGTAGAGGATTAAAAGCTTACCCGGGATAAAGGTGGCTAGAACTAGCATCATCATCAGGTATTGTTTGATATCTTCAAAGGCATGCTAGCACTTGTCATCCAACTTGAACTTGACATCCTTCCTAAGAAGTGCTAAAAATGGCTGACATCTTTCTGATAGGTTAGATATAAAGCATCTTAGAAATGCCAACTGACCTTAGAATGATCTGAGTTGAGTTAGACTTTTAGGAGGTGACATTTCTAATATTGCTTTAATCTTCTTCGGATTGATTTTGATTCCATGGTGTTGGACAACAAACCCAAGGAATTTCCTTAAAACTACTCTGAAAGCACACTTCAAAAGATTCATTTTATGGTTAAATTGCCTTAACCGTTTGAAAAATATTGTTGACCTAATTTTTAGAATGAGCACTCAACCCCTCTATCTTAGACATAGGACTCCTCTTAGACTTTAAGAGTTCCTTAATCTTAAGACACATCTAGTGATTAGGTGGACACTCAACCTAACCCTAGAGACTTAGAAGAGTTAGCTATAGGAATAGGTCATGCCTTAAGGGTGTTAGGAGAATTTGCCTACCCTTAGCTTAAATCACTCCTCACTTTCCTTCCTTCAAGTCAAACTCCAAATCAATCTTATTTGATTTTCTCCAAATTCAAATCAATACCACATGATTGAAAGCCATAATTGAAATCCATGATTGAAACCCATGAATGAAATTCCTAAGTCCAAATCTTTCTTAAGTCCTTAATCTTCTTTTAAGGACTTAGCCTAAATCGTGATCAAACCAATTCAAACTCATGAGATTTTCTCATAATTCATTTATATATTCACATAAATAAATGAAATATAAATTCAAACAAATCAAACTAAACTCAAAATTCAAAATCAATTCATAAAGTTTCATAAGTCCTTTAAATTTTCTTTCATGGACTTAGCCAAAATCAAATTTAAACCAATTCAAATTCATGGAATTTTCTCATAACTCATTTATATTCACATATATAAATGAAATATAATTACAAATCAATCAAATCAAATCCAAAAAATTAAATTCCAAATTTAAAATCCTTTTTAAGTCCTTAATTTCCCTCTTAAGGACTTAGCCAAAATCAAATATAAATCAATTCAAATTCATGGGATTTTCTCATAAGTTATTTATATTCTCTTTTATATTCACATATATAAATGAAATATAAATATAAATCAATCAAATCAAATTCAGAATTCAAGCTCCAAACTCCAAAATTTTCTAAGCCCTTTAAATTCTCTCTCAAGGACTTAGCCTAAATCATGATCAAATCATTCCAAATTCATCAAATTTTCTCATATCCATTTATATTTTCATTTATATTCACATATATAAATTAAATATAAATTCAAAAAATCAAAACCAATTCCAAAAGTCAAACTCATTCAAAATCCAACCTAAGCTTTTCAAGTCAAAACCTTGAACTTAGCCAAATCAATTTCAAATCAAGCCAAACTCTTGATTTTCCTTCATGATTCAATTAACCCTACAATCTGAATCCAAATATAAATACAAACTTCACTAAACTGAAACTCAATTCAAAAATCAAACCCCAAATCCATTCATGTTCTTCCTTTGAATATGAAATTGTCAAATGAATCAAAACCATTTGACTTCAAATCACTTGCAAATGGATTATATTTCAATCATAAGTCCATATACAAGTTCAATCAAACTTAAATCAAGCTTTGACCAAGCCATTTGACCCACTTAGGCTAACTTGATCCAAAATGACCTAAAGTACCCTTATTAGCCAAATTCTAATCCTAACCAAATTAGATTGAATGAAACTCACCTATGCCTCTTATCATGATCAACAATCATCATGAGATGATCAATCAATCAAATTGAGTCAAACGAAGTCAAACCTAAGGGTTGACCAAGTCAACACTTAGCCAAAATGAAACCTAACATAGCCAAAATCCATTATAGGCCAAATTGATTGAAACCAATGATCTAAGTTCATTCATGAACTATGTTTGAACTTGACCAAGTCAACATTTGAGCCTAACCTAGCCCAATTGGCCACTTGACCCAAGTTGACCCAACTTGACCTAAAAAGTCAAAATGTGTCAAAACTTGATCTAAGCCAAATTGATTGAAACCAATGGGTCAAGTTCATTCCAAATCACTTGTTGAACTTGACCAAAACATTAATTTGCCAATTAGACCTAACCTAGCCCGACCTAAAGGGTCATGTTGAGCCAAATTCAAACTTAACCAAAATTGATTGGAAACAAAGATACCAATCCACTTCATATGACTAACCAAACCTAAACCTACCCATGACCTAGCCCAAATAGGTCAAATGGGTCAAATTGGTCAACTTGACCCATTTGACCTAAATGAAGTCATATGAACCAAATTCAACCTAAACCAAATTGAATCAAACCAAAGCCACCAAAACATTTCAAATGGTCATATGAACTTCCAAACCTTGGTTTGACCTAATTGACCAATTGATTACTTGACAAGTTGACCCATTTTGACCTAAATGGGTCAACATTAGCAAAACCATACCAAATGAACTCCAAATCCAATGAAACTTGGCCAAACCTATTTTCTCAACATACCCAACATATCCAAATTGAAAAATTAGCTAAATGACCATTCTACCCCTAAGACATAGAACAAATTTTGGTCAATTCCATGGGAAATTTCATCAAACCCTCTTCATATCTACTTGATACTTTTCTAATAGGTCAAGTAAATCCTATGGAGGGTGGTGCACCCAACCCAATAGGTTTGGGTCACCCCAACTTGACCCAAGGCCAAAATCAGCACATGGCTCAAATTGGCCAAATGGAAAACCTCCCTCCAGTTATTTTGAAGCACATGGGAGGTTACCACTCTACTCCCTAGCCCAAACCAACCATGTGCAAGCTTCTAACAGACCAAACAATCCATTGCCTAAGGTTAATTGGATCAAAACAACAAGTAGAGCTTCGACCATCCAATTTCCATAGGGGGAGATATACTCCCACTAATTCACTTCAATTCCAATAGTGGCTAATTCGATTGAGTAAGAGAGATTGTTAGGAGCCATACTTGAGTGATCCTAAGCTTCCTGGAAGGATTTTGAATTTTCCATTCTCGGTTTTCCTCAAGTGAAAATAGGGGAGCTCCATTAATTTATAAATCTTCTCCACACACCAAATCAAGCCAATTCTCTTTGCACACTCTCTCAGGGGACCAAGTCGAGCTTGCCTAAGCTCTCTCTCAAGTTCCAAAAGCAAGGGGAGATCTAATTCCATCAAAGCTGCAAGGAAGCTAAGGAGGGGTTAGTCCATAGAGCTATCTACTCAACCTCAAGAGCTAATACTTTCACCAAGATTGTCTCAACTGAAAAGCTCCTCCAAGGAATGAGCATTTGATCACCGGTTAGACATTTTAGATCACTAACTCCATATGTGTTGGTCTTTGTGAAAGAAATTTTAATGGCATGAGATTTTGACCATTAGATATGTGATTGTTAGATGGTGTGTGCAAGATTTTCCACCGAGCTCAATCAAGCTTGATCTTCCTTTGAAAGTGGATGGTCTCCATTATTCCTCGTGAAGAATATGGATGATCTCCGCCATCCATCCGCATTTTGGATGAACAACAGATTAAATCCATTTATATCCGATTTTATCCCTTTAAACGAATTAAATCTATCCATTCGATCCTGATCAATGATATCAAAGCCGCCTAGTGTCGCCACCATGCGCATGATAAGGCATTTAAGTAGCACTCACTAGTCGGTAAAGTGCATCTAGTCGCCAATGCGCATGCCGTGGGATTTAGGGATTAATTAGAGTTTATTTAATTCTAATTAATTACTTAAATTTCAAAAATTCATATCTCCTTAAATAAAAATCAAACAAATATGAGAAAAATTGCCACTAAAAGATAATTCAATTTAGAATATTCTAAAATTAGTTTTAATGGATTTTAAATATTATCTTTCTCAGATTTTATATTTTATTAGAAATCTTAATTTGCTAATTATTTCCTAAGTGATCCATTGATTAATCTCAAACTTCTTGAGTATATTTTGGGGGATGACTTTTGCCTCCCCTAATTTTCTTGGGATTTATTGGCAGCTTAATTGGGGAAATTACTAGTTTATTTCCTAATTACCCTTTTAATATAATTAAGATTAATTAAGAGTTTAATTAGTGGTTTAATCTTTGTTGAAAGATAGAATAATTGAGGCATTTCCAAGATTTTATTTTTAATTTTATTTTAATTACTTTAATTACCTTTAATTATCTAATCTTTTAGATAAATTAATGCTGTTACTATGTTCAAAAAAGATCAACTATAACTCATGTGAGGGTGTTTTGAAATTACTTAAGTTAAACCCCTTAATTAATTAATCATAGCCAAATTGCACTTTCTTCCTAGGTGCATGCAAATTTAAATTTTTGTGAGTTTTATGTCATCTCATTGGCTCATAATTATTTGAACTATGCTAAGGTGGTGTGTATAAGGGATAATTAACATGTTAATTCATACCTTAACCTAATCAAAATATAAATAAATCTAATCATCTAAAAATTGAACAAAATATCAAACACATGTGGAATGGGTTAGGAACACCAAACTCAATTCACATTTTCAAAATTAAATCAAATTCAAAATCAAACAAAAAATCATATTAAATAAACTTTTTATTTATTTTCTTATTTCATAAGATTATCTTAGATTTAATTAAAGTGAATGTGTTTACATCTTTCATTGCTTTAGTTCTTCCCCAACATGTTAAATATGTATGTCATATGGTTTCATGCATCCATGATTTTCAAAAATTAAATTTAAAATGAAAATGTTTTCTTTATGTCAAATTCCATGTGTTGGCCAAAGTAAGAATATGAGTGGATATTATCACTATTAAATTCAAATTATTTTCAAAATATATGAATCAATCATCAAAACTGAAAGTGTGTTACTTGTATATTACTTACAAGTTTGCATGTGAGTAGAATATAAGGATGTGCTTATTGTAGGTTTTCCTTCTCTTCTCTTTTAGTATAGTTTTGAATAGGATTTGGTAAAGTGTATGATTTATTTGAAAAGAACCTAACACCTGCCTAATTCCATATCCTATTCATTCCTATACTATCACTTAAGAGGGATACTTATGCTTGCACATATAAATTGTATAAATAAAAATAAATCGACCAAAACTTTTGCATTATTTCTTTTCCATTCATTTCTTTTGTACAACCCTAAAGTTATGAGGCTTTAAGTAGACCTAAGTAGGTCTTGTACCTTACACCTCTGGTTAACAATGGTGTTGTACTCACTTATGCCCTTCATACATTCATATGTGTATGTGAAAGTTGGATAAAAAACCCCTTTGCTACTTAATGAAAATTATGCATCATAAACATTCAAATTTCTTAAATGAACTACTTACCATGTATCATAAAGTGTGTTAAACATTCTCATTTGTATGTATAGATATGTTTAGGACTCATTCATATGCATGTTATACATGTTGGGAAAGAATGAAGTGATGTATGTTTTGTGAACTTGGTTCATTTTATTTAATCTTAAAATGCCTTTCTTTTTGAATAGGTTTGTTTAGAGTTCATCTAAACTTAGGATTAAATAAAACACTTAATTAAAATATTCACTAAACAAAACCAAAAACATGAATCCACTTTAGAAATTACTTAGGTTAGGGAAGGAAAGAGAGTTCTCTTCTCTTTCCCTCTCTATATAACTTAGTAATTAATTATAAGATTCACTTGAACCCAATCAAAGCATAAAATAAAATCAACCCAAAATAATTAAATTACCTAAATGAAACCCTCCCCTAAGTTGAACATGCTTCACACTTAGAAAATTCTAACTTAAAGTCATAGACATACCACGCAAACCTCAAAGCACACATTAGGCTAAGTCACCACTTCTAGCTTTAGGTTAGTGCATGATTTGATGCTTGCTTTTATCTTTGATATATATGTTTTAAATGTTAGGATATGTGTGGAATGAATGGTACATCTTAATCTAACCATTGTCTTCAGGGATTGTGCTGGGCATGTAAATAAAAAATATAAATACTTTTGTTGTGCATTATACCTAAAGATAATAATAGTGGACTTAGTCACCCATGTGTGCGGTGATAAGTCCAATATATATGCTTGGGATTTGATGGCTTGTTTAGTTAACTTTTGTTTTGCAGGTGCTAACTAGATTTACTTTTTTCTTTTCATGTAAATTTTATAATTAAGATCTTGGAATGATTATTATGGGGATTAGGATGAGCATTGGTCATAAGATCTCATATTATGCACCATGTTAAGCCTTTGGAGCATCCACCTTCCAACCATCCAAAAGAAGGAATCAAAGAAGAAAGAGGAAAAGAAGAAGAAAGCAGAAAGAAGAAAAGAATAATGAAAAAATGAAGCTTGAAGACCCCCATAACAATGAATTCCTTTCTTAATTGTATTTAATTTATTTGTAATCTAGGTTGTATAAGGGTATAGCTTGACTACCCAATTTATTTTTGGATTTGTGCGGTGGTACCCGACCCTAATGGCCTCTTATTCTTTTGTGCGTAGCTTTATAAATTGGTTGATGATTTGTTTAGCTTGTACATTAAGTGACATCCTTTTCTTAGTTTTTGCTTTATTTTATGAATGGCTGATGTAGATCTTAGAAAAAATAAATCTTACCAAACTTAACAATTCAAAATTAAAATAAAGAACTCATAACCTAAAAGAGTTAAAATCAAGATAAAAGAATTAGCAACCCCTTAGCTGGATGAGTACTTCTTTATAACATCATGCACAAATGCATATTATTTTCACTCTTGATTAGAGGGCTTCCACCTTTTCCCGAGAAACTTGGCTTAACCTTTGAGAGCCATGGTGGAAGCACACCTCCTCCCTTCTCGCTAATTTTGGCCAATAATCTCATTTTTCATGCATTAGGCATATGAATTATATTAGCTTGAGTCAAAATAATTGTCTAAAAATGAAAATAAAATGAAATCTAAATTACATTAGATTTAGGTCATTTTAAGCATTACATGATCTATTCTCTTTAGGGAGTGAGTTTAAGGACTTAGTCTCTTTCTAAAATAAATAACTATCTTGCATAAAGCATATGACTTGCCTACATGAATTTAAAATCATAGAGAAGTTAGTTAGTGCCACCCTAGTGGTTATAAGTCCAAGCATAGTGGTTTGTCCTCTTTTTGGAGGTAAAACCAAATACCATTTTCCTATGTCATGCTTTTACCTTTCCAAAGCTCCCTAGATTTAGGTCAGGTTGCTTCCCTGGCCATGTTTAAATCCTCACCTCTTATACATTTTCATAATCTTGTGTTGTAGAATCATTAGCCCTAAATTTCTAATGAAAAATTCAACTCAAACAAATTAAATCAACTTCAAAAATGTAAAGCCCAACTATAGGATAGTTTGAGATGCTCGCTAGGTTTCCTAGCATCATAGGCATCTCCTACTTATTTTCCTTTGGCTTCAATAATAACTTCCTCTCTTTGATCAATCCCATTTGATCTTCCAAAATAAACTAATCGATTGATAGTCCTACCTATTAAAAATCTTTGAGACAATGATCATTTACCTCAATGAGAGTATTCTAAGAGATTTCATCCCTTAAGATGTACTAACGGGGCTTGCCCTATAAACTTAACTAACGATTTAAAAGAAACCTTACTTTTACTTTTCCATGAAAAGTTAAGATCTTTGGTACATATGCAGATCCATTGTCTTAGTCCTTGAGGTGATTAGGTCCATTGGGTGGTGACTTCTTTGAGATAGTACACCTCCCTCAATGTCATAATCACCCTCAATAAGAACATTTCATCTATGTGGTGTCAAAATGCATAAGAAAGAGAGAAGATGTATATTTCCATCATTTTATCGCATAGAGTGAAGATGAAGTATATGTCTTATTCAAAAAGAAAGATTTTAATATTTTCACCATATTTTCCGCACTTGGGATGGTTCCTCTCTCCATCTTTGGTAAATGATTGTTGTCTTCAGTAGATAGTGGGTTTGTACTTTGGTATGAATCAGACTATCTTTCTTTCCTTGGAACATTTATTTCATTCTTAAGTTGAGCTAGTCAACATCTTTAGGTTTTAGGAACTCATGTTGGTCTTAAACCCCTCTTCTCTAATGGATAAAAATAAAAAGATCTAAATAAAAAAGAAAACATTTAAAGACTTCATTCTTATCATTTTTATGATAAGGAAAAGTTCATTCTTAAATAATAAAGACAAAATAAATTTTATATAAAAATCTTGCTTTTCAAAAAAAGCACTCTTTCAAAAATGCACATAATAAAATATCTTTTAATAAATTTTCTTAAATCACCCTCATCTAATAATTCTTATAATTGTTACATGAAGGAATCTTCAAAAATAAAACTAACAATCTTTTCCAAAAGCACAAATGAACATTTTCCTTCAATTCATTTTGATGAAGATTTCATTTTTTAAAATAAAATGAACAATCATCTTTCCAAAAGTCAAAATCAAAATCTAAAATAAAATTTTCAAAAAGCACATATGAACCTTTCCCTTCAATACACTCACACCTATTGAATGGAAGTTCAATTTTCAAATAAAATTAATTTTTTCAAAAGCACATATGAACATCTTCATTCAATATACTCAAATTTATTGAATGAAAATTTCATTCCCAAATAAAAATAACATCATTTGGAAACCCCATTAAAACATATCCCATATTTAAGTTGGAATTCTTTCAAAAGCAATAATCACACACAAAATAAAATTTTCACATTTCAAACAAAATAAGATTGATTTTTCCTACATATCCAAATTTGTTGAATAAAGTCTTCTTTAAAAAAAAATTAACAATCATATTTTTCAACACATTTGAAACTTCATTTAGCATACCAAATTTTCTATGAAGTCTCCAAATTCAAAATAATAAAAAAATTTCAAACACATTTGAACTTCATCTAACATACCCAAATTTGATGAAGTCTCCAAATTCAAAATCAAAATTTTCAAATGCATTTGAACTTCATATAGCATACCCAAATTTGCTAAGTCAAGTCTCCAAATTCAAAATAAAAAAAATAAACACATTTGAACTTCATTTAGCATACCCAAATTTGTTTGAAGTATCAATTCAAAATCAAAAATTTTCAAACACATTTAGAACTTCATTTAGCATACTCAAATTTGCAAAGTGAAGTCTCCAAATTCAAAATCAAAAATTTTTCAAACATATTTGGAACTTCATTTAGCATAATAAAATTTCCTAAGTAAAGTCTCCAAATTCAAAACCAACAAATTTTTCAAAGACATTTGGAACTTCATCTAGCATACCCAAATTTGCTAAGTGAAGTCTCCAAATTCAAAATCAAAAATTTTCCAACATATTTGGAACTTCATTTAGCATACCCAAATTTGCTAAGTCAAGTCTCCAAATTCAAAATCAATTTCAACCACATTTGGAACTTCATTTAGCATACCCAAATTTGCTAAGTGAAGTCTCCAAATTTAAAATAAAAATTTTCAAACACATTTATAACTTCATTTAGCATAATTAAATTTCCTAAGTAAAGTCTCCAAATTCAAAACCAAAAAAAATTTCAAACATATTTGGAATGTCATTTAGCATAATCAAATTTGCTAAGTAAAGTCTCCAAATTTAAAACCAAAAAAGTTTCAAACATATTTGGAACTTCATTTAGCATAATCAAATTTTCTAAGTAAAGGCTCCAAATTCAAAACCAAAAAAAATTTCAAACATATTTGGAACTTCATTTAGCATAATAAAATTTGCTAAGTAAAGGCTCCAAATTCAAAGCCAAAATATTTTCAAACATATTTGGAACTTCATTTAGCATAATCAAATTTGAAGTAAATCTTCAAAAACCAAAAAATTCAAGCACCTTTGAACTTCATCTTTAGCATACCAAATTTGCTAAAGAGAAGTTTCCATTTTCAAAACCAAATCAAAATTTTGAACACATCTTTTGGAATCTCATTTAGCATACAAATTTAAAGTGAATTTCCATTAAAACTAAGTGGAACTTCATCTTTAGCATACCATATTTGCTAAAGTAAAGTCTCCACTTTCAATCAAAAATAAATCAAAACATTAGGATTTCTTTAACATACCCAAATTTGCTAAGGATTCTACTTTTTCAAAAATCAAAATATCTAAAACAAATGAAACACTTAGGATCCTCTTAGCATACTCAAATTTTCTAAGAATCCTATTTTCAAAAATCAAACAAAACACACTTGGGTTCTTCACTTAGCATACCTAAATTTGCTAAGTGGGAATTCCAATTTTCAAAATCAAAAAACAATTCACCAAAAAGAAGCAATTATTTTCAAACACTTCACTTAGCACACCCAAATTTGCTTAGTAAGTAAAACACCAAATCAAAAACAAAAATCAATTGACCTTTACTTTAACATACCCAAATTTGTTAAAGGAAAGGGTCCTCAAATCAAAATCTAAATTCAAAGAAACATGAACCTATGGAAGCATCCTTCTAAAAATATTTGAATCCACTTTTCAACATACCTAAATTTGTTGAAGTTGGATTCATATTCAAAATTCCTCTTTTCAATCAAATTTCTAAATCTTCTCAAATCCATTTGAACCCCACTTAACACTTCAAGATGTTGGATGTGGGTTCAAATTAAATTCAGAAATCAACAAAAATAGAAATCGATCAAAGCTCGTTTCCTATTATTCTTAGCAGCCTACTTCTGATTCAATTTTTAGTCTTTACAATTGATCTAAAATGGCAGGCTCACAAAAGTTTGTATTCACTTTCTCTTATGGCATGGATTTGGCTTTTGACCAGACGAACTTCCCCCGATTGGATCATACACACCTTATCCATTTCGGTAGGGGATTTGAGGGAGTGAGGATCACATGTGAGGGCACTCCCCTCATGACTATCAGTAGGACTGTGGTGGCCAGGCAGAAATTGATCATCCAAACCAATCTACCTTCATATTATGATATCTCCTAGTTGAAGAGAAAAATAGTGGCAATCCCACCCGCTTCAGCAGTGATAGTACCAGCACCAACCCCAGTTTCAGTGTGCCCTTTGGTTTCTCATGCTGCCCCATTGAGGGCTAGCACCCTCTCATTAGTACCCTCTAAGGGTAAGGCTCCTCTGATCTCAGGGATTGCCTCCCCTACTTTTGAGTACAAGTCTAGCTCACTCCTCTCATCCTACCAAGAACCAATGAAGCAACAAAAACTGCATGATCAAGCGGTATCACACTAGGATTGCCAGGGAGATGGAGGCAGCCGCCCGTTCAATCATTGAGAAGTTGCTTATTTTGACTTCACCACTAGTTACAGCAAACCAGTTTCATCCTCTCTCTAGGTCAGACAGAGAGGATGCTACGAGAATTCACACATCACCTCCACCAGTGGTCCAGTATCAACCATCAATTACTCGGAGCAAGAGGTCATATGCCGACCTTTCGATCTTGCGCCGTTGAGCTACGGGCATTGAGTTTGGAGCTCAATTTGATCTATCATCCCGTAGTGTGGGGAAACATATTCATCAGGAGAGGGCCAGAGAGGCCCATAAATATGCTCATATTATCAGTAGGGAGAGGCAAAGGTTTAGTCGCCAGTCGACAGCTTTCGCACTTCTTGATTTTCTAGCTCGGTGCGCTACCCACGTCAATCGTATAGATAGCATCCTACTTACTGGGACCAGCCATCACAGGAGGATAGCTCCTATTCATAGAGAGTTGGTGGTGTCTCCACCACTCTACCCCATCCACCATCACCATCCATGTCACGGCATCTCCATTCCATGAAGGCCATGAAGGCCAAATCAGGGGCGCGCACCTGGTGCTATGGGGGGATCCTACTCCATCCACGCTACCTATAATGGAGAGGCCGAGCTCTCCTGCTCAACAATCTACCCCAGTGGTGGTGCGGAGGGAGTGGTGACCTCAAAGCATAGTGGTCGTCCCTTCACCAACTCCACCAGTTCAGTAGGACATGGAGATGGTAGCAACTATTACAGAGGTAGCAGATGATAGCCCAACTATGCGATGATAGTGGAACCTCCTAGGAATGTCACCCCTTTCATAGTTAGTGACAGTCAGGAGTGTTTCTTCTCTAGTGAGTACAGTCCTCATAAGATTGACTCTCCAGCAGCAGGCGAGGTTCGGTGCCTCTTAGTACACGACAATGATCACACCGATCAGTCGAGATCATTTATTCCCATTCTGATTGATCATTCTCTCAAGGAGATAGTAATACATTATCTTGTAAAGAAGAAGGAGATTCAGGGGTATGATTGGTCAGATGAGGAGAAGGTCAGCTCCAATCCCAACAAAGTTGATTTGTTGGAAGACTCAGTAGGGGCCTATATGGTAGATACCAGAGGATCTCTCCTCAGGGAGCAGTAGGACATGGAAGGTGATGAGGTTGATTAGGAAGATTCTGCCCAATCAACACAACACCTTCGATAGGATGGCATGCTAGCTTGAGGACCTGTTAGCAATAATTTTAGTACTTTAGAAATAAGCTCTAGTAGTTCGTCCTACTACAGCCGACATTAGTTAGCCAGAGTTAGTGCATGTCTTGGACTAAGCCAAGACCTTACCTCCCATTAAGCAAGGTAGCACTAGAATGTATAGGAAGGTACTGGAAAGTACCTCCATATAAGAAAAAGACATCATATCCATGGTTGAGCAGCATGTGAAGGAAGTGTTGGCTCAAGCCTGGGGAGGATCATCAGTTCCAATGGGTAAACCCTACCGATGGAATTCAATGCAAACCAATATTCCAAGGGTTTTGTGCCACCTTCCTTAAAAAGCTTTGATGGCAGTGAAAACCCAAGGTAGCATATAGCACACTTCAGGACCAGTTGTTGCAACGCTAGTGGCAGGGATGCTTTGCTATTCCGCCTCTTCATTAGTAGCCTACGAGGGATTTTTTTTGATTGGTATGCTAAACTTCCCAAAGGTTCAGTAAAGATATTTGTTGAGTTAGAGCAACTCTTTATCAAGAAGAATACTGAAGCTCAGCAAAGGGTTACTGTAGGTGATCTTGTTGTAGCACAATAACATAAAGGTGAGTCCCTTGTTGATTATATTCTCGATGGCATAACATGAGTATGAAATGCAAGCCACAACTATCTGAACAACATGCCATTGAGATTCTTTTAAAGAATATCCATGGCCCGGTCGCCTTCATGCTTAAGGGCTTACTATCAAAATATTTGAGAAGCTAATCAACAAGGTGGCTAGTCTATAAGGAGAGGAAAACAGTTGCCTTTTCAAGCCCAATTGCCTAAAGCAAAGCCACAGAAGGTCTATGAGAAGAAGCCAGAAATAGTAACAATGGTAGATAAGGGCCAGCCAGAGATCAGTCTGAGAGACCACGACCTCAACAGCCTCCACCATCTTTGCCAACACTGAGGCAACCCTATCGGCCTCCATAATAGTCTCCATGGAGAGCACCGTCGCCTCCTCAGCCATATCACTAACAGCAGCGGCACACATTCCCACTACTAGGTAGCTATGGTCCACCTACTCTTTTAGATAAGCTTAATAAACTTTATTCATTTAAGAGGTAAGTAATTAGGAAGATCTTTAAGAATCTCTTAAAGAAGCCTGATTTTTAGCTACTCAAGCCTAAGAGACCGAAGGAAGTAAGAAAAAGTCATGATCGAAACTTTTGCCCCTACCATCGTTGCTAGGCCATGTTTTAGAAGATTGCTTCACATTCAACGGATAGCTTGAACATAGCTTCAAGATAGGTATTGTTGTTATCCCAAAGGAATACCTTGTGGAATAACCATCTAATTCCATTAGGGTAATCCTTGGGGATGCATGTGATCTTTCCAAAACCAAAGAAGGTTGGGATATTTCTTTATCTAAAACCTCTAAGAAGATCATATAGAAGATCAATAAGCTTTCCTTGTAGGTGCCTGAGTCAGCTCAAACCTCCAACATCAAGGAAGGTTTGCAAGTTGCCAGTGCCAACTCAAGGAAAGGGGAGCTCAACGCGGTAGTGTGATACGGATAACCCATAGCAACCATATGAGTCCGACCTCCGACCTATGCAAATGCACACACGACTTCTTCCACTTCAACTAGTTCTTCTTCTTCTTCTTCTACTAGTAGAACTCTTGTATTGATGAATAAGGGCATCAAATCCTTTACCCCACTCACTTTACTTGATTTCTACTTTGTACCTCAAAATAAATCCAAGAAATTGAAGAATAAAGCTAGTTTGAATTACATCTGTGTCACTTCTGATGGGTTATCTTCTTCTATTCCAAATGATAACTCTTCATGTCAAAATAACTATAATACTTCTGATCTTCCTCTTTCTAATTCAGAGTTAGAATTTCCTACTCTGAATACTATGGGTTCACCTCTTGAGATAGACTTGGAATCATCGATTTTGAGGGTCCCATAAGAGAAGCTATAGGTGAGCCTAATGTGTAGGTAGAACCTTCCATTACCCTACCACAAGAGATCATCGAAGTCAACCTCCATAGTGGCAAGGTTCTACCTCCTAGGGCAACACCTCAAGATAGAGGGAAACAAGTCATTGGTGCAGAGGATCGAGAAGCCCCTCCATAAGATGCTCCACCCTTGGATATGCTTGTGGAGGATCAGCTCAAGGTTGACTATAATGTCCTATCTCACTTAAGAAAGTTGCCATCTAAGCTAAGCATATACAATCCCATTATCTTATCTAAAGAGATGAGGGAATCACAAATCAAGGCCCCCTAAAATATGCTTAGCTTAACTGAATGCTATAGGTGAGGAGGCACATTACACAAAAGAAGCTCAAAGTATCACCTTCATAGATAAAGACCTTCTTCTGGGGAACTTCATTCACTACTTTTCTCGTGATAGCCGACAAGATAATTCCATCCTCCCTCCATCGTGCATCAAGTTCAAAAGATGGGATTGAATCTGTCAATGGAGATGAAAAGCCATTTTGTTAGAGGTTGAGATTTATGAAGATGCACCTACTATCTTCCTTAAAACACCCTTTCTCATGAACTTGGACAAAACTCAAATTCAAAAGAAAAAGAAAATGAAGAAAAAGAAAACCCAAAAGAAAAAAGAAAAGAAAAATAAAAATTCAAATGAACAAGAAAAGGGAATTGAAGAAGAAATAGATCCGCATATTACAATCCACCCACAATTCATTCCATTATATAGACATCTGGGTAGGATGGCTCAACCTCCACCAGGTAGAGGCAGAGGCGAAAATAGAGGTAGTTCCAAAGGCAGTTCCAGAGGTGGATGACCCCCTGGTTGGTCATCAACCAATAGAGGTCATGTTCGAGTTCATAGGAGTACCCCTACTATTCACATAGACTTGGAATCCAGCTTGGAGGATGTGTTAAATGTGATTAGTATACCAGCCAACATCTCTCAATGAGCTCCATTGGAGGTGACTTTCGATCTAGACAAAGATGAAGACCAGGCCTCCAGACAAAGAAAAGTATTTGAATCAAGTTTATGTGAAACTATTAGGTAGTATATGGGAACCTTAGCCTAACCTCACATACATCTCAAAAAGTTGAAGGTTTAGTAGTTATGGAAGTCCCTAAGTCTTCTAGTGATATGAAGCCGAAGATATTCTTTTTGGGATAATCATCCTCAAGTCCTGAAGTTGATGTAGAACTTGAGGAGGATACATTTAAATAATTAATGGAATTACCATTTGACTTGTACTCTCCTTATGTTCATAATCTTATACAAAAAGGTTTAAGTCCTCATACATGATCTAAGCATAGGTCAGAGTACTTTGAAAAGCTATGGAACAATACAGGCAGGGAAGCATAATCAAGAGCAAGACTAGGATTCAGTACAGTGGGTCTAGTCGATGATGATGATTATTGCTTAGTTATTAACAATTATTTGGAATCTAATAGGTTCTTCTCACATAATACCAACTCTTATGATAATGTGTGTTTAGAAATCTCAGATGATCCAGATGATCCAGATGATCTCCAAATCAAAGAGGCATCACCAAAATTTGAAGAGGAGATACATTCAATAATTGACAAGCTTAAAGAAATCAACCTCGGGATAGAAGAAAATTCACGCTCGACGTACATCAGTTTGTTGCTGAATGAAGAAGAAATGAATGACATAGTTAGGTTATTGATTGAGTTTAAAGACTATTTTACATAGAGTTATGAAGAGATGCTTGGATTATCTCCTGACCTAGTAGTCCACAAGCTACAACAAATCCTAATGCTACCCCTATTAAGCAAACTCCTAGATGCATGCGATTAGAAATCGAATAATAGGTTATTTCTGAAGTCAAGAAATTGATCAATGCTAGTTTTATTAGGAAAGAAAAATATACTACCTAGTTAGCTAGTGTCATCCCAATTAAGAAGAAGTATGGACAAATTTGCATATGCGTCAATTTTAGGGACTTAAATAAGGCATGTCCTAAGGATGAGTTTCCTCTTCCTACACTAGAATTAATGATAAACATCACCTCATCTCATGCAATTTTCTCTTTCATGGATGGGTCTTTTGGCTATAACCAAATCAAGATGTCTCCTAAAGATGAAAGAAACATTGCTTTTCAAACCCCGATCGAAATCTTCTATTATAGGGTCATGCCTTTCAGCCTCAAAAATGCTGGTGCTACATACCAACATGTCCAGAAGATGAGCTCATTTCTCTTGAAGGGGAGGTTGTCATTGCCAAAATAGATAAGGAGTTGGATTGGAGGCAACCATTCATAGATTACTTGAACACCAGAAAACTACCTCAAGAAAAGTCATAAGCCCATCAGGTGAAATAGAGAGCTCTCTCATATGCTCTCATTGATGGCACCCTATACCAACAGTCCTTTGACCAAATGTGGTTATATTGTTTAGACAAACATGAAGCCCATGGCATTATAATTGAGGGACATTTAGGTCTATGCGGAGCACATTAATTCAATCCGAAGATGAAGATCAAGATTCTAGGATATTACTGGCCTGCGATGATTACAGACTACATGGATGTAGGTAAGAGATACCATCAATGTTAGGCTCATATTGTGGTCCTCCACCAACCACCCAACGTTCTACACCCTACATTGGCCTCATGGCCATTCAAGTGTTGGTATGACATTGTGGGTTCTCCTCCCTTCTAAGGATCATCTCATCTTTCCAACTACTTTTCCAAGTAGACAGAAGCTGTCCCACTCAGAGAGGTCATAGCTTAGCATGTTCTTCAGTTTTTCAGGAACCATATCATATATAGGTTCAGGGTGCCTCAATGAATTATATTCGATAATGATACTTCATTCAAAAACATGAAGATCAACAATTTTGCTAGAAGACACGGTATAGATTAGAGATACTCCACCATCTACTATCCCAAAGAAAATGGCTTAGCAAAAGCATTCAACAAAATGCTCATCTAGATATTGAAGAAGACTCTTGATGATAACAAGCGGTAGTGGAATGAGCAGTTGGTTGAAGCTTTATGGGCCTACCGCACCACATACCGAACTCCAACTCAGTCTACCCCATTTTCCTTAGTGTATGGGTCTGAAGCTATTCTACCTTTAGAAGTTTAACTCCCATCACTAAGGATAGCATTGGGTAAGATCACTCACAGAGCGAATGCAAAGTTGTGATTAGAAAGGTTTGGAGGAGAGTTACTGCATGCATCTCGAGGTTAAATAAAATGATTCAAGCTCACAATAAGCTAGTCTGCCCTAGGTCTTTCTGAGTAAGAGAACTTGTGTTAGTCCTAAAGAGACTAACTATTGCCCTTCAAAAGATGAGAGAAAAGTTTGACCCACTTAGGAAGGCCCCTATGTCATAGAGAAGGCCTACCAAGGAGGATCTTATCGGCATATTGATTGTAAAGGGGAATACTCGATGCTTCCAATTAATGAGATACCTAAAGAAATATTATCCATGAAATAAATCATGTTTAAAAATAATTATAAATAAAAAGAACAAAAATCTAATTCCATTCATCAAATCTTCTCTTCTTTCGAAGTGTTATTTGCTTGTCTTGCGAATCTGCCGTGATGTGTTTAGCGTAGGTGTAAGAGTCCCCCAGTGGCATCCTATCCCTCTTTCATAACATAAACACAATCTCCTGGCACTATTAGAATAGGTGTAAGAAAACTCGAGAGGTGTTCTTTTTTTATTAGCGTAATTAAGTTAGGTGTAAAAGAACTCAAGCAGCATCCTTTCTTAATGCTGAGATTCCCGGTTGCCATCCATGACACCATTTCAACAAATCCCCTAGCATGTTTAAGGTAGGTATAAGAGTCCCCCAGAGGCGTTCTATTCCTTTTAACACATACTTAAAAAGAAACACAAATATTTTGTCTTGAGCTATTTGATGTGGGAACAAGTCCCTTGTGGAACTCACTAATTAGCTGCTCTAGGTCGGGTCTACATGCTACCTCGTTAGTATGTCACCCCAGTGGTCACTTGTTTGGAAGATGTGAGTCCCCACACTTTCTTCCTAACTTGACCATTATAAATCAACGAGCACCTTGTTAGTATAGTAGACTTCACTGCCTAGCCAGTAAGCTACCACATGTTAATTTTATTTAAGAAGATGTGAGTCCTTGAGCTTTCTTCTTGAACTAATCATCATGATCTAACTAGAACGAGTATATTTGAGGTTTAGGATAATTCCCCCAGAGGTTCCTTTCCTCTTAGCTACTTTGAGCTGATATAAGTCCCCAATGGCATTCACTCAGTAGCCACCCTAGGTCGGATAACACCTATCAAAATGGAGATAGACTATCCCAGCAATCAATTTCGCTATAGAAGGATGTGAGTCCCCAAGCTTTCTTCCTAGGCTGATTATTGCATACTTACGGGAACCTTAGGTTAGTTGATGTTCGCTATGCTGATAGTAACTCACCCGGTGGATATACCACTCTTGGTAGATGTGAGTCCCCGCATTTTCTCCTTGAGTTGGCCAACGAATACCTATTTTATATATAACTAGCCATGTCATCTTCGCCAGGGCCCTTAGCGGCCCCATCCTCTATGGGCACTCTCTTTGAATCTCATCCTTTGCGACCCCATTTAGACACTACACAGGTTACTCTTGGATTGGACAGTTCCCCTTTCCTAGTAGCCACCCCTGTGGTTAGATAATTTGTTCAGTGAATGTGCCGATTCTCCCTTAGTTCATAAATCTAAGATAAGTCTAGGCTGATATATGCTCCTTCTCAGTATGATCCCTCACAAACTAATAGGATCCACAATAAATAAACTAAATAAAATAAACAAAATTAATTCTCCTGTGGATTAGAAATTCATACCCCCAAAGGGCCCCTTTTTCCTAAGCAAGCATCCTATCTTTAGGGTAGTGTTAGTAGAACTCCCTATAAGAATTACCTGACTACCTGAGTTGAGATAAATCCCCGGGTCGGTACTCACTCCATAGTCAACCTTAGGTCAGGTTCAATCTATTTTGTTACAAATGGGTTACCCTGGCAATCATTCCACTTTAGAAGAAGTAAGGCTATGATGCATACTTTCTAGCATGATTGTCGCAAATCGATGGGCAGCCTTTGGTCGGGTTTGGTTTGTTGCCCAAAGCAATCAATCACCCCAGTGGTCTTCTGTAGTGGAAGATATGAGTCCCTGAGCTTTCTTCCATTCAATTGATCATTGCACACCGAAAGGCACTCCTTTAGTCGGATAGTTCTCCCATCGATCGATAAACTACTCCCTTTGATTCAGTAAATCTGAGATAGGTCTAGGCTGATATGAGCTCCTTCTCAGTGTGATCCATCGTAAATAAACAGAATCAATCAAAATAAATCTAAAAAAAATGAAATTAATCTTGACTATCTTTGAGTTGGTCTAAGTCCCCCAGTGACATTCACTCAATAGTCAGCCCTAGGATGGGCTCAATCTGTTTCCTTACCAATAGATTACCCTAGCAACTGGTCCCTACTTTGGAGGATGTAAGTCTACTATGCTTTCTTCCTAAGTATAACTACTGCATACTGAAAGGCATCCCTTTGGTTGGCTAGTCCTACTACGTGTTTAGTAGACTACCCTTTTGGATTGGTAAATGAAGGTAGGCCTCGTGACTCTAGTGTCCATCATAAACCAACAAGGTCCATAATAAAATGCAAATCTAAAAATTAAAACAAATTCAACTCTCTTCCCTAGTGGAAAATTCTCCTTAGTGAGACTCAAATAAAATCAAACATCTCATCCCCTTGTGGATGACTTGAACCTACTTCCCTAGTGGAAGGTATCCCTTAGTGGATTCCTCCTTCCCTCTCTCATGTCCATGACATAAGTAGAGCCACATCGCACTAAGCTCTGGATTATTTCTACACCTTGGGTTCAGGATTGTCTAGTGCTTGTGATTCTTGTTGTTGATTTTGTCAACACCAATCGCGGTGTTCCTTGTCAATCACACCACACTTATTGGGTACCCTTTGTTGAACTCATTTTTAGAATGAGCTCTCAAACCCTCCATCTTAGACATAGGACTCCTCTTAGAATTTAAGAGTTCCTTAGTCTTAAGACACATCTAGTGATGAGGTGGACACTCAACATAGCCCTAGAGACTTAGAAGAGTTAGCCATAGGAATAGGTCATGCCTTAGGGGTCTTACAAGAATTTGTCTACCATTAGCTTGAACCACTCCTCACTTTCCTTCCTTCAAGTCAAACTCCAAATCAATCTTATTTAATTTTCTCCAAATTCAAATCAATACCACATGATTGAAAGCCATAATTGAAATCCATGATTGAAACCCATGAATGAAATTTTAAGTCCAAATCTTTCTTAAGTCCTTAATCTTCTTTTAAGGACTTAGCCTAAATCATGATCAAACCAACTCAAACTCATGAGATTTTCTCATAATTCATTTATATTCCTTTTTATATTCACATATATAAATGAAATATAAATTCAAACTAATCAAACTAAACTCAAAATTTAAAATCAATTCATAAAGTTTCATGAGTCCTTTAAATTTTCCTTCATAGACTTAGCCAAAATCAAATCTAAATCAATTAAAATTCATGGGATTTTCTCTTAACTCATTTATATTCTCATTTATATTCACATATATAACTGAAATATAAATACAAATAAATCAAATCAAATCTGAAAAATTAAATTCCAAATTTAACAGCCTTCTGAAGTCCTTAATTTCCCTCTTAAGGACTTAGCCAAAATAAAATCTAAATTAATTCAAATTCATGGGATTTTCTCATAACTCATTTATACTCTCATTTATATTCACATATATGAATGAAATATAAATATAAATCAATCAAATCAGATTCAAAATTGAATCTCCAAACTCCCAAATTTCTTATGCCCTTTAAATTCTCTTCTAAGGACTTAGCTTAAATCATGATCAAATCATTCTAAATTCATCAAATTTTCTCATAATCCATTTATATTCTCATTTATATTCAAATATATAAATCAAATATAAATTCAAACAATCAAAACTAATTCCAAAAATCAAACTCAAACTCATTTAAAATCCAACCTAAGCCTTTCAAGCCAAAACCTTTGACTTAGCCAAATCAATTTCAAATCAAGCC
Organism: Cymbidium sinense; assembly: GCA_021442155.1. Lineage (NCBI taxonomy): Eukaryota > Viridiplantae > Streptophyta > Magnoliopsida > Asparagales > Orchidaceae > Cymbidium > Cymbidium sinense. The sequence continues at coordinate 25,818,485 of CM038221.1, read as the reverse complement.
AAACTCTTGATTTCCCTTCATGATTCAATCAACCCCACAATCTTGAATCCAAATATAAATACGAACTTCACTCACTTAACCAAAACTCAATTCAAAAATCAAACCCCAAATCCATTCATGTTCTTCCTTTGAATATGAAATTATCAAATGAAACAAAACCCATTTGATTTCAAACCACTTGCAAATGGATTTATATTTCAATCATAAGTCCATATACAAGTTCAGTCAAACTCAAATCAAGCTTTGACCAAGCCATCTGACCTACTTAGGCTCACTTGACCCAAAGTGACCTAAAGTACCCTTATGAGCAAAATTCAAATCCTAACCAAATTGGATTGAATCAAACACACATATGCTCTCTCATATTATCATCATGAGATGATCAATAAATCAAATTGGGTCAAACAATCAAACTAAGGGTTGACCAAATACTTAGCCAAAATGAAACCTAACATAGCCAAAATCCTTAGGCCAAATTGATTTAAACCAATGATCTAAGTTCATTAATGAACTATGTTTGAACTTGACCAAGTCAACATTTGAGCCTAACCCAATTCCACTTGACCCAAGTTGACCCAACTTGACCTAAAAAGTAAAAATGTGTCAAAACTTGATCTAAGCCAAATTGATTGAAATCAATGGGTCAAGTTCATTCCAAATCACTTGTTGAACTTGACCAAAGCCTCAATTGGCCAAGAAGAGCTAACTTAGCCCAATTAACCTTGAACCGAACTTGACCTAAAGGGTCATGTTGAGCCAAATTCAAACTTAACCAAAATTGATTGGAAACAAAGATACCAATCCACTTCATATGACTAACCAAACCTAAACCTACCCATAACCTAGCTCAAATAGGTCAAATGGGTCAAATTGGTCAACTTGACCCATTTGACCTAAATGAAGTCATATGAACCAAATTCAAACCTAAACCAAATTGAATCAAACCAAAGAAACCAAAATATTTTAAATGGTCATACAAACTTGAACCAATACTTGGTTTGACCCAATTTGACCAATTGGTCAACTTGACCCAAGTTGACCCATTTTGACCTAAATAGTTCAACATGAGTCAAACCATGCCAAATGAAATCCAAATCTAATGAAACTTTGCCAAACCTATTTTCTCAACATACCCAACATATCCAAATTCAAAAATCAGCCAAATAATTATTCTACCCTTAGGACATAGAACAAATTTTGGTCAAATCCATGGGAATTTGGTCAAACCCTCTTCATATCTACTTGATACTTTCTTAATAGGTCAAGTAAACCCTACGGAGGGTGGTGCACCCAACTCAATGGTTTTGTATCAGCCCAACTTGACTCAAGGCCAAAATCGAGCACATGGCTCAAATTGGCCATAAGGAAAACCTCCCTCCACTTGTTTTGAAGCACATGGGAGATTACCACTCCACTCCTTAGCCCAAAATGACCATGTGCAAGCTTTTAACAGACCAAACAACCCATTGCCTAAGGTCAGTTGGATGGAAATGGCAAGTAGAGCTTCAGCTGTCTGATTGCCATAAGGGGAGATATACTCTCCCTAATTCCCTTCAATTCTAATAGAGGCTAATTCGATTGAGTAACATAGAGTGTTAGGAGCCATTCTTGAGTGATCCTATGCTTCCTAGAAGGATTTTGAATTTTCCATTCTCAGTTTTCCTCAAGTGAAAATAGGGGATCTCCATTGATTTGCAAATTTTCTCCACACACCAAATCAAGCCAATTCCCTATGCACACTCCCTCAGGGGACCAAGTCGAGCTTACCTAAGCTCTCTCTTAATTTATAAAGGCAAGGGGAGATCTAATTTCATCAAAGTTGCAAGGAAGCTAAGGAGGGGTTGGTTCATAGAGTTATCCACTCAACCTCAAGAGCTAATACTTTCACCATAGCTTTGTCTAAACTAGATGAAGCTCCTCCTACAAAATAGAGTGCTGGTGATCACCTCTAGCAAGGTTAGACATTTTCTGATCACTAAACTCCATGTGTGTTGGTCCTTTGCAAAAGAAATTTTAATGGCATGAGATTTTAACTGTTAAATATGCTTGCCATTATGGTTAGATGGTGCGTGGACGGTCTCCATTATTCCTAAGGGAAGAACAGGGATGATCTCTGGCCATCCATCCACACATTTTGGATGGATGGATGAGATTAAATCCTATTTTATATCTGATTTTATCCCTTTAAAACCTCAGATTAAATCCTATCCATTCGATCATTTATCGAATGGCGGATACCAAAGAGCGTAGCGCTGCCGCCACGTGTCGCTATGACAATACGTTTAAGTTACCACTAACAGGTTGACACATGTAAAGCATATATGAGCCAGCTTATGCATGGCATACTGTGGGATTGAGGGATTAATTAGAGTTTATTTAATTCTAATTAAGTACTTAAACTTTAAAAATTCATATCTCTCTAAAGAAAAATCAAAAAAATATGAGAAAAATTGCCACTGAAAGATAATTCAATCTAGAATATTCTAAAATTAGTTTTAATGGATTTTGAATTATCTTTCTCTGATTTTGGGTTTTATTAGAAATTTTAATTTGCTAATTTTCCCTAATTAATCCACTGCTTAATCTCAAACTACATAGCATGCATCAAAAAGTGTGTTAAATATTCTCATTTGTATGTATAGATATGTTTAGGACTCATTCATATGCATGTTATACATGTTGGGAAATAAATGAAGTGATGTATGTTTTATGAACTTGGTTTATTTTATTTAATCTTAAAATGCCTTTCTTTTGAATAGGTTTGTTTAGAGTTCATCTAAACTTAGGATTAACTATAACACTTAAAATATTCACTAAATAAAACCAAAAACATGAATCCACTTTAGAAATTACTTAGGTTAGGGAAAGAAATAGAAATTCTCTTCTCTTTCCCTCTTTTTATAACTTAGTAATTAATTGTAGGATTCACTTGAACCCAATCAAAACATAAAATAAAATCAACCCAAAAAAATTAAATCACTTAAATGAAATCCTCCTTTAAGTTAAACATGCTTCACACTTAGAAATTTCTAACTTAAAGGCATAACTAAGCATACCACACAAACCTCCAAAGCACACACATTAGGCTAAGTTACCACTTCTAGCTTTAGCTTTGGGCGAGCATCGTTTGATGCTTACTTTTGTTTCTGATATATATGTTTTAGTCTGGATGTTAGGATGTATGTTTGTAGAATGAATGGTAGGGCAATTTTATGCTAACCATTGTCTTCTACAAGGGATTGTGCTTAAGGGGTGCTGTAATAAATAAAAATATAAATATTTTTGTTGTACAAGTGCTTACATCCCTAAGCATAATCCAATAGGCCAGGTGGACTTGGTCACCCATGTGTGGGGTGATAAGTCCAATATACATGCTTGATATTTGGTGGTTTGTTTAGCTAACATCTATTCTGCAGGTGTTAGCAAGATTTACTTTTCCTTTTCATGTAAATTTTACAAATAGGATCTTGGAATGATTGTTATGGGGATTAGGATGAGCATTGGTCATAACATCTCATCCTATACACCATGTGAAGCTTTTGGAGCATCCACCTTCCAACCATCCAAAGAAGGAATCAAAGAAGAAAGAAGAAAAGAAGAAGAAAGAAGAAAGAAGAAAAGAAGAATGAAGAAATGAAGATTGAAGACTCCCATAATAATGAGTTTCTCACTTAATTATATTTAATTCATTTATAATCTGGATTGTATAAGGGTAGAGCTCGGCTACCCAATTTATTTTTGGGTTTGTACGGTGGTACCTGACCATAATGGACTCTTATTCTTATGTGATTAACTTTATAAATTGGTTGATGTTTATTTAGCTTGTGCATTAAAAGGCATCCTTTTAGCTAGTTTCTTCCTTGCTTTATGTAAGGCCTGGATGTGGATTAGGCTCTTAGGAAAAAATAAATCTTTTACCAAACTTAACAATTCAAAACTAAAAATAAAGAACTCATAACCTCACCTAAAGCTTAGGATAAAATCAAGATAAAAGAATTAGCAATCCTTTAGCTGGATGAGTACTTCTTTTATAACATCATGCACAAATGCATATTATTTTTACTCTTGATTGGAGGGCTTCCACCTTTCTCAGAGAAACTTGGCTTAACTTTTGAGAGCCATGGTGGAAACACACCTCCTCCCTTCTCATTGATTTTGACCAATAATCTCATTTCTCATGCATTAGGCATATAAATCCTATTAGCCTAAGTCAAAATAATTATCCAAAAATGAAAATAAATTGAAATATGGATTGCATTAGATTGAGGTCATTTGAAGCATACCCTTACATGATCTAGTCTCTTTAGGGAGTGAGTTTAATGACTTAGTCTCTTTCTAAATAAATAATAGCCTAGCTATCTTGCACAAAGCATATGACTTGCCTACATGAATTTAAAATTGTAGGAGAAGTTAGTTGGCACACCCAGGAAGTTGTAAGTCCAAGCAGTCAGGTGGTTTGTCCTCTCTTATAGAGGAAAACCAAATACCCATTTTCACCTTAAATTTAGGCCGTGCTTTTAGCCTTCGCCAAAGCTCCCTAAATTTAGGTTATGAGGTTGCTTCCCCCTTTTGTGGGCCATAAACTTAAATTCTCATCTCTTAGGCATTTCCATAATCTTTTGTTGTGGAATCATAAGCCCTAAATTTCTAATGAAAAATTCAACTCAAACAAATTAAATCAACTTCAAAAATGTGAAGCCCAATAATAGGATAGTTTGAGATGCTCGCTAGGTTTCCTAGCATCATAGGCATCGCCTACTTATCTTCCTTTGGCTTCAATAATAACTCCCTCTCTTTAATCAATCCCATTTGATCTTCCAAAATATACTAATCAATTGATAGTCTCACCTATTGAAATCTTTGGAGATAACAATCATTTACCTTAATCTAGAGTATTCCTAAGGGATCTCGTCCCTTAGGATGTAATTAACTATGGGGGCTTGCCCTTGTAGGGAACTTAACAAACCCGATTTAAAATAAATCTTACTTTACTTTTCCATGTATAGTAGGGGAAGAATCTTTGGTACATATGTAGACCCATTGTCCTTAGGAGTCCTTGTTGAGGTGATTAGGTCTATTGTAGGATGGTGACTTCTATCTTTCAAGATAGTACACCTCTCCTCAATGTTGTACTCGATCACCCTCAATAAGAACATCTATAGATCTATGTGGTGTCAAAATGCATAAGAAAGAGAAAATAGATGTATATTTCCATACTCATTTTATCCTTCATAGAGTGAAGATGGAAGTATATATCTTATTCTCTAAAAAGAAAGATTTTAATATTTTTCACCATAACTACTCTCAAGTTAAAGAGATGGTCTTCCTTTTCTTTGCTTTTGACCACAAGATCCTTGATGTAGCATTTGACTTAGTGATGAATGAGTTCATCAAAGATTCAAGTCATGGCCTGCTAGTATATAGTAGTGGCATTTTTAAGGCCAAAATGCATGACCTTATAGCAATAGATTTTGATCAGGGTTCTAAAAGCAATATTCTTCTTTTCTTCTGGGGCCATCTTTATTTGGATGTATCTAGATGAGATATCCATGAAAGAGAAATCTGCATGATATGAGGTAATGTCCACCATCAATTCTAGTATTGGTAGTAAAAATTTATCTTTTGGACATGCCTTATTTAGATCCTTAAAATCTATGCATATGCAAATTTGTCCATTATTCTTATTTCCTGGGACAATACTAGCCAACCAGGTGGGGTATTTTTCCTCCTAGATAAAACCAACATCGAACAGTTTCTTGGCTTAAGAAATAACCTGTAGTTTAATTTCTAATCGCATGCATCTAGGAGCTTATTTGATAGGGTTAGCATTAGGTTGTATTGCTAGCTTACAAACTACTACATCAGGAACCAATCGGCATTTCTTCTCCAAAAGTAGTCCTTAAACTCAATGAGTAGCCTAACTAAGTCATTAGTTTCAATTTCATTCAATATGAAACTGATGTATGTCATGCATGGATCTTCTTCAGTTCCTATGTTGATTTCTTTGAGTTCATCAATGGTTGATTTGATTTCTTCTTCAAACTTTAATGGTGCATCTTTGACTTGAAAATCATTTGCATCATCTGAAGTTTCCAAGCACACATGTTCATATGAGTTAATGTGATTTAAAAAGAACCTATCATATTCCAAATGATTGGTGATGACTAAGTAGTGATTGCCATCATCAGCTGGGCCTATCGTGCCAAAGCCTAATCCTGGTCTTGATTACGAGCTTTTGCATTTGTTGTTCCTTATCCTTTTGAAGTAATCTGATCTGTTCTTAGAACATGTATGTGGAATTAATTTTTTCTTTGCTAAATTTTGAACACAAGGAGAGTACCAATCAAAAGGTAATTATATTAAATATTTATATGAATCATCCTCAAGTTCTACATCAACTTCTTGACTTGAGAATGATGCTCCAGGAAAGAACCTCTAAATCTTCATAATTGTGGATGATTTAGGGGCTTCCTTAACTACCAAACCTTCAATTTTTTGTGAGAAAAGTGGGGTTAGAGCTAAGGTTCCTAACTAATGCCAAATAATTTCACACAAAGAGGACTTAGATACACTTATGCTTTGCTTAGGAATTCGGTCTTCATTTGTCCTCGAGTGTCACCTCCAAAGTAATCTACTATCGAGAAGAGCTGGCTAGTGTGCTAACCATATTGGTCTCCTCCATTGAACTAGATTCTAAGTCTATATGGATAGCAAGTGTACTCTTGGTAGCTAGGACAAATCTTCTAGTGGGTGGTAGGTATGGAGGTATTCTACCCTTGGGACTGCTTCTGGACTTGCCTCTTCCTCATCCTGGTGGAGGTCAGGTCATCCTCCCCACTTTTTGAATGGAGTAACAAACTATGGGTGAAATCTAATCTCAGGCTCCACTTCCTCCCTTGAGTCTATTTCTTGCTCCCTTTTCTTTTCCTTGTTCTTTTTTTTTCTTTTCTCTTTTCCTTTTTCTTTTCTTTCTTTTTCTCCCACATGGGGATTTTGACTAAGTTCATGAGAATAGACTTTTTGGTTTTGGGGGAGGTAGTTGGCCACATCCTCATATATCCCAACCTCATGACCTGAAAAGGGCTTGAGATTTCCTTTGACACAATACTGGATTCCACCTCTTTAAAACTTGATGCACTGATATAAAGAGGATGGAATCATGTTGTTCTCATGTATACATAGTTTCTCAAGTAAAGCATTGAAAGACGTATCCGAGTCTATTATATGAAACTTGGCTTTAGTTTTCCAACCATCTATCTTTAGTGGCAACATTATGGAGCCTAAGGCCCTCTCACCTTGTTCTTTGAATCCTTTCAACATCATCTTCTCATTTTGGAGTTTAGAGATGTTAATCATAAAGTAGTCAAGGGTTATTAGACTCATATATTATTGGCACTCATGTAAACCGAACTCTATATAGCTTTGAATCTCAACATCCACTATAATGTAAATAGGATGGTTATGCATGATTGTCCCTAGAAGTAGGACTTCATCACTAAATGTAATTATTAAGAGGTCCTTTAAGTAGTGTGCTTCCTCTCCAATGGCGGTTAGATGAGCTAAGCATATCTCTAGATCAAGCAAGGCTTCGATTAGAGATTCCCTTATCTCTCTAGATAAGACAAGGGCGTCATATATGCTTAACTTAGTTGGCAACTTTCTAAGATATGCTAGGACGTTGTAATCAACTCTAGGTTGGTCCTCCATAAGAATATCTATAGGTGGAGCATCTTGTAGAGGGGCTATCTGCACACTGAAACCAATAACCTATTTACCCTTATCATGAGGTGCTATCCTAGGAGGTAGAACTTTTCCACTACATAGATTTACTTCAGTGACTTCTTGAAATGATGAGTTTGTAGAAAGTTCTACCAGGTCATGGTATACCTATTGCTTATCCTAAAGGATCCTCAGAGTCAGATGACTCTGTTGACCTTTCTTCCAGAGTGAGTTCTCAACTTCCTCATCATAAATCTAGGACTCTTATAGACATTAAGATTTTGTTAGTCCTAAGACACTTCTAGTAGATCCCACTTAGTGGGATAAAGGCTTATTATTGTTGTTGTTGTGTTGTTGTAAGACACTTCTAGTGATTAGGCAAACACTTAACATATGCCTAGAGACTTAGAAGGGTTAGCCATAGGGATAGGCCATGCCTTAGGCATTTAGGGAGACTGCCTATCCTATAGCCTAAACCCAACATATTCTTTCCTTCTCAAACAAAACCTCAAACTCATTCCAAATCCAAACCAAATTCCAAGATCCACAATCAATCGCATGATCAAATCCAAGCTCAAAATCCTCCATAAACCTTATAATTGAATTCCATAGCCTTAACCTTAGCCAAATCCAATTCAAATCCAATTTAATTGATTCTCTCCAAGATCAATTCAATCTCTCAATTATTTATCAAATCCAAATCCAAACTCAATTCCAAATGATTGAAACCCAAAATCAAATCCAAAGTTCCAAAATTCCTCTTAAGCCATATGGTCCACCCTCATAGGCTTAGCTAAATCTCCAACTAAATTATCTCAAAATCAATTGATTTCTAAATCAATTATTACTTTATTTATATTCTTAAATATAAATGAAATTCATACTCAAATGAGCAAAACCCAATCAAACTAAATCAAACCAAATCAAGACCTTCCTTAGGCTGTATGGACCTACCCCCATAAACTTAACCAAATCTTAACCCAAATCAACCTAAAATCAATTGATTTCTTTATAAATAAATTATTCCATCATTTATATTCACAAATATAAATGAAACCCACCTTCCAATGTCCATAAATAAATCAAACTAAATTGGTTTTCTCCTTAGCCCTTTGACCTACATCCATGAGCTTGGTCAAATTTTGCTTCCAAATCACTCCAAACTCAAGTGATTTTCTCATGAACCATTTATATATTTATTTATATTCATAAATATAAATAAAATATAAATCCAAATAGACAAAACCAAATCTAAAATTAAACCAAAACCCAATTTATGCCTTTTAAGCCAATTTCTTGGACTTAACCGAAATCGGCCAAAACCAAGTTAAAATCAATGGGTTTTCTCTTAAATAAATCATTACTTCAATCATCTACCCAAATATAAGTAAAAACTATAATTATCAAGCTAAATTCAAGTCAACCAAAGTCAAGCCCAAGTTATCCCTTTGAACTTGAAAACTTCAAATGAGCCAAATTCTATTAGACTCCAAATTGATTGTAGTTGGATTTATATTTCAATCCTAGGCTCATATATAAGTTCAACTCAACTTGAATCAAGCCAAAACCAAGTCAATTAACCCCTTTAGGTCCACTTGACCTAAAATGGCCTAAAGAACTCATATGAACTAAGTTCTAATCCAACACAAATTGGATTGAACCAAAGCCATCCAAGCCTTATACCATGATCAACAATCACCCCATGATGATCAATCACCTCAATTGGGTCAAACTAAGCTAACTTGGTCCTTGAACAAGTCAACATTTAGCCCAAATGAAACCTAAACTAGCCAAAACTCACCACACACCAAGTTGATTAAAACTATTGATTCACACCAACTCATAATCAATGATTGAACATGACTAAACTCTCAATTGAGCCAAACCAAATCCAACTGGCCATTTGATTGAAGTTAACCCAAATTGGCCTAAAAGGTTAAAATGGGTCAAATCATAATCTAACACAAATTGATTGCAACCAATGGCTCAAGTTCATTCTAAATTGATTATTGAACTTGACTAAAGCCATAATTGAACCCAATTTGACCAATTTATCAACTTGACCCAACCTAGCCCAAATTGACCTAAAGGGTTAAATTGGCTAAAATCAAAGTTGATTCAAACCAAACCCTACAATCATTTCAATTGACCAATTGAACATGAACCAACATCTAACCTAACCCAATTTGGTCAAATTGGTCAAAGTGGTCAACTTGGCCCATTTGACCCATTAGATTCCAAATGAGCCAAAATCAAACGTAGATCAAATTGATCAAAACCACTTGAATAAAAACTCCTCAAATCATCATTTGAACCTAACCCAAGACTTAGTTTGACCCAATTTGATCAATTGTTCAACCCAACCCAACATGAACCCATTTGAACCCATTTGAACAAATAAAACCAAAACCCATAAAACCAACCCATGGGACTTTGGTGGTTGACCAAACCCAACCCAAACTCACCCTAGGTCATCCCAAAATCAACCCAAACCCATTTGAGCCCAATGCAAATATTCCATGGATCCTCTTTGCAATGTGGGATTTTGCCAAATATACTAAAGTCCACCCTCCTTTGACCATGGCAGCCCTTACTCATCTAAATGTGGGATCCCTAAACCTGCTAGCCCACTTTAAAATATGCTAGGACTTGCCATGGACCAAAGGGAAGTAGCCAACTCACCTCCCTTACAAGTCGAGCAACCAAAGGACCTAAGCAAAGTGATCTCCCCACATCAGGCCTTGAGCAACCTCCCATGAGTCCCTCAATCTGAGCAATGTGGACTGATTGAGACCCCTTGACACTCTTATGGTGGTTGGCCAAAAATGGGAAGCCATCTCGTTCATCCAACTCAGCAAATTGAGGGGTATACCCCCTCAATTCACATGGGAAAGGCATCAATTCGATTCATGAGAGGTCCCTAGCACATTTTTGAACCTCCTTGCAATACCTAAGGCAATCCAAAGCTTCCCACCTTTGGCATTCCCTCTTCCCATGAGAAATTGAAATAGAGGAGGCTAATCTTAATTCCAACTACCTCACTTCTCAACCAAAACCAAATTACTCTTACACACACCTTCCACACACCTCGAAGCTACCCAAGTCTTTTCCCAAGCTCCCAAGACATCGGAGGAAGGACTTTGATCAGTGCTGAGCTCCGTAGTGAAGGAAATTAATCCACTGATCCAACCAAGGTGAATTAGCTTGATTACTTCTCAATAGGTCCTCGTCTATACTAGACAAAGGTACGTCTCTCGATCTCACCATCGGTCTTGAGCTCCGATGAGGTAATTCTTCAAAACTATAGAAATAAAAAATTTTGGTTGGTCCTTTATGAAGGAAATTCACATGTGAGCTCATCCTAATCATTGGATCCTTCGCATGAAGGTGTGGGTTAAGTTAGGAGTGAATCGAGCTCGGGTGAGCTCGAATTGAATGATCCATGGCAGACAGGCTCCGTCATTCATCGTTCATAGGAAGAAGAATCACCTGCCATCCATCCCATGTGATTGGAATGGACGGCTCTGATCAGATCACGCTAGATTTGTATGTTTACTCCCCATTACGCTGTGAGATTGATCTGTGCTATCTGATCCAAAATTGAATGATGGAGATCAATACGTCCATACGACTTTCGGATGTGACAACTTAAATAGCCAATCCCGTGATGCCATGTGGAAAGTGTGCCACGTCAACACGCCATGTGGCGCCATCGGGATTAGGTTTAATTAAGATCGATTGATGTATTTTTAAGGATGAAACTTTTATAATTCATAACTAATTATCGAAAAATCCAAAATAATATAAATAATAGCTCATTTTAAAGGTATTTCATAGAGGAATCCATTAAATTTATCCTTAATTAATTTTAAATAGTAATTTTGGCTTAATTAGGGTTTAATTGAAAATTTAATTAGCCTAATTACTCTTTGATCAATTATCCAATTAATTTTAAACTTTCTGAGAATGTTTAGGGGTTGACCTCTACCTCCCCCATTTTTTTGGAATTTATTGGTTAATTAATTTGGGAAATTGATTGGTTAAGCCCTAATTACCTTCTTAACTTAATTAAGGGATGATTAAGTATATGAATAGTAATTAATCAACTATTTGGACTCCTTAATCACTGTTGAATAGTAGAAAGACTTAGGAAATTGGATTGGGGCCTCCCTTCTAATCTTTTTCCTAAGTTTTCTCTCTTTTCAACCAAAATGAATTAATGATTGATTAATTAGTGACTTAATTAGCTAAATTAAAACTCAAATCACCCCAATCATGCTTGATTGAGTAAGGGGCTTATAGAATTAAGTTGGGACCTCTTTCCCAAACTTTTTGCTTAAACTCATGTCATTTCAAAAGATATTTAATTAAATTTGGTAATTAAGAAAAGAGAAGTGAATTAATGGATTAATCATTTGATTAATTAAATTAAAAATCTAATTGGATCTATTTTATCTCATTGGATCCATGAGTAGAGCTTTAGGTGTTCAATAACCTAAAGAGATTTTGTGAAATCATGATCAATTCACATGTGTGCTAATTGCATTAGGCCCCTTTCATTTCATAGGAGCATTGCTATTTATTTTTCAATTCATTTGCATACTACATTAGCTCATAATCATTTAATTTATTACCTTAAGGTAACATAGTTAAGGGTTTAATTAGTCGATTTAATTCACACCTAAACTTAATTAATTCATAAAATCAACTTAATTACCTCTTATTAAATCAAACTAACTCACATAAGGGAATGGGATTAGGTTAGCAAACCTTTCTCACATCTCCTAAATCAAATCAAATGTGATATTGAAAGTAATATTAAGAAACTTTGGCTTATTTTAAATGAGTTTATGTAATATGATTGCCCTTAGGAATTAGTTGGTTTGAATGAAATTAAATGCTTATGTCTCTTTATTTCTTTCTAATCATATTAAAAATGTTGTATGCCACTTGATTCATGCATTAATTTCTTCAAAATTATTAAATGAAATGATTTCCTTTATGTCAAGTTTGCATGTGTTGATTTAAATTAATATATGTGTGGCTATTATCATTATTAAACCCAAATCTATTTTCCAAATTTATAAATAAATGATTACATATGCTATGAATGCTAATATTTATTCTTTCATGTATTGATTTATGTAAGTGAGAATGTTAATGGGTATTTAGTCTGGACATCCGAATATGAGGCTTTAGTTAGCCTCAAGAAGATCATTTGATTACCTCACTTCCTTGGTTTAACAACAACATATTCTCCATTTGATTTTATTCTTACATATTTCAATATTAAAATTTGAATGAAACTTTACTCCATATACATAAATGTTTCAATCAAATAAAAATACAACTTTTCATGGTTTTCATTCATTCATTTATATATACATTCATATGTATTTAAGAAAAGCAAATATTTAGTCTGGAGATCCCAGGAATATGAGGCTTTAAGTAGTCCCAATGAGGTCATTTAATTACCTCACTTCCTTGGTTAACAATGGCATGCACTAGCTTATGTCTCTTATATATGTATGTGTGTATTTGATTAGGGAATTAAAAACCCTCTTTCTTTTATCAAAATACATGCATATGTGTGGTGAAAATATTCTTGCCTTCATCTATCCTTGGGAAGGATAAAGGAAAATAAAAATATATGCCTTGTTGGGACACCACGTAGATCCATAGATGTTCTTATTAGGGTGACCAGGTACGACATTGAGAAAAAGTGTACCATCTCAAAAGATAGAAGTCACCACCCTACAATGGACCTAATCACTTGAATAAGGACTCCTAAGGACTATGGGTCTTGTGTGTACTAGAGATTCTTCCCCTACTTTATATAGAAAAGTAAAGCAAGGCTTATTTTAAACTAGGGTCATTAAGTTTCCTATGGAGGCCAGCCCCATAATTAATTACATCCTAAAGAACAGGATTTCTTAGGAGTACTCTCGAATAAGGTAAATGATCATTGTCTCCAAAAATTTCAAAGATAAAACTATTAATCAATTGGTTTATTTTTGGAAGATCAAATGGGATTGATCAAGAGGGAGTTATTATCGAATCCAAAAGGAGAATAAGTAGGGGTGCTTATGATACTAGGAAGTCTAGTAAGCATCCCAAACTATCCTATGGTTGGGCTTTATATTTTTGAAATTGAAGTGATTTATTTATTTTGAGTTGAATTTTTATTAGAAATGAGGGCTTACAATTCCATGGCATAAGATCGTGGAAATGCCTAAGAGGCAAGGATTTATGCTCATAGCTCACAAAGGGAAGTAGCAACCTCTGAACCTAAATCTAGGGAGCTTTGGCGATGGCTAAAAGAATGACCTAAATCTAAGGCAAAAATGGGTATTTGGTTTACCTCTACAAGAGAGGATAAACCACCCGACTATTTGGACTTACAATCGCCTAGGGGTGGCTTCCAACTAACTTCTCCTATGATTTTAAATACATGTAAGCAAGTCATATGCTCTTGCAAGATAACTAGGTTGTTATTTATTTAGAAAGAGACTAAGTCCTTAAACACACTCCCTAATAGACTAGATCATGTAGGGCATGATTTAATGACTTAAATCTAATGCAAATTCTTATTACATTTTATTTACATTTTGGACAATCAATTTGACATAGGTTTTAGGATTCATATGCCTAACGTATGAGGAATTAGATTATGGGCCAAAATCATCAAGATAAGGAGGTGTGTTTCCACCATGGCTCTTAAAGGTCAAGCCAAGTTTTCTGGCAAAGGTGGAAGCCCTCCAATCAAGAGTGAAACAATATGCTTTTTATGCATGATGTGAGAAAAGTGATAAAACATCCAGCTAAGGAGTTTCTAATTCTTTTATCTTAATTTATAACCTAGGCTTTTAGGTAAGGTTGTGAGTTAATTTATTTTTAGTTTTGAGTTATTTTGATTTGATAGAAAATTTATTTTTCTAAGAGCCTAATCATCATCTAGGTCATACATCAAAGCAAAAAAGAAACTAAGAAAAGATGTCATGTTAATGCACAAGCTAAATAAATATCAACCAATTTATAAAGCAAGCACAAAAGATTAAGAGGCCATTTATGGTCGGGCTCTACCACACAAACCCAAAAACAAATTGGGTAGCTGAGCTCTATCCTTATACAACCCAGATTACAAATGAATTAAATACAATCAAGAAGGAATTCATTATTATGGGGGTCTTCATTCTTCTTTTCTTTATTCTCCTTTCTTTCTTCTTTCTTCTTCCTTCTCTCTTCTTTTTATTGGTTGGAATGTGGTTGCTCCAAAGGCTTCACATGGTACATAAGACATAGTCTTATAACTAATATTCATCCTAATCCCCCATAACAATCATTCCAAAATCCTATTTACAAAATTACATGAAAATGGGAAAAAAGAAATCTAACTAATACTTGCAAAATAGAGATTAGCCAAACAAACTATACAGTCTCAAGCATGTATATGTATAAATTGGACTTAGAACCCCATGCATGGGTAACCAAGTCCACCTGGCCTATTTTTGGATTATGCTTAGGGGTATAAGCACCTGCACAACAAAAGCAATTATATTTTTATTACAACGCACCCTTAAGCACAATCTCCTCCAGAAGATAATGGTTAGACTAAGATCGTCCTACCATTTAGTCTATGCACATACACCCTAACATCCAGACTAAAATATTATATCATAAAATAAAAGTAAATATCAAACCCAGCACCGCCTTAACCTAAAGCTAGAAGTGGTGACTTAGCCTAATGTGTGTGTTATTTAAGGTTTGTGTGGTATGCTTAGCTAGGTTTTAAGGTTGAAGTTTTCTAAGTGTGAAGATGTACAACTTAGAGGATGATTTCATCTAAGTGATTTAGTTGATTTGGTTGATTTTTATTTTGTGATTTAATTTGGTTTGAATGAATCCTATAATTAATTACTAAGTTGTAAAGAGAGGAAAAGAGAAGAGAACTTCTCTGTCCTCCCTATTTTAAGTAATTTCTAAGGTACATTCATATTTGATTTTTCTTTAGTGAATATTTTATTATGTGTTTTAATTAATCCTAAGTTTAGATTTTCCCTAAAAAAACCTATTCAAAAATAATGGCATTTTTAAGATTAAGTAAAGTGAAATACTATCACAAAACACACAACACTTCATTTCTTTCCAACATGTGTAGCATGCATATGGATGAATCCTAAGCATATCTATACATACAAATAGAAATGTTTAGCACACCTTAATGATGAATGCTAAGAGAGTTACTTAATAAAATTTAAATGTTTTATGATGTATTATTTTATTAAGTAGAGAAAAAAGTGGTTATTTTATCCATTTTTCATATGCACATTTACAAGTATAAAAGACATAAGTGAGTACGACATCATTATTAGCACCAGGGGTGTAAGGTACACGACCTATTTAGGGCTACTTAAAGTCTCACAACCTCGAGATTGTCCAGACTAATATACCACTTTTCTTAAATACATGTGCATGTACAAAAAGAAATGCATGGAAAAAGAATCATGCAAAAAGTTTATATTTGTTTGTTTGATTTGTTTATACAATTTACATATGAAAGTGTGAATATCCTTCTTAAATGATAATATAGGAATGAATAAGAATGGATTTAAGCAAGTGTTGTGTTCTTTTCAAATGAACTATACACTTTGCAAATCCTTCAAAACTATGTAAAAGAAGAGAAGGAAAGTCTAATGCACATTATATTTATAGTCACATGCAAGCTTATAAATAATTATAAGTAGCATACCTTTTAGTTATGATATTTGATTTATAAGTTTTGAAAATAATTTTGAATTTAATAGTGATAATAGCCATTCATATTCTTACTTTAGCCAAAACATGCAATTTGACATAAAGGAAACATTTCATTTTAATTTGATTTTTAAAAGGCATGAATGCATGATTTTCATATGACATACACATTTAGCATGTTAGGAAAGAAATAAAGTGATGAAAGCATGTAAATTCATTCACCCTAATTAATTCCTAAAGATAATCTTATGAGATAGGATTATTTAAAGTAAATTGAATTTATTTTAGAGAGATTTTTAGTTTTGTTTGAGTTTGATTTGAATTAAAAAATGTGAAGAGGTTTGCTGGTTTTAACCCATTTCCCACATAGGTATGTTATTTTAGTTTAATTTTAAAATCATTAAATTGATTTTATATTTTATTTAGGTTAAGGTGTACATTAAGTTCATTAATTACCCCTTACCTACACCACTTTACCATATTTAATCAAATAATTATAAGCCAATGTATGACAAAAAACTACACAAGAAATTTAAATCAGCAATGCACACCTAGAAGAAGAGTCTAATGCAATTGGCTCACAATTAGTGATTAATTAAGCTAAAATTTTTTAAGTACTTTCATAACCCTTCCCACATGTTTGGATTTTGATTTCTTAAGCTACTTAGGTTATTGAACACCTAAGCACTACAATGATTAAGTTCTAGAATGTTTTAATTTTGAAAAGTTTGATTAATTAAGTCATTTAATTAAGTGATTAAACTATTTAATTAATTTGTACTTTAATTAGATTTTTATCCAAATGAAATAAACTTAGGGGAAAAGATATGGGAAAGAATTCCTATTCTCATTTCCTAAGTTCATTCACTATTCTAAGTAATTAGAAAACTTAAATAACTAATTTATCACTATTTAAAAGGCTAATTAATTATTTATTTGATTAAAAGGGTAATTAGGAATGACTCAAGCAATTCCCCAAATTAAAGAATTAATAAATTTCAAGAAAATTAGGGATGAAAGAAGTCATCTCACTAAATGCACATGTGAAGTTTGGAATTAATCAGTGAGATAATTTGAGAGTAATTAACTTAATCACATTCCAAATAAAACTTAAATTCAGAAAGTATCACTATTCAAAATCAATTGAAATTAATTTTAGATTATTCCCCTTTGAATTATCTTCATAATGCTTTTTATTTTATAATTTTATGATTTTTCTACATTTAGTTATGAATATTTAAAGATTATGATTAAAATTAATTAAAATAAATTATTAATTTATCCATGGTACACGCTACGCGTGCATGCTTTTCATGTGGCATGATGGGATTGGTTATTTGTCATATTGTTGCATCGACGGTGCTTTCGCTTTCTCTCGATCATCGTCAGATCGAATGGTTGAGATCAAGCCCGCAGTTTCTAAATGGATTAATCACAGATCCTATGCAACTTGATCATGACTGTCCATCACTGAGCTCTCCTATGGGAGCACCACCATCAACTCCTTAGGGCAAGATGAGCTCGATTGAGCTCAGATTGAACCAAACTCAACCCACACCATTATCATGCAAGGGGAAGACATCCAATGGCCAATTTTACTTGAGATAAAAATTCTCTTCATAAAGGACAACACACTCCCTATTATAGGCTCAACTTGAATACATGCCTCACTAGAGGCTATAACCGACGCTCTAATCCATCGAGGTAGCTTTGTCTAGTAGACATGAAGCCCTGTTGAATGTTTCAAGCCTTGGGATGAAGTGGATCTTCCTATGGACCAAGCTCCTCTTCAAATGCTCATGTCCTTGGTCTAGCTCCCACCTCCTTTGCCTTTGAAGCTTGGAAGAAGGTTTGAATGAGTTCGATTAGGTTCCCTCAGAGTGCTTGCAAGAGGAATTGGATTGATATTGTGTATTGGATGAGTTGGAAATTTCCTTAGCTCCCTATTTTTTGGTTTGAAGGAATCCAAAATGGAGAATATAAATTGAGATTGAGGAGCTTGCCTTAGGTCTCTCTCAGTCAATCGAGTATGAGTGTGTTGAATTGAAATGAAATTAGGGGGAGTATATCTCTCCCTTGAAGGATCGGATGGTCACAAGCTCTCCTTCCATTTTGATCAAATTCATCCTAAGTAATGGGTTTGTTAGGTTTGAACTTGCACATGGTTTGGTTTGGCCAGAGTGAGGTAGTGGAGGAGTGCCATGTGCTGATTTTGGGTGGAGGAGGGATTCCCATGTGCTTGAAATGAAGGGAGTGGTCTTTTGGCCTTGGGTTGGGTTTGGCTTACCCAAACCCATTGGGTCAACTGCACCATGCTCACTAGTGTCCACTTGGTCCACTAAGAGAGTGCCAAGTGGCCATCAAGAGGATTTGACCAAATTCCAAGTGAATTTGGCCAAGAATTACCCTTTGACCTAGGGGTAAAATGGTCATTTAGCTTTGATTTCAGTTTGAGTATGTTTGGTATGATTGAAAAATGGGTTGGTCCAGTTTCAATGAATTTGGAATTGATTTGATATGATTTGGCTCATGTTGACCCATTTAGGTCAAAATGGGTCAACTTTGGTCAAGTTGACCAATTGGTCAAATTGGGTCAAACTAAGGGTTGGGTCAAGTTCATATGACCATTTGAAATGTTCTGGAATCATTGGTTTGGTTCAATTTGATTTATATTTGGATTTGGTTCATATGATTTCATTTAGGTCAAATGGGTCAAGTTGAACAATTTGACCCATTTGACCTATTTGGGTTAGGTCATGGTTGGTTTAGGTTTCATTGGTTATCTGAAATGTATTGGTATCTTTGTTTCCAATTAATTTTGGTTTAATTTGATTTTGTCTCAATATGACCTTTTAGGTCAAGTTGGTTCAATTGGGCTAGGTTAGGTCTAGTTGGCTAATTGAGGCTTTGGTCAAGTTCAACAAGTGATTTAAAATGAACTTGACCCATTGGTTTTGATCAATTTAGCTTAGATCAAGTTTTGACACATTTTTACTTTTTAGGTCAAGTTGGGTCACTTGGGTCAAGTGGCCAATTGGGCTAGGTTAGGCTCAAATGATGACTTGGTCAAGTTCAAACATTGATCATGAATGAGTCTTGATCAATGGTTTCAATCAATTTGGCCTATGGTCATTTTGGCTTATTTAGGTTTCATTTTGGCTAAGTGTTGACTTGGTCAACCCTTAGGTTTGACTTGGTTTGACCCAATTTGAGTGATTGATCATCTCATGATGATTGTTGCTCACAATGTGAGGCTTAGTTGGGTTTAGTTCAATCCAGTTTGGGTATGATTAGAATTTAGCTCATAAGGGATACTTTAGGTCACTTTGGGTCAAGTGAGCCTAAGTGGGTCAAATGTCTTGGTCAAAGCTTGATTGAACTCACATATGGACTTATCATTGAAATATAAATCCATTTACAAGTGATTTGGAGTCAAATGGGTTTTGATTCATTTGACAATTTCAAGTTTGGCTTGGGTTTGATTTTTGAATTTAGTTTTAGTTTGATGATTAAAGTTTATGTTTATATTTAGATTCATGATTGAAGGATTGATTGAATCATGAAGAAAAATCAAGAGTTTGGCTTGGTTTGAATTTGATTTGGCTAAGTTCAAGATTTTGACTTGAAAGGCTTAGGTTGAATTTTGGTTGAATTTGGATTTAATTTTTGAATTTAGTTTTGGTTTAATGATTGAAGTTTATGTTTATATTTGGATTCATGATTGAAGTATTGATTGAATCATAAAGAAAAATCAAGAGTTTGGCTTGATTTGAATTTGATTTAGCTAAGTTCAATATTTTGACTTGAAAGGCTTATGTTGAATTTTTGTTGAATTTGGATTTGATTTTTGAATTTGATTTTTGGTTTAATGATCAAAGTTTATGTTTATATTTGGATTCATGATTGAAGGATTGATTGAATCATAAAGAAAAATCAAGAGTTTGGCTTGATTTGAATTTGAGAAAATCAACTAAGTTGGAAATGTTGATTTGATTTGGAGTTTGGAGTTCATTTGACTTGATTTGGAGTTTGACTTGAAGAAGGAAGTGAGGATTTGGTTCAAGCTATAGGGTAGGCAAATTTTCTTAACACTCCTAAGGCATAACCTATTCCTATGGCTAGCTCTTCTAAGTCTCTAGGCTTAGGTTAAGTGTTCACCTAATCACTAGACGTGTCTTAAGACTAAGGAGACTCTTAGTGTCTAAAAGAAGTCCTATGTCTAAGATGGTGGGGTTGAGAGTTCATTCTAAAAATGAGGTCAATAATATGCAATTGCTTGAATGATAGAATTAATTGACCATATGATTTAGGAGCTCTCTTTCTTACATTCATGTATGCAAATGTACATATGTTTGAATGCAAATGGTATTTAGTAGACATCTAGAATGAGGCTTTTAGCCAAGGAGGTCATTTGATTACCTCTTCCAGGTTAACAATGACACACACCTATTTAATTTCATTCCTATGTATTTTTTTGTATAAGAATCTAGATATAACTTCAAATTAATATAATAAAATAATTCAATCAAAGAAAAAATATAAACTCTAATTGTACATATCCATATCCATCATTTAAGTGTGCTAACATATATTGCATGTGTAGATATACTTAGGACTTAATCATGTGCATGCTACATATGATGGAAAGAAATGAATGAACATGTGTCATGTGATAATAATTAATTTCAATTAATCTTAAGATGTCTTTCCTATTGAATGAGATTATTTAAAGTAAACCTATGATTAATTAAAATATGTAATAAGCCATTGACTAAGAGAACTAAGTTAATTAACATGCTTTAAAAGTGACTTAAGATAGGGATAAAGAAAGTAATCCTCTCTTTCCTTCTCTTTATAACACTTAGTTATTAAGTGTAAGTCAAGTGAAACAAAAGAAAATGCTAAGTAAAGATCTCTCAAATTAATTAAACCACTTAAAGTGAAATCAACTTCTTATGATGAAATACCCTCGCATACTTAGAAAATTATAACAAAGTCTAGTTAAGGCATACCACATGATACATACACTTTGGAATTAAGTCACCACTTCTAGCTTTATGTTAGGGCGTTGCATGGAGTGATGTGTTTTTGGTTTTATGATATATTATTTTAGACTAGATGTTAGGGTGTCTACTTCATAGACTAGATGTTAGGTTTTGATTAGCCTGATCATGTTTTTTGCAAGGGATTATGCTTAAGGGGTGCTTAAAATAAATATAAATGCTCTCTTTTGTAGGTTACTTAACCCCTAAGCATAATCCAAATTAAGCCAAGCGGGCTTGGTTACACATGTGTAGGGTGCTAAGTCCAAATTATCCATATAATTGCTTAGGTTATATGGTGTGTTTAGCTAACACTTGTGTTACAGGTGTAGTTGATTTACTTTTCCTCTTTTAATGTAATTTTTCATTAGGAATTAAGATTAGTGCTATGCGGGTTAAGGATGAACATTGGCCAGAAGGTTTAATCATGGGGTGCCATGTGATGCCTTGAACCCTACCAAATTAAAAGAAGCAAATCAAACGAAGAAATGACGGAGATATGAAGACTTGAAGATTTGAAGACCCCCCTCCCCATAACATTCATTTATAAATTGTAATTATTATTTCATATATCAGGTTGTATAAGGGTAGAGCTCGGCTACCCATATCTCTTTTTGGGTTGTATGGCGGTACCCAACCGCACCGGCCTATTATTATTTTGCATTAGATTTATAAAATTATTTGATGTTTGTTTACAATTGCATAATAGAAATAACATGCCTTTTCATAGTTTCTTAAATGAATGATGACTTAATGTGTGGCCTGGATCGATTAGGCTCTTAGGAAAACTTTAAATTTTCTACCCCAACTACAACTCATAACTTAATTTTCTAAATAACTCATAACCTCATATAAAGCCTAGGCATTAAATCAAGATAATTAAAAGATTTAGCAACCCATTAGCTAAATATTCTATGTTTAATATCATGCATCCATATTATTTCACTCTTGTTAAGAGAGAGTTTCCATCTTTGCACGATAAGGGAAGACTTGACCTTTGAGGGTCTCCTCTGTGGTGGAAAACACCTCTTTCTCTCTGATTTAGCTAATAACCTCATTTTAACATGCATTTAAGTATACAAAAATTCTATGGCCTTTGTCAAAATGAAGAGTCAAAATAAAATAAAATTTGATAAGATTTACATTAGACTAAGTCATTACTCATACCACTCATGCTCTAGTCTCTTAGGGAGTGGGTTTAAGGACTTTAGTTTTCTTTCTAAATAATAATAACTTAACCATCTTGCAGAATCATATGACTTGACTACATGATTTTAAAGCATAGGAGGAGTTAGCTGGCTATAAGTCCAGCAGTCAGGTGGTTTACTCTCTCTCTTATGGAGATAAACCGTATACCCATTTTCACTTAGATTTAGGTTGTGTTTGGCTTATGCAAAGCTCCCTAGATTTAAGATCTGAGGTGGTTATTTCTTTCAAGCTATAAGCATAAATTCTCACCTCTTAAGCATCTCCACAATCTTGTATTATTGGATTGTAAGCCCTAGCTACCTAATAAAATTCAATTCAAACAAATAACTCTCTTCAACTTAAAACATATAAATCCCAACTATAGGATAGATTGGAGTGTTCACTAGATTTCCTAGTATCATGAGCACTCCCTACTCATTCCCTTTGGCTTTAATAATAAGTCTCTCCTTTTGGCCTTTCCCAATTAATTTTTCTAAATATAAGTAATTTATTGATAGTCTTACCCTTGAAATCTTTGGAGACAATAATTACCTACTTTAATCAAGAGTATTCCTAAGGAATTCACCTTTCTTAGGATGTAATTAATTATGGGGGATTTCCCTCATAGAGAACTTTAGAACCTGGTTTAAATAAACCCTACTTTGTTCATCTATATAAAGTAAGAGAAAAATCTCTAGTATATTTGAAGACCCATCATGCCTTTGGAGTCCTCATTAGGTGATCAGGTCCATTGAAGGGTGATGTCTCTATCTTTCGAGATAGTATGTCATACATCAATATTGTACTCGATCACTTCAATGAGCACCTCCTTAGATCTGCATGGTACCCCCATATACATCTCAAAAATAAACACCACAAACTCCAATTCAATCTCAAGGGGTGAACCCGATTGATGTAGAGAAGGGAGATCTGATTCTAAATCAAAGAGGAATGGATTAGAATTATTTGAGCTATTATTATTTATACTTAGAGAGCTTTCTATAAGAATGAAACTAGAGCATCAAAAGTGTCAAAGATGTAAGTAGAATTAGCTTTCTTCATTGATTTCTTTAATTTGGGTGGAGGTACATGATAAAATCAAGTAAAGTAGGCAGAGTGAGGGGTTTGGTGCCCTTATCCATGGATACAATGCTCCTGCCAATAGAAGAAGAGGTAGTAGAGGTGGTAGTAGTTGCAACAGTGGAAGGAATACTAAACTCTAATGGTGGTTGCTCTATAAATCTATCTCGAGCAAGGGTGATGGGTTGTTGCTGCTACTAATGGGCTTCCACCCTCCCCGAGTTATCATTCAACTAGCAAACCTTCTTTAGTGTTAGAGGTTTGAGCATCTTCAGACACCTACAAAGAAAGTTTCTTGATTTTAGAAATAATTTCTTAGAGGTACAGAATAAGGAAATATCTCAACCTTCTTTGGTCTTAAAAAGGCCGAAAGCATCTCCAAGGATTACTCTAATAAAACTAGATGGGTGTTCTTTAGGGATATATATAGCTTCTGACTTGTAGCTACACTCAAGCCAGTCTTTGATAGTGATTCAGTCCTCTAGAACATGGCCTAACATGTAGTGGTAGGGCCAATAGCTAGAATCATCACTCTGGCCCACTTTCTTCGGCCACTTAGGCTGGGGTAGCTGGAAATCAAGTTTCTTTAAGAGATTCATGAAGATTTTCCTGACTACCTCCCTCTTGAATGAGTATGGTTTGCAAAGTTTTTCAATAAGAGTAGGTGGAAAATAACTACATGGAGTGGATATGGATACATTGAGTAGGATGCTATGGTTGTGGTGAGGGTGGTGGCCATTGTGGTAGCAGTGGTAGCCGGTATAGTAGCTGAGGTGGTGGAAGAGGAGGTGGCAGTGGAGGTTGTTGAAATCTAAGCCTCTCAAACTATGCTCTAGCTAGCTATTTCCCCTTGTCCACTAACACAACTATTCGAGGCTTCTTCTCAAATATCTTTGAGGCTTGGGCTTATTTGATTAGTCTGAAAAGGGTAGTTGTTTGGGTTCCTCTAGGTTAGCCACTGTGTTGAAATATATTTAAGTTTTTCTAAGATGTATACTTCCATCTTCAATCTATGCAAAATAAAATGAAGATAGAAATATACTCTTGTATGCATTTTTGGACACCATGTAGATCTGCAGATGTTCTTATTGAGGATGATTGGGTATGACATTGAGAAAATGTGTACTATCTCAAAAGATAGAAGTCACCACCCTACAATGGACCTAACTACCTCAATAAGAACTCCTAAGGACAATGGGTTTGCATATGTACTAGAGATTCTTCCCCTACTTTACATGAAAAGTAAAATATGGTTTATTTTAAATCAAGTTCATTAAATTCCCTACAGCGGCAAGCCCCCATAGTTAACTACATCCTAAGAAATGGGATTCTTTAGGAATACTCTCGATTAAGGTAAATGATCATTGTCTCCAAAGATTTCAATAGGTAGGACTATCAATCAATTAATTTATTTTTAAAATTGAGTGGGATCAATCAAGAGAAAGGAGTTCTTATCGAATCCAAATGAAGATGTGTATGAGATGTTTAGGATACTAGGAAGCCTAGTAAACATCCCAAACTATCCTATGGTTGGGCTTTACATTTTTAAAATTGAATTATTTATTTGAGTTGAATTTTTATTAGAAATTTAGGGCTTATAATTCTATAATACAAGGTTATGGAAATACCTAAGAGGTGAGGATTTATGTTTATGGCCCATAGAAGGGAGAACCAACCTTAGAACCTAAATCTAGGGGAGCTTTGGTGAGGGCCAAAAGCACGACCTAAATCCAAGGTGAAAATGGGTACTTGGTTTACGTCCATAAGAGAGGATAAACTACATGACTGTTTGGACTTACAACCACCTGGGGGTGGCCACCAACTAACTCCTCCTATGATTTTAAATTCATGTAGGCAAGTCATATGCTTTATGAAAGATAGCTAGGCTGTTATTTATTTAACTCTAGCAAATTCTTTTATCTTGATTTAACTCTAGAAAATGTAGAAGATTTATTTTTTCCTAAGAACCTAATGGTCATCCAGGCCAGACATCAAGCAAGGAAGAAATTAGGAAATGGATGCCATCTTAATGCACAAGCTAAACAAAATATCAAACATTTTATAAAGCTAATGCAAAAGAATAAAATACCATTTATGGTTGGGCACCAACAAAATCTAAAATAAATTAAATTTTTACCCTTATACAACCCATATTACAAATGAATTAATTTAAAATAAAGTAAGGAAATTCATGTTATGGGGGTCTTCATTTCTTCTTTTCTTCTTTCTCCTTTCTTCTTTCTTCTTTCTTCTTTTGGTTCTTTCTTTTGGATGGTTGGAAGGTGGTTGCTCCAAAGGTTTCACATGATAATACATAAGATGTAATCTTATGACCAATGCTCATCCTAATCCCCCATAACATTCATTCTAAAATCTTATTTGCAAAAATTACATAAATAAGGGAAAGTAAATCTAACTAACACCAACAAAATAGAGATTAGACAAATAAACCCTTCAAATCTCAAGCATGTATATTGGACTTAGCACCCCACACATGGGTAACCAAGTCCACCTAGCCTATTGGATTATGCTTAGGGGTATAAGAACCTACACAGCAAAAGTATTTATATTTTTATTACAACAACCCTTAAGCACAATCCCCTATAGAAGATAATGATTAGACTAAATCATCCTACCATTCATTCTACGCACATACACCCTAACATCCAGACTAGAAACAATACATCACAAAATAAAAGCAAATATCAAGCCATGCACTGCCCTAACCTAAAGCTTGAAGTGGTGACTTAACCTAATATGTGTGCTTTAAAAGGTTTGTGTGATATGTTTAGCTATGATTTCTTAGATTTTCTAAGTGTGAAGATGTTCAACTTAGATGGGTGGTTTCATTTAAGTGTTTAGTTGATTTGGGTGGTTTTTTATTTGGTGAATTATTTTGGTTTAAGTGAACCTACTTAATTACTAAAGGTTATAAAGAGAGGAAAAGAGAAGAGAACTTCTCTTTCCTTCCCTGCCCTAAGTAATTTTTAAAGCACATTCATATTTGATTTTGTTTGGTGAATGTTTTATTATGTGTTTAATTAATTCTAAGTTTAGAATTTCCCTAAATAAACCTATTCAAAAGAAAGGCATTTTAAGATTAAGTAAAGTGAACTAATATCACAAAATACACATCACTTCATTTTTTCCCAACAAGTATAACATGCATATAAATTAATCCTAAGCATATCTATACATACAAATGGAAATGTTTAGCACACTTTTTGATGAATGTGTTACTTAAGAAAATTTGAATGTTTTATGATACATGATTTTCATTAAGTAGAAAAGACGGGTTTCTTTTATCCATTATTCACATGCACATGTATATGTATGAAAGACATAAGTGAGCACGACACCATTGTTAGCACCATAGGTGTAAGGTACAAGACCTACTTAGAGCTACTTAAAGCCTCGCAACCCCGGGGTGTCCAGACAAATATACCACTTTTCTTAAATACAAACACATGTATAAAAGAAATGGATGGAAAAAGAAATATGCAAAAAGTTTGTATTTGTTTGTTTATTTTGTTTATGCAATTTATATGCATAAGTGTGGATGTCCTTCTTAGGAAATAGCATAGGAATGAATAGGAATAGGGTTAGGCAAGTGTTGTGTTCTTTTCAAATGAACTATACACTATACCAAATCCTATTCAAAACTATGCTAAAAAAAAGGAGAAGAAAAGCTACAATATGCACATCTTCATATTTATATCTAAAGGCAAGCTTAAATAATTATAAGTAGCACATTTTTAGTTTTATGTATTTGATTTATAGATTTTTAAAATAGTTTTAGATTTAATAGTGATAATAGTCATTCATATTTTTATTTTAGCCAAAACATGCATTTTGACATAAAGAAAATATTTCATTTCGATTTAGATTTTTAAAAGATATGAATGCATGAATTTCATATAACATACACATTTAGCATGCTATGAAAGAAATAAAGTAATGAAGCAATGTAAATTCATTCACCCTAATTAATTTCTAAATATAATCCTATGAAATAAGAAAGTTTAAAATTAATCAAAATTTTCTTAATGTGATTTTTGTTTTGAATTTATTTTATGTTTGATTTAGGAAATGTGAAAGAATGTTTGTTGGTCCTAACCTATCTTCCCCATGTGTATGGCATTTTAGTTTAATCTTTAAATGATTAGATGATTTTTATATTTTGATTTGGTTAAGGTATGAATCAAGTGTGTTAATTACCCTTACCTATACCACCTTAGCATATTTAACCAAATAATTATGAGCCAATGATATGTCATAAAACCACACAAGGAATTTAAATCAACAATGCACCTAAGAAGAGAAGGGCTTAATGCATTTGGCTCATGATTAATGATTAATTAAGCTAAGGGGTTTAAGTTATGTAATTTCATAACCCCTCTCACACATGAGAGTTGGATTTTGATTTCCTTAATGTACTTAGGTTATTGAACACCTAAGCATCTACCTAAGATGGATTAGTTAAGTTTTGAAGGTTTTAAAATTTTGTCAAATTGATTAGGTAGATAATTATTAAATTAATCTTTGATTAAGTTTAAATTAAGGAAGAAAGAGGGGGTTTAAGGAATAGCTTAAGAAAAATATCCCAAAATCTCCTATTTACTTAAACAAACCTTAATTAACATAATTAATTAGTTAAACCACTAATTACACACTTAATTAAACTTAATTATATTAAGAGGGTAATTAGAAATTAATCTAGAAATTTGTCTAATTAAACCATCAATAAATCCCAAGAAAATTTGGCGAGGTAGAAGTCATCCCACTAATCATACACAAGTAGTTTGGGATTAAATAGTGGGGGTAATTAGAGATTAATTAGCAAGATTAAATTCCTAATAAAACCCAAATCCAAAAAATAACACTATTTCAAATCCATTGAAATTATTTTTATAATATTCTAGGTTTAATTTCCTTTCATATGCAATTTATTTCACATTTGTCTAATTTTTCTACACTTAAATATGAATTTTTGAAGTTTCATTGATTAATTAAGTGATTTAAATACCATATAGTACGCCAAGTGGAGGCTGATATGGCGCACTTTCCACATGGCATAATGGGATTCACTATTTAAGTTGTCACATCGTAGCGTCGCGTCTGCGGTGGTGCTACGCTTTCTCCTCATCCATTCACTCAAGGATCGGACGGCTGAGGTTAAATCCATGGTTCTAAATGGATAAAATGTGGGATCTACGTGGATTTAATCATGGCCGTCCATCCAAAATGCAGATGGATGGCCCATGATTCTCTCATCTTCCTCGGGAGATACACCCATCTTCCAGGAAGATCCAGCTCGATTGAGCTCAATTGATCCAAACTCAACCCACACCATCTGCAAAGAGGATACATCCAATAGTTGGTTTCATGGGATGAGACTTTCTTTCACAAAGCCCCACACCATGGCTGATTGAGCTAATGGCTACACCTATCACATCAGGTGCTCGATTCCTTTGGAGAAGCTTCGTCTAGTGGAGATGAAGCTTTATTAAAGTTTTGAGGCCTTGAAATTGGATGGATGCTTCTATGGGTCAAGTCCACCTTCACTTGAGCTCAGTCTTGATCAAGAGTGGTCCTCCCTTGCCTTAGGAACTTGGGAAAGAGCTTGCGTGAATTCAATTGAGCTCTCTGATGAAGCTTGCAAAGGGAATTGGATTGATATTGAGTATGGAGTGTACTTCGTTCGGTACGTATTGCTTTCCCATTTTTAGCATGAGTGAAGATGGAATTTCTAACTCACTCTAGGAGCTTGGGAACACTATGTGGCTTTCTCTATTTCAGCAATTGGTAGGGTGAATGAGATTCAAGTGAAATTAGGGGGAGTATATCTCCCCTTAGAGCAATCAGATGGTTGAACCTTCTCTTGACATTTTGATCCAATTGAGCTCCTTGAGTGGGTTTGTTAGGATGTTAGAGGTGTCCTTGCATTCGGTTTGGCCTAAGGAGTGGAGTAGTGGAGCTCCCATGTGATTTAATCAAGTGGAGGAGGGATTCCATGTGGCCATTTTCAAGCAAGTGGTCCATTTTGACCTTAGGCTAGGTTGGGCTGACCCAAACCCATTGGGTTAGGTTCACCACACTCACTAGTGTCCACTTGGTCCACTAAGAGGGTGCCAAGTGGTCATGAAGGATTTGACCAAATTCCAAGTGGATTTGGCCAAAATTTACCTTATGGCCTAGGGGTAAAATGGTTATTTGGCTTGGGTTTCAATTTGAATATGTTTGGTATGTTTGAAAAATAGGTTGGGCCAAGTTTCATTGGATTTGGAGTTGGTTTGATATGATTTGGCTCATGTTGACCCATTTAGGTCAAAAAATGGGTCAACAGGTCAAGTTGACCAATTGGTCAAATTAGGTCAAGGGTTGGGTCAAGTTCATATGACCATTTGAAATGTTTTGGTGGCTTTGGTTTGATTCAATTTGGTTTATATTTGGTTTTGGTTCAATTGAGTTCATTTAGGTCAAATGGGTCAAGTTGACCAAATTGACCCATTTGACCTATTTGGGTTAGTTCATGGGTTGGTTCATGTTTGGTTGGTCATTTGATATCTTTGTTTCCAATCAATTTGATTTATATTTGGGTTCGGCTCAATATGACCCTTTAGGTCAAGTTGGGTTCATGGTCAATTAGACTATATTAGGTCTAGTTGGCCAATTGAGGCTTTGGCCAAGTTTAACAATCATTTTGGAATGAACTTGATCAATTTGGCTTAGATCAAGTTTTGACACATTTTGACTTTTAGGTCAAGTTGGGTCAACTTGGGTTAAGTGGCTAATTGGGCTAGGTTAAGCTCAAATGTTGACTTGGTCAAGTTCAAACATTAATCATGAATGAGTTTTGATCAATGGTTTCAATCAATTTGGCCTATGGTGGATTTTGGCTTGTTTAGGTTTCATTTTGGCTAAGTGTTGACTTGGTCAACTCTTAGGTTTGACTTGGTTTGACCTAATTTAAGTGATTGATCATCTCATGATGATTGTTGATCATGATGAGAGGCTTAGGTGGCTTAGTTCAATCCAATTTGGTTAGGATTACAATTTGGCTCATAAGGGTACTTTAGGTCACTTTGGGTCAAGTGGACCTAAGTAGGTCAAATGGCTTGGTCAAAGCTTGATTTGAGTTTGATTGAACTCACATATGGACTTATGATTGAAATATAAATCCATTTGCAAGTGGTTTGAAATCAAATGGGTTTTGATTCATTTGACAATTTCAAGTTCAAAGGGGTGAACATGAGTTTGACTTAGGTTTGATTTTTTGAATTGAGTTTTTTTTGATTGAAGTTTATGTTTATATTTGGATTCATGGATTGAAGATTGATTGAATCATGAAGAAAATCAAAAGTTTCTTGATTTGAAATTGATTTGGCTAAGTTCAAGATTTTGACTTGAAAGGCTTAGGTTGGATTTTGATTTGAGTTTGATTTTTGTTGGTTTTGATTATTTGAATTTATATTTCATTTATATATGTGAATATAAATGAGAATATAAATGGGTTATGAGAAAATTTCATGAATTTCAATTGATTTGAACATGATTTAGACTAAGTCCTTAAGAGGAATAAAGTGACTTAGGAAAGATTTTGATTTAGATTTGAATTTTGGATTTAGTTTGATTTTATTTGAATTTATATTTCATTTATATATGTGATATAAATGAGATATAAATGGTTGTGAAAATCTCATGAATTTGATTTATATTTGATTTAGGCTAAGTCCTTAGAGGATCAAAGGACTTAAGAAAGATTTTGAACTTGGAATTTCAATCATGCTTCAATCATTTGGAATTGATCATGGATTTCAATTTTGGAATTGATTTGAGTTTGGAAAATCAATTAAAAATTTAAGTTTGATGTTGATTTGGTTTGAAGTTTGACTTGAAGGAAGGAAGTGAGGAATGTGGCAAGCTATAGGGTAGGCAAACTAACATCCCAAGGCATGACCTATTCTATGGCTAACTCTTCTAAGTCTCTAGGGCTAGGTTGAGTGTCCTCTTAATCACTAGATGTGTCTTAAGACTAATAATCTCTCAAAGTATAAGAGGAGTCCTATGTCTAAGATGGAGGGGTTGAGAGCTCATCTAAAATGAGGTCAATAAAGGGCCCAATAGGTGTGGTGTGGAACATCACACCATATTGTATTGATGAAATGATCAACAACAGAACATCACAAGTACCAATGAGATGATCTACTCCCCTTCAGGTGTAGAAGGAATAGAAAGGGAATGTGACTCTACTTATGTCAAGGACATAAGAGAGGGAAGGAGGATCTAATAGAGATCGAGTATGTGAACCTTCCACTAGGGAAGCAAGTTCAAGTCATCCATAAGGGGATAAGAGGTTTGATTTGATTTGAGTTTCACTGGGAGAAATTTAATTTGTTTAATTAAATCCCACTAGGGGAGAGGGTTGAATTTATTTCATTTTTTAATTTTGGATTTTGAAATGGACCATGTTGGTTTTGCATGGATGCTGAGTAAAAGCCATGAGGCTAGACTTTTCAGTTACCAATCCAAGGGATAGTCTACTATAGTAGGAATAAACCAAATTCCTTTTGCAATGGTCAAGTTAGGAAGAAAGCAGGACTCACATCTTCCAAAATAAGAACCCTTTGGGGTGATATTGGCAAGGCAATCCAACTCTATTGAGTGAACCGCAGGGACTTAAATCACTCAAAGATAGTCAAGATTAATTTCATTTTTAATTTATTTTGATGGATTCCATCATTTGATATGGATCATCTTGAGAAGGAGCTTATATTAACTAGACTATCTCATTTACATACCAAAGGGAGTAGCTTCCCGACCAAGGGGAGAACTATCCAACCAAAGGAGTGCCTCTAGGTTAGCAATGATCAATTTAAGGGAAGAAAGATTGGGGACTCATATCTTCCACTACAAAAGACCACTAGGGTGATCGGTTGCTTTAGGCAACAAATTGAACCCGACTTAGGGTTGTTATGTTTGAGATAATCATGCTAGAAAGAGTGTGTTTTAGTCCTATATCTTCCAAAGTGGAATAACTGTTGGGGTAACTTGCTTGTGGAAAATAGATTGAACTTGACCTAAGAGAAATTATGGAGTGAGTACCAACCCGAGGATCTATCTTAACTCGTGCAATGTGCAATTATAGGAGTTAAGTGCCGACACTTCCCTAAAGATAAGATGCCTGCTTGGAAAAAGGGGCCCTTTAGGGGCTTGAATTCTTAATTCATAAGTGAGTTAATTTATTTATTTTATTTAGTTTGTTTATCATGGACTTTGTTGGTTTGTAAGGGATCAGACTGAGAAGGAGCTTATATAAGCCTAGACCTATCTCAAATTTACTAAACTAAAGAAGAATCTGCGATCCCAAAAAAAAATTCTCCAACCACTACATGGGTAGTCTAAGGTAGGTCTAAATGGGGTCTCAAAGGATGTGATCTAGCTAGGATGTGATCCAAGAATGCTTGAGGAGGGAGCCATATAAGTGGGTGGCCAACCCAAGGAGAAAGTGCGGGGACTCACATCTATCAAGAGTGGTGTATCCACTAGGTCAGTCGCTATCGGCATAGTGAACATCAACCAACCTAAGGTGACCATTGGTTTGAAAAAATTAGCCTAGGAAGAAAGCTCGGAGACTCACATCCTCTTATAGCAAAATTGACTGCTGGGATAGTCTGTCTTCGACACGACAGGTGTCATCTGACCTAGGATGACTAATGAGTGAATGCCGCTGGGTGACTTATATCAACTAAAAGATAGTCAAGAGGAAAGGAGCCTCTGGGGGACTTATCCTATACCTCGGATATACTCGACCTAGTTAAGTCATGATGATTAATTCAAGAAGAAAGCTTGGGAACTCACATCTTCTTAAAAAAAATCAACACGAGGCATCTTACTGGCTGGGCAGTGAAGTCTATCATACTAACAAGGCTCATTGGTTTGCAATGATTGAGTTAGGAAGAAAGCATGGGACTCACATCTTCCAAATAAGTGACCACTTGGGTGACATACTAATGAAGTAGTATGTAAACTCAACCCGAACAGCTAATGCGTGAGTGCCATCTTGTTCCCACATCAAAGTAGCCTGAGACAAAAGATATGTGTTAGTTTTTGTGCTTATGTTAAATAAAATAGGACACCTCTCAGGTTCTCTTACACCTACCTTAAACATGCTGAGGATATTGATGAAATGGTGCCATGGATGGCAAATGGAAATTTCCACTAAGAAAGAATGTCGCTTGGGTTCTCTCACACCTAACTTAGTTGTGTTAATCAAAATAAGATGCCTCGTGGGTTCTCTCACACTTATTCTAATAGCACCAAGAAATGTGTTTGATTGTATTTGTGTTGTGAAAGAGGGATAGGATGCCGCTGGGGGACTCTTACACCTACCCTGAACACATCATGGAGAATTTGCAAGATAAGCAAACAATGCTTCGAAAGAAGAGAAGATTTTTATGAAATGCAATCAAATTTTTATTGATTGAATTTTCTTAAACATGATTTTATGGGTAATATTTCTTCAAATAGAGCCCATTAATTGAAGCATCGGGTGTTCCCATTTACAATCAATAAGTTGATAAGATCTTCCTTGGTAGGCCTTCTCTATGACATAGGGGCCTTCCCAAGTGCATTCAAACTTGCCTCCCATCTTTGATGGATGGGCAATA
The DNA here is from genome assembly GCA_021442155.1 of Cymbidium sinense. NCBI lineage: Eukaryota > Viridiplantae > Streptophyta > Magnoliopsida > Asparagales > Orchidaceae > Cymbidium > Cymbidium sinense. The sequence goes on along the minus strand of CM038221.1, from coordinate 25,784,032 downwards.
ATTGGTCTCCTTAGGACTAACACAAATTCTCCTACTCAAAAAGACCTAGGGCAGACCAGCTTGTTGTGTGCTTGAATCATTTTGGCCTTATACAACTCAAAGTTCTGGCATGCCCATAGGGGACTCTCCTCCAAATCTTCGAGCTCTTCTAACCACAACTTTGCATTCTGCTCTATAGTGATCTTTTACCCAATGCTCCTTAGTGATGGGAGTTGAACTTCTAAATGTAGAATGGCTTCAACCCATACACTAAGAAAATGGGGTAGATTGAGTTGGAGTTTTGTATATGGTGCGGTAGGCCCACAAGGCTTCAACCAATTGCTCATTCCATTGTTGCTTGTTATCGTCAAGTGTCTTCTTTAATATTTAGATGAGAGTTTTATTGAATTCTTCAACTAAGCCATTTTCCCTAAGATAGTAGATGGTAGAGTATCTCCAATCTATATCATGTCTTCTAGCAAAGTTGTTGATCTTGGTGCTTTTGAATGTAGTACCATTATTGGATATAATTTGTCGAGGCATCCCGAACCTATATACGATATGATTTCTAAAAAATTGAAGCACATGTTGAGCTGTGACCTCTCTAAAGTTGCTCCGCCACTTAGAAAAGTAGTCGGGCGCCTAGAATGAATTGATGTCCCTTAGAAGAAAGAGGATCAATTGAACCCATAATGTCGCTACACTTCAAATGGCCATGAGGCCAGTAGAAGAATTGCACCATGTACACCATGGCATCTCTTAGCTACATCCATCCAGTCTATAATCATCAAAGGCTAGTAGTATCCTAACCTTCTTAATCTTCATCTTCATCTTTATACAAATTCATGTGCTTTGCATAGACTTGAATGTACCTCGATTACAATGCCACAGGCTTCCTGTCTATCTAAACAACGTAACCACATCTAGTCAAAGGACCGTCGATACAGGGTGCCATCAACGAGAGCATGGGAGAGAGATCTCTGTTTCACCTGATGGACTTATGAATTCTCTTGAGGTAGTTTTTTGGTGTTCAAATAGTCTATGAACGGTTCCCTCCAGTCCAGCTCCTTGTCCTTATAGGCAACGACAACCTCCCCTTCAAGAGAAAGTCTCTCGATGAGTTCAGCATCAATAAGGGATATGACTTATCTTTTTTGGACACTTATTGGAATGGACTCATCTTCCACACATGCCAATTATTTGGCAAGTTTGGCCAAAGCATCTGCTACTATGTTCTCTGCTCTAGGAACCTTGTAGATGGTGACTTCGGGGACTTGGGCCAACAGCTTCATGGTAAACTCATGGTAATGACCAGGCATGGGTTTGAGAAGCTTGTAGGACCCAACAATCTGATTGATCATCAACTGATAATCCCCAAAGATGTCAATGCTCTTAACACACACTATGACAACTAACTCAGATCAGGAATCAAAGCCTCATACCCAGCTTCATTGTTGGTGCAGTTATTGGAAAGATTGTATGAGAATCTCATCACATCATGGTCTGGAGTTAAGAGAACTATTCCTACCCCTATCTTTCCTAAAAGAGTAGATTGTGGTGCTTCCTCATTATGAAAACAAGCTACACCATCAAAATATATCTCCCATCGATTGTTGTCAACCTTCCTTAAGTTCATGATTTGTTCATCAGGGAGATCATCACTAAGTGGAGAATCAGCAGGAAGTGGGTGTGCTGCTAAGAAATCTGCTAGTGCTTATCCTTTTATCGCACGGAGGGGTACGAATATGATATCAAACTATGAGAGAATTATGGACCATCGTGCCAAACATCCAGATAATGTTGGTCGTATCATGAGATACTATAGTGGATTGGTTCTAGAAATCAAGTTAACCTATGAGAAAGCATGTAGTGTCATAGCTTTTTGGAGGCAAAGATCAAAGCTAGGTAATGTTTCTCAATAGATGGGTAGTTTGCTTCGACAAGAATTTGATGACAGTAGGGGTAGAATAGAGCACTCTCCTTCCCTCATCATTGTCTTGGGCCAACAGAGCACCGAGGGAGTCATCCAATGCGGTGTAGGATGAGTGGCCTGAGATGGGGAATGTAAGAACGCTTTCACCAAATGTTTGATATCTTCAAAGGCATGTTGGCACTTATCATCCCATTTGAACATGGCATCCTTTTTGACAAGTGCTAAGAATGGCTTGCATCTCCCGATAGGTTGGAAATAAAGCATCTTAGATATGCCAACTATGCTTGGAAAGATCTGAGTTAAGTTAAACTCTTAGGATGTGGCATTTCTAAGATAGCTGTTAGTTAAAAATTCCTCTAAAGCAATGAGTCTCCTTCCAAATATGTGGAGAGAAATGAATGAGAACAAGCATATAAAAATTCATCTTTTTAGGATGCCATGCAAAAATGCAAATGTGCTTATTCAGGTGATCGAGTACATCATCAAAGAAATAGTGTACTATCTCGAAAGATAGAAGACACTATCCTTTAATGGACCTAATCACCTCAATAAGGACCCCTAAGAATGATGGGTATGCATATGTACTAGAGATTCTTCCCTACTTTACATAAAAAATTATAACAAAGTTTATTTTAAACCAAGTTCATTAAGTTCCCTATAGGGGAAAGCCCCCATAGTTAATTACATCCTAAGGAATGGGGATTCCTTAGGAAAACTCTTGATTAAGGTAAATGATTGTTGTCTTCAAAGATTTTAATAGGAAGGACTATCAATCAATTGGTTTATTTTGGAAAGATCAAATGAAATTGATCAAAAGAGGGAGTTATTATTGAAGCCAAAATGGATGATAAGTAGGAGATGCCCACGATGCTAGGAAACTTAGTGAGCATCTCAAACTATCCTATAGTTGGGCTTTACATTTTTGAAATTGATTTAATTTGTTTGAGTTGCATTTTTCATTAGAAATTTAGGACTTATGATCCTTTAACACAAGATTAAGGAAATGCCTAAGAGGTGAGGAATTATGCTTATGGCCCACAAAGGGGAGAAGCAACCTCAAGACCTAAATCTAGGGAGCTTGGAGGGTCAGCACAACCTAAATCTAAGGAAAATGGGTAATTGGTTTGCCACAAGAGGACAAACCACCATAGCTTGGACTTACAAGCACGGGGTGGCCCAACTAACTCCTCCTATGATTTTAAATACATGTAGGCAAGTCTTTATGCTTATGCAAGATAGCTAGGCTATTTATTTAGAAAGAGACTAAGTCCTTAAACTCACTCCCTAAAGAGACTAGATCATGTAAAGGGACATGCTTCAAATGACCTAAATCTAATGCAATTCAAATTTCATTTTATTTTCATTTTTGGACAATTATTTTGACTCAGGCTAATAGGATTCATATGACTAATGCATGAGAAATAAAGTTATTGGCCAAAATCAGCAAGAAGGGAGGAGGTGTGTTTCCACCATGGTCAAGCCAAGTTTCTCTGGCAAAGGTGGAAGCCCTCCAATCAAGAGTGAAATAAGATGCATTTATGCATGATATTAAAAGAAATGCTCATCCAAAAGGGTTGCTAATTCTTTTATCTTGATTTTAAACCTAAGCTTTAGGTGAGGTTATGAGTTTTTTTAATTTAATTTTGAGTTGTTAAGTTTGGTAAAGATTTATTTTTCCTAAAGAGCCTAATCCACATCCAGCCATACATAAAGCAAGGAAGAAACTAGAAAAAATGTGCCACTTAATGCAAAGCTAAACAAATCATCAATCAATTTATAAAGCTAATTGCAAAAGAATAAAGGTCATTGTGGTGGGCACCGCACAAACCCAAAATATCAAATTGGGTAGGAGCTCTACCCTTATACAACCCGGATTACAAATGAATTAAATTACAATTAAGCAAGGAATTCATTGTTATGGTGGTCTTCAAACTTTATTTCTTTTTCTTCTTTTCTTTTCTCTTCTTCTTTTCTTCTTTTGGTTCCTTCTTTTGGATGGTTGGAAGGTGGATGCTCCAAGGCTTCACATGGTAAGATAGGATCTTATGACCAATGTTCATCCTAATTCCCATAATAATCATTCCAAAATCCTAATTGCATAAATTTACATGAAAAGGAAAAGTGGAAATCTAACTAACACTTGCAAAATAAAGGTTAGCTAAAACAAACCACACAAATCCCAAGCATGTATATTGGACTTATCACCCCACACATGGGTGACTAAGTCCAACTAACCTATTGGATTATGCTTTGGGGTATAAAGCACCTACAAGCAAAAGTATTTATATTTTTATTTATGATAGCGCCCCTTAAGCACAATCCCTTGCAGAAAAGAATAGTTAGACTAAGAGCTCCTACCATTCATTCTATGAGCATACACCCTAACATCCAGTCTAAAACATATATCACAAAACAAACAAACATCAAACCATGCACTGACCTAACCTAAAGCTAGAAGTGGTGACTTAGGCTAATGTGTGTGCTTTGAAGGCTTTTGTGGTATGCTTAGCTATGGCTTTAGGTTCAAATTTTCTAAGTGTGAAGCTATGTTCAACTTAGAGGAGGGTTTCATTTAAGTTGTTTAATTATTTTGGGTTGATTTTATTTCATGTTTTGATTTGGTTTAAGTGAATCTACAATTAATTACTAAGTTATGAAGAGAGGGAAAGAGAAGAGAACTTCTCTTTCCTTCCCTAACCTAAGTAATTTCTAAAGTAGGTTCACATTTTAGTTTGTTTAGGTGAATGTTTTGATTAAATCTTTTAATCCTAAGTTTAGATAAACTCTAAACAAACCTATTCAAAAAGAAAGGCATTTTAAGATTAAATAAAATGAATCAAAATTCACATAATACACATTACTTCATTTCTTTCCCAACATATATAACATGCATATGGATGGACCCTAAGCATATCTATACATACAAATGAGAATATTTAACACACTTTATGATGCATGCTAAGTAATCCATTTAAAGAAATTTAGAAGTTGAATAGGCATGATTTTTCTTAAGCAGAAAGGGATTTTCGTATCCAAATTTTTACATACACACATGAAAGTAAGAAAGCAATAAATGATTTATTAACTAGAGGTGTAAGGTACAAGACCTACTTAGAGCTACTTAAAGTCTCGCAACCTCAGGATTGTCCAGACTAATATACCACTTTCCTTAAATACAAACATATGCATAAAAGAAATGAAATGGAAAAGGAGAATGCAAAAGTTGCATTAATGGATTCATTTTGTTTATGCAATTTAATTGTGCTAGTATTGGCAACCCTTCTTAAGTGGTAGCATAGAGATGAATAGGATATGGAATTAAGTGAGTGTTAGGTTCCTTTCAAATGAACCATATACCTTACCAAATTTCTATTCAAATGAATAGAAAGGTAACCTATGCTAAGCATACCTTTATATTATTTCACATGCAAGCTTATAATTAGAATATAAGTAACATACTTTCAGATTTGATATCTGATTTATAAGTTTTGAAAATAATTTGGATTTAATAGTGATAATAGCCACTCATATTTCAACTTTAGCCAACACATGCAAATTTGACATGAAGTGAACAATTTCATTTTTAAATTTAAATTTGTAAAATATGAATGCATGAAACCACATGACATACAAATTTAACATGTTGGGGAAAGATTCAATGAAATATGTAAACATATTCACTTAAATCCTAAAGACATTCTTATAGAATAAGAAAGTTTAAAATAAATCAATTCAATTCAATGTGATTTTTGTTTAGTTTGAAGTTTGATTTAATTTTGAAAAGGTGAGATGAGTTTCCTGTTCCTAACCCATTCCCATGTGTTTGATATTTTTGTTTAATTTTTAGATGATTAGATCCATTTTATGTATTAATTAGGTTAAGGTATGAATTAAGTAACTTAATTAACCCTTACCTACACCACCTTAGAATAATTAACCAAATAATTATGAGCCAATGAGATGACATAAAACTCACAAGGAATTTAAATTTATGCACCTAATAAGAAAAGGCCTAATGCAATTTGGCTCATAATTAAAGTTAATTAAGGGGTTTAGCTTAAGTAATTTCAAAACACCCTTTCACATATGAATTGGGTTTTGATTTTAATTGAACTTAGGCTATTAAACACCTAAGCATCTACCCAAAGTAGATTAATTAAGTTCTAAAACTTTTTAGAATTTTAGAAATTAATTAAGGGGATAATTAATGAATTAACCCTTAATTGAGAGGAGATTAAGGAGAGAAAAAGGGGGTTTAGGGAATAGCTTAAGGGAAATGCCCCAAAATTACTCTCTAAACCTTCTATATATTGGATCTGACCTTTATCAACCCTAATAATGAATTAAAACTAAGGAGGGTAACTAAAAAATCTATATGCAATTCTTCTAATCAAGCTTACAATAAATCCCAAGAAATTAGGGAGGTAGAAGTCATCCCTAAAATCATTAAATTTGGATTAATCAAGGAAAAAAGTAATTAGCAAAATGAAATTTCTAATAAAACCAAAATCAGAAAATTATAATTCAAAACCCATTGAAATTAATTTTAAAATATTCTAGGTTGAATTATCTTTCCATAATTTTATTTCATATTTTTTAATTTTGAGAGAGTTATGAATTTTAAGATCCTAGATTAATTAATTAAGGCATTTTAACTAACCCTATAGCTTATGGTGCAATGCATGGCGATGGTGGTCAATGCGCTTTACACGTGTCGCACCATGAGGGATTCACTTAAATGTTAAATCCCAAATGGCGGTGGATCACTTTGATCTCATCGTCCGATCAAGATGGCTAGATCTCCCCGCTTTTAAAATGGATAAAGGAAATCTAAACATGTGGGAATTATCTCGTCATCCATCCAAAATGTGATGGATGGTGAGATCTCAAGTTCTTCCCTTGATCAATAAGACCATCCATGATCAAGGGAAGATCAACTCAATTAGCTTCATTAACCACTCAATGCACACCATCTAAAGCCAAAGCGGACATCCAATGGTCAAAATCCATGGGATTAAAATTTCTTTCACAAAGCTCTACGCCACATTGAGTTTAATGGTCAAAAAATCTCATACCTCACCGGCTCTCGAGTCCCTTGGAGAAGCTTCATCTGGTTGAGACAAAGCTGTGTTGGAAGAATGAGCTCTTGAGGTTAGGTTAATTGCTTTATGGACCAACTCCTCTTGCTCTTTGACTTTGATCCCTTCTCTTGGAACTCAATGGAAGCTTGGGTGCATGAGAGCTCCCTGAAATGTGCAAAAGCAATTGGGTGGAAATTGAGTATGGAGAAAGTTAGCTCTTCAATTTTCCTCTCTATTTTTTTCTCAAAAAAAATTGAGGATGGAAAATGGCTAGAAACTCAAGGAAATGGGATCCTTTGTGGGAGGAGCATGGTTGTCCATCCACTTGCCATTTTGATCAATTGAGCTTAGGAGTGGGTTGTTTGATTTGAGTTGCACATGGTGGTTTGATCCAAGGTGGATTGCCAACCTCCCATGTGCTTGAATTGGGTGAGAGGGAGTTTGAATTTCAATTTTGACCCATGGTGAGGTTTGGTCTAGGACCAATGGGCTGACCCAAACCCATTGGGTTGGGTGCACCACTCTTCATTAGTCCCCTTGAGCTTTTAGGAAAGCCTCAAGTGATATGAAGAGGGTATGACCAAATTACCCATTAGATCAAAATTTGTTCTATGGCCTAGGGTAGAATGGTCATTTGTTATTTTTTTACTTTGGATATGTTGGGTATGTGGCGAAACTAGGTATGGCCAAGTTTCATGAGATTTAGAATTCATTTGATAGGGTTTGGCTCATGTTGACCCATTTAGGTCAAAATAGGTCAATTTGAGTCAAGTTGACCAATTGGTCAAATTGGGTCAAAACAAGGGTTGGGTCAAGTTCATATGACCATTTGAAATGTTTTGGTGACTTTGGTTTGATTCAATTTGGTATAGTTTTGAATTTGGCTCATATGACTTTTTTTTGGGTCAAATGGGTCAAGATTGATATTGTTGACCTATTTAGGCTGAGTCAAAGCCAGTTTAAGGTTAGTTAGTCATATGGGTGGATTGATATCTTTGTTTCCAATCAATTTTGGTTAAGTTCAAATTTGGCTCAACATGACCCTTTAGGTCATGTTGGGTCTAGGTCAGATTTGGAGTCTAGTTCGCCAATTGAGGCTTTGGTCAAGTTCAACAAGTGATTTGGAATGAACTTGACCCATTAGTTTGGATCAATTTGGCTTAGATCAAGTTTTGACATATTTTGACTTTTAGGTCAAATTAGGTCAACTTGGGTCAAGTTGCCAATTGGGCTAGGTTAGGCTCAAATGTTGGCTTGGTCAAGTTCAAACATAGGTCATGAGTGAACTTAGATCAATGGTTTCAATCAATTTGGCCTATGGTGGAATTTGGCTATGTTAGGTTTCATTTTGGGTTAAGTGTTGACTCAACCCTTAGGTTTGACTTGGTTTGACCCAATTTGATTGATTGATCATCCATGATGATTGTTGATCATGATGAGAGGATATGAGTTTGGTTAAATCCAATTTGGTTAGGATTAGAATTTGGCTCATAAGGGTACTTTAGGTCACTTTGGGTCAAGTGAGACTAAGTGGGTCAAATGGCTTGGTCTAGATTTGAGTTGATTGATCTTGTATATGGACTTATGATTGAAATATAAATCCATTTACAAGTGGTTTGAAGTCAAATGGGTTTTGATCATTTAATAATTTCATATTCAAGGAAGAATATGAAAGGATTTTGGTTTGATTTTGATTGTTTGATTGGAGTTTGTATTTATATATGAGCTCATGATTGTAGGGTTGATTGAATCATGAGTGAAAAAAAAGGGTTTGGCTTGATTTAAAGTTGACTTGGCTAAGTACAAGATTTTGACTTGAAAGGCTTAGATTGGATTTTGAGTGGATTTGAGTTTGATGTTTGGAATTGGTTTTGATTGTTTGAATTTATATTTAATTTATATATGTGAATATAAATGAGAATATAAATTGATCATGATAAAATTTCAAGGATTTGAAGTGGTTTAATCATGATTTGGGCTAAGTCCATTAAGAAGGATTTAAAGGACTTAGGAAAATTTTGAAGTTTGGAGTTTGAAGTTTGAATTTTTTGAATTTGGATTTGATTGATTTATATTTATATTTCATTTATATATGTGAATATAAATGAGATATAAATATTATGAGAAAATCCCATGACTTTGAAATGGTTTGATCAAGATTTTGGCTAAGTCCATTAATGGAAAATTAATGGACTTTAGAATTTTGATTTGATTTATATTTATACTTCATATGTCAATATAAATGTGAATATAAATGAGTTTTGAGAAAATCCCATGAGTTTGAAATGGTTTGAGTTGATTTTGGCTAAGTCCATTGGAGATATTAAATTAAATAATGAGGTTTGATTTGATTGATTTATATTTCATTTATATATGTGAATATAAATGAGAATATTGAGTTTTAAGAAAATCATGAATTTGAATGGTTTGATTTTAGCTAAGTCCATTAATGGATTAATGACTTAAGAAAAATTTCTAAATTGGGAATTTAAATTGAGGGTTTGATTTGATTGATTTGAATTTATATTTTATTTATATATATATCAATATGAATGAGAATATAAATGAATTATGAGAAAATCTCAAAGATTTGAATTGGTTTTTATCATGATTTTGGTTAAGTCCTTAGAGAAGATTAAGGACTTAGAAAAAGTTGGACATAGGAATTTTGATGGATTTTGATCTTGGGTTTCAATCGTAGATTTCAATCATAGATTTTAATCATGGATTTTAATCATGGAATTGATTTGAGTTTTGGAGAAAATCAAATAGAATTGATTTGGAGTTTGACTTGAAGGAAGGAAAGTGAGGAATGGTTCAAGCTAAAGGTAGGAAATTTCCCTAGGCATGACCTATTCCATGGCTAACTCTTCTAAGTCTTCTAGGTTAGGTTGAGTGTCCACCTAATCACTAGATGTGTCTTAAGACTAAGGAATTCTTAAAGTCTAAGAGAAGTCCTATAAGATGGAGGTTGAGCTCATTCTAAAATGAGGTCAACAAAGCCAATAGGTGTGGTGTGTGAGGAACACACGCGTGTTGATAAAATGATCAACAACTAAGAGATCATAAGCACTAACAAAAAATAATCTATCCAGAGCATAGAAAGAATCTAGAACTTTAATGTGGCTCTACTTATGTCCAACACATAAGAGAGGGAGGGAATCCACTAAGGGATAGAGTGTGAACCTTCCACTAGGGAAGCAAGTTCAAGTCATCCACAAGGGGATGAAAGGTTTGATTTGATTCTCATTGAGGATAAAAAGATTTTATTTGTTCCACCGAGGAAGAGGGTTGAATTCGTTTCAATTTTGTGAGGTTTGAATTTTGAGATGACTTATTGGTTTGATGGACCTTACTAAAATGGAGATAGACCTAACTTCAATTTACCAATCCAAAGGGGTAGTCTACTAATGCACATAGTAGGACTAGCCAACCAAAGGGATGTCTTTCGCTATGCAACAGTTGTACTAGGATGAAATCATATTAGACTTATATCCTTCAAAGTGGGATCATTCTGGGAATCTATTAGCAGAGGACAGATTGAAAAGAAGGCTAACTATTGAGTGAATGCCTCTGGGGGACTTAGATAAACTCCAAGATAGTCAAGATTGATTTCAATTTTTAGATTTATTCTATGGATTTCATTGGTTTGTGATGGGTCAAGAAGAGCTCATAGCTGACATCTCATTTAAACAAAAGGAGTAGCTTTCCGACCGATGGGAGAACTATTAGACCAAAGGAGTGCCTTATGATTTATAATGATTAATTGAAGGGAAGAAAGCTTGGGGACTCACATCTTCCACTAGAAAAGATCTTGTGATGGGTTCTTTGGACAATATAACTTGACATAGGCGCTAGTTTGCAATCATGCTAGAAAGAATGCATCATAGTCTTATATCTTTCAAGCGAGATCAAGGTAACCATGTCACAAAATAGATTGAACTGACCTAGACTGACAGTATAATTTATCTCAACCGTAGTCGCAATTCTATAGGGAGTTCTCCGCCCAAGATAGGATGTTTGCTTGGGAAGAGGGGACCTTTGGGGGATTGAATTCCTAATCCACAAGGGAATTAGTTTTGTTTATTTTATTTATTTTAGTTTTTTAACATGGATCATGTTAGTTTGTGAGGGGTCAAACTGAGAAGGAGTTTATATCATCCTAGACCTATCTCAGATTTACTAAACCAAGGTAGAATCTGCTCATCTGCTGAACAGATTCTCCAACCACAGGGGTGATTACTAGGAAAATAGGAGAATTATCTAATCCAAAAGTAACCAGAGTAGTATCTAAATGGGGTCACAAAGGACATGATTCAAATAGAGTGCTCATAGGAGATGGCTAAGGGTTAATCAACACTAGAGAAAATGACATGGCTAGTCATATATATAATAGGTATTCAGGTGTCAACTCAAGGAGAAAATGTGGAGACTCACATCTACTAAGAGTGGTGTACTCACTAGGTGAGTCATTCTCAACATAGGGAACATCAACTAACCAAATACATGGGTTTGCAATAATCGTCAGGAAGAAAGCTGGGGACTCACATCCTTATATAAACTAGCTTTGGATAATCATTCTTATCGAGTGCTATCGACTAGTGACTCTTGGGTGAATGCCTTGGGGACTTAGATCAACTCAAAAGTAGTCAAGAGGGAAAGAGCCTCTGGGGACTTATCATAAACCTCAAATATACTCAACCTAGTTAGTGCATGATGGCTAGTTCAAGAAGAAAACATGAGGACTCACATCTTCTTAAGCAAAGTCAACATGAGGTAGCTTACTGGCTGGGCAGTGAAGACTACTGTACTAACAAGGCTCTCATTGGTTTGTAATTGTCAAGTTAGGAAGAAAGCTAGGGGACTCATATCCTCCAACAAATGACCACTAGGGTGACATACTAGTGAGGTAGATGCACCTAGAGCGACTAATGAGTGAGTGCACAGGGGCTTGCTCCACATCAAAAAATCGAGATAAAAGATTTGTGTTTGTGTGAAAAGAGAATTCTTGGGGACTCTTACACCTACGCACATGGATTATGAACAAGCATTCTTTGAAAGAAGGTTGATGAATGATCGTTTTTCATTTTTTTGTAATTGTTTTCAAATAGGATTATTTCCACATGGGTTCTCTTGTTTCTGATCAATGATGTGATAATCTTGTTATACACTCAAGTTTTGGTGATGGTGACTCTCCAAACCTTCAATCTCTTTAACACTTTCCATTCTACTGTGATCTTGTTACATCTTTTATTGATGGGAGTTGAACTTCTAAAAGAAGAACAACTTGAGACCCACTAACAAATGGGGTACGAGTTTGAGTTTAGTTGTGCGGTAGGCCACAGGCTTCAACCCAATTCCACTGTCTTTTAAGATGGATGAGAGTTTTGTTGAAGGCCATTGCTTTGGGTAGTAGGGGAATCTCCAATCTTGTAAATTTGATCCACTTTGAATGTAGTACCATTGAATATAATTTGTCAAGGAACTATATACTGATATGGTTCTTTGAAACATCTTTGAGTTGTGACTCAAGTGGGATGGTTTCACCACTTGGAAAAAATTCGTGGATAAAGATCAATGCCCCTTGGGATCAATGGACCTACAATGTTGGTACCCAACACTCAAGCGGCCATGAGCCAATGTAGAATGTTGGGTGGTTGTTTATATACATCATGCCTTGATGGCATCTCCTAATCATCATGTCTTCATGGCCGTTGATCTAGTTTCTTCATCTTTGTCCTTCTAATGTATGGAGAACTGATATTGTTTGGCAATCTAACCACATTTGGTCAAGGACCAGTGACCGATAGGAGAGAGATCTTTTTGTTTCTTGTGACCTTTCTTGAGGTAGTTCAATGTTCAATCTATGAGGTTGCCTCAATCGACTCCTTGTCCATTTTGGCAATCTCATCAAATAAGACTTGTCAATGATAAGATATGTTCTTTAACAAGTTTGGCCAAGGCATCTCTCTTGTATTCTCCTTGAGGAACCTTAGAAATAACTTGACTGGGCCAACCTGACATGGGGTATATTAGTAATGACTTTTAGTTTGAGGATAGGACGGCAATCTGGGTTCCAAGAGAATCCCCAAAGATGTTGATGTTCTTGATGGTGACTCGGACACAATTAAGCCTCATACTTTTTCATTGTTGGTTGAATTGATAGTAAGAGAATCTCATCACATTGCAGTTTGGAATTAGAAGAACTAGTCCTACCCCTGCCTTCCTTGGGAGAATAGATCGTGGTGCTTCACCTTTAAGAAAATAAGCAGCACCATCAAAATACATCTCCCATCGGCGGTTATCGGCCTCCCCTAAGTACATGATTTGTTCATCATGGAGATCATCACTAAGTGAAGAATCACATGTGTGTATTTGCTAGAAATCGCAAGTGCACACCTTAGAGGGAATGATATCAAACTATGAGAGTATCATGGACTGTAAGCTAACATCGGAATTGTGTCATGTCATGAGATAATGTAGTGGATTGGTTCAGGAGATTAAGTTCACCTTATGAGAAAGCATATAATGTCATAGCTTTTGGGATGCAAAGATCAAAGCTAGGCAATGTTTCTCAATAGGTGGATAGTTTGCTTTAGCAAGAATCAGATGACAGTTGAGGTAGTTGAGAGCGCTCTCCTTCCCTTCATCATTGGCTTGGGCCATAAAAGAGAGGTCATCAATGCGGTATAAGGATAGGGTACTTGGGGATAGGGGCTACTAGGCGGCTTCACCAAATACTCTTTGATGTCTTGAGCATGCTACACTTATCATCTCACTTGAACTTGGCATCCTTGAGGGTGTGCATCTCCATAGGTTTGAGATAAAGCATCTTAGATATGCCGACCATCCTTGAAAGGATCGAGTTGAGTTAAACTCTTAGGAGGTGACATTTCTAAAATAACTTTGATCTTTTCTGGATCTATTTCTATTCCCCGGTGTCAATAATAAACCCAGGAATTTCCACGTGACTTCGAATGCACACTTGGGGATTCATTTTAGGTTTTATTATCTTAACCATTTGAAAACTACTCTCAAGTCAAAGAGGTCTTCCTTTTCTCTACTCTTGACTACTAGATCATCAACGTAGCACTCAACTGATGGATGAGTTCATTGAAGATCGAGTCATGGCGTTGGGTATGTAGCAGCATTTTTTAAGGCATGACCTATAATAGAAGATTCGATCGGTTAAGTGTTTCTTTCATCTTGAGACATCTTGATTTGGTTATAGCTAGATGATCCATCCATGAAAGAAAATTATGAGATGAGGCAATGTCCACCATTAATTCTATAGGAAGAGGAAACTCATCCTTAGGACATGCCTTATTTAAGTCCCAAAATCGATGCAAATGTGAATTTGGCCATTCTTCTTCTTAACTGGGATGACACTAACTAACCAGGTAGGATATTTTTCTTCCCTGATGAAACCAACATTGATTAGTTTCTTGACTTCAGAAATGACTTGTTGTTGAATTTTTAATCACATGCATCTAGGCACTTGCTTAAAAGGGGTAGTGTTAGGGCTATTAGCTTGTGGACTACATGTCAAATCAGGGCATCTCTTCATAACTCCATGCAGTAGTCTTTAAACTCATCAATAGCCTAACTAAGTCATTGATTTTCTTCATTCAACAAAGCGATGTATGTTGGGCATGGATTTTCTTCTATCAGTTGATTTCTTTAAGCTTCGATTGTTGAATGAATCTCCTCTTCAAATTGGCGCCTCTTTGACTTGGAGATCATCTAAATCATGAGTTTCTAAACACATTCTCATAAGAGTTGGGATGTGTGAGAAGAAACTATCAGTCTAAATGATTGGTAATCAATAATCTTCATCATCCTAGGACCCACATCAGAATCTAGTCGCTCTTGATTGTGCTTCCACTGTATTGTTCCATATGTTTTGAAGTATTGTTTGGACCATATGTGAGGAACTAAACCTTTGTATAAGATTTTGAACACAAGGAGTAAAGTCAAAAGGTAATTCCATTAATTCTTTAAAAGTATCTTCCTCAAGATCTACATCAACTTGAGGCTTGAGGATGATGATCCCAAAAGAACTTCTTTGCTTCATGTCACTAGACTTAGGGACTTCCTTAACTACTAAACCTTCAACTTTCGAGATGTAAGTGAGGTAAGGTCCCAGCTAGCTATTTGCCTAATAGTTTCATATAAAATTAGATTTGAATACTTTGCTTTGCTTGGAGGCCTGGTCTTCATCTCTGCGGATCAGTCACCTCAATGGACCATGAGGGGTTGGCTTGTATACTACTCATATTAGACTCATCCCGGATTCCAAGTCTATGTGAATAGTAGGGTACTCTATGAACTGGAACATGACCTCTATTGGTGAGGCCAACTAGGGGTCTCCACCTCTAGAGCCTCTATTTTTGCCTCTGCCTCTACTTGGTGGAGGTTGAATACCATAATGTTTATGATGGAATGAACTGAGTGGAATGTGATATGGATCTATTTCTTCTTTTTCCCTTTCTTGTTCACTTGGACTTTTATTTTTCTTTTCATTTTCTTTTATCTTTTATTTTTTTATTTTCTTTTTTCTTTTGGTTTTCATTTGTCCAAGTTCATGAGAAAGGGTGTTTTGAGGAAGATAGTAGGTCACATCCTCATAAATCTCAACCTCTAACTAAAATGGCTTTTCATCCATTGACATGGTATTCAATTCCATCTTTTTTTTGAACTTGATGCGATGAAGGGAGGATGATCTTATTCGATGTATCCAAGGCCTACCAAGCGGCGTGAAGCGAAGTGTTTGAATCAATGATGTAGAACTTGGCGATCTTCCTCACCTATCTCCAAAGGTAACACTATAGAACCTAAAGCCTCACCTTGATCATTGAATCCTCAACATCATCCATCTTCTGTGTAGAGATGTCGATCTTCAAATAGGCAAGGTCTTTAAACTCATATATTCACCAATGCACTGAATCCGAGAAACTTTGTCCATTGTCCATGTGATGTAGGGGGGCGGTTGTGCTCCAAGTCCCAGAAGAAAGGTCTTCATGTGAAGGTGATCTCTTGGGATTCTTTTGCATAATGTGCTTCTCACCTATAGCGTCAAGGCTAAGCATATTTCGAGATCAAGGAGGGCCTTGATTAGTGATTCCCTCATCTCTTTGGATAAGATAAGGGCATCATATATGCTTAGATGGCAACTTTCTTAGATGAGAAAGGATGTTATAGTCCACCTTGATTGTCTTCAGCATATCCAAGGGTGGAGCATCTTGTGGAAGGGCTTCTGATCTTTAGTACCAATGACTTATTTCCCTATCTTGAGGTGTCTTTTGGAGGTAGAACCTTGCCACTATGGAGGACGAGTGATCTCTTGTGGCAAGGTGGTGGAAGGTTCTACATCAGCTCACCTATTTTCTATGGGACCCTAGAATGGGATGATTCCAAGTCTATCTCAAGAGGTGAACCCTAGTATTTAGTTGGAAAGTCCAACTCACGAATCAAAAGAAAGATCAATTTTATAGTTATTTTAGACTTGAAGAGTTATCATTAGGAATAAAAGAAGACAATGACATAGATGTAATTCAAACTAGCTTTATTCTTAAATTTCTTGGAATTATTTGGATTTATACAAAGTAGTCAAGTAAAGTGAGTGGAGTAAGGGATTTGATCCTGATACAAGAGTTCTACTAGTAGAAGAAATAGAAGAGCTAGAAATGGAAGAAGTCGTGTGGAAGCTATGGCTGGAGGCTGGACATGGTCTATGGCTATCTAAGGGCTATCCTGACACATGTTGTTGTTGTTGCTCCCACTTTCCTAGAGTTGGACTTGCAAACCTTCCTTGGTGTTGGAGGTTTGATGACTCAGCACTAAATAAAGCTTCTTGATCTTCTGAATTATCTTCTTAAAGATTTTGGACAAAGAAATGTCCCAACCTTCTTTAGTTTTGGTAGGATCACATGTATCCCCAAGGATTACCCTAATGGAAATGGAAGGTTGTTCCATAAGGTATTCCTTTGGGATAACTACAGCACCGGTCTTGAAATTGTGTTCAAGCTAGTCCTTGAATATGAAGCAATCCTCTAAAATGTGGCCTAGTATTCGGTGGTAAGGGAAAAAGTTTGGATCATGACTTTTCCTACTTCCTCCAGTCTCCTAGGCTCGGGTAGCTAAAAATCAAGTTTCTTTAAGAGATTCTTAAAGATTTTCTTGATTACCTCCCTCTTAAAAGAATAAGGTTTTATTTAACTTATCTAAAAGAGTAGGTGGACCATAGCTACGGCGCGGATATGCATGTTGCGTTGGTGGTATGGTGAGGGTGGTTGTGGTGGAGGGAGGTGGAGGCGATGGTTGCCTCGGTGGTGACAAAGGAGGTGGAGGCTGCTAAGGTCGTGGTCTCTCAGACTGATCTCTAATTGGCTGCTTCCCCTTGTCAATCATTGTTACTGCTCTTGGCTTCTTCTCGTAGACCTTATGTGGCTTATGCTTAGGCAACCGATCTTGAAAAGGCAATTGTTTGGCCTCTCCTTGTTGATTAGCTTCTCAAAATGATCTTTAAGCATGAAGGTGGCCATGGATATTCTTCAAGAGAATCTCAATGGCATGTTGTTTAGACAAGCACACTTCATACTCGGAAGAATATAATCAATAAGTGACTCACCGGGTGTTGTTGTGCTACAATGAGATCACTAGTAACCTTTGAGCTCAACAAACCTCTTGATGAAGAGTTGCTCTAACGACAAATGTCTTTCTTGAACCATTGGCGTTCAATACCAATTGAAAGCAATACCATTAGGCTACTAACAAAAAAGGTGAATAGTAAAGCATCTCCCACTAGTTGTAATAAGCCATGAAATGTGCTATGTATGCCTTGGGTTTCCACTATCAAAGCTTTTGAAGGAAAGGACCCTTGGGATCTTGGATAGCATCAAATTCCTGTAGGGTCTACCCTTTGGGATGATCCTCGGCTTGAGCCAAAGCTTCCTTCACTACTCAACCATGGATTTTACATCTTTTCTTATATGGAGGTACTTTCCACTACCTTCTCTGCTAATACCTTGCTTAGTAGAGTCTTGTGGGTCCAAGACATGCACTAACTTCGGTGATTTATGTAGGATGAACTAAAGGGGCTTATTTGAAGCATGACACTCTTGCTAACAAGTCTTAATAACATGTCATCCTATCAATCTTCATCCTTACCTCAACGGTGTCGAGGTGTTGGTGTGTCTTCTTGATCAACCTCATCACCTTCCATGGCTTGTGTTTAGAAGAGATCTCTAGTGTCAACCATGCGGACTCAGTCCCAATAAGTCATCTTCATTGGGATCGAAGGACTTTCTCTTCATCGACCATCAGATTTCTTTCTTCTCCATGAAATAATGTGCAACTATCTCATCTAAGAATGATCCATTTGGCGGTAAATAGTATGATCGGTGTGATCACTATCGTGCACTTAGAGGCACCAGACCTCACCTGTCACTAGAGAGTCAATCCTATGTGGACTATACTCACTGAATGAATGGCACTCCTAACTACTACTAGCTATAAGAGGGGTAACAATCCTAGGATGTTCCACTATCACTAGTGCAGCTGGACTATCATCTACCATATATGAAATAACTGTCACCATGTCCACATCTAGGTGTATGGGCGGAGTTGGTGAAGGGATGACCACGATACTTTGGGGTCGCCACACTTTCCGCACCACCACTCAGGCAGAAGGTTGAGCAGGAGAGCTCGACCCTACCACAATGGGTGGTGTAGGAGGGGTAGGATCCCTTGGCCATAGCCGGATCACCAACGGGGTGTGCATTTCCCTGGACATGGCCTTCATGGTTAGGAGATGTTGTAACCTGAACTGGCGATGACGGACAAGGGCTAGAGCAATGGGGTGGAGACACCAACAACTCTCTATGCACAGAACTGCCCTCCTATGGTGGCTAGTCCCAATGAGAAGGATACTCAAGATGGTCACAAGGTAAAGAGGAAAATTAATCGCGATGCGTACCGACTAACGCTGAACCTCCATCTCGCTAGTAATATATGTTGTATGGGCCTCTCCCTCCGAATCCACTCCCCCATATATGTGGGATGATAGATCAGATCAAACCCAGTGTCGACTCGAAATCCATATGCTCGCCTACCTGTAAGATAGATGAGGCCGCATATGACCTCCTCTAGAAACTGTCAAAAATGCACCACTGAGGAGGTGAAATCCTTGACATCCTCTCTCTATCTAGAGATGATGGAATTAGTTTTCTGTAACCAGTGGTGAAGCAATAATGAGAAACTCATCCACAACTAATTGGGCTACTACCTCTAACTCTCTGGAAATCCTAGTGTGGTACCTCTTGGTCAAGCAGTTCTTATTCATATGCTATGTATGGGTAGGATGGAAGGAGTGTGAGCTAGAACCATACTTAAATGTAGGGAAGGCAAGCCCTGAGACTAGGGGAGCCTTACCCTTGGAGGGTACATATGAGATGGTGCTAGCCCTCACCTGGGTAGCATGAGAAACCCTAGGGCATACCGCAACAATCGATGGTACTTGCACTATGACTAAGGTGGTACCCACTTTTTTCTTCAATGAGGAGACATCGAAAATGAGGTAAGTCAATCTGATGATCGGCTTCATCCGGCCATTGTGGTCCTACTAACAGTGAGGGGAGTGCCCTCACAAGTAATCCCTCTCAAATCACCAAAGTGAATCAAAGTATGGTCTAGATGGGGAAGTCTTGATCCAAAGCCGATCCATACCATGGGGAAGGTAAAAAAACTTCGAACCGCCATTTCAACAATTATAAGAGACTAAACTCAATCTATTGAATCGATGTAAGAATCGCAATGAGAAATGAATTTGTATCAGATCTCTATAGATTTTTGAATTTTGAATTTGAAAATTTGAACCCACATCCAACAACTTGGAAATGTTAAGTGGGTTCAAATGGATTTGAGAAGATTGATTGAAAGAGAATTTGAATATGAATCAACTTCAAATTTAAGTATGTTGAAATATGGATTCAAAATTTTTTGAGAAGGATGCTTCCATAGGTTCATGTTTGTTTGAATTTGAATTTTGATTTGAGGACTCTTCCTTTAACAAATTTGGGTATGTTAAAGTAAGGGTCAAATTGATTTGTTTTTTGTTTTGATTGTTTTGAATTTACTTACTTAGCAAATTTAGGTATGCTAAGTGAAGTGTTTGAAGAAAGTGATTGTTTCTTTTTGTGAATTTTGTTTTGATTTTGAAAAATTTGGAATTCTCACTTAGTAAATTTAGGTATGCTAAGTGAAGATCCCAAGTGTATTTTTGTTTGATTTTTGAAAATAGGATTCTTAGAAAATTTAGGTATGCTAAGGAGATCCTAAGTGTTTCATTTTTGTTTTGTTTTTTTTGATTTTTGAGAAAGTGGATCCATAGCAAATTTAGGTATGCTAAGGAAATCCTAAATGTTTCATTTTTTTTTTTTGATTTGGTTGAAAGTGGAGACTTTACTTTAGCAAATTTTGTATGCTAAAGATGAAGTCCCACTTGGTTTTGTGAAATGGAAATTTCATTTAGCAAATTTGAGTATGTTAAATGAAACTCCAAATGGTGTGTTCAAAATTTTTGATTTATTTTGGTTTTTAAAATGGAAACTTCTCCTTAGCAAATTTGGTATGCTATGGAAGGAAGTTCCAAAGGTGTTTGAGAATGTTGGTTTTGGTGTTGGAGACTTCACTTAGCAAATTTGGGTATGTTAAGTGAAGTTCCAAATGTGTTTTGAAAATTTTGATTTTTGATTTGGAGACTTCACTTAACAAATTTGAGTAAATGAAGTTCCAAATGTGTTTGAATTTTGAAATATGATTGATTTTTTGATTTTGATTTGGAAACTTCACTTAGTAAATTTGAGTATGCTAAATGAAGTTCCAAAATAATTTTGAAATATGATTTGATTTTGATTTGGAAAACTTCACTTAGCAAATTTGAGTATAAATGAAGTTCCAAAATGTGTTTGAATTTTGAATTTTGGATTTAACAAATTTGGGTATGTTAAATGAAGTTCCAAATGTGTTTTGAAATTTTTAAAATATGATTGTTGATTTTTTTATTTTGGATTTGGAAACTTCACGTAGAAAATTTGAGTGTGCTAAATGAAGTCCCGAATATGTATTT
Organism: Cymbidium sinense; assembly: GCA_021442155.1. Taxonomy (NCBI): domain Eukaryota; kingdom Viridiplantae; phylum Streptophyta; class Magnoliopsida; order Asparagales; family Orchidaceae; genus Cymbidium; species Cymbidium sinense. The sequence goes on along the minus strand of CM038221.1, from coordinate 25,762,911 downwards.
GAATTTTTTTTAGATTTTGGATTTGGAGACTTCATTAACAAATTTAGGTATATTAAATGGAGTTCCAAATGTGTTTGAAAGTTTTTGAAAATATGAAGATTTTTATTTTAGAGACTTCACTTAACAAATTTGGGTATGTTAAATGAAGTTCCAAAATGTATTTAGAAAATTTTTGGATTTTGGATTTGGAAACCCACTTAATATATGCAAGTGAATTCCAAATGTTGTTTGAAAAAATTTTGATTTTGATTTGGAGATTCACTTAACAAATTTGGGTAAATGAAGTTCCAAAGTGTTTAAAATTTTGAAAATATGATGTTTTAATTTTGAAGAGAGGACTCATTCAACAAATATGGTATGTAGAATGGAGATCAATCTTTTTTGAAATGTGAAATTTTTATTTTGTGTGTGATTATTGCTTTTTTGAAAGAGAGAATTCCAACTAATCATATGTGGGATAGGTTTAAGTGGGATTTCCTAAATGATATTTATTTTAGTTGAATGAAATCTTCATTTAATAAATTTGAGTATATTAAATGAAGATATTCATATGTGCTTTTGAAAAGTTTAATTTTGTTTACAAATGAAACTTCCATTCAATAGGTGAGTGTATTGAATTGAAAAATTCATGTGTGCTTTTGAAAACTTTATGATTATGATTGTGATTTTGGAAAGATGATTGTTCATTTTATTTTGAAAATGAAATCTTCATCAAAGTGAAATAAAAGAAGATGTTCATTTGTGCTTTGGAACTATTGTTATTTTATTTTTTGAAAATCCTACATATAACAATTATGGGAATTGTTAAATGAGGGTGACAAAAATTTTGTGAAAATATTTTATTAAGTGCATTTTTTGAAAAGGTGCTTTTGAAAAGCAAAAAGTTCTTATGGAAGATTTATTTTGTCTTATTATTATAGATGAACCTTTCCTTATCATGAAAATGATAAGGAGGAAGTCTTTAAAATATTTTCTTTTATTTAGATCTTTTCATTTTACCCATTGAGAACAACGGGTTTTAAGACCAACAAGGAATGGTCCTAAAACCTAAAGATGTTGGCTAACAACTCAAGAATGAAATAAGCTCCAATAAAAAAGAAGGATAGTCTTGATTCATACCAAAGTACAAACCCACTATTGATACTCAAAGACAACGATCATTTATCAAAGATGGAGAAAGGAATCATCCCCAATGGAGTCGCCAAAAAAATCTGTTGGTTAAAAATTCCTATAGAGTGATGAGTCTCCTTTCAAATCTATGGGGAGAAATGAAAGAGAACAAGCATATAAAAATTTTTCATTTTAGGATGCCACGCAGATCCGCAGATGTGCTTATTCAGGTGATCGAGTGTGTCAATAAGGAAATAATGTATTATCTCAAAAGATAGAAATCACATCCCTTTAATGGACCTAATCACCTCAATAAGGACTCCTAAGGATGATGGATTTGCATATGTACCAAAGATTCTTCCTCTACTTTACATGAAAAAGTAAAGTAGGCTTTATTTTAAATCGGGTTCTTTAAGTTCCCTACAAGGGCAAGCCCCCATAGTTAATTACATCCTAAGGAATGGGGATTTCTTAAGAAATCTCTCGATTAAGGTAAACATTATTTAAAGATTTCAATAAGAAGGACTATCAATCGATTTATTTTGAAGATCAAATGGGATTGATCAAAGAGGGAGTTATTATCAAGCCAAAATGGAAGATAAGTAAGAGATGCCTATGATGCTAGAAACCTTGAGCATCTCAAACTATCCCATAGTTGGGCTTTACATTTTGAAATTGATTTAATTTATTTGAGTTGTATTTTCATTATTAGGACTTATGATTCCTAACACAAGATTAAGGAAATGCCTAAGAGGTGAGGAATTATGCTTATGCCCACAAAGGGGAGAAGCAACCTCTAACCTAAATCTAGGAGCTTCAACGAGGCCAAGCACAACCTAAATCTAAGGTGAAAATGGGTAATTAGTTTGCCTTCACAAGAAAGGATAAATCACATAACAGCTTGGACTTACAACTGCCTGGGGGTGGTTGCCAACTAACTCCTCCTTTAAATACATGTAGGTAAGCCTTCATGCTTATGCAAGATAACAAGGTTGTTATTTATTTAGAAAGAGACTAAGTCTTTAAACTCACTCCCTAAAGATACTAGATCATGTAAAGGGATATGCTTCAAATGACCTAAATCTAATGCAATTCAAATTTCATTTTATTTTCATTTTGGACAATTATTTTGACTCAGACTAATAGGATTCATATGACTAATGCATGAGAAATAAAGTTATTGGCCAAAATCAGCAAGAAGGGAGGAGGTGTGTTTCCACCATGGCTCTCAAAGGTCAAGCCAAGTTTCTCTAAAGGTGGAAGCCTCCAATCAAGAGTGAAATAAGATGCATTTGCATGATATTAAAATAAATACTCATCCACTAAGGGGTTGCTAATTCTTTTATCTTGATTTTAAACCTAAGTTTTAGAGGTTATGAGTTCTTTATTTTAATTTGAGTTGTTAAGTTTGGTAAAATATTTATTTTCCTAAAGAGCCTAATCCACATCCAGCCATACATAAAGCAAGAAGAAACTAGAAAACATGCCACTTAATGCAAAAGCTAAACAAATCATCAATCAATTTATAAAGCAAAAAAGAATAAATGACCATTGTGGTCGCACCACCACAACCCAAAAAAAATAACAAATTGGGTAGCTCTACCCTTATACAACCGGATTACAAATGAATTAAATTATAATTAAGCAAGGAATTCATTATGGGGTCTTCAAGCTTTTTTTTTCTTCTTTTCTTCTTCTTCTTCTTTCTTTTTTTTTGGTTCCTTCTTTTGATGGTTGAAGGATGCTCACATGATTACATAAGATAGGATCTTATGACCAATGTTCATCCTAATCCCCATAACAATCATTCTAATACAAATTTAAATGAAAAGGAAAAGTAAAATCTAACTAACACCAACAACAAAAAACAAAGGTTAGTTAAAATAAATAAATCCCAAGCATGAATATTGACTTATCACCCCACACGGTGATTAAGTCCACCTAACCTATGGATTTGAGTATAAAGCACCGCAAGCAGCATTTATATTTTTATTTATGATAGCTTAAGCACAATCCCCTAAAAAAAGAATAGTTAGACTAAGAGCATCCTACCAATTCAAGCATAAACCCTAACATCTACTAAAAAACATATCACAAAACAAAATAAACATCAAACCATGACATATAAACTCACAAGAATTTTTGCAATGCACCTAGTAAGAAAAGGCCTAATGCAATTTGGCTCATAATTAAAGGTTAATTAAGCTGGGGTTTAGTTAAGTATTTCAAAACATTTCACACATATTGGGTTTGATTTTCTTAATTGAACTTATTAAATACCTAACCATCTACCCAAAGTAGATTAATTAAGTTTTGAAACTTTTTAGAATTTTTAAAAATTAATTATGGGGATAATTAATGAATTAACTTTTAATTAAGGGGAGATTAAGGAGAGAAAAAGTGGGTTAAGGGAATTGACTATAGGAAATGCCCCAAAATTATTTTTAAACCTCCTATCTACTAGATCTAACTTTAATCAACCCTAATCATGGATTAAAACCACTAATCATATCCTAATTATCCTTAATTACATAGGAGGGTAATTAAGAAATATATGTAATTCTTCTAAGTCTTCAATAAATCCCAAGAAAATTAGAGAGGTAGTTATCCCCAAATCATACCCAAGTGGGATTAATCAAGGCTTAATTAAAAGTAATTAGCAAAATGAAGTTTCAAATAAAACCCAAAAATCAGAGAAAATTATAATTCAAAGCCCACAAAATTAAAATATTCTAGTTGAATTATCTTTCCATAAGATATTTCACATAAATTAGAGAGAGTTATTTATTAAAATATTCTAATTGAATTATCTTTCCAAAAGATTTTATTTCACATTTTTTAAATTTTTTAGAGAGAGTTATGAATTTTAGAAGATCCCTAGATTAATTAAAATTAATTATGGCATTTTAACTAACCATATAATCACTGCTGATTGAAGCTTACATCGACCGCGAGGATTCACTTAAATGTCAATCAAAGGCACGCTTTGATCTTGCCATCCATCAAAGATCAATGGCGTAGATCTCTACGCTTTAAAACGGATAAAGGAAATCTAAACGTGGGGAATTATCTCAGTTTTCCATCCAAAATGCATGGATGGATAGTTGAATTTCCCCCTTCCCTTGATCAATAGAGACCTATCATACTGATTGAGTTTGATTTAAACCAAACTCATCCCACACCATCCAAAGCCAAAGAGACAATAAAAACTCATGGGATTAAAATTTATTTCATAAAACTCCACACCATTGAGTTTAATGGTCAAAAATCTCATACCTCATTGAAGGTGATCAATGATTTTGAGAAGAAGTTGAGATAAGTTGTTGAAGAATTTTGAGTGAATTGCTCTATGGACCAACTCCCCTTGCTCCCCTTTGTGACTTTGATTCAATTCAATTGCTCTTTACTATGGGAACTCCAATGGAAGCTTGGGTGCACTCGACTTAGCTCCCTGATGAAGTATGCAAAAGCAATTGGGTGGAAATTGAGTATGGAGAAAGTTAGCTCTTCGATTTTCCTCCCCATTTTCAATGTTCAAAAATCAAGGATAGGGAAATGGCTAGAGCTCAAGGAAGTTAATCCTGCCTTTACTCTAGTACTTAATCGAATGTGTGGCTATTGAATTCCATTTGAATTAGGGGGAGTATATCTCCCTCTTGAAGGATTGGATGGTTGTCCATCCACTTGCCATTTTGATCAATGGAGCTAGATTGTTTGATTAGTTAGACACATGGTCGGTTTGAGCCAAGTGGATTTCCAACCTCCCATGTGCTTGAATTTGAGTGGGAGAGGGTTTAAATTTTAAATGGGTTTGGTCTGGACCAAGGACCCACATTGTTGGGTAGCACCACTCTTCATTAGTCCCTTGAGCTTTGAGGAAAGCCAAGTGGATATGAAGAGGGTATGACCAAATTACCCATATATTATCAAAATTTGTTCTATGGCCTAGGTAGGATGGTCATTTTGCTGATTTTACTTGGATATTTTGGTATGGGAGAAACTAGGTTTGGCCAAGTTTCATGAGATTTGGAATTCATTTGATAGGTTTGGCTCATGTTGACCCATTTAGGTCAAAATGGGTCAACATCAAGTTAAATCAAATAGGTCAAACCAAGGGTTGGGTCAAGTTCATGTGACTATTTGAAATATTTTGGTTTCTTTGGTTTGATTCAATTTGGTATAGTTTTGAATTTGTCTCATATGATTTAATATAGGTCCAATGGGTCAAGTTGACCTATTTGACCCATTTGACCTATTTGGGCTAGGTAAAGGGTAAGTTTTGGTTAGGTTAGTCATATGGAGTGGATTTGTATCATTATTTCCAATCAATTTTGGTTAAGTTTAATTTATTCAATTAACCCCAGTCATCTAGACAAGTTAGGTCTAGTTGGTCAATTGAGACTTTGGTCAAGTTCAACAAGTGATTTGGAATGAACTTGACCCATTGGTTTGGATTAATTTGTTTTAGATCAATTTTGACACATTTTTACTTTTTAGGTCAAATTGGGTCAACTTGGTCAAGTGCCAATAAAGTTAGGCTCAAATATTGGCTTGGTCAAGTTTAAACATAGGTCAAGAGTGAACTTAGATCAATGGTTTCAATCAATTTGGCCTATGGGGGAATTTGGCTGTGTTAGGTTTCATTTTGGGTTAAGTGTTGACTTGGTTAACCCTTAGGTTTGACTTGGTTTGGCCCAATTTGATTGATTGATTATCCCATGATGATTGTTGATCATAATGAGAGGGATAGATGAGTTCGGTTCAATCCAATTTGGTTAGGATGAATTTGGCTCATGATGGTACTTTAGGTCACTTTGGGTCAAATGGCTTAGTCAAAGCTTGATTTAAGCTTATTGATCTCTTATATGGACTTATGATTGAAGTATAAATCCATTTACAAGTGGTTTGAAGTCAAATGGTTTTGATCTATTTGACAATTTCATATTCAAAGGAAGGATATAAAAGGATTTTGGCTTTGATTTTTTGAGCTAGGTTTTGATTGTTTGATTGGAGTTTATATTTATATATGAGCTCATGATTGTAGGGTTGATTAAATCATGAGAGAAAATCAAGGGTTTGGATTGATTTGAAGTTGACTTGGCTAAGTTCAAGATTTTGACTTGAAAAGCTTAGATTGGATTTTGAGTGGATTTGAGTTTGATGTTTGGAATTGGTTTTGATTTTTTGAATTTATATTCCATTTATATATGCCATTATAAATGAGAATATAAATTGATCATGAGAAATTTCAAGGATTTGAAGTGGTTTAATCATGATTTGGGCTAAGTCCATTAATAAGGATTTTAAAGGACTTAAGAAAATTTCATGAAGTTTGGAGTTTGAAGTTTGAATTTTTTAATTTGGTTTGATTGATTAATATTTATATTTCATTTATATATGTGAATATAAATGAGGATATAAATGAATTATGAGAAAATCCCATGACTTTGAGATGGTTTGATCAAGATTTAGGCTAAGTCCATCAATGGACAATTAATAGACTTAGGAAAATTTCAAATTGGGAATTTAATTTAAGAATTTGATTTGAATGATTTATATTTATATTTCATTTATATATGTGAATATAAATGAGAATATAAATGAGTTTTGTGAAAATTGCATGAGGTTGAAATGGTTTAGAGTTGATTTTGGCTAAGTCCATTAATGGAGAATTAATGACTTAAGAAAGATTTTTAAATTGGAAATTTTAATTAAGGGTTTGATTTGATTGATTTATATTTATATTTCATTTATATCTATGAATATAAATGATAATATAATTGAGTTTTTAGAAAATCCCATGAATTTGAATTAGTTTAGAGTTGATTTGGCTAAGTCCATTAATAGAGAATTAATGACTTAAGAAAGATTTTTAAATTGGGAATTTCAATTGAGGGTTTAATTATATTGATTTGAATTTATATTTCATTTATTATATGAATATAAATGAAATATAAATGAATTATGAGAAAATCTCAAAGATTTGAATTGGTTTTGATCATGATTTTGGTTAAATCCTTAATTTGGACTTAGGAATTTTGATGGATTTTTATCATGGGGTTCAATCATAGATTTCAATCATGGATTTCAATCATGGAATTGATTTGAGTTTTGGAGAAAATCAAATAGAATTGATTTGGAGTTTGACTTGAAGGAAGGAAAGTGAGGAATCGTTCAAGCTAAGGGTAGGAAAATTTCTTAACACCCCTAAGGCATGACCTATTCCTATGGCTAACTCTTCTAAGTCTTCTAAGGTTAGGTTGAGTGTCCACCTAATTACTAGATGTGTCTTAAGACTATCAAAGTCTAAGAGAAGTCATGTCTAAGATGGAGGTTGAGACCATTCTAAAAATGACAATAATAACTTTGAATCTTTTGGATCTATTTCTATTCATGTGACAAACAAAATCAAAGGAATTTCTAAAGCTACTAATGCACACTTGATTCATTTTGAGGTTATATTATCTTAACCATTGAAACTACTCTCAAGTCAAAAGATGGTCTTCATTTTCTTTTGACTACTAGATCAACATAGCACTCAACTGATGATGCATGAGTTCATTGAAGATGAAGTCATGGCTTGGTATGTAGCACCGCATTTTAAGGTTGAAAGGCATGACCCTATAATAATAGATTTTTATCGAGGTTTGAAAAGTAGTATTTCTTTCATCCTTGGGGGTCATCTTGATTTGGTTATAGCCAGATGACCCATCCATAAAGAAGAAACCTGCATGAGATGAGGTAATGTCCACCATTAATTCTAGTATAGGAAGAGGAAACTCATCCTTAGGACATGCCTTATTTAAGTCCCTAAAATCAATGCAAATTCAAATTTGGCCATTCTTCTTATGGGATGACATTTAAGGTAGAATTTTTCTTCGATGAAGATCGATCAATTTTTTGACTTCAAAATGACCTATTGTTCATTTCTAACGCATGTGTAGAGCTGATAGGGTTAAAGGATCTATTGCTAGCTTGAGATATGTCGAGAATGGACATCTCTTCATAACTCCATGCAAAGCGCCCTTAAACTCAATTTAATAAAGGTTTCTTCTTCATTGAACAAATTGATGAGTGTGGATTTTCATCCATTGATTTCTTTTGCTTGTCAATTGAATGGATCTCCTCTTCAAATTCTGGCGGTGCATCTTTAATTTGGAGGTCATCTGGATCATCTGAGGTTTCAAAACACATGTTCTCATAAGAGTTGGTGTTTTGTGAAAAGAACCTATCAGACTCCAAATGATTGGTAACAACTAAGAAGTAATCATCATCATCGAATGGACCCACTGTACTGAATCCTAGTCCTACTCTTGATTTTGCTTTCCTTCCTATATTATTCCACAACTTCTCAAAATACTCTGATTTGTTCTTGGACCACGTATGAGGGACCAAACTTTTTTGTATAATATTATGAACACAAGGCAAGTAAAAGTCAAATGGTAATTCCATTAATTCTTTTATAAATTCTCCTCAAGTTCTAAATCAACTTCAAGACTTGAGGAGGATGATAAAAAAGAATCTTCGCTTCATATCAGGAAGACTTAGGGGCTTCCTTACTAAAACCTTCAATTTTTTGGAGTGAAAGTGAGGTTAGAGCTAAGGTTCCCAACTACTGCCTGATAGTTTTACATACATCTGATTTGAATACTTTGCTTTGTATAGAGGCATGGTCTTTGTCATTATCTAGCTCGAGTGTCACCTCCAATGAAACCCACTGAGAGGGGTTGGTTAGTATGCTAATCACATTTGACTCATCCTCCAAACTAGAATCCAAGTCTATGTGAATAGTAGGGGCACCCTAATGAACTGAAACATAATCCCTATTGGATGATGGCCAACTAGGGGGTCTTCCACCTCTGGAGCTGCCTCTTCCTCTGCCTGGTGGAGGTTGAGTCATTCTACCCACATATCCATATGAAGGAATGATCTATGGGCGGAATGTGATATGCGGCTCTATTTCTTCTTCAATTTCCCTTTCTTGTTCACTTGGATTTTCACTTTTCTTTTCTTTTTCTTTTTCTTTTTCTTCATTTTCTTTTTCTTTTGAATTTGAGTTTTCCAAGTTCATGAGAAAGGGTGTTTTGAGGAAGATAGTAGGTCACATCCTCATATATCTCAACCTCTCTAATTGAAAATGGCTTTTCATCTCCTTTGACACAGTACTCAATCCCATCCTTCCTGAACTTGATGCAATGATGGAGGGAGGATGGAATCATCTTATTCTGATGTATCCAAGGCTACCAAGCAAAGCGATGAATGAATTATTCAAATCAATGATATAAAACTTGGCTTCAGTCTTCCAGTCACCTATCTCCAAAGGTAACACTATAGAACCTAAAGCCCTCTCACCTTGTTCATTGAATCCTCTCAACATCATCTGATCTCCTCGGAGATTTCAATTCTCAAATAGGCAAGGGTCTTTAGACTCATAATGTTCACCGATGCACCTGGATTGACGAGAACTAGCAAGTCTAATCGCCCATGTCAATAATGTAGAGGGGCGCTCCATGTCCCCGAAGGTCTTCATATGTGAAAGTAATCCCCTAAACTTCTCTAGAATAATGCGACTCCTCACCAATAGCGATTAGCTAAGCTAAGCATATCTCAGGATCAAGGAGAGCTTTAATTAATGATTCCCTTATCTCTTTGGATAAGACAAGAGCATCGTACATGCTTAGCTTAGATAACAACTTTCTTAGGTGAGAGAGGACATTGTAGTCCACCTTGGGATGATCCTCCACAAGCATATCCAAGGGTGGAGCATCCTGTGGAGGGGCTTCTCGATCCTCTGAACCAATGACTTACTTCCTTCTATCTTAAAGTGTTGCCCTAGGAGGTAGAACCTTGCCACTACGGAGGTTGACTTCAGTGATCTCTTGTGGCAGGATAATGGAAGGTTTTACCTACACATTGGGCTCACCTACAACTTCTCTTATGGGACCCTCAAAATCGGATGATTCCAAATCTATCTCAAGAGGTGAACACATATTCGTGGTAGAAAATCCAACTCAATTAGAAAGAGAAGAGAATTATTATAATATTGTTTAGACTTGAAGAGTTATTAGAATAGATTACAACCCATTAGAAGTGACACGATGTAATTCAAGCTAGCTTTATTCTTTAATTTCTTGGATTTGATAGGTGGTACAAAGTAAAATCAAGTAAAGTAAGAGGGTGAGGGATTTGATGCCCTCATCTCGAATACAAGATGTCTCTACAAAAAAAGAAGAACTAGTTGAAGTAGAGGTCGTGATGTGGTAATCAGAATGGTGGAGGTGGACTCGGGTTGCGCCACTACTATCCTCGTATGCGCTACACCTAAAGCTCCCTTTCTTGAGTTGGCTCTGGCAACTTACAAACCTTCATTGATGTTGGAGGTTTGAACTAACTCAGGCACCTACAAGGAAAGTTTCTTGATCTTCAATACAATTTTCTTAGAAATAGTGGCTAAGGAGATAAACCAACCTTCTTTGGTTTTTTAAGGATCACAAGTATCCCCAAGGATTACCCTAATGGAACTACATGATTGTTCCATAAGGTATTCCTTCGGGAAGACTATAGCACTGATCTTGAAGTCACGTTCAAGCTAGTCCTTAAATATAAAGCAATCTTCCAAAACATGACCTAACATACGATGGTAGGGGAAAAAGATAGAATCATGGCTTTTGCCCACTTCCTGGTCTCTAGTTTGGGTAGCTAAAATCAGCTTCTTTAAGAGATTCTTAAAGATCTTCCCTCCTCTTAAATGAATAAGGCATTAAGTTTATCCAAAAGAGTAGGACCATATACCTAGGCACGTTATGCCGATGATGTGGTGAGGAGGAGGTGGTGTAGGCCATGGAGGCTAGGGGTACCTGTGGTGGTAGAGGAGGTGGAAGCGACATGGAGCACGGTCTCTCAAACCGCTCCCGACCGCTTATCCACTACTATCACCGCTTGAGCTTCTTCTCATATACCTTCTATGGCTTTGACTTTGTAGATCCGAGAAGGTAACCTTCTTTGCAAGCTAGCTACCTTGTTGATTAATTTGTCAAAGGTTTTGATGGTGAAACCTTTGAGCATGAAGGCAACTGGGCCATGGATATTCTTAAGCATAATCTCAATGGTGTATTTTTCAGATAGATGTGGTTCACATTTCATACTCAAATTATACCATATGAGAATGTAATCAATAAGGGACTCACGAGGATTTTTTTGAGCTACATCGAGATTTCCAATGGTGACCCTTTGCTGAGCTCTAGCAAACCTCTTGATAAAAAGTTGCTCCAACTCAGCAAAAGTCTTTACTGAACTATTAGGAAATTTAGCATATCAATCAAAAGCTATCCCTGCTAGGCTACTAGCGAAGAGATGAAAGAGCAAAGCATCACTACCACAAGCATTGCAATAACTAGCTCTGAAATGCTTGATGTGCTGCCTAGGGTTCCCACTGCCATCAAAACTTTTGAAGGATGGTGGCACGAAACCCTTAGAATATTGGATTGCATCAAATTTCTCTAAGTAGGGTCTACTTTTTGGAACTGATGATCCTCATTGGGCTTGAGCCACTGCTTCACCCACCGGTCAACCATGGACTTGATATCTTTTCGTATGGAGGTACTATCCACTACCTTCCCATGCATATTTATCTTCTCGGAGGTAAAGTCTTGGGTCCAAGACATGCACCAAGTCTGGCTGACTAATCTCAGTTGTGGTAAGATAAACTATTGGGGCTTGATTCTATACAGCTACTAACAGATCCTCGAGCCTCCTCTCCATCTTATCTATCTCTTCATCTTTCTACTTTATTTGTGCTAGGAGGTGTTGGACCGAGTGGGCTATGCCTTCCTGCTCATATTGAACACCTTCTATAGTCTACTTCTCTCTGAGGAGGGATCCCCTGGTATCTACCATGCAAGCTCTTACTGAGTCTCCCAATAAATCATCTTCATTGGGATCAAAGCTAATCTTCTCCTCATTAGACTAGTCATATCCTAGGACCTCCTTCTTCTCTATGAAATAATGAGCTACTATGTCATTTAGAGAATGATCTATTAGAACTAGCACAAATGATTTTAGCTGGCCGGTGGTGGGATCAACATCATGTACTATGAGGCACCGGACCTCCCCTGCTGCTAGAGAATCAACCCTGTGAGGGTTGTACTTGCTAGAAGATATACACTCCTTACTGTCAATAACTTTGTATGGGGAGACATTCCTAGGAGGTTCTATCATCATTGGTGCAACTGGGTTGTCACCTTCTCCCTCTCTAACTGCTATAACCATCTCCATGACCTACTGGTGGTGATGGTGAAGGGACAACCACTATACTCGTGTCCATTTCCGCACCAATGGAGTAGAAGGTTGAAGGAGAGCTCAACCTGCCAAAGTAGGTAGTAGATGGAATGATCTGGTCGTAGCCGGATCACCATGGGTCCTCTTCTCCTGATGTGGCCTTCCTTTGGCACCGAGATGAAAACATGAATAGATGTGGACGGGGTAAAGTGATGTGGTGGAGACACCACGACTCTCTCGAATAGGGCTCTCCTCATGATGAGGTCCAAAGCAATATCTGTGTGATCAACATGGGTAGCGTCATCGTGAGAAATGAGTGCGAGGGTTGACCAAAAACCTCGCCTCCTCCAGTGATATGAATGGTAGTATGGGCCTCCCTGCCCGCTCCTATCGAGATGCTTCCCCATGTGGGGATAACATCTCAAATCAAATTGAGCCCCAACCAGAAATCCATAGGCTCAACCCATGAGAACTAAATGGAGATATGACCTCCTACTATGACTAACTGGTGGTTGAAATTGAACCGCTAGTGGAGGTGAAGTAGGAATCCTCCTGGCATCCTCTTTGTCAGACCTAGAGAGAGGATGGAATGGGTTCATTATAACCAACGGAAAATCAAAGTGGACAACACCTCCACAACTGACCATGTAGCTACCTCCATCTCCGGCGTGGGTATGGTACCGCAATCAATGCATGAAGTCTTGGTGGGCAGCAAAAGAGCTAGACCTCAGGGGAGCCTTCCCTTGGAAGGTTAATGAGTGGTGCTAACCCTCACTGGGGCAGACGGAAACAACTCACTACCGCCATAGACACTACCGATGTCAATCTAGGAACCACCACCGCCTTCCTCTTGGAGGGAATATCGAGTTGGCATATCAATCTGATGCCTCTGCCATGTGTTCTACAACATTAGTGAGGGAGTGCCCTCACAAGTAATCCTTGCCTCAAAACCTCATCCAAAGTGGATGAGATGGGCATACTAGAGTGGATGTCCAACTAAAAATTGAACTTAGATTGAAATTAAAACTATCGCTGAATGAGAGTCTACAATGTTGAAAATAAACTTGAATCAGATTCCTGTTGATTTTGAAATTTGAATTTAGAATTTAAACCCATACTCAACATTTTGAAAAAGTTAAGTCAAGCTCAAATGATCTAGAATAGATTTTGAGATTTGATTGGAAAGAGAATTTTTGATGTAGAATCCACTTTCAACAAATTTTGATATGTTGAAAATGGGTTCAAAATATTTTTGAAAGGATGCTTCCATAGGTTCATATTTAAGTTTCTATTTTGAGTTTGAGGACCCCTTATTTAACAAAGTTATGTTAAAGTAAAGGGTCAATTTTCTTTTATTTTGGATTTGTGGTTTTTTGGAATTTACTCACTTAATAAATTTGGGTATGCTAAGAAATGTTTGAAAACAATTTTTGTTTTATTTTCTTTGTGAATCATTTGGTGATTTGAAAAGAAATCTTCATTTATCAAATTTGGGTATGCTAAATGAGGAAATTAAAGTGTGTTTTGTTTTATAAATATTTAAAAATAGGATTCTTAGCAAATTTGAGTATGCTAAGAAAATCCTAATGTATTTCTTTTGATTTTAATTTGGTTTTGAAAAGTAGGATCCTTAGAAATTTAAGTAAGGGAGAGTCCTAATGTGTTTCTTTTGATTTGGTTTTGATTTAAAATGGAGACTTCACTTTAGTAAATATGGTATGCTAAAATGAAGTCCCAATGTATTTCTTTAATTTTGTGAAATGGAAATTTCACTTAGTAAATTTGAGTATGCTAAATGAAATTCCAAGAATGTGTTTGAAAATTTTGTGTTGTCATTTTGTTTTGAAAATGAAGACTTCACTACTGTGTTTCAAATTTTGTTTTTGGAAAAGAGAGACTTCATTTTAGCAAATAGAATGAAGTTCCAAATATATTTTGAAAAATTTTATTTTTGTTGATTTTTTGAAAAAGGGAGATTTCCATTTAACAAATTTGGGTATGTAAGATGGAAATCAATTATGTTTCATTTTCCAAAGATGTATATTTTGTGTGATTATTTCTTTTTGAAAGAGGAAATCCCAACATAATCATACATGGAATATGTTAAGTGGCATTTCAAAGTAATGTTATTTTATTTGAAATGAAATTTCCATTCAATAAAGTTGAGCATATTGAATGGAGATATTCATATGTGCTTTTTGAAAATTTATTTTTTTGATTTTGATTGAGAATGAAACCTCCATTCAATAAATGTGGGTATATTGAATGGAGAGGTTTCATATGTGCTTTTTGAAAATATGAAAGTTCCAACCTAACACATGTGGAATGTGTTGAGTGGAATTTCAAAGTTCTGATTTTGCTTGAAGATGTAATATCCATTCAACACATTTGGATGTATTGAATGGAAAGGCCCATCTTCAAATTTTATGCTTTTGAAAATATGATTGTTGGAATTTTATTTTTGAAAATGAGGTCTTCACCAAAATGAATTGGGTGAAGAAGCTCATTTGTGCTTTTAAAAAATATAATTGTTGAAATTTTATTTTTGTAAAGATGATCCTACATATAACAATCATGAAGATTGTTAGATGAAGGTGATTAGAAAAATTTTGTGCAAAACATTTTATTATGTGCATTTTTTGAAAGAGTGCTTTTTGAAAAGCAAGATTTTTATGAAGGATTTATTTTGTCTTTATTATTTTAGAATGAACCTTTCCTTAACATGAAAATGGTAAGGAGGAAGTCTTTAATTAATTCTTTTTATTAAACTTTTATTTTCACCCATTGGGGAACCCAACGGGGTTTTAAGACCAACATGAGGTGAGGTCCTAAAACCTAAAGATGTTGGCTAGCTTAACTTAAGGATGAAATAAGTTAAGTGTCAATGAAAAAAAAGATAGTCTTGAATTCATACAAAAGTACAAACCTACTATTGATACTTGGAGATAATGATCATTTACCAAAGATAGAGAGAGGAACCATCCCCAGCATAGTCGCTAGAAAAATCTATGGTAAAATATATTTAATATTTCTACGATGTATACTTTCATCTTCAATCTATGCGGAATAAAATGAAGATAGGAATATACTCTTGTACGCATTTTTGGACACCACATAGATCCCCAAATGTTCTTATTGAGGATGATTGGGTACGACATTGAGGAGAGGTGTACTAATAAAAGATAGAAGTTACCACCCTACAATGGACCTAATCATCTCAATAAGGACTCCTAAGGACAATGGGCCTGCATATGTACCAGAGATTCTTCCCCAACTTTACATAAAAAAAGTAAAATAGGATTTATTTTAAACTGAGTTCATTAAGTTCCCTATAGGAGCAAGCCCCCATAGTTAAATACATCCTAAGAAAAGAGATTCCTTAGGAATACTCTTGATTAAGGTAAATGATCATTATCTCCAAAGATTTCAATAGGTAGGACTATCAATTGATTAGTTTATTTTTAGCAAATTGAGTGGAATCGATCAAGAGGAGGGAGTTCTTATAGAGGCCAAATGAAGATGAGTAGGGGATGTTTAGGATACTAGGAAACCTAGTAAACATCCCAAACTATCCTATAGTTGGGCTTTACATTTTTGAAATTGAATTATTTATTTGAGTTGAATTTTTATTAGAAATTTAGGGCTTATAATTCCATAATACAAGGTTATGAAAATGCTTAAGAGGTGAGGATTTATGCTTATGGCCCATATAAGGGAGAAGCAACCTCAAAACCTAAATCTAGGGAGCTTTGGTGAAGGCCAAAAGCACGATCTAAATCTAATGCAAAAATGGGTGCTTAGTTTTCCTCCACAAGAGAGGATAAACCACATGAATGTTTGGACTTACAACCGTCTGGGGGTGGTCATGAGCTAACTCCTCCTATGATTTTAAATTCATGTAGGCAAGTCATATGCTTATGCATGATAGCTAGGCTATTATTTATTTAAAAAGAGACTAAGTCTTAAATACACTCCCTAAGAGATAAGATCATGTAAGGGCATAAAAAATGACCTAAATATAATGCAAAACATTTTACATTTTACTTTCATTTTTGGACAATTATTTGACTCAGGCTTATAGATTCATATGCCTAATGCATGAGAAATAAGATTATGGGCCAAAATCAATGAGAAGGGGAGGTGTGTTTCCACCATGGCTCTCAAAGGTCAAGCCAAGTTCTCTAGCAAAGGTGGAAGCCCTCCAATCAAGAGTGAAATAATATGCTTTTATGCATAGTATTAGAAAAGAAATACTCATCCAGCTAAGGGGTTGCTAATTCTTTTATCTTGATTTTAACTTAGGCTTTAGTTGAGGTTATGAGTTTTTAATTTTTAATTTTGAGTTAATTAATTTGGTAGAAGATTTATTTTTTCCTAAGAGCCTAATCATTATTCAGTCATACATCAAGCAAGGAAGAAACTAGGAAAAGGATACCATCTTAATGCACAAGCTAAATAAAACATCAAACATTTTATAAAGCTAACGCAAAAGCATAAAAGGCCATTTGTGGTTGGGCACCACCATACAAACCTGAAAACAAATTAGGTAGTCGAGCTCTACTCTTATACAACCCAGATTACAAATGAATTAATTTACAATCAAGTAAGGAAATTCATGTTATAGGGGTCTGCATTTCTTCTTTTCTTCTTTCTCCTTTCTTCTTTCTTCTTTCTTCTTTTGGTTCTTTATTTTGGATGATTGGAAGGTGGTTGCTCCAAAGGCTTCACATAGTACATAAGATGTAATCTTATTACCAATGCTAATCCTAATCCCCCATATCATTCATTTAAAAATCCTATTTGCAAAAATTACATAAAAAAAGGGAAAGTAAATCTAACTAACACCTGCAAAATAGAGATTAGCCAAACAAACCATATAAATCCCAAGCATGTATATTGTACATAGCACCCCACACATGGGTAACCAAGTCCACCTGGCCTATTAGATTATGCTTAGTGGTATAAGCACCTACACAGGAAAAGTATTTATATTTTTATTACACCCTTAAGCACAAATAATGATTAGACTAAATTATCCTACCATTCATTCTATGCACATACACCATAACATCCATACTATAAATAATATATCACAAAATAATAGCAAACTTCAATCCATGCACTACCCTAACCTAAAGCTAGAAGTTGTGACTTAACCTAATGTCTGTGCTTTAAAAGGTTTGTGTGGTATGCTTAGCTATGGCTTTAAGGCTTAGATTTTCTAAGTGTGTTCAACTTAGATGGGTGGTTTCATTTAAGTGTTTAGTTGGTTTGGGTTGTTTTTTATTTGGTGATTTATTCTGGTTTAGGTGAACCTACTTAATTATTAAGGGTTGTAAAGAGAGGAAAAAGAGAAGAGAACTTCTCTTTCCTTCCCTAACCTAAGTAATTTCTAAAGAACATTCATGTTTGATTTTGTTTGGTGAATGTTTTATTATGTGTTTTAATTAATCCTAAGTTTATATTTTCCCTAAACAAACCTATTCAAAATAAAGGCATTCTAAGATTAAGTAAAGTGAACTAATATCACAAAACACACATCACTTCATTTCTTTCCCAACATGTATAATATGCATATGAATTAATCCTAAGCATATCTATACATATAAATAGAAATGTTTAGCAAACTTTATGATGAATGCTACGAAATGTTACTTAAGAAAATTGGAATTCTTTATGATGCATGATTTTCATTAAGTAGTAAAGAGGGGTTTCTTTTATCCATTATTCACATGCACATGTATATGTATGTAAGGCATAAGTGAGTATGGCACCATTCTTAGCACCATGGGTGTAAGGTACAAGACCTACTTAAAGCCTTGCAACCCCAGAGTTTTCCAGACTAATATACCACTTTTCTTAAATACAAACACATGTATAAAAGAAATGGATGGAAAAAAGAAAGATGCAAAAAGTTTGTATTATTTGTTTATTTTGTTTATTCAATTTATATGCACAAATGTGGATGTCTTTCTTAGGTAATAGCATAGGAATGAATATGAATGGGGTTAGGAAAGTGTTGCATTCATTTCAAATGAACTATACACTTTTCCAAATCCTATTCAAAACTATGCTAAAAGAAAGGAGAAGAAAAGCTACACTATGCACATCTTCATATTTGTATCCACATGCAAGCTTATAAATAATTATAAGTAGCCCATTTTTAGTTTTAGGTATTTGATTTATAGATTTTGAAAATAGTTTTAGATTTAATAGTGATAATAGCCATTCATATTTTTACTTTAGCCAAAACATGCATTTTGACATAAAGAAAATATTTCATTTCGATTTCGATTGTTAAAAGATATGAATGCATGAATTTCATTTGACATACACATTTAGCATGCTAGGAAAGAAATAAAGTAATGAAAGCAATGTAAATTCATTCACCCTAATTAATTCTTAAAGACAATCCTATGAAATAAGAAAGTTTAAAGTGAATCAAAATTTGTTTAATGTGATTTTTGTTTTGAATTTGTTTTATGTTTGATTTAGGAAATGTGAAAGAATATTTGCTGGTATTAACCCATCTCCCCCTTGTGTATGTCATTTTAGTTTAATCTATAGATGATTAGATGATATTTATATTTTGATTAGGTTAAAGTATGAATTAAGTGTATTAATTACCCCTTACCTATACCACCTTAGCATATTTAACCAAATAATTATGAGCCAGTGATATGACATAAAGCTACACAAGGAATTAAATTAGCAATGCACCTAAGAAGAAAAAGGCCTAATGCATTTGGCTCATGATTAATGATTAATTAAGCTAAGGGGTTTAAGTTAAGTAGTTTCATAAACCCTCTCACACATGTGAGTCAGATTTTGATTTTCTTAATGTACTTAGGTTATTGAACACCTAAGCATCTATCCAAGATGGATTAGTTAAGTTCTGGAAGGTTTTATAATTTTTATCAAATTAATTAGGTAGATAATTAGTGAATTAATCCTTAATTAAGTTTATATTAAAGAAGAAAGAGGGGGTTTAAGAAATAGCTTAAGTAAAATATCCCAAAATTATTTCCTAAACCTCATATATACTTAAACAAACCTTAATTAACTCAATCAATGGGTTAAACCACTAATTACACATTTAATTAAACTTAATTACATTAAGAGGGTAATTATAAATTAATCTAGTAATTCCTCTAATTAAACCATCAATAAATCCCAAGAAAATTAGGGGAGGTATAAGTCATCCCACTAATCATACACAAGAAGTTTGGGATTAAATAATGGGGCAATTAGAGAGTAATTAGCAAAATCAAATTTTTAATAAAACATAAATCCAAAGAATAACACTATCTAAAATCCATTGAAATCATTTTTATAATATTCTAGGTTTAAATACCTTTAATGAGATTTAATTCACATTTTTTTAATTTTTTTACACTTATATATGAATTTTTGAAGTTTCCTTGATTAATTAAGTGATTTAAATCCCTAATTGTATAGTTAATCACGTCAGCGCCACATGGAGGCTGACACGCTGTGTGCTTTCCATGTGGCACAATGGGATTCACTATTTAAGTTATCATATTGTGCCACGTCAGCGGTGTTCATGCTTTCCTCATCCGTCGATCGGATCGATGGTGAGGTTAAATGATTCTAAAGGATAAAAATTGGGATCTATGTGGATTTAATCATGGTCATCCATCCAAAATGCGGATGGATGGCCCATGATTCTCCTCTGATCTTCCTTGTGGGAGATGGCCACCATCCATCTTCCAAGGGAAGATCTGAGCTTGATTGAGCTCAGATTGGATCCAAACTCAACCCACACCATTTAAGGGTAAAGAGGGATACATCCGATAGTTAGTTTCTCATGGGATGAGACTTTCTTTCATAAAGCTCCACACATGGCTAGATTGAGCTCTTAATACCAAAGGCTATCACTCTCGATTGGAGAAGCTTCATCTAGTGGAGACGAAGCTTTGTTGAAGTTTGGAGGCCTTCAAATTGGATGGATACTTCTATGGATCAAGTCCACCTTCACTTCAGCTCGATCTTGATCAAGAATGGTCCTCCCTTACCTTAGGAACTTGGGAAAGAGCTTGGATGAATTTGAAGCTCCTTGATGAAGCTTGCAAAGGGAATTGGATTGGTATTGAGTGTGGAATAGGATTAAATTTCATTATAGCTCCCCTATTTTCAACCTAGGAAAACTAAGAAGATGGAATTTCTAACTCACTCTAGGAAGCTTGGGAACACTAGCAATGGCTTGCTCTTAGTTCCTATGCTTCAATCGTGATTGAATGAGATTCAAGTGAAATTAGGGGGAGTATATCTCCCCCTAGATCAATCAGATGGTTGAGCCTTCTCTTGCCATTTTGATCTAATTGAGCTCCTTGAGTGGGTTTGTTAGGCTGTTAGAGGTGTCCTTGCATTCAGTTTGGCCTAAGGAGTAGAGTAGTGGAACTCTCATATGATTAAATCAATTGGAGGAGGGATTCCAAGTGGCCATTTTCAAGCAAGTGGTCAATTTTAACCTTAAGCTAGGTTGGGTTGACCCAAACACATTGGGTTAGGTGCACCACACTCACTAGTGCCACTTGGTCCACTAAGAAGGTGTCAAGTGGTCATGAAAAGAATTTGACCAAATTCTAAGTGGATTTGGATAAAATGTACCCTATGGACTAGGGGTAAAATGGTCATTCAGCTTGGGTTTCAATTTGAATATGTTTGGTATGTTTAAAAAATGGGTTGGGCCAAGTTTCAATGGATTTGGAGTTGGTTTGATATGATTTGGCTCATGTTGACCCATTTAGGTCAAAATGGGTCAACTTGGGTAAAGTTGACCAATTGGTCAAATTGGGTCAAACCAAGGGTTGGGTCAAGTTCATATGACCATTTGAAATGTTTTCATGGCTTTGGTTTGATTCAATTTGGTTTATATTTAGTTTTGGTTCAATTGAGTTCATTAAGGTCAAATGGGTCAAGTTGACCAAATTGACCCATTTGTCCTATTTGGGTTAGGTCATGGGTTGGTTCATATTTGGTTGGTCATTTCAAATGGATTGGTATCTTTATTTCCAATCAATTTGGTTTATATTTGGGTTTGACTCAATATGACCCTTTAGGTAAAGTTGGGTTCATGGTCAATTGGGCTAGGTTAGGTCTAGTTGGCCAATTAAGGCTTTGGTCAAGTTCAACAATCATTTTGGAATGAACTTGACCCATTAGTTTCAATCAATTTGGCTTAGATCAAGTTTTGACATATTTTGACTTTTTAGGTCAACTTGGGTCAAGTCACAAAGTTGACTTGGTCAAGTTCAAACATTGATCATGAACGAGTTTTGATCAATGGTTTCAATCGATTTGACCTATGGTGGATTTTGGCTAGTTTAGGTTTCATTTTGGCTAAGAGTTGACTTGGTCAACCCTTTGGTTTGACTTGGTTTGACCCAATTTAAGTGATTGATCATATAATGATGATTGTTGATCATGATGAGAGGCTTAGGTGGGCTTAGTTCAATCCAATTTGATTAGGATTAGAATTTGGCTCATATGGGTACTTTTGTTGACTTTGGACAAGTGGTCCTAAGTAGGTTAAATGGCTTGGTCAAAGCTTGATTGGAGTTTGATTGAACTCACATATGGACTTATGATTGAAATATAAATCCATTTGCAAGTAGTTTGAAGTCAAATGGGTTTTGATTCATTTGACAATTTCAAGTTCAAGGGGGTGAACATGACTTTGACTTAGGTTTGATTTTTGAATTGAGTTTTGGTTTAATAATTGAAGTTTGTGTTTATATTTGGATTCATGATTGAATGATTGATTGAATTATGAAGAAAAATAAAAAGTTTGGCTTGATTTGAAATTGATTTGGCTAAGTTCAAGATTTTGACTTGAAAGGCTTAGGTTGGATTTTGATTTAATTTGAGTTTGATTTTTGGTGTTGGTTTTGATTTGAATTTATATATTATTTATATATGTGAATATAAATGAGAATATAAATGGGTTATGAGAAAATTTCATGAATTTGAAGTGATTTGAACTTGATTTAGACTAAGTCCTTAAGAGCGAATAAAAGTGACTTAAGAAAGATTTCTGATTTGGATTTGAATTTTGGATTTAGTTTGGTTGATTTGAATTTATATTTCATTTATATATGTAAATATAAATGAATATATAAATGGGTTGTGAGAAAATCTCATGAATTTGAATTGATTTAGATTTGATTTAGGCTAAGTCCTTAGGAGGGGATCAAAGGACTTAAGAAAGATTTTAAACTTGGAATTTCAATCAGTAGCTTTAATCATTTAGAATTGATCATGGATTTCAATCATTTGAAATTGATTTGAGTTTGAAGAAAATCAATTAAGCTAAAATTGATTTAAGTTTGATGTTGATTTGATTTGAAGTTTGACTTGAGGGAAGGAAGTGAAGAATGTGGTTCAAGCTATAGGGTAGCAACTTTTCCTAACACCCCTAAGGTATGACCTATTCCTATGGCTAACTCTTCTAAGTCTCTAGGGCTAGGTTGAGTGTCCACCTAATCACTAGATGTGTCTTAATACTAAGGATCTCTTAAAGTCTAAGTGGAGTCATATGTCTAAGATGGAGTGGTTGAGAGCTCATCCTAAAAATGAGGTCAACAGCCACCTTGCTGATTAGCTTCTCAAATGTCTTAATGGTGAAGCCCTTAAGCATAATGCCGACTAGGCCATGGATATTCTTAAGTAGATTATCAATGGCATATTGTTCAAACAGTTGTGATTCACATTTCATACTTAGGTTGTGCCATCAAAGAATGTAATCAATAATGAACTCATTGAGTTTTTGTTTTTTTACAACGAGGTTACCTATAGTTACCCTTTGTTGAGATCCTGTGAATCTCTTGATGAAGAGATGCTCTAACTTGGCAAAGGTCTTCACCAAGTTGTTGGGCAGTTTAGCATACCAATCAAAAGTGACACCTGCTATGCTACTCACAATAAGCAAAAGAGAAGTGGATCATGTGATTGCAATAATTCACTTGTGCAATATATTGCCTTGGGTTCCCACTGCCATTAAAACTCTTGAAGGATGGTGGCACAAAACCCTTAGGGTATTGAACTACATCAAATTCCTCTAGGTAGGGTCTACCCTTTGGAATGGATGAGCTCCTCTGAGCTTGTATCAATGCTTCTTTCACCTGCTACTCGACCATCTGCTTATTATCGGTGACCTTCCTATGCAAGCTATCGACATCATCATCCATGGGAGTGCACTTAGGATGATCTAAAGTATGTACTAACTCTAGCCGATCGGCCACCATGGGGGAATGATATAAAATTAGGGCTTAGTTCTGCAAAGCTCGAAGGACTGCCATCAACTCTTCTACCCTCTTCTCCATTTTGTTGATCTGATCATCCTTTTGTTTGAGCTGTTGGAGGAGGTGTTGAGTTGAGTGAGAAGTGTCACCTTCCTCAACTATAGCACCTTCCTGATTATGTTGTTTCCTCTGCAAGGATCCTCGGGTGTCAACCATGTGGACTTTGGTTGAGTCATCCAACATGTCATCCTCATCAGGGTCAAAATTGATCCTACCCACTTCTTGATCAGAATGGTCATTGTCGACTATCTGTCTAACTACAATATGGTAGTCTTCTAGAATATCCTCTAAAGAATGATCATCTACTCAACCCTGCTCTACCAAAACATAAGCTGGTTGACGATTGACTACTAGAATGAGTTATGCAAAATTTATGCATTGAATACTCTTAGCTGGTGGGCTGCACTCCCTAGGTGGCTCAACTATCATGGGGACCATCTCGGTATCCCATCCCCACTTCTTTGCCAATTGCTGTAATGGTGGAGCAACCACGACGCTCTTAGGTCACACCACAGTTGAAGTGGAAGGTCAAGCAGGGGAGCTTGGCCTCACGATAATGGGTAGAGTAGATGGAGTGAACCTCATACATCACTGGAGAAGCACTCTCTCTAGAAGGGAGCTTGGAACATGTGGGATTATGGATGTCGGAACCGAACTGGGTGGACAAGGAGTAATGTAGTGGGACATCAACCTCTCTAAGAGATCTAATCTCATAGTATAAAGAATTAATGAATGATCAATGCTCACCGATCAAGGAAATCCATCAAAGCGTAGGCCTCCGACTATCTAGCAAACCTCCTCCTCTCACACTTGCTCACTTGGGCAATAACTCTAGCCTCAGAGTCCCTTTCTCTATGTATCTGATCCCTAACGCTCCTAGGGATCAAGCTACTCAAATTATGTAAAGTACCGAACATCAAGTATCCATGGGCTCTATCGACTGAAGAAGATCATACTGGGATAGGGCTTCCTCTATTCCCATATGTCTCAAACTCTGCCTGGGGTGATGCGGATCACAGAATCCTCCTCTCCTCCTGGGTAGAAGGGGTGGAACCTACTACCACCCAAGAATGGAGAGGTCTCAGGGGAACCTCCTCAACATGAGAGATCATATCATCTATCACCTCACCATACCACTTGATCTTGCCTTGTTATGGCATTGAGTGAGTGAGTGGAACAGAACTAGAACCTACCTCAAGGTGGGGAGACTATCTCGCAGGTTCCCCTTGGGGAACCAATGAGAGGTACCAAATAGGGCAACATGACCACATAACCTACAAGACCGCACAAATAGCACTGTCTCTAACACTGACATAGATGTGGGAACCACAATGGCCTTCCTCTTTAAAGAGGGAAACTTAGAATCAATGTAACCTGAGAAGTGGCTTCTTGCCACCTCCTCTCTATTTTAACAAATGGTGGTCCCTCACAGGTGACCTTAAATTTCTTGAATCCAAGGCCGAACTTAATGATAGGGGCATCAGTGAGTATGGACTAAACCATGGCTAAATCCACACCAGATGCAAAGGAGAAGATCAACTTGCCATATGACATGGAGAAAGCTGACTAAAGGAAGGAAGAAAGAACAAGACTGCTATCTCTATATTGTTGGAAAAGAGAATTGGATTAGATCCCTGTCTTGAACTTGTTGACTCAAATTGTTAATTTTGATTTGACTTTTGAACTAGAACCCTCATTTATCAAATTTAGATATGTTAAATGATGTCTTATTAGAGAGATTTAGAGATTGGAGGAGAGACTTTTCCTTGAGTTGTATATTTGAATTTGATTTTGATTTTGGGACACACTTCCAACAAATTTAAGTATGTTGAGTGGGGTTCGAGTATTTTGGAGAGACTTTTGGAGATGTATTTGTTATTTTCTTTTATTGGAATTTGATTTTGAAACCTTCACTTATCAAATTTAGGTATGCTAAATGGGGTTCAATTGTAGGTTTGAAAATTTTGAAAGCTTTATGTCTTGATGGTTTGATTGTTGATTGTTTGATGTGTTGATTTGATTTGAAAAGCAAAACTCTTATTTTAACAAATTTAAGTATGTTAATGGAGTTCAAATGTTTGTTTGATATTTATTGCTAATTTGATTTTTGAAAAGGGAACTCTTATTTAACAAATTTAGGTATGTCAAATAGAGTTCAACTATATGTTTGATGTTGATATTAGAGTTTGATTTTATCTTCAAAATGTGACCCACATTTAACAAATTTAGGTATGTTAAATGGAGCTCACTTGTGTGTTTGATTATTTGTTTGTTGATGTGTGGTTTTATTTTAATTTTGAAAATTGAACTCTCATTTAAAAAATTTAGGTATGTTAAATGGAGTTCAAATGTTTGTTTAATTGTTTGTTTGTTGATGTGTGGTTTTATTTTAATTTTGAAAATAGTACTCTCATTTAACAAATTTAGGTATGTTAAATGGAGTTCAAATGTGTGTTGGATGTTTTGATTTCAATTTGGTTTTGAAAAATGGAACTCTCATTTAACAAATTTGGGGTATGTTAAATAGAGTTCAATTATATGTTGTTTGATGATGTTTGATTTTGCTTTAATTTTAAAAAAAGGAAACCCTCACTTAGCAAATTTAGGTATGTTAAGTGCAGTCCAATTGTATGTTGGTTGTTGGAATTTGTTTCAATTTTGAAAATGAGACTCTCATTTAACAAATTTTGGTATGTTAAATGAAGTTGATTTTGTTTGAAAATATTTTGTGTGTGTTTGATTTTATTTTGAAAAGGGGACCCTCATTTAACAAATTTAAGTATGTTAATTAATTTTTCTTTGAAAATGGATTTGAGTATGTTTATTTTTGAAAGAGAAGTTTGTTATTTTGATTTAATTTTGATTTTTTTTAAAAGAGGAACACTCTCTTAGCAAATTTATGTATGCTAAATGAAGTTCAATTAGTTTTATTTGAAAAAAGGGGTTTGAAAGATTTTGATCTTGTTTTACTTGACTTTGGTTTTAAAAGAGAACCTTCACTTATTATGTTAAGTGAAGTTCACATGATTTTACTTTGAAAATTTTGTAAAAGATTTCACTTGTTTTACTTTGGATTTTATCGAAGTTTTGTTATATATGAAATGAACCTTACTTCACCAAGCTAGTCGTAAGAGGTTCTAAAGTCTTTTGATTTATATTTGGCCATCTCCTTTCTTTAATTTATTTATTATTATCTATTGGGGAACCCAATAGGAGTCTTAGGACCTACACGGGAGTGAGGTCCTAAAACTTAAAATATGTTGGCTACGTTTGATTAAGGATGAAATGAACAAATTGCCAAAGGAAAGAGAGATAGTCTAGGGCTTATGTAAAATATAAGTCCACTATCGATGCTTGGAGACAATAATTTCCCACTAGAGATGGATGGAGGAACTATCCCCAGTGGAGTCGCCAGAAAAATCTATCATGTTTATTTTTTGATGTGGGGTGAACACCATGTACATCCTAGGGGGTACTTATTAAAGTGATCATGTATGAAATTAAGGTATGATGTGCTATCTTAAAAGATAGAGACATCACCCTACAATGGACCTAATCACTTAATAAGGACTTCTAATTAATGATGGGTCTTCGAATATACGAGATTTTCCCCTACTTTACATGAAAAAGTAAAGCAGGGTTCATATTAAGCCTCCCTATAGAGGCAAGCTGTCATAGTTAATTACATCCTAAGGAATGTGGATTCCTTAAGAATACTCTCGATTAAAGTAGCAATTATTGTCTCCAAAGATTTCAAAGTTAGACTATCAAAGGATTGGTTTTATTTGAAAATTCAAGTGGGATAGATCAAGTGGAAAGACTTATTTTGGAAGACAAAGAAAGATAAGTAGAGAATACTCATGATAATAAGAGTCCTAGTGAGCATTCCAATCTATCCTATAGTCGAGCTTTATCTATTTGAAAGTGAAGAAGTTTATTTATTTGAGTTGAAATTTTATTAGATTGCTAAGGCTTATAATCCGTCAACACAAGATTGTAGAAATTCCTAAGAGGTGAGGATTTATGCTTATAGCCCGAAGAAAATAATAACCTCAGATCCTAAATCTAGTGAGCTTTAACAAAAGTTAAAGGATGACCTAAATCTAAGTGAAAGGAGACATAATGCTTTACTTCCATAAGGGAGAATAAACCATCCAACTTGTCTAGACTTACAACCTGAGTGGCCGCCAGTCTAATTCCTCCTATGACTCAAAATCATGTGGTTCAATCTTATGTAATTCCAAGATGGCTAGGCTTATTATGTAATTTGAAAGAGGCTAAAGTCTTAAACCCACTCCCTAAGAGAGTAAATCATGAGTGGTATGAGCATATGACTTAATCTATAAATGCAAAATCTTGACAAATTTTATTTCATTTTGACTCATTCATTTGGACAAAGGCTTTAGGATTTCTTTATGCCTAAATGCATGATGAAATAGGTTGTTGGTCAAATCAAAAGAGAGAGGGTTAGGCTCTATCAAGAGGGGTTGCTCTCATGGGTTAAGCTGACCCTATAATGTAAGGATGGAGTACAACATACATCTAAGGGGTTACTAAATCTTTTAATTATCTTGATTATAACCTACGCTTTATGGTGATGTCATGAGTTGATTAAAACTTTAATTATGAGTTGTTAGTTAGGTAGAAAATTTATTTTATCCTAAGAGACTACCGAATTCATGCCACACATTAAAGCATCAAACATTAAGAAACTATGAAAAGGATGCAATCCTATTACACAATCTAAATAAATCATCAATCAATTTTATAGACTATCGCAAAATAATAAGTGGCTAGTGCGGTCGGGTGCCACCGTATATCCCAAAAAGAGAAAAGATGGGCAGCCAAGCTCTACCCTTATACAACCCAAAATATGAAAGAATAATTTATAATTAGAATGAATACACGCTATGGGGGACTTCATTCTTCATTTCTTCATATCCTCCTTCTCTTTCCTTTCAATTTATTACTCCAAAGGCATCACCGGGCATCCCAGGACTAAGCTTTATAGTTGCTCATCCTAATCCCCATAGCACTAATCCTAATTCTTATTAAAAAATTATATTAAATAGGAAAAAAAGTAAATCTAACTACACCTACAATATAGAGATTAGCTAAACATACATATAATCTCAATCAGTTATCTTTTTAATTTGGACTTAGTACCCTACATATGGGTAACCAAGCCCACTTGTCCTAACTTAGATTATGCTTAGGGGTTTAAGCAACCTACAAAGAGAGCATTTATATTTATTTTAAGAAACCCCTTAAGCATAATCTCCTACAAAAGACATGATTAGGCTAATCAAGGCCTAACATCCAGTCTAAAAAATATACACCTTAACATCCAGTCTAAAATATTACATCACAAAATATACACCACACATACATCATCCTAACTTAAAACTAGAAGTGGTGGCTTAATTCTAATATGTGTGTTAGGCTTTGTATAGTGTGTCTTATTAAGCATTAGAGTTGTAATTTGTCTAAGTTTTAGAAATTGTTTAAGTTAACCATGAAGGTTGACTTCATTTCAAGTTTTTTAGTTGATTTGTGAATGTTACTTTATGTTTCACTTGGTTTCATTTGGCTTACACTTAACATCTAAGTGTTATAAAGAGATTAAAGAGGATTTTTCTCTTTCATCCCTACCTTGAGCCATTTTCTAAAGCATATTTTGATAACTTAGTTCTCTTTAGTGAATGCCTTATTAAATATTTACATTAATCCTAACTTTAGGTGAACCTTAAGTAATTATATTCAATATGAAAGGCATCTTAAGATTAATATAATTGAATTACTATCTCATAGCACATGTTGGATCATTCTTTTCATTACTTATAACATGCATATGATGCAATCCTTAATGTGTCTATACATGCAGCATATTTTGGCACACTTAAATGATAATGGATGCATATGATTGAAAGTTGTATTTCACTTTATTGAATTATTTATATATGTAAATTAAAGCTCTATCCAAATTCAAATACAAATATACATTGGAAGGAAATTAAACGAGTATATACCCATTACTATTCAAATGGGGAAGTGAGGTAATCAAATGTCCTCCTTTCTTTTGGGATGTCCTGACTATATACCCATTATTATTCAAACCCATGTAAATCTATATATGAATCATAAGAAAGAGAACACTAGTTTTCATGTGATGTAGTTTTAATGACTTTGATGATTATGGATGTATGTATTTTTAATAACAAAAAGGGTTTTTCATCTTTTAATTAAGCACACATACACATGTCTAAAAGATTTAAGCAAGTACATTCCATTGTTAACCAGGGAAGTGAGGTAATCAAATGACCTCCTTGCGACTACTTAAAGCCTTGTATTCCTAGGATGTCCAGACTAAACACTTGCTATCTTAAGTACATGTAAATTTATACACAATTGTAAAAATGAAACTCATGCAAAGATTGTAATTTCTTGATTGAATTATTTATGCATATGAATTAAAGCTCTATCTAAATTCTAACACCAAAATACACAGTAATGAAATCAAATAAGTATATTTCATTATTAGTCATGGAAGTGAGGTAATCAAACTTTGGGCTACTTAAAGCCTCGTATTCTTGAGATGTCCAGACTATATACTTATTAACATTCAAACTTATGTAAATATATATGTGAATCTAAGAAAGAAAGCTTCACATTCATATGATTAAGCTATAAACACATGCAAGTCCTATATGTATCTATAACTGTCATCACTCCACATGTTATTATCAATTTGTAAATATTGAAAGATAGATTTAGATTTAATAGTGATAATAGTCAGCATATAATTAGCTTAGATCAACATATGCAAGCTTAAATAAAGTCCATTTGATTTATTTATATTTAAAAAGATGAATACATGAAGCCACATGACATACAACATTTAAAGCAAATGGGAAGGAATAACAAAACATAAATATGTGATTCATTCAACTAAATTAATTCCTAAGGACAATCACATCAAATAAAATTGTTTAAAGAAAACCAAGGCTTCTTATTAATTTGATTTTAGATTAGATTTGATTTAAAGAGAACATATTACTTGTTGTTTTAGTCCCATTCCTATGCTGATAAATTTAATTGGTTTAAGGAAAAATAATTAGTTGAATTTTATGAATTAATTAAATTGAATCATTGGTTAAGTCACTTAATTACCCTTTCCTATGCTTCTTTAATTTGATTAATCACTTAATCATGAGCCACAAATGATATGAACATGTGAGGAATGTAAAGTTGTAATGCACCTAAAGGACCTAATGCACTTGGCTCATGATTAAGGATTAATTAAATTAAAGAATCTAATTAAGTACTTTTATGATTTTTCTACACTAATGGGTTAATCATAGTTTCCTTAAAGGGTCTTTATGTTATTAACCACATAAAGAGGAACTCTTAATTCCATTATTAATTATCTGATGTGATTTGCATTTTTAATTGATTTAATTTAACCATTTAATTAACAAATTAAGCACTTAATGACTTTCCACATTAATTAATACTTTTAAAATGAAATGAACTTGGGAAAAGAGACTAAGAAAGGGGTCCTAATCCCACTCCCCATTCATTCACTATTAAATAGTGATAAATAAGCTCTAATTAATTAATTTTATTATTAGGAATCTTAATTAACCATTAATTTGATTAAGGGGTAATTAAGATTTAAATTATCAATCCCCCTAATTATCTAGGCAATAAATTCCAACAAAATCATGGGAGGTAGAGGTCATCTCATTGAATGAACACAAAGTTTAAAATCATTTTCCCAAGTAATTAGGGCATAATTAAGCTAATTATGTTTACATTTAAACCTTAATTAAGCCTTAATTATTATTTAAAACCAAGTGAAAATAATTTTAATTAATTCTCCTCTGAATTACCTTTGAAATGAGTATTTATTTGTATTTTTCTAATTTTTTTACATTTTTTTATAATTTTCCAAAGTTTCAGCCATTAAAATAAAAAATTAAGCCCTAATAAGCCTAATCCCATCAGATATGGAGCATTGCCATGGTGCACTTTTCACATGGCACTGCGAGACTGGTTATTTAAAATCATCCGAGTTAACGCTGACTTGGCTGGCGGCGGACGCGCTTTCGTTCCCGCTATCCAATCTAAGATCGAATGGCAGGGATTAATTTTGTAGTTCTTAAGGATTAAAATTGGATGAAATCTAATAGGAAATCATGGCCATGCTTTCTAATCACATGGAATAGATGATGGATGATCTATCATCTCCTGCGTGATGGAAGACGGACACAGTCCACCTTACTCCACCCAATTCAAGCTCGTCAGAGCTCAGATTGGCTCAGGATTAATCCCACACCTTCAGAAGGAAGATCCTAAGAGATCTAATAGCTATATTAGTATGGCATTCATATTCTCTTTGAAAAGACCTAAAAAAATGGAAAATCTCGATTTAGTGGAATAGTATCTTGTCGAAGCTCAAGATTGGCATGAACTGACCAAGGTAACTTCTCCTTGATGAGGTGAAGCTCTGATGATAAGATGGTGTAATTCCTCCCCATCGTTGCTCTATGGACCAAACACCATTGCAATCCTCATCAGAGTTAGCCAAGGAGGTACTTTTGATGCTCGAAATGCTCGGGGGAAGATTCTTGTCACTTCACCAGAGCTTGGTGAATGTGTGGGAAGAGTTAATTGAAGTGGGTTGAGTTTTAGTGGAGATGGATAGAATGGGGTCTTTGGCACGCTCTGTTTGGAGTTTTTTAGCAATGGGGAGGCTTGGAAAGCTTGGATAAATAATTAGGGAGTTTGCTTCTGTGTGCTCAAGCTCTCTGGGGGTTCAAGTTCTTGAATTAGATTGAATGGATGGGGTTTATACCCCCTCCTCTCTTATGATGGACTAATGGGATTCATTTGGCTATTTTTGGCCATTCGGCTATCGCATGTTGAGGGACAAAAATCGCATGAGGTGGCTCAGTTTGGTTGGAAGAAGTTCTGTGGAGGTTGCCTTGAGTGGTCTCTGTCTCATTTGAGATGAACAATGAGGGGAGGTGGGTTAACTCACCTCCCTTAGATAAAGGGCTAACCTCCCCTTTGGGTTAGGTCAGCCACTTAGCTAGGAGTCCATTCTTGGCTTTGGGTGGCTGGCAAGTGCAAAAGAGAGTGGTTGGCTCCATAATTTTGGATTTTGTCTTATATGGGATGCTTTACCCATTGGATAATTGATCAAATTGTGTCCAAATCAGGTTGGGTTTGATTTGGGTTGACCCAAGGTGAGCCAAGAATGGGTCATACCAAATTTCATTGGGTTTGGGCTTGGTTTGAATGGCTTTGGCTCAATTTGACCCATATAGGTCAAATTAGGCTAAGTTGGGTCAAGTTGACCAATTGGTCAAATTGGGTCAAAATAAGGTTTGGGTCAAATTCAACTGAGTATTTGGAATGTTTTGGTATAATTGTTTGGGTTCAATTTGTCTTGGATTTGGATTTGACCCATTTGAGTTCATATGGGTCAAATAGGTCAAGTTGACCAATTTGGCCAAATTGGCCAAATTGGCATGGGCTAGGCCTTGGTTCATGTTCAATTGATCAAATGAAGATGATTGTAGCTTTGGTTTGAATCAATTTTGATTTTGATTTGAGGTCAATTTGATCTAAATAGGTCAATTGGATTTAATCGGTCAAATTGGGTTCAATCAAAGCTTTGATCATGTTCAATGATCAATATGAAATGGACTTGAGCCATTGGTTGCAATCAATTTGGGTTAGATCTTGATTTGACCCAATTTGGTCTTTTAAGTCAAATTGGGTCAACTTGGGTCAAAGGGTCAATTAGGAAAGGTTTGGCTCAATTGATGGTCAAGTCATGTTCATGGATTTATCTTAGAATGATGTGAATCATTAGTTTCAATCAATTTGGATTAAGATAAAATTTGGCTTATTTTTCTCATGTAGGTTAAGTGGTTGACTTGGGCAAATGAATAATTTGACATAGTTTGACCCAACTGATTGCAATTGATCAATCAAGGATGATCAACAATCATTGTAAGAGGTTTTGGTTATTTTGATTCATTCCAATTTGGGTTGGATTGAAAATTTGATCAAATGGGTCCTTTAGGTCACTTTGGGTCAAATGAGCCTAAATGGGTTAATTCGCTTGATTGAGATTTGATTTGAGTTTAGTTAGGTTTAAATATTGATTTGGAATTGGTTTATAGCTTTGGTTGTAATTAATTTGGGTTTGAATGGATTTTGGCTCATTTGGGTATTTTGGGCCAAGTGATTTAACTTGGTTTGATTTGGAATTGTTTTTCGTTTGATTGGTCTTGATTGTGATTGTAGATTTTGGTTTGGAATGGTGGTTGAAAGATTGAATTGACTCATGAAAAATCAATTAAGCTTGATTTGGATTGAAAGAATTTGGCTAAGTCCATAGGGTTAAATCGTAGGGCTTAGACTTAGATTATTTTATTTTGATTGGGGGATTTGAATTTAATTTTAGATTTGATTTGGAAGGATGATTGGAGGATTGATTGATTTATGATAAAATCTCTTAAGTTTGATTTGGATTGAAGAAAATTTTGGCTCCATAGGATTGAATCATAGGGCTTATGAAAGGTTACTTGAATTTGAGATTCAATTGGATTTGAGACTTGAATTTGATAGTTGATCTAATTGAATTTAGGGTTTAGTTTGAGCTAATGAGGTAGGCATGGATTTGATTGAGCCAATGGATAGGTAGGTCATCCTAATCCCTAAAGCATTATCTAAACCATCTGGCTAATCCCCTTAAGTCTCTAGGCCTAGGTTAAGTGTTTACTTAGCCACTAGAAGTGTCTTATGACTAAGGAGCTCTTAGTGTCTAAGAGAGCCCTAGACCTATGGTGGGAAGATTGAATCCTCACTCCAAAAGTGAGGTCAACAACATTAAATGTGATCAATTTGGTCAAATTGACTAACTTAATCTATTTGACATACATATGAACTCATATGAGCCAAATTAAAATCTCCTTTGAATTGGATAAAACCAATCTCACCAATACACTCCTAATCATCATTTGAACATAATCCAACAGTCCCTTGGGCCTAATTTGATCAATTGGTCAACCTAGCATAATTAAATCTAAATTGACCTAAATAGGTCACATTGAGTCAAACCCAATCAAAGATGGCATTGACTCTTCTTTAGATGCCATTGGACTTTCCCATGTGAACCCAACCTAAGGTGAACCTAGTTTAGCTTAAAGCAAGTGAACCAAGCCACCCGTATAGGAAGAAAATCCAAAATAGAAAAGTACTACCTCCCCTTTTAGCCAAGACCACTCCTTGAGCTCAATCCAACTGACCCAAGGTGACCCAAGGCTCATTTGCTTAGCCCTTGACCATGACAAGCTAAGGCCACAAGGTGACAAACCTTGCTTCATCTACCTTGACTAGTCAATTTCACTACTAGGCACAAAACTTTTCTAAGCACTAGAGGAGGGCCAGGTCATCAGTCCCATGCCATTTCTAGCCACTCCCACTGCCCGATTGACTTTCATGTCCTAAATCAAGTCAAAAGGGTGGTTCACATGGGGATGGTGGTATCTACCTCCCCAGCCCCCAAACTCAAGACACACCTTCATAAGCCTCCAATAGCCAGCCCCCAAATGATCCCAAAGCTCCCCGTCCTCCGCATTATCGGTGAGACCAAGATCCCTCAAACTAAATGCCTCTATATACCCAACTCAGCAAAACTTCACCCCCATTTCAATTAACTCTTTTTACATCCTCCCAACACTCCAGTGAATCATAATAAATCGATAAACATTCAATTTGATTATTAAATCATTAATTTAGAACAAACATCGGTGAACTCTTCGCGATTTATGGGCTTTAGAGCAACCGGTGGAGAGGCAAGTAGGGACTTCAACAGCAGGGCTTCACCTCTATAAGGTTAAGCTACCTCACATATTGGACTGGGTCTTGAGCTCCAACATGGTTCTCTCTCTCAAATTATAGAAAGCATTAGGATTATTGATCTTTTGTGAAACCAATTTGTGTTTTATCTTAATAAAACTATATAAATTGATAGGTTTTCATCCCTTGATCATTTTGTATTTATTTCCCCCTTTAATTTTCTCTTTGATGGCTCAAATTAAGAGATGAAAGGCAGATGGTCTTTATCTCTCACTGGAGGAAGGGGAGGAATCACAGGCCATACATTACGTGTGATTAGAATGGACAATTATGATTAAATGTGTATAATCCTTTTAATTATCCATAGAATTACTCTCCACCATTCAATATTTGATTGAATGGCTCTGATTAAATTACTTCCACCATCAGTTGAGTTAACTGCCACTATTGATCTTATTTTTGGATGAGGTTAACATTATTTTCAAACTTAGTAATTAGGATACCTAATCCTTGATGTAGAACATCATGAGGATCAACAAATTAAAGCCCAAGGCCCATTTACAAAATCTCAAGCTAATCATGAGGATCAACAAATTAGAGCCCAAGGCCCATTTACAAGATCTCAAGCTAAAGCCCAAGAAAATTCAAGAAAGAAGAAGACTTAGCCCATTATAAGGCCCATTTTATGATTTCATCTTTTTTTATTATGTAATTTTTAATTTTCTTCTAGAAACTCCATGTTTGAAATTTTGCATTTAAAAATTCAAAGCATGACATGTGAGGTGGTTGAATCCACATAAAATAATAGCATGTGAAATGGGTGGATGGCATAAAATAATGAGGCAATTTATTGCTTCACATTAATGTGGCCACCCACCTTTCCCTCCATATTTTGAATTCTTTTCTTTTGAAAGATGCTTGTAATGGCTATAAATAGCCCCTCTTATTAGAATGAAAGGGAACTTTTGGCAATTGCAAAATTTTGAGTTATTCTTGTGGTTTGAGAGCTTGGTGGCCAAACCTTGGCAATCCTTGGTGGGAGCGCTAGTTATCCAACATATCTTCTTCCTTCTCCCCCAATACCCACGTTCTCTCAATCTCATCAAAAGAAAGAAGCCCACCTCCATCAAATTTGGTATCAGAGCGAAGCCTGGAAGGAGCAAATTTGGATAAAGTTCTTCAACAAAGGGAGCATCTCAAGTAATAGACTTGTCTTCAAACTTGTGAGTTTTTCTTGAACTTGTGAGGTTAATTAATTTTCTTTATATGATAGTTTAAATAC
This sequence comes from Cymbidium sinense, assembly GCA_021442155.1. Taxonomy (NCBI): domain Eukaryota; kingdom Viridiplantae; phylum Streptophyta; class Magnoliopsida; order Asparagales; family Orchidaceae; genus Cymbidium; species Cymbidium sinense. The sequence goes on along the minus strand of CM038221.1, from coordinate 25,726,041 downwards.
ATATTAGTAGCTTGGAAGGATAGATATTGCTTGCAAGTTTATGGTGATAACATAAAATTTCAATTAGTAAGCTCCATATATATTTTAGCCATTTGTGTGAACTTGTGCCTCCTCCCCCTTCAAAAAAAAAAAAAGAGAAAAAAAATTAAGAGGGCACCTTAGTGAGGTAATTCTTCACCAAAAAAATATAACCTAGCCATTAGTGCAAATCAAAATCTAATTACTTACTTTATTATCTTTGTTATTGTTTATGGTTAATTTTAGAAGTTTTTGATTAACTTATGATAACTTGCTTTCTCAAAAAAAAAAAACGGCTTGATAAATTTGAGCATTTTTCATTGCATAATATTTTTTTTTTTGCATAATAATATAAATGTGTTAAACTTGGTGATTTTGGAAGCTAAATAGAACTTTGTCAAAAAGACCTAAACTGTCTAAGGAGAGCTTGGGATTTAAGTGGTCTTGTACCCCCCCTCCTCACCTGGAAGTTCTCTTAGCCTAAAATTTCTCTTTGATTGCACAATTATATTATACTTTTCATTTTTTCATTAGCCCTTTTCATATATCTTTTTTTTCATTTAAAAAAAAAAAAAAATCTCATGGCACCAAAATCTATCTCTCAAGATCAAGTTGAAAATTTGACTAGATTAGTTGATGCTTTAGATCTTAGGATCCAAGATAATGAATTAAAAACTCAACAAATATTAGAAGAAAGTAAGAATCAAATGCAAGAACTTAAAAGAACAAATGCAAAATCTTAAGCATCTACAAAATAATAGAGTACCAACTCCTCCTCCAATACCCTCAAATGTGCCAATAGGATAGATGAAGAAGATTCATATCCAAACCATAGAGAAAATCAACCACTTAGAAGACAATCAATTGCTAGAAATGGTGGACGGGAGAAAATTATTTTAAGACTATAGAAGACTCTAATGATCCATCAAGAGTTAAAGTAGAAGCCCCAACTTGATGGTGTACATGACCCAAATAAATTTCTTGATTGGTTAGTTCAAATGGATGACTTCTTTGATTGGTATAAAATGGATGATTATCAACAAAGTTACTTTTGCTAAAATGAAATTAATTGGACATGCTAAAATTTATTGGACAAATACTTTAGCTAAAGAACAAAGATTAGGAAGGACAAACCTAACTTGGATATAAATGAAAGAAATGTTAAGAGCAAAGTATTGTCCTAGGCATCATGATAAGAAGCTACATAGTCAATTATTAACTTTGAGACAAGGTAATTATCTTATAATGAATACTTAAATACTTTGAAGATCTAATTTCTAGGCGGTTATTTGATAATGATTGAATAAATTTATTATTGGACTTAGTGACATTAGAAATGAATTATTTGATAATCTTTAGATTTTATGCATTATTGGAAAAAAAAAAAATCACTCTCTCTAAAACTAAAAGTCAAGTACCTTCCATTTCATCCCTTCTCATAGATGTTAGACCCATCCAAATGGCCCACTTTGCCTAAAACTTACAATTGAAGGGAGCTCTAAGAACACTAGGAAGTAATATGTTTTAAATGTCATAAAAGGGTCATATGCAAAATCAATGTAAAGCTCAAATCTTATTTTTAGAAGAAGTTGAAAATCCAATAGATGATCTAGAAGAAGTTTATGATGACACCCCATTATCGATGAAGAATTAGAATTAAATGATGACTCATGTTAATGTGATGAGATGTCTTAGTGTAATAAAAAATGAAGATTGGAGGAGAAAAAACATTTTAGCATGTATGTTTTATGTAATGAAAAGAGATGTAGGTTAGTTATAGATGGAGGAGTGCTATGAATGTCATTTCAACACATACCTTAACTCGAGCCAACCTAAAATCAACCCCACCGAACCATTTCATGTTAGTTGGGTAAATCATACATCTCTTCCCATCACCAATCGATGTTTAGTTCCTATTAAAATAGGAAGCTATGAGGATCAAATTTGGTGTGATGTTCTCCATATGGACATTGCTCATATTCTCTTAGGACGACCTTGGCTATATGATATGAATGTTATTCACTATGGTAGGAAAATACTTATGTTTTAAACATAATAATAAGACTATTAAACTCTACCAATAAAGCCGTAGAAAAACACCCTCATAACACCACACAAAACAACTTTGCAACCTAAGCCTCTATTGAAGAAAAATGCCAAACTTCAATTAATTATCATAGAAAATCCTCTTTGCCTAATACTATCATTTTGATCCTTATTTTAAAACACCTACTCTTTCTCCTTTGACCCCAAAGATAGAAATAATAGGTTTTGGCACTTTACGAAAAGAATTTTCTGATCCATTTCTTCTTCACATATTACATGTAAAAGAAGTCATACCAAACTCTAATGAGACTCACATACCTGCTGTGGTCTCTTCTCTCCTTTCTGATTTTAACGATATTGCACCTGATGAGCTTCCTGATGAGCTACCTCCTCTAAGAGACATTCAACATGCTATTGAGTTCTTACCCGGTTCTCAACTTCCTAATCTTCCACATTATAGGATGAACCCTAGCATGTTGAGATTAAAAGACAAGTTGAGGAATTATTAAGAAAGGGTTTTATTCAAGAGAGTCTTAGCCCTTGTGCAGTCCCAGCATTATAACTCCAAAGAAAGATGGAACATGGCGAATGTGTGTTGATAGTCAAGCAATAAATAAAATTACTATCAAATATAGGTTTCTATTCCCATTAGATGATATGTTAGATTTAATCTCGAGCAAATTTTTTCAAAGATTGATCTAAAAGTGGATATCATCAAATTCTTAGATCGGAGATGAATGGAAGACGGCTTTTAAGACCCCGATGGACTTTATGAATGGCTTGTCATGCCCTTTGGACTTTCAAATGCTCCTAGCACATTTATGAGATTAATGAATCGTTCTTAAACCATATATAGGTAAATTTTTGGTGGTGTATTTTGATGATATTCGATTTTTAGTCCAAGTGAAAATGAACATCTACAACACCTACAAAAGTCTTTGAACTACTTAACAAGAGAAATTATACATTAATTTAAAAGTGTTTCTTTTGCAAGTGGTAATCTTTTAGGCTTTATTATATCCACTAGCTTAAACGATCCTTCTAAAGTGAAAGCAATCTTAGATTGGCCACCACCTAAAAGTTTTTGAAGTTAGAAGCTTCCATGGTTTAGCCACTTTTATCGAGATTTATTAAGAATTTTAGTACCATTGTTGCTCCAATAACGATATACTAAAATTAGATAAATTTTGTTGGACTTAATGCACAAAAGGCCTTAGAGCAAATTAAAGTTCTTATCACTTACACCAATCCTTAGGCTTCATTTTCTAAAGCCTTTGAAGTGACATGTGATGCTCAGGAATTGGGATAGGTGGAATTTTAAGTCAAGAGAATCATCCTATAGCATTCTTTAGTGAAAAGTTAAATGAAGCTAAACAACGATATTCCACTTGATGAGAGTTTTATCTTTGTAATTCAATCCTTAAGGCATTGGCGACTATCTCTTACATAGAGAATTTATACTTAATTCGATCATGCCTTAAAATTCATTAATACTCAATGAAAATTAAGTCATAGGCATGCAAAATGGGTTGAATTTTTTACAAGACTACTCTTTTGTTCTAAAGCATAAGCACGGAATTGAGAATAAACTGATGCTTTATCCGGGTAAACCTAATGATTTCCTCTTTAGAATTGAGAATCCCAGATTTGATAGAATTAAAGATGATTATATTGTGTTACGACTTTCACCTAATTTATCTTGAACACCTAGATAAACCAATAACTTTACAAGGGACATTCTTGATAACAAATGGATATTTATATAAAGGAAAACAATTATGCATTCCTCGATCTTCTCTTAGAGAATTCCTTATCACAGCTACATCTTTGGGGTGTAGGTCATTTTGGAAAGGATAAGACCATATGTTTATTAGAAAATAGATTTTATTGGCCTTCATTAAAACGAGATGTTCAAAATTAGTGGCTCAATGCTTAATTTGTAACATAAAACTATCAAACAAAGGTCGGACAATACACGCCTTTCCTTATAGGCCTTGGGAAGACCTATCAATGGATTTTATTCTAGGATTACCTAGGACTGAGGACATGATAGTATTTTGTTGTAGTGGATAGGTTCTCAAAATGGCTCATTTCTTACCTTGTTCAAAACAAATGATGCTTCTTATATAGCCAAATTATTTTTTAAGGAAATAGTGACTCCATGGTCTCCCTTTAACCATTGTTTCTGACAGAGATGTTAAGTTTGTCTCATATTTTTGGAAAACATTATGGAAATTATTAGGTACCAAATTAAAATTCTCTTCTGCCTTTCACCCACAAACTGATGGACAAACTAAAGTAGTTAATCGTACCTTAGGAAATTTGCTTAGATGTTTGGTAGGTAAAAGTTTAGGAAATTGGGATTTACATTTACCAACCTCCGAATTTGCCTATAATAGTACTATATCTAGAACTACAAAAAAATCACCATTTGAGATAGTCTATGGTCAAAACCCACGACCAATAGATGTAGCAAACCTACCATCTCATGTATTTTCGATGCATTCTCATTTGCTAAAGATTTTCAAACCCTCCATGAAGATATAAGAAAGCAAATTACTATAAGTAATAATAATTATGCTTCTAAGGCAAATCATAATCGTTCAACGAAAGAATATAAAGAAGGTGATTATGTATTGATTTCATTTGACCGGCGTTATCAAACTACTAAATATAAGAAATTACATGCAGCTTGTGGTCCATTTAAAATTCTCAAGAAAATTGGAACTAATGCTTATCTTGATTTTCTTGATATGTTCATTCATCCAGTTATTAATATTGAAGATATTCTATCATATGAAGGAATTAGAAAACCTCCACTTGTTCTAACTCTTTAGCGGAGATATAGCACCGTACTTAAGCCCTCTTCCTTTGAAGTTGACTATATTATCACAGGAAGCACCCATTAATCCGACTTGAACATCATTTTTTTAGTTCATTGGAAGAATAAGCCACCAAGACACATGGTTGACCGAGTGATTTGGAGACTTTAGCCCACAATTAGTAGAAGACTTCTTAGATTTCAACTCTACGGGCGAGTTCAATTGAGCAGGGAGTTGATGTAGAACATCATGAGGATCAACAAATTAGAGCCCATTTACAAAATCTCAAGCTAATCATGAGGATCAACAAATTAGAGCCCAAGGCCCATTTACAAGATCTCAAGCTAAAGCCCAAGAAAATTCAAGAAAGAAGAAGACTTAGCCCATTAGCCTGCTAAGGCCCATTTTATGATTTCATCTTTTTTTTTATTTATGTAATTTTTAATTTTCTTCTAGAAACTCCATGTTTGAAATTTTGCATTTAAAAATTCAAAGCATGACATGTGAGGTGGTTGAATCCACATAAAATAATAGCATGTGAAATGGGTGGATGGCATAAAATAATGAGGCAATTTATTGCTTCACATTAATGTGGCCACCCACCTTTCCCTCCATGTTTTGAATTCTTTTCTTTTGAAAGATGCTTGTAATGGCTATAAATAGCCCCTCTTATTAGAATGAAGGGGAACTTTTGGCAATTGCAAAATTTTGAGTTATTCTTGTGGTTTGAGAGCTTGGTGGCCAAACCTTGGCAATCCTTGGTGAGCTAGTTATCCAACATATCTTCTTCCTTCTCCCCAATACCCACGTTCTCATCTCATCAAAAAGAAGCCCACCTCCATCTAGTTTAGGAATCTCTAGTTTACAAAGGACACTATAATTAGACTATTCTTTCTTGGGTTTTACAACTAATGGGTTTAGGTGAACTTAGCCCAAACCTCAAAAAGTGAACTTCCAAATCAAAAAAACCCAAATCCAATTAAGCTTAAGTTAATTTAGGAAATTAAGCCTAATTATCCTAATTAAGCTAGAAAATCACATAAACCCAAAGAATTCAAATTAAGTCAAAATAAATTCAAATAAACTAAAAAAAATTAAATTAAATTAAACCCAAATCAAGGTCAAAATGGTCAACCTTTCAAACATAGGTTTGACTTATGTGGATCCCACTAAGTTAAAGGTCAACCTACCAAAATTTAACCAAATAAAATCATTTTAAATGGTTTGGATGATTATATTAACATATTTAAATATGAATCTAAGAGAATACAAGTCCAATATGTCCTTAATTAGCAAAATAGGTCATTTGACCTAAATGGGCCTAAATGGGTCTTATGGGTTCAAACCCAAATTAAACTCAAATCAACCCAAATCAATTGTCCAATTTAATTTTAAAATGATTATTGAACATAGAACAACCCATCATTGGTTCCAATTTGGCCAATTTGGTCATTTGACACAAATGAACCCAAACTTAACCCATTAAGCCCAATTTGGGTCAAATGGGTCAAAATTGAAATCCACTTGTAATTATTAAATTAATCACTCTAAATCATCTCAAACTTATTATTAAACATAATTGGAGTGTGAACATAATTCAATTGAGTTAAAATTTATCATTTGACTAAACCAAATCCAACTTAACCCATTTAAGGCAAAATGGGTGAAGTTGACCTGGAATTGGACTAAAACCTCATGAGGCATGGGTTAATTCAATTCCTAATCATCCAATGGACAACAAAAGATGATTTAAACTAAAATCTAAAACCAATTAATGAAAATGAAAGTGATTAAAGTATTAGAAACTTGAATTGAATCTAATGTTAAGATTAATCAACAAATGAATTTAAATTGGAACTAAACCTATTCAAAGCTATCTAAACTCATCCTAGTATGTGTTAAGAGAGATTGCTATAAAATCTTAAGCAAATTAATTAAGTCCAAGTCAAGCCAAAAGGAGGGAATGCCATGGCCAAAGATGAGTGCAAAGTGACAAATGAGCTTCTCCAACCATTCTACCTCTTCATCATTGGATAGTTGTGAAACATTGAAGAGGCTTAGAGCTAGCCTCCAAGGATATCATTTAGTTGTAACTAACCAAGGGAGTGGAAAGAAGATATAAGAGGCTCATCCTCTAATGGAAAAACCTAAGAGACAATATCTCATTCACAATTTACATTTCTATCGCCTTCCCCACCTGAATTGAAGACTTTTGTAACCTTACCTTGATCCCCTCGCCGTCGGAAAGCCAAAAAATGACCAACATTATAGAAAATCATCCATGAGTTAGTATAGAATCCAACCCATAAAGAGGCAATCCAATTCCTTCCTCCCATAGCTTTGTCACATCATTCTGAAGGTGTTCGAGTTGATCCCATCGCAGGAGGCCGACAATGTTGAAGTATGCCATGAACACCACCCTTTGAGCTTTTGATTTTGGTCATTTTTGAAACAAATTTGATCTCAAGTAAGATTAAACCATATAAATTTATTCCATTTCATTCACTGATGATTTTGGAATTAAAATCAAGTGATTTCGATGGTTGGATCACCAAAAATTGTATTGAAATGATGGACGACTCTCAACTTCCACCTTCATCGCAGGAGGTAAAATATTCCATGTCCATTCTTTTTATAAAGCATGGACAGTTGAGATCTAGCTAGACCATTTGATTAAACCTCTACATGAAACTAACGAAATGATTTGATCCATCCGATCAAAAATCAGATAGCCCAAATCAAAATGCATATGCATTGCCATGTTGATGTGGGATCCATTTGGATCTCACATAGACAAATGCCGCAGCACTGCATGTAAAGCGGTGCCACATCAAATCCATGTGGATCCAATGTGGATAAATATGAATTTTAGGTTTTCTAAATTAAAAAATTAGACAAAATTAATAGAAACTTTAAAAAATAATAGAAAATGAAATATAAATAATGGCTCAATATATTCCTCTTCATGAGAGGAATCTATTAAAATTAAAATCCCCAAATTATGTCAGATATTTTGACCATAATTTGGGTTTGAAAAAAGACAATCAAACCTAAATTAAACCCAAATCATCAATCAAATTGGAATGAAACTTTGGGGAATTAAAATTAGAGTTAAGATACACACTAGATTAATTTTTCATAATTTATTGAATAATAAATCTGAATATATTAAAATTGCAACCTTAAACCCTAAGTTTAATAAAAATAAATTAATTATGAGTTAAACAAATTAGGGAAAGTATGGGAATAACTAAAAACCTCATAACACACATCAATGAGCTTAAATAAGTCATTGAAAACCACTGAAACTTATTAAAACACAAAATAGCTTAATTTGGTAATTAATTAAATTAATTAACTTGAACTTAAATAAATCTTAATAAATTAACCAAAACTTTCAAAATTATGAATAAACCATCTATGGATGCATTATCCAGAGACAAATTTAAAAAAAAATAAAATTCCTAAGAAATATCTCATAAATTAAGTTTAATTTAAGTTTTAATGAAATGATTGAAACCTTAATTAACCCCAAAATAGATATATGATTAAGATGAAATTTTATGTAGTTTAAATTGGCAAGGAACCCCACTCGCCATAAAAACTTCAAACCCAATTGGGCTCTAGATTGAGAAATCTTGAATTTCCAAGTTTCCACGTCAATATAAATGCAATAATAAATTTAAAAAATCACAAAAATTATGAAATTTATAATGTAAACTTAAAGTAGCATAATTAACATTAGAAAACTTAAATAAAATGTTCAAGCAATCTTGAAATAAATGAAACTAATTAAACATATGCTAAAAGTTTATTAATAATTAAAATCCAAAATTAATAAACAATTAACTATAATAAATTCAATAATTTAAACTTATTTACTTTTGAACTTTATAACACATTGAGGCCATTTAGATTAAAGAACAAATGCCTATAAATGTAAATATAATTAAACTTATAAAGTAATTAAATGAAGCTTACAAAATTAAGCCTTCAAGCACCTGGTGAACTAACTTAAACCTAAACCAATGAATAAAACCATAAATTAATTAAGAAATTAATGTAAATTCTATAATCTAATGTTAACCAATTTTTTATTTGAAGATGAATAAAAATCAAATAAGTCATTAATTAGGATCAAATAAGTTACCGCATCATGACATTGAAACCTAAAAAGTCAACTTAAACTATAATATGACATAAATGTAAAGTGAATTGATTATAATTTGAATATAAACATAAATACAAAATAGTTATAAAATAAACATAAAATTAATCACAATAATAAATGAAATAAACTTAATTAAACATAAACACTAATGCATCAAATAAATTTAATTAAACATAAACATTAATGGTCCAAATATATTAATCCAATAAAAACAAATTAAATATGTAAATTAAATAAACCTAATCAAAGGATAAAAGAATGAAGTTTAATCAAGAATATCAATAACAATGAGCAAATAGAATGAAATAAATAAGCTTAAAAAATATAACTAAATGCAAGAAGTAAAATTCCAATTAAATGAAACTAAAGAAAGAAATAAAGTGAATATGCTTAATGAAATATGAATATCAAACATGAAATATAAAGTGAAATAAAATCAAACATAAAAGTTTAGTTCAAACCATTTAAATGTTAATAAAAGAAATGAATAAAAAATCAAAAGAAACTAAAAGAAGAATTAAAAGAAAGAAAAACAATCTAAATTATTAACTTAATCAAAACAAATCCTTTAAATGAATCTAAAAGGAATTAATTATGATACTTAGGATCTTGGTTAGATTTTTAGAATGAATCCTCATTTTAGGATGAACGTTTCTTTAGAATTTAGTATGTTGAATGGAATAGGTTTCACCCAAAATGGAATTTATTCTATTCTTTATTATTGAAAACCTAAACCACACTTCAACATAAAAATGGATTTGAAATGAAAACAAAGTCACCAAAAATTATTAAATTAATTGAATTGAAACCATCCAAAGGTAAATTAGAAAATCTAAAACTCAAATTGAAACTTGACCTTAAAAGGCCTAGGAATGTCTTGCACATGAATCCTCCTTCACACACTAATATTCTTTTTAGGTCACGAACCCTAGATTTAGGCTAGGATGATATATGTTGTGATGTGATATGACACTACTTTTTATTATTTTGTGATGCACTATTTTAAACTAGATGGCTAGGATTGATTATCCTTAGTATGGATAATAAGACATTATTTCTAGAACAAATACTATTTTTTGTAAGTGGGTTGTTCTAAAGGGGCAGCTGTCATGAAAATTATAAAATTATTGTTTGCTTGCAGGTGCTGAATAGTCCCATAACATAGCCCAATAAGATAGGTGGGCTTAGCAAGTAGCTAATGCTAAGCCTATATGTTTGTAAATATTGTGTGATGTTTATATCTTCCTAACATTTATTTTGTAGGGCTTAAGATTTATTTTTAATTTAAAATGTAAATTTGAGCTTAGAATTAGGATATGATCTATAAGGTCTAAGAGTAGCAAAAGCTAACCCAACTAGTAAAGATTGTAGTGGTCCCCTTTGAAACTAAATGGAGGTCCCTGAAGAAGAAGATGATCTTGGAAAGAAGACCCATAGATCTAAACTATAATTCTAGGTTGAGTTGTATAAGGGCAGAACTCAGCTATCCATTTTCTCTTTATTTCAGGGTGTACAATGGTACTTGGTTACATTGGCATTTCCATAAAATAAAATTGGCTTGATTTATTTTAGGTGCATAATAGAATCAATCTACTTTTTTAGGTTTCTTTCTATAGTATGTTTCCTGTGATGAATGCTTGGACAATTAGGCTCTTAGGAAAAACCAAATTTTCTACCCAACTTAAATTTGATTAACTTAAACACAAAAATAAAGAAACTTAAAACTTTATAAAATTAAAATCATAGGATAACCTAAAATCAACTAGAAATAATTAGCTTTTGCAAATCATGCAATCATATTACTCTAAAATTTTGAATTAGGCACTTCACCCATTACACATAGGAGGTATTTGACCTATGAGGATGACTTAGGTACTGAAGCATCCTCCTTGGAGTAAGTTTTCAACCCTAGGAATTTTTACAGTCTTGTGCTTCTAGAATCTAAGCCCTAAATTTTTAAGAAAATATTAACTTGAAATCTAAATTAAATTATAAAATTTAAAGCCTAGTGATAGGATAGTTGAAATGACTACTAGACATCTTGGTATCAAGAATTTCCAACTTAATCTTAATTGGCTTCCAAAAATAAGTCTCTCCACTTTGGATCATTCCAAATTGAAATTTCAAATATCATTTCCTTTGAAATTTAGCTTAAAATTCTATAGAAATAGTAGCTGATTTCTTTAATCGAGAGTATTCTTAAAAACAAGTCCTCCATTCCTAAGATGTAATTAATGATAGGGGCTTGCCCTTATAGAAACCATGAACATAATTTAAAATAAACTCTACTCTACTTTCCAAGTAGTTTAGTGAAAACCTCATTGGTATATGGAAGACCCATTAGCCTTAGAAGTCTTTTTTTAAATGATTGAATCCATTATAGGATAACATGTTTATCTTTCGTGATAATATGTGTTTACTCCTTAATGACTCATTTGATCATTCAAATAGGAAACTCCTAAATCCTATGTGGTGTTATAAATTTTCCCCACTACCACATGAGTCATTTTAAATAACAGATCACATGGCACCAAATGTAAAGTGTAATCACATCAGCATTAACATGACACTGACTGTGTAAATTGATTAAATAAGATTAAAAATTTAATTAATTTGCCCAAAATTTGAAAAATCATAATTAATTATGTAAAAGTCCACAAAACTAAATAAATACTCTCTAAAAAGTTTAAATAGAGAAGAATTTAAATCAATGCCCTAATTTTCATCTACTAGATTCTAAGTAATTAGAGTTTGGATGAAAAGTATATAAATGAAATTAACTCTTAATTGCACTTCTAACTAATTTAGAGTTTTTGGGGAAAATTCTTGATGATATTTCTCACCTCCAATAATTATTCTAAAGTAATTCAATTAATTAATTAAGAGCTATAATTTTTTGAACCCTAGGTAATTAATTAGCCTAATTAATTAATTTTAAAAATTATTAAAATAAGTAATTGATCCTATAATATTCAATCATTAATGATTGACATCAAAGAACCAAACATGGACTACTACGGACTACCAGGAACCACTACATGTTTATCTTAAGGTGATATTATAGGATATGGGTGTAGTGGTTCCTATTACACTACAGATTACTACACATTCATTTTTCAAAGCACATAATCATAATTCAAACATCAAAGAAGATTATTATTAACTACTTGGATTGAAACCATCCAATGGTACTAAATTAAACCATGTTTTTTTATAAATTATAACTCAAACACTAAAGCTTTGCTTTGCCTCACCACACTTGCCTTTGCACACACACATTAGAATGATAAGTCACCGATTTTAGACTTAGGTTAGGTCGATGCTTTATTATGATGTATTAATTTTTTATTTTATGGTGTGATGTTTTAGATTACATGTTAGGATTATTTATGCACTAATATGGATGGTAGGGTATTATTTATTAGACTAATAATATTTTTCCAAGTGGCAATGCTTAATTAAAGAAGCCACCATAATAATAATAATGTATGATGCACTATCTTGAAAGATAAAAATATTATCCCTACAATGGACCTAATCACCTAATAAGGACTCCTAAGGCTGATAGGTGTTCATATATACTAGAGATCATTCCCCTACATTACATGGATTAGTAAAGTAGGGCTTATTCTATGGCGGGTTCCTTAGTTCCCTATGGAAGCAAGCTTCCATAGTTAATTGCATCATAAAAAATGGGAATTTTCTAAGAACACTCTCGATTAAAGTAGTCAACTAATGTCTCCAAAGATTTTAAAGGTATATAATCAAAGAATTGGTTATTTTGGAAATCAATTGGGAAGAGCTAAAATAGGAAGAGTTCTTAGTAGATTTCAAAGGAGAATGAGTTGGAAGCACATATGATACTAGGAAGCCTAGTGAGTGAGTACTTCAATCTACCCTATTGTAAGGCTTCATATTTTTGAAATAGAGAAAATTAGTTATTTGAGTTGAAATTTTATTAGAATGATAGGACTTAGATTCAAACAACAAGATTGTAAAAATATCTAGATGTGAGGACTTATACTCATAGCAAAGAAGAAATAAGAAGCCTCTGAGCCTATATCTAGAGTGCTCTAGCATAAGCTAAGAGTTCAATCTAATTTTACTTGGGGGAATGGGATATATTGGTTTACTTCTATAAGGGAGAGTGAACCGTTACCGACTTTTCTATACTTACAACCTTGGGATGGCCTCAGTTAACACCTCCTACACTTTTAAAACTATATGGGCTAGTCATATGTAAATGCAAGATATGTGGGATGTTGTTAATTAGAAAAGAGTCTAAAGTCCTATACTCACTCTCTAAATGTCTAAATCATGATTGGTGTGCAAATTATGACCTATGCTAATGCAATAAAGTTTACATAATTTTATTTCACTTTTGATTCATCATTTTAGACTCAGGCTTGGGAGGATTTATGCTTAAATGCATGATGAAACTAGAATATGGGCTAAATTAGATATAAAGAGTGTTCTCTACTACAAGGGACTGCCCTCACTGGTCAAGTCGACCCCCTATCATGCAAGGGTGGAGATCCCCTATCTTTAAGAGTGAGATAATATGCATATGTATGATGTTAGAACATACAACATCTAGCTAAGGGGTTGTTAAATCTTTTATTTTCTTGATTAAGAGCCTAATTTTTAAGATGAGATTATGGGTTGATTAAAATTTAATTAAGGTTATTAATGAGAAAAATTTAATTTAAATTTAAAGAGCCTACCATATCTAGGCCACACATTAAACATACACACTTTGATAAACTTGTGAAAAGCATGCCACTTTTATTGAGCAAAGTAAACACAACAATCAAACAATCAATTTTGTAAAAGAATAAGAGACCTATGTGGTTGAGTACTGGCATACACCCAAAAAAAAAAATTTGATAGCCGAGCTCTACCCTTATACAACCCATATTATAATTAAAATATAATAAAAGGAAAAGCTATGGAGTCTTTAATTATTCTTCATCTTTATTTCTTGGGTTTGAATAATCCAAGCTTCATAGGGTATTCCAGCTATATGCCTTCTAGCCATTATTCATCCTAAATCTCATAGCACTAATCTTAATCCTATTGTAAAAATTATATTTTATATAAATAAAAATCTAACTACACCTACAAAATAGTAGTCAGCTTAATAAACATTCAAACCACATGGTTATATTTCACACATTTAGATATAGCATCCTATCCTTGGGTAACCAAGCCCACCTATCCTAATAGATCTAGTTAGGAACTTAACAACACCTAAAAGTAAGAAGCATTTTCATTTTAATTATTATAATGATCCCTTAATCACAATATCCTGTAGAAAATATCACTAATCTAATATTGTCCTAACATTCAAACTACATACAAACAATCCTAACATCTAGTCTAAAATAATACATTACAAAATAAAACATCACAACATTCATCGGCCTAAACTAATACTAAAATCGATGACTTTGTATTTTAATGTGTGTGCAAAGGCCAAGTGTGGTATGTCTTAATTGGACTTTAGAGTTAAGATTCTAATGACTAAATGTTTGAATCCCTTATTAAGGGTGGTTATTCTTTAGGTTATTTAAAGTTTATATAAGATTTTAAATTATATATTTTTTATTGTTTGTTCTTTAATTATAATTTAACATTATAAATAGAAAAAGAGAGTTGATTCTCTTTAGTCCCTACCTTAGGTTGATTCTAAAGAATGAATCTTTATAAATTTTAAGCCTTTAAATGAAACCTTAATAAATTTTAATTAGACTTATATTTGTATTGACTTAATGAACTTTATTTAAACATGAAATGCATCTTAAGATCAATGAAACCAAATCATAATCAAATGGGCAATGTTTGTTATCTTAGCCTCATTATCAATATACATCACTACTATATTTTTGCTTCATTTTTTTTATTTCATACATGTATATATATATATTTATTTATTATTAATTTATTTATTTATACATACATACATATATTTTAACATACTTGAAATATGAATATGCAAGAATTTATAACTAAAAGGAGTTTCACTTCATATTTATACACTTGTATAAATGTATAAGAGACTGTACAAGTATATGCCTTTGTTAACCTCGAAGTGAGATTATTTAGAACCTCCTTGGGAATATTTAAAGCCTCATGTTCCCGAGATGTCTAGACTATACACTTATTAGCCCAAATACACACATACACATATATAAATGCAAAGATAAACTCATGAAAATTCACAAGTTATTATCCTTTTAAGCATGACAGATAAATAAACTTTATTTTATTTTATCATTTATAATTAAAACTACCAAATATTAAATTTTAGATTTAAATTGATTACTGGTGGCCATACATATATAAAAAATGGAGATATGACATGCAAATTTAAGATAATTGAAGCAAAATTATTATATGTTATCGAATGATATATTTGGCTTCATTGAAACCTATGAACAATCATGTTAAATAAACATACCTTAAACATAATCAAAGTCTTTTTAGAATTTTTTAAAATTTTTAAGATTATGTGTTATTTAATCATAAAGAGGATTAGTGTTCAACCCATATTCATATTTATTTATTAATAAATTTAAAGAGAAATTAAGTATCTTTTATAAATTAATTAAGTTTGGCCCATTAATAATCCATTTAATTATCCTACCTAAAGAAAATTCCTTAATTTTATTAAATATTAAACAAGAGCCTATGATTCATGATGATATACTTGGAAAATAAAATTTGCAATGTCATAAGGGTTCTAATGAAATTAGGCCCATGCCTAATAATTAATTAAGTTAAGAGATTAAGCTAATTATTTTTATAATTCTCCACAACCATGGGGAATCATGATTTCATTAAAGATTCTTACATTAATTAAGCACATGAGGAGAAATCAACTATGCATCTTGATTAATTAAATTGATTATGATGATTTTACAATTATGAATTTTATTTTATCATTTAATTAATTAATTAATTATGGTCAATAAGGAGAATTTTGAAAAATAATTAGAATAGGAGTCTTAATTATTACTCATGATCATTCTTATTGTCTTAGTATTTAGGTTGATTGGCTTGAATCAAGTTGAATAAGGTTTTGGCTCTATAGGATTCAAGTGGGTCAACTTAGTTAAGGGATAAGTTGACTTGGTTTGATTCAATTAAATTAAAGCCAAGGCTCAATCAAATCTAATTAAAGTTTAAATGAGTTTGGATGGGTTAGATTCTAATAATGTTAATTTGGTCTTGAGTTTGGTCATCTAGAGTCCAAATAAGTTAAGTTGGACCAACTTAGCCAAGTCAAACAATATAGATCAAATTGAGCCTAGGTCAAATTGGTATCTAGATTGGAGCTTGGATTGTTATCATTAAGTTTAGGATTGAACAATTGACTAGGCATGGAATTTGGTTGGGTCTTAAGGTAGGCGAGGTTCTACTTATCCTAAGGTAAGCTCTAACCTTATGGTTGTACCCTATGGGTCTTTTAAGTTTGGGCTTGGTGTCCTTCTGGTCAATAGAAGTGTCCTAGTACTAAGTAATTTTTAGTGTCTAGAAGAATACAACACAAAGATGATGGTAGTCAACCTCACTCTAAAAGTGAGCTCAACATTACCAAAAAGCCATAGGAATTAATCAATAAAATTGATTTAGATGTCATAGGTTTGTGATCAATATGGATAACATCATGCATGCATCTTTTCTTCCTCCCTTGAATATAGGGGATCTTCACTCATTACACAGAAAGATGAGTGCAGGACCATTGATTACAACCCCATGAGTGAAGAAAACTTCTCTTATGGATTGACCCATAACTTAATTTCATCATGCATATCAGCATACTCATTTACCCAAGTCCGTGTCAAATTGATGAGTCAAAAATAAATGAAATATGTTTTTTTGTTGCATTAGCCTGGTGCATACTTTCATACCAATCATGATTTAGACTCTTAGGGAGTGAGTTTAGGATCTTATAATCTTTCTTAATAAGTAATAGCCTAATTATCTTGCATTCATAAGACTTGGCTGTATGATTTTAAAGCTTAGGAAGTATTAGTTTCCAGTCACTCCAAATAATTATAACTCCATAAGTTCGGAAATGAACTCCCCAACTTTCAGTAGAATTAGGTCAAGCTCTAAGCTTGTCCGATAATTTTAGATTTAAGATGAGAGATAGCTTATTTCTCTCTTGCTATAGACATAAACCATCACTCTTATGCATTTTCACAATCTTGTATTATTGGAATATAAGTCTTAACTTTATAATAAAATTATCAACTCAAATAATCATAATTTTCTAATTCAAAAATATAAAGCCTCATTATAGGATAGATTGAAGTGCTTACTAGACTTTAGTATTATGAGCACTTTCTACACTTCTCCCTTTAGATTCCATTAAAAACTCTTCCTAATTAAGTTTTCCTACTTCATTTTTAAGCAATCACCAATCCTTTGATACCAAGCTTTAAAATCTATATAGATGATAGCCAATCACTTTAAGTGATTGCCTATATAGAATGTCATAAGTTGGCTTATAATAAACCTTGCTTTACTCTATCAATGTAAAGTAGGGAAAAATCTCTCCTACATGTAAACCCATCAACCTTAATAATCCTTATTAAGTGATTGAGTATATCATAAGATGATATCTCTACCTTTTGAGGTAGCCTATTATTCCTCAATTTCATAGTTGATCATTTCAATAAGTACTCTCTATGATCTGCATGGTGTCCCCATCATATAATTTTGAACACCATGAATATATAAGATATTTTACTTATTATTAATGAGCACTTTGGGAAAACTACTTCCTCTGACATGTTTATTAGTACTTCTATTTACAAATATAATGCATGAATAATGGAAGGATAGACCAAACCTCCTATGGCAGTTAACCTCATTATATGTAGAATAGTGGATCTAATGAGTTTGTTGATGCCAATAGTCCCCATGGTGATGTCACTCAAGTGAATCCTAAGGAGTAGCCATGTTGATATGAATGGGTGTCTAGCCAAAGATTTAATAATAAAGCCCTAAGAAAAAAATTTATGAAGTTTCCACTATGTGTCTAACACTAATAAGTCAATAATCTCATCATAATCTAGTTGTTCCTCAAAATGTCAGTGAAAATTCCATTTGTAATATCTAATAGACCAAAAAAAACATTAATCCATGTACTACTGAAAAGGATTTGCTTACCTCTAACAAAGCACTAATTGGCCACATATTCCAACATATTGGCATAGAACTCTCAAACCACTGGAATGAAGGTGGAGTCAGCCTACATGGAAAATTTTCCTTCTCCTCATAATTTTCTTCTTCTAGATATGGTCAATAGGCTCTTCAAAGCTTCTTTCAAAGATACAAGGCTTTGAAGAAAAATCTTGGGAAGACTTTAACTATGACATATGAACAAAATTTATATGCATCATAAGATTTAGAGGCTACAATAGAGGAGGAGGAGGCACTTTTCACTCTCTTCAACACCTTAGTGTTTCCAAGGTTTTCTTAAAGGAGAAGAAGATAATGGAGAGATACAAAGAAGGTAGGTAGGATAGGAATGGCTTGAAGACCCTCCCACTTAGTTATATGTTATCTAAGGAACTAAATGTGTCTTATCTTGATTTGAAATTTTGGCATTATCTCTTTAGCTAATTCTTCAAAGATATCAACTATTTCTCCCATAGTCTACCATGAGAAATCATGTCATGTCATGCTTCTTTCCTATACAACACAATGAACTAATAGTCAATCAGCAGGTTAACACCTAAACATAGGTTCCTTGGCCTAGGCACCATGCATAAAATACTGAAAAGGTAGGAACCTAGTCATGTGCAGGTGCCAACACTTAGGCACTAAGCAATTATTATGCTCAACTTATTATTTTGGATGGGATAACAGAGCTAGTGCCTAGGCACCAGGCATGATTATTATTATTTTTTTTAATGAATCAAATTAGAAAAAAAATTAGGTTGCCTTCCAGCAAGAATTTTGTTTAACATCCTTTGCCTAACACTTAGTTTTCCCTTCTATTTTTTTTTTGTTTAGTAGTAGGTGTTTCTACAATCAATACATTTTGGTGTTGCTTCTTTCAAGTATTTTTTCATGGTAGATTTGGCCATCAACACTTGCATGAGTTTTACTTCTCTATCTTTAGGTGAGGTTCTCTTTTTCTTCTTTCTGGAGGCTGTTGACCTCACTTTTGGAGTGAGCTTTCAACTTCTTCATCCTAGGCATAAGGACTCCTCTAGACATTAAGAGTTGCTTAGTCTTAAGACACTTCCAGTGATTAGGTGAAAACCTAACTTAACCTTAGAGACTTAGAAGAGTTAGCCATAAGAAAGGGTTATACCTTAGGGGTATTAGGAAAACCTTCCTAACCTTTAGCTTGAATCAAATCCTTACTTCCATCTCTCAAGTCAACTTTAAATTCAAATCAACTTCAAATCAACTTTAAATTCAAATCAACTCCAAATTCAAATCAATTCCAAATTCAATTTCAATTCCAAATTCAATTTCAATTCCAAATTCAAATCAATTCTAAATTCAAACCAATTCAAATCAATTTCAAATCCAAATCATCAATCAATTCCAAATCAAATGATTAAAACCTATGATTGAATTCAAATCCCAAAATATTTCCTACGCCCTTTGATTTGATCTTATGGACTTAGCCAAATTCCAAATCTAAATCACTCCAAATTCAAAAGACTTTCTCATAGCCCATTTATATTCTCATTTATACTCACAAATATAAATGAAATATAAATTCAAATAATCAAAACTAATTCAAAACCAAAATCCAAATCAAATCAAAATCCAACTTATGCCTTTTCAAGTCAAAGTCTTGAACTTAACCAAATCAAACTCAAATCAATCCCTTGGATTTTCTTCATGATTCAATTAACCCTTCAATCACAAACCAAATATAAACACAAACTTCAATCATCAAATCAAAATCAAGCTAACCCGAGTTAAACCCATATTCACCTTTTGACTTGAAATTGTCAAATGAATCAAAACCCATTTGACTCCAAATTAATTGCAAATGGATTTATATTTCAATCAGAAGTCCATATGTGAGTTCAACCAAACTTGAATCAATCCTTGATCAAGCCAATTAACCCACTTAGGCTCACTTGACCCAAAGTGACCTAAAGCACCCTTTTGAGCCAAATTCTAATCCAACCCAAATTGGATTGAACTAAGCTCATCTAAGCCTCACATTATGAGCAACAATCATCCAGGATGATCAATCACCCAAATTGGGTCAAACTAAGTCAAACCTAGCCTTTTACCAAGTCAACACTTAACCCATATGAACCCAAACTAACCAAATTGTAACCTAAACCAAATTGATTGCAACCAATGGCTCAAGTTCACTCCAAATTAATTATTAAATTGACCAAAGCCTTAATTAAACCCAATTTGAGCAATTGGTCAACCTAACCCAACTTAGCCCAATTTAACCTTAAGGGTCAAATCAACCTAAACCCCAATCAAATCTAAATTGAACTTAACCAAAGCCTATAATATACTCCAAATGATCAACCAAACCCAAATCAAGCCATGATTCAACTCAATTTGGTCAATTGGGTCAAATTGATCAACTTAGCCCAATTTTAACCTTAAGGATCAAATTGGACAAAATCTAAATTAAATCTAAATTAAACCAAATTGATTGAAATAAATTGAAATAATGCAATCCAAATGGTCATTTGAACTTGACCCAACTTTTAGTTTAACCTAACCTATTTTGACCCAATTTGACCCAAATGGGTCAATTTGACCCAAATTAAATCAAATGAACTTCAAATGACATGAAATTTGGTCCAACTTACTTTTGACTCATTTTAAATATGCTCAAAATAAATTCAATGCCAAATAATTACTTTGTCTTTGGGTCAAGGGCATCCCATGAGAAAAGTCATTTGCCCAAGTGGTCATTTCTCTTCCTTAGCCACTTGGCACTCATCCATTGGTTCACATAGACACCAAGGACACTGATTTTCTGACCCAAGGAGTGGTTGGTGTAGCCATGACTCATGGGAGGTGAAATCACCTTACCTCTCCCATTGGAACACTTGGCATGAAGGACTCTCACCTCCCATTTTGACACCCATTTATCCTTCATGACAGCCACTTTCCATGCCTTAGCCAACCAAAATGAACCACCTAGGATGATTCTCTTCCATTCTCAACCACCCCAAGCCTAATGACAATACTTTGGAGCCAAAAAATTCAAAGAAATGAGGGATTTTTGGCCACTTTTCAAATCAAGGTATTAGAGGCTGAAGAAATCAACACATTCCCCTCATTTTCCTCCCTAGAGCTCCCAAAACCTATTAACAATCATCCCCACTTCATTTTGGAGAGAAATACACTAAAACTAATTGGATTTGGTGAAGAAATAGTGATTATTGGTGGAAACTTTATTACGACATGAAGGAGATCCAAGCTCATTCCAAGGCCTCTTCCCCCACTCAACAGTGCTCAGATCATCACCACCGCCAAAAATCATCCCCAGTGAGGAAACTTTCAAAAATCATAGCTGGCCTTAGGATCCTTCATTTGTGATAATTTTTTTTAACGATTTTAGAAATTTACCCTAGATAATCTTGCATTTTTATTTTATATCATCCCAATTAGAAAATAAAAGTTTTTGGTGTGAATCAATGCAAAAATGAGTCCATTTGGACAAGTTCTCACTTAGAATTTCTCATTTTTCTTCCCAAATTTGTTGGTTAACCTGCCCACCGGCCGATAGCCGCTCGATCCGTAGTTTATGGGATCGAACAACTCGGATCACACGTTGATCGCATGATCCTCGCCTTTAGATCAACGAATGTATGTTGGACCATCCAATATGTGATCGAACGGTCCGAATCAAACCGTGCAATGCGGTCACTATGCACATGTGGTTTCCGCTTGAAGGCTAGCGAGGGCACGCGTATGCCGCGCATTAGCACCCAGTGAGTGTCATCCATTTCCACATCGATGTCATGTGAATGTGTACTGAGGAAAAATGGATTTTCTTATTTTAAAAAAATTACTTAA
Organism: Cymbidium sinense; assembly: GCA_021442155.1. Taxonomy (NCBI): domain Eukaryota; kingdom Viridiplantae; phylum Streptophyta; class Magnoliopsida; order Asparagales; family Orchidaceae; genus Cymbidium; species Cymbidium sinense. The sequence goes on along the minus strand of CM038221.1, from coordinate 25,703,946 downwards.
ATCACCTGAAACTTCAAAAATTCATAGAAAATAAAATAGATAATGAAAAATAACAAACAAAGGCTCATTGGATTCATCTTTCTGAGAGGAGTCCAACAAACCTAAAATCCCAAATTTTACCAAATATTTTGAACTTAATTTGAATTTTAGTGAAAATCAAAATTTATTAATTAAACCAAAAATACATGTGAGATTAAGTTGAAATTTTCAAAGATTAAAATTGAAGTTAAAATACACTTACCATTAAAATTTTAAGTCAAAAGGACCTTTGAATTATAATATATTGAATTTTGAGTTTCAAATGATTTATTTTAATAAAATAAATTAACAGTCTTCATAAAAATCACTTAAATCAACTGAAACTTCTAAATTCATAACTAATTGTAGAAAAATTCAAAAAATATAAACTTAGGTTTATTTTAAAGATATTTCAAATTAGAAATCTAGGAAAATTATTATTAATTAATTTTGAATAGTAAATTTAGCTTAATTAAGATTTAATTATAAATGTAATTAGCCTAATTACTCCCTAATTAACCATCCCATTAATCTCAAACTTTTATGTATATTTATGGGGATGACTTCTGCCTCTCCTATTTTTTTGAGATTTTATTGTTTGCTTAGTAGATAAATCAATGGATTAAGCTTTAATCACCTTCTTAATGTAATTAGTGATAATTAAGCAAATGAATAATAAATTAGTCAATCAATTAAGCTTGTTAACCTTTGTTAATGATGATGAAGTCCAAGGAAATGGATTGGGACTCCCTCTTCCAATCTTTTCTTTAAGTCTTCTTTAATCCCTCTTAAATAATTAATTAATTAACCTCTTAATTAATTAATCAACAAAATTATTCAAAACCCAAATCATATCTGAACCTTAATCAATTAATTGAAAGGATTTAGGGATTGAGACGTAGGATCTCTTCTTTGTCTCATTCTTTAAGCCCATCTCACTTTAGTTGGCTAAGGCTAATTCAAATTTAATTAATTAATTAATTAACTTAATTAATCCATTGAATCTATTTCTCTAATCAAATCTTAGGTAGCTCTTTGGGTGTTCAATAACCCAAAGTAAGAGATATTGAAATTATGGTTAGCTCACATGTGTGAGAAAACCATAAGAGTAATTTGGTGAGCTCCTTAAGCTTAATTAATTAATCATTTATGAGCTAATTGCATTAGGCCCCTTTCAATTCTTAAGAGCATTGCAAATTTACTTTTCATGTGGTTGCATATCATATTAGCTCATAATTGTTTAATCAATTAACTTAAGGTGATATAGCTAAGGTTTAATTAATTCATTTAATTCATACCTTAACCTAACTAAATCATAAAATCAACTTAATTACCTTCTCATTAAACCAAAATTAACTTACACATGGGGAATGGGATTAGGACCAGCAAACCTCATTTCACTTAGCTCAAATCAAACATAAAAATAAAAATATCCTTAAAAGAACTTTGATTTGTTCTAAATAGCTTTATTTAGTATGATTGTCCTTAGGAATTAAGTGAGATGAATGAAATTGTGTGCTTACTTTCATTTACTTCTTTCCCTATAATGCTAAATGTTGCTTGTCATATGTAATCATACATGCATTCTTTTCAAAATTAACAAAAATTGAAATGATTTCTTTTATGTCAAATTGCATGTGTTGGTTTAAATTAAATATGTGAGGCTATTATCACTATTAAATCAAAATTAATGTTCCAAAAACATATGAATCAATATGTGGAGTGATATTAATTATAAATACCTATAAGTTGCATGTGTTGGTAATATAGAATATGCAATGTGAAGTCCTCTTTCCTTACCTTCTATAGATTCATATGGGATTCACAAATGTATAGTTCATTTGAAAAGAACATAACATTTGTCTAAATCTATCCCTATGTATCTCTATGTTAGGATTTAGGAAGAAATTCACATTATATATATATATATATATATATATATATATATATATATAATATATATATATAATCAACCAATATGGTTGTTTGCATTATTTTCTATTCTTATCATTTCTTTTTGCACATTCATTTATATTTGAGAAAAGTGGTATGTTAGTCTGGACATCCCGGGGCTGCAAGGCTTTAATTAGCCCCAAGTAGGACTCGTGCCTTACGCCCCTAGTGTAGAACAATAGCATCTTACTCACTTATAACTCTTATATAGGTGTACGTGTGATATGATTGATGAATAGAAAGCATGAATCAAATAAATCAAATATATAATTTTTGCATGGATTTTCCATCCTTATGATTGTTTCTACACTCATATGTATCTAAGCAAAGTGGTATATTAGTCTGGACATCCCAGGGATGCGAGAATTTAATTAGCCCTAAGTAGGACTTGTGCCCTACACGCCTGGTGTAGAACAATGGCGTCGTACTCACTTAAAGCTTTTATACATTTAAGTGTCCATGTAATTAATGGATGAAAACCACCTTTTTACAAAAGACATGCATTCATGATTCAATCAAAATGGAATATTTAAACCATAATTATACTCCCTTGCATTCATCATTCAAGTATGTTAGAAATCTAAATTGCATGTATAGATATGCTTAGGATTTATCCATGTGCTTGATATGCATGAGGGAAAGAAGTAAATGAATACATGTATATGATAGTAATTCATCACAATTAATCTTGAGATGTCTCTCTTATTTAATAATTTTATTTAAACAAACCTAAACTTAGGATTAATTAAAATATATAATAAGTCATTCACTAAAAGAAATTCATTAATTAACTTGATTTAGAAATGACTTAAGGTAGAGATGGAAGAGAGATTCCCTCTTTTTCTTCTCTTTATAACACTTAGTTGTTAAGTGTAAGGCAAATGAAATGAAAGAAAACACTAATTAAAACTTACAAATTAAATGAACAACTTAAAGTGAAACCACCCTTTGTAAATTAAATCCCTCACACTTAGCAAATTACAACTCTAAAGCCTTGTTAGAACATACCACACAGGCTTTAAATTAAACAAATTAGATTAAGTCACCACTTCTAGCTTTATGTTAGGGTGGTGCATGGTTTGATATATGTTTTTTTTGTGATGTATTATTTTAGACTAGATGTTAGGGTGTATGTGCGTAGATTGAATGGTAGGATGATCTTAGTCTAATCATTATCTTCTGTAGGGGATTGTGCTTAATGGGCACTATAATAAAAATATAAATGTTTTTGCTGCGCACGTTGCTTATGGCCCTAAGCATAATCCAAAAATAGGCCAGGTGGACTTGGTTACCCATGTGTGGGGTGTTAAGTCCAAATTATTTATATACATGCTTGGGATTGTGTGGTGTGTTTAGCTAATCTCTATTTTGCATATTTTAGTTAGATTTACTTTTCCCATTTTCATGTAATTTTTGCAATTAGGATTTGGAATGAATGTTATGGGAATTAGGATGAACATTGGTCATAAGACCAAGTCTTATGCATCATGTGAAGCCTTAGAGCAACCATACCCCAACTAACCAAAAGAAGGAAAGAAAGGAAGAATAGAAAAAATGAAGGAAAGAAGAAATTAAGAAATGAAGAATGAAGACCCCCATAACATAAATTCCTTCTAAGTTGTAATTATTTATTTATAATCTGGGTTGTATAAGGGTAGAGCTCAGCTACACATATTTCTTTTCGGATTTGTGCGGTGGAGCCCAACCACAAAGGCCTCTTATTCTTTTGTGCTAGCTTTATAAAAATTGTTTGATAGTTTGTTTAGTTTGTGCATTAAGATGACATATTTTTTTATTTTCTTCCATGCTTTTGCAATGGCCTGGATGCGATTAGGCTCTTAGGAAAAAAAATAAATTATTTATCTAATTAATCAATTCAAAATTAAAATTAAATAACTCATAACCTCACCTAAAGCCTCGGACATAAAATCAAGATAAAATATTTAGCAACCCCTTAGCTGGATGTTGTATATTTCACATCATGCATATAAAATCATCTTACTACACTCTTGCTTATGGAGGGCTTCCACCTTCGCTAGAGAACATGGCTTGACCTTTGAGAGCCATGGTGGAAACACACCTCCTTCTTGCTGATTTTGTCTCATAACCAATTTCTCATGCATTAGGCATATGAATCCCATAGCCTGTGAAATTAATTGTTCAAAAATGAAAATAAACTTAACAAATTTTTCATTAGACTAAGTCATGAGTTCATGCCCTACATGATCTAGTCTCTTAGGGAGTGAGTTTAAGGACTTAGCCTCTTTTCTAAAAAAAAATAGCAACCTAGCTATCTTGCAAAAGCATATGACTTACTTACATGTATTTAAAATCATAGGAGGAGTTAGTTGGCGGCCACCTCCATGCGGTTGTATGTCCAAACATTCGGGTGGTTTATCCTCTCTTGTGGAGGTAAATCATATACCCAATTTCACCTTAGATTTAGGTCATGCTTTGGCCCTCTCTAAAGCTTTCTAGATTTAGGATCCAAGGTTACTTCTCCCCTTTGTAAGCTATAAGCATAAATCCTCACCTCTTAGATATTTCCATTATCTTGTGTTGTGGAATTATAAGCCCTAAATTTTTAATAAAAATTCAACTTAAATAAACAATTCTCCTTTATTTCAAAATTGTAAATCCCAACCATAGGATATTTTGGGATGCTTACTAGGCTTCCTAGTATTATGATCATCCCCTACTCATCTCCTCTTAGTTTCAATAATAACTCCCTCCTCTTGATCAATCTCACTTGATCTTTTAAAAATAACCAATTGATTGATAGTCCTATCTTTAAAATCTTTAGAGATAATGATCATTTACCTTAATCAAGAGTATTCTTATGGACTATCATTCTTTAAGATGTAATTAACTATGGGGGCTTACCTCCATAGGGAACTTAATGAACCTGATTTAAAATAAAGCCTACTTTTCTTTTCCATGTAAAGTAGGGAAAGAATCTCTGGTACATGCGAAGACCCATTGTCCTTAGGAGTCTTTATTAGGTGATTAGGTCTATTGTAGGATGGTGACTTCTATCTTTCAAGATAGCACACTATTTTTCAATGTTGTACCCAATCACCCTAATAAGAACATCTAGGATCTACGTGGTGTCCAAACCAAAAGTATATTTCTATCTTCATTTTATCCACATAGATTGAAGATGGAAGTTTATAATAAATTTTCACCACAGAGGCTTTACTGATCTTTTGATCTCTTTTTCTTTTTGTTTGAATGCCCACCTCCCTTTAGTTCATCTAAGCTATCTTCTTTTGTTTTAATTTCAACTCTAGTTGTTCTTTCTTATTGTGGCTATGATATTGTAGTTTTCAATTTTAAGGAAATCCTTATGATCTTCATATACTTTTAACTTGTTAGTTTCATTCTCTATTTTAAGCTATAGTTCTCCCTTTTGAATTTCTATCTAAGGTTGTACTATAACTAAAAATGGTCTTTCTGGAATAATTGGATACTTAGGCACATCTTCATTGATATTCTTAATTATAAAATCAAATGAGAAGATAAATTTACCCACTATCACTAGCATGTCCTCCACAACTCCCTTAACTTGCTTTACTAAGTTATCAATGAGTAGTAAGGACACCGTGGTGGGTTTGGCTTCTTCTAAAACTAACGTCTTGAATACTTAGAAGGTATAAATTTTATACTTGTTTCAAAGTGTTCTCTTTTTATAGCATAAAAAAGGTAAAGCTACCTAAATCCTTTTTTTTGGGTTCTTTTCTCTTCAGTGTAGTAGTACATGCTTTAGTTAAAGCTACTCTTTCATGCTTCTCTAATTTTCTATTTTTGATAAAAAATTCTTCTTAATAAACTTCTTCTAGTTTTGCATCTATTTTAAGGCATTAGCAAAGAAAATATTAATATGACATTTTTTAATTCCTCCAAGAACTTTGAGAATTATTGATTCAACTTTTCTTCTAGAATCATAGAGTGAAAATAAGAGTAAGCACATATGGTGATGGGTTATCTAGAAATAATTTTATTTGGGTTACTCATCATTCTTTTCACTCCACTTTTGCTAATCCTTATTTTCATCTTCATTGGGTCAATCCTAGCTTATAATATATTCTCTATCAAACTACTTGGTTTTGGCTTATCGTGGCCATCCTCTAACTTCTTTTAATCTTCAATGAGATAGCTTTAACATGCTCCTTGGGATTCACCCTTGTGATGCTTGGGAGAACCCATGGCTGGCAGTTGGACAACTACTATAAAAGCTACCTTATCTAAAATTTAATGTTCTTAATTGTCATATCCTATCTTTGTAGAGAGGCATCATGCCTCGAAAGTGGCCTTTGTATGGACTATGAACTAAGTAGTGGTAATTATCAACTATGATAAGGCCTCCTTCAAAAAAGGTATTTCTAATTTTTGTTACTGATGACTTGGCTGTGAAGTGAATCCTAGTGGTAAATAGCCTCTTTGCTGATGAAATTTTGATGATTGTTTGTAACTACTTACCCCACTCGAGTTTTTTTTTTTTTTTTGGGGGTGGGTGGGGAGAGAGGTGTCTTTTCCACTAAATATTATGTGTTTGAGTATGTATTATTAGCCTATTGCTTCTTTATAATGCTCATTAGCTTTAAGTAAGGCTATTTGAATGGGTTATTAGTCTGGCATTATGAGTTATTTTGTTCTCCTTCACATTAATCTTAATGAAAGACATGATAATGCATCCTATGTGATGTCTAAAGATTATGTATTTATGTATTATTAGCCTATTGCTTCTTTATAATGTTCATTAGCTTTAAGTAAGGCTATTTGAATTGGTCATTAGTTTGGCATTATGAGTTATTGTGTTCTCCTTCACATTGATCATAATGAAAGACATGATAATGCATCCTATGTGATGTGAGAGTATTGAGCTACTCTACCAATATAGCAACTTGCATGGTGACAATTATGGTAAAATATTCCTCTTACATTATATCTTTGGGTTTCTTCAACATAATCCTTTCACTTGGCCACACGTAGTTATTCATGACCATCTCCTATAGTTAGTCAATTTTTTCTATTGAGTTTTTCTCATAAAAGTTTCACTAGATGCAACATGTGCTATGTATGTTCAGGTCTCTAGTGCTAAAGCCCACAAAATGGGATCTCTAAATCATTTGTAGGCTGGTAGGCTTGATCTCAAAGTTGTTTGTCTACATATGTGGCTTAGCAATAGCATGGGCATACAATACATTATTGGAAGTGCATAGTTTCTAAGTGTCGTTCCCTCATGCTTCCTCCATCTTCCAAATTTGCCATTAATAATGTTCATTCAATTTCTAAATCTTTAAGAAGTGGTGGTTCACCACTACAATGATGCGCACAAAATTGTTAACATGTAGAATAAATTAGAACAAAATAAAAAATATTAAATAAAATTAGTAAAGAAATTTAAAAACTATCTAAAGTAATAAAATTAACTTAGGATAAATATTGGCATTGTAATCTCTAGCAACATCTCCAAAATTTTGATGGGGTGCAGGATAAAATGTCCATGTATAGTAAATAATTGCCTCAAGTAATAATATGTGAGTAGAGTATCATTCCCATGAGTACTACATGTAAATTATTGAAATTGAGTTAATTATTTAATATATAGATGGTGAAATTGAGAAGCCAAGATAAAATCTAGAATCTACATCTGAATAAACTTGAGAAAGGCTATTAATTTCTAAGAGTAGAAATTTATGTGGTTGATTGATCTTAATATAAGTAACGCAAGAATTATGCTTCATTAATTTTATTCAAATTTTAACAAAGGAGTTGATTTTTACCAAAGTATGATTAAGATGATCATTATCTTTCTCTTGAATGCCTAAGGTCCTTATTTTTATCATGCAGACTCTTTACCACTTAGTGATAAATTTCATGCAAGAAAAATTGATCAACACACTTTGGATCTAAAAAAAAGGATTACATAACCTACAACCCATCACCACAATTTTTTATTTTTGACAAATCAATTTTCTTACCCTTAGTTCCAAATGGAGCACTTAATCAGTTGAAAGATAGCTAGTCAAATCAATAATTATTAAACCCAAAATAAAATACTAAGTATTAAAAGAAAAGAAAATTCTAGGGGTGTAAATGTATTAATTAAGTGATCTAAATTATAAATAAGACATTTCGCATGAAAGAAATAAAAGATAGAATCTAAATTAGATTCCACATTTTATCTAAATATGTGATCATTATATATTTGTAAGTTTTTCACTAAGTTAATGAAGAAAAGAAGATTATAGGTTTTCCATACTCTTAATGAGACTTATCAACCTAGTTAATTATATTTACTAACACCTTAACAAGAAACTCTTGATTAATGAAATCATAAATTTTAATTTTAATTTATTTTATATTAGGATTTCTAAAGAAAAATGGTTGCATTTTAGAAGAAATACTCATAGTAAATGCATCCCATATATTAATTATTAGTTTCCAAGATATAGGGTGAATCACCATAATAAAGCAAGATGATGGTATGATATATGAAATATCTATGTGATAGTCACTACTAAACCACCAAAGACTCTACGGAGTACAATAAACTCAAAGATGTTGTAGGTAAAAAAAATTAAGGAAAAATGCAAATATACTTAGTTCATATATTGTGGATTCATCATCCTGACCTATCAAGCCCATAGTCATTTAGTTAAGATAGGTAATCAATTCAACCCCAACTTAAATATGCTTTGTTAGCAACTAGGAGTTTCATCATCTAGAGTTGATAAAAATTTCTAAAGAAGAGAACTAGAAAGGTGGTGCAAGACTTATAGTCATAGCATGAGGAAAGGCATGCCTAAGTATAAGTTGGGTGATTTCCTAGTCATATGATTAGATTATCAAGATCAAACTTATGATCCTATCTGGGTTAGGCTACCACTACTTAATATACTAAGATTTTTCAATCATTACTGAAAAAATATACCTGCTTAATGTGGATATGCGTGATATGCAAATTATATTTCTAATGCATGCTTTGGTCAAGGCTATGTCATGAAGGGTGCTGATGGCTAAAGCTATGAAGGCTCAACCTTATATCCCATATAAGATATACAAAGGACCTTAGAGATTTTATTTTTAGAAAAGATGGCTTGATCATGCCGTAATTTTAATCTTTAAATGGTTACCCTAACCAATTTTAAAAATTACATAAGATTGTAATAAAGTTAATAGAAAATATAATTTTTGACTTAAGAGCTTATCATAGCATATAGACCTTATACAAATACACTATAATAAATAAAATAAATGTGAGAAAATAAAGCAACCAATATAATCAAATAATTACTATGCTATGATGGCTATAAAAGAATATTGGTCAATAGGACAGTGCAATTGGATCACACACTTATACATATCCCCAATTAGAAAATACAAAAGGGTATCCAAACTCTACCAAAAAAAATATGCTTAGATAATAATTAAAATATAAATTAAGTTTATCCTTATTCCTAGACCTTCTTTTAATTTAGAATGTATGTTTGTCTTTCAATGAAGGATACAAACAGGTACTAGTTAGAAATTTTAATTTATATTTCATTTTTATATCAAAATAAACTTTGAAAAAGGTTATAAATACATAAAATTTAAATATCTAAATGGAGCCATAACAAAATAATAGAACTTAAGTAACACATCACAGAGCAAAGATAATATCATAGATTTATTAATTTGACATACAACCTCCTATGTAGTAAAATAAAAGTATTGGTCAAACGTCTATCATATATAGAAAATATATTTCTATGCTAAAATAATATAATATTATAGTGACATAGCATATTATAATTTGTATAGTCAATTAAAGTAGATGAATTCTAGCCATTGCAAATTCATCTTGAATAGCCAAAAAGGTAGCATAAACAAAATGATTTAGATATAACCTCACTATGCTAGCTACTATAGGGATGTCAATCATAGCACTTAAGTGAGTGCAAGTCAGTGTATTCTCAAGGACAATCTTAAAGGAGCTTGACTTAACAAACTAAGTTAACTAAGAAACTTAATCATCCTAAGGCTTGCCACTTTTATGTATTTTATTGAAAATAAAGTGATAGGTTTTAGGTTTTCAAGTGTCATTAATTGGTCATATAAGAATTTGTCTATGCTTAAATAATCTTATTATTTAATTAATTTTTAACTACAAATAAGAATTACTTAACCATGACTTAGCCAATGTTTAGGATCTAATAGGTCATAATCTAATTGAAAGTGTTGATTGTCATGCATATGCATCAATATCATAAATAATAGTTAACACAATCAACCATTGGATGAGAATTTAATATTCAAGCAAAGCTTGAAGACTCAAAATTTCAAACAAAGCAATACAAATATTGTAATGTTTAGGTGCTAAGGGTGAAATGAATGGAGATCATCCATTCAAAAGAAAAGGAATAAGACTAGGTATAAAATGCTTAAGTAATGATGTTATTCAATCTTAATATTGACTGAGCTAAGGAATGACTTAGTCATGTGTGCATTACTAAGTTGAGCAAAGATTAATCAATAATAGTTGGTAGTCTTAATTGAACATGTTCCAAAAAGTTCATAAAGTTCATCAAAATTTTGTAAGGTTGTTAGAAGCCAACCATACTAGGTATGTGTTAGGTCATGTGTATAGCCAATTCATGATGATTTCTCAACAAAAAATTATGATTGAAGGGAACATCAAGGGTATCAACTCAACATGTGTCTTATGCATGAGAGGATAACACTTAACTTGAAAGATTAATTATATGTGGGAAGACTCAACAAATGAAGCTTGCTAAATTGTTAAAGGAAATGATGTGTCATGATGTAATTATCTATCAAGTTGGTCAACAAATTAATAAAACCTTAGATTGTTGTGTAGGGTATGTAATAATAGTTTATGTGTTTCCCCAACAAATTGATCTACCTCAGAGAGGTGTTCATCTTATGTTCACATGAAGTGGTGCAAGGGGGATTGACTGATATAATCAACCCTATAAAGGTAACAAAGTTGAGATCAAATTAATTAGACTTAGAGATCTATGGGGTCAGTGTGTGCATATGGTAGACGCCTAATCTAATGCAAATGTATGCAAAGAAGTTGAGACATACACAAGTGTTTACAGATTTTTTCCTTGAATTTTCTAAGATATTTACAATTTGAAATGATACATATTATAATTTTAATACAAAATTCTAAGTTAGCTCACGTTCAATAATATTGTTTAGCTTGTGGGCTCCACTTGGTGAAGTGGGCATCAGTTGCTAATTAACCACCAACATGAATAATTTATTTTAAAAAATTATTTTATGTTGATTGGTGTTTTAAATTATTTTAAATTATAAGAGTTTATTTAATTTATTTTCATTTTAATTAGTTTTTATTTGATTGTATAAGATTTTATATTCATCTGTTATTTGATTTTAATTGGTTAAAGATAATTATGCAAAGTTATTAGTCATTCTTATTTATAAAGTTCATTCTAGATTTTATTAGAAATTTTAATAAATTTATTTTAATTTTTTTAAATTATTTAAATTATGTTATAATTTTTATGATTTTAAGTAATTATTAACTATTTATTCAATAAACTATTAAATTAAAAAAATAATATTTTCTTATGTGAGAATAACTTTTTACAATAAATATAAATTATTATTTTAACTATTTATGCATTTTAAGTATTTTTTACAAATTGCTAACCATTTTTTATTATATTATATTATCATATTATATCATAAAATTCAAGTTAAATTGAGTTTCATTGTTCAAACTATAATAAAATTTTATAAAATCTTTATGGAATGTCTAGAATTTCAATATAAACATTTAGTGAATTATTCAATATTTTATGAAATTATCTACATTTTTATCAAATTAAAATATTGCTTAAATTAATTCAAAAATTCATTAAATTTTTTTACTTTATTTTCAAATAGATGAAACTTTTACAGAAGTCTTAAATTGATATCTAAAGCATTCTTTTAATTTTTATAATTTTCTTTAATATATTTTAAATTTTGTTTTATTATTTTTGAAAAATTAGTTAACTCATTTGAAATTCATAATTATTTCATTTTAAGTTAGAAAATCAAAAGAATTTTTTAATGAATTTAGATAATCATTTAACAAATTTTCTGATTTTTTAATAAAATTTTTAAATTTATTTATTACTTTTTATATTTTTGAATAGTGATGCACCAAAATAAAAATTACATATCTTATTCATTTTGATTGAGAAAATTATGAATTGTTTTCTATAAGCTAGTTTCATGTTTTAAACAACCTTGATTTTTCATATTGTTTTTGTTAAAAAAAAATGTTAATTTTTTATGATTTTTTAACATTAAAAGAATGAAATCATAAATTTATAACTTCTTTATTACAATTCCAATTAATTTAAGATTTTTAAATGATATTTCCATCATTATTTTACACCTATATATATATATATATATATATATATATATATATATATATATATATATATATATATATATATATATATATATATATATATATATATATATATATATATATATATATATATATATATATATATATATATGTATATATATATTATGTGTGTGTACAAGTTTCATGATTTCGTGATTTTTAAGTGCTTTGATCATTTAAAATAGAAATAATTTAAATTTTTAAAATTATATTTAAGTTAATTACACTAGGTTTAATAATTTTTAAGTTCTATGTTTCAAAAGGCTTCAACCATAAAAATTTCAAACATGATTCAATTTGGAGAATTGAAGCAAAATCAAAAGAGAACCTAAGGATTTATGTTTGGATAAATCAGGGCATTGGATTTAAATTGATCAAATTCAATGGACTTATAGCACATAGTTGTAGTGGGATATGACTAAGGACTCCTAGGTTAGGCTCGAGTCATCATGACTTGAGACTAACTAAAGAAAAATTCCCTCTCTAAATCTTTTGAAGCAAGTTCCCTCACAAAAAAAAAAAGCATGAAAAGTAGAGAGGAAGATATCCCATTGGTCACTGAGCCATGGGGTAGCCTAGGAAGTTCATATGACTAAGGTAAAATACAAAATAACTAATGAGAAGATAATTCATACTTTGGGAGGGTTAGCTTCCTTGAGAGTTGAATTGGAAGCATCATCTAGCTTGAACAAACTTGCTTGTAAGTTTTCTCAAGTTACCTCCCTCCCTCTAGTTTAATGTATAAAACAAAATCCAACAAATTATGTCCACAACTTGGTCTTATGATCAAATATGTTACTGAAGAGGTAGGGGAAGTTGTGTTTCAAGTTATGGGATTGAGGGGATGCTAGATAACAACTTAATTTAGCCAGTTGATAGTGTATTTATACAATTTTGTAAACTTGAGCTCAACCCATGGTTATGCTTAGATTTTTTGTTGGACCAAAGATGAGCTCCGACTAGATAAGGCTACTAAGGATGGGAAGGTGGCAAAGGTTTTAGTGAGTGAATATATATGGATCCAAGTTGATCCAAAAGTAGTTTGCCATTGGAGGATCTTGTCGCCTCTCTTATCTAGCCTAAATTATGCTATGAGTTGATTGAGCTTAATGGGAAATATGTTTAGTTTTAATTTAGAATAAAAGATAGCAATGCTAATTCACTATTTTCTATGTTTGTAGTCCATAATAAAAATTTTGATCAGTTTTAACTTAATGGGTTAATTTGACCCATTAGAGGTTATCACTTTGACCTTCTTATTTGACCACAATATTTGGTTAATTTGGTTTGATGTGATCTAAGAAAGTGTAGAGGACACTCTCCTCTATTTCATCATTAAATTTCAAGAAAATAGTTGCCCATTTGATTGGACAACATTAACTTTGAAGTGAAGGTATGCTCATTTTATCCTAAATTGAATACTTTGACTTATTTAATTTATTTGACCCACATGGAGTAGTCAAATCAATTTAAGTTCAACTAAATTATTATTTAGGACATCTTCTGCTATAATGATGCCCAAAAGTTGAATATTTATGAAAGTTATGATGGTCTAATTAATGCTCTAAATAGCATATAGGTGTTAATGAGTCAAAGCCATTCTCAAGACTTTTTTGGCATTTAACTAATAGATAATTGGGCCAAGTAGGTTGTGATATAGTACAAAACATCAAGAAAAGTTATTTGAATTTAGGCCAATCAATTTAATGTTTAGATTAATTTGGTTGTTATAAGCTTAATTTACTCAAGTAAAGGTCAAAGAGTGTCAATTGGGTTAATTTGATGGAATTAATCCTACCAATAGCACTTGAGTGTTCATTTGAATAAAAATGAAGTCAATAGAAAGTTTGATGATCATTAGAAATATTTATTGATGCAAGATTGTATTAGGCCTAAGGTTGAGCTAGTTTGACTAACAATTGGCTTTATTATTTATGGACCATCTAAGTGATTCTTGCTAAAATATTTGGTGACTAGTAAATAACATAATCAAAAGATAATTTATACATAAGCATATCTCTATAGTCATTTAGCTTGATGATTAGGGCTCTAGTTCCCAACTCATAGAGGCTCAAATTTTAATACTCTAAGTAGGATGACTCCCTCTAAGGTAACAGGACCCTCTAGTAATAACATCTATGAGTGTGTTGGACTAAAAGATCTTTTGGTTATCGAGATGAACTAGAAGGTCAATTAGTCATCATCACTCTTTCCTATCAGTGACAAGCAAGTCAAAAAAAAGTACTCTAATTAATACTCTCTTAATAGAATGAAAGGAAAGCTTATACCATTTGATATTATTTAGATATTACATAACTTACTTGAGTTATAGGAGCTCATTGTGCTGGAGCCTCCCTTGAAAGTCATGCTAGCCTTTTCTTGTTAATGCACTTAACAAACTTACAAACTAGGAAGGGCCTTTACCCATAAGATATGTTGCCATATGCAGTAACCCTCTCTCTACTTTGTTTTTGGTAAGAAAACCCTTGGACAAGCATAGGATATGTTTCCTAAACTCAATCTATAGAAAAGAGGTAACCTCATTGTATTATCATTCTATGGGTATTCTTAGACATTTAGTCTCGGCTCCCTGAACTTCCACAATTATATTCAATACTACCTATAGAATTGTCTATAGACATAGAAAAGTCTTAACAAGAAGAATAACTTGATGATAGTCAATCTTCAAGTGTGATAGATAATTTTTAAAATTTAGGTTTTAACTCTTACCTCATTATCAGAGGGAGTAGAATCACTGCATGAATCTCCTTGAACTTACTTGCTTGACAAATTTAAAGATGATGTCCAATCTAGCACACGATACTAGATGCATAAACTAGTGGGTGATACTAAATTTAAGACCTAAAATTCACTATTAAATGACCAATGCTGATATACAATCATCATACATTATACACTAGTTAGAGGATGAAATACTATATTCTAGTAGCTTAGCCTTACTACAAAAGCATACCCACAAAGAAGCATCATAAAATAGCCTTCATGATCAAGTAATCCAATCTAATGGAGCAAATCAAAGAAAAGAAAAATGACACTAGGTACACTCAAGGATGGTTATGGGAGTGTATGATGATTCTGTGTGGTAAGACTTACAAGTCACTTGTATGTGTGTATCCTAACCATATAGTGCATATGTAAAGTCAAGAAACATTTTGTAGGTTGGATTTTAACACAACTCTTACTTAAGTGTTTGGTGACCTAGGCTCATCCTAGTTGAGATAACAAATAACTAAGGACATCATAGTAACCTTTTTTTTTGTGGGCACATGAAGGCTTAGACCCTCCTAAAAATCTAACTAGGGAATGAATCTATAGATCATTGATTATGTTATGGAAATTTCATTTAATATATTTGGAATGTTGTAGATGAGTTTTAAAGATCTAGATTCAATTAGATGACTTAATCAGAGAAGTTGAGTTTCGGTGACCTAGACTCTACTAGAAAAAGGTACACTTATAAATCATCTTAAGTATCATTATAACTTCATGAATTTTGGTGATCTAGATCCTAATAGATAAATGTAAAGTTATAAACCACTTAGGACATAACAGTAACTCTATGATTTTTGTGACCTGGACCCTATCAGAGAAATTGTGGACCACTTATGAAGTCATGAAGTTTGGTTCTATCATAGAAGAGTGAAGTTGCAAACTACTCAAGACATTATAATAACATCTTTCATCATGGGTATAAATGAGATTTTATAGTCCAACCATGTTTGACTTGTATTTCAACTTCTAAAGAGAAGAGGATAAGATAAACCATGAAAAAATATAATTATAATCTGAAGCCAAATTGAGAGAAAAGGTATTCTCCAAGTGTTTACCATTTTTCATTTAATGTTATTTACATATTGTGTGAGAGCATATTAGCTCATATTTGTGTAGTGCACACTAAAGTATTTCCCCTTTTAATACATTATGGGATAGTGATGTTATGTAAGTGGTAAGGCTCATTAGCTTTATGGTTTTATGTCAATCTTATTGATAATGAGTGAGTTTTGGTGATCTAGACCCACCTTTGAGAAAATATTGGGGTATTATAGGGAATGAACCCTATGTACAACTTCATTGTGTGGTAAATGATTTTCAATAGACCAAATTCACCTTAGAAAAAACTCGTATTAAATATTCACATTTAAGGATGAGTTTTGTAAGAACTTTCATTAGTTAGATCCAATCTTGATTTTTGGATTAAAATCATTTGGATAGAAGTTTTGAAATTTTTGGGTGGTAAATATTGAGAATTTCTTAGGAAAGAAGTCTCTTTAGTACAATTTGACTATCTATGTGCTCTATTTGGAAGAATAAGAAGATGTAATCAAGTTTGTAGAGTTATCAAAAGAAGTGGTGTATGTCATGCATCATTCTACTTAAGATTTTATGATATAATATTTAAAATATCTCAAAAAAGTGAAATATACATCTCAAAATAATAAGACATGTATTTCCTATCAAAAATATACAAAAGGGTATATACAAAATAGAACTAGTACACCCACCTTTTATAAAACTATTTTATTTTATTTTTCTATTACAGTACACACATAGATTATATATATCATATGTCTATTAATCTTAGTTGGATCTTGTGAAGTAGTCACATCCTAAGAAATTGGATAAATGAATCTGCATCCCCTTGTCTAGTAAAGTAGAAACTAATTGAAACTATGGATGAGTAGAGTGAACATATGCCATCCTCAGGCTAGATCTCAAGCAACTGAGCACACACTAACAAAACTCTTAAGTGGATGATTATAAAATATATCCCAGACACTGTGCTTGAATCCAAAATATAAATCATCAATCAACTAAATTTGACTCATCAAACCTGCTACTTTTCACTAAATTAGTACACATAAAATCTCATCCATAATGGTGAAGATCATAGAGTCATCTATTTATAAGAGATGATCCATAATTATATATGGTGGAGGATCCTACTCGATTAATAAATGATGATGAATCTGGCAAGGTGGAGGTACGAGTGGATCATTTGGATAAATGTTTTGGGAAAGTTGTTGTTGAAGTACCTCCATATCAAGTCTATATTCAAACAAAGAGGTTGGGATTTTGGCCTTTCCAAAGAAGGAATGATATCATATTGTAAATTTGACATACTTTGTAGTGTTAAACTCTCTACAGAGGTATGAGTACCAACAAAATGTGTCACTAGAAAAACTTGGTCATGAGTCAAACCTATTGGAATGGAGTTAGGATTGTTGTTGCTCATTTCCCTAAGAAGAAGTTGAATATTAGGAATATAAAGCATTGGCTTAATAGACAAAAAAAAAAAACAAAATTTTAAGAATAGTATTTCTTTAAAAATTTATCATTTGTAAGAGGTAAGGGATGACTACCATCTTTATCTATAAAAAGATATGCCGCTCCTTCCTACACATCTTCTATAACAAAAGGACCTTCCCATATAGGTTCAGACATTCAAATTTAATTTCTTCCAGTAATAATTAGTCTTTTTAAGACTAAGCCAAAATATACAATAGCAAACATTCTTAGTATGACTAGTTTGTCATGTGCTCGTGTTATACAAGCATAATAATATTCTAAATTTTGTTAAGCTTGCAAGTGGAGCTTATCAAGATTATCCAACTCATCTAACTGAAGGTGAGTATTTTAATGTCTGTCAAGTTTGGTAGCTCTACTTTTAAAGGAAGAACTACTTTAAATACAAATATTAGTGTATTGGGGGTGTAAATATATTAACTAAGTGATATAATTTATAAATAATATATTTTAGAAGAAAAAGGTAAAAGCTAGAGTCTAAGCTAAATTATATTTCTTATTTGAACATGTGATATATATCTATTTATAAGTATTTCACTAAGTTAATCAAGATAAAAGCTTATGAGCTACCCATTCTCCCAAAGAGATATATCTACCCTTGTTAATTACAATTATTGATACCTTAGTAAGATTACTCTCAATGAATGAAGACATAAATATTAATTTTTCTTTATTTGTATTGGAATGTTCAAATAAAAGGGTCTCAATTTGGCAAGAGTTAACATAATAAGACTATATATATATATATATATATATATTGAATGTCAATTTGCAAGGTAGAAGGTGAATCATTGTAACCAAGTGAGATGATTGTCCAATATATGAAGTGCATATATGATAATTACTACTAAATCTCCAAAGACATTGCAAGAAGTACAACTAGCTTAAATGGGTTATAGATAAAGGGAGGATACTAAGGAAAAAGTAGAAATAGACTTATTTGGGATCTTATGGATCCAACATACCAAGTTATCATCCTCATAACCAATTTAGCTTGGGAAGGTAGTGACCCAAACCATTTGGAAGGTGCTTTGTCAATATACACAAGTTGCATCATTAATAATTAGTCTCATGGCCCAAACTAAATAAATAGCAAGTCTCCCCTCTTAAACTCATATTGAGAGCAATGACAATGAAAGGAGAAGGTCCCCTCGCCCTAAGAGAAGAGAACTTAAAGAGAAGTAATCATTAATTTTCTACTCTAACAAGGTCATCACCTTATAAAGGAGGTGGCCTCCCTCGAGGAAAGTGTAGGCCCATTGAGGTAAGAGTCAGTCAATCTAGAATGAGGCTAGAAAATGAGCTACAGCGGTGGAAGGCACAAGAGGTGGAGTCTCAAAGGAGGTTGGCAATTGTAGAGGCTGGGTTGACTTCACTTTGACATCAAGCTGAACCAATCGGGTTTTCCCTCCTTATTATTGGTGCCAACTTTATCTTTAATTAATTGTATAGTGAAAGGCTACTCCTCGAGGAGTGGAACTTAGATTCAGTGTAAAAAAATTTAAGAGATAATGTGTATAGGGGGTTAACGAGTATGTTTTTGATTTTATTCATTATGATAATAAAGTATATTTATAAAAAAAAACTCACATTAGTTACCCGTCTCTTGAGTGTCGAGTTTTTTGTGATCTTTTTGGGGATGTGCACTACTTTAGATTTTTGTAAAATTTTGTAATAATTTTTTAATTTAATGATTGATATAACATTCATGTTATCGAGCCCTAGTTGTGGCATCTATTAATTGCCTTTCACCATAGTAAGTTGAATTTTTACTACATTTCACCCTTCACTTTGAGCAAGCAACTTCTTGTTCTCTTGCTCACTCTTTTAGCTTTTTGTGAGTATTTGTGAGACGTGGTGATGACGGATCTAAAGAAAGTTGCTAGGTTTGTGCAAACCAATGCTAAGGAATTGCCCAAACTTCATCCATTAATCACCTCATCCATCTTAGATAGTTATTTCCAAGGTAATTCAAACTTTTTGGTGCAAGTGGAAAACAAAGATGAGCAATTCAACACCATCGACATGACAAGTTGTGTGTCCCTTTGAACCATTTTTGGTGTGGCTTTCACTTCCTGCTATTGAGTGGGTGGATAGCCTTGGCTACTATGTGGCGGTGCCCGCCCAAGTCTTGCCAAACTCGATGGCAAGCATCATTACCAACTTCATCTTTTTAAGAGAGGAGGGACTAGTGTGCAGCTTCCCTATCTTCTACCACATCTTCATTATTAAGGGGGAATCCAAATAACACCATCCAATTTTTGGTGGTTTTGTTAAAAATCCTCAGCCTGTTGAATAAGATCAAGAAGTGGTATTCAAAGCCTTGCTTCATGAAAAGAACAAATGGTTGGTCGGTGCCTATTATTCCTATCTCATCTCTCGATAGACAAAGTGAAGGCCTTAAGGAGAGTCTACAAGAGAAGGTGAAAGGTAAATGTTTGGACATCTACCACCATCTCAATTTTAGCAAAGTCCATGAGTTCCTCTTTAGTACATATTTCATATTATATATGCAATTTGTAAGTTTTATTATCTTATTATGTTGCTTGTTGGCTGAGGACAATGACTCAATGCACCTCATTCTTGCTCCTGAGAATATCACTTTTCTTGAAGAGTATGAAGGGGTTAGCGATAGCCATCCCTATGTAGTTAGCTGATGAAGTGGTACTAAATTCTCCTGTCAAGAATTCAAAGAATAAAGCAATGATTGGCACCCTTTGTGATAGCTTGTGTAAGAAGAATGGGTTCGACAAAGACCTAGAAATATACCATGAGCAACTATATTACTTACCACCTCAAGATGTTGAGTGAGGTGTTAGAGCTAGGCTAGCAAATATACTGTGAGCAACTACACAGTTTAAAATTTTAAATTTAAATAATTTAAAACTCAAATAGCAAAAATTTATATATAGTAAAAAAACAAATAATAACATTTAGAAAAATAAATTTTAATTAAAAGTCTTTAATTTTCTTTTAATTATGAGTCATTGGATGAAAGCCACTTTCTTCTAATTATAGGCTCTTATGATTGGTCAAAGTCTTTCTCCTTGAGCTCTTTGAGCAACATCATTTCTTATTTTCTCAAAAAAAACTCTTATTTGGAGAGATAAATGGATGTGACCAAATAATTATTCATTAGTAGTGTTTTTTGGTTCTAATAATTTTATAAACATTAAGTTTTCATCAAGTGATACTTGTTCCTTCTATAAAATTATCATCTTGCAAATATGAAGTTTTGTTAACTTCATCATATATCTTGGTCATGGATACATTTATAGTATTATACTATATGGTAGATGATGCTATCGAGAAGATAAAATTGGTGTAAAGTTTCTTTAAAATTGGTAAGAGGAGTTTATGTCAATGGAATAGATTTTCAAATAAGATATTACTAATGAAAGTTTTTTATCCCTTAAGTTTCTCATAAGTGCATCAACATTTGAATTCTATAACTTTACTAGATAATAAAAAAATCATAATATCACCATAAGATAAATTGTAAATGAAATGTCACCAAACATTTCTTTAATCAAGAATCTCTCAAACTTTTGTCCCAAATAAAAATTTTGATATAGCTTTGGATTAGACTTCCCTAAAGATTTGAAGTTGCTATATAAGTGGTTACTTATTTTCTTGAGTCATGGGGAATGTATAATTGATATTTATGCTGGTTTTGGGGAAGAAGGGATTGGGAAAGCAAAATAAGAGTGCTTTGTTAAGAGCATGCAAGTAGGGATAGAACGTTTAAGGATTCTGATGGTGTGTCCTTGCATTTATGGAATCTTACGGATATTGTAGGGAACTATTTAAAGAGTACATATAGAGTTTTCATAGAGAAAATGCAAGAAAAACCAAAGCTAGATCTAGGGATGCTAGGCTAAGCCCAAAGTATAGTTTTGAGTTTCTTGATTTAATGATGAAAAATGGTGAAACTCATGGAACTAAAAACTCTTTTAATGGGTAAAATAATATTTCTAATAATCTTATAGATTATATAGTAGTTTTTGAAGGATTTTAATGGCAAGAATACATCAAAGAGATTTAATGTAGGCCACTAACCTTTTATTAAATTTATAATATTATTTTTAAGTATTAAAAGCTTTAAAATTTATATGAAAGAATGGAGAAGATATAGGAGAAGGATGCTACAACAATAAAAGAGTTAATTTTAAGAGAAATATTTATATAACTTACTATAGATGTAAATAAGAAATATGCTACAAAGCAATTTTTAAGTTAAAGAATTTATCTTCCAAGCATTATTCTAATAATTTTAACACCCATTTCTTTTGTAATCATAAATCCATTTTATTTTGCAACATAAAATAATTGTAGTGTTTCACATGAAATTAAAATTCAAATTAGAAGAGAAAACAAGAGTTAAGGGACAGTAATGTGAAGGGGTGTAATGATAGTTAAAAACAACTTTTAAGAAGTGTAACTAACTCTTTTCAAAAAGGATTTATAATTATTTAATGTGAGAAATATAATAATTACAACATATATATCTTTTATAATAATTATAAAAAATATAAAAAAATTTATTTACAATTCTTCAATACATTTTTATCATGAGACCATATTTGATAGCAACTTTGTTCTTGCTTTGGGATCTTGTGTTTGGTCTAGTTCTCTCTCCTTATGGTTATTATGTTATCTCTATTTTTATTGGCATAATTAATTCTCCAAACAATATACTTTGCATTAACTACTTCTATAAGTGATGATTATGCCCTCGTAGAGTTTATCCTATAAATTAGAGGTTTGCTAGCTCCTTCATACAGCCTGGCAATGTATAAGTTTATGGTGTTAAACTATATAATAGATGATTCTATTAAATAAGGCAAAGTAGATAATATGAGAATAGGACAATACTGAACTAGATTTCCAAGGTACATTAAATAGATTTTTTATAGATAAAAAAAAACATAAGAAACTAATTTTAGAATGTTTTGCATGACTTCACCAAAAAAAACATATAGCCCATAGCTTCCCCATGAGATTACTTAAAAATAAATCCACCAAATAATTATTTAACCAAAAATATAAAAAACTTTTGGTTATAATACCATATTGATGTGCCTAAGGTAATTAATACGACACACAGTGTTGGAGAAAGAAATTGACCAAGAGCTCAATGCGAAAAGGATGTTCCAACTAAGTAAAGACACATTACAAAAAATAATAATAATAAAGAATTTTAGTTAGAATCTATCTTTTTAGATGCTTTATTTTTATTGTATAAGCTAATGCAATTATAATTCTAAAATTTTAAATATTTATAAATTTTAGAAATTTAAATTAAATTTTTTAAAGTTTTTTTTCAAATTCAATGTTTTGAATTATTGAAATTTGAATTTTCAAAATGGAGGAAATGCTATTCAATCTTATTAGAAAACTAACTATTTGGTTCCAAAATATCAAATAAGCATCCTTTGCTAGACACCACTTATTTAGATAGAATAGTTATTCTTGGAGCAACCAACCCCTCCAAAACTAATTATATAGTCAACCTCCCTAACTCCTTCTTCCTCCTTTTAGTTAATTTGAAAATTAATGTAAACTTGTTTAAATAATCTTTTACTAAAATAAAAAATAATTTTATATGTGTTCAGTATAATTTTGGAGTGTTATTCCAAGTAGGAGACTTGGTGGCTATCTTCAAGATTGGAGGATTAGGTGATTCCTTCAGCCCTTGTCACTTTAATGAGGATATATATATATATATATATATATATATATATATATATATATATATATATATATATATATATATATATATATATATATATATATATATATATATATATATATATATATATATATATATATATATATATATATATATATATATATATATATATATATAAACACACACACACACACACACACACATAATTGTGTAACTCTTCCAATAACCCTCGCATACCTAATAAAATCACTTTTCCTTTAATTCCTTATATAATTATAAATCAACTACAAGTACTTTCAGCCCATAATATTTACTCTAAACTATTCTACTAAAGGGAAAAAAAACTAAATTAGGGTTGCTAGCTAGAATAAGTCTCTTTAAGAGCTTATTTCATTCATAACACCATTTAGTCGGCATAAGAGTTTTAAAATTTTGTGAAACATTCTATAATCCAACTAATAAAATTCTCCTTCACTAAGTATTGTAGCCATCAGTCCCAATTTTAGTTCACCCTATTTAAGCCTTAATCTTTCTTCTAGTGCTCTCAATCTAGATGTGAGCACATGCTTAACCAAACTATATTGCATGAAAATTAAACCGTACTCCTCAAACTTTACCAAATAATATATATTATCTTAACACCTTTTAAAGGCCTTAAAAGCTTTAATTAAGCCACAAATTAAAGGTTGAATCCTAGTCCTCATCAAATTTATATTTGAGCATAAATAAAGAAGAAGCATTAGAGGCTTCACACTAGAGAATTATTTGCTTTGAAAAGTAATTAAAGTTGGTGAATTTAAAAATTAATAGCACATTATTCTATAATTTTTAAGAATTAGTTTACTACTTTTATGATACTTTATCATTTATTGCAAAAATTAGTTAAAATAATATGTTTAAGTCAAATCTATGAATCATTGTACTATTGTCAACTTGTTGAGTCTACTTTCATTTGCTTAGCCTATTTTAATCTAATTTTTTCATGTGTACTAAATCAGTGAGGGAGTATCCACATTCAAAATAAATCTTAACCTAGATTTCACATTAGATATCGTATATTAATTCTTAAGTTTTATTTGTAATCTTACAAGGAATTTTTGGACTAATCATTTTTTTATCTTAGTTTATATTTAAATGAAGGCACCAAAATTTTTGAAATTCATTTTCCAAACATTTTTTATTATATTATAGCCAGCATCCATTACACACATTTAAAAGTTTTATGATTCAAGACACATCACATTTGTATGGTCATTACATATTCATCACTCATAAGCATGCCACCATAATCTACAAGCATGGATTAAGTGAATAACATATTTAGAAGAGTAAAAGATATGTCAACCAAATAAGCACATGATCCTAACAATGGTGTTAATTTCTACTCAATATATTTTAATAATGGTTTTAAATTTCAAACTTAGAATTTTGGATGTTAATAGAAAATTATGTGTATAACTATGCATGATGACTCTAAATTTCTAAACTTCATTTTTATGAGAAATTATGTGAATTATTAAGTTGTTAGATAAAGTGAGAAATAATTAAAGTATGTTACCATGATAATTCTATAAAAAGGTGTGTGTATGTGTGTGTGTGTGTGTGTTCTTCCAAAATGGTGTGATTATAAAATAGCTATTTACTTATCACAATTCTAAGGATTAAACAACACATAAGTCCAAGAAGATAAAATGAAGTTAACAGCAATATAATTTATATTGAGGTCAAGAAAAGATGAAAAATAATTACAAGTTTTGTCATTTAAAAGATATGAAAGTTGTAATAAAAGGAAAAAATGATGACTCAAAAGATGGAAAGCCCCTCATTCGGACAGCCCCACCCCGCCAAACAAACCCCAAAAAAAAAATTTTAAAGTGCACATAATTTTACATTCCTACACAAAAAAAATTCACATTATATATTGAAACAACATAAGAACCATTATCACCACCCAAACAAAATAAAAAATCTCAAAACACACCATAAATACATCAAACCCCACAAGCCATTCAAAAATCCAAATCCTTAATTATACATCAAATGGTAAGCTACATGGACAATCAATAAAACTATAATTCCTTAGTATTGGTTAGCTTTATTTTTCTAAAATAGTAGAAACCTTGAGAAAATAAGGGAGCATACCCTTTACAAGATTATAATATAGATGACAAATAACACAAAAATCTTAATTAATTTGGGGTCGTTGGGACACCACACAGATCTTAGGGGGTACCTACAATAGACCTAATCACCTAATAAGGACTCTTAAAGTATATGGGTCTTTGTATATACCATAGATCTTTCCCCTACTTTACATGAAAAAGTAAAGCAGGGTTTATTTTATGTCGTTTTTAGTTTCCTATGGAATAAAGCTTCCATAGTTAATTACATCCTAAGAAATGAGAATTTTCTAAGAAAACTCTCAATTGAAGTAGTTAATAAATATATCCAAAGATTTCAAGTTAGATTATTTAAGGATTGGGTATTTTTTTGGAATCAAGTGGGGAAGTCCAATTTGAAGGACTTATTTTTGGATTCCAGAAGAAGATAAGTAGGGAGCACTCATGATATTAGGATGCCTAGTGAGTTGTCCAGCCTACTCTATAATGAGGCTTTATACATTTGAAAGAGAGTTCATTTTTATTTTAGTTAAAATTTAATTAGAATGTTAGGGCTTATAGTTCATCAACATAAGATTGTGAAAATGCTTAATAAGTCAGGATTTATACTCATAACTTGATGGAAATAAGCAACCTTGGATCCTAAATCTAAGATGTTCAAGCACAAACTAAAAGCACAACCTAAGTCCAATCAGAAAATAGGATATAATGGTTTACCTACATAAGAGAGGATAAACTCATCCCGACTATTATGGACTTACAACCGCCTAGAGTGGCCACTAGCTAACACCTCCTATACTTCAAAGCTATGTAGGATGATCTTATGTAAGTGCACAATAGCTATACTGTTATTTAATTAGGAAGGAGACTAGAGTTTTAAACTCGCTCCCTATGAGACTAGATCATGACTAGCATGAAGACATGACTTAGATTAATGCAAAATTTTACAAATCTTTATATCATTTTTGACACATTCATTTGGACAAAGGCTTAGGATAATTATTCATAAATGCATGATGAAGTAGATTATTGGCTAAATCAGTAAGAGGAGGTGTTCTCCACTACAAGGAATGCCTTCACAGGTCAAGCATTTCCCTATCACACAAGAATGGAGACCCTACTTATCCAAGAGTGAAATAAGATGTTCTACATGATGTTAGAACATTCAATATTCAGCTAAAGGGTTGCTAAATTTTTTAATTATCTTAATTATAACCTAAGCTTTAAAGTGAGGTTATGAGTTATATTTAAAATTTAAATATAAGTTATTAGTGGGTAATAAAATTAATTTTATCCTAAAGAGCCAACTTTATCTAGGCCACACATTCAATCATCAAGCTTAAAAAAACCTATGGAAAACATGGCATTTATATTGCACAAACTAAACAGATAATCAAACATTCATAAATTTTGTAAAAGAATAAAATGTCGAAACCAAAAAAAAGAAGTTGAAATGAAGCTCGCTCTTATACAACCGATTATAAAAGAATATTATAATCAAAAAAATATTCATACTTCATCTTTCTTTTCTTTTTTTGATTTGGTTTTGCTCTAAAGCTTCACAGGGCCTCCTAGGTCTTTACCTTCTAGCCACTAGTCATCCTAAACCCCATAGCATTATGTCTAATTCCTATTACAAAATTACATGTTTATGAAAAATAAAATCTAACTACACTTGCAAAATAGATGTTAGCTAAACAACCATTCAAACCAAGCATTTATATTCTATAAATTTGGACATGGCATCCTGCATATAGGTAGCCAAGTTCACCTAACCTAATATGGATTATATAAAGAGGATAAGCATCCTGCAAGTTAAATCATTTATATTTCTTTATTACTTTGGAGGCCTCTTTAGCATAATCCCCTACAAAAAATATCATTAGGCTAATAACAGACTAACATTCAGTCTACACATAAATAATCCTAACATATAGTCTAAAATATTATATTACAAAATAAAATACAACATCACAACATACGCAGCCTTAACTTAGAGCTAGGAGTGGTGACTTAGTATTCTAATGTGTGTTCTAAAGTTTAGTATGGTATGTCTTACTAGGCTTTAGGATTATGATCATCTAAGTTTGGGATTATTTAAGTTAAGCATTGGGGAAAGTTTCACTTCAAGTGATTAAAAGGATTGGTTAATTTTAATTGGTATTTTTTTTGTTTCACTTAATATTTACTTAGCATTGTTATAAAGAGAGGAAAGAGGTTTGACCCTCTTCATTCCTACCCTAAGTTATTTTCTAAAGACATGTTATTATAATTTTTTTGGTTTCTTTTAGTGGATGATTTATTAAACATTTTATTAATCTTAGGTTTGGATTAATCTTAAAGAATCTTATTCAAACATGAAAGGCATCTTAATATTAATGAGATTGAATTACTATCACATGATAATGCTACATCATTCCTTTTCATCACCAATAGCAAGCATATGATATTAAGCTTGACATATCTATACATGCAATGTGCATATATGTATTTTTGGTACACATGAATGATTATTGATGCATATATTTTTGATAGAAAAGAGAGATTTCATTCTTTAGCTAAGTATACATACACATGTATTAAAGATTTAAGCAACTATGTGTCATTATTAAACCAGAGAAGTGAGGTAATCTAAGACCTCATTGGGGCTACTTAAAGCATCATGTTTTCGGGATGTCCCGACTATATATTTGCTATCTTAAATACATATAAATGTACACATAAACATAAGAATAAAAAACATGCAAAAGATTGTATGTTAGCAAATTTATTTACTCATGTAAAGTAAAGCTCTTTCCAAATTCTAACATATATACACATATGAATGAAATTAAGTAAGTACGTGTCTTTGTTAAACTAAAGAAATGAGGTAATCTAATACCTCCTTAGGGCTACTTAAAGCCTTGTATTCCTGGGATGTCCAGACTATATACTTACTAACATTCAAACACATATAAACATATACATGAATCATAAAAATAGAATAATCCTTTAACATGTTTAAACTATAAGTGAATGTAAATCATATAGAATATTCATAGCCAACATCAATTTAAATCTTCATCATTATTTTATAATTTTAAAAATAATTTGAGATTTATTAGTGATAATAGCCATGGCATATAGTAAGATTAAGTCAACACATTCAACTTATACATATATAATCATATTCATTTGATTCTTTTATTTGAAGACATGAATACATGAAACAAATGGCATATAAATTTACAGTGATTGAAAAAAATAATTAAACATTGCACATAATACATTCAATCACATTAATTTCTGAGAACAATCAAGTCAAATAAAATTCTTTAAGACTAACCAAAGTTGTTATGAAGTTTAATTTTCAGATTTAAAATATTAGAACTTAAAGAGTAGAAATGATATTTGATTTTTTGCCTCATCCCATGTTGGTGACTTAATATGTTTAAGGAGAAATAGTTAAGTAAATTTTTTGGATTGATTAAGTTCAAATCATTAAGTAATTAATTTA
Source organism: Cymbidium sinense (assembly GCA_021442155.1). Taxonomy (NCBI): domain Eukaryota; kingdom Viridiplantae; phylum Streptophyta; class Magnoliopsida; order Asparagales; family Orchidaceae; genus Cymbidium; species Cymbidium sinense. The sequence continues at coordinate 25,674,901 of CM038221.1, read as the reverse complement.
ATTTCCCTTTCTTAAGTCTCATTAATTTAATCAACTACTTAATCATGAGTATCCAATGATATGCTTATGAGAAATTAAAATTTACAATGCTCCTAAGAGGAACCTAATGCAAATAGGCTCATGCTTAAGAGTTCATTAGATTAAGGAAAGAACTAACCTAAGTACTCTTATGGTTTTCCCACACCCATGGGTTAATCATAAATTCCTTAATGACATTTATGTTATTAAACACATAAAGGGGAACCCATAAAGTCAATTTGAATCATCTGAAATAATTATCATTTCAATTTGAATTAATTCCAACATTGATTTACTTAATTAGCCTTTAATTAATCAAATGCATTAATTAACCCTCTATGGAAATGTAATTAGAAAATAACTAGGAAAGAGGTCCTGATTATTTTCCTCATCATTCTCACTGTTAATAGTGATTAATAATCATTAATTATTTAAATTTTACTATTTAGCATTTTTAATAATTATTACATTGATTAATGACTATGATTAGGATTAGAATTTCAATTCTCCAAATTACATGGCCAATAAATCCCCAAAAATTATGAGAGGAGGACATCCCATATAATCAACCTATCCAATTTGAGATCAATTGGCCAAGTAATTAAGCCTTAATTATGGTATTTAGCCTAAACTTCAAACCCTAATTAAACATTATTCGTTATCAAACATTATTATTAAATTCTCATCTATTTTCCCTTTCCAAAATGGGTTTACTCATATTTTTTGGATTTTTTTATAATTAGTTATGAAATTTCAAACTTCTAGTCATTTAATTGTATTTTAATCACCTAATTAATCCCCTAAACTGTCAACGCCATGCAGGAGTTGACATGGCAGTGCTTTCACGTGGCACCATGGGATAGGCTATTTAAAATGTCTGATGTAGTAGCTGACTCGGCGGCGGCGATCGCAATTTCATCCTCACCATCAAATCTCAAATCGAACGGTGGAGATTAATCTTGTGGTTCCTATTAGATTAAATTGAATTATCTAATGGATAAAATCATGGCCATCCATTCGATCAAACGGTGATCATTATCCTAGATCTAAGACGACATCGCCCCTTCCACGCTTGATCTGAGCTCGCCAAAGCTCGTAGGATGTCAAGATTGACTCCAAAATGTGTGGGGAGGAAATCTAAGAGGATCCTAAATGAAATTTGCATGAAATCATAATTTCTTCACAAATGACCAACACTTATGGGACTTTCTATGGTTTGTCAGAGTTTTACCTCACCGGAGCTAAAGGTCAGCGATCCGTCGACTGAGGTAGCTTTGTCTTGAAGAGATGAATTCCTATTGAGAAGATCTTGAGCTGCCTCCCCACCGATGCCTCTATGGACCAAGCGCCAACACAAAACTCACCGGAGTTGATATTGGAGTGCCTTCTAATGATCAAATCGATCAAGGATCGATTTGTTTCGACTAGTTGGAGTGAGGGGAAGGTATGGGAAGAGCTAATTTAAGTTTGGTAGAGTTAAGAAGAGGTTGGACGGACGGGGCTCTCAGTTTCGAATGGTGGTTGGTCTCACCAGTGATGGAGAGTACGAGGGAATCGGGGAAAGCTCTAGAATTGCTCGGAATACACTGATGAAGCTCTATGTGAAGTTTGAATGGATAGGGAGGAGTATACTCTCCTCCCCAAGTGAACCAATGGCTAAGATTGGCTCAGCCTTTGGCATTCATTGGCCAGGTGGCAAGATGGTGGACCTGGGGTGGAGGTGCTTGAGAGGCTGGCATAAGATGCAATTGTACCTCTTCCTCAAGTAAACCAATGGAAGGCTATCACTCCTCTCATGACAAGGCTGAACCCAATAACCTTGAGGTGGTCCTAGTTTTCAAGAATGGCCAAAGGTGATTTCCGAGGCTTGGGGAGTAGGTGAGACCCTCCAAATGAGAATTTTGTCCCATTATGGTGGGTTGGTTCAAGGATTTTGACCCAACTCGGGTTCACCATGGGTTGGGTCCACTTAGGCTGGCCAATAGTGACCCAAGGATGAGTCATGCTAAGTTTGGTTGGGTTTGGACATGGTTTAATATGGTTTGGCTCAATTTGACTCATATGAGTTTGAGTCATGCCAAGTTTGGTTTGATTATGTTGGCCAATTGGTCAAATTGGGTCAAACTAAGGGTGTAGGTGTGTTCAAATGATGATTTGGAATGTATTGGTGATATTGGTTTGGTTTATTTTGAAGTGGATTTAATTTTGACTCATATGGGTTCATATGGGTCAAATGGGCTAAGTTTATAAATTTGGTCAAATTGGTCAAATTAGCCAAATTGGCTTGGGTGGAGGGTTAGTTTAGGTTTAATGGATCATTTGAGAATGATTGTAGGTATTGGTTTGAATCAATTTAGATTTGGGAAGGATTTGGTTCAATTGAACCCTTTAGGTCAATTTAGGCTAAAGGGGTCAATTTGACCAAATTGAGTTCAGTTGAAGGTTGAATTATATTCAATAATCAATTTATGATTAGTTAAAGACATTAGTTTCAATCAATTGAGTTTAGGATTTGATTTGGCTCAATTTAGCCCTTTAGGTCAAATTAGGTCAACTTGGGTCAAGAGACCAAATTGGCTTGGTTATAACCAAATTGGTGGTTGATCCATGTTCAATAATCAATTTATGAATGATTAGAGCTATTGATTTCAATCAATTGAGGTTGGAATATGATTTGGTTCATTTTGGTTCATATGTGTTAATTGGGTCAACTTGGATCAAGTGATATTGGTTTGGTTTGACCCAATTGCAATTGGACTATCAAGGATGGTCAACAATTATTGTAGAGGAGATTAGATGAGTTGATTCAATCCAATTTGGGTTGGATTGAAGTTTGAATCAATTTGGTCATTTAGGCTACTTTGGGCCAAGTGGACCAATTGAGTTAACTAAGTTAAATTGGTGGAATTGGGTGTTGAGAATAGCTCAATGATAGATTTAGGGTTGATTGATAGCTTGATTGCAATTAATTTGGATTTGATTGAATTTAGGCTCATAAGGATCTTTTAGGTCAAATGGGCCAATTTAGGTTGATTGGATTCATTTGGTTCAATTAGTTTGATTGTAAGTGTTGGAGGGATTTGAAATAGTCTATTAAATGGTTGGAGTGTTTGTATAAAAATCGATTGGATTTGGTTTACTTAATGGGGTTTGGGTTGGATCCAAGGATGATGGAGTTAACTTAAGTTAGGGGCTAAGTTAATTTGGCTTGGAGCTTGGAAAGAAAATAAAAATTCAATTGAGGTTAGTTTTGGATGAGTGGGCAAGCATGGGTCTTGGTTTAGGCCATAGGATAGGTAAGACTTATTTGTCACAGGGTATAACCTAAGCTTGAGGTATGCCTTCCTAAATCTCTAGGCTTGGGTTTGGTGTTATCTTAATCACTAGAAATGTCTTATGATTAGGGAAATCTAAGTACCTAGAAAGTTCCTAAGTCTAAGACAGAAATGATGAGTCCTCACTCCCAAAGTGATGTCAATATATATATATATACACATGTGTGACCTACACGAGAATATTGTTAAACTCCTATAGATTAGGATTCCTCTTGAACTAACGTTCCTCTTTTCTAAATGTTCGCATTTGAAAAGTAGGAAATTACGATAGATCTATGAAAAATATTTGATGGCCTGTTTTGAAAAAGATAAAGGGCACTGACCATTCTCAAAAGCTTGGTGCTTTTCACCTGATCTTGTCTGTTGTCTTTCTTTTTCACGCTACTAAGTGGACCATCATGATCACAATGTCCCTTGTTGCCGCACAACCTTATCTCCTCAAGCTATGTTTAGTTTTCACCCATAATTATTTGACTCTTAATCATAAATATTTTTCTATATCATTATCTGAAGCCTAAACATTATTGCTTCAATTTATTTTATAAAAAAAAATAAAGTGCGGCTCCAAACAAATGCAAACCTTCGGGCTTTCTAAGCGATAAGCTCTAAAATGGAAGAGTGAAACAACCACATTTTATTGTCATGAGATTCTAAGGTATTATATATAACAAAACACTCATTATCATTATCAACATTAGCACTAGACCGATAATTTGAGGTTAATTTTATGGATATTTATTCTTTATTATTTTATATTATTTTGCATGAGAATTTAAACCTAATATATTCTATATGCAAATCTTATTTTATCGCATGGCTTTACAGCAAGTATCGTTTTCATTTAGAAGTAATAAAATAAAATATATTAAGTATTTTTATTTTTATTTTTAAAAAAATTAATCAACTTATTTTCAAAAACATTGAAAACAAATTTTGACATTTTAAATTATTTTCATTTCTTTTTTCAAATCCCTATCTCAATTCTATCTCCCAAAATGTCTTAAATATTCATATATCTACCGTCTAAAATTTTATATTTATATATATAACACTTTCGTACATTAAAATCAACAGATCAAAAGGTGCATTTTGATTTTAAAAAAGTTAATGATAGTTAAAATTTTAAATATTATTTATATAAATATTAAAATTTAAGTATTAGATATATAAATATATAAGAATTTTATGATATATATATATCTCAAAACAATCAACACAAGCTTAGAGTGAGAAAGGACATAATTTATCTAAATCCAAAATGCTAGATCTTCAAAACCAAAATAAGGTCGACTATGAAAGGGGTAGACGACAGGAGCTACTCAAACACAAAAGAGGCATAGTGAGAAAGCAAAGCATAGCCAAAGATGCAAGAAAGACCCATCATCTCTTTTGCTTTCGATTGGTGAAGCGGCGTGGTAGAATCCCAGGCTCGTTGATTCTCAGGCGTCGATGGAAAGTAAATGACGCGCATGGGTGATGAATGTATGGAAGCTAGAATTAGTTCTGACGATATCCCACAAGAATGGGTTGGGTGTTGGTTGATATCCATTCAAAAAAAAAGATATAAGAAAGAACTGATGACATAAAGTAGGAGAAAACAGAATACCCAGACGAAATTGAACAACCAATATGATATTGTAAGAGCCAAAGGTTTTAAGGTTTCTAAATTATTATAATTTTAAATATTTATTAATATTTAATCTCAAAATTGTTTATATCAAATAAGTTTTGGCTGCTAATTAAAAATAATTAGAAAGAATTTGATCATAATATGAACAAAAAAAAAACATATGAATAAGAATACCAAATATCAAATTAAATTTTATTAGTCCGATTAAAATAAAAAATAATAATTTCATCATAATATACACTAGAAAGTTAATAAAACTTTACCCAATTTATTGATTATTACGTGCCCTATCATTATTATTTTTTAATTCTACCCGATTTTAACATGGATCAAACCAATCGAGGGATTGGTTCTTAGTTGAGCCAATCAGTTTAATCTAATTTTTAAACCTTGATTTCTTATAATTAGTTTGGGTGTGAAATATGTAAATGCATAAGAATTGCGTGATATGTATGTAAATTTTCAAATAAATAATAAAACATATTAGAGATACGCATGCCAAATATATTTTGTTATGCAAAAGTAAATTAAAAAATGAAAATGATCCCATAACCCCTTTCTTTATATTCGTTTAGTAATTTTATCTACTATTATTTATTATATATATCCTAAATTTACTTTCATTTTACTTTTAATAAATGCTACACTCAACATCCTCTAATATAACCATCCTTCAATCCAATGTTTTTAATTTTATCACACATTCATCTTAATATTCTCATTTCCAATTCATTCTTGATATCAATATAGTGGTTAGGATCAAGAACTAGCAAAATAGTAGACATAAAAGAGAAGGTTAATGATGATGATGATGGCTGATTTGCAGGGTCAGAACGCATGATAATGATGCATACCAACATCCAAAGATCTTAAACATGATTCTGATGCATGCATTTCATTTTGATAATGGCGAAACTTTGAAGCTCTTTCTAGAATTTATTCCAACATTAATATAGAGTACATACATAACAAGATACAGGGAAGCATTTTTGTCATTTTTATTATAGCTCTGTAAAGCTAGGATGTAGATCATGCAAGTACAGATTAATTCAAGAGACTGTTGTTCAAAACAGAGTGATCTAATCCTGATAAAATATTTCTGCACGCAAATCTAACGAGTTTGACTTGAAATCTTAATAACATATTCCAGGTTAAATGTAGATTTAAGGCAGATTCCTTACATATTGAAGCGTTAATCTTCCTCAGAATACAGGTTTTTCTCCTCCATCCAAATGGCAACCCTCTTTCGGTGATGCCGCCTCCATGCCGCCTGTATGAAGCATGCAGCCCAGGTGCGCCACTGGTGTGAGTAAAACCTAAACTTCTGCCTCAAATGCTTGCTGTGCAGCATCCTGAACTGTGCGGCAACAAAATGCAGGTCATGGACACCAAGTGCAAAAGCTTCTACATCAGTCACTGCCCTCACCGTGCGAGTCGATGCTGGCAGTGCTGATTGAACTGTCCTTGATTCGAGTACCCACGAAAGCAGTTCCTCCCCACAAAAGTCGCCAGGAGCTAAGCTACATGAGTCCAGGAAGTCAGTGCGACCACCTCCCGTGGTGTGAGAGATGAGACGGCCACGGATGATGAATGACATCTCCTCAACTGGATCGAGTTCACGGAATAGATGTGTGCCGCTGGTGTAGTGTACTGGTCTGAGCCGCTCGCATATAGCTTCAAGCATTCGGTCATCCATTTCAGCAAAAAGAGGCACCTGCAAACGGAAAATTGCACAAGAATTCTACATCTCGCTGTATAAATGCAAGGGAACCATCAACATTAGTTGCTGGATTTTCAAATTTGTAGAGGTTAAGTCAGCGTATAAGAAGTATGCTACCAACATCATTCATCTGTTTATGACCACTGAACTTTCTTGGATATTTCACATAGATATTCAAGCATGTTTAGCCATCTCTGCAGCTTTGGGCAACTTAGAAGGATTGAATTAAGCTTGAGATGTTTGTTTTGAGAACAAACTTATGGATAAGGCTATGAAGAATCGAAACTGCTCCTGGCTTACAATTAGCTCAGAGCAATTCAACCAGATTTTGATTCTAGTTTACATCCAAGCTAAAAGAAAGATTCAATTAAAATCAATTTCTATTCTTTAGACAGTCATAAAATTTAGACATTGATGCAAATAATATATATACATAAATATATTCATATATGCATTTGCGCATACAGAAATCAATCATATTTTTATGATATTTGAATTAAATTAACAGCCCTACTAGTTGAAAAGTTGTATGCATGAATGAAATTTTTGATGAATCAATTCCAAAAGCCTGAAATGGCTTCAACCACATGGAGAACAGATGAAAATTCCACAGCTGAATTATCATGGTTTGTTATAAACTATTTTCCAAACTTTTTTGGTGAAATGAAAACCGTACAATCAATAGCATAACTTGAAGTTAAAATTTTTGAATTATAAACTCTAAGACTGATTTGACTAGTAATCCTGTGGACTTACCCTCCTAACCAATTTGAGGCAGAGATGTCGCTTAATGTCCCTTCGCAGACCTAAAGGGAGACTGCTCAACACAACTTGCTCATCAACTCCTTGAGTTGCCAACCACTTGTACTCATTGTACCTCCTAATGCACTGTCGCAGTTCTGCTGGGAGTTGCCGGTGCTGCATCCAGCGCTCGGCATCATTTCTTTTTATTCTCCACTCCTCCAGTCGTGCTGTTGTTGCTTGGAGATAAGACTGCCAATTTGGAAAATGTTGCAAGATCAACGTATGTAAATTGTTAACAAAGATTATTGTTGTCTTTCTAGAAATTTGCTTGTTTCAAGTAGCACCAAATCTATTAATAACTAAGGAATCATTATTAGCATTATTTCAATTATTTTAGATCTACTTTATGTATCCTTATTTTATATTCATTTCTGCTGAGTGTTGCTTGAAATGTTAAACTTATTTCTTATAAATCATTTTGAACAAATTCTATCAATATATCTATATTATCTTATGAATGCATTATCTATCCTTCGATGTACAAGTCCAAATCTATTTTCAACTATCATATTTTCAATACTCTCTAATATAGTAATTTCTTAATTTATCCATCAAAATTTTGCCATATATCCATCTAAACATTTTATTAGTCAACATTGGTACATACAATTTTCACCCATAACATGACACCTAAAAGTAAATGCACCCACTTTACAGTGAATCAATCACAGAAAAGTTAGTCCTTTATGGTTTAATGAATAGCAAAGCAAGGTGTTGCGACGGGGTAGCTTTTGTTTTGTCACAATAAAGAGCATTAACTACGAAATTTGCAGTCTATCATGACCATCCTTAATCTTTAAGTTCCTAAATCAATTATGTTTAGGCCGAGGAGATCACGCATTGGTTCTTCAGATATGCTTACCTGCACATTGCCAATAAGCAATCCAAATAGAACTAGCCCAAGAACAGCAACTAGAATAGAAAAGCAAATCTCTCCCACAAACGTGCCAGTCTCCAGGTTTTGACCTAGAGAGCTGCAAAACAGTCAGAGCTAGAAATCATTGAAGCACTCTCCCATGACTTCATAATGTCAGAAATTCAGGAGTACAGCAGAATAATTCACTCTTACCTAAGATTCCTCAACCCCCACCATAAACAATAAAAATATTTATGAAGGAATGGTATTGATGTGATGCGGTTGTTCACTGCTTCCTCATAGATACCATACTGGTAGAGGTTGGTATTGGGATCACACAACATTGTAATATTGCTTGATTGAAACCACGCGTTTCTTGACAAACCAAGGCTTTGACAGCGCAAGTACTTATATTGGCAAGCAGGACTTTCAAGATGGCATATCTCTCTCCAGCATCCAATCTGACGAGAGAATGCAAGGAGATACCAGGAAGCTCCAAGTACCTAGAGGACAATCACACCAAGAGAAAAATAAAATAAAATAAAATACGAATAGGAGGACATTAATAGGACTCCTTAATTAACGTTTGCAAGCAATAAAAAGATATAAACTTTCCTAATGGTTTTCACTTTCAAATTGCAACATAATAACGACTAAAAGGAGAGCAGTGCTAAATCAAAACCAGTACTACACAAGCGAATTGAAGAGTGTATTCATATATGTATTTTCCGGTTTATAAGGACAAAGATGGCATGGAAGAGGAAAATCCACAAAGAATTTTGAGCTATATACTCTGAATTTAAATCATGGATAAAAATTAACAATAGTGGTGCTTATCTTTTATTAAAAGTGTGACTAAACACCCTTTAGCTACTTAATTTCAAAAAGTTGAGGTAATAATTGGGTGACTAAAAGAAAAGTATAGCAACAAATTGTCATTGGTCACAATTGTCCTTATCTCAAAGTACTGACCATAGTTATATGTGGCCAAATCTTACACACTTTTCCCAAAAGTATATATCACCAAGGAAAAATAAAAGTCTATCTATTTAATCAAATATCATTAAATCTATATGAGAAATAAAATGAATATTAATGGATGTTCAGCGACAATTTAGCAGGTGTGAATAAGAGAAATGTGATGAGAATCAGGGATATATATTAACTAAAAGAAAACTATACAACAACAACAACAACAACAACAACAACAAGCCTTAATCCCACTAAAAGAAAACTATAAAAGGGAAATATTATTACAACCTTCCTATTGCTACCACAATAAGACATAACATAAAATAAAAAAATACAGATTTACTGGTTTACAATTTGCATGTAAGATTCACTGATTTCAGCATTTAATATTTCACTTACATGACTAACCAACATGTAGAGAACAAGGTTGTAAGCAGCCCCCGCCCAAGCAGTTTCAGTCATAACACCCGACGTCTCTACAATTTTAGAAGTGAGTGGAAATATCATGAAAAACCTTGGGAGGTATTGCAACAAGATGCTTAATCGAACAAAATTCCATGTGTTATTACTCGTAGATGACTTCAAATTTGGGATGACAACCCACACTAGAAACTGCAGTATGTAGAGAAAGTTTAGAGATAAGGATCCAGCGCAGCTAATGAATTACTGATCACGTAATTCATTCGTGAAACAAAACAAAAAATCCTTACCTGCTGGTAATTAAATAAAACCTTCTGATTCTATTCAGTAAATACTGCACAAACTGAATTGGGAGTTATATAATCCATCAATCATACATTATCAATGATTTCTATACAACAACAACAACAACAAGCCTTTATCCCACTATGTGGGGTCGGCTACATGAATTTTTCTTCTCCATTGTATCATATTACGTGTCAAATTCTAATTTAATTCAAGTATACTAAGATCATATTTTATACATCTTAACCAAGTCTTTTTAAGTCTACCTCTACCTTTCTTAACATAAAACAAATCTAATACATCTACTCTCCTAACCGGTCATCAAACGGCTGACGCTTTATGTGGCCAAACCATCTAAGGTGACTCTCTTTAATCTTATTTGCCACTGGAGCTACTCCAACTTATTTCTGAACATATTCATTTCGCATTTTATCTCTAAGAGTAAAGCCACTCATCCACCTGAGCATCCTCATCTCTGCAACACTTAACTTAGTCTTATGCTTCTCTTCTATTGGCCAACATTCTGCACCATAAATCATTGCAAGTCTTATCATCTTATAAAATTTTTCCTTAAATTTAAGCGGTACTTTTCTATCACACAACAAGCCAGATGCATTCCTCCACTTCAACCATCCAACTTGAATTCTACTAATAACATCTTTGTCTATTTCACAATCATTTTGAACAATAGAGGCTAGATATCTAAATCGCTCACTCTTTTTAATGACTTGTTCACCCAATGTCACTACACCACCACTAGAACTTCTACAACTAAAATTACACTCCATATATTCAGTTTTAGATCTACTTAAATGAAAATCTTTAGACTCTAAGGTTGGCCTCCATAATTCAAGTTTCTCTTGGACTCCCTCTCTAGTCTTATCAATAAGAATAATGTCATCAGCAAAAAGCATACACCAAGGTACATCTTCCTGTAAATGCCTAGTAAGAATATCCATAACTAAAGCAAAAAAGATAAGGGCTTAAAGCCAATCCTTGATGTAATCCAACTGAAATAGAAAAATATTTTGTCAATCCTCCTTGTGTTTGGACACAAATAACAGCTCTAGTATACATATCCTTAATGACTTAAATACAACTAATATTAACTCCTTTCTTTTCAAGAACTCTCCAAAGAACATCTTTTGAAATTTTATCAAAAGTTTTCTCTAAACCAACAAATATCATATATAGATCCTCATTACTTTTTTTATACTCCTCTATCAAACCTCTTAACAAATGTATAACATCCATAATAGATCTATTTTGCATGACATCAAACTGATTTTGAGAAATTTTTATATCACATCGTAACCTATGCTCAATTACTCTCTCCCATAATTTTAATGTATGACACATAAACTTAATTCCTCTATAATTTGCACACTCTTGTGTATCACCTTTATTCTTAAATATAGGAACTAACAAACTCTTTCTCCACTCATCTAGCATCTTTTTAATCTTTAAAATAACATTAAAAAAATTTATAAGCCAAGAAATTCCTTGATCTCCTAAACATTTCACACTTCTATTGGAATATCATCAGGTCCTACTGTTTTTCCACACTTTATTTTCTTTAAAGCTTCTTTAACTTCAAATTTACTAATATAACGATAAAAATAAAATTCTCTATTTTTGTTTAGGATATTAAGATTGCTAAAATTAATCGTATTTTCAGATCCTTCATTGAAAAGTTTATCAAAATATCTCATCCACCTATTTTCAATATCCTTTTCTAAGAAAAATACTTTATGATTTTCATTATCTCACTTGAAATAGATTTTACTTCTCCAATCACTTTGGTTGGTAACTTATACATATATCTTTTCCTTCAGATCTAATCTATTGTATAAATAAAAACTAAATTTTTTCATCATTTGAATCTCTAAACTTTATATCTTTCCCAATTCTTTGAGTTTTTATATCTAAACTAAATTTTATAACAATGTTCCTTATTTCATATATTTTCTTGAACATTTTGACTCCACCACCAACTATTTTTATTAAAAAAATATTTTCCTTTTGATTCTCCAATCATATTTTTTGCAACTTGCTTAATTTCATTTGTTACCTTTTCGCACATAACACTAGCTTCCTTATGAATATTCCAAATTCTAGGCTCTTGTAGCTTGCTATAAAAAATATTTTTATTAATATTCTTTAAGTGTCGTCATCTAATCCTAGGATAATAATTTGATTTATTTTCATCTTCCAATCCTTCAACTTAAAATTTAAAACTAACTGTCGATGTTAGGTACTTAAATTTTTACTCGAAATAACCTTATAATCTTTACAATCTAAACGATCTATTTTTCTTATCAAAAAATAGTCAATCTGTGTTTTAGTAGATCTATTTTTATAAATAATAATATCTTTCTCTCTTCTTAAATAAAGTAACTATAAAATCGTAATAAAAACAAAATCTAATATAGTCCCCCATTCTTCATTTAATTAAATTAAATTCCACTATGAATACTTTAAAATCTTTTATCACTCTACCAACATGTCTATTTAAATATCTTCCAATAAATAATTTCTCTTCAAGAAGTATCTTTTGTAATAATCTCCCTAATTCATTCCAAAAATTTTCTTTTAAGCCTACATCCAAACTAACTTGAGAAGCATAAACACTTATAATATTGATAATCTTAGTATCAACAATAATTTTTAAAGCTATAATTCTATCTCCAATATAACATTATTCTTCAAATTTTTATCTATAATCACGCCTACGTCATTTCTAATTCGACTTATACATGAATACCAAAGTTTAAAACCTAAACTATCAATCTCCTTGGCCTTCTCCCAAACCCATTTAGTTTCTGGAATACATAAAATATTTATCTTCTTATGAACCATAATATCTATTAATTCCATTAATTTACCTGTAAGAGTACCTATATTCAAGTCCCTAACCTAATTCTAGTTTCATGGACTAACTTCTTGCCATATCTGATAATGTGAACCCTTGCTATTTAACACCGCACTAAGCATCAATGCAACTTTCAGACACTTTTTTATCAGATTCAGCCATACAACGATGCTTCCAAGAACGCAAGATTAACACAATGTTTTAAAGGATTCATGTCATTATTATTTCGACAAATTTTATTCTGGTTGTCGACTGCCTATCGCAACCCTCCACTTTTTGCATTCGGGACTTGGGACTCGGCAAATATTTTTATGTTTGGATTACTTATTAGAGTTTTTTTTTTTACAATAGTGTAGTTGAATTTACAATTCATTCCAAAAGTACTATTGGAACAAAAAAAATACAATATGTTAATGTTGAGCTGATATATAAATCCAAAACAAGAACAAAACAATGAAATCAACTATATTATCTATTTTATATGATAAGAAATCAACATTTTTTACTGAAATTTCATAACATTAATCCAAAAAAGCAACCTTAAAATACAAGGCAAGTTAAAGTTCAAATGATAGTGTGATTTCTACAAAAGAGAGACAAACTTAACCTGTGGAAATGGCAAAGCAGCAATGAATTCAAGCCAGAAGGCCTTGGACAGATATCTTGAAGCGATCTTTGAAGGATCAATGATGAGCTCACCTCTACCAAATACGCGAGATGACGGAGCAACATATGCAGTATGGAAGTGAACAAAAATTTGAATTACATACAAAACATCCGCCAATGACCTTACAATAGTAAGCACCACTTTGAAAGGCATAGAGGTAGTTTTACAAGCCACTTCTTGAGTACTAGGAAGGTAGAAGAAGAGTGGGTCAACAAAGAGAGAAACCAGGCAAGCTCCCAAGAGTATCTTGTTCCATATATTGATGAAAGAACCATGAGGACTGAAGATCTTCTTGAATTGCAATGAATCATAGTCCTCAGAGAAGACTCTTGACAGCACTTTCTTCTTAATAGACTTGCAAGGCTTTCCATTGAAGATTCTAAACCTAAGACCTATGTGCTTCAATCTTGTAAATTTCCCATTTTTGTGACCAGAAAACTCATCAAATTCTCCACCATCATCAAATCTGAAATGAGAGACATAATGCACATCAAACAAATACATTAAATTTAATCACAAATTGTGGCTTCACATCTAGTTCTTTATCAATTAATTGCCAATATCAAAGAAAAAGATGTTCACAGCTTATGTTTTAACACTGCATAAAATACATTACAGAAAATAAAGAATAAAGAAAGATTTGTTTAATTATATTATATTAGCACACAAGAAATGTCGGGCTTATCATTTAAAATTTTACAAATAAATAGACTCAAATGTGTTATGCTAACTTGTTTAGGTGATGCACTCATGAGCAGAAGAAGCCATGACAATTACCAGGAGAGATAAGCCAAATAGAGCCAAACCACAAATATTTATGGGCAAGAGTGATAAACTAATTAAGCAAAACAAGACTTCAAATATAACAGTCAGCAAAACAGCATCTAACTGCATGGTTATATTTATCTGATCTCTATCAAGAAAAGTAATGTGAACTTTTGGATACTCCTAAAAGAGCATCACTTGTTCTGATAGTGATTAAACGACTAATCAATTTTTTAAAATAGGTTCAGCTCAGGAAAAACTCCCTAACTTACCATCATGGGACGTTAAATTTATGCAAGACATTTAAAAATTGAGCTATAACATTTCCCTAATTTATTCCTTGAACAACAAAACAAAGTCCAAAAGCCATCTCATCTTCAATAATTTGAACTAAAAGATGTAAGATTGATCAATTCCAATTTCAACTTCTAAAAAAGAACTTCAAAGATGCTAAACAAAACAGAAAAGGCAGTCATGCTAATTATCAATTGAATTCAGAACTTTTTTCTGGCTTACCTCACGAATCTTGAATCAGAATAGCCCATGACTCCTATAAGAATTCTTCTCTTGCTACTGCCATGGCTCCAAATTTATATATATTACATTTCTTAGAAGGAAACCAGGGTGCAGAAAACTTGAGGCCATTGTTGATTTGGTGCGCGCTCACGCGCGCACAGACACACACACACACACACACACACACAGAGAGAGAGAGAGAGAGAGAGAGAGAGAGAGAAAGGGAGAGAGAGTTTTCATAGCTGGCCATAAGAATGCAAAGATCTATCTCGTGCAACTGCATCCAAGGATCATGTGAACCAAAAGCTACAAGTTGCACAAAAAAGAGCGGTGGATCACCTCCTTGTAGATCTACATCCTGATAAACAGCCTGTGACTAGTGGGTAACACTCTTTCAGTTACTCAGCTCATGTGACATCAATAAAATCCTCAAAAAAACGCCAGACTCTTTTTTAACACTACTACGTGATCTTTTGTTGGTGTGTGTGTGAGTGAGTGAGAGAGAAGAGAGAGAGAGAGAGAGAGAGAGAGAGAGAGAGAGAGAGAGCTGCTTGCAAGAATTTTCGCCTTCCCAAGATTAATTTGCATACATATCACTCAAACTTTCATATTTATATATCTAATATCTAAAATTAGATATTTACTTATCTAATATTTTTTTATATTTAAAAAGTTGTATTTCACTTTTACAAAAGGAATAAAGTGATATTTTTGATGTGATATTAAAGATTAGAGTGTTATATATATAAAAATTAAAATTTAAGTGTTAGATATGTAAATATAAAAGTTTGACCTAATATGTATATAAATCCCCAACTTAAAAATAGTTCTACGAAGCGTAGAAGAAAAGTAATGAAGAGGAGAAAAAACCTTAACTTAGATGTCTATAATCAAGTATGAATCATTTACTCATTCAAACAATGGAAAGTACTTCAGCCTCTCTTCTTCCTCTTCATACCTCTCCAACGACCAGACCTATCAAATATGAAGTTATATCATAAACGGAAAAAATTAGGATATACTGAAAAAAATTTAATCAAACTGAATTTTATCTAACTAATTATTTAAAAAATTAATATCTAAATTTTATTTGATTAATCATAAATTATATTAATATTAAAATAAATTTATATTTATCAATGAATAACTTTTATTATACTGTTCTAATATAAATTCTTTCTTCTTAAATAAATCAGAAATTTGATTTTATATATTTCATAATATTGATAAACGACATATTGTTAAATCTAAATTTATTTGTGGATTGAAGCAAGAATCTTCTTGAGATAAAAATTAAGGTTTGGCAGTGACTGAATCTTAGAAAATAAAAGTAGAGAAGTAGAAAATATAATCTATATCGTCAAATCTAAAGTCATAAGTACATATGACTCTAGATTGGGAGCAAAAAAAGTCTCTGTAAAGAAAAAATTTCTTTTTTTAATATCAAATGATGGTCATATAAAGAAATATCATATAAGATAAATTTAATACAAAAAACTCCCACCTAAACTGATGGCGCTGAGCGAGTATAATTCATTGAGCATACGAGTAAGAATGAGACTAGGGAGAGTGGTCGCGTCTTTCCTCAACCTAATCGTTAGATGACGTCAAGTAGAATTAGGTCTTGCCTTTCAATTATCATTTTCAAGTCCTCAAATTGCAAAGTCAAATATATTTTCCCTTGTCGGGTGCTCTTTCCAGCAAGTGTTCTTATTCTAGGTCATCGAGTACCCTTCATGTAGGTATCTCTGTCTTCACTTGTAGGTTCATTTAGGCCTATCCGCTACTTTTGGTCTACATTTAGCTCCCTGACTCTTCTACTCCTTGTAGAGGTATCTCGCAAAAAAGATAGAAGAATAAACAAAATATTTAGCTGTTAAACATTTAATGGTCTTATTGAGAGGTTACATCACCTTTAGACCAATCCGATTTGTTAACCCTGGAGGCTATAAATGGAGATTTTCTTTTTTCTTTTATGCACTCAGTACTCCTTTGTTATTCGCTCGATTAAACTTTCTACCTCCCAAGAGTCAACTCTGCAAAACGTATAAAACATAATCGCTATGGACACCAAGAGACCTTGCGGAAACATTGATCATGTAGTTCTATGGGCAGACCTTCATAAGAAGGATAAGAAAGCGAAGAAGTCGGAAGAAACTGCCATTATTCTTGGAGTTGAAACAAGCAATTCAGCTACCCAACGATGACCCACTCACTCTCTTCACTTGAGTAGAGACCATGGAGTGGGTTGTTGTGGTGAGTGAGCACCTGGCAACCCTTCCTAAAGAAGTGAATGAAGGAGTAGATACACCTTTGATTCGACGTAGGGAGGTGATGGTGAGTTGATTGGTTGGGCCAACCATCAAGAAGGCGGTCGTAAAGGAATATCTCACTGAGGTGAGTTTTACTTATTATCACATACTGCGAGTCCCTTTTATCTGAATCTCTAATTTTTTTATTTGGTCGCAGCTGAGTGCATCTAGCATTTAAACTTCAACAGAGGATGTAGAGGGGCACTCATCAACTCACTAGGTCATTTTCTCCACTAGTATAGGTAACTTTGTTAAGTTGCTTTACCTTTTATGGGTGATTTGCTAGGTCATTTTCCAAGTAGAGAGAAATTCCATTTTCTCGAAAGATGGCTTCCTTTCCCAAGGGTCCCATAACAATTCCTCTTGATTTTTGACGAATTCTTTTCTCATTGACCAGCTTCACTTCTACTAACATCATGAAAATGATGTTCAATGTCCCCTATCCTACTCATAGAGATAACAAGGAGTCTGTGAAGGGAGAGGAGTGACTGAGAACAATGAGGAACCACCAGAATTCACCTGGACTCCCAACAAATCAAACGACGCAGGGGAAGTTGCTCTCTTGAGGGAGACCTTAGACTCATCTCAATGAGACATGGGTGAGCTGAGGGCATTGAGATGGAGTCATAGTGATGACTATCCTTGGAGGTGGACTACCAAAGCAACTTCATGACCATGAAGGCTGAGATATTGTTGTTACAGAACTCTATCAAGTGATAGAGTACTTCACTTCTCCTTTTTGGCGTGAGTTTTTTATTTGATTTTATTTACAAGAAAGGTGGACTCATCTAAGACTGGCACTCAGACTCTATAATAAAATTACTAAAAAATATAATGTATTTAGGATTATTATGAGTGTTGTACTCCTCTTTTGGGTGAGTAAAAATAAATATTTTTATATTTTTATTGTGCGCATTGGTTGTTTCCCTTCAGTTCTTGTTGCTCGAGATATCTGTGGGATTTGGGTAATCATTTTTTCATTTAATGTTTGATTTGACGCCCATGTTACTACTCTTTCTTATCCCATCTACAAATTCTCCTTAGCTAGAATAGTTGGGACTTTTATTATCCTTTTAAGTCATGCAAGTAGATCTTCCTTGCGAGCAGATCTTGATCGCCCTTTCGTTATTAATGAGTATGTCTCTTCTCAAGAAAGCTACTTCATCCTTCCATCAAGCTTAATTGAAGGAGGTTCCTTAGTTGGATTCCTTCGCTGTGACCTCGGCATATTATAGATACTGCGGTGCAAATCCTAATTTCATCGTGCGAGTAGCTGAGAGGACCAAGCATCTGAACTCGGTGAAGATGTACGAGCTGTGCATTTCCTTTACCCATTTTAGGAATGGGTTCCAACTTCCCCTTCTACACGAGTGGATAAATATCCTCAACTTTTTTGGTGTGCTGCCCGCTAAGTCCTACCCAATTTAGTGGCGAGCAGCATAGCCTTTATCTTGTGTATACAGAAAGAAGGTATTCCATTAAATCTGGATCTCTTTTGCCACTCGTTCATGGTGAAGGGTCACCAGGATAGGATCGTGCAATTTTCAGCAACTATGCAGAAGATTCACAGTCTTCAGAATACAGTACATAAATGATTCTCTTAGCTTCTGTTTGTTAAGAGTGCGACTCAGTGGCTGGTGTCGAATGTTTCCCTTCCTTACCAATTGGGCAAGGCCACCAAGCTCGCCAAGCTGAGTGTACAGGAGTTGGAGGTGATGGAGAAGTTCTAGGGTTTAAGCTTGAACATCTCCCTCTACCATCGCTTTGGCCGCATTTCTACATCTTTAGTAAGTTCTCTTTTCTTTATACTTATTAATCCCTTTATATCTTTGGTGACTTGTTCCTCTATTTTTTTTCTTTAGTGTGCTCACAATAGAGGCGACTCCCACTATCCCCAAGCTCAGCCTTGAAGTGCTCCAATTTCTTGAGAAAGGTGAGCGAGAGATCAGCAAGTGAGTGGCCAGCGGCGAGGATCTGACCTCTCTCGAAGTCAATGAGGAGGAAGAGGAGGGGATGCCGAGTGCCATTCCTAATGAGGCCGCTGTTGAAGTTGGGTCGAGCGCCACTCCCTGGAAGTCCAAAAAGTGAGCAGTGAGCTCGACTCCTCACAGTTGCTAGTAGAGTAGCGAGTTTGATGTAAAGGAAGAAGATGAAGAAAGTGTAAAAGACAACTTCTCCCTAAACCTATGTGATCCCACTTGAGAAGCCTACAAGTTGGGCCCTTCCATCTTCTCCTACAATCTCGATAAGCTCTTGTGCGATCTATTGAATGCTCGCCTACCACATGTTATCACGACTGTTGGTGCGATAGCGTGGCAGTCGACTTGGGAGGTGTGCCATAAGTTTCTTGGGAAGAGGAAAGAAGCCTTCGCAAGTAAGACCCGGTTGACATGAACAAAGAAGAAACTAATCACTCTCAAATCCCAACATAGAGATCTTCAGGCCAAGGCAGTTCACCAGAAAGAGAAAAAAGAAAAGGGCAACCATGGAACTTACTTGCCTCATGGAGGTGAAGATAGTAGTAGGAGGAGCTGTCCCATTAGATTGAAGAGTTTTAGAAGAGAGGAGCTGAATTTGTTGGTTTCTCAATTCTTATGAGTACTAAGAGATTCTACAACAAAAGTTTAAGCCAACTTTGTTATTGCTAAATTGGTGAAGCATGGTCACCTTGATGTTAAGTTCTTGGACTTCTCGTATGTGATCAGACTTTTAGACTCAGATGATAATGATGAGAGTAATTCAAGTTGATACATTCTTTTCATTTTCATTTCTTTAACAAAATTTTATCTCTTTTGTTTAGCAAGTAGGATGCTCGTATCCTACTTAACTATAGAATACATTATTGAATAAAAGTTATAAATACATTTCCAATCAAGTATACTTATCTGAATAGTGATTAGATTCATTTTTTTGCTAAGTATTCTTGAATAAATGAGTTGATACTCGTTGGTCAATGTGCAAATGACTGTTTGTAACTTAGAATATTTGGATCATTGACTAATAGGTTCATCGCTTGGTAGTCACTTTAGAATAACAAGTTTTTGTATACCCATTAGATAAGTATCCATTCATTAATATGTTAGCAACTCTAATTATGATGTCGACCATTGGAGAGAATAACTATCATGTGTAGACTTGCTAGTGTGATGCTCGTTTGTTTGAATGAATAACCATGACTTGAAATATTTTGAGCCATTAACTTATAAAAAGTATTTCCCTGAATGGTCATTTTAATATCATGAGTTTATGTATACTCATACGATTGATATTTGCTTATAGATGCATGAGAAACTATGCTTTACTTAGGATGCTTCATGTAGTCACATGCTACTTTAATTGGCCCTTTTATGGGTTAGCCTCGACTTTGATTAAAAAAATTGGTCCTCTCTTTGTGGCCGACCTCACGGGTGTCGGTCCTCATAGAGTGTTGATCATTCTAATTGCCAACTAATAGAGTTAGTCTTCTGAGTTTAGTTCCCGACCTCATGGGATGTTGGTCTTATACTTTAATCTCCAACTGCTCGGAGTGTTAGCCTTTTTAATTTAGTTGCTGACGTCATGAGGTGTTAGTCTTACACTGTAGTCTCCAATAGTATGAAGTGTTGGTATTTTTTTAATTTATTTATCGAACTTACAGTGTGTTGGTCTTACATTGTAGTTGCCAACTGCATGGAGTGTTGGTCTTTTTTTTTCTAATTTAGTTGCCGACCAGAAGGGGTGTCAGTCTTACATTATAATTGCCAACCGCACGGATTGTTGATCATTTTAAATTTAATTGCTAACCTCATGAGGTATTAGTCTTACACTGAGTTTTGAGGATAAATTGTTAGACAAGTCTTCTCGGGCCAAGAATGGCTCACTAAGTATTCGGGTCTCCTACACGAGATTTCGCCACTAGCCAAGTGGGACTATTCCTTGGTCCCAAAATGGCACACCAAATATCCTAAGTCATAAAGTAGCTCCCTAAGTTTTAAGGGTTTGCTTTGCTTAACATCATTTTTTTTCTCAGGCCAATAGTGGTGTGCCAAGTACTCAAATCTCCTACTCGGGCTTTCACCACTCGCCGAGTGAGACCTTTCCTTGGGCTAAAAGTGGCACACAAAGTTGTTGATTTTATGAGCTCCATCTCATTTGAGATTGATTTTGATGATAATAAATATATGTTCAAGTGTTACTAATTGATTTAAATTCAAGTGATGCAAAAAATTCTTCAAACCTAGATTCTTCAGTCAAATTTAGAAAGCTAAAGCTATTGAAATTGAACTAGTTGGGAATTTTATAAAACTTACAATACTAAGGGAAATAAGAACTTAATAAAATAAAATTAATGGCATTTAAAAATATTTCATTTAAATTTCCCCATATTTTTTCTACATTTAAAATTGTATTATTTCAATATTATTCCTTGAATTATCCTTTTTGGATAATCTAAATCACTTGCATGTGTTTAATTATCATAACTATGTGCTTTCAAGTAAGATGAATTTATTTCATATTTTATTTAACTATTTGCACCCTTAATTATATTATTTATCCATTTATTTTACATGAGAATAAAATTATTCTAGAATTATCATAATTCTTTCTCTCTCTCCTATCCTTTTATTTTCTCTCTCGTATCATCATTATCATCTCGAGTGATTTTTTTATCGAATTTTTTATTGTTTTGGAATGAAAAATCATGATAGATTTATTCAAATTATTGCCATAATTTTCTCTCATTTATTTAATTTTAAAAATTTCTTTATTTGAATTTTGATTTTAAATGATTTTGAGTTTTAAATAAATTGTCATTGTCATATGTATGCTAATTTGAATTTATTCCTTTATGGCATGGTTTGGCCGACCCCTATGTTTATTTTTTTAATCTTAATAGAATTAATTTAAATTTATCTAGGTTAATTCAAATTCAATTAAACCTTGATTTTATATACTTTCCATTTATAGAATTCTAATTGTAGAATATATTTTAGCCGGCCCCTTATTATTCATTTTTTATTGAATAAATCGATTTAATTAATTTGAAATACTTCTTAATTTGATTTATCATCATTTACATATGATTGATTGCATTAAATTAAGATTGATATGCATTTGGAAGTCATTCGACTGAAAATATGGTTTTAAGATAATAGATTTATTTTATTTGTTTTATTTTGAATTAATGTATTTTTTATGCAATCAAATCTAGTTAATTGAATATCTCATATCTTGTAGCATTAAACATGGATTGAATCCTTTAGAATGTTGCTTGGCCGGCCACCTTGCTTGAGAAATTAAATTCAAAGTAATTTAAATTAATTCCCTTTTGAATTTAATTACCTTAATGAATTAATCTTTATATGCTAATTTTATTAATCATTCCCTCTCTTTTTACCTCAGCAGACCATTCATGTTTAAAATTGAGTTTGGATTTATATTTAAACCATGTGTTGAATTATTCAAATATTAAATTATTACTAAAACAAATTTTCCCTCTCCTTGTCATACTTAACTAAAAATCATTAATTTGATTTAATTATATTTGAATTGGATTAATTGATAATCTTCCTCATATAGATCTCTCTCTCTCTCTCTCTCTCTCTCTCTCTCTCTTTCATTCAATCTCCCTTGACCGAAATCTTTATTATAGGATTCTCAATTATTTGATTCATTCAAAATTGAATCATTTCCTTATTAAATTTTTCTCACCAACTCATCTCTTGCTTGGCTAACCTCTCCTTTCTTCTTTTTCTATATAATGTGTTTTAAACTTAAGTTAATCTGTCATGGCTCCTCTCCAACTTGAGTGGGATGTGTATGATGCAAATAATTTTTATTAAATATTTTTCTTGATGAAGTATTATAATGAACTTGTGATTTCAAACATAATTCTAATCTTGCTTTTAATAAGATATTCTCTCTTTCAAGTTTACATACAAGTAAGGAACAATTTAATAAAGAAGTATTTTACTTTTAAATTATCACATTCATTTTTTAAATCACAAAATGCATATCTAAATTTTTATGTTCTTTTCTAAGGTTTTGTATTTTCTTTTTAATTTTTTATATTCAATAACTAAATCATTAAAAGCATCATCTAATTCATCATAAGATATATCATTACATACCTCTTGAGAATCTAAGTCAGATTCTCCATTTGCTATATGACATATGTTGACCTTTTCATCAGATGAGCAATTACTTGATTCATTTGAATCTGGATTGGCCCATAAAGCTGTCTTCTTCTTCTTAAGGTACTTTAACTCCTTCATATTTTTTTTCTTATTTTCACATCAATCTCTTTCTTCTTTGAGAAGTTCACAATCACCTTAAGTGTCCAAGCTTTTACAATGGTATAAAATGATCCCTTCACATAGGAAATTTCTTAGTTTGAAATTTATAGTTTTTATATTTTTTATACCTTTGATTCTTCTTCCTTAGCAAGTTCCCAAGCCTTTTGGATAGCTTGACCACCTCATCACTATCACCATCCAAGCTTGAGGTGTTATGCTCATCACTGCCATCAACTTGTAATGCAATGGCTTTTCCTTTCTCCTTCTCCCTTTTTTGCTGAGTTATCCATGTGATCCCTTTTTCATGTGCTATCAAAGAACCCAAAAGTGATCAAGTGGATAAGTAGATAAATCCTTAACTTTGTTAATAGTACTTTACTTTTCCCATTCTTTTGGAAGACATCTAAGAATCTTATAGACTAATTCTTGATTCCTATATATTTTTCAACAATGCAATGTTTAATTATTTTCATGAATCGTATACATATCGAAATAGATTGTGAGACATATGAAATAACTCATATTCATGAACAAGTCTTTATGTGAGCATCTCTAACTTCACTAGTTCCTTCATAAGTTATAATGAGTTTATCCCATATTTCTTTTGTTGTACTTAACATAAAATTTTCATGTAATCATCTAAAACAATGTAAAAGTATTACAAGCCATAGCATTTAATTCATCAAGTTCTCTTTATTCTGCACCATTCCTCAAAAGTTTTTCTACTTTGATGACATTTACTTCTATGATGGTGTGATGTGTCAACATATACCACATGCGTGCATCTTGATCTCTTAAAAATGTACTAATTCTATTTTTCCAATAATCAAATGACACACTATCTAAAAGTGGAGGTTTATGAGTGGATTGTCCCTCTGGTAGTGAATCCTTTGGGAAACCTTATGCCATAGTAAAAAAGATCTACTCTTGGATGTTATGCCAATAAAGAGCCTATTCGATTGTGAGTCACCATAGAGAGGGAGGAGGGTGAATTGGGTGATATTAAAATTTTAAAAGTTAAATCTTTAATTTTAAATTTTAGTAAAAATTAATTTTAATTTTATAATGACAAGATATAATTCTTAATGCAAAGAAAATAAAAGTATAGAAAAGTAAAGAGATAATAGGCACACAATTTGGTTACCCGCCAAACCCTCGTCCCATATCCACTAGAATCCACTAAATGCAAAAATAGCTTAAAATAAATTACTCTTATAATGAAATAGTACCCCTACATAATATGTACTCTTTACAATGAAAATCTAGTATAAATTTACACAAGAGAAAAATACAAAATAATAAATTTTGATAAAATAAATCTCACAAATATACCAAGCTATCCAATTAAAAAATGATCTTACAACTTATAAATGATCACTTGACAACTTAAAAATTTGGAAAGATAAAATGCTCGGTTAATATGATAAGAAATAAAGTAAATATCTTAAAAGTGATCTTACTAAGATGTTTATGTTATTACAATAGACTAATATAAAAATAATTTCAAAATAAATTCAATATTCTTTAAAATAAAAAAATAAATTTCAAGAAATAGTTTATTTTATTTTAACCAAAAAGATTCTTTCAATTAATGCTAATGATCAAAAATACTTAAATAAAATGATATATGATAGATGATTCAAGAAGCTTTTAATTTGAGAGATTAAAGAAAGAAAAAATAATTTCAACATAATAATTTAATTTAAAATGCTTAAAATATACTTCTAAAATTGATCTAAGAATAAATGATCTTTCAAAATAAGACTAATGAAGAAATATTTCAAGAAACTAAAAGAAATTTGTAGGAAGTTAAAAATTTCAACAAGTTGAAATAGATCCTACAAACTATCACAAGAGATTTTCACAAAAAAATGATTGAGAAACTTTGATTTGAAAAATAATGTCCAAAGACTAATCCACCAAAAATTATAAATTGGAAAGAATAAATAAATGGTGAAAATAGCATGAACAACTAAAAAGGATTATGATCAAGAAAACAAACTCAAGTAATGAGAAAGATGTTGAAGCTTCCAAACCAAGGATTTGATCTTGCAATATTTGGAGAACACTTGGAAGGAGAATATAAGAAATTTTCTCTTAGATTTGCTGGATGTATTTTGAATTTTGAATGAGGAATACTTTCATGAAAAGAATGAGGGTTATTTATAGGCAAGAAGGTCATTTTGAATTATTTCAAAAAATATATATTATTCTAACATCATGTTATCATCTAATAATTTAAAATTCAATAAAAATATAATTTATATTAAATAAATGTTAAATTCAAGTATCCAAATTTGACTATTCACATGGGCCAGTAAAAAATAATCAAATATGGCTCTTAATATAATCAAAGCATGTAACATGCATTCATCATTATACCTAATGTTTGAAAAGTCATAATAAATTCAATTTTAATCAAACGTGGGTCATGTAACTTATCAAATTAAAGGAAAAAAAATCTAAGGAATCCATTGGAGATGAAATCAGATATAAATTCCTTGATTATAAAATGACTTTGGCTAAAATATAAAATTTCACATATTTTTGTTAATTTTGAAATATGATATTTAAATATTATGATATAATTTATATATAGTCATACATATGTTAGTTATCATATAACCTTCAAATCAAATTAAAATATTTAATTATATTAAGTAATAAAATAATTACACTTAGTCATAATTTATTATCATTTATTATTTTGACAATTCAAATGTTATGTATGAAACATATAATTGAATGTTAATTAGATATTGATTTATATAAATTAACCTCGTTAAAATAATATGTTAAGTTATAAAATTGATTCATGCCAATGAACTCATATGATAAATAGTTAAAATGCATATAACCTAAAATATTGTATCTTGAGCTTCACATTATCCATTTTGATCTATCTTTTATTCTTCTACTCTTACAATTTCCTCAAACATATTGTGAGATGTATTGGATATGTAATTAACAATTGATATATCTGAAACACATAAAAATATTCATTAGAACATCCAAGCATTCGTTTGTTATCATCAAAATTGATCGAATTGAACATGAGGCTCATTAAGCCAACACTTTCAAGCATGTGTTTTAATCATCCTTGTGTTTTGATTAGTTATATCTTTTTAATTCTTCATTTCTTGTAAAGTAAAACATTTTTTAGTTTAATCATTTCATATATACACCATATCATTATTTTAATCTTAATTTAATAAGATAAATATTTATCTTGAGCTCTCTTTTATTATTTATCTCAATATTATTTAGTTGGGTTGTGAGTGTAAAATATTTTTAAAATTGAGAATTAGATACTTTGTATCTTTCCTTCTTATTTTTTCTTGTACTTTATTGGGTTGCACTCACCCGTGAAGGAGAGTACATGAGATTTGTTATAATCTCAACTTTGATTTAGTGAATCTTTAGCTTGGGTTGCTAGGTGTGGATGTAGGTGAATTTTTGGGTTTGGGCAAACAATGTAAAAATCTCTGTGTTATCTTCTTTACTTTTTCCTACACCTTTACTTTACTTTACTTTACTTTGTAATTTATTGCTTTGCTCTCTAAATAAAATCTTTTAAAATTAAATTTTCAATAAATTTTTAAAATTAACTGAAGGATAATCTTTTGATAATCTTTAGCTTGGGTTGCTAGTTGATAAACCTTTTTATGAATGGTCTTCTTATGAAAGAGAATTAGATTAACCAAAATACTAAGGCTTGTAATATTTTATATTGTGCTTTACTTCTTGATGACTGCAAGAGAATTTTCTTTCTTAATATAGTTAAAAAGATTTGGAATAAGTTAATCATTGCTTATGAATGTACTAATGAACTTAAAGATGCACATATAAATATATTAGTACATGCATATGAATTATTTTGCATGTTACCAAATGAAAGAATCTTTGATATGTATACCTGTTTCATAAAAATAATTAATACATTGTATTCTCTTGGAAGAAAAATATAAGAATCAAGATTTATTTTATGAAAATTTAAGATGCTTTCCAAAAAAAAGGGATGCAAAAGTTATTGTGATAAGTGAAGTAAAGGATTTAACTACATATATATTTGGTCAGCTTCTTGGTTCCTTGATAGCTCATGAACAAGTTATAGTATAAAGAGACCAGAATGGCTCTTTCTAAAGAAAGAGAAAGGAAAATTAATTGCTTTGTAGATGGAAGACACTTGTGAAGAGAATACTTAATATTATGAAGTTGATAGTGATGAGATTGCTATGCTTTCAAAGAAATTGGAAAATATGATCAGAAAGAAAAATCACATGTATGGTAAATCTAAATTACACAAATTACCTATTAAAAAGTTGAATGTATGTCAAAGAATAGTATGCTACAATAGTAAGAAGCCTTGACATGCAAGAGGAGATTATCCTGACATTGCTAAAAAAGAAAAGTAGGCTGAGAAAAAAATTTGAAAAAATAAAATGCCTTAAAAGAAAAGGAATAGAGCACTTTGGGCAAACTCATATTCAAAAAAATCTAGTGATGACACTATAGAAGAATAAGAAAATTTGTGTCTCATGGTAGATGTGGATACTATAAGGGAGGTATATGAAGAAGTTTCTTATGAAGAACTAGAGAAATTTCTTATGAAGAATTAGATGATTTAGCACATGAATATGAGAAATTGAAAAGAAAATTTAATGCTTTAGAAAAAGAGAAGAAAAATCTAAAAATGCATGCTTTATCTTTGGAAAAGAAATGTAGTGAACTGAAAGCTAAAATGTTACTTCAGTAGATCAATATTTGATTATAGAAAACCTTAAAGGAGAAAATGTATTATTACCTGCAAAATTGAATACTTATAGTGGCTTATACTCACATGTTTTATCCATTAGAAATAAGTCATCTACTACATCAAAATCATCTAAGTATAGACCTTATGCAAATATAAATGTCAAGTGCAATTTTTGCAATAATAAGGATCATATATCTTTAGATTGTTATGCACGTAGATCTCAAGCATTCCCTATATCACATTTCATTTGGATTCTTAAAAGCAATAATCCAAAAGCAACACACTACACTGTATGCATCACATATTTTTTCTTTGGGATATGGACCCAAACATGTTTTGGTTCCAAAAGTTGACTTCTGATTTTTTTCTTGTAGGAACGTCTTAAGAACAAAATCAAAGAAGGCATGTGGTACCTGGACAGTAGATGTTCAAGGCATATGATAGGTGATAAATTAAAATTTTCTATGTTAGGACCATGTAAAGAAAGGTATGTAGTTTATGGTGATAATGTAAAAAAAAATAATTAGGATTGGTTCTATTTCTAAAAATTTAATTACTTTAGATAATATTTATTTTGTTAAAGGTTTAAAGCATAATCTTTTTTTTGTTAGCCAATTATGTGATAAAGGACTTAATGTTAAATTTCATGCCTCTTTCTGTGTTATTAGAAACAAAGAAAATGTTTTACTTATAGGTTATAGATATAAGAACATTTATCTTATTGATTTTGAAAATGATGTGATGCCAATCTAAATTTATTTTGTTTTAAAAGTTCATTTGATTAGGTCTAGTTATGGCATAAATGGATATGTCATATTAACATGCATTCTTTGAATAAAATTACAAAACTTGATCTTGTAGATAGTTTACCTAAAATGAATTTTTATTCTGATTATGTTTGTGATGCATGTATTCATGGAAAACATTATAAGCATTCTTTCAAAAATAAAATTATTATTTCTACATCTAGATTTTTAGAATTGTTGCATATGGATTTATTTGGTCCTATTAGTAGTGCTAGTGTAGGAGGAAAATTCTATGGTTTTATTATTATTTATGATTTTTCTAGATTCACTTGGGTTATGTTTTTAATTCATAAGAATGATGCTTTTGAATCCTTTAGAAAATTTGTTAAACATGTTTGAAGGAATAGAAGTCTCATAGTTAGTAAAATTCAATCAAATCATGGTGGTGAATTTGAGAATAAATACTTCAAAAATTTTTGTGCTGAATTTGGCATTAAACATAATATTTTTGCTCTTAGAACTCCTCATCAAAATGGTATTGTAGAAAGAAAAAAAATAGGATTTTGTTTGAGTTGAGTAGAGCTATGTTAGATGACTATAGGTTGCCTAAATATTTTTGGGCTAAAGCCGTTAACACTGCATGTTATGTGATGAATCATGTCTATTTGAGACCTATCTTAAACAAGACCCCCTATGAGTTTTTTTTTTTTTTGGGTAAGAAATCTAAGATTAGCTATTTTCAAATCTTATTTGGTAGCTCTTATAATGTTTATAAGAAAAGAAAGATGACTATAAAAGAATTAGTATATGTTATATTTTATAAAAATCTTATAGATTCTCTTAGAAATGATTTGATTGAGGAGGAGGTAGATGAGTTTAAGAAAATCAACTTGCAAGAAAATGTAGATCATTCTTTACCTAAAGAATGAAAATTTATCAAGAATCATCCCAATGACTTGATTATAAGAGATCCCTCCCAAGGAGTTAGAACTAGAAGACAATCTAAAGAAGTGATTAATTATTTTGTATTCCTATTAAAAATTAAACCTAAATCAGTGGATGATGCTTTGAAAGATCACTATTAGATTTTAACTTGAAAGAAGAATTAAATCTGTTCGTGAAGAATGATATTTGGGAATTAGTCCCTAGACCTCAAGGCCAGAATGTTATAAGAACTAAATGGGTCTTTAGAAATAAGTTGAATGACTCTAGACACATTATTGGAAATAAGGCTAGATTTGTTGCACAAGAGTACACTCAAGTTGAGGGGATAAACATTGGGGAATCTTTTGCCCTGATAATTAGACTAGAAGCTATAAGATTGCTCCTTATCTATGCTTATTACAAAGACTTTAAACTTTATTCAAATGAATGTAAAAAGTGTATTTTTAAATGATTTTATAGATTAAGATGTCCCCATAGTTTAAATTTTTAAATTTTCTTGATCATATTTTTAAATTGAAGAAAGCCTTGTATGATTAAAATAGGCTCCTATAACTTGGTATATTAGATTGAGTAACTTTCTTATTGACCTTGGATTTAGAAAGGGCAGAGTAGATACCACCAAATTCCATAAAAATTTAGGTGTTGACTTGATCATTGTGCAAATTTATGTTGATAATATTTTAGTTGGAAGTACAAATGAACCTTTGTTGTTGAGTTCTCATCTTTAATATCTAAAGAATTTGAAGTGAGTATGATGGGATAATTTAATTTTTTTTCTTGGGTTCTTCAAGTGAAGCAACAAGAAAATGGCACCTTCATTTGCCAAACTAAGTATACAAAAGACTTGATTGAATGGTTTGACATGATGAGATTCAAATCTAATAAAATCCCCATGAGCCCCTCCATTAAGCTTGATTTAGATGAATTTGTAAAACCAGATAATTAGATGCTTTATAAGAGTATGATTGGTTCACTCTTATACCTTGCTGCTAGTAAGCTTGATATTATATTTGATATATGCTTATGTGCTCAATTTCATGCTTCTCTGAAGGAATCACATTTAACTATAGTCAAGTGTAAATTTCATATTTGATAGGCACTTCTAGGTTATGTTTATGGTATCCTAAAAAATAACTATCATGTGATTTGATTGCTTCTTTCGATCCTAACTTTATAAGTTACAAAATTAGATAGTAAAGAATATTAGGAACATGACAATTTTTAGAATCATCACTTTTATCTTGGTCCTCTAAGAAACAAAAATTTGTTGCTCTTTCCACTACTAAAGCTGAGTATATAACTGCTGCAAGTTATCTTGCACAGGTTCTTTCGTTAAAGCAATGATTAGAAGACTTTGGACTTAAGCTAGATTACATTCCCATTAGATGTAATAACACTAGTGCAATTAGCTTAACAAAAAATCCTATCCAATAATCTCAGACCAAACATATAGATATTAGACATCATTTTATCAGGGATCAAGTTAACAAAGGTGATGTTGATATTTATTTTGTTAGTATGGTGTTGACCTCACTTTTGGAGTGAGCTCTAGACCTCCTATTCTTAGACTTAGGACTCTTCTAGACACTAAAAGCTCCTTAGTCATAAGACACTTCTAGTGATTAGGTGATCACTTAACCTAAGCCTAGAGACTTAGAAAGGTTAATCATAGGATCAGGCTATACCTTAGGACTTAAGGAAATCACCTATTCTATAGCCTAAACCCAATCCATGTGCACCTTCTTAAATCTAATCAAAATTCAAAACTTAAACCAAACCTCAAATTCAAATTCAAATTTTAAATCTAAATCCAAATTCCAAATTAAATGATTGAAATCTATAATCAAATTCAAATTAAAAATCCTTCATAAGCCCTTTGATTTTATCTTATGGCCTTAGCCTTAGCCAAATTCAAATCCACACAAACTCAATTGATTTTACCAAATATCAATTCAATCCTTTAATAAAATAATCAAATTCCAATTCAAACCAAGCTCCAAATAATTGAAACCCATGATCAAATCCAAACTTGAAGTCATTCATAAACTATGTGATTTGATTCCATGAACTTAGCCAAAATCTCCACCTAATTCAATCCAAGTTCAATTGATTTATTCATGAATCAATCAAATCTTCAATCATCATCACAAATATAAACAAAATCAACACTCAAATCATCAAAACTAAATCAAACTAAATCAAATCTCCTTCTAAGCCCATTGAACCTACCTTCATGAGCATAGCTAATTTTTCCTTCAAATTTCTTCAAACTCAATTGATTTTCTTATAAATCAATTGTTCCTTTGATTATCTTCCCAAATATAAATGAAATCTACATTCAGATGAACAAAACCAAAACCAAAATCAAATCAAAACTCAATCTAAGCCCTTTGAACCAATTCTTTAGACTTGGCCAAATCCTACCTAAATCAAGTCAAAACTATTAGATTTTTTCTTGAATCAATCATTCCTCTAATCACCTATTCGAATATAAATGAGACCTACAATCATCAAACCAAATTCAAGTTAACCCAAGTCAAGCCCAACTTAACCGTTTTGACTTGAAAATTTCAAATGAAACAAAATCCATTGGACTCTAAATTAATTGTAGTTGAATTTATATTTTAATCTTACGCTCATATATATGTTCAACTAAACTTAAATCAAGTCAAAACCAAGCCAATTGACCCACTTAGGCTCACTTGACCTTAAGTGACTTAAAGGACCCTTTCGAGCCAAGTTTTAATCCAACCCAAATTAGATTGAACTAAGCCTATCCAAGCCTCATACCATGACCATTGATCACCCTAGGATGACCAATTGCCATGAATTGGGCCAAACCAAGTCAACTTGGTCATTTGACCAAGTCAACCCTTTAACTCAAATGAGCCAAAACTAGCAAAAATTCATCCTACACCAAATTGGTTGAAACCATTGATTCGCATAAACCCATGATCAATGTTCGAACATGACTTAATCATCAACTGCTAGACCTAATGCAACCTAGCCCATATGACCCAATTAGCCCAAATTGACCTAAAGGGTCAATTTGTCCTAAATCCAAATTAAATCCAAATTGATTCAAACCAAAGGCTGCATTCATCTTCAATTAGCCAATTGAACATGAATCAACCCATAACCCAAGCCAATTTGGTCAACTTGGTCAACTTGGTCAACTTGACCCATTTGACCCATTTCACTTCAAATGAGCCAAAATCAATTCTAGGCTAAATTAAATCAAATTGATTATACCAAAATACTTCAAATCATCATTTGAACCTAACCTAAGCCTTGGTTTGACCCAATTTGACCAATTGGTCAACCTAACCCAACATGACCCAATGTGATCCAAATGACTCAAATTGAGCCAAATCCTTTGAAACCAACCCATGGCATTTTGGGAGTTGATCAAACCCAACCCAAACCCACTTGGGATTAGCTCAAAATTAGCCTAACCCGATCAAATCTCACATGGATCCTCTCCCATATAGGATTCAACCCAATCTCGTTCAATCCTCCCCATCACTTGCATTCAATCTTCCCCATCACTTGCATTCAATGAGGACTGACTCCACAACCCCATAGGAAGACTTTGGAGCTAAATACAAAGTCCACAATCAAGCCATCACCTCCCAACCATCGCCCCATCACCTTTAATGGTGATTTTCGTCCATCCCAAAAAGACAAGAAATTAAAGCCTCCAACTTCTCCCTCCTATCTTTTTTCAGCTCCTAAGAGCTTCCCCAAGCAAAGAACATCCCTTCCCCACTTTCTTTGGGCCATTTGGACTGAAAAATATCAAAGCTAAGTGTATTTTGGTGAGGGTGCAGTGAAGTTTGGTGATCACGATGTTCCAAAGCAAAGTAAAGGTTCAAACTTATTCCAGGGCTCCCTCTCACACCCAAGAGCTCGCTCGAATCTTCACTACCGCCGAAAATCATCCATGGTGAGGTAATTTCATCAAACTTTAGCAAGCCCTAAGGAGCTTTATTTGTGGTAATGTATGAGTGATTTTATACATTTCTCTTAGATTACCCTTACAACAAGAACAATAATAAGCCTTTATCCCACTAAGTGGGGTCAGCTATATTAATCCTTTGTGTCCATTGTGTCCTATTATATGTCAAATACTAATTTAATTCAAGTATACTAGGACATTTTCTATGCATCTTAACCATGTCTTTAGGTTTAACTCTACCTTTCTTAACATAAGGGAAATCTAATGCATCTACTCTTCTAACCAGGTCATTGGACGGTCAACGCTTTACGTGGCCAAACCATCTAAGGAGACTCTCTCTAATCTTATCTGCCACTGGAGTGACTCCAACTTTTTCACAAACATACTCATTTTGCATTTTATCTCTAAGAGTAAAGCCACTCATTCACCTGAGCATCCTCATCTCTGCAACACTTAACTTAGTCTCATGCTTCTCTTTTATTGGCCAACATTCTACACCATAAATCATTGCAGGTCTTACCACCATCTTATAAAATTTTCCCTTAAGTTTAAGCAGTACTTTTCTATCACACAATAGGTCAGATGCATTCCTCCACTTTAACCATCCAACTTGAATTTTACTAATAACATCTCCATCTATTTTACCATCATTTTGAATAATAGAGCCTAAATATCTGAATCGCTCACTCTTTTTAATGACTTGTTCACCTAATGTCACAACACTACCACTATAACTTCTAAAACTAAAATTACACTCAATATATTCAATTTTAGATCTACTTAAATGAAAACCTTAAGACTTTAAGGTTGACCTCCATAATTCAAATTTCTCTTGGACTCTCTCTCTCTAGCCTTATCAATAAGAAGAATGTCATCAGTAAAAAGCATACACCAAGGTACATCTTCCTATAAATGCCTAATAAGAACATCCATAACTAAAGCAAAAAAAAGATAAGGGCTTAAAGCTGATCCTTGATGTAATCCAACTGAAATAGGAAAATATTTTATCAATCCTACTTGTGTTTGGACACAAGTAACAGCTATAGTATACATATCCTTAATGACTTGAATATAACCAATATTAACTCCTTTCTTTTGTATAACTCTCCAAAGAACATCTCTTGAAACTATGTCTTAAGCTTTTTCTAAATCAATAAATATCATATGTAGATCCTCCTTGCTTTCTCTATACTTCTCCATCAAATCTCTTAACAAATGTATAACATCCATAGTAGATCTACCTGGCATGAAACCAAACTGATTGTGAGAAATTTTTGTATCACATCGTAACCTATGCTTAATTACTCTCTCCATTATTTTAATGTAAGACACATTAACTTAATTCCTCTATAA
Source organism: Cymbidium sinense (assembly GCA_021442155.1). Classification (NCBI taxonomy): domain Eukaryota; kingdom Viridiplantae; phylum Streptophyta; class Magnoliopsida; order Asparagales; family Orchidaceae; genus Cymbidium; species Cymbidium sinense. Next base: position 25,639,696 of record CM038221.1, on the reverse strand, counting down.
TTTGGACACTCTTGTGCATCACCTTTATTCTTAAATATAGGAACCAACAAACTCTTTCTCCACTCATCTAGCATCTTTTTAGTCTTTAAAATAACATTAGAAAGATTTGTAAGCCAAGAAATTCCTTGATCTTCTAAACATTTCCACAGTTATATTGGAATATCATCAGGTCCTACTATTTTTCCACATTTCATTTTCTTTAAAGCTTCTCTAACTTTAGATTTACTAATACGATGATAAAAAAAAAATTCTCTATTTTTATTTAGGGTATTAAGGTTGCTAAAATTAATTATATTTTTAGATCCTTCATTGAAAAGTTTATCAAAATACCTCATCCACCTATTTTGAATATCCTTTTCTAAGAAAAGTACTTTATGATTTTCATCCTTAATACACCTCACTTGAGCTAGATCTTTACTTCTTCAATCTCTTTGGTTAGCTAACTTATACATACATCTTTCACCTTCTTTAGTATCTAATATATTGTATAAATCACTAAAAGTTAAATTTTTTGTATCATATATTGATTTCTTGGAATCTCTACATGCTAGTTTATATTTTTCCCAATTCTCTCAATTTTTACATCTAAACCAAGTTTTATAACAACATTTATTATTTTTTATATTTTCTTGTAAATTCTAACTCCACCACCAACTATTTTTGTTAAAAGAAGATTTTCCTTTTGATTCTCCAAACATATTTTAGCAACTTGCTTAATTTCACTTGCTACTTTTTTCCACATAACATTAGCTTCCTTATGAACATCCCAAATTATAAGCTCTTGTAGCTTGCTCTTAAAAATATTTTTATTAGTATTCTTTAAGTGCCCCCATCTAATACTAGGATAAGAATTTGATTTATTTTTTATCATCCAATCTTTCATCTTAAAATCTAAGACTAATAATCGACGTTGGGTATTTAAACTTTCACTTGGAATGACTTTACAATCTTTGCAAACTAAATGATCTATTTTTCTTATCAAAAAAATAATCAATCTGTGTTTTACCAGATCCATTTTTATAAGTGACAATATGCTCATATCTTTTCTTAAATAATGTATTAGAAACTACAAAATCATAGGCTAAAGAAAAATTTAATATAGTCCTACCTTCTTCATTACTCACTCCAAATTCATAACCACCATGAATACTTTAAAAATCTTCTACCACTCTACCAACATGTCCATTTAAATCTCCTTCAATAAATATTTTTCTTCAAGAGGTATCTTTTGTATTAATCTCTTCCAAAATTTTTCTTTTGAGCCTACATCTAAACCTACTTGAGAAGCATAAACACTTATAACATTGATAATCTTAATATCAATAATAAACTTTAAATCTATAATTTTATCTCCACATCTATTAATATTTATAACATATCCTTCAAACTTTTATATATAATCACACCTACGCCATTTCTTATTTGACTTTTACCTGAATACCAAAGTTTAAAACCTAAACTATCAATCTCCTTGGCTTTCTCCCCAACCCATTTAGTTTCTTGAACACATAAAATATTTATCTTCCTATGAACCATAATATCTATTAATTCCATTAGTTTACTTGTATGAGTACCTATATTCTAAGTTCCTAACCTAATTCTAGATTACCCTTACATTTTTTATTTTACATCATCCCCACGCATTTGGAGAGATTTCTAGCGAAGATCGTCAAAAAATCGAGCCTAAAATGAAATTTTTTGTTTAGTTCTTTTACAAAAATCTGGCCAAGAATAGTGTTTTGTCTACCCCTTCCGTTGGATCTCCCGCCAACCGTCCGATCTCCCATTCAGGGAGACGGATGACTCAGATTGTGTGGATCACGTGATTCTGATCGGCGGATCACGCAGCCCAGATCATACAGATCGCGTGGATTTATTTGGATCATTCAATCTGTGATCAGATGATCCAAAATGATCCATGCCTCATAATCCTTGTTCCCTTCATTTTCCCGCTCATCCGCTGACGTGGCATCGCTCCAGCTAATCACATTGTCGCGTGGTACTACGTGCCAAGCATAATTGTGCAGTCTAATCGTGAGGCGACGCATGGCACCACATTACCACGTCAGCGTCGCACGGTGCTTGCTGGGATAAGTAGGAAATTCTGGTTTTTGTTTATTTTAAAAATTAATTAAATCACCTGAAACTTCAAAAATTCATAGAAAATAAAATAGCTAACAAAAAATTATAAATATGGGCACATTGGATTCATCTTTCTAAGAGAAATCCAATAAAATAAAATCCTCAAATTTAATTGAATTGATTGAACTTAATTTAGGTTTTAGTAAAAATTAAATGTCATTAATTAAACCAAAGATAAACATCAAATTAAATTAAAATTTTCAAGAATTGAAACTGAAGTTAAAATACACCTACCATAAAATTTCAAGTCAAAAGAATTTTTGGATTGGAAGATATTGTCTCCTGAAGTTCAAATAGTAAAATAAATTAATGGACTTTATAAAAATCATGGAAAATCATTTAAATTAGATAAAACATTGGAAAATTATAACAAATTATAGAAAAATAAAAAAATACAAATAAATACTCATTTTAAAGGTATTTCAGAGGAAAATTTAATAAAAAAAATTCCCAATTGATTTTGAACAGTAATGTAAACTTAATTTGGGGTTAATTAAAAACTTAATTAGCTTAATTATTCCCTAATTACTCAAGTAATTAATTCTAAACATTCTGAGGTCAATTAATGGGATGACCCCTACCTCTTATAATTTTCATGGGATTTATTGCTTGGTTAATTAGGGAAATTGGTTGTCTTAGCTTTAATTACTTTCTTAATTAATTAGGTGATTAATTAAGATGTTAAACAATAAGGAAATCATTAATTAAACTTGCTATTGTATAATAGTGAATGAGCTTGGGGAATGAGATTGAGACCTCTTTCATAATCGTTTACCCTAAGTTCATTTCATTTGAGTGGAAATTAATTAACTTGGAATTAATTAATGGTTTAATTCATTAATTAAAATGGCCTAATTAATCAAATTAAAATCATAATTATTCTAGAACTCATCTAATTAAGTTTCTTAGGTAGACTCTTAGGAGTTCAATAACCTAAGAAAATCTTAAGGAAATTATAATTAACCCACATGTATGGGAGAATTATAAGAGTACTTAATTAAGTTTATTAGCTTAATTAACTATTAATTATGAGCCAATTGCATTAGGCCTTTTATTTTTTAGGGTCATTGCTGATTTAAATTCTAATTCATGTGCATATCATATTGGCTCATAATTAATTGGTTAATTGCTTTAAGGTAACATAGGTAAGGGTTAATTAATGGACTTAACTCATATTATAGCCTAATTAACCCATAAAATTAACCTAATTACCTTTTTCATTAAACTAAATTAAACCACAAAAATGGGAATAGATTCGGATCATCAAGCTTTCCCTCATTTCATTAAATCAAGTAAAACAAAAGATGGTATTAACAAGCTTTGGTTTCCTTAAAATGCTTTTATTTAATGTGATTGTCCTTAGGAATTAGTTTGATTGAATAAGATTATATGCTTATATTTAGTATTTTCTTTCCAATCATGTTAAATGTTGTATGTTATTTGATTACATGCATCCATCTCTTTTCAAAATTAATTAAATAAAATGAAATTTCTTTTAGGTTAAGCTTGCATGTGTTGACTTAACATAATATATGTGTGGCTATTATCACTAATAAATCTAAATTATTTTTCTAAAGTTTATAAATCAACTATATTAATTAGAGTGATAGTAGTTATGATTACATATAGGTTTGCATGTGCCTATATCTTAGGTATGTGAAGTAAAGCTTTCTTTTACTTAATTCATATGTAGTTTTATATGTATTTGAATATTAATAAGTATATAATCTGGACATCCAGGAATACGAGAATTTAGCTAGTCCCAAGGAGGTCATTTGATTACCTCACTTCCCTGGTTAACAACGATAGATACTTATTTGATTTCATTTACATTTATTTCTACATTATAATTTGGATGCGACTTTATTTCATATACATAAATGTTTTAATCAAATAAAAATGCAATTTTTGCATGATATTTTTCATCTTGTTTACATATACATTCATATATAGTGAGATATCAAAGTATATAGTTTGGACATCCCGGAAATACAAGGATTTAGCTAGCCCCAAGGAGGTCATTTGATTACATCACTTCACTGGTTAACAAAGGCACGTACTTGCTCATTTCTCTTTACATATGTGTGCAAATGTGGCTAAAGAATGAAAATTTATCTTTTCTACTAAAATTACATGCATTCATTATTGGCTAAATGACTGAATTAACAAGTCATATAGTTGGAAGCTTCCTTTCCTACATTCATATATATAAATTTACATATGTTTGAATGCAAATGGGTATATAATGTGGACATCCCAGGAATACGAGGCTTTAGCTAGCCCCAAGAAGGTTATTTGATTACCTTACTTCCCTAGTTTCATAATGCCACATACCCATTTAATTTCATCCTTATCTATTTTTGTATAAGAATTTGGGTAGAGCTTTAAATTAATATGATGAAATAATTCAATCAAATGAAAAAAAAATTATAAACTTTAAATGTACATGTTCACATCCATCTTTAAGTGTGCAAAAATATATTGTATGTGTAGGTATACTTAAGATTTAATCATATGTATGTTACATGTGATGGAAAGGAGTGATTAAATATATATCATATGATAGTAATTCAATCAAATTAATCTTATGATGCCTTTCATATTGAATGGAATCATTTAAAGTGAACCTAAACTTAGGATTAATTTAAAATGTGTAATAAGAAGTTCACTAAAGAGAACTAAATCAAATTAACATGCTTTAGAAAATGGCTTAGGGTAGGGATGAAAGAGGACAACCTCTTTTCTTCTCTTTACAACACTTAGTTGCTAAGTGTAGGCCATATGAAACAAAAGAAAATACTAAGTAAAATTTTCAAATCAATTAAACTACTTAAATGAAATCAACCTCTTATGATTAAACATCATTTTACACTTACAGAATCATAACCCTAATGCCTAGTTAGGACATACCACATAAGCCTTAATACACACACATTAGATTAAGTCACCACTTCTTACTTTATGTTAGGACGGTGCATGGTGTGATGTATATTTTATTTTGTGATGTATTATTTTAGACTGGATGTTAGGGTGTATATTTCATAGATTGAATGGTAGGTCATTGCTAGCCTAATCATGTTTTCTATTGGGGATTGTGCTTAAGGGGTCACTTAAAAATAAATATAAATGCTCTCTTTTGTAGGTTGCTTAAGCCCCTGAGCATAATCTAAGTTAGGATAGGTGGGTTTGGTTACCTATGTCCAGGGTGCTAAGTCTAAATTATAAATATAACTGCTTGGGATTGTATGTGTGTTTAGCTAACACTTATTTTATAGATGTAGTTAGATTTACTTTTTATATTTTTAATATAATTTTACTTTAGGAATTAGGATTAGTGTTATGGGGTATTAGGATGAGCATTGGCCAAAAGGCTTAGCCTTAGGGTGCTATGTGATGCCTTGAAGCTTACCATATCAAAGGAGAAAAGACATGGAGGAAATGAAGAAGAGATGAAGACATGAAGATTTGAAGACCCCCATAGCATTCATTTGTATATTATAATTATTCTTTTAAGTACCAGGTTGTATAAGGGTAGAGCTCAGCTACCCATTTTTCTTTTTGGATTGTACGATAGTACCCTACCACACCGGACTTTGATTCTTTTGCACTAGTGTTATAAAATTATTTGGTTTTGTGTTTAGTTTGTGCAATAGAAATGTCATGCTTTTCTTAATTTCTTCAATATTTAATTTCTTCAATATTTGATATTTGGCTTCGTAATAAGTCTTCTTCTTGAGTTTTCCCACTTGATTTTCTAATATAAATAATCCTTTGATAGTCTAGCCTTGAAATCTTTAGAGACTTTAATTTCTACTTTAATTGAGAGTATTCCTAAGGGATCTTATTCCTTAAGATGTAATTAACTATGGGGGCTTGCCTCCATAGGGAACTTAATGGACCTGGCTTAAAATAAATCCTGCTCTACTTTTCCATGTAAAGTAGGGAAAACATCTCTGCTATATTCAAAGACCTATCATGCCTTAGGAGTCCTTATTATGTGATTAAGTCTATTATAGGGTGGTGATTTCTATCGTTCAAGATAGTGCATCATTCCTTAATTTCATACCCGAGCACTTCAATAAGTACCCCCTAAGATCTGCATGGTGTTCCACATTCCAAATATAAACACCACAGATTTTTCTAGCGACTCTGCTGGGGATTGCTCCTCTCTCCATCTCTAGTAGACATTATTGTCTCCAAGCATCCATAGTGGACTTATATTTTATATAAGCCTAAGACAATCTTTCTTTTCATTGGCACTTAGCTTATTTCATCCTTAAGCAAAGCTAGCCAACATGCTTTAGGTTTTAGGACCTCACTTCGTGTAGGTCTTAAAATTTTTATTGGGTACCCCAATAGGTAAAAAAAAACTAACTAAAAAAAGGAGATGACAAAATACAAATTTTTGAACCTCTTTACCACTAGCTTGGTGAGGTAAAGTTTATCCCACATTTAAGAAAACTCAAACTAAAACAAATAAAGTCTTTTGCAAAATATTTTCAAAATCACTTTTCCTAAACAAAATCATTTTCAAATTCACTCCACATGAAGTTTGCAAAAACATAAACATTTCAAATCTCTTTAAAATAAAAGATAATCAAACATCATTTAACATACCTAAATTTGTTAAATGAGGCCTCTTTCAAAAATCAAAATCAAATTTACAATCATTAAAATCCCTTTTAAAGATTTTCAAAAAGCACATTTCTTAAAATAAATTCAACTCCATTTAACATACCCAAATTTGTTAAATGGAGTTCATTCATCAAAATCAAAAAAAATCAAAATCAACATATAATTGAACCTCACTTAATATATCCAAATTTGTTAAGTAAGAGTTTCACTCTTTTCAAAAGCAATATCACACACAAAGTCAAGATATATATTTTGAATCTCATTTGGCATACCCAAATTTGTCAAATGAGAATTTTCTTTCTATAAAATCGAACATCATCATTGAACTCCCTTTAATATACCACATTTTTTAAATGAGAGTTCAGCTCTTTCAAAATGAAACAAATACAAGTCACACTTACTTAACATACCACATTTGTTAGGTAAGAATCTCACTTTTGAATAAAAATCAAACACATTTTGACCTTACTCAATATACCACATTTGTTAAGAGCCCAATCTTCAAAACAAACACACAGCCACTTATAATAAATTTGTTAAGTAAGGGTTTCACTTTTTCAAATCAAAATAATACATCACATCAAATATTTTGGAGTTTACTTAACATGCCACATTTGTTAGGTAAGAATCTCACTTTTAAAAATATAAACACACTTGACCCCTACTTAACATACCAAATTTGTTAAGTAAGGGTCTCATTTTTTAAAATCAAATCAAAATACATCAAACACATTGGGCTTCACTTAGCATACCTAAATTTGCTAAGTAAAGATTCCATTATCAAATCAAAACAAATCAAATACATGAAAAATAATCATCACAAACAACAAAGATATTTTCAAAAATATTTTCAAACATGCACTTGGATCTCTCTTAGCATACCCAAATTTGCAAAGTGAAAGCTCTAAAATCAAAATCTCAAAATAAAGGATTAGCAAAACAAAATCATCTCCAAAAATATCTCTAAATGGAGGAACCTCATTCAACATATCCTAATTTATTGGATGAAGGTTCCAAAATCAACAAACCAATTCTTATGGCAAAGTCTCTCTTCAAAATTCTAAATATCTCCAAATCAATGAACCCCACTTAGCATACTTAAATTTATTGAGTGTGGGTTTAAATTCCAAATTCAAATCAGAAATAGGTGATTGAAGGAAAATATGAATGTCAAAGTCTGATTTATTTATATTTTCACATGCAGAGATATCAGAGTAGTCAATTCAGTTCAATCTCTAATCAGTACAGTTGTGATGACTCCTAGTAAGTTTGTTTTCTCTTTCCCCTCTGATGTAGACTTGGCCTTGGATTAGACAAATCTCACCACAATCAAGGCCACCCACCTAATTTACTTTGGCCGTGGCTTCAAGGGGGTTATGATTACCTGTGAGGGGGCAGCCCTCACAACTGTCGGTAGGGAGGAGGTGGCAGGGCAAAAGCCACTCCTTTGCTTTGATGTTGAGCCTAACCCTAAGTTTCCCTCTCTGAAGTGGAAGGTTGTGGAGGTCCCTGCCAGAGTGTTAGTGCCAGTTCAGTCTAATTATGTTATTCCTACTATAGCTCTGGTGTGAGTTGCAACCTCCTCCTTGATCCCCTCAAAGGGGAATGCTATCTTAGCATCTGAGATAGTCTCCCCTACATTCGAGGTAGGTTTCAGCTCCCGCACCGCACAGCTCTCTCACAACCAATGTTGCAATAAAAATAGGAAGATCAAGCGGCACCATGAGAAAGCGAGCAGGGAGGTAGACGCTGCATCATATATTGCTAAGGAGGGTTCTCCTCAAGAGGTCTCCCTTTTCATGGGTGGTAGTAGTTCCACCCCATCTTTGATTCAGATGGAGAGGAGGATGCTAGGAGGATTGCTGTATCTCATACACCATCAGCTTACTACGAGGCACCAACTAGGCAGAGGAGGAAACCCTATGCTGGCCTCTAAATAGTTCTTCGCCAGGTTGGTAGAGCCTACAGACGCTCAGAGTCTGATGCATTATTTGATCTAAGGTCTGTGATCCCCAGGAGCGTCAGTTCCTAGATATGTAGAGAGAGCGCCACTAAGGCCAAGGTTGCAATGTAGGTGGACAGTAGGGAGAGATGGAGGTATGCTAGGCAGTTGGAGGCCTTCGCCCTTATTGATTTCCTTGATCGATGGGCCAGGCACTTCTCACAGATAGTATAGTACTCACCGACACCACCAATCATTGGAGGAGAGCTCTATCGGAAGGGCAGTCGGTGTAACCCCTATAACATTGCTCCATTCCCCATCCATCATCACACAGTCCCTCCTTCCTATTCTACCAAGGTTAGAGATGCATCAGGGAGAGAAGTCCCCATTGGTGATCTATAGCCAGGCTTCCTCCATCTACTTGAGGTGATGTTGATATCTCCCATTCAACCTCCCACTTCAGTTATGGCAAAGAAGGAGTGATGACCCAAAGCACCGTGGTCGTGCCACCACCATAGCCATTGTAGCCACAGTCCCCACCACATGATAGCGAGGAGGAGGAGGACACGTGTTCCCATGGCAATTGATCCTCCCAGTGAGGGTCTCTCATCAGTATGCAGCATATGTTGTATATATTCAGATGAGCATAGTTCCACAGTTGGCCGTTAGCGAGTCTTTATGCTAGTCTAGCCCAACAAAGTAGGAGACCGTTCTTTAGACGACATTCTAGAGGAGTACTTTCCTGAAAAGAAAAAACTTCTTGAGAGCAATCATTCAAATCAGAAAGAGGGTAGGGTAGCCTTTGAACCCAAGGAGGATGATCTATTTGAAGACTCAGTAGAATTCCACATGGTCGATATCCTATGATCCCTTCTTAGAGACCATCACAATCAGGAAGGTATTGTAGTTGAAGAGGATGACACCGTTCATTCAACCCAACACCTCCTCCAATAGCTCAAGTAGAAGGACGAGCAGGTTAGTGGAATGGAGAGGAGGCTTGAAGACTTATTAGCTATAATACTAGCACTTTAGAATCAAGCTCCAGCATTACATCCTCGCCCTATATGAGGCTGAGCAGCCTGAGCTTCTACATGTCTTAGAACCCTCCAAGAGTACCTCTCCAATAGACTAGGACAGTGGTAGCTTGCATAAAAAGGTCATAGATAGCACCTATGTGTAGGAGAGGGACATCAAATAAATAGTGGAATAAAAAGTGAGGGAAGCATTGGCGCAAGCCTGGGGTACCTCATCCATTCCAAAGGGTAGACCCTACCTAGAGGAATTTGATATAGTTCAGTATCCCAAAGGGTTTGTGCCACCTTATTTCAAGATCTTTGATGGCAGTGGGAACCCTCGGCAGCATATAGTGCACTTTAGAGTCAGCTATTGCAACACTGGAGGCAGCGATGCACTTCTCTTTCGCTTATTTGTCATCAATCTTTCAGGGATTGCATTCGATTGGTATGCCTAACTACCCAACGATTTGATAAAGGTATTTGCTGAGTTGGAGCAAATTCCATTAAGAGGTTCTCTGGAGCTCAACAAAGGGTGATTGTGGGCTATCTCATTGTAGCACAACAAAACTCCAGTGACTCCCTCATTGATTATATTCTCAGGTGGCAAAACTTGAGTAGGAAATATGAATTGCAGCTGTCTGAACAACATGCCATATAAATTCTTCTTAAGAATATTCATGGTCTGGTTGCTTTCATGATCAAGAGATTTACTATCAAAACCTTTAAGAAGCAAATCAACAAGGCAGCTAGTCTACAAGGAGAATCCAAACAACTTTCCAAGACTAGTCGTCATCCAAGCCTAAATCATAGAAAACTTTTGAGAAAAAGCCAATGGCGTGGCGTCAGTTGATAGGGGGAAGTAGCTAGTTAGAGTTCAATTTGAGAGACTTAAAGCTTAGCAGCCTCCACATCCACTACCTCTACCACCTCCTTGGTTGTCATACAAGCCACCACTCACCATTACCATCTCATAGTAGTATACTCGGGTACTCTATCTGCACTAGTAGTATTATCCACCTACTCTTTTTGATAAACTTAACAAGCCATATTCATTCAAGAGGGAGGTTGTCAAGAAAATCTTTAAGAATCTCTTAAAGAAGCCTGATTTCTAGCTACCATAGCCTAAAAGGCTGGAGAAAGTAGGCAAGAGCGATTATCCTGACTTTTTCCCCTACCACCGCATGTTAGGCCATGTCTTAGAGGACTGCATCACCTTCAAGGACTGGCTTGAGCACATCTGTAAGTTGAGTGCCATAATTATTCCTAAGGATTACTTATTAGAATAACCATATAGTTCTATTAGGGTAATCATTGGGGATACATGTGATCCTCTCAAGACAAAAGAAGGTTGAGATTTTTTCTAATCTCGAACCTCTAAAAAGATTATTTTTAAGATCAAGAAACTCTCCTTGCAGGTGCCTGAGGTAGCTCAAACCTCCAACATCAAGGAAGGTTAGCAAGTTGCCAAGGATAACTTGGGAAAGGTGGGAGCTCAGTGGCGGTCACTTGCACAGGATAGTTCGATGGCCACCGAAGTCTAGCATTCCCTCCACCATTGCAGCTACTACTTCATTCAGTTCTTCTTTCGACAAGATTGTTGTATCAGCGGACAAGAGCATAAAATTCTTACCCAACTTACTTTATTTGATTTCTATCATGAACCTTCACCTAAAAAGAAATCAATAAAAAAAGCAGATTCCACTTACATTTTGTCCATTTATCATGCTCTTGATTTTATTCCTATTGAAAGCTCTCCAAGTTTAGAAAATAATAATAGCTCTAGTAATTCTGATCCTTTCTCTTCTGATTCAAAATCAAACTTTCCTTTTCTGAATCAATCGGGTTAACCCATTGAGATTGACTAAGAGTCAACCGACTCCAAGGGTCCCATAGGAGAAGTTATAGGTATTCCCGACGAGTAGGTATAACTTTTCTCCAACCCGTCATGAAGTCACTGAAGTCAACCTATGCAGTGGCAAAGTTTTACCTCTTAGGGTAGCACTTCAGGATAAGGGTAAGCAAGTCATTGGTTTCAGTGAGAAGATAGACCCTCCACATGATGCTCCACCTATGGATATGCTTATGGAGGACCAGCCTAGAGTTGATTATAATGTCCTAGCTCACCTTAGAAAGTTTCCAGCTAAGATAGCATATATGACACCCTTGTCTTATCTAAAGAGATAAGGGAATCTCTAATCAAGGCACTTCTTGATCCTGAGATATGCTTAGCTCAACTAATCACTATTGGAGAGGAGGCACACTGCTCGAGGGACATCTTAGGAGTTATATTTATTAATGAAGACTTGCTTCTAGGGTCGATCGAGCACAATCATCCCCTCTACATCATAGTGGATATGGTTAGATTCAGACTATCAAGGGTGTTGGTTGACCTAGGTGCACCAATTAATGTTATGAGTTGAAAGACCCTTGCCTACATGAGGATTGACATCTCCAAACTCAATTCAGAGAGGATAATGTTAAGAGGATTCAATGAACAAGGTGAGACGGCCTTAGGCTCCATAGTGTTACCATTAGAGATAGATGATTAGAAGACTGAAGCTAAGTTTCACATTAAAAACTCAAATACATCTTTCAATGATTTGCTTGGGAAACCATGGATTCATGAAAACAACATGGTTCTATCCTCTCTACATTAGTGTATAAAGTTTGTGAGAGGTGGGATCACTTACTATGTCAAAGGAGATCTCAATCCATTTTAGTTCACGAGGATGACATATATAAGGATGTGGCCTACTACCTCCCTCAAAATTAACAAGTGTATTCTTGTGAACTTGGCCAAAGCTCAAAAATAAAGGAAAAAGAAAAAGAGAAAGAAAAGAAAAGAAGAAAAGAAAAGAAAAGGAAAAAGAAAAAGAAAAAGAAAAGAAACAGAAAAGGAAAAAGAAAATAAGAATGAAAAATAAAAGGGAGCGAGAAATGGACTTGAAGGAAGAACTAGAGCCTGAGATTAAATTCCACCCATAGTTCATTACTCCATTCGAACATATGAGTAGGATGACCTGACCTCCACCAGGCAAAGGAAGAGGTAGATCTAAAGGTAGCCCCAGGGATGGAAGACCTCCTTATTGGCCACCAATGAGATATGTCCCAGTTACCAGTAGTACACCTGCTATCCATATAGACTTAGAATATAATTCAGAGGATGAGTCTTATATGGTTAATACACCAACCAGCTCTTCTTAATAGTAGATTCCTTTTGAGGTGACACTTGAGCTGGACAATGATAAAGACTAGGCTCCAAAGCAAAGCATAAGTGTATCTAAGTCTATATGTGAAATAATTAGGAATCAGCTGGGAACCTTAGCTCTAACCCCACTTTCTTCACAAAAAGTTGAGGGATTGGTATTTGAGGAAGCCCCTAAGTCATCCACAAATGTGAAGATTCAGAGGTTCTTTTTGGAAGCATCATCCTTGAGTCAAGAAATTGATGTAGAACTTGAGGATGATTCATATAAAGATTTAATAGAATTATATTTTAATTGATACTCACCTTGAGTTCTAAATTTAGCAAAGAAAGGATTGATTCCACATACATGGTCCAAGCACAGGTCATATTACTTTGAAAGATTATGGAACAAAAAATGCAAGAATTCTCAATCAAGATCAGGACTAGGATTCGGTACAGTGGGTCCAATAGATGATGATGATTACTGCCTAGTCTTCACCAATCATTTAGAATCTGATTAGTTCTTTTCAAATCACACTAACTCTTATGAGGAGGTGTGCTTAGAAACTTTAGAAGGCCTAGATAATTTCTAAGTTAAAGAGGCACCACCAGAGTTTGAAGAAGAAATCAAATCAACCATTGATGAACTCAAAGAAATCAATTTAGGGACTAAAGAAGATCCATGCCCAACATACATTAGTTCCTTGTTGAACCAAACTGAAACCAATGACTTAGTTAGGCTATTGATTGAGTTTAAGGACTGTTTCACATGGAGTTATGAAGAGGTGCTCGATTTATCTTCTGACATGACAGTCCACAACTAGCAATAGAATATTATCCCTCAATACTGAAACTACGATTAGACATTGAATAATATGTCATTTTAAAATCAAATGATCGATCTTTTTCAAGGAAGAAAAAAATCTTACTTGGTTGGCCAGTGTCATCCCAATTAAGAAAAAAATGGCCAAATTCACATATGCATCGAGTTTAGGGACTTGAATAAGGCATGTCTAAAAGATGAATTTTCACTACCAATCCTGGAGCTAATGGTGGACATTGCCTCTTCTCATGCAGTCTTCTATTTCATGGATGGCTCATCTAGCTATAACCAAATTAAGATGGCCCCTGAAGATGAGGAAAACACTACTTTTTGAACCCCGATCGAAATATATTGCTATATGGTCATGCCTTTTAGCCTTAAAAATTTTGGTGCTATATACCAGCAGGCTATGACTCGAATATTTGATGAACTCATTCATCATCAAGTTGCGTGTTATGCTGATGATCTCGTAGTCAAAAATAAAGAAAAGGAAGACCACCTCTCTGACTTGAGAGTAGTTTTCAAATGGTTAAGATAATTTAACCTTAAAATGAACCCCCTGAAATGTGCATTCAAAGTAGCTTCAGAGAAGTTCCTTGGGTTTGTTGTTCAATACTGAGGAATTGAGATCGATCCAAAGAAGATCAAAGCAATATTAGAAATGCCACCCTCTAAAAGTCTAACTCAACTTAGATCATTTTAAGAGAGGTTGGTGTATCTAAGATGTTTCATATCTAACCTAATAGGAAGGTTTCAACCATTTTCAGCACTTGTCAAAAAGGATGCCAAGTTTAAGTGGGATGACAAGTGTCAGGATGCTTTGAATACATCAAGCACTACTGATGACTCGCCAATTCTAGCAGCCCTTATCCTGGGCAAGCCACTCATCCTCTATATTACTACATTAGTTGACTCTTTTGGGGCTTTGTTGGCCCAAGCTGACGGTGAAGGGAAAAAGAATGCTCTACTATCTCAGCCATCGTCTAATCCCCCATGAAGCCAATTATCCACCCATTAAGAAACATTGCCTAGTTTAATCTTTGCATCCCAAAAGCTAGTGCATTATATGCTTTCTCATAAAGTCAACTTGATCTCCAGATTCAATCCACTACAGTATCTCATGACATGGTTGACGTTATCCAGACGGTTGACACGATGGTCCATGATTCTCTAATAGTTTTACATTACTTTTGTACCCCTCTGTGTAGTGAAAGGATAAGCATTGACAGACTTCTTAGCAGCATACACACTTCCTGCTGACTCTCTGCTTAATGATGACCTCCCCGATGAACAAATCTTGAACTAATGAGACACTAGTAATCGCCAATGGGAATTGTATTTTGATGGTGTGACTTCCTCTCAAAAAGGAGAAGAATCACAATCTACTCTTCTAGGAAAGGTAGGGGTAGGAATAATCCTTCTAACTCTAGATCGTGATGTGATGAGATTTTCATACCATTTATCCAATCCTTGCACCGACAATGAAGTCGAGTATGAGGCTCTGATTGTAAATCTGGAGTTAGCAGTCATGCTATGCATTCAGAACATCGACATCTTTGGGGATTCTCAGCTAGTCATCAACTAAATTGTTGGGTCCTACAAGATTCTTAAGCCTAAGCTCCATCATTACGACAAGTACACCATAAAGCTATTAGCTCAAATCCCAAAGGTTACTATATACATGATCCCTCGAGAAGAGAACACAGTAGCAGATGCACTAACAAAGCTTGCTAAAGAGTTGGCATGTCTAGAAGATGAGTCCATATCAATAAAGATTCAAAATAGACCATTCCTATCTCTTATTGATACTGAACTCATCGAGAGACTCTCTTTTGAAGGGAAGGTTGTCGTTGCCAAAAAGGATGAGGAGCTAAATTGGAGGCAACCATTCATAGATTATCTAACTAAAGATAAACTACCTTAAGAGAAGTCACAAGTCTATTATATAAAGCAGAGAGCCCTTTTCTATGTACTCATCGATGGCACCTTATACTGGTGGTCCTTCGATCATATGTGGTTACATGGTTTAGACAAGCACAATGCCCATAAAATTGTGACCGGGGTACATTCAGGATTATACAGAGCTCACGAATCCAGTCTGAAGATGAAGGCCAAGATCAAGAGATTGGGGTACTACTAGCCTACGATGATTACCGACTGCATGGATGTAGCCAAACATTGTCACCAATGTAAGGTGCATGGAGTGGTCCTACACCAACCACCTAACATTCTACATCCAACATTAGCCTCTTGGACATTCGAGTGTTGGGGTACTAACATTGTGGGTTCGATCGATCCTCCTTCTTCCAAAGGTTATTGATTCATCTTTGCTGGTATTGATTACTTTTCCATGTGGGTAGAGGTGATTCCTCTCAGGGAGGTCAAATCCTAGCATGTGCTCTAGTTTTTTAGGAACCATATCATATATAGGTTCGAGGTGCCTCGATAAATTATTTTTGATAATGGTACTACATTCAAGAGCACCAAGATCAACAACTTCTCTAGGAAACACAACATAGATTGGACATACTCTACCATCTATTACCCATGACCGAATGGTATGGCAGAAGCTTGCAATAAAACTCTCATTTAAATACTCAAGAAGACACTCGATGACAATAAACAACAATGGAATATGCAGTTAGTTGAAGCCTTATGGGCTTATCACACCACTTACAAAACTCCAACTCAATCTACTCCTTTCTCCTTAGTGTATGGGTCCAAAGTCATTCTATTATTAGAAGTCTAACTCCCATCACAGAGGATAGCTGTGGGTAGCATGATCATGACAGAACAAAATGCCAAGTTACGGTTAGAAGAGCTCGAAGGTTTGGAGGAGAGATGTCTATGGGCATGCCAAAACCTCAAGTTTTACAAAGCCAAAATGATTCAAGCTCACAACATGTTGGTCCGTCCTAGAGCTTTTCAAGTAGGAGAGCATCTTTTAGTTCAAAGGAGACCAATTGTTGCCTGTCACAAGAAGGGTGACAAGTTTGAACCCACTTGGGAAGGCCCTTTTATCATAGAAAAGGCTTTCCATGGAGGATCATATCAACTCATCAACCATAAAGGAGAGTGTCTGATGCTTCCAATCAACAAACTTTATTTAAAGAAATATTATCCTTGAATTCATGTTCAAAAACAATCATCATCAATCAAGATTCTATTTCCATTCATCAAATCTTTTCTTCATTGAAACATCTTTGTTTGAGAATCCACCATAAAGTATATTTAAGATAGGTGTAAGAGAACCCAAGCGACATCTTATCCTTCATCAACATAAACACAAACTACACACAATTCTCCAGTGCTATTAGGATAGGTGTAAGAGAACCCCAGAGGCATCTTATTTTGACTAACACAACTAAGTTAGGTGTAAGAGAACGAGCGGCATCCTTCCTTAGTGGAGTCACATTACCCATATTTCATATTCTTGATGTGATTAGGGTAGGTGTAAGAGAACCCAAGCGGCATCCTATCTTTCATCAACACAACACAAACACATACCAAATAAACACACATCTTTTGTCTAGGGCTACTTTGATGTGGAATAACGCCTCCTATGACACTCACTCATTAGTTGCTCTAGGTTAGGTTGATGTGCTACCCTACTAGTGCATTACCCCAGTGGCCTTCTTATTTTGGAGGATGCAAGTCTACTATGCTATCCTCCCTTACTTAGCCACTGCACACTAATGAGGGCTTTGTCAGCATGGTAGGCTTTATTATGCAGTCGGTAAGCTACTCTCATGTTGGCTTCATTTAAGATGATGTAAGTCTGTTACGCCTTCTTCTTAAACTATCCATCGTGAACTGACTTGGTTGAGTAGAGGATTAGGGTACGTCCCCCAGTAGCTCCTTTCCTCCTGACCACTTCAAGTCTGGGTCCAGTCCTTCTTTGTGAGTCCATACTTGGTAGTCGCCCTTAAGTCAGGTTGATCTGTTGCGCTATCAACAGGTTTCCCCAGCGGTTGATCCCTACTTTGGAAGATGTAAGCCTGCCATGCTTTTTTTTAAGTACAGTCATTGCACATCGATGGGAAGCCCTAGGTTGGATAGCACCTGTCGAACCAATGACAGACTATCCCGGCAATCAATTATGCTTTAGGGAGATGTAAATGCCTTCTCCTCTCAGGCGGTGATCTACACCTTAGGTTGGTTAGTGTTATTCTCTTGACATGACCCGGTGGATACACCACTCTTGGCAGATGTAAGATTGCTATGCTTTCTACTTGAGTTGGCCATCGAATACCTACAGGCATTATTTTTTTCAGGGATCAGGATAATGCCCCTAGTGGCACCTCCTTTGTGGGCACTCTACTTGGCTCACATCCTTTCAACCCCATTTAGACACTACCCTAGTTACTTTTGGATTGGACAACCCCCCTTTCCTAGTAACCACCCCTATAATTAAAGATTTTGTTCAGCGGATGCACATATTCTCCCTTGGTCCAGTAAATCTGAGATAGGTCAAGGCTGACATAGGCCCTTCTCAGTGTAGTCCCTTGCACACCAATAGGGTCCACGATATAAAATAAATAAAATATATTTGCGCTTATGGATTAGGAATTAACACCGTGAGGCATCCTATCTTTAAGGCATTGTTAGCGAAACTCCTTATAGAAATCTCCTGACTACTCTTGAGTTGAGATAAGTCCCCCACAGCACTCCCTGAATAGTCGCCCTTATGCTGGGTTCAATATGTTCTGCTACCAACAGGTTACCTCGGTGGTCATTCACACTTTGGAAGATGTAAGTTTGCTACGCATTCTTTCCATCATGATCATTGCACACCACGGGCAGCCCTAGGTGGAGTTCGATCTATTGAACATCAATGAGTCACCCCAACGGCTGGTCCCTGCTCAGGAAGATGTAAGTCTGTTACGCTTTCTTCCTAATACAACCGTTGCACACTAAAAGGCACTCCTTAGGATGGTAGACTACCCCTTTGGGTTGATAAATCTGAGATAGGCCTAGCCCCTTCTCAGTGCGGTCCATCACATACTAATGGGTTAATTCTGACTACTCTCAAGCTGACATAAGTCCCTAGCAGCATTCACTCAGTAATCACCTTAAGTTAGGTTTGATTTATTGCACCATCAACAGGTCACCCCAGCGGTTGTTCCCTGCTTTGGAAGATGTAAGTCTGCTACACTTTCTTCCTAGCACAACCATTGCACACCGAAAGGTGACCCTTAAGCCAAATAGTCTTACCTTGTGATTGGTAGACTACCCCTTTGGACTTAAAAATCTGAGATAGGTTAAGGCCAACATAGCCTCTTCTCAGCGGGTCCATCGCACACCAACATGGTCCACAATATAACACACCAAATTAAGTCAAATCAAATCGCATAAAATCAAATGAAATTAAAATCAAATTAATCATTAAGACTACTCTTGAGTTGAGGTAAGATCCCCAGTGGCACTCACTTAGTAGTCGCCTTAGGTTGGATTTGATTTGTTGTGCCATCGACAGATCACCCCAACGACTGATCTCTACTTTGGAAGATGTAAGTCTGCTATGCTTTCTTTTTACTACAATCATTGCATACCAAAAGGCAACCCTTAGGTCAGATAGCCCTACCCTATGATAGGTGGACTACCCCTTTGGATTTGTAAATCTAAAATAGGCCAAGGCTTCCGTGGCTCCTTCTTAGTGGGTCAATCGCACACCGACGGGGTCCATAACAAATCAATTCAAAATTAACCTCCCTAGTGGAGTCAAATTAAACATATTGGATAAACTAAACTTCTCCCCAACGAGGCAAAAATCAGATTAGTCTCCCTAGTGGAGCCTGAATCAAAATCTTAATCTAACAAATTTAACCAAGCCTATATCCCCAGCAGATATACCCTCAATTCAAAAATCATTCTTCCCAGTTGAGCCATAAGAAACCCAACCAAACTCTTATCCCCAGTGGATAGCCTGAACCTGCTTCCCTAGTAGAAGGTTCATAATCCCAATCCCTACCGAATTCAAATCCATATCCTTAGTAGATATGCCTCCACATCAATTAAAATAAAATAAATTAAAATTAATTTGATTTTGATCCCCAGTGGGTTATATATCCATATCCCCAATGAATATACACTCAAACAAATCATATTCATAATGAAACTCAAATCCATATCCCTAGTGGAAACCTTCAACTTGCCTCCCTAGTGGAAGGTTCATGTACTCGATCCCCAGCGAATTCCTTCTGGCCTTCTTATGCTCCCGGCATAAAGAGAGCTGCATTGCACTAAGATTGTGATTCTATCTACCTTTTGAGTCTATGTATATATCATTTATGTTAGTGTTTGCAATCTTCTGGGTATTGTTGATCATTTTGGTCAATGCCAATATGTGCGGTGTGCCTTGTTAGTTACACCACACCTATTAGGGGTCTTTTTGTTGACCTCACTTTTGGAGTGAGCTCTCGACCTCCTCTTCTTAGACTTAGGACTCTTCTAGAAACTAAGAGCTCCTTAGTCATAAGACACTTCTAGTAATTTGGTGAACACTTAACTTAAACCTAAAGACTTAGAAGGGTTAATCATAGGACTAGGCTATACCTTAGGACTTAAGAAAATCACTTATTATATAGCCTAAATCTAATCCATGTGCACCTTCTTAAATCCAATCAAATTCTAAATCTTAAACCAAACCTCAAATTCAAATTCAAATTCAAAATCTAAATCCAAATTTAAATCAAATGATTGAAATCTATAATTAAATCCAAATTCAAAATCATTCCTAAGCCCTGCAATTTTATCTTATGGCCATAGCCTTAGCCAAATTCAAATCCACATAAACTAAATTGATTTTCTTAAATATTGATTCAATCCTTCAATCAAACAATCAAATTCTAATTCAAATCCAGCTCCAAATTATTAAAGCCCATGATCAAATCCAAACTTAAAATCTTTCTTAAGCCATGTGATTTGATTCAATGAACTTAGCCAAATCTCCACCTAACTCAATCCAAGTTCAATTGATTTCTTCATGAATCAATCATATCTTCAATTATCTTCACAAATATAAACAAAATCTACACTCAAATCATCAAAATTAAATCAAACTAAATCAAACTAAATCAAATCCCCTTATAAGCCCATTGAACCTACCTTCATGAGCTTAGCCAAATTTTCCCTCAAATCACTTCAAACTCAATTGATTTTCTTATAAATCAGTTGTTCCTTTGATTATCTACCCAAATATAAATGAAATCTACATTAGATGACCTAAAATAGAACTAAAATCAAATCAAAACTCAATCTAAATCCTTTGAACCAATTTTTTGGTCTTAGTCAAATCCTACCTAAATCAAGTCAAAACCAATGGACTGTCTCTTGAATTTATCATTCCTCCAATCACCTATAAATGAACCTACAATCATCAAATCAAATTTAAGTCAACCCAAGTCAAGCCCAACTTAGCCCTTTTGACTTGAAAATTTCAAAAGAATAAAAATCCATTGGACTCCAAATTGATTGCAGTAGAATTTATATTTCAATCTTAGGCTCACATATAAGTTCAACTAAACTTAAATCGGGTCAAAATCAAGCCAATTGACCCACTTAGACTCACTTTACCCAAAGTGACCTAAAGGACCCTTTTGAGCAAAGTTCTAATCCAACCCAAATTGGATTTAACCAAGCTCATCCAAACCTCATCCCATGACCATTGATCACCCTAGGATGACCAATTGCCATGAATTGGGTCAAACCAAGTCAACTCAATCATTTGACCAAGTCAACCGTTTAGCCCAAATGGATCAAAACTAGCCAAAACTCATCATAGACTAAATTGGTTAAAATTATTGATTCACATAAACCCATGATCAATGTTTGAACATGACTTGACCATCAACTGAGCTAGACCTAACCCAACCTAGCCTAATTGACTCATTTAACCCAAATTGACCTGAAGGGTAAATTTAGCCTAAATCTAAATTAAATATAAATTGATTCAAACTAAAGGTTGCATTCATCTTCAATTAGCCAATTGAACATGAATCAACCCATAATCATGAGCAATTTGGTCAACTTTGATCAAATTGGTCAACTTAAGCCATTTGACCCATTTGACTCCAAATGAGTAAAAATTAATTCTAGGCCAAATTAAATCAAATTGATCATACCAAAGCACTTCAAATCATCATTTGAACCTAATCTAAGCCTTGGTTTGACCCAATTTGACCAATTGGTCAACCTAACCCAACATGACCCAATGTGACCCAAATGACCCAAATTGAGCCAAATCCTTTGAAACGAACCCATGACATCTTGGGAGTTGATCAAACCCAACCTAAACCCACTTGGGATCAGCCAAAAATTATCCCAACCCAATCAAATCTCTCATGAATCCTCCCCCACATAGGATTCCACACAATCTCATTCAATCCTCCCCATCACTTGCATTCAATCTTCCCCATCACTTGCATTCAATGAGGACTGATGCCACAACCCCAATGGAAGACTTTGGAGCTAAATCCAAAGTCCTCAATCAAGCCATCACCACCCATTCATCTCTCCATCACCTTTAATGGTGACTTTCACATCCCAAAAAGATAAGAAATTGAAGCCTCCAACTTCTCCTTCCGGCCATTTTTCAGCTCCCAAAAGCTTCCCCAAGCAAAGAACATCCCTTCCTCACTTTATTTGGGCCATTTGGACTAAAAAATATCAAAGCTAAGTGAATTTTGGCTAGGGTGCAACAAATTTTGGTGATCATAATGTTCCAAAGCAAAGTAAAGGTTCAAACTTATTGCAAGGCTTCCTCTCACACCCAGGAGCTCGCTCGAATCTTCACTGTCGCCAAAAATCATCCCCAATGAGGTAATTTCATCAAATTATAGTCGGCCTTAAGGAGCTTTATTTGTGGTAATGCATGCTCGATTTTAGGAATCTCTTAGATTACCCTTACATTTTTCATTTTACATCATCCCCACCCATTTGGAGTGATTTTCGATGAAGATCGCTAGAAAATCGAGCCTAAAATGAAGTTTTTCATTCAATTTTTTTGAAAAAAATTGCAAAAATCCCTCCCGAAATAGTGTTTCGTTTGCACCTTCCACCGGATCGCCCGCAAGCCATCTGATCTCCCATTCAAGGAGGCGGATGGCTCAAATAGAGCGGATCACACGGTTCTAATCGATGAATCACACAACTCAGATTGCACAGGTCACACAGATCGATCTAAAATGTCTAATCCATGATCAGACGGTCCTAAATGATCAATGCATCATGATTCATGTTCGCTTCATTTTTTTGCTCATTTGTAGCGACATTGCGGGACGTGTACCGTCCAATCACCTGATGCAGTCTTGACTAGGATAAGTAGGAAATTCTAGATTTTTTATTTTAAAAATTAATTAAATCACCTGAAACTTCAAAAATTTATAGAAATTAAAATACTTAACTAAAATTACAAACAAGAGCTCTTTGGATTCATCTTTCTTAGAGGAATCCAACAAACCTAAAATTCCCAAATTTGACTAAATAGTTTAAGCTTAATTTAGGTTTTAGTAAAAATTAAATGTCATTAATTAAACCAAAAATATACATCAGATTAAGTTGAAATTTTCATGGATTGAAACTAAAAGTAAAATACACATACCATAAAAATTTCAAGTCAAACGGATTTCTAGATTGAAAGATATTATATTATGAAGTTTAAATAGTAAAAATAAATTAATGAACTTTATAAAAATCATGGAAAATCATTTAAATCAGTTGAAACTTTAGAAAATTATAACAAATAATAGAAAAATCTAAAAAATACAAATAAAAACTCATTTTAAAGGTATTTAAGAGTAAAATTTAATAAAAATATTCCCAATTGATTTTGAATAGTAATTAAGGGGTTACTTTGGGTTTAATTGAAAACTTAATTAGCTTAATTACTCCATAATTACTCAACTAATTAATTCCAAACTTTCTGAGGTTGATTAATGGGATGTTCTGCCTCCCATAATTTTTGTGGGATTTATTGCTTGGTTAATTAGAGAAATTGATTATCTTAGCCTTAAGTACTTTCTTAATTAATTAGGTGATTAATTACATGCTAAATAGTAAGAAAACCATTAATTAAACTTTCCAATCATTGTATAATAGTGAATGAGCTTGGGGAATGAGATTGGGACCTCTTTCCTAATCTTTTACCCGAAGTTCATTTCATTTGAGTGGAAATTAAGTAATTTGGGTTTAATTAATGGTTTAATTCATTAATTAAAATGGTTTAATTAATCAAATTGAAACCATAATTATTCTAGAACTCATCTAACTAAGTTCCTTAGGTAGACTATTAGGTGTTCAATAAGCTAAGAAAATCTTAAGGAAATTATAATTAGCCCACATGTGTGAGAGAATTATAAGAGTACTTGATTAAGTTCTTAACTTACTTAATTATTAATTATGAGGAAATTGCATTAGGTCTTTTATTTCTTAGGGTCATTGCTAATTTAAATTCCAATTCATGTGCATATCATGTTGGCTCATAATTAATTGCTTAATTACTTTAAGGTAACATAGGCAAGGGTTAATTAATGGACTTAACTCATATTACAACCTAATTAACCCACAAAAGCAACGTAATTACCTTTTTCATTAAACTAAATTAAACCAAAAAAATGGGAATGGATTAAGATTAGCAAACTTTCTCTCATTTCATTAAATCAAGTTAAACATAAAATGAAAGATGGTATTAACAAGCTTTGGTTTCCTTCAAATGCTTTTATTTAATGTGATTATCCTCAGGAATTAGGTTGATTGAATGAGATTATATGCTTACATTTAGTATTTCCTTTCCAATCATGTTAAATATTATATGTCATTTAATTCCAAGCATCCATCTCTTTTCAAAATTAATTAGATAAAATAAAATTTCTTTTATGTTAGGCTTGCATGTGTTGACTTAACTTAATATGTTTGTGGCTATTATCACTAATAAATCCAAAATATTTTTCCAAAGTTTATAAATCAATTATATTTATTAGAGTGATAGTAGTTATGATTGCATATAGGTTTGCATGTGCTTATAGCTTAGGTATGTAAAGTAAAGCTTTCTTTTCCTTAATTCATGTGTAGTTTTATATGTCTTTAAATGTTAATAAGTATATAATCTGGACATCCTAGGAATACGAGGCTTTAGCTAGCCCCAAGGAGGTCATTTTATTACCTCACTTCCCTGATTAACAATGATACATACTTATTTGATTCCATTTACATGTATTTCTACTTTAGAATTTTTGTGGGACTTTGTTTCATATACATAACTATTTTAGTCAAATAAAAATGCAATTTTTGCATGATTTTCTTCCTCTTGTTTACATATACATTCATATATAGTGAGACAGTAAAATATATAGTATGGACATCCTAAGAATATGAGGCTTTAGCTAGCCCTAGGGAGGTCATTTGATTAACTCACTTCCCTAATTAATAAAGGCATGTGCCTGCTCATTTCTCTTTACATATGTGTGCCTATGTGGCTAAAAGATGAAAATATCTATTTTCTACTAAAATTACATGCATTCATTATTGGCTTAATGATTGAATTATCTAGTCATTTAGTTGGAAGCTTCCTTTCCAACATTCATGTATATATAAATTTACATATGTTTGAATGCAAATGGGAATATAGTCTGGACATCTCGGGAACACGAGGCTCTAGCTAGCCCCATGGAGGTCATTTGATTACATCACTTCCGAGGTTTAACAATGGCACACACCCATTTAATTTCATCTTTATGTATTTTTGTATAAAAGTTTAGATAGAGCTTTAAATTAATATGATGAAATATTTCAATCAAATGAAAAAAAATATAAACTTTAAATGCGCATGTTCACATCCATCATTTAAATGTGCTAAAATATATTATATGTGTAGGTATACTTAGGATTTAATCATATGCATGTTACATGTGATGGAAAGGAATGATTAAATATATATCATTTGATAGTAATCCAATCAAATTAATCTTAAGATGCCTTTCATATTGAATGGAATCATTTAAAGTGAACCTAAACTTAGGATTAATTTAAAATGTGTAATAAGCTATTCACTAAAGAGAACTAAATCAAATTAACATGCTTTAGAAAGTGGCTTAGGATAGGGATGAAAGAGGCAACCTCTTTTCTTCTCTTTACAACACTTTGTTGCTAAGTGTAGGCCATATAAAATAAAAGAAAACACTAAGTAAAATTCTCAAATCAGTTAAACTACTTAAATGAAATCAACCTCTTATGATTAAACATCCTTTCACACTTAGAGAATCATAGCCTTAATGCCTAGTTAGAACATACCACACAAGCCTTAATATTTGCACATTAGATTAAGTCACCACATCTAGCTTTAGGTTCGGATGGTGCATGGTGTGATGTATGTTTTGCTTTGTGATGTATTATTTTTGACTGGATGTTAGGGTGTATATGTCGTATACTGAATGATAGTCAGTTGTTAGCCTAATCATATTTTTTGCAGGGGATTGTGCTTAAGGGGCCGCTTAAAAATAAATATAAATGCTCTCTTTTACAGGTTGCTTAAGCCGCTACACATAATCCAAGCTAGGATAGGTGAGCTTTGTTACCCATGTGCAGGGTGTTAAGTCTAAATTGTAAATATAACTGCTTAGGATTGTAGGTGTGTTTAGCTATCACTTGTTTTACAAGTGTAGTTAGAATTACTTTTTCTTTTTTTAATATAATTTTGCATTCGGATTTAGGATTAGTGCTATGGGGTGCCATGTGATGCCTTGAAGCCCAATTTGTATAAGGGTAGAGCTCGGCTACCCATTTTTCTTTTTGGGTTGTACGTCGATAACCTACTACACTGACCTTTTATTCTTTTGCACTAGTGTTATAAAATTATTTGATATTGTGTTTAGTTTGTGCAATAGAAATGTCATGCTTTTTTAGTTTCTTCAATGTTTGATATTTGAATATGTTGCCTGGATGCGATAGGCTCTTGGGATAAAATTAATTTTTCTACCCCCAATTAATCACTCATAACTAAAATTTTCTATAATTTATAACCTCACATAAACTGTAGGACATAAATAAGATATTAAAAAATTTAACAATCCCTTAACTAAATTTTGAATGTCTAACAACATGCATGTCATATTGTTTCACTCTTGCTAAAGAGAGGGTTTTCATCCTTGCACACTAGGGGAAGGATTGACCTTTGAGGGCCTCCTCTGTGTTAGAAAACACCTCTTTCTTTCTGATTTAGCCCATAATCTTATTTCAACATGCATTTAGGCATAAGAGATCCTAAAGCCTTTGTCAAAATGAAGTGTCAAAAATTAAAAAAAATTTAAAAAGATTTGCATTTATAGATTAAGTTATTATTCATACCACTCTTGCACTAGTCTCTTAGGGAGTGAGTTTAAGGACTTTAGTCTCTTTCTAAATTAAATAATAGTCTAACTATCTTGAAAATTTATATGACTTGTCTGCATGCTTTTAAAACATACGAGGTGTTAGCTGGCTGCCACTCTAGGCGATTGTAAGTCCAGCAGTCGGGCAGTTTATCCTCTCTTGTGGAGTTAAACCATATTCCCATCTTCGCTTTGAATTAAGTCATGCTTTGGTTTATATTAAAGCTCCCTAGGTTTAGGATTTGAAGTAGATGTTTCCTTGAGACTACTAGCATAAACCCTCACCTCTTAGGCATTTTCATAATCTTGTGTTGTTGGATTATAAGTTCTAGCTTTCTAATAAAATGCCAACTTTAACTAAATTGATCTTCTCAATTACAAATATATAAAGCCCAACCATATGATAGATTGGAATGCTTACTAAGTTTTCTAGTATCTTGAGCATTTCTTACTCATTCCCTTTGGCTTCGATAATAAGTCTTCTCCTTGAGTTTTCCCACTTGATTTTTCAATATAAACAATCCTTTGATAGTCTAGCCTTGAAATCTTTGGAGACTTTAATTTCTACTTTAATCGAGAGTGTTTCTTAGGATGTAATTAGCTATGGGGGCTTGCCTTCATAGGGAACTTAACGGACCTGGCTTAAAATAAATCCTTCTTTACTTTTCCATGTAAAGTAGGGGAAAAATCTCTGGTATATCCGAAGACCCATCATGCCTTAGGAGTCCTAATTAGGTGATTAGGTCCATTATATGATGGTGATTTCTATCTTTCGAGATAGTGCATCACTCCTTAATGTCGTACCCAATCATTTTAATAAGTACCTCATAAGATCTGTGTGATGTCCCACATTCCAAATATAAACACCACATACGGATTTTCAAATTACTAATATTTTTACAAAACCCTTACCTGAAGAATATTTTTGCACTTCGAGACACACATTAGGTATGCTAGATCCATCCATTCAATTCATTTAGATATTGAAAATATTTTTGTTATTTACAAAAGGTGGAGAAAGTATTATGTTGGTCTTTTTATTTATGTTGATTTTTTTCACTTTTATGCATAAATTTAGGGGGAGATTATTGTATTTGTTTTTTAATCTCGCAAAATTTCTTATATACTTGTTATTTTCTTGATATATTCTCTTTTAATATAATTTCTATTTTGAAAAGTTAATGTAAGGTCACTTTTCACCTTCATCTCCATATTGTACATAGGTTTGTCATTTGTCAGCATCAAAAGGAGGAGATTGTTAACTTTATGAGCCCAATCTAATTTGAGATTGATTTTGATGATAACACATATATGTTCAAGTGATACAAATTGGTTTAAATTCAAGTGATGCAAGAAATTATTTAAACCTAGATTCTTTAGTCAAATTTAGAAAGTTAGAATTGCAGAATTTGAATTAATTGAGAATTTTCTAGGACTTACAATACTAAAATAAATAAGAGCTCAACAAAAAATTTAATGGCTTAATCATTTCAAAATATTTCATTTAAATTTCTCCATATTTTTTCTACATTTTAAAAAAGCATTATTTCATTATTATTCTTTGAATTATATTTTTTGGATAATCTAAAACACTTACATGTGTTTAATTATCATAATTGTGTGCTTTCAAGTAAGATGAATTTATCTCATACTTCATTTAACCATTTTCATGCTTAATTACATTATTTATTTATTTATCCATTATAAAATTTTTATTTATTTTCTCTCATATCCATTATCATCTTATTGATATAATTTTTGTGATTTATTTTATTGGAATTAAATTATTTGTCACAATATTTCTCTCATTTTTTTAATTTAAAAAATCTCTTTATTTGAATTTTGAATTTAAATGATTTTGAGTTTTAAATAAATTATCATATCATGAATTTCCTTTTGAATTTATTTTTATGGCATAGTTTTCTTTCTTATAATTGAATTAATCTTGGTTAGTTCAAATTCAAATTCATTTAGATTTTATATACTTTTCATTTTAAATTCTAATTTGGAATTTATTTTATTTTATTATTAATTAAAATTATAAATTATTTTTTGATTTAATTATTAATGAAATTTATTATTTTTATCTTTATATTTTGAAAATATTTCAAATTTATTTTATTTGGTTTCAAAATTATTATTATTTAAATTTTGCCTTCTCAAAATCAAATTCCTCTTATCTTCAGAATTCTTGATTGATTTAATTCTCTTTTGAATTTTGGTTAATTTAACTTTATGAATTTTTTAATTTTTTTTTTTTTTTTTTTTTTTATTGATTTTATTTTGTTTAATTTTTTGATATTCACTCTCTTTACTCTTTCATATCTGATATTTGATTATATTTGAATGGATTGATTTTACTCATATCTCTCTCTCTCTCTCTTCTCGAGTTCATAAAGTTAATTTTATTCCATTGATGTTCTAGTTATAGAAGAGGAGTTCATTTCTTGAACAAACCACTTATCTCTCTTGCCCATTCAGTTCATTAAAAATCTATTTACCCATTTTTAATGACTTCATTTTTCATCATTCAGGGGTGACTTTTGACTCTAGATTTTAATGTGTGGGTTAGTTTCCCATGATAGAGGGTAATCTCACAAGTACCAGCAAGACACCCACCTTGTCTGATGGAGTAGTGACTAGTTTCACATTAGCCAACATCCAGGAGATGTTGGAAAGCTTTTCTTCTCATGGTGGTGAGTTTAAGAGAAATGAGTCTGCTCCCTCAAAGGAGGAAAATGTGAAAAATGGGCCACATGCACTTGCAAATTTAGCCAAGCTTGCTAGCCTGCAAGGGAAAGTCATCATTCTGGAGAAAGACCTAAGTTCGTCAAGGCAAGAGTTAGGGGAGCCGAAGCCCTACTAGAGCTGAAGTTGCAGTGAAGGTTGGCTACTGAGGCTGAGTTCTAGAGAGACTTGGAAAAGAGGTATTCTCTCTTTATCACTAGCGCCAACTTCATGTTCGACTACATGTGGGAGAAGGGAAAACTCATCAAGGAGTGGCACTCATATCAGATTATAAAGTAATTCAAAAAGTAGTAATGGGGTCATAGCGAGTGTGTTTGTAATTTCTAAATTTTTTGAAATAAATATTTAAAGAAAAGTTTAGGTCATACTTGCCATTTTTTTACCGAGTGTTGTTCCATCTTTGGTGGTTGTGAGTAGGAATTCATTATTTACTCTTGTCTTTATATGTATTATTTAAGATTTTTGTGGGACTCTTGTATTGATTTTTTTATGAAATATTCAATATGACATCCATGTTGCAGAACCTTACTTACCACACCTATAAATGCAATTTCAGAATGGGTAGTTGAAACTTTATTACAACTCTTCATAAAATAAATGACATCCTTATTCAAGAAAGTAGGCTATATTTTCTCATTTCTTTGATGCAAGTTCCCCCAATGGCATCTCTAAAAAGGTGGTGAATGAGTCATGCTATCCAAGGTCAAGGAGGTTCCTGACCTTGATCCCAAGACAGCAACCTTCATCTTCCACAATATTCACCATGACTATATAGTTAGGGTTGTTGACTCCGATGAGAGGTTCAACTTGAGTGTATCTCACTTGATCACTTCTGACTAGTTTTAGGCTTCTTCTACCCAGTGAGTGTGTAGATATTCTAAAGTATTATAAGATCATACCCACCCAGATTCTACCAAACTCTATGGTGAGTATAACCACCTTCCAAATGATGTTGATGGATGAGCGACTGCCATAGAGCCTAACCCTTTTTTGGTACATCTTCTTGGTGAAGGGGTACAGTGATGGGACTATTTAATTCTTGACAGACCTATTAAGAATTCATGATCTATCCAACAAGTCAAGAATTGGTGATCCAAGCTCTTATTTGTCAATAGCTTGTCACCTTTGTCAGTGCTGACCATTCCTACCCCTTCTTGGCAAGTAAGGCAATCACCCCAGAGACAAATGCTCAACTGGAGGAGGTGCTAAAAAAAGTAAGTGATAAAACTTTGAATATTAGTTATTATTCTATCCACAATC
Source organism: Cymbidium sinense (assembly GCA_021442155.1). Lineage (NCBI taxonomy): Eukaryota > Viridiplantae > Streptophyta > Magnoliopsida > Asparagales > Orchidaceae > Cymbidium > Cymbidium sinense. The sequence continues at coordinate 25,608,579 of CM038221.1, read as the reverse complement.
GAATTACCTATATTTTTTATGGTAAGTATTTTGTACTTAATTTTTTAATGTGTTGTTGTGATTCTTTTTGATTCACCAGTTCAATGTTCTTACTCACATATTAGGTGGCGAGGACATTATGTCTCTGCACTCGACCCTTCAGTTATTAGATTCCTCAAGAAGGATGAAGTCAATGAAGGAGGCGGTGAGTCAGACACTGCTAAAATTGGTGAGGAGGCGGTGTTGTGTAGTGCTCCACAATGTCAAAGAAGAGAGCTATGAGCTCAACTCCTCAAGGTTTCTCAAAGTAGAGGAGCGAGCCTGTGGAGGAGAAAGATAAGGAGAAGGAGAAAAAGAAAAAGGAGGACGAGTATACAGAGAAAAATTTCACTCCCAATCTCGCCTAGCCGCCTAGTGAATCCTTCATGCTCAGTCTGGACTTCTATTCTGAAGAACTTAATAGTCTTCTTGAGACCCTTCCTAACTTTCAACTGTAATTCATTGTGATGACTACTCAAGTAATGTCTTGGCAGTCAACTTAAGATATTTGCAATAAATTCTTTATTAAGAGGAAGAGTCTCTTCGCGGTGAAGGTAGAGCTGGCAGGTGTGCAGGAGCAACTCACCTCTATTGAATGCAAGCTCATCAAGCTTCAGAAAGTGGCAAAGTGACAGGAGGAGAAGAAGGAGCAGGAAATCATGGAGCCGACTCACCTCACTAGAGGTGAAGAGGGAATTGGAGGAAGAGCTCTCTCACCGTATGGAGGAGTTTTAGAAGAAGAAGGCTAAGTTCATAGAATTTTTGGACTCTGACAAGTACAAAGGATTGTTGGAGTAGAAGTTGAAAGCAAGTGCTGACTTCATTTACGCCAAGCTTATGAAGCATGGCCAGTTGGACCCCAAGCTCTTGATTACTCCAATATAGTCACCCTCTTAGACTCCAATGATGATGAGATCAGCACGAGCTGACTTCCCTTTCTTCTTCTCTATCCTTTTTTTTACTGTGAGTTGGGAGAGGAGAAGTTGGCTAATTATTTTCATATATTGTGCTCATCGCTGTGTGTTGATAGTTTGTATGGTACTTAGAAAAAGTATAAGTGTTGATTGTGGGGAAAATTTGTTATTCTTAATCTGCTAGTTATGGCGAGCTTATTCTTTTACTTTGTTAATTAGAGGAGCCAGTCTTTAATTGTGTCACCCTTACCTTTGAGTTATTTGTTGCAACGAATCGGCCTTTTTTTTCTTTTTCTTTTTTTTTTATAGTCACAAACTTTGAGAGTTGGTCTTTTAGCTTGCCAACTTAGAGTGTTGGTCTTTTTCCATGTTGTTGGTTTCATGGGGTATCGTTCATACACTTTAGTAGCCAACCTTATGAGGTGTTAGTCGTTTGTTAAGTTGTCAACCTCACAGGGTGTTGGTCTTACCCTTTAGTCACCAACCTCATAGGGAGTTAGTCTTACACTTTAGTCTCCAACCTCATGGGGTGTTGGTATTTTATTAAGCTGTTGACCTCACAGGGTGTTAGTCATACACTTTAGTCACCAACCTTATAGAGTGTTGTTCATACACTTTACTCATCAACCTCATGGGATGTTGGTATTTTATTAAGTTGTAGGTCTCACAGATGGGATGGTTGATCCAATTGACCCATTTAAGCTTAAACCACCTAAGTCCAAGAAAATTCAAATAAAATTAAAATAAATCCAAATCAAATTAAATGAAAAGTATAGAATCAATGCACAAACTTAAATTAACCTAAAAAATAAATCCAGCGAGATTTAGAATGGTCAAAAATGTCATTTGACCTAGAACTGATCTATGTGGATCCCACTAAATCAAAAAGTCAACTCTTTAAATCCAACCAAATTAAGTCATCTTAAAGGCTTAAAACTCTCAAATGAACATGCTTGAATATAAATCTAAATAAATTTAAATTCAATAAATATTTAATTGGGTCGATTTGGCCACTTAATCCAAACAAACCCAAATAAATCCATGTTAATCCATTAACCCAAATAAATTGAAAATAATTTAAATCAAGTACCCAAAATTATTTTAAAATTAAAATTAAACTTAATTTAACCAATTATTGGGATTAATTTGATCAATTTGGCCATTTAACCCAAATAAATCCATGTTAATCCATTATGGCTAATTTAGGTAAAAAATTAGTCTAAATCAAAATCAACTTGAAATTAATTAAAAATAATTGATCCAAATTATTGCAAACACTTAACTAAACATAATTGAAGTCAAACATATTTAACTTGAGCCAATTTGATCATTTGACTTAACTAAACCCAATATAACTCATTTGGATTAAAATGAGTTGATTTTAGCATAAAATCAAAATCTAATTTAAATTAAATGAAATTAATTAATTATAACCATAAAAAATAGTCAACTAAACACAATAAAACTCAATTATAAATTTAAGAAAATGGACCAATAGACCAAAAGGTCCAATTTGACTTCTTTTGGTTAAATGTATCAAAAGGGTTAAACTTATCTTAAACCACATCAAACCAAAATGGATATAGATCAATTGATCAATAAATCCTTTAATGAACTAATAATGATTGTAACCTAAATCTAAAACTCATCAAGTAAAGAAAACATAATTAAAACAACTCAATACAAGTTCCTCCTAATTGAACCTAATGCAAGCACTCAACCCAAATCCAAATCAAATGAGCTTAACCTAACATCCCAAGCTCATCATGGCTTGACTTGGTCAGCCAAATAGCAACCTTAAGGAGATGAGTTGGCCATGAAGGATGATGTGTAAGACATCAGAATGAGAAGAATTAAAATTCCATGCACATGAGTCCAAACAATTCCATCTCCTCCCCATCCAATAACCTATTTGGATCAACCTATAAATCACTTAACATTTGACATAGGCAAGAGGCAACAACAATCAAATGGCCATAGGGAAATGAGGTGGCCATGGAAAAGGAAAGGTGGAACTAATGGAAGGCAAGCATTGCTGACTCACCATATCCCTCCAAACCTTACCTATGCTTGATAGCTCACTCCCTAAGGGATTCAAACATCATCTTTGACCTTCTCACTACCTTCTATGTCATCATGAGACCATAATTCCAATGGTCAACCACTTCCTACCATTTCTAAAATGGAAAACTCACGGCCAAGTATAAAGAGATATTGGGAGGCTGAATTAAAGGCTATGCTTACTCCATCACCTTCCCCAAGTGAAATCGAACATGAACCAACTTTCCCCCTCTTCCCAAACCTTTCTGATCATCCTCCACACTAAGCTCGAGCTAGCAGTGGTGGGTGTTGATCTCCACATCAATTCAAAGGGAGGCAAGTTGTGTTTCTTTTCCTAAAGCTTCATTAAATCCTCTTAAGTGTTTCTGAAACCCAAGGGACCACCGAGGCCCAATGTCGATGAGGTATGATCAAACCTGACTCCTATTTCAAGTGAGTTTGGTCATTTGTAAAATGAATCCAATTACTAGTGAGATCAAACTGTATGGATTGATTAGGAATTAAATAGTAATCATTTTGTAATCAAAATTTTGCATTTTTTTGTCGCCTAGATCGCCAAATTTTAATGGCTAAATGCTGATGGTTCTCATCCTCTAACTAAGGTTAGAAATGTAATCACCATCGTTTGTTCCTTCTGTTCGAAACAAACGGCCATGATTTAATTGCACGATTAATTTAATCTCAATAGAAACCACGGGATGAATATAGGTCATCTGATCTTTGATTAGATGGCTTTGATTTACAGGAACATTCTTACCACTTTAACATGAGAGACATGCCAATCACACGCATAAAAAAATAGTGTTTGTGTTTTCAATAACGCCATGTAAGGCTAGGTAGGAAATCAGATTTTATGTATTTAAAAGATGTTAAATAATGCACATAATTTTGAAAATTCATAAAAAGTAAAATACTTAGACATAAAATATAAATAAAAGTTCAATGGATTCATCTGAGTAAGAGGAATCTATTAAAACCAAAATTCATAATTTTTATTGAGTATTTTTCAATTAATTTAAGTTCACTTGAAATTAATTAAACCCTAATTAGTCCCAAAATATCAATCCAATCAAATTGAAACTTTGGGGAATAAAAATTAAGAATAAAACACAATTTAGATAAAAATGCAGGGATTTATTGGTATTTGAATTAGAAGAGATAAAATTTTCAATCTCTAAATTTTATTTTAATAAAATAAGTTAATAATAATTCAAGAAAATTAAAAAAAATATGGAATTAACCTGAAACATCATTAAACCTAAAAAAAGTATTAAAGTTCATTGAAATCTATTAATTTTCAAAATGACATATTTAAGTAATTAAATTAATTAATTAATTAATTTAAATAGCTTGATCTTTAAAAAAACATAATAAATCAAAAAAAATCTAAAATTTCTAAATAAATCCTCTTTAGATTCATCTTTTAGAGAGAAATTAAAGAAATTTAAAAGCTCCAATTAGTTCTTAATATGTTAGGCTTAATTTGAGTTTTAATGAAATAAATAAAATTTTAATTAATGACAAAATACATGTTTGATCAAGATGAAACTTTAGAAAATGAAATTGGCAAAGAACCTCACTTTGCATAAAAATTTCAAAGTAAAATGACTTATGGATTAAAAGCTATTAAATTTTTAAAGTCAAAGCTAATTTAAACCAAATAATAAATAAAAATATTCTAAAAATTATGAAAATTCACATAATTAATTTAAAATGTTTATAATTACATTAGAGGATCTAAGAAAATTTCTTTAGTCCATTGAAGTTAAGGGATCTAAATAATCACATATTTATAGTTCATAGAATGATGAAAACATGTGAAATTAATTAAACTTTTAATTTTAAATTAAAAATCCAAAATAAATTAAATAATTACTTGAATGTTCAGCTAATCAATATTCAATTTCAACATTCAAATAAGAAGCTACTAAAATTAAAATTCATTCTAAATTCATTTAATTGAATTATAAATAATAATTAGTGGAATCAATCCTTTTAACATAAATCCAAATGGATTAAAAACTTATAATGACCTAGTCTATGTTTGATACACTAAGGATTTCATATATATAAGTTTTATAACCTAAGTCAGGAACCAAATACCAAGTGCACAGATCCAAATTATTGTAAACATAATTAAACAACAAACTTAACATAATAATAACCTAAAATCAAATGAATTTTCAATCAAGCCTAAAAAAAGCATTAAATAAGAAATGAATATTGAACAAAATAATAAACTTACAAATATTTAAATAAAAATTGAGTATAATTTAATATTAAATAAAATAAAAAGAAACCTAATCAAATTAAAACTTAACAGTGCTAACTAATTCTTAAGTCATTAATGAAAAGATCTGTTTAATCAAATGAAAGTGCACATAAAATTTAAACCTTAGTCAAATAAATTAATACATTTTAATCGAATGAATTACATAAACAAAGTCAAACATAATCAAATTAAATTAATTAATTATCAAAGAAAACTAATCAACCTATAAATCAAATAAGTAAACTAAATGATCAAATTCTTAATCAAAATTTTTATAAAAGATCACTTTGAAATTTAAATAAATTACAAGTTATTCAAATTAAAACATATTAACTAATTCAAATCTAACCTAAATTAAAATATAAGATCATTAAATTTAAACAATATTAAAGTTATTTAATCAATATAAGTCACATATAATTCAATAAAAAATCTTTAAAATGAAACTTAAAAAATGAATCAATATTAATTCATGAGAAAGAATTAAATATTAATTTAATTGAACCAAAATAAAGCACAATCTATATCAACATTCAAAATGCATAAAGCTAAAACAATTTCAACAAACTTAATTTTTTAAAATCTTAACTAAATCAAACAAACATTAATCAAATTAAATTCAATTTAATCTTTCAAATAAATTTAAAAAGGGTTAATTAAGATACTTAAGATCTTAGTTTGACCCCTAGAATGGATCTTCATCTTAAGATGAAAATTCCACTATATTAGGATTAAGATGATGAATAGAATAGGTTATACTCAAAGTAGAATTTAGTTTATTCTTCATTCTTTAAAATCTAAATTCAAATTTAATATAAAAATAAATCTCAAACTAAAATAAAATATAAATTCAACTTAAATTACTTAAATTGGAACCACTTGATGGTAAATTGAACAAACCTTAAATTTGAAATCAAACTTAAACCTAAGAAGGCCTGTGCAGTTATACCATAGAAGCTCTTTATTTCATACACTAGGTTGTTAGGTCACCGACCCTAGATTTAGGTTAGATCAATGATATGTGATTATGTGACTCCTTTTGTTTAGCAGCCACGGATCGATTCTACCCTATTCTCAGAGTTCATGTTCTAATCTAGAAAATTTACTTTTCGTTCAGATGCATCTTTTTATTTTGTGGTGTAATATTTTAGTTTGGATGGCTAGAATTATTTGCTCGCTAGTCTAAATATTAAGGTGCTCTTTTTAAGCTAACACTATTTTCTGCAAGAGGTTGTGTTTAAAGGGACTGTCATAATAAAATAAATAAATGCTATTTATTTGCGGGTGCTACTTAAGTTCCTAAGCATCGCCCAATAGGATAGGTGAGCTTGGTAACCATTTGTGCTAAGCATGTATGTTTAAAATATAAACTATTGGTATATTGTATGTCTTTCCCAACGTCTATGTTACAAGGTTTAGGATTTTATGTTTGAAATTTCAAAATGTAAATTAAACCTAGAATTAAATTAGGATCTATGGGTTCTAGGAATAGCAAGAACTGACTTTACCTATTGGTGGTCCCTTATGGAGCTTGAGGGGATCTCTGAAGAAGGTGGTAATCCTATATGAAGACTCCCATAGATCAAGACTTTAGTTCTAGGTCGGACTGTATAAGGGCAATGCTCGGTTACTCTTTTTTTTTTCTAGGTTGTATAGCAGTACCTGGCTGCACTGACCTATTCTACTTAATTAATTTTAGGTTTATTATTTTGGGGTGAGTAATAAAACTGCATGCTTTTCATAGGTTTATTTTTATAATTGTTATATTTTATGATGAAAAGCCCATATGCATTAGGATGTGAGAAAAATTAAACTTTATACCCCATTAAACTAATCAAAATCAAACATAAAATAAAAATTCATAACCTCTCCATAAATAAATCCCTAAGTTTAAACAACAAAAAGGGACTATAAATAATTAGACTTTATAAACCATGTGAGCATATCCTTCATAATTCTTGAATTGAGCACTTCACCCATTGCACATAAGAGGCCATCTAACTTGTGAGGATGTGGAAGTGTGACTTCTTGTATTGATCTAGCCCATGATTCTTTTATAACTGCATCTCATTGTATGCATAAAATTGCATACCTTAAGCCTTAAATAAAATTGTTAGTCAAAATACATAACAAATAAAAATTGTATTAGTTAAGTGCATAACATACCAATAATTATCATAAGGTTGCATTCTTTCCTAAATACAATAGCCCAGACATCTTGCATAGCATAATATAGAACTCATGATTTTAAAATCAATTAGGTGTTGTTAATTAACAAGTCTTCCAAGTGGGTAATAAATCTAGAAGAGTTAGGGATAGGTTTATTTTCTCAAGTGAGGAAAGAGAACCAACCATTTTCATAAATTAAACTAGGTTAAGCCTCTAACTTATGTTAGAAGTGCTTTTAGACTTTGGTTTTGAAGTATCCTATTGGAATAAGTCATCAACTTCTAGGCATTTTTGTAGCATTGTGCAGTCAAAATCTAAGTCCTAGATTTCCTTTAAAATGTTAACCCAAAATGTCAATAGTTTTAATTTCAAAAATATAAATCCCAATATAGGATAACTAAAATTCTTACTGGGCTTCCTAGTATGTAAAAGTATTTCTTACTTATTCCTAATTGTCTTTTGAAAAGAACTCTTCCTTTTTGAAGTGTTCCCTTTTGAATTTATGAATTAACAATCTTTTTCAGACAAACTTTGAAATTCATAGAGATAAAGGTCAATTTATTTAATCGAGAGTATTCATGGGAGGAATTTTTTTTCTTCTAAGATGTAAATAACTATAGAATCTTCCCATTATAGAAAACTATAAACTTTACAATAAAATAAATCTTATTCTACTTTTTTATATAGTTTAGGAGAAAAATCTCTGGTATTGAAGACCCATCAACTTTAAGAGTTCTTATTAAGTAATCAAAACTATTATAGGATAATATATTTATCTATCGAGATAATATATTTATCCCTTAATAATGTATTTGATTACTTAAATAAGTACCCTGAGATCTATGTGGTGTCATAAATTTTTTTTGAAGAATTTTTTGGCAACTCCATCGAGGACTAGTTTCTCTCTCCATCTTTAGAGTTAGACTTTTATCTCTATACATCAACAGTGTATTTATGTCACCATGGGTCAAGACTACCTTTTATTTCCATTGGGTACCTCTCCATTTCATTCATGGTAGACCATACTCAACATCTATAAAACAAATTATAGAACCGCCTTGTTGGTCAAGAATAAATAGATGGGCCCTATAGTTTGCATATTTTTAGAATGTCAAAATCTTTCTTTTAAAAATTCTAAAAATATTAAAGATGGCTTAAAATCTCTTAATGGGTCAAAAGAGTTTTGACTTTATTATATTAATAAAAAAATGTTATAACTTATATAATATTCTTACTTGAAATAGAAAATGGTTGAAAACTCATTTTTGGTGCTACTTTCGAGATCAACTTCTGTGTTAATAGCAACAGATTACTTGATCACTCCATCATAAAATTTGGAGCTAGCTTTGAGGATCCAAATATCACTACTGATGGAGTGATCCTATCTCCTATTACCAGTGCATTTATTAAAGATAAAAATTCTATCTCAGAGTTTTCCAATGTACCCTATAGCACTCCTGCTGTTAGTAGGGAGCAGCTACAAAAACTGCAGAGAGAGCCCAGATAGGTCCTGTACTAAAGAAAATCAAATTGCCCACTAAAAAAAAATTTTCTTTTTTTTTTCCAGCACTTTTAAGATAGGTTCCACTTCTAAGCCTTCTTGATGACCAAAAGTCAAAAGAAAAATAGAAATAGGAGGCCTAGAAGACAAGCCATTAAAGAAAGAAAGTAGAGTGAGCACTTAGAAATCAAAGAAAGTTAGGGCTAGGGAGGGGTATACCCTTCTGAATACTTCTCTTCTTTTGAGAGGCAGTAGATTTCACCCTCTTTCTACAACTAAGAAAGAGGAAGATGTATCTAGAATAGAGAGTTCTCCACCTCATCCCTTTATTTATGAAAAAAATAAGAATTTTCATCTATTAAATAAAGAAACTTGTGTTAGACTGTGATAGGTCCTTTATAGAACTACTAGGTCCTCTGCTTATACCAAAGAAAAGATATTTAGTGTTATGAAAGGGGAAGTTTCCAAAGAACTTGGAAAAGAAATTCTAAGAGAATCTATTACTATCCAAAATAAAGAAAAGGGAAAGGTACTTCTTAAGAAAGAAGGAGGCCATATCGACCTATGTCTGTTGTATCTGATCAGTATCATCATCTAGCAAGGTCATTAACTTGGTATAGAAATGAACTAACTAATATAAGAAGAGATGGGTATGTTCCTAAGAAGGAGACTAGGAAAGTTTATGTGAGAAATACCCCATTGTCCATAGAGCCAAAGTCACACGCACTTCCCTTACCTCCATTACAACTAGAGAGATTAGCAGTTTCCAAGTCTTATAATTACCTTTGTCTAGACCATAAACTGAGGGCCTATCATCATATCAAATCTTTAGAGGATGGATGGAGCCTCTTAATCTATCCCCTTATAATAAGAAATTTTGGATGATAGAAACCTTGGTTTGGGAGCCACTCTTACCAAGGAAGAAGTTCTCATTATTCAAAAAATCCATAAAAGGAGATACATCCAAAGCCAAGCCCATGGATGTAGAAATGAATGAAGCTTGAAGTAATCCTTGATAGTAATGGTCAGCCAATTCATCTAACTCAAGAAGAAATATATACTATTATGAAAGAGGATAAAGAAATAGAAAAAAATAAATATATTTCAAGGAAATTTTGATTTAGATCAAGATGACCTTTTAGATAAAGATTCAAAGCTACCCATAGCCCACATCTTTATGGTAAACATGAAAGCATCTAAAAAAGAGTAAGAGGAAATTCAAGATATTACAAAAGAGGGTCATATACTTGATCCAACCCTATAGTTAATCCTTCAATTGCAAAAGAAGGATGTCCAAATCTTAAGAATGGAAAAGAAGGTGGAGGAGAAGATCACTACAATGAAATCACTCTAAAATCAAATTCCTACCACTTCACAACCTCATTTACTAGAGGAACTGGAGGATTCCCATCCCACAGATGATAAGAAGTTTAGTTTAGGGGATCATCACTATAAACATTAAATAACGGATGATGTGTCACCCAAAACTGACTTAAAATCTCTAATGGAACAACAATTGAAAGAGTGTTGGCACAGTCACAAGGGACGACTCTAAATATAAAGGGTAGACCTTGCCCTAAGGAATTTGATTCTATACCTGATCCAAATGGATTTGTACCCCTTACTTTCAAACTATTTGATGGGACAGGCATTTTGAAATAGCATTTGGCATACTTCTAGGCAAGTTGTTATAATGCCAGAGGAAGCGATGCTTTATTGTTTAGGAAATTTATTGACATTTTAATAAGGGTTGCCTCTAACTAGTATGCAGAATTGCCAAATGATTTAGTTTGCATATTCACTAAACTTGAAGACTTATTTGTGAAGCAATTCACTAGTACCCATATCATGGTACAGTAGGTGACTTAGTCATCAAAAAGTAAAAACCTGGTGAATCTCTCATAGATTATATTCTGAGATGGAGGATTCTTACCCTTAAGTGTGAACCCCAACTACAAGAATAGCATGATATGAAAATCCTTCTCTCCAAATTATCCATGGTCCTATCACCTTTTGCTGAAAGGCTTTACTATTAAGACCTTTGAAAAAATTATTAATTAAAGCCACTGATCTTCAAGAAGAAGTGCCTTCCATGATATTCTTAAAATACCAATCCACCACAAAACCTTCTAAACATAGGAAAGTGCTAGAAAATAGAGCAGACATTATCACTATAGTGGACAAGGGAAAGACTTAAATCCAAGTCCAAGTAGAGTACCCTCCACCTCAAAGGCCACAACAATAATTAGCACCACCCAATAAACACCTTACAAGCCCTCTTAGTGAGAAATTAAATCAACTTATTCTTTCAAGAGAGAGGCTGCAAGAAAATATTTAAAATTTTTGAAGAAAAAGTCATATTTCAAGCTCCCTAATCCAAAAAAGCCAAAATAAGTCAGCAAGGTCAATGACCCAACTTATTGTCCATATCATTAAATGTTAGGTCATACCATTGAAGACTGCTTCACTTTTAAAGACTAATTTGAAAGAAATTACAAGAGAGGGTTGGTGATTATTTGTAAGTAATACCTTGTGGACTCTTGGTAGAGGTTTATTAAGGTAATCACAGGTGAATCTTCCACCTCTTCTTTAAAAGATACTTCTCTTTTAAATAATTGGGATATAGCTTTGTCCTATTCTTCTGTAAGTGTTTGATGAAAAAGTTTAAAAATTTCATGTAAGATCTTGTGAAGATATAGAAGATGATCATCCAGGTTGATCCACTAGTTTTAGAACCAATTCCTCCTCAACCCCATTCAACACCACTAAATGCTTAAATGCCTGAAGAGAGTGGTGAGAGAGGAATGATTATTGTATCAAAGAAGTATTGTATAATAAGTATTGAGAAGCTAAGCCCTACATTCGTTTATCTTTATGTACTTATTTCAAAAATTTTAATAAAAATTATATCACAAAAAGCATTTCTTATGTTTTTTCTATCTTTGACGACTATGATATGAATGAATTAGTAAAGAAAGAGAATAAAAAGAACATTCTCATGATGAATGTAATATAATTAATGAATCAGGATCAGAAAATGATATTTCTATTGGTGATTTGCAGGGAGATCTTGTTAACATAGAAATAGAGTTTTTAGATGCTGACTAGTCTTTGGAAAAGAACATCAGTGATGAGGGACAAGTTGACATGACCCTACTTCTGATTTAGGAGATATCACTGAATTTAATCTCCATAATGGAAAGGTCCTACCACCTCACCTACTTCCTCCAAGGACAAAGGTAAGCAAATCATTGACCAATGTCTTGAATCTTTAAAGAATGATCAAGTAGTTGAGCCAACCTTTCCTAAGGTCAACTACAATGTCTTAGCTCATTTTAAAAAGCTACCTACTAGGCTAAGTATTTATGATGTCCTTATTCTATCTAAAGAAATGATGAAATCATTAGTCCAGGCATTACTCGACTCAAAGATATGCTTAACATAGCTAGCAAAAACTTCCTCTAATGAGGCTTGTTAAGTCAAAGAGATCCTTGAAGTAACTTTCTTAGATGAAGATTTACTTTTGGGAACTACCAACCATAATCGACCCTATTACATTTCAGTTAAAGTGAAAAATTGCAAGTTATCTAGAGTTCTTGTTGATCCTAGTGCCTCAGTCAATATCATGAACATCAAAATATCATCTTTTTTGAAGATCGACACATGGAGACTTAGTTCAAATAAAATGTTATTAAGGGGGTTTAATGAAATAGGAGAAAAGGCTTTGTGTTCAATTGATATATTATTAGAAATAGATGAGTTGAAAACTAAAGTGAAGTGTCATATTATTGGTTTAAAAATATCTTTTAATGTTCTTTTAAGTAAGCCATAAATACATGAATATAGATTGTTTCCTTCATAACTCCACCAATATATTAAATACACAAGGGATGGAGTGGGATATACCATAAAAGGAGAATACAACCATTATCTATTCATGAAATTGAGTTGTATGAAAATATTGCTAATTATAGGCCTAAAAGACAAGCAACTGATTCTGTGAGATCTGGCATTATTAAGGCATTAAATAAAATAAAAGAAGAGATCAAGAAAAATGAAAAAGAAGAAAAAGGTGAAAAGGAGGGAAGAAAAGAAGAAAAAGAAAATAACCTCCTATAATTCAATTCGATTTGGAATCTAGCTCTGATGAAAATACAAATCAAAATGATGCCTTAATAAAATTTCAAATCTCATTAGAATCAAATAGTGATGAAGACCAGATTCAAGCATCTAAAGATGAACTTGAATCATTTACTTTTAAAAGTTAAAAAGGTATGTGGATACTTTGACTTTGGCTCCTAAATCTCAACATAAAATTACACAATCAGAAGTTAAAGTGGCCCCTAACATTTTAGAAGAGGTTGGGAAGTTGTCAAAATTTTACTCTGTACCTAAATCTTTAAGCTTAGAAGTAAATATAAACTCAAAGATTCATCTTATAATAAAATAATATAACTTCCTTTTAGCTTGTATCCTGATTGTGTTAAAAAAAAGGCAGTTAAAAATTATTTGATTCCTCATATTTGGCCCAAAGGAAAAGCCCAATACATGGAGAGCTTATGGGATACTAAATATAAAATTTAAAATACAAGGTTGGCATTTTATTTGGAATCATTGGACCTTGAAATGATAATGAGTATTATTTAATGATAAGTAATCATATGGAGTCTGATCAACTTTTTGAGTGGTCATCCAATCTCTTAGAAGAATTCTATTTTGAAACATCAGATAATCTAGATGATTACTCAATCCAAAGTGCAACCCCAAAACTCAAAAAAGAAAAAAAAATCCTCTGCTGACAAATTAAGAGAAATCAACTTAAAAATTGAGGAAACCTCACAATCAACTTTTATTAGTTCTTTATTGGGTCCAGAAGATTCCTATGAGTTGATTAATTTACTTTTTGAATATAAATATTGCTTTGCTTGGAATTATGATCAAATTCTAGGTTTCTCTCTATACATTACAATCCATAAATTAGAGATTAAACTAGATATAATTCTAGTGAAGCAAGCCCCTAGACACATACATTTAGAGATTGAACAATAAATAAATGTTGAAGTAAATAAATTAATTAAAGCCTATTTTATACTAGAAGAAAAGTATCATTCTTATTTAACAAGTATAATATCAGCGAAGAAAAAGAATGGTCAAATACACATATGCGTAGATTTTAAGGTTTGTCCCAAAGATGACTTCCCACTGTTGATACCTAAACTTATGGTGGATATAGCCTGATTGCATAAAATTTTATCATTTATGGATGGATCATCTAGGAACAACCACATAAAAATAGCCCAAGAAAATAAAAAACATATGACATTCAGAACCCTGTTTGGGATATTCTATTATACGGTCAAGCCATTTGGTATTAAAAATGTTGGGGCTACTTATCAAAGGGAAATGACTAAAATATTTGATGATTTAATTTATAACCAAGTTGAATGTTACATCAATAATTTAGTCATCAAAAGTAAAGAGAAATAGAGTCATCTCTAAGATCTTTGAATTATTTTTATTACCTTGAAAAAAAGGAATCATGCGATATTCTTACCATTTATTTAAGCCATGTACAAACAACAAAGCAGAATATGAGGCTCTTATAACTGGTTTGGAGTTAGCCATCCTTACGGATATTAAAGAGATTAAAATTTTTGGAGATTCCCGACTGGTTATTAACCAAGTAAGCAAAATTTACAAAGCATTGCATCCAAAACTCTTTAATTATTACCAATATTTAATGAAGTTACTTGAACAGATTTCTTTTGTGACTTTATATAGAATATCACACAAAGATAATTCTATAATTGATGCTTTAGCAAAGCTTACAAAAGAAATAATATGCCCAAAAAAAGAATCAATATCTATAGAAGTTCAGAACCAACAAATCCTATCTCCTATAGATTTAGATTATATGAACAAAAAAGTATAAATGCAAAGGATAACCACTCTTATTGAAGGTCAAGAAGAATGTGACTGACTATAATCATTCATTGACTATTTAAATGAGGGGAGGCTACTAGAAGATAAATCACTAGAAAATCAGATTAAGAAACATGTTTTGTCTTATTCATTAAGGCTGCAAGAAGATAAATCACTAAAAATTAGATTAAGAAACATGTTTTATCTTTTTCATTAATTAACAATGTGTTGTATCATCGGTCATTCGATCAAATGAAGCAGCATTATTTAGATAGACAAGAAGCTCATGAGATTGTAACTGAAGCACATTCTAGATTATATGATGTCCTTTTTCAAAGATTTGTCAGAATCTGAGAACACTATTTCTATGTAACAAGATCTCCACTATTTGGAAAAGAACAAAGTTTCTCTTTCTTTTAGGCTTTCTAATTAAGGTGGTGAGGCAAGTAGGATCTTTAGGTCACAAAAAGCCTTCTTGTACTTGAAATCCCACTCCAACTTCTTGACTCCCTTAAGAACTTTGAAGAATGTGAGGGACATTCTTTAGATTTAGAAATAAGTTGATTTAATCTTGTGATTCGCCAAGTGGGTTGTTGTACCACTTTTGTCATTCTCAACAATGGCATCTCGATTATGGCCTTCACCTTGTTCAGATTAACCTTTATATCTTCAGGTGTAATAAGAAATCCCAAAAATTTACTTAACCTGGTGCCAAAAGTATACTTCAAAGGATTTAGATGCATGTTATATTTTTTCATGGTGGCAAAAGTTTCTTTAATGTATTTAATATGTTGTGTAGGCAATTTACTTTTGACCAACAAATCATCAACATAGACTTCAGCATTCCTCACATTTTGCTCCTTGAATACTTGGCCCACCATTCTTTGATAAGATGCCTTAATATTTTTTATCCCGAAGAGCATTACTCTATAGCAATATAGTGCGTCCCTTATGATAAAAGATGTTTTTAAGAATTAGTCAGATGCATCTAGATCGGGTGATATCTAGAAAATGTGTCAAGAAAGCTCATCATGGAATATTTTACTGCAGAGTTGATGAGTGTGTTTATTATGTGAAGGGGATATCCATCTTTGGGACAGTTGAATTTAAATGGTTGAAGTTAATGCACATGCTCCATTTCCCATTGGACTTCTACACCATGACCACATTTGATACCCAATTAGGGTATTGGACCTCCTGATGAAGTTGACTTCAAGTAGCTTGGTGTGTTCATGGATAAGTTCAGTGAGCAACGCCACAGTCATCATTATTTTGCTTGATGGGCTGAGTATCCTTGTGAGCATTTAGGTGATGGCAAGCAACATTCATGTTGATGACTGGAATCTTGATTGTAATTCAAGAGAATAAGTCAATATCTTCTTGGAGTGTTTGAATGAAGGCTTCCCTATGCAGGCCAACCTTTTATTCTTAATTTTAGACTTGTCCATTGCTCTGCGTAGTAGATTCTATATTAGTTTAAATTTCCCCTGACCTTGATTTCTTCTCCCCCTATGGAGAATTTGACAGGTACATGATGAGTAAATACCACTATCCTAAATGTGTTGAGCAGTAGCCAACAAAAGATATCATTGTAAGTAGCCAGTGCTTCAACAATGATGAAGTCAGCCATCATTGTGTATTGCTTCTCACTCTCCCCTACATTATGAGGAGAGGGATAATCCCTTAGATTTCTCTTCTTTCTTTTGAGAGTCTAAACAGTGGTTCTCATATGGGGGCATGTTTAGAACTCACAAGCCTAGTTTATCATAAATAGATTTGAAGATGATATTAACCAAGCTCCCTATGTTGATCAATATAGTTTTAGTTTGGTAGTTGGTGATTAATGTCATGATGAAGAATGTGTCATTGTAAGGATTTTTTGTGGAGAGCCTATCTCTTTATGAGAAAGTCACAAGCACTATTAAGATGTGCAGCGCTCGTCCCATGGTCATTAAGTTGGTGTATCTAGATCGCAATCATTTAAGACTCATCCATCATGATGACTCTTTTTCTATCCTAAAGATGATGAGCGCTACTCCTACAATGTGAATGGCACATGCTGGGATGGGTTCATTACCCATCTTGATGACTTCTTTGTCCTTCCTTTTAGTAAAATTTTTGAGCTACCTAGACTTTATCAATTCTTTGACCAAACTTCTTAAGTGACTGCATTCCTCTGGGTCATGTTATGGTCTCTAAGGTAGGCATAATATTTGGAGCAATCGTGAACTCCAACGGTCCTCATCGATGGTGTTCTTTTGAAGAAATCCTTATTTTAGATGGCCTCCACCAATGCGACTATTGATACCTTTAATGAAATCGCTATAGTGGGTTGTGGGTACTCGTTCCCTCAATAGTGAGTCATAGAGTTCTCAAGTCTTGCCTAGGTGTGAGTGTTTCCGGCCACCTCCACTTATAGGTTCATTCTGCCTGAAACTTGTCTCCTGTCAACTTTCCTAAATGCGATCTCTTTAACTAGTCATTAGCGTGAGTCAATGGGGTCAACTAAGTGACTTCATTATACTCCTCAATGTTTACATGATTGTTTGGAATCTCAAGTAGTTAAACGAGTATTTTTGGATGTTAGTGTTCGAGGGCATGCCTGAATGGCTCTTCAACCCTTGAGTGAGTGTTGTCTAAGCCATTGTGGTTCTAATCCTTAACTTCCAACATCTCATAATGAAAGCAAGTAATAAACATCTTTAAGGACTCACCAAGCTCTTGCCTAATTTGAAGGAGAGCCTAAGAACTCTTCACTGGTTTCTTAGCAAAATTATATGACAAACATCTTCTTGAAATCAAAGAAAGAGGTGATGACCTCTAGTTGGAGGTGTAAGAACCATTTCAAGGCTGATTCTTTGAAGGTAGTAAAGAAAATATGATATTCATCATGTCACCAAGGTCCAACAATGGTGTTGTCAACTTAAAATAGGTAATGTAGTCTATCGAAACTATCCAACCTCTATAGGATTCCAAATGCAGAATTTTAAAACTATGCAGGGGGTAGCGATCTTCATGGAGAAAGCATTAGTAGGGGTAACTAGCTCTCTAGGCTCGTCTTCTTCTCCTTGCTCAAATAATAAGACTCATCATATAAGCTATGAGTTCTTAATAATTCCCTTCTTTCTTAACAAATTCATCACGTTATCAATCTTGATGATCTTTCTTGCTCCACCATCCTTGACTTGTTATTATCTCTCTTCATGGACATCTGCACTATGCGAGTGATTCTATCTTCTGTATCTTTCATGTCACACTGGGTGGTAAATTGTTTGGTACTTAGCTCTATCTCTGCTAGGTGATTGTGGATTGAATGTATTTGACATCTAATTCTTAGCCTCATCCACACTCACCATACCTAAAAGGATATTAGATCCAAATCTGTTTGTTGGCTAAAGCAGAACCTGAGGAGACATTTGGGAAGTAGAATTAATAAAGAGAGGAACCACATGTATTCGATGGAATAAGTAAAGGCCCAATTTTATTATCTTTTAAGTACTCATAATACAAGATAGGAGAATTCTCTTATTCTAAAGAGATTGAGACCAGAAAGTTTGGAAGGAGAGAATCAAGGATTAAAATTTCCTCAGATTCATATTGAACTAAACTCACCAACCCCTAAAAAGGGGCCCTTCCCTCCTTTTTATAACGTTTTGTGTGGAGGAAGTACAAGAGATGAGTAGAAATAACTATAATCGAGTACAAAAAAGGGACTTGCCTTGACCTGAGGTGAATACTCATTGGTGAGTGATGGAACTTATGGTGAGTGGCTTGTGGCTTGATTCAGGTGTGGCTACTCTTTCTGCTTTAAGGGGTATTAGACTTAAGTCACCTTGACCTAGTCGTTCTTCCTTGAATACTCACCTTCTACAAGTGAGTTTATCTCCATGTTGTCGATGCCCATGTTCCTTCTTATAACTTTCTTCTTATGCTCACCATGTGTGCATCTAGTCTTTAGCATTTAGATAACTTACATATTTTAAATATTTAATAACATGAACACTTGATTAGACCTAAAGAAACTCAACATAAGAAGAGAGTTAGAGCTTAAGGAGCCTGCATGTTTTGAAGCCTAAAGCAAAGTACTACCTCACATTAGATCAACAAATAATAGTTTTTTGAGTGAGTACAATCACTGAACTTATCAAACAAGTATACATTACATCTTAGTAGATACAATGACTTGAGGGCAAGAAAGATATTTGGAATGAAAAGTCATGGCTATCATATTTTCTTATAATGCTTATTACTAGTTGCATTTAATGCTTTATTCAATCAAATACTAAATACTTTAATTGAACATAGTATATTCATTAAGAAGCTATGTTTAGCTCATTTAAATGGTGGTGCTCTAAGGAAGCTTGAAACAAACATTCCACTTATATTGTGAACCTAGAGAAGATATTTCCTTTTATGTATTTTGATCTTATGGACCATAAAACATCTATATTATGAAGGTAAGGTTGGAGCTCTAGTACAATATCATTGGATGTATCCATTTGAGAGGTAATGCTATCTAATACTCAATAATATGAATCCATTTTTTTTATAGCCACACTTAATTCTTGAAGCTATTTCATATTTTTGAATAAACTCAAGAGGACTATGAAGAACAAATTATATTTTGAAGGATCAACATGTGAAGCCTATTTGGCTCAAGTGACTATAGATTTCTACTCTTATTACTCTGAGCCACATGCATAGAAGGATGCTTTTGAAGGTTTAGGAGGTTCACAAAATGTTCTTCCTATTTTTTGATAATTGGAAAAAGCTTTATGACAAATTTCTAAATATTTGAATGATAAAGAGCTCATCGTAGTGCCAATTAATGTTTTTCTCAACTACAATGAATTTTATCCTTTTTTAAAGTAATAGGATTCATTAATAATATCTAATTATTTATTACAGCTCAGATATGATGTTTATCTAATCATGTAAACTTTAATATTAAGTTTATGTTATTCATAAACTCCTTATAATTAGATGATGCTACTACTATTAATAAGAAGCTTGAAAATGAATTCTCAATATGGTTTAGATTACATTTATGCTATCCTAATTATGATCTAGTTTTTCTTAAATTTATTGGTTATAATTTCTTATATAGTTTTGCTTAATAAGTTCATGATCAGAGTAATGAAATGAAGAATTAGGACTTTCATGACCTTGCTTAAGAACACATGAGAGTTGCAAATATGTGGTTGATTTTTAATGTGAGTGGCTATAAATTCTACACTAGTTCTTGATCAAAAGGAAGAAAAACATACAGCTCAGGTGTTTGCGTTAGTGATAACACACATGTAGATGAAGATAGATTATTATGAAGTATTACGAGAGATTGTGCAATTATTGTATCCTTGGTTAAATGATAGAAATGTCTTTCTATTCAACTGTGATTGGTTCAATCTTATTCCTAATCATGAAACAATAATATAGAAGTCGTATGTCATCACCAAAGTGAAATTGAGTAGGAAAAATATTATATTTAATCCATTCATCCTTGTGCATCAAGCTAGTTTAATTTTCTCTTTGTTATAGATGGAATTAGGTGGTGGTGATAATATCCTTCATAGATCGATCATAAGTATTTTTAGGTGGAAGAAGAAGATTATTTTTATCCCAATTTTAGACTACCACCACCATCATTGCCATGACCTCCACATTAATCTCACCATCTCGTACTGCTGCACCTACACATACACTAGCGTATATTTTCTCAAACCCTGCTAACACCACTTCATTTTTCATGTTTCAGTCCCACGTAAGTCATAGAAAGCCTAGCTATCACAATCAATCACCACAGCCATCACCACCACATCAGGCTGATCCATCCACGCCTATTGAGTATGATGGAATTGAGACACCTACTTCACACAATTTTATTGAGCTTAAGAGAGAAATGTAAGTTTGTATGCATTATTTAAATTTTTTTATTTGTGTGGTGATAACTAAAATTTCTTTCGTAGATTCAATCCATCAAGCTAGGAAACACATAAAATAAGATACAAAATAAGATGCAAATTTAATGCTCCATATATATCATGGAAGAAGATATAAATATAGGTGTGACAAGTGATTCAAAGAATTTAAAGTATTAATTAAGCTCTTTATACTTATAAAATACATTGTGCTCAAGGTTTGTTGATACATAATAATGTGTTTTATGTTACAAAAAAATTTTGGTTGGTGTCAGAACAAAGCTAGAATATTAGAAAAAAATTGAAGGTAAGAGTTATTGCCCATTTACAGGATATATCCACATACATTCATAAGTCTGGTTAGAGACTTCATGGATTGGAGAAGAAGTGTGGGCTTATCTATGTAGAGCATGGCCCTCTCCTAACTATATTCATAAAAGTGAGCATACTAAACAAAAATTGATTATTTATTTGTGGGCAATGTGCCATGGATAACACTCTACATATTAGTCACCCAATTTCTCATACTGAATATAAGAGAAGAGTGGTAAGTCAATGGCTACTTATATTAATTAAATTTATATGCACTATTTACTAACTTTATTGGTATGTTTATATAAATAAGTAACTAAAAGAGAACCAACAGCTATTGAGTTGTGTAGTAGAATACATTAACATTAGTGGGCCAAAAATGGGTTGATGTTTATGTATGTAAAATTTCTATATATATATGAATTACAATCTACTTGAAAACGTATTGCATTCAAAGAACATTATAATATTTTGTAGGATGAGCATATGAGGCAGAAGAAGATGTAGAGTCAAAGTTCTGCTAGTGCAAGAAGTTTAAGGGGATATTTTGAACAATCAAGTTTGATATATAAAGAGATGTTACTAGAGGTAAGAAAAAAGAAAGAATATATAACTTAAATTTGCAAGGTTTAGTGTATGATGCATTCCATTCCTTTTCTGAATCAAGCACTGATTCAATCAATGATTTGGTTAGAAGGCATGTCATTGTATTTGTTGAGGACATGAAAGCTTGAATGACTGCTCAAATAGAAGCTCAGATGACTATCATGAAAGGAAGAATGAAAAAGATACACTGCGAGAAATGTAAGGGAAAAGAAGTAGCGATGGAGAAGTAGGAGGAGGACAACATATATACTAAAGTTGTTCTTGCTTCTCCAATCATTCTCAATTTAGTAAAGCATATTATTATTTTGATCTAATGGTCATTAAAGACTTCTAATTCTTCATCATATAGTGGGATGCTATCATCAAGTGGTCCTTAAATTTTTGTAGGAATATGATTTAAGCTTTACATTGACTTTGCATGTAACTCTTTTTTTGACATAAATGATATCCCTAATGTTTTTCAAAGCTCCTTTAGTAAAAACTTGAGACAGGTATGTTGGGCTAATACAATGGGTAGGCCTATGCTTGAGGAATGAAGTGGAATGATTTAAGGCTTATCTTTAGCGATAAAAGTATATATTGTTTTTGTTCAACTAATAAGGAAAAAAAGGCTTTTTTTCTAAGGTTAAAGAGTCAAATAGTTCAATCTAACTCCTAATGTCAACCTTAATTCTAGTGATAAACTTGTTACTCAATTGTGAATCATTATTAATGCCATCAATTTTAAAATTAGTTCTTTAAAGGTATTCAAATATTTTGTTACTAAAAGACTACCCAATGTTAAAGTTAATAATAAACTATGTAGTTTTTCTATCATCAAGCTTATGGGAATTACTTTTCTCATAATAATCCTTTCATTTTTATGCAAGAAAGGTTGGTTCATCTTAATCTCAATTCTTTGGCTAAGGTGTTTGTCCACTAAATTTTAGCATGTCTTACTTATTTTATTTTAGCAAAAGTTGCTCTTTGATAGCCATTCATTTTATCCTAGTCAAAGAAGTCATTTATTTGAACTAACCTTAAAATTTAATTGAATCATGTGCACTATCATAAATTGGAATTTAACTCTATCTCTCTTGAGGGGATTACTAGAGTCTTTAGTATTCTTGAAATAATTTTTCCCCTCTCTATTTTTAAAAGTTTGAACCCCTTTAAAAGTTTTCTTTATGGAATGAATCTTCTTTTTTATTCTAAAGGTATAATTTGAGCAGGTATTTCAGGTGGAATTTTGATGTTATTATTTTGTAGATCATCATAAGATCATGTATTTGTTCCTTAAATTCTTGCATTTGGTTTTTAATTCCTTATAATATTTGTTGTTTATTTTGATTTATTTTCATAGATCTTAGGATATAAGGCTTATACTAATCTATTCAAATTTTTAAGTTGATCTTGAGAGATTAATTAAGTTGATTATAAAAGATTAATTTAAATGCCATATAGCTTTTTTTAATAATATAATATATATATATATATATATATATATATATATATATATATATATATATATATATATATATATATAAGAATAATAGAGAGAAAGTCATTTAAATGAGAGGGATATGTTAATGGAACTTCTAGGTGAAGATAGAGGTAAAATACTTTTTATGTCCCAAGCTCTCCTATTCATTTTTGGTTTATTTGACAAAATATTATTTAGCATTAAAAATCATCTAGTTTAACACAATTATATCCTTATGTATGTAATATTTTTTTAATGCAAAAAATGTTTAAAACAATCAAGCCTCTTATTCTTGAAAAAGTAAGTTATCACAAGTTAATCAAAATAAGCTTTTAGAATTAACCATATCCATTAACAAAAAGAATAAATAAAGTAATTAAATTTTGATTTACGCTAAGGGTAGGGTCATTTTTCAGAGTGGAGCTTTTACATAATTATTTGTTCTTTGAAGACAAAAAATTAGAAGTAAGTTCACATACGGGAGAAAAAAACTAGGTTATATATAGTGAAGCTCATAAGTTAAAATTTAATACAATCTCCACAGGCTTATACGAAATATACATCTTTCCCAACTAATAATATAAATTTAAACTATAATAAAGAAGAATTAATTTATCTCAAAAGTTTTAGAAAAACTCATAAGCTTGAAGAGAAGTCTACCATAAGAAAAGCACCTCAAATAAAGAAATGTTTGACTGAAGTTACTTTTTTCAACCATTGTTCTAATACCAAATATGATAGTGATGAGAGGCCATCTTGGTGAAATTAATGGCTAAAAATAAATACAGAGACTTGATTAATATCTTAAAAAGTGATCTAAAGTTTATAGTGAAAATATGTGAGGTTTATAAGGGTTTGGTGGAAGGAACACCAAAATTGGTCGATGTTAAACCAACTTGGGCTTATTGGAAAAATTACTTTAGAAAATAACTTTTAAGTGTCGTAACAAGATAATATAAATTATGGATGGTTATCTTATATTATTAACTTATGTTTTAGAGTAGATTATTAGATGATAAAGCTATTGGAGGAATTTTTTAAAAAATGGTCAAGACCAATTTCAATCAAACTAGTTTGGGTGATTTAAAATGTGTCAAGGATAAATTTGGGTATAAAGACATTATATTAATAGCCATTTAATTAAAAGTACTTTCAAGCCATTTCTTGAATTGATGCTTTCAAGCTCAAATTACAAGAAGAATCAAAAGGCATGTTGAGTTTACTAGTCATAAGCAGGTCAAAAAGTACATTTTTATCTCTAATGGAAGTTTTGGTATTGAAATACTAATAAAACCACTATTATTTGTAGCATGTATGACCTTTATATCACTTTTGCAAGTGATATGTCCACAATATAATTTAGTTTTGTATATAGCATTCCCACATTATCACCTACACTCATGGAAAGTGTATTAATTAACCTTGCATTCATCCTCTTTTGTACAGAGCAATAAGCACAAATATAAGAGATTAGAGTTGAATGGATATGCATATCTCAATTACGAAGAAAAAAAATTAAGATTGTAATTTGGTAGAGGTTAGTTAGAAGAAATAAAATTATAGATCATGCTACATAACCTTTAATTTCCAATTAAATTAGTAACCATCAATCTCTATCACATTGTTCAATAACTATCCAAGTAACATATATATTGTCTTTCCTTTCTTCTTAATATAATATAAGCATATAAGTACTTTGTTCACCTTTATAAAATAATTAATTATCATATAACTTTACTATTATTTAAATCTTGATTTAGCCATGTTCAATTTCTTCATATGGATTTTAAATCTACGTGGTAATAGAGATTTTAAAGGGGATGTGATAGGCCAAGCAATAAACACAAACTAGTCCCAAATTTGGAACCCCGACTTACTTCCATTAGATCTCTCTTACAAGATATCCAAATACATGAAACAAAATAAAAATTGTGAGAATACGATAGTAGATGAGATTTAGAAAGTTTAATAAATTTTAGAAATGTTATGATAATTCTTCTAAAATTTATCTCTAGACTGTTCACATAAAAAATTGGTTTTAGCAACTAGCTAATTTGGACTTTAGGTGGATTAAACTTTGTAAAACTTAGAAAAAACATGGGCAAATTAACACATGGAAAGTGTAGTAGATTTAATGGCCTAATGATCTAGAGATTTAGTAAACCACATAATTTCACAAATAAAATTATTTTATACAAATTACTAGTCACCAAAGGTGTGTCCCTTTGAAATTACTCCATAATTAGTTCTAAAAATTGTCTAAAATTGAACTTGCCTGAATGCAGTGCCTATATACTAGAAGATTAGCACCTATGTGTTGTCCTCTCTATCCCTAATTATAAAATACTTTAGAATACAATTCCATGGCACCAAAATACTAGTGTCTAAGTGTCAGACTGACACTTATAGATATTAACACATAAAATTACATGATTTTAATTACATCATAAGCACAACATTTAAACATGATAATACTTATCACATAACAAAAATTACAATAGATAAAATACATATATAAAATATCTTTAGTGGTCTTCATGCATTAAACTTTTAGTCCTCTTGCTACTAGTAATAGGACCTCTAAGAGCGGTCTTCATCTCTTTTTCCTTAGGTCTAGTCAAAGGATCTTGATGTGGTGCTTATGTCGCATCACCTACACCTTCCAAGCCTCTTCCCTTAGAAGACCCTAGCTAGGATTTATCATTTTTTTTCAATTTAGAGGATTAGATTAATTCTTGATGATGCAACTCATAGTTGTTGATAGAGCATATCTTAGCTAGGTTGTGTTGACTACCTTTTAAAGCTAAATAGCTATGAGCTTAATAGTTTAGAATGATGAATCTATGAGATATAGACTAAGTCTATTTCTATCTATTTCTTAATATCTTTCTTTACATGTAGCCCTCTTCAAGGCCATCATACTCCTTCTAGAGTCTTTGGTGGTTTAGTAACAATTATCATGTAGATATTTTGTATATCGGACAGTCATCTTTTTTAGTTATCATGATTCCACCCTCTGCCTTATAACTGACATTCGATAGATGGACTTCCTTGCTATAATAATTGTTGCTAAATTACAATCCCTAACTTTGAAAGTTTGAAAGAAATTAAATCAAAATCAATATTCATTCTTTAATCTAGAGTTTTTCACTCGGGTGTCAGTAACTATAATTAACTAGGGTAGATGCATCATGTTAAAAGAATGGTAAACCCACAATCATCTTTCTTCATTAACATAGTACCTATAAATAGATGTTTCTCATAAGTTTAGATAAGTGATGGAATCTAATTTAGATTTTTCCTTTTATCTCTCTCTCTCTCTCTCTCTCTCTCTCTCATAAAATATCTTATTTATAAATTATATCACTTGGTTAGTACTTTTAACCCCCAACTAACATGTTAAATTTATTTTGTTAAAAAGTGGAAGATAGTTAGAAGATCTTATAATCTAAGAGAAATTCAGGCCAAAGAAGGTGAATTCTTAAGAGAAGAGCTAAATGAAGCATAAGCTCAGAATGTTTTGATTAATAATAGCTTTTCTTATAACTTTTTAAAGTTTCTACATATATTTAGAGCAAGTCAAAACTATTTCTACATAATTCACCCCCATATGTGCCACTATTTTCACACCTGTAGAGATTCCAAAAGTAGAAACTAGACCAACAATTCTCAAAAATTCTAGAGGTATTAACAAAACTTCATATTAATATACCTTTTGTTGATGCTTTAGAAAAAATGTCAAGTTATGCACAGTTTTTGAAAGATGTTTTGGCCAAGAAAAAGAAGTTGGAAGATCATGAATTGGTGGTATTAACTGAAGAGTGCTCCACTATGATCAAGAGGTAGCTACCCACTAAGAGAAAAGATTTGAGTAGTTTTACCATCCTTTGCACCATAGGATGGGAGGTGTTTAAGAACACATTACACGATCCTAGAGATGGTATCATCTTGATTCCTCTATCATTTTTCAAAAATCTTGACGTAAAAAAAGAAACCACAATGTCTCTTTTACATACAGATAGCTCATTGAAGCAACCTAAAGGAATCATAGATGATATTTTGGTGAAAGTTGATAAGTTTATCTTTTATCTTTCCAACCTATTTTCCCATTCTTGATATGGACAATGATGAGCCCATATACTTGATTATTCTTGGAAGATCATTCTTAGCCATGTGACAAGCTCAGATTCATATATATATAAAAGAGAACTTCAATTGAAAATTGAGAATTAGACACAAATTTTTAAAGTGTATGAAGTTCACAAAATATTGCTCGAAGAGGACAACTATAACATTGGAGAAAAAAAAAGGAATAAGTTGAGCCAATAATTGAGAAGGAAGAGTACAACTTAAGGAAAAGAAGAGAAGGAAATGAAGAGAAAGAAAAAGAGGCCACATAAGGCCTCTGAAAGAAAAGACATAACTTAAACTAATCTTGTTAAAATCAAGCAAATCGAGATGCCAAAATCAATACTCAAGGAGTATCTAAAAGAGGTAGTGTCAAACTTGCAGTGGTTGCAACAACACCTATTCCCAAACACTAGTTAGAGTAAACCAAGCCCTTTTTGTGAAGCAAACCAATTTTCCTTTTCATGATTTCTTTCACCTTGATTTTGCAATTTTCATTCTAATTTAACTTGTTCTTTATATAATCACAAGCTTAGATGATCTAGCACTAAGGTTCTTATAAAAATACTTCCCATCAGAGAAAATTTCATACAACATTGATAAAGATGTAAATATTTAATAAGTGCCCACACAATAGACACCCCAAGTGGAAACAAGTCCACACTTTCTACAATAGTTTGGCTATAATGATTAAAATATGGAATGGCACAAGTTTTGGTGACACCTTTATGAGGAAGACATTAGAGGTGGCTTAACAACTTATTAAAGAAGATAGCCATAAATAATTATCAATGGCTAAATGATAGAAATTTATCAAAGAAGATTATAACTACTATTTAGATTCAAACTTAATTGTGACTCTCATTATTCAGGTTACTTCATTGATAAAGTTGCTTAGTTCATTCTTGAAAAATACCATCTATGCACCTACTATTTGTTATAATTTTTGTGGAGATGCACATCATAGTAGTGATTAATAAGAGAATAACTCATTTATACAGCACCAACTAGAGCAAATGCACTTTATACAAAATCAACCACAACATGATAGTGGAATCAGCTTTCTCATGGAAGAATCAAGGTCCCATATAGCAACTTAGTAGCTTTCAACAAGTATTGATTTCAATTTTTTGGTTTTCAACCAAACATAATGAGTTAGAGGTTTTATTATGAAACACTCTCATGCAGCTGACACTGACCACTATGTAGTTCTTATCACATATTTATGCTATGCTATTGAGGTAAGAGACTTCTATTTAGTAGCAGGAGACTACAATCAATAACATTGAGGTGTGGATAAGTCATTATCATAACAAAGGCTTTCATACCACCTTGGGAATTACCAAGCAATATAAAAATAAACTCTAGGGAGCTTGTGAAAGTAGTCACTTTAAGTGGTAAGGAGCTAAGCAAGATAGCGACAAGAGAGAAGATTGATTCCTAGTAAGGTGATGCCATTTTAAAGGAAGGTGAAAAAAACACAAGGACAAATAAAAAATAATTCCCAAATAACCCACATCCATATGTAATTCTCTAACGTGCCCTCATAAATTTAAAAATGAAATCTTAATAAGAAAATTTCTAAATTTTTTGACATTTTCAAAAAGTCATATAAATATTTTACTCACTAATTGATAATCGTGAATTTTTTATATAGTTTTTCCTACCTTGGACTTTAATTTTGCATTAAATTTTACATACTTTTATAGATTTAGAGGCACTTATAGTTTGAATTTTTAATCCTTATATGAATAAGAAAAAATGCTTTAATTATGCACAGAATTCATTGGAGAAATTTTTAAAGCAAATTTTGAGCTAACATTGTGATTTAGGGTGATGTCTAGAGCTAGATCACTGCTAGTTGCCCAGACCAATGATTAGGCCTCACACACATGTGCCCATATACCTCAATTTAGAATGAAGATAGTAAACTAAATACCTAGGTGTTAGACCAAGATCCCATCAACAACTGAAGTTAAAATGCCTGATGCCTAGTCGCAACACCCATTTTTAGGAGCAACACCAAGAGAGAGCCTGATGCCTAGGCACAAAATCTAGAATATAGATTTGTGCACCAAATAGAGAGCTTCGTGCCTACCCAACCCTAGGGCCTAGAAACTAGCCTAGTAGCTATAATGATTTGCCCTAAACAAATAATTAGAACTTACCTTTTGGGAAGATTTTATGTTGCGTATTTAATAAAATTATTAAGATAAATGAAGGGACTTCTCTAATAACTATTTTAAGGTCATTCACCCATCTTTAAGGAGCTAAGATATGGCTTTTCCTCAACCTATTAGAGTGGCTGTTAAAGAGAGTTTTTAAGAGAAGCGATATAAAGATGAGTGAGGTGTCCCAATGGGAGTCTTTTAAGTTTTTCTGAATACTTACCTCTCATTTTATCTTTGCAATCATATTCATGAACAAAATATTTGTACTTTTCTTTTTTTGCATCATGATCTAAATTTTCTCTTCTAAGGGCTAGATGTAGTTATGTTTGATTTGTGTTTTTTTTATTCTTAATAAAATTTGGAGTTTTGTTTTGTTAATTTCCACATATTTTGTACTATGCTTTATTGAATATTAGATCAACTTTCCATCGTGTTCAATAGAGTAGGATATTCACTTGTTACTGAGAGGTGGATGGTCGATTCATCATGTACAAAATATCATAGTGATGGGTCATAGGTTAGAGATAATGTGATGAAATTGTATAGTCCTTTTTAAAGTTCTGAAAAGCTTTTATGAATTTTTCTTGCATTGAATTTATTATTGGGTTAATTTTGAGATAAATTCATAGAGGTGAGTTGTGTGTTTCTTTTGGACCTCTTGATAGGTAAGCTATATGAGAAAAATAAGGACCTTAGCATTTTAAGAGATAGGTAGTGGCTACATTAATCAGACTTTGATAGAATTAACTCCATTCATTACTAAAAATGAAATTACACAAATTAACATTAGTGAAATCAAACACTTATGCTTAATCATATTGAGAATTTCTCTATAAAATCCTACTCTCGTTAGTTTAGTTAGCCTCTACAATAGATTTAGAATTAGTTTTAGTCTTTGCTTCAACATTATTATTGATTGTCCAAGTAATAGAAAGTAAATCTAATTTTTTTAGTGATTGTTTCAATTGAATGTGTACTCTTGCACGTGCAGTTCACCCTTTGTCGCATCACTAATGTTATAGAGAAAATGTTGAACTATATCAAATTTATGAAAGAAATCTTCTCAAATAAAAGGAAAGTAAGAGAATATAAAAGGCCATGGCACTAACTAATGTGTGTATTGTCATATTATAAAGAAAGATATGTACAAAGAAGAAGGATCCTAATAGTTTCATGTTTTCTAATGCTATTGGCAATGAATGATTTGACAACATGCTTTGTAAGTTAAATGAAAGAATAAATCTAACAAGTTTGGTAATTTATAAGAAATTAAGCCTAGTAAAAGTGAAGTCGGTCACAATATCACTATAATTGGCAAATAATTCATTTAAATACCTTGAGGGAATTGTAAAAGACATGCTGATCAAAGATGGCATGATTATCTTCTTTATAGATTTTACCATTTTGGATATGAATAATTAGGACCCAAAGCACCTAATTATTTGGGCATGACAATTTATGTCAATAAGCATAGAATAATATCTAGAAGAGAGAGTTGTATCTCAAGATGCAAGAAGAAGAGGTGACTTTCAAGGTCCATGAAGAAATGGATAAATAATAAAAAAAGAGCTATTACTACATGCTGCAAAATGCATCAGTCTCCTTGACCATTAGGCAAAAGAAGGCTTAATAATGCAACACAATAACAAGAGTAAATTTGATATTCAACACAACTACACCACAAAAATTAAAAGATGGATAGGTAACAATAAAAGTGAGTCATTAGTGCATTACTTAAACAAAGTGTCAGATAGCTCGACTAACATTCAAGGTCTATAGAAGCAAGTCAGGCCAGTACTAAAATGGGTGATGTTGAGGAAGAAAAATCCATTGAAAGCACCAAAAGAATAATACCTTCTTATAAGATGTAGACTGAGAAAAGTTAAGTTGGACTGAAAATGCTAAATTAAGTCCTAGCTAGCTAAACATTTATTTAGTTTATTTATCTATTTAATATTTTATTTTAATTATTGGTTGTTCTTTTTATGAATAAGAAAGAAGAGATGCTTTTGGGTAACTTTCTGAGCCAAAATCACATATTATGTTTAATATCAAAAAGATTAGCTAGCACCTCACATGTAGGATTTTTCTTTCTTAAGAGCTCAATGCTTAATCACTTAAAACCTATGCCAAAGTGTTAATGCCTAATATGATGCCTAATCCCTTGACCTAATGACCACGTTGCAAATCTTGGAATTTTTATCTAATAGAAAAGATTATAACAAGAATCTATAAGCTAAACCTAAACTTACGGGCCTAATCTTGAGTAATTGTTGAAGCAAAAAATCACACTTTTTTCGAGAGGGGAAGGAGGGGGTTTGAAGAAAAAGAATAAGAGTTAAACGAATCTTTTTAGAAAATTTTGGAGATGACTTGTGGTAGAGTTTGGAAGAAGTTAAGACAAAGCAGCAAAATGACTATGGCTAGAACAAAGTGAGAACCCAAAATACTTTGTTTTCTAAGCTCCTCTCTTTTAATGTTTTACTTAAAATCATGAGATTAATATTATTCTTTCACTCAAGCATGAACTAAATCTTTTCTCTAAGACTGAATATAGCAAAATTAAATATTATTGATTTATTTTTATACAAAATTCTTGATTTTTATTTTTAATATTATTGCATACCTTCGTTCTGCTCATCATGAACTTTGATTGATTAGCCACCAATTAAAAGTTTAAAAAGTCTACTCAATATTGAGAGGTGAAGAATAGACTCATCATCATTACAATATAATGATAAGTCAAAAGACAAATAACTATGCGAACTAGTATAATTATTAAGGTCCTAATGACAAATCAACAATACCTACTAATATTGAATTTCCCCTAGAGATAGAAGCAGGTTATATTAGTTGATTAGTGATCTAATTTTCTAAGAGAATGGTAAAATTCACCTCAAGATCCGATATAACAAAATCCTTTTGTATTAATTGATTTGCATTATAAATTATCCCGTAGTGTTAAACTAGTCAAAATCTAATCCTAAGATTTATAATATCTAACCAATAACCCTTAGCTGAGTTAGTTTTAATGGATGATCATTTTTATATTTTATTAATTGAAATGTTATTATAACCATTCCAGTAAAACTATGATCAACATAAATTTTGTGCTTTGTTGAATCAATCTCTTTAAGATAATACTCTCCACTCACATATTATTACTTGTAATGACTTTGTATTCTTACATGTATGGTCTATCATATCAATTACCATATAATGTCCAACTGTGGAAGCTTCGTCTAAGGTTATAATAATAATTTTATGAAAAACCTATCAAGCTTTCTGAATGAGTTAATCATCATGCTAAACCAAAAGTAAACCATGTCAAATAAAATTCATTTCACTCCATCTAAAATGAGTACATAGAATAATAAATGTAGTATTACAATATTTTTAAATGAAGAGAAGAAGGGATAGCCATTCATGAAAAATGCATAAAATTAATGTATTATCCTCCTCTACTTTGTTCTGTACCTTAATAAGTCAAGCATTTCTTCCACTTTAACTAACTGATGGAGCAATAATGGAGAGAACCTCACAGTGGATGGAGGTAGAAAAAATACTTAAAAGTCTTCCGCTCACCAAAGTGAAGAGATGCAAGGAATTCCACTCATCTAACTAGAATGGTAGTGAAGGATCACTGAATCCTCTAAACGGTCAGCCACCAAGCTCCAACCAAAGAGTTTTTCACTCAAGTTTTCACACACAAATAAGTCTAAAACTTCATTAGGTCATAATAAGTGTTTATATAAGTACAATAATCCAAGGGAAATCTCCCTTTGGGAGAAAACTATCAAAAAATGAAAAAAAATTCAAAATCTATCATTTCACAACACCGATGTGCCATAGACCATCGCCGAGGTGCTACAGACCAGTGTTGAGGTATTAGCTTCTCTATTCCCAAACACTAAATGCCATGGAATGTAGTGCCAAGGTGTCAGAAGATTAGAGCTTAAGTACAATACTGACACCTATACAAATTAACATATGAACTTACATGATTTTAATCACAATTCTCATATAATACTTAAATATGATCAAACACACCCACTACTATATAATACAATAAATGGGACATTAATATTAAAAAAACAATAACATATAAGGTCTAATACAAGTCCTCATAAGTTCAAGCTTTAGTTTAAGATCTTATGGCAGGTCATTTCCTCCTCTGATGTGCTACATCAACTCCCTCATATCTTAAAGAACACTTCTCCAAAGAGTTAAGATTCTTAGAGTCTTCAAGAAGTTTAGGGGTGAAGCTTTGTAGTTTTTCTAAGGTCATCTAGGTATCCTCACTTGGTAGCTTTCCTTTACACCTAAGTAAAAATATTTTAATAGTGCTAGCATATGTTGGTGTTTCAACTGCGATGATGTTCTCTACTTGAAAGAATGTTGGCTAAATAGGTACTTACAAATAATTTCTATCTCCTAATACAAAAGAACCATTCAATAAATTTGGAGGTTAGGTAACTCCTGTAAAAGATATTAGATCTTCCACATTGAAAATAGGGCTAATAAACATGTGAGGGGGTGATTCAAGAACATAAGTATTAGTACTATGTATCCTAATAATTTTAAATGGCCCACATGCTTTCACTTGTAACTTTTTATATTTGGTGGAAGGAAATCTCTCAAGATGGGCATGAATCAATACATAATTACCTATCGTATATTCCTTAAAAATTTTATCTTTAATTTTTTATTTAGCATACTTAGCATTTTTTATTTCCAATTGTTTCTTTATATCTTAATGAAGAATATGAAAATCACATGCAAATGTATATGCTAAACCATAAAATGTATGAATAGGTGTATTAGCTAGGTCAATAGGCATTTTAGGGTTATATTCATAAATTATCTCGAAAGTTGATTTATGGGTTGATCTGAAAATAGAAATATTATATGTAAATTTAGATGTAAGTAATGTTAAATCACAATTTTATAAGTTTTTTTTCAACTAAATATCTTTGTAAATTTTCTAATATTCTATTGATGACTTCTGTCTATCCATCATTTTATGGATGAAATATAGAAGAGAATTTTAGTTATATTCACATTAATTTCCATGAAAATTTTTAAAAATAAGATATAAATTTAACATCTCTATCAAAGACTATAGTGGATGGGACCTTGTGTAATCTGACAATTTCTTTAATGAATAATATTACTATGTGAGATGCATCATTTGATTTTGAACAAGATATGAAATGTGTCATCTTAAAAAATCTATCTACAATGATAGATATACTATCATGTCCTAGAGGTGTCATAGGTAAACTTAATGTAAAATCTATGGATAGATCTTTCCATAGTATAAAAGGAATAGGAAATGATGAGTAATGACCCACCCTTTGTTTGATATTTTTAGCTTGGGCTATGACACGTTCAACATTTTTTCATAGAGACGGCCAGCGAAACATTTGTTCAACTAGCATTTGGATCTTTAATTTATTGAAATGTCTTAATATACTTCATGAATATAATTCAAAGATAAGAAATTCTCTTAGAGATATTTTAAGAATACGTAATCTCTTACTTTTATAAATATATCCATCTAAAATGATAAAGGAGCCATCAAAAGTTAAACATTTGGATTCACCTTCTAAATATATCATATAGAAATCAAGACAAACTGTATAATCTTCTTTCAAAGTCTTGAATCCAAGGATTTAAAATTTGAAGGATGAAATCATTATAGATACTCTAGATAGAGCGTATGTTGGTTTATTTTTTATTTCAGATTTATGTTTAAGCATAAAGAAAAAATCTTAAAGGTATTCTTTTGTGTGTCTATAAATTAGTTTCTTTTGAGATTTAATAAACTTTAGAGCTTGATGATCTATATTCAGAGTAAACTCTTTATGTAGCAAATAATGCCTTCAGTGCTAGTTTAAATAATTGCATAAAACTCTCGATCATATGTAGAATATTTTTGTCTACCATCACTTAATTTCTCACTGAAGAAATCAATTAGATGGTTCTCTTGACTAAATATTTCCCCAATTTCAATATCTG
Organism: Cymbidium sinense; assembly: GCA_021442155.1. Lineage (NCBI taxonomy): Eukaryota > Viridiplantae > Streptophyta > Magnoliopsida > Asparagales > Orchidaceae > Cymbidium > Cymbidium sinense. Next base: position 25,573,104 of record CM038221.1, on the reverse strand, counting down.
ATGCATCACAAGTCACTTCAAATACTTTATTGAAGTCAAGAAATCTTAAGATAAGTGAAAAAGTCTGTTGACCTCATTTTTAGAATGAGCTCTCAACCCCTCCATCTTAGACATAGGACTTCTCTTACACTTTAAGATTTTCTTAGTCTAAAGACACATCTAGTTATTAAGTGGACACTCCAACCTAGCCCTAGAAGACTTAAAAGAGTTAGCCATAGGAATAGGTCATGCCTTAGGGGTGTTAGACAAATTTCCTACCCTTTAGCTTAAAACCATTCCTCACTTTCCATCTTTCAAGTCAAGCTCCAATTCAATTCTATTTGATGTTCTCCAAACTCAAACCAATTCCTTGATTGAAACCCATGATCAAAATCCATCAAAAATTCCTACGTCCAAATTTTTCCTAAGTCCTTAATTTTCCCTTAAGGACTTAACCCAAAACTATGATCTAAACCTATTCAAATCTTTGAGATTTTCTCATAATCAATTTATATTCTCATTTATATCCCCATATATAAATGAAATATAAATTCAAACCCAACAAATCAAATTCAAAATTCCAAATCATTTCATGAAAATTTTCTAACTCCCTTTAATTTTCCATTAAAGGACATAGCCAAAATCAATCCTAAACCTTGATCAAATCAATTCAAACTCATGATATTTTCTCAAAACTTATTTATATTCTCATTTATATTCTCATATATAAATAAAATATAAATATAAATCAATCAAATCAAAGGCGAAAAGTAAATTCCAAATTTAAAATCCTTGAAATTCCCTTAAATCCTTTAATTTTCCATTAATGGATTTAACATAAACTTTGATCAAACCATTTCAAATTCATTGGATTTTCTCAAAACTTATTTATATCCTTATTTATATTCTCATATCTAAATGAAATATAAATATAAATCAATCAAATCCAATCCAAAAATTAAATTTCAATTTAAAAATTCCCTTAAATCCTTTAAATTCCCTTTAATGGATTTTACCTAAATCATGATTAGACAACTTCAAATCCTTGAAATTTTCTCATGATCTATTTATATTCTCATTTATCTTCTCATATATAAATGAAATATAAATTCAAACAATCAAAATCAATTCCAAATATCAAACTCAAATCAACTCAAAATACAATCTAAGCCTTTCAAGTCAAAATCTTGAATAGCCAAATCAATTCCAAATCAAGCCAAACCCTTGATTTTCTCTCATGGTTCAATCAACCCTATAATCATGAGCTCATATATAAATCCAAACTTCAATCATTCAATCAAAACCCAAATCAAAAAATCAAACTCAAGAACCGTTCATATCCTTCCTTTGAATATGAAATTTTCAAATGGATCAAAATCCATTTGGCTTCAAACCACTTGTAAATGGATTTATATTTCAATCATAAATCCATATACAAGATCCACCAACTTCAAATCAAGCTTTAACCAAGCCATTTGACCCACTTAGGCTCACTTGATCCAAACTTACCAAAGCACCCTTATGAGCCAACTTTTGATCCTAACCAAACTCATATATCCCTCCCATCATGATCAACAATCATCATGGGATGATCAATCAATCAAATTGGGTCAAACCAAGTCAAACCTAAGGGTTGACCAAGTCAACACTTAACCTAAAATAAAATCTAACATAGCCAAATTTTATCATAGGCCAAATTGATTGAAACCATTGATCTAAGTTCACTCATGCCTTAAGTTTGAACTTGACCAAGCCAACATTTGAGCCGAACCTAGCCCAATTGGCCCACTTGACCCAAGTTGGCCCTTTTTGACCTAAAGGGCCAAAATGTGTCAAAACTTGTTCTAAGCCAAATTGATTGAAACCAATGGGCCAAGTCCATTCCAAATCACATGTGGAACTTGACCAAAGCCTCAATTGACCAACTAGACCCAACCTAGACCAATTGACCTTAGACCCAACATGACCTAAAGGGGTCATGTTGAGCCAAAATTTAACTCAACCTAAATTGATTGGAAACAAAGATATCAATCCACTCCATATGACTAACCTAACCTAATCCTACCCTTGACCTACCTCAAATAGGTCAAATGGGTCAAATAGGTCAATTTGACCCATTTGACCTAAATGAAGTCATATGAGTCAAAACCAAATCTATACCAAATTGAATCACACCAAAGCCACCAAAATATTTCAAATGGTCATATGAACTTGACCCAACCCTTGGTTTGATCCAATTTGACCAATTGGCCAACTTGACCAAAGTTGACCCATTTTGACTTAAATGGGTCAACATGAGCAAAACCATATCAAATGGATTCCAAATCTAGTGAAACTTGGCCAAACCTAGTTTCTCCACTTACCTACCTCCAAAGTGGAAAAATAGTAAAATGACCATTCTACCCCTAGGACATAGAACAAATTTTAGCCAAGCCCATGGGTATTTTGGTCATACCCTCTTCATAATCACTTGAGGCTTTCCTAAAAGCTCAAGGTGACTTAGTGATGAGTGGTGCACCCAACCCAATGGGATTGAGTCATCCCATTTGGCCCCTAGACCAAACCTGATCACCTAGCTCAAAATTGAGTTTTAAATTCCCTCCTAAGCTCAATTTGATGCACATGGGAGGTTAGCAATCCACTCAAGGCCTCAAACCGACCATGTGCACACTCAAAATAGCCTAAACAACCTCTCAAATATGATCAATTGGATCAAAATGATAACTCATGGTTCGGCCCTCCAATTGCCATACGGGGAGATATACTCCCCCTAATTCAATGAAATTTTAATTCGCCCTCTTTCGATTGAAGTCTAAGAACCCTTAGCAATCATCAAAGAAAATTCCTAAGGTCTTTAGAGAGGATTTGAATTCTTCTTTCCCGGTTTTGCACATTGCAAAAATAGGGGAGGTGGAGTGAGTTGCTAACTTCCTCGATACTTTATCTCCTCCAAATTCCTCCTACACACTTATTCTAAGGACAAATCTGAGCTCACTCAAGCTTACATTGGAGTTCCCATAGCATGGAGAGGATCAATTCAATCAAAGCCGAAGCCTAAGCAAGGAGGAGTTGGTCCACCCATTGATCCACTCAATCCTAAGGCCTGTGAATTTCAACAGGGCTTCATCTCCACTAGACGAAGGTACCTCATCGAGCTCGAGTGCCAGTGATCACCTCCAATGAGGTATGGAATTTTTCGACCACTTAGCTTAGGAGGTGTTGGTCTTTTGTGAAAGAAATGTTCATGGTATGTGAAATCCACTATTGGATAGTTTGTAATTATGCTTAGATGGTGTGGGTACAATTTCATTCCAATCTGAGCTCAATCGAGCTCAAATCTCCCCTTAGATCATGGACGGTCTCCATTGTTACTCAATGAAGAACTTGGCTCATCTCAGCCGTCCATCTACACATTTTAGATGGATGGCTAAGATTATTTAACATGTTTAGTAATCTAAGTTTCCTTTATAAACCGCAGGGGGGATTCTCAACCATCCGCTCTTTGATCAAACGGCCAAGAATATAAGTGTGTGCGTCGCCGCAGCCTTTGTGAGGTGACAACTTAAGTTGTCCCCGTGACACGTGTGAAGCACGCTGACCGCCACTGCCGCCTTGAGATAGGGATAAGTTGGGGTTAATTAAAATGCCTAATTAATTCCTAATTAATCCATGGATCTTCTAAAATTCATAATTTCCTCTAAAAAATTAGAAAAATAAAAGGGAAAATGCTATGGAAAGATAATTTCATCTAGAATATTTTAAAAATGATTTCAATGGATTTTGAATTACTCTTTTCCTGAATTTAGGTTTCTTTGGGAATCTTAATTAGCTAATTATCCTTTAATTAGATCATCAATTAATTTCAAATTTCTATGGTTCATTTTAGGGGATGACCTCTACCTCCCCTAATTTTCCTGAGATTTATTGAGAGGTCAATTGGGAAAATTGCTATTTTTTCCCTAATTACCCCTTTCAAGCAATTAAGGGTAATTAAGGTGTGATTAGTGGTTTTACCTTATGATTAGGGTTGATTAAGGTTAGATCCAATAAGAGATTTATGGAATAATTTTGTGGCATTTCCCCTAAACTATTCCCTAAACCCCCTCTTCTCTCCTTAATCTTCTCTTAATTAAGGGTTAATTCATTATTTATCCCTTAATCAATTTTCAAAAATTTTAAAAAGTTCCAGAACTTAAGTAATCTACCTTGGGTAGATGCCTAGGTGTTTAATGGCCTAAGTTCAATTAAGAAAATTGAAACCCCTTTCATAAGTATGAAAGGGTGTTTTGAAATTACTTAAGCTAAATTTCTTAGCTTAATTAACTTTTAGTTGTGAGCCAAATTGCATTAGGACTTTTCATTATTAGGTGCAATGCAAATTTAAATTCCTTGTGGGTTTTATGTCATCTCATTGGCTCATAATTATTTAGTTAATTCTTCTAAGGTGGTGTAGGTAAGGGTTAATTAGGCCACTTAATTCATATCTTAACCTAATCAATGCTTAATAATGGATTTAATAATCTAAAAATTAAACAAAAATAGAAAACACATGTGAGAATGGGTTGGGAACAGCAAACTCATCTCACCTTTTCAAAATTAAATCAAACTTCAAACTAAAAAAAAATCATTTTGAAATTCACTTTGATTTATTCTAAATTTTCTTATTCTATAAGAATGTCTTTAGGATTTAAGTGAAATGAGTCTGTTTACATTCTTTCATTGCTTTGGATCTTTCCTAACATGCTATGTTGTATGCCATGTGATTTCATGTATTCATAATTTCATATTTCAAATTTTTAAAAATGAAATTGTTTACTTTATGTCAAATGTGCACGTGTTGGATAAAGTAAAATATGAGTGGCTATTATCACTACTAAATCTAAATTATTTTTAAAACTTATAAATGAAATATCAAATCTAAAAGTATGTTACATATACTTTAATTATAAGCTTGCATGTGAAATATTATAAAGGTATGCTTACTATAGGTTTCCTTTCTCGCCTATGTTTGTATAGTTTTGAATAGGAATTTTGGTGAGATATAAGGTTCATTTGAAAAGGACCTAATGCTCACCTAATTTCATATCGTATTCATCCCTATGCTACCATCTAAGAAGGGTTACCTACATAAATTGCATAAATAAAGAAATCTATTAAACAAATTTTATTTTTGCATTTTTCTTTTTTATTTCATTTTTCTTATATACATGTTTGTATTTAAAGAAAGTGGTATATTAGTCTGGACAATCTTGAGGTTGTGAGATTTTAAAAAACCCTAAGTAGGTCTTGTACCTTACAGCTCTGGTTAACAATGGCGTTGTACTCACTTATGTCTTTCCTACTTTCATGTATGTATGTGAAAATTTAGATAAGGAAAACTCTTTTTACTTAAGAAAATCATGCATATTCAACTTCTAAATTTTCTTAAATGGATTACTTAGCATGCATTATAAAGTGTGTTAACTACTCTCATTTGCATGCATAGATATGTTTAGGGTACATCCATATGTATGTTATATATGTTGGGAAAGAAATGAAGTAATGTGTGTTATGTTAATTTTGATTCATTTTATTTAATCTTAAAATGCCTTTCTTTTTGAATAGGTTTGTTTAGAGTTTATCTAAACTTAGGACTGATTAAGAGATGTAATTAAAACATTCACCTTAATGAAGCTAAAATGTGAACCAACTTTAGAAAATTACTTAAGGTTAGGGAAGGAAAGAGAAGTTCTCTTCTCTTTCCCTCTCTTCATAACTTAGTAATTAATTATAGGTTTCACTTAAACCAAATCAAAATATGAAATAAAATCAACCCAAAACACTTAAACAACTTAAATGAAATCCTCCTCTAAGTTGAACATGTCCTTCACACTTAGAAAATTTGAACCCAAAGTCCTAGGCTAAGCATGCCACACAAGCCTTCAAAGCACACACATTATCCTAAGTCACCACTTCTAGCCTTAAGTTAGGTCGGTGCATGGTTTGATATTTGTTTTATTTTTTGATATATATTTTAGACTAGATGTTAGGGTACATGTTCCTAGAATGAATGGTAGGACATGCTTAGTCTAACTATTCTTTTCTGCAAGGGATTGTGCTTAAGGGGTTCTATCATAAATAAATAAATAAATACTTTTGCTTGTAGGTGCTTTATACTCCTAAGCATAATCCATAGGCAAGGTGGACTTAGTCACCCATGTGTGGGGTGATAAGTTTAATATACATGCTTGAGATGTGTGTGGTGTGTTTTAACTAACCTTTGTTTTGCAGGTGTGAGTTAGATTTCTACTTTTCCTTTTCATGTAAAAATTAGTATAATTAGAATTTTGGAATGATTTCTTATGGGGATTAGGATATTCATTGGTCATAAGATCCTATCTTATACAGCAAGTGAGGCCTTGGAGCATCCACCTTTCAACCTTCCAAAGGAGGAACCAAGAGAAGAAAGAAGAAGAAAGAAAGAAGAAAGAAGAAAGAAGAATAAAGCTTGAAGACTCCCATAACAATGAATTCCTTTGCTTAAATTGTAATTTAATTCATTTGTAATCCGGGTTGTATAAGGGTAGAGCTCGGCTACCCAATTTGATATTTTTAGGTTTGTGTGGTGCTCACCACAAGACCATTATTCTTTTACATTAGCTTTATAAATTGATTGATGATTTGTTTAGCTTTTGCATTAAGTGGCATGATTTTCCTAGTTTCTTCCTTGTTTATGTATGGCCTGGATGTGGATTAGGCTCTTTAGGGAAAAATAAATCTTTTACCCAACTTAACAACTCAAATAAAAATTAAACAACTCATAACCTCACCTAAAGCTTAAGTTTAAAATTAAGATAAAAGAATTAGCAACCCCTTAGCTGGATAAACATTTCTTTATAATATAATATATAAATGTATCTTATTTCACTCTTGATTGGAGGGCTTCCACCTTTGCTAGAGAACTCGGCTTGACCTTTGAGGGCTGTGGTGGAAACTCACCTCCTCCCTTCACGATTGCTAATAATCCATTTCTCATGCATTAGTCATAAAAATCCTATTAGCCTGAGTCAAAATGATTGTCCAAAATAAAATAAAATGAAATTTGAATTGCATTAGATTTAGGTCATTTGAAGCATGTCCCTTTACATGATCTAGTCTCTTTAGGGAGTGAGTTTAAGGACTTAGTCTCTTTCTAAATAATAACAACCTAGCTATCTTGCATAAGCATAAAGACTTGCCTACATGTATTTAAAATCATAGGAGGAGTTAGTTGGCCACCCCTGTGGTTGTAAGTCCAAGTATGGTTTGTCCTCTCTTGTGGAGGCAAACCAATTACCCATTTTCCTTAGATTTAGGTTGTGCTTATCCCCTCAAGCTCCCTAGATTTATGTTCCAAGGTTGCTTCTCTCCTTTACGGGCCATAAGCATAATTCCTCACCTCTTAGGCATTTCCTTAATCTTGTGTTAAGGAATCTTAAGTCCTAAAATTCTAATAAAAATACAACTCAAACTAAATCAATTTCTAAAATGTAAAGCCCAACTATAGATAGTTTGAGATGCTCACCAGGTTTCCTAGCATCGTGCATCTCCTACTTATTTCCCATTTTGATAATAACTCCCTCTTTTGATCAATCCCATTTGATCTTCAAACATAAACCAATCAATTGATAGTCCTTCCTATTGAAATCTTCAAAGACAATGATCATTTACCTTAATCGAGAGTTTTCCTAAGGATCCCATCCCTTAGGATGTAATTAACTATGGGGCTTGCTCTGCAGAAATAATCTCTTACATATATGCACCCATATCCAGGAGTCCTTATTGAGGTGATTGGTTCCATTAAAGGGTAGTGACTTCTATCTTTGAGATAGTACACTATACCTTGATGAATCACCTCAATAAGTACATCTACGGACATGGGCATCTTACCAAGATGAATTTTATAGTGTCTTGCCTTTTCTTTCTCCCAGATTTGAAAGGCAATTTATAGAAATTTTTCACATAGATTTTTTATGACTCACTGGGATGGTTCCTCTCTCCATCTTTGGTAAATGATCATTGTCTTTGAGTATCGATAGTGGTTTGTACTTTGGTATGAATCCAAGACTATCCTTCTTTCGTTGGCAGCTCATTTCATTCTTGAGTTAATCAACATCTTTAGGTTTTAGGATCACATTCCTTGTTGGTTTTAAAACCCCCGTCAGCTTCTCCAACGGGTAACATGAAACAATCTAAATCAAAAAGAAACATCTTTTAAAGACTTCCTCCTTATCATTTTCATGGTAAGGAAAGGTTCATCTTAAAATAATAAATCTTCCATAAAGAACTTTGCTTTTCAAAAGCACCTTTTTAAAAATGCACTTAATAAAATATTTTTCTGCAAAATTTTATCACCCCCATTTAACAATTTTCATAATTGTTACATGTAGGGATTTTCAAAAATAAAACTAACAACATTTTCCAAAAGCACAAATGAACATCTTTCAATTCACTTTGATGAATATTTCATTTTCAAAATAAAATGAACAATCATCTTTTCAAAAATCAAAATCATAATCATCAAGTTTTCAAAAGCACACGTGAATCTTTCTATTCAATGCACTCATACTTATTGAATGGAAAGTTCATTTGTAAATAAAATTAAAATAAAAAAAACATGAATAATTTCATTTTAATATACAATTTATTAAATGAAGATTTCATTCAACTAAAAATAAAATATCATTTAGAAATACTAAACATAACATATGTTTTAAGTTGGAATTCCTCTTTTCAAAAAAAGCAACAATCAAAAAAAATTCTATTTCAAAAATAAAAATTGATCTCCATTCTACATACCTAAATTTGTTGAATGGAGGTCCTCTTTTCAAAACATTAAAATCAACAACCATATTTCAAAATATCTTTCAAACAACATTTGGAACTTCATTTAACATATCCAAATTTGTTAAGTAAAGTCTCCAAATTCAAAATCCAAAAAATTTTCTAAACACATTTGGAATCATTTAGCATAATCAAATTTGCTAAGTGAAGTTTCCAAATCAAAATCAAAATCAACAATCATATTTCAAAATTTTCAAACATATTTGGAACTTCACTTAACATACCCAAATTTGTTATGAAGTCTCCAAATCAAAATCAAAAAATTTTTTCAAACACATTTGGAATTTCATTTAGCATAATAAATTTGCTAAGTGAAGTTTCCAAAAAAATCAAAATCAACAATCATATTTCAAAATTTTAAACACATTTGGAACTTCATTAACATACCCAAATTTTATGAAGTCTCCAAATCAAAATCAAAATTTTTCAAACACATATTTGGAACCATTTAGCATAATCAAATTTGCTAAGTGAAGTTTCTCCAAATAAAATCAACAATCATATTTCAAAATTTTCTAAACACATTTGGAACCTCACTTAACATACCCAAATTTGTTAAGTGAAGTCTCCAAATCCAAAATTCAAAATTTTCAAACAATATTTGGAACTTCATTTAACATACCCAAATTTGTTAAGTAAAGTTTCCAAATCCAAAATTCAAAATTTTTCAAAACATATTTTGGAACTTCACCTAGCATACTCAAATTTGCTAAGTAAAGTTTCCAAAAAAAAGACCAAAATATTCAAACACCTTTGGAACTTCCTCCCTTAGCATACCAAATTTGCTAAAGAGAAGTTTTTGTTTTTCAAAATCAAAAATAAAATCAAAATTTTAAACACACCATCTAGAATTTCATTTAGCACACTCAAATTTGCTAAGTGAAACTTCCATTTCATGAAGCCAAGTGGCACTTCATCTTTAGCATACCGAATTTGCTAAAGTTAAATTTTCACTTTCAATCATCAAAACAAAATGAAACACTTAGGATTCCTTAGCATACCAAATTTGCTAAGGATCCTACCCTTTCAAAAAATCAAAACATTCCAAACAAATGAAACACTTAGGATTTCTTAGCATACTTAAATTTGCTAAGAATCCTATTTTCAAAATTAAACAAAAATACACTTGATTCTTCACTTAGCATACCTAAATTTGCTAAGTAAGAATTCCAAAGTTTCCAAAATCAAAACAAAATTCACAAAAAGAAATAATACTTCACTTAACATACTTAAATTTGCTAAATAAAATTCAAAAACAAACAAAAAAAAACAAAATCATTTGACCCTTACTTTAACATACCCAAATTTATTAAAGGAAAGGGTCCTCAAAATTAAAATTTCAAATTCAAAACAGTAATGAACCTATGGAAGCATCTTATCAAAAATTTTGAATCTATATTTTAACATACCTAAATTTATTGAAGTTTGGATTCATATTCAAATTCCTCTTTCAATCAATCTTTTCAAATTCATTTGAACCCCACTTAACACTTCCAAGTTGTTGGATGTGGGTTCAAATTTTCAAAATTCAAAATTCAAAATCTATGGAGACAGGAAACTGATGCAAGTTCATTTCTCATTGTAGATCATTTTTAGTCAGTGCAAGTGCAATTTCAGTTTTAGTTTACTAGCAATGGCTTCTTTGTCTTTACTTCCCCACATGGATCTAACTTAGATCATGACTTCCTCACCTGACCATACCCACTTGATCCATTTTGGCCAAGGATTTGAGGGGCAGATCACTTGTGAGGCATTCCCCTCACCACTCACCATAAGAAGGTGACTGTAGAAGCCATCATCGATAGACTTACCTCTAATTCGATGTATCCTCACCAAGAGGAAGTGGCAGTAGACTTAGTTAGCATAGACAGGAGGATCGATTCCAGCTGCGTCATCCTAGAGTTGCCCATGTTGCTGGTGCTGCAGCACCTACCATCTATACCTCCAAGGGTAAGGCTCCCCTGGTTTCAGGGCTTGCCTCCCTCACATTTGAGTACGGGTCTAGCTCACACTCCTCCCGTCCTACTCGCACCCAGTGTAGGAATAAGAACCATATGGTCAAACGGTTCCACACTTAAATAGCCAGAGAGCTAGAGGTAGCAGCTAGATCAGCCATGGATGAGTCTCCCATGATCACTTCACCACTGATCACTTCCACCACAGTTTAGAAAACATCTCATCAGATAGAGAGGATGCTGAGGATGGATTCATTGCCTCCTGTTTTCTACATTTCTGGTAGGTGCAGCCTCTATTTGTTATGCAGTAAGCGAGCATGGAACTCTCGATGCAGTACTATTCATCTTTGATCCCATTATCCCGAGTGGAGGTAGGAAAGGGAGGGCCTTGAGGCCCATACATCACATTACTAGAGTGATGAAGGTTGGTAGTGGTTCTACTTTGGTTGACTCGGTGCATATTCTCCTCAGGGACCACCATATGAGGGGCGGTTCATGTCATAGAGAGTGTGGTGTCTCCACTCCACCACGTCATCCATGTAGGTTTTGATCTCCCCATTCTAAGGCCATGAAGGCCATCAGGAAAAATGTACCCCATTGGTGATCATACATCAAGGGATCCTACTCTCCACCACCCATTATGGTAGGGAACTCTCTATTTGTCCTTCTACATGGTGGTGAAGGAAGTAGGACCACAGCATTGGTTTCCACCAACTCCATCTGAGGATGAGATGGTGATTATCATATATTCCAGATGATTCATTTAGTAGTGAGGATCATCCGGATTGTTACTCTATTATAGCGTATCATTCTTCTAGTGAGTTATCGCAGGATTGACTCTCGCCCAAGTGAGTGCTCTCGATGCATGATATGATCACCGATACTGCTATTTGTACCGAGTTAGATCAATCCTTAGATGAGATAGTTGCACACTATTTTATGGAGAAAAGGAGATCTTAGGTATGCATGTCCGATGAAGAAAGTCATCTTGATCCCAATGAAGATGACTTGATGGGATTTAGGTATGCATGGTTGATACTAGAGGTTCTCTTCTTAGGGAGCAAGGCCATGGAAGGTGATGAGGTTGATCAAGGAGAATCAACCCATCACCTCATAGCGTTAAGCGAGAAAGATAGCAGATTGATAGATGGCAGTTACAAGTTTGGACTTGTTAGTGTGTGCTTGAAAATAAGCCCCTCAATTCATCTACATTATAATTCGAGCTGGAGTGCATGTCTTAGACCCAGTTAAGACTCTACCTCCCATTGAGCAAGGTAGCACTAGCTTGTATAGGAAGGTAGTGGATAGTACCTCCATAAATAAAAAAGATTTGAAATCCATGGTTAAGCAATAGGTGAAGGAAGCTTTAGTTCAAGCCCAGGGTGGATCATCGGTTCCAAAGGGTAGACCCTACCTAGAGGAATTCGATGTTATCCAGTATCCCAAGGGTTTCGTTCCTCCTTCCTTCAAAGCTTGATGGCGGTGAGAACGGCGATATAGCTCACTTGGCCAATTATTGCAAATGATGCTTTACTCTTTAGACTCTTTGTAGCCTAGCGGTATCTTTTGATTGGTATCTTTGACTAATGGTTCAATAAAGACATTTGCTGAGTTAGAGCAACTCTTCATCAAGAGATTTGCTGGAGCTCAGCAAAGGGTTACTGTAGGTGATCTCGTTGTAGCCCAACAACACTCCGGTGAGTCACTTGTTGATTATATTCTCGATGGCATAACCTGAGTATGAAGTGTGAATCACAGCTATCTGAACAACATGCCATTGAGATTCTCTTGAAGAATATCCATGGCCCTTCATGCTTAAGGGCTTCACCATAAAGATATTTGAGAAAGCTTATCAATAAGGTGACTAGTCTACAAGGAGAGGCCAAATAGTTTCCTTTTCGGATCAGTTTCCCCAATTCTAAAGGTTTATGAGAAGAAACCTAGAGCGTAGCGGTTGACAAGGAAGCGACTAGAGATCGACCAGACCATGACTCCACCTCCTTTGCCACCTGCAGGTAGCCATCTCCACTTGACCTCCACGGCTAGCCACGACCATACCACCACCATGACATGCATATCCGCGTATATGGTCCACTACTCTATTAGATAAGTTAAACAAACCTTATTCTTTTAAGGGAGGTAATCGAAAATCTTTAAGAATCTCTTAAAGAAACATTTTCGCTACCCAAGCATAGGAGGCGAGGATGTAAGCAAAGTCATGATCCAAACTTTTTACCTTACCACCGTATGCTAGGCCACATTTTGGAGGATTGCTCTACATTCAAGGATTACAGTTTTTCAAGAAGGTGATGTCATTATCCCAAAGGAATACCTTATGGAACAACCTTCTTCCATTAGGGTAATCCTTAGGGATACAAGTGATCTACCAAAACCAAAGAAGGTTGGGACATTTCTTTGTCTAAACCTCTAAGAAAATAATTAAAGATCAAGAAGCTTTCCTTTAGGTGCACGAGTCTCAAACCTCAACACAAGGAAGGTTTGCAAGTTGCCGGATGACTCTAGGAAAGTGGGAGCTTAACAACAACATGTGGCGTGTAGCTGGGATAGATAGCCCGCATGTCCCCACCTTATTTGACTTCCACCTGACTTCTACCATTTCAGCTAGCTCTTATGTTTCTTCTACTAGTAAAACTTTTGTATCAGTGGATAAGGGCATCAAATCCCTTACTCCACTCACTCTACTTGACTTCTACTTTGTACCCCCAAATACTTCCAAGAAATTGAAGAATAAAGCTTTGAATTACATGTGTCTCTTGATGAGTTGTCTTCTTATTCCTAACGATAACTCTTCAAGTCTAATTAACTATAATAATTTTGATCTTCCTCTTTATGATTCATAGTTGGACTTTCCAACTCTGAATACTATGGGTTTACCTCTTGAGATAGACTTAGAATCATCTAATTCTGAGAGTCCTATAGGAGAAGTTGTAGGTGAACCTGAAGTGTAGGTAGAACTTGCCACCACCTTGCCTCGAGATTCAAGTCAACCTCCAGTGGTGGGCTACCTCCTAGGCGACCACCAGATGGGAAATAAGTCATTGGTCGAAGTTTGAAGCCCTTCACGGGATGCTCCACCCTTGGATATGCTTATGGAAGACCGAAGGTGGACTACAATCCTTTCTCATCTAAGAAAGTCATCTAAGCTAAGCATATATGATGCCCATCTTATCCAAAGAGATGAGGGAATCACTCCTTGATCACGATATGCTTAGCTCACCCTATAGGTGAGGAAGCACACTATGCAAAAAGAAGCCCAAGGATCACCTTCAGATGATGACCTTCTAGGGACTTGGAGCACAACCAGTCCCATACTTTTACATCACATGGACAGGTTCAGACTCACCAAGGTTCTCATGGATTCAGGTGCATTAGTAAATATTATGAGTCTAAATATCCCTGCCTACTTGAAGATTAACATCTCTACTCTTCAAGAAGATAGGATGATGTTGAGAGGATTCAATGATCAAGGCGGAGCTTTAGGTTCTATAGTGTTACCTTGGAGATCGGTGACTAGAAGCCAAGTTCTACATCATTGATTCAAATACTTCATTCTTGCTTGGTAGCCTTGGATACATTAGAATAAGATTGTTTCATCCTCCCTTCATCGTGCATCAAGTTGAAGATGGGGTAGATGATGAAAGCCATTGATTATGAGATGTTTCTTGACACATTCTATGAATTTTCAAATGAAAATGAAAGAAAATGAAGCAAAAGAAAAGATAAAAGAAAATGAAAAGAAAAATTCAGTGAATTGATAACATTCACCCAGTTCATTATCATCATATGAACATGTGGGTAGATGGCTCAACCTCCACCAGGCAGAGGTAGAGGTAGAAATAGAGGCGTTCTGGGAGACCCCTAGTTGGCCTTGACCAATAGAGTTTGTTCTTAGGAGTACCCTACTATTCACATAGACTTGGAATCCCTCAGGATGAGTCATGTGATTAGTATACCAACTCTGGGTTCCATTGGAGGTGACTTTTGATCCGGCAGAGAGAAGACCCTCCAAAAGCAAAGTATTATCTAGTTTATGTGAGGCATTTGGGAACCTTAGCTCTTACCTCACTTACATCTCGAAAGTTGAAGGTTTAGTAGTTAAGGAAGTCCTAAGTCTTAGTGACATGAAGCAGAAGAGGTTCTTTTTGGGTTCATCATCCTCAAGTCTAGAGCTTGATGTAGGACTTGAGGAAGATACTTTTAAAGAATTAATGGAATTACCTTTTGACTTTTACTCTCCTTGTGTTCAAAATCTTATACAGAAAGGTTTAGTTCCACACATTTGGTCTAAGCACAACTCAGAATACTTTGAAAAGCTATGGAATAAGGGGAAGCATAATCAAGACTAGGATTGATAGTGGGTGGGTGATGAAGATTATTAGTTATTTAACCATTTGGAATCTAATAGGTTCTTCTCACATCCCCAACTCTTATGAGAATGTGTGTTTGGAAACTTCGATGATCTAGATGATCTCCAAGTCAAAGAGGCACGAATTTGAAGAAGGAGATTCATTCAATAATACAAGCTTAAAAATCAACCTGGAGAAGAAAATCCTCATCGACATACATCGTTTGTTGTTAAATGAAGAAGAAATCAATGACTTAGTTAGCTATTGAGTTTAAAAACTTGCATGGAGTTATGAAGAAATGTTGATTATCTTGTAGTTCCACAAGCTAGCAATAGACCGTAACATTGCCCCTATTAAGCAAGCTCCTAGGCATGCGATTAGAAATTGAACAACGGTCATTTTTTGAAGTCAAGAAATTGATCAATGTTGGTTTCATCGGGAAGAAAAATATCTACGGTTAGCTAGTGTCATTAAGAAGAAGAATGGCCAAATTCACATTTGCATCTATTTAGGGACTTAAATAAGGCATGTCCCTAAGGATGAGTTTCTCTTCCTATAGAATTAATGGTGCACATTGTATCTCATCTCATGTAGTCTTGGATGGATCATGGTATAACCAAATCAAGATGTCTTCTGAAGATTAAAGAAACACTACTTTTTGATCCCCAATCAAAATCTTTTGTTATAGGGTCATGCCTTTCGGCCTTAAAATTGTTGTTGCTACATACCACGGGCCATGACTCAGATCTTCAACGAACTCATCCATCATCAGGTTGAGTGCTACGTTGATGATCTAATAGTCAAAAGTCTAGAAATGGAAGACTACCTCTTTGACTTGAGAGAAGTTTTTGAATGGTTAAGACAATATAACCTCAAGATGAATCCCCTGAAGTGTGCATTCGGAGTAGCTTCAGAGAAATTCCTTGGGTTTATTGTTCACACGGAAATAGAAATAGATCTAAAAGATCAAAGCTATCTTAGAAATGCCACCTCTAAGAGTTTAACTCAAGATCCTTTCAAGGATGGTTGGTATCTAAGATGCTTTATCTCAAACTTATCAGGGAGATGCAAACCTTTCTTATCACTTATCAAAAGGATGCCAAGTTCAAGTAGGATGACAAGTGCCTACACGCATTCAAAGACATCAAAGAATACTTGGTGAAGCCACCAGTTTTAGCAGCCCCTATCCCGGGCAGGCCACTCATCCTTTACACTGCTGCATTGGATGACTCTCTCGATGCTATATTGGCTCAAGCTAATGATGAGGAGAAGGAAAGCGCTCTCTATTACCTCAACCATCGTCTAATCTCTACTAAGCAAACTATCCACCCATTGAGAAACATTGCCTAGCTTCGATCTTCACATCTTATAAGCTACGACACTACATGCTTTCTCATAAGGTGAACTTGATCTCCCGAACCAATCCATTAATGTATCTCATGACACGGCCAACGCTTTTCAGACATTTGGCTCATTGGTGCATGATACTCTCACAGTTCAATATCACTTTTGTACCCCTTCGTGCGGTAAAAGGACAGGCACTAGTGGATTTCTTAACAGCACACCCGCTTCCTGCTGATTCTCCGCTTAGTGATGATCTCCCCGATGAACAAATCATGAACTTAGGGGAGGATGGCAACCACTGATGGGAGATGTATTTTGATGGTGCTTCTTTTCTTAAGGTGAAGCACCGATCTATTCTCCTAGGAAAGGCTAGAATAGTTCTTCTAACTCCAAATGATGTGATGAGATTCTCATACTATCTTTCCAACCTGCCAACAAGGCGATTATGAGGCTTTGATTGCTGGAGTTATCCATCACTGTCAAGACATCAACATCAGATTCTCTTGGTCAACCCAGTCTTCGGGTCTCAAACCCAAGCTTCATCATTACTACGAGTATACCATGAAGCTGTTGGCCCAGATTCCCGAAGTCACCATCTATAAGGTTCCTAGAGTAGAGAACATAGCAAATTCCTTGGCTAAACTTTCCAAAGAATTGGCATGTCCGAAAGATGAGTCCATTTTAATAAGGTCCTAAAATAGACAAGTCTTATCCCTTAGTGATGCTGAACTCATCGAGAGACTTTCTCTTGAAGGGGAGGTTATTTTTGCCAAAATGGAAAAGGAGCTAGAGTGGAGGCAACCATTCATAGATTATTTGAACACCGATAAACTACCTCAGAGAAATCAAGCATCAGGGAAACTCCCAGGCTCTTATTGATGGCACTATCGTGGTCCTTTGAACTATGTGGTTATGTTGTTTTGACAAACATGAATCCCATGGCATTATAATCAAGGTACATATGTGGAACACATGATCAGTCCAAAGATGAAGATGAAGATCAAAAGACTTGGATACTAGCCTTCTATGATCACATTGCATGGACATAGGAGATGTCATCGTGTGTGTGGTCCAACACCAACCACCAACATTCTACCCTACATTGGCTTTATGGCCATTTGAGTGTTGGGTACCGACATTATAGGTGTCGATCCTCCTTCTTCCAAGGGCATTGATTCATCTTAATTCTTCACTTTTCCAAGTGGGTGAAAGCCATCCCACTCGAGAGGTCATAATCACCATGTGCTTATTTTTGAGGAACCATATCGTATATAGGTTGTGTGAATTATATGATAATGGTACTACATTTAAAGCATGAAGATCAATAGCTTTTGAAGACATGTATAGATTGGAGATACTCTACCATCTACTACCTAGAGCAAATGGCTTAGAGAAGCATTCAATAAAACTCTCATCCATCTGAAGAAGACTCTTCATGACAAATGATGAGAGGAATGAGTGGTTGGTTTAAGCCTTGTGGGCCTACACACTAGAACTCCAACTCAATCTATCCATTTTCCTGTGTATGGGTCTGAAGTCGTTCTTCCTTTAGAAGTTCAACTCCCATCACTAAGGATAGCATTGGGTAACAAGATCACTACAGAGCAGAATGCAAAGTTGCGATTAGAAGAGCTTGAAGGTTTGGAGGAGAGTCGCCTACATGCCAGAACCTCGAGTTGTACAAGGCCAAAATGATTCAAGCTCACAACAAGGTTGCCCTAGGTCTTTTTTTAGTAGGAGAACTTGTGTTATTCTATGAGACCAATTATTGTCAAGATGGGAGGCAAGTTTGAACCCACTTGGGAAGGCCCTATGTCATAGAAGGCCTACCAAGGAGGATCTTATCAGCTTATTGATTGTAAAGGGGAACACCCGATGCTTCCAATTAATAAGCTCTATCTAAAGAAATATTACCCATGAAACAAAACCTATTTGAAAATAATCATTAATAAGAAGAACAAATTCTGATTCCATTCATCAAATCTTCTCTTCTTTTGAAGTGTTGTTTGCTTATCTTGAGTATCCACTGTGACGTGTTTATGGTAGGTGTAAGAGTCCCCCAGTGGCATTTTATCCCTCTTTCATAACACAAACACAAGCTCTTGAAGCTTTTAGAATAGGTGAAAGAGAACCCAAGAGGCATCCTATTTTGATTAGCATAACTAAGTTAGGTGTGAGAGAACCCAAGCGACATCCTTTCTTAGTGGGAATTCTTATTGCCATCCATGGCATCATTTCATAATTCCCAACATGTTTTAAGGTAGGTGTAAGAGTCCCCCAGAGGCATCCTATTTCTTTTAACACATGCACAAAATGCAAACATAAATCTTTTGTCTCGAGCTAATTGATATGGGAGCAAGCCCCTGTGGCATTCACTCATTAGCTGCTCTAACTCGGGTCTACATGCTACCTCGCTAATATGTCACCCCAGTGGTTCTTTATTGGAGGATGTGAGTCCCCGTGCTTTCTTTCTAACTTGATCATTGCAAACCAAAGAGCACCTTGTTAGTATGGTAGTCTTCACTACCCAGCCAGTGAGCTACCTCATGTTGACTTTGTTTAAGAAGATGTGAGTCCCCATGGTTTCTTCTTGAACTAGCCATCATGCTCTAACTAGGTTAAGTATATTTGAGGTTTAGGATAAGTTTCCCAGAGCCTCCTTTCCTCTTGACTACTTTTGAGTTGATTTAAGTCCCCTAGTGGTATTCACTCAGTAGTCACCTTAGGTCGGATAGCACCTATCGAGCTGAAGATAGACTATCCCGACAATCAGTTCCGCTATAAGAGGATGTGAGTCCCCGAGCTTTCTTCCAAGGCCGATTGTTGCAAATTGACAGGCACCTTAGGTTGATTGATTCATTATGCTGACAGTGACTCACCCAGTGAGTACACCACTCTTGGCAGATATGAGTCCCCGTGCTTTCTCCTTGAGTTGGACATCGAATACCTATTGGATATATGACTAGCCATGTCATTTTCTAGGGTGTTGGATTAAGCCCTCGCCCCATCCCTATGGGCACTCTATTTGGATCAAGTCCTTTGTGACCCCATTTAGACATTACCCGTTACTTTTGGATTGGACAGTTCCCCTTTCCTAGTAGCCACCCCTGTGGTTGGAAAATTTGTTCAGCGGATGCATAGATTTTTCCCTTGGTTCAGTAAATCTGAGATAGGTCTAGACTAATATAAGCTCCTTCCCAATTTTATCCCTCGCAAACTAACAGGATCTATGATAAAAAAAACAACTAAACTAAAATAATCAAAAAAATATTCTCTTGTGGATTAGGAATTCAAGCCCCTAAAGGGCCCCTTTTCCCAAGCATGCATCTATCTTTAGGGCAGTGTCAGCAAAACTCCCTATAGAAATTGCCTGACTACCTGAGTTAAGATAAATCCTGTCAATACTCACTCCATAGTCGCCCTTAGGTCAGGTTCAATATATTTTTCCATAAGCAAGTTACCCTGACAATCATTCCGCTTTAAAAGATATAAGACTATGACGCATTCTTTCTAGCATCATTATCGCAAACCGACGGGCAGCCCTAGGTTGGGTTTGATTTATTGTCCAAAGAAACCGATCACCCTAGTGTCTTTTCTAGTGGAAGATGTGAGTCCCCGAGCTTTCTTCCCTTCAATTGATCATTACAAACTGAAAGGCACTCCTTTAGTAGGATAGTTCTCCCATCAACCAGGAAGCTACTCCCTTTGGTTCAGTGAATCTGAGATAGGTCCAAGCTTCTATAAGCTCCTTCTTAGTGTGATCCATCACAAACTAGTAGAATCCATTAAAATAAATTAAAAATGTAAATTAATCTTTGACATTATCTTTGAGCTGATCTAAGTCCCCCAGTGGCATTCACTCAATAGTCAGCCTTAGGTTAGGTTTGATTTGTTACCCAAAGCAGCTGATCACCCCAGTGGTTTCTTGTCTCTAGAAGATGTGAGTCCCCATGTTTTCTTCTTAAGACTTGACCATTGTATACCAAAAGGCATTTCTCCTTGGTTGGATAGTCCTACCTTGTGGTTGGTAGACTACTCCCTTTGAAATTGGTAAATCTAAGTTAGGTCTAGGCTTCCTTGGCTCCTACTCTGTACAGTTCATCACAAACTTATGGAATCCATCATAATAAAAAAAAATACAAATCTAAAAATGATATCAATCTTGACTATCTTTGAGTTGATCTAAGTCCCCCAGTGGTATTCACTCAATAATCATCCCTAGGTTGGGTTCACTCTATTGTCTTGCCAATAGATTACCCCAGTAATTGGTCCTTACTTGGAGGATGTAAGTATACTATGCTTTCTTCCTAGTACAGTTGATGCATACTAAAAGGTATTTTCCCTTTGGTTGGTTAGTCCTACTATGTGCTTAGTAGACTACCCTTTTGGATTGGTAAATCTGAGTTAGGTCTTAGCCTCCATGACTCCTACTTAGTGTAGTCCATCGCAAACCAATAGGGTTCATCTTAAAAATCTCAACATAACAAAATTGAAATAGATTTAACCCTCTCCCCTAGTGGAGATTTCTCCTTAGTGATATTCAAATCAATCAAATGTTTCATCCCCTTATGGATAACTTGAACCGGCTTCCCTAGTTGAAGGTTCACACTCTATCCCTTAGTGGATTTCTTCCCTCTCTCTTATGGCTTGGACATAAGTAGAGCCATATTGCACTAAGCTCTGGATTCTTTCCATACCCTTGGGTCAAGGATAGATAGTTTCTGCTAGTGCATATGATCTTTCAGTGTTGCTGACTATTTCAGTCAACACCAATATGTGTGGTGTTCCTTGTCAGCCACACCACACCTATTGGGCGCCCTTTGTTGACCTCATTTTTAGAATGAGCTCTCAACCCCTCCATCTTAGACATAGGACTTCTCTTAGACTTTAAGAGTTCTTTAGTCTTAAGACACATCTAGTGATTAGGTGGACACTCCAACCTAGCCCGAGAAGACTTAGAAGAGTTAGCCATAGGAATAGGTCATGCCATAGGGGTGTTAGGAAAATTTCTTACCCTTTAGCTTAAAACCATTCCTCACTTTCCTTCTTTCAAGTCAAGCTCCAAATCAATTCTATTTGATTTTCTCCAAACTCAAATCAATTCCATGATTGAAATCCATGACTAAAACCCATGATCAAAATCCATCAAAAATTCCTAAGTCCAAATTTTGCCAAAGTCCTTAATCTTCCCTTAAGGACTTAACCCAAAACTATGATCTAAACCTATTCAAATCTTTGAGATTTTTCTAATAATCAATTTATATTCTCATTTATTTCCAAATATATAAATGAAATATAAATTCAAACCTATCAAATCAAATTCAAAATTCCAAATCAATTCATGAAAATTTTCCTAAATCAAATTAATTTTCCATTAAAGGACTTAGCCAAAAGCAATCCTAAACCTTGATCAAATCAATTCAAACTCAAGAGATTTTCTCAAAACTTGTTTATATTCTCATTAACATTCTCATATATAAATAAAATATATATATAAATTAATCAAATCAAAGGCAAAAATTAAATTCCAAATTTAAAATCCTTGAAATTTCCTTAAATCCTTTAATTTTCCATTATGGATTTAACATAAACTTTGATCAAACCATTTCAAATTCATGGGATTTTCTCATAACTTATTTATATCCTCATTTATATTCTCATATATAAATGAAATATAAATATAAAGCAATCAAACCCAATCCAAAAATTGAATTTCAGTTTAAAAATTCCTTTAAATCCTTTAAATTCCCTTTAATGGATTTTACCTAAATCATGATTAGACAACTTCAAATCCTTAAAATTTTCTCATGATCCATTTATATTCTCATTTATCTTCTCATATATAAATGAGATATAAATTCAAACAATCAAAATCAATTCCAAAAATCAAACTCAAATCAACTCAAAATCAAATTTAAGCCTTTCAAGTCAAAATTTTGAACTTAGCCAAATCAATTCCAAATCAAGCCAAACCCTTGATTTTCTCTCATGTTTCAATCAACCCTACAATCATGAGCTCATATATAAATCCAAACTTCAATCATTCAATCAAAACCCAAATCAAAAAATCAAACTCAAGACCCTTTCATATCCTTCCTTTGAAAATGAAATTTTCAAATGGATCAAAATCCATTTGACTTCAAACCACTTGTAAATGGATTTATATTTCAATCATAAATCCATATACAAGATCAACTTCAAATCATCATTTGACTCACTTAGGCTCACTTGACCCAAAGTGACCTAAAGTACCCTTATGAGCCAACTTTTGATCCTAACCAAATTGGATTGAACCAAACTTTATATCCCTCTCATCATGATCAACAATCATCATGGGATGATCAATCAATCAAATATCAAACTAAGTCAAACTATTGACCAAGTCAACACTTAACCTAAAATAAAATCTAACATAGCCAAATTTTATCATCCCAAATTGATTGAAACCATTGATCTAAGTTCACTCATGCCTTATGTTTGAACTTGATCAACATCAGAACAAAGGAGACCCACGACCTAAAGGGCCAAAATGTGTCAAAACTTGATCTAAGCCAAATTTATTGAAACCAATGGGCCAAAATGTCTCAAAACTTGATCCCAAGTTCACTCATGCCTTATGTTTGAACTTGACCAAGCCAACATTTGAGCCGAACCTAGCCCAATTGGCCCACTTGACCCAAGTTGGCCCTTTTTGACCTAAAGGGCCAAAATGTGTCAAAACTTGATCTAAGCCAAATTTATTGAAACCAATGGGCCAAGTCCATTCCAAATCACATGTGGAACTTGACCAAAGCCTCAATTGGCCAACTAGACCCAACCTAGACCAATTGACCTTAGACCCAACATGACCTAAAGGGGTCATGTTGAGCCAAAATTTAACTCAACCCAAATTGATTGGAAACAAAGATACCAATCCACTCCATATGACTAACCTATCCTAAACCTACCTTTCACCTACCTCAAATAGGTCAAATGGGTCAAATAGGTTAACTTGACCCATTTGACCTAAATGAAGTCATATGAGTTAAAACCAAATCTATACCAAATTGAATCACACCAAAGCCACCAAAATATTTTAAATGGTCATATGAACTTGACCCAACCCTTGGTTTGATCCAATTTGACCAATTGGTCAACTTGACCAAAGTTGACCCATTTTGACCTAAATGGGTCAACGTGAGCCAAACCATATCAAATGGATTCCAAATCTAATGAAACTTGGCCAAACCTAGTTTCTCTACTTACTTACCTCCAAAGTGGAAAAATAATAAAATAATCATTCTACCCTTAGGCCATAGAGCAAATTTTGGCCTAGCCCATGGGTATTTTGGTCATACCCTCTTCACAATCACTTGAGGCTTTCCTAAAAGCTTAAGGGGACTTAGTGATGAGTGGTACACCTAACCCAATGGATTTGAGTCAGCCCATTTGGCCCCTAGACCAAACTTGACCACCGAGCTCAAAATTGAGTTTTCAAATTCCCTCCTAAGCTCAATTTGATGCACATGGGAAGTTGACAACCACTCAAGGCCTCAAACTGACCATGTGCACACTCAAAACTGCCTCAACCTCTCCAATATGATCAATTGGATCAAAATGGCAACTCATGGTTCGATCATCTGATTGCCATAAGAGGAGATATACTCCCCCTAATTCAATGAAATTTTAATTCACCCTCTGTCGATTGAAGCCTAGGAACCCTTAGCAATCATCAGAGAGCATTCCCAAGGTCTTTAGAGAGGATTTGAATTCTTCTTTCTCGGTTTTGCACAGTGCAAAAATGGGGAGGTAAAGTGAATTGCTAACTTCCTCCATACTTCATCTCCTCCAAATTCCTCCTACACACTTCTTCTAAGGACCAATCCGAGCTCACTCAAGCTTACATTGGAGTTCCCATAGCAAGGAGAGAATCAATTCAATCAAAGTCAAAGCCTAAGCAAGGAGGAGTTGGTCCACCCACTGAGCCACTCAATCCCAAGGCCTAGGAATTTCAACAGGGCTTCATCTCCACTAGACGAAGCTACCTCATTGAGCTCGAGCACCGGTGATCACCTCCGATGAGGTATGAAATTTTTTGACCACTTAGCTTAGGAGGTGTTGGTCCTTTGTGAAACAAATGTTCATGGCATGTGAAATCCACCATTGGATAGGTTTGTAATTGTGCTTAAATGGTATGGGTACAATTTCATTCCAATTGGAGCTCAATTAAGCTCAAATCTCTCCTTAAATCATGGACGGTCTCTATTGATCCTCATGGAAGAACTTTACTCATTCAACCGTCCATCCACGCATTTTAGATGGATGACTGAGATTATTTGACATATTTAATAATCTAATTTTCCATTTGTAAATCGGGATCTTAGTCCATCTTTGATCGACAGAATATAAGTGCATGCCTTTGTGAGGTGACAACTTAAGTTGTCCCCTCGCGCGACATGTAAAGCCACCGCACGCCATCACCATGAGGATTAGTATTAATTAAAAGGCTAATTTAATTAATCCATGGATCTTCTAAAATTCATAATTCCCTCAAAAAAATTGAAAAAATAAAAGGAAAAATGTTATGGAAAGATAATTTCATCTAGAATATTTTAAAAATGATTTCAATGGATTTTGAATTACTCTGTTCTCTGAATTTGGGTTTCTTTGGGAATCTTAATTAGCTAATTTTCCTTTAATTAGATCATCAATTAATCTCAAATTTTTGGGGTTCATTTTTGGGGATGACCTCTGCCTCCCCTAATTTTATTGAAATTTTTTGAGGGCTCAATGGAGGAAATTGTTATTTCATTCCCTAATTACCCCTTTCATGCAATTAAGGGTAATTAAGGTGTGATTAGTGATTTTACCCCATGATTAGGGTTGATTAAGGTCAGATCCAGTAAGTAGGAGGTTTATAAAATAATTTTGGGGCATTTCTCCCAAGCTATTCCCTAAACCCCCTCTTCTCTCCTTAGTCTTCTCTTAATTAAGGGTTAATTCATTAATTATCCCCTTAATCAATTTTCAAAAATTCTAAAAATTTACAAACTTAATTAATCTACCTTGGGTAGATGCTTAGGTGTTTAATAACTTAAGTTCAATTAAGGAAATTAAAACCCCTTTCATAAGTATGAAAGGGTGTTTTGAAATTACTTAAGCTAAACCCATTAGCTTAATTAACTTTTAATTATGAGCCAAATTACATTAGGCCTTTTCATTATTAGGTGCATTACAAATTTAAATTCCTTGTGGGTTTTATGTCATCTCATTGGCTCATAATTATTTAGTTAATTCTTCTAAGGTGGTGTAGGTAAGGGTTAATTAAGCCACTTAATTCATACCTTAGCCTAATCAACACTTTAAAATGGATTTAATAATCTAAAAATTAAACAAAAAATACAAAACATATGTGGGAATGGGTTAGGAATAGCAAACTCTTCTCACCTTTTCAAAATTAAATCAAACTTCAAACTAAACAAAAATTATTTTGAAATTCACTTTGATTTATTCTAAATTTTCTTATTCTATAAGAATGTCTTTAGGATTTAAGTGAAATGAGTATGTTTACATGATTTCATTGCTTTGGATCTTTCCTAACATGCTAAGTTGTATGCCATGTGATTTCATGCATTCATAATTTCATATTTCAAATTTTTAAAAATGAAATTGTTTACTTTATGTCAAATATGCATGTGTTGGCTAAAGTAAAATATGAGTGGCTATATCACTACTAAATCAAAATTATTTTCAAAACTTATAAATGAAATATCAAATCTGAAAGTATGCTACTTATACTTTAATTATAAGATTGCATGTGAAATACTATAAAGGTATGCTTAGTATAAGTTTCCTTTCTCGCCTATGTTCGCATAATTTTGAATAGGAATTTTGGTGTGATATAAGGTTCATTTGAAAAGGACCTAATGCTCACTTAATTTCATATCCTATTCATCCCTATGGTACCATCTAAGAAGGGTTACCTACACTTACATACATAAATTGCATAAACAAAAGAAATCTATTAAACAACTTTTTTTTGCATTTTCCTTTTCTATTTCATTTCTCTTATATACATGTTTGTATTTAAGAAAAGTGATATATTAGTCTAGACAACCCTGAGGTTGTGAGGCTTTAAGTAGCCTTAAGTAGGTCTTATACCTTATACCTCTGGTTAACAATGGCGCTGTACTCATTTATGCCTTTCCTACTTTCATGTACGTATGTGAAAATTTAGATAAGGAAAACTCTTTCTACTTAAGAAAATTATGCATATTCAACTTCTAAATTTTCTTAAATGAATTACTTAGCATGAATCATAAAGTGTGTTAACTGCTCTCATTTGTATGTATAGATATGCTTATGGTCCATCCATATGCATGTTATATATGTTGGAAAAGAAATGAAGTAATGTGTGTTATGTGAATTTTGATTCATTTTATTTAATCTTAAAATGCCTTTCTTTTTGAAAAGGTTTGTTTAGAGTTTATTTAAACTTAGGATTGATTAAAAGATGTACCTAAAACATTCACCTAAATGAAACTAAAATGTTAACCTACTTTAAAAATTACTTAAGGTTAGGGAAGGAAAGAGAAGTTCTCTTCTCTTTCCCTCTCTTCATAACTTAGTAATTAATTGTAGTTTTCACTTAAACCAAATCAAAATATGAAATAAAATCAACCCAAAATACTTAAACAACTTAAATGAAACCCTCCTCTAAGTTGAACATGTCCTCCACACTTAGAAAATTTGAACCCAAAGTCCTAAGCTAAGCATGCCACACAAGCCTTCAAAGCACACACATTAGCCTTAGGTTAGGTCAGTGCATGATTTGATCTTTGTTTTGTTTTGTGATATATGTTTTAGACTATATGTTAGGGTGTATGCTCATATAATGAATGGTAGGACGTGCTTAGTCTAATTATTCTTTTCTGCAAGAGATTGTGCTTAAGGGGCGTTATCATAAATAAAAATATAAATACTTTTGCTAGCAGGTGCTTTTTACCCCTAAGCATAATCCATAGGCTAGGTGGACTTAGTCACCCATGTGTGGGGTGATAAGTCCAATATACATGCTTGGGATGTGTGTGGTGTAATTTAACTAACCTTTATTTTACAGGTGTTAGTTAGATTTCTACTTTTCCTTTTCATGTAAAAGTTTGTATAATTAGAATTTTGGAATGATTTGTTATGGGGATTAGAATAAGCATTGGTCATAAGATCCTATCTTATGCACCATGTGAGGCCTTAAAGCATCCACCTTTCAACCTTCCAAAGGAGGAACCAAGAGAAGAAAGAAGAAGAAAGAAGGAAGAAAGAAGAAAGAAGAGTAAATCTTGAAGACCCCTATAATAATGAATTCCTTTGCTTAAATTGTAATTTAATTCATTTGTTATCTGAGTTGTAAAAGGGTAGAGCTCAGCTACCCAATTTGATATTTTTGGGTTTGTATGGTAGTGCCTGACCACAAACGGTTACTTATTCTTTTTGCGATTAGCTTTATAAATTGATAGATGATATGTTTAGCTTTTGCATTAAGTGGCATAATTTTTCTAATTTCTTCCTTGTTCTATGTATGGCCTTGATGTGGATTATGCTCTTTAGAAAAAAATAAATTTTTTACCCAACTTAACAACTCAAATAAAAATTAAATAACTCATAACCTCACCTAAAGCTTAGGTTTAAAATCAAGATAAAAGAATTGGAAACCCCTTAGCTGGATGAGCATTTCTTTATAATATCATGCACAAATGCATCTTATTTCACTCTTGATTTGAAGGTTTCCACCTTGCCAGAGAACCCGGCTTGACCTTTGAGGGCCGTGGCGGAAACTCACCTCCTCCCTTCTCGCTGATTTTGGCCAATAATCTTATTTCTCATGCATTAGTCATAAAAATCCTATTAACCTGAGTCAAAATGATTGTCCAAAAATGAAAATAAAAATGAAATTTGAATTTCATTAGATTTAGGTCATTTGAAGTATGTCCCTTTTCATGATCTAGTCTCTTTAGAGAGTGAGTTTAAGGACTTAGTCTTTTTCTAAATAATAACATCCTAGTTATCTTGCATAAACATAAAGGCTTGCCTACATGTACTTAAAATCATAGGAGAAGTTAGTTGGCGGCCACCCCCAAGCGGTTGTAAGTCTAAGCTATCACGCAGTTTGTCCTCTCTTGTGAAGGCAAACCAATTACCCATTTTTACCTTAGATTTTGGTTGTGCTTTCGGCCCTCACCGAAGCTCCCTAGATTTTGGTTCTGAGGTTGCTTCTCCCCTTTGTGGGTCATAAGCATAATTCCTCACCTCTTATGAATTTCCTTAATCTTGTGTTAAGGAATCTTTAGTCCTAAAATTCTAATGAAAATACAACTCAAACAAGCTAAATCAATTTTTAAAATGTAAAGCCCAACTATATAATAGTCTGAGATGCTCACTAGGTTTCCTAGCATCATGGGCATCCCCTACCTATTTCCCATTTTGGCTTTGATAATAACTCCATCTTTTGATCAATCACATTTGATCTTCAAACACAAATCAATCGATTGATAGTCCTTCCCTATTGAAATCTTCAGAGATAATGATCATTTACCTTAATCAAGAGTTTTCTTAAGGGATCCCATCCATTAGGATGTAATTAACTATGAGGGCTTGTCCCTGTAGAGAACTTAACAAACTCAATTTAAAATAAATCATGCTTTTCTTTTCTATGTAAAGTAGGGGAAGAATCTATGGTACATATGCAGACTCATCGTCCTTAGGAGTCCATATTTAGGTGATTGGTTCCATTAAAGGGTAGTGACCTCTATCTTTCGAGATAGTATACTATACCATGATGACGTACCTGATCACCTAAATAAGTACATCTGCAAATCTATGTGGTGCCTTACCAAGATGAATTTTTATAGTGTCTTGCCTTTTCTTTCTCCCGACAGATTTGAAGGCGACTCCCTATAGAAATTTTTCACCACAAAGTCATAAGTGTCTTAATTTATTTTATTGCTCTTTTAGCATATGTGATCCACATAAACTCATCTTCTTTAAGATGTCAATGATAGAGGCTACAACTGTGCTGAATTTCTAATAAATCTCATATAAAAAGTTGTTAATCCATGAATACTTTTAACATTTGTAAGAGGCTATGGAGTTGGCTATAATAGACTTAATTTTTGATGGGTCAACTTTTAATCCATCAATAGATATAATGAAACCTATGAAAATGACTTAACTTTGATAGAAAAAATATTTCTTAAGGTTTAAATATAATTTTGCTTCTCTTAATTTTTTTTAAGATCATTCCTAAGTGATGTAGATGTGACTTCCCATTTAGACAATAGATCAGAATATCGTCAAAATATACTATAAGAAATTTACTAGTAAAAGGTTTTAGTACAGTGTTCATTAGTCTCATGAATATATTGAGTGTGTTTGAAAGACAAAATGACATGACTAATCATTTATAAAGATTATCGAGAGTTTTGAATGTTATTTTCT
Source organism: Cymbidium sinense (assembly GCA_021442155.1). Taxonomy (NCBI): domain Eukaryota; kingdom Viridiplantae; phylum Streptophyta; class Magnoliopsida; order Asparagales; family Orchidaceae; genus Cymbidium; species Cymbidium sinense. Next base: position 25,543,127 of record CM038221.1, on the reverse strand, counting down.
ATTCATCACCTAGTATAATTCTTATCTAATGGTATTCACTTCTCAAAGCAATTTTAGAGAATAAAGATGAACATAAAATAAGATCTAACATATCATCCAACCTAGGTATAGAAAGCTTATATTTTATTATGATCTTATTTACTACACTGCTATCAATACACATCATCCAAGTTTCATCTTTTTAGGAGTTAAAGAGCTGGTACAACATAATGACTAAGACTTTTTTATATTGAATCCTTCTTCAGGGGTTCACCTATTTGTCATTTTAATTCTACAACTCCATTGGATTCATCCAATAATGGGGTAAGTTAAGTATTTGTGAACCAGAAATTAGGTCTATAGCGTGTCGTATATCCCTTAATGGTGGTAGTTTATTAGATAAGTTAATCAGTAAATTTATATAATAGATCTAAGATTATAGCAGGTATGTGGTGATCTTTAATATCAATGGAGATTTTCCAAAAGTATAAGATAAATGGAGAAGTAGGGTCATTGAACTCTCTAACTAAGTGACTAAACCATAAGGTTGTGATTTGAATACTAAGAGATTTGCACATATTACCATGTATATCAGAAGCATCCTCCCTATCATTGGATGGAGATATCTTTATCAACTGGAGTTTTGCATTTTTTTTCTCTTGATTGGGTGTGGGTTGCAGATTAGAATTGGGTTTGTGTGAAGGTGTAGAAAGAATTCTATTAGGGGTGTAATTGACCTCTTTTTGTTAAGATTTATAAGAAATAATTTGATTATTTTCTCATTATATTTGAATGTGTAACTGCTCTCAAGGACCTAATGAATTACATTCAAATCATAAAGTCATGATTTTCCTAATAAGATATGAGTTATTTTGATTGGAAAACATCACACCAATTTTGATCAACATAGCTACCTATCTTAAATATGGATGTGAGATTTACCCAACAAACTTGGAATGATTATGGGTGAAGTTCATTTGTAAGATTGGTTCTAGTAATAACATGTGTTGTTGTCACATTCATAGCACTGCCTGTGTCTATTAGTAGCTTATGCCTTTTTTTTCTTACATAGAATATATATTGAGAAAATATTTCTCCTTCTCCACTCTTCTGCTTCTCTAGAAGTAGTCATATACCTCACAACTAACATTGGATTATCTATATTTGGATCCACTTCTTCACCTAATAGTGGTGTATTATCATGTATCTCTTCAGTATCTTTTTCTTCTCCTAAACTTTCCAATTCATCTAGGAACCTAATTTTTAATCTACATTGATTTTTCATATTATCCTTCTTATGACATTTAAAGTACACTATCTCTTTCACATTTTTAGACATAGATTCAGTGGGGGTCATTTTAGACAAGTTGTTCAACGTAGAAGGATATGATCTAACAATAAACTTTTGAGATTGATATGTGGTAGAATATTTATAAGATATGTGAGCTTTCATCTTGGATGAAGATGTAGTACTCTTATGTTTTTCTAGAAGTAAAGCATAGTTAAAAGCATCCTCTAAAGTCTGGGGATCGTGAAGCCCTACCTCATTCCTAACATCTCCTCTTAAATCAATGACAAATTTATTAGCTACTTGTCACTCTTAATTAGTGTATTGAGTTATAGCTATTAAGCCCTCAAATGTATTCATATATTCCACTGCTAACATATTTTCCTACTTTAGAGTAGTCAATTGTTCATAGAGTATTTTTCATGATTTCTAGGACAATACTTAGCCCTTAGAATTTCTTTCATTTCCACCTATAACATAAGATTTTTACTGAATCTCTCTTCTTAAGCTAAAATGTTATTCCAATAAATTTCCACATGACCTACTAATTTTATTTTAGAAAATGTAGTCTGTTGATAATCATACATATGATACCAATCAAAAAAAACTATCTGTTTGGGTTAACTAATCTAAAAAGTTATTGGGATCATGAACACCATCATATGTTGGGGCTTCCATCTTAACTTATTTCATGGGTTCATATAATATTTCATTGATGATCTTGTCTAAGGGTGATTCTTAGGTTGGTCTTCTCACATGAAGGTTATCTCAAGGAAGTTCAATATTGTCCCCTTTTATGGGTTCTAAGTCATCTGAACGTGGAATAGCCAGTGGTGTTGAAGCCTAGTACTCAAGGTTTGAACTTGTGCGGTGAGGTTCATGAGATCTTCTACCCTAATAAATTTCTCTTCATTTCGTATAGTGATCTCATCTACCCTTCTAATTAAATCTTCTAGTTGGTCCAAACTAATAAATTTGGGTGGCTTAATGTAAACAAAAATGCAAATATGTCACTCCTAAATGAAATTTTAAATTAAGTGACTTATATTTAACTAAATGAGATGCACAATTTAAAAATGATTAGCCTTCAGTAAACATTAAGTAACTTGTGGATACTACAAAATAATAATTAAACTTACAAAGAAATAAACATAAGATCTTTAAGGATATGAGTTTAATTTTTATGTAAGGTTTGTATAATATGTTTGGTTATTTAGTGAACTCTCTCTTACTAAAGTTGACACTCAAGTATTATGGTTTGTAGTTAGGTTAAGTAGAGAAAGACTAGGCTTTATAATGGAAACAACTAATTGGTAGTAAAACAAATATTCATAGGATTTCCTACCACATGAATTTAGCATGAGTTTCCAAACAAAATCACTAAATATGTAAAGAAAATTACACAAAATCTAAAATACAGAACTAACCTTACTTGAATTTGATATAGACTTTTTATGAGCACTTTCTCCAAACCTCCAATCCTTGGGCTTTACCAAAATTAATAGAGTGATCATGGAGAGAACATCGCAGCAGATGGAAAAAGAAGAAATTCTTAAAAGTCTTCCACTCACCAAAGTGGAAGAGATGCGAGGATGTCCTACTCACTCAAGTAGAATGGTAGCGAAGGATCCCGAATCCTCCGGATGGTTAGCCATGAAGCTCTAACCAAAGAATTTTTCACTCACATTTTCACACGCAAATAAGTCTAAAACTCCATTAGGTCCGAATAAGTGTTTATATAAGTACAATACTCTAAGAGATGTTTCTCTTAGGGAGAAAGCTACCAAAAACTTTATTAAAAAAAAAAAGTCATAACCTATCATTTCGCAGTGCCAAGGCGCAATAGACTAGTGCTGAGGCACTACAGACCAGTGCTAAGGCGGTAGCTTTCTGTTCCCAAACACTAAATGCCACATAATGTAACGCCAAAGCTCCAGATTACCACCTATACAAATAAACACATGAACTTACATAATTTTAATCACAATTCTCATATAACACTTAAATATGATCAAATAAATTCACTACTACATAATACAATACATGAGACATCAAAATTAAAATACCACAACATATAATGCCTAATAAAACTCTCACATGTTCAAGCTTTAATTTGAGACCTTGTGACAGGTCTTTTCCTATTTTAATATGTTACATCACTAAGACTATTATACTAATTCACAGTATACTTATCTCAAGATATTTCAAATCACCATGCATGAAATATAGCTTGCAAGTCTCTTAATCTTACTAAACATGTTACATGGATTATAGCTTGCTTTTCTTTCGATCTTCTTGTGTTCAAATCAAAATTTTTGATCTTGCATGGCAAACCATCTCTTAAAATGATGTCTTCTTTATTTTATTTTTTTTCATATGATAATTCATCTTCAAAGGGAGCATAGGATGGCTAAAAATATTGGAGATGACACTTAATATTTTCACATGCATGATAACTATTATTATCTTCATTTCGAATGATAACTTGCTTTTTTAGTTCACCAACCTTGGAAAAATTCTTCTCTCTTGGTTGAACCAATATGATGGAATTTGAAATGATATGTGCAATTTCCAACCATGATTTTTATAAATCTCGAAAGCATTTTGAAAAGTAATAAAAATTAAGCATTTACAAAATAGAAATAACTATTGCTATTCCATAGCCGAATTTTATCATTACACACAACAAAATTAGAAAATACTATTAAAGCTTTGCATAATAATTTTAATAGTTTAAAATAAACTCTCAAATTAATAAATTATAAAACTTTCATAATAACATTAATTAATTCAAAGTTTCAAATACTACAAATATTTCAAGCCCTTGCACTATTTTTTAATTCCAAAATAAATTGTATGGTTTATTATATTTTACACTAATTCCTCTCTTCTTCAAGATATATATATATATATATATATATATTTATTTATTTATTTATTTATTATTATTATTATTTTCTTTTTGGTATGTAATATAAGCTCTATTTTTTAAAATACATTTTGCATTATTTAACTTTTTACTAATTTAGTTGAATGTAAAAATAACTAGAATAGTCATATGGAAAAAAAAAGATACATTAAAACACCTCATATTCTTTGTATCTCAATAAAAATATGAAAAAAAAATATGAACTCAAAAACCTAATCCATAATCTAACCTATTTAATAAAAAAATTATTTGGTTGCTCTATAACTACATTAAAAACTAATGAGTGCTCTATTATACATATCATTAATATGCCTTTGATACATTCTTCTATCTTAATTTACACCAAATTAATTTTCATGTTATCATACCTCAAGATAGGTAATTTTTATTTTTTATTTCCTTCTTTATTAGAGCTATTTTCTCAACAATTATTATATTCTTCATATGTATTTAATAACTATCAATCAATTTCTAATCCCTTATAATGATTATTATTTGATATCAATATGAGATATTAATTTTATCTTAGTAATTGCTCACTTCATTTAATAATAGCCTAAAATGAACCATTTAGTGGCACAATTTGTTTATATACATTGTCTTTCTTTAACTTGAAGTAAAAATTGCTCATGTTATTCATAGGCTCTCTTGGTCAACATTTCTTATTCATGGTCATATAATGCTTAATGAAATGATTTGTTTGTAGTACCCTCATGTTGATTAACTATTGGTTAGCTTCATGATGACTCTCTTAAGAAGGATCTACATTGAATGCCCTCCTTTCTACAAATATTTATGGACTCTACTTCATAGTAATGAGTTTGGTTAGGGGTCACACCTAAAAGTATTTTCATATAAGAATGATTTATTATGATAATGATTTATTAATCATGTCATATTATTAATAGTATTACATGTTATTTGCTTTATAGTTAAGCCTTAAATAATAGAAGTTATTTATTTAATAGCAAGTAATCCAATCTTATTTTTATGATTTGATAAAAATTTATTATCGTAACATTTTCATAGGAGCATAGTATCATAAGATAATTCTATAATACTTTCCTTATCTTAGAAATTATGCCAAAAATTTTGATAAAAGTAATAAATAGCCTCAAGTGCAAGGATGGAGACCTCAAGAAAGTATGAAAATGTTTTTTTATAAGATCTAGAAGATTCACTTCAAGTTAGAGACCCATCTCAAGAAGATATAACGAGTCCAAAAGAATCATAATAATTAGCACCAAGTGAAGTATTTGAAGATCTTGTGTGGCTCAATAATGGAAAGGGATAATTGAATAGTTAAGGTTGGAAAATCAAACCCATTCAGCATGGTTCCTTTGAGTTCATTAATGCTGAGGATAATACCTGTCAATTGAACTAGTCTTATCATATAAAAATCTACTTAATGGTGAATGTGAAAATCAGAATGCTATTCAATCCTTGAGTATTAGATGATGGCTGGAATAGGTCTTATACTCTCTCAATAAAATACTACTTGAAAAAATGAATCAATTAAAAAATCACCAACTCTTAATAAAAAAAAGTCACAACAACTTGCAAAAGCATCAAGGTATTATACAAAATTGATAATAGAATACAAGTAGCATCCAAGGTGAGCTAGTGTGCATGACAGAGAAGAGGTAAGATGTTCCCTCTCCTATAGGTTAATTCACAAGAGAGAATCACCTCTTAAAAAGTAGGTGTGATTATAAGATCAAGTACCTAATAAAGTGGAAAAAGCTAATGTGACAAAAAACTAAGGGAACTCATAAGAAGATCTATGATTATGTTGAAGGGATCCAAGCTAGGACATGATTGCCAAAAGGATTTTAGAACCCAAGAACAATTTAGAAGGGGTCTCCTAAAATTTCTTAACACTAAATGCTAAGAGGTGAGAAGCAAAGGATTAATGCTAGAGAACTGAGAAGTTTGAGAGCCAAAACCCAAGAAGACCATTGAAATTGTAATGATGATTAGGTTAGAATGTTACTCCATGAATTCAGTGTCACAAAATGGCTGTTATATCTCATTTCTTTCTCATTTAGAGTCAAGATATCTTATAATAAATGTATGACACAAATATGTGTTAATCTCTAGTTAAATATAAAACATATTGTGGCTAACATATCATATCCTACAAAGGGAAATAGGATGGGATGATAGAAAGTGAATGCCATAGAGAGTCTTCTTCTTGTTATTCTGCATGAGTCTAAAGAGCTTCCATGCACCTTTCTTGTTGTGGTAGATCACAAATAAATACATCTAGAGATAAAAGAGGATATAGCAAAGAAGTCAAGTGATATTGGGTTAGTAATAGTAAGAATGCAATGTCATAATGATACAGAAATAGAACATGTGAAAGAAAATATATTGATGTTTTGTTTCATCTTGAGTGGATGAAATAGTGAATCAAAATCATTACTCTTATATCTCATTTATTTTTGATATAAAATAAATTTTAAGTTTTCTCTACTCTATAATATATGAAATAGGGATATCTTATAGCTAGACACTTGAAACCATCCCTTAATTACAATTAATGACCTACCTAAAATACTAAATAAAAAATAGAAAACAACTAAAGGGAAACAAATTTGAAGAACCATCTATCCAAAATATCTCCATATTCATTGTGGATATATTTTCATAATATTTTATAAAAAAAATGAGATGTGAATATCCACACTAAACCATACAATTAGATCATTCCTATAACTTGTTTATCAAAATTGATTAAGTACTATTATAGTATTAATTATCTAAAATAATAATAATTTTTTTATAATTGATTGCTAGTTTTATGCTTTCCTCCAAACTAAAAGAAGGTTCTATACGATTTCTAGTTCTTTTAATAAAGTGTAATTTCAATAGTCTTCACAAGTTACAAAATCAGTCATTGTAGGAGAATTCCTTTTTTTTCATGTGAAGGATTGATATGTTTACCTATTCAGCTTAAAATTTTTAAAGGAGAATAGGCCAAAATTAAAGTTTTAGGGTCAGCTCAGATGTAATAAATAATTCACAACACTTTGATTAGCTCATCACATTTCCTCCTATTGCAGTGCCATCAAGAGAAATGGTGCAAGGGGATACTTTGTGCTATAATAATAGAAAAATCAAATAATAAGAAACCAATAAAGGGTTTGGGCTTATGCTAAGGAAGGTGCAAGGACCAGAAAGTGTTGTGCTCAAGTAGTATTCTTTATTTTATTTTATTTTTTAAAAAAGGTATTTGATGATTCTCAATTAGAGTAATGCATGAGGGAAAAAGGTTAAAAATCAAAAACAGGAAATATAAATGAGCATTAACAAAGAGATTGTAAATAAGGAAAATTTGCAATCCACATTAAAGTAAATTTCCTTAACAATTACTTTTTTCTAGTTGAGATTATTAACAAATGGTCATTAATGATATTTTGAATGTAAATGATGTATTTATATGGTGTACTCGCTAAATGGTTTCAAAATTCAAAATTTCTCAAAATTGTTTGATGGCATGATTGTGATCGTTAATTTGAAAATGGAAAGTGGGAGGATAAAAATGTAGAGATAAATGAGAGTATGGATGATGATAATGATGACTATGAGTATAATATATTACAAAATTACAAAAAATTTTATGATGATGACTATGAGATCTAAGAGGATGAAAATTATTTGAACATAATGTAAATCCTTTTGTAGGGTTTACAAGTATTCAAACTATAGGCAAGTAAATGATTGATGTATCCAATGAGAACTATGCTAAAATTTCAAAGAGAAAATATTATGATTGGATGAACTCTAATGCTGATGTAAATGTTCATCATAATGATGAAGAAAATAAGGCAAAATGGCTAGTCTTCAATCATAGAAGAGTTAGTTTTAATCTTGAAGTTGACATGCTTTTCAACACTAAGAACAAAATTGATCAATTTTAAGAAAAATATAATTAAACATATGAAAAATAATAGAAGAAGATGCTGTGTTATATATAAGAGACCTAAATGTTCATCTTCTTATATACAAAAAGTAAGAACTCATATTTCAATGGCATAAAAATATATTTAGGCTATATATTTATTGCACAAAATTCAACTATTAGATCAATTTTTTTCAATTACCATTAACAATTACTTTAGGAATTTTATATACATAGCACACAAATCTTGTATATTTATATATATAATATCTAAACTTTTACATTTATAAAAATAACACGTAAATCTTTAATATTACATTAAAAATAATACTATGAATATAAATGTCCCTTTTTTTTTTTTCTATGACAGATCTTTTTAGACGAAGTACTCTATCTCTTATATTATTATGAGTGTGGAGTATGATCTTCATTATTTTTTTAATAAAATGTTCAACTTATTTTGAAGAACATGAAAGTGTCATTTGAATAATGTGCTATCGCCGAATATATGCCTTGGTTGAATGGTCTGTAATTGTTATTGCAGATGTTGTTCTTTATATGCACTACACAATTATGCTAATTTTTACATGAGAAATGATTATATTAACATGTGAATTATATCACAAATTTTGTCCAATGTGTTGCCCTAATCTTAAGCACTTTTGCTCATTTGGTCACTTGAAATTAAAAAACACATCTTAAAAAAAATATCAATGCTACAAATCTTATAATCATGTACTTTTAAAAACATTCATTTGTAACCTTTTTTTTCTTGTAATATTTGACACAGTCAAGATGAGATGAGCAAGATGATAATAAGAGAAATGCAACAGTAGAAAACTCCACATTACAGTGATCAAAATAATAAAATCATTTGCAAAATATTCAAATTTGCTAATGCAATTGAACTAACAGGCAACATGATAACGATAAGAACAAATAAAGGAAAAGGCATCACAAACTTTATAAGTGTTTTGGAAGATTTATATATATATCATATAATTCTTATGTATTTAAATATCTAACACTTCAAATCAAATATTTACTTATCTAATACTTTTCTATACTTAAAAAGGAACATTTAAATTTTTTTTTTTTTAAATGATGATGATATTTTTAATGTGATATTAAAAATTTGAGTGTTATATATGTAAAAATTATAACTTATCTAACACTTTCCATAGGGACTTTCTCACCTCTCTTAATTGAAGATGAATTACTCATTTTGGAATACTTAATTTATTCTTTTGAAAAAAAATCATTTCAATTAAATCAACATAAAAAATATATAAAACCTAAATATTCTAATTGAAAAAATTGACCTTAATGTATTTCATCTCAATGAAAAATAATCACAATCGAATCAGAATAAAAGATTAAAAAAATTATTTTCTTAAAAATCACATTTTGACCTCTTATGTAAACTAAAAAAAATTGAATTATGTAGTTTGAATTTTAAAATTTAGAGAAAATGATATTAATTTTAGGAAAATACATATACATAGCACATAATTCTTATATGTTTACATATCTAATACTTAAAATTTAATATTTACAAAACTAACACTTTTCTTATAAAAAGATGCATTTCACTTCAAAAAATTAACGATGATGTTATTTTTGATGTAATATTAAAAATTTTAATATTATTTAAGTAAATATGAAAAATTTGGTGTTATATATATATATATATATATATATATATATATATATATATATATATATATATATATATATATATATATATATATATATATATATATATATATATATATATATATATATATATATAAGAATTATTTGTTATGTATGTAAATGCCCTTTAATTTTAATAAAGAATTGATTATTTGAAGTAAAATTAAATAAATAATAAATCTTTACTAAATCTAGGTCAACCACTAATTATTTATAGGAGAAATTACTTAATGGATAAATACTCCCTCCAAAGTCACACACTTGATCAAACCATCCTTAACAATGTTAACCAACCATATGCAAAATAGTCTCTCTAATCACCTACATGTACACCACTACCCTCTCTCTCCAATATAGACAAAGTCATAACAAAATGTACTTTACTTGTCTAGTATAACTATCACCTCACCTCATTATAATTGAGTGAAAAAAAGTACTATCTAATTTCCTCTCTTTCATGTGTTTTATTCTCTCTTTATGCTTCAGACTACTGCTATCTCTAACTCTCTACCTTCAGGAGCATTGCTTACCTTCAACATGGTATCAGAGCACTAGAACCCTACAATAAACTTTTACTCTACAAATTCCCTATTCACACAAAATTTTACATTCAGCCCAAATGGATACTACCACCTCCACTCCTCAAGAATCAGCCTCGACCTCAAAACCTGAAATAATTTCAATGCCTCCCCAACTAAAATTCCTCATGGCCAACATTAAAAAAACACTCAATGTCCAGCTCACACATGAAAATCATTTTACATGGAAACCTCAGGTTCTTAAACTCTTCATGGCCAATGGATACGAGGGGTTCCTCAATGGCAGCGCACCCGAATCAAACAAACTTATGATAAATGATTGTACCATTCTTCCAAATCCAGAATTTACCCTATGGAAACTCATGGATCAAAACCTTGATGCTGCACTCCATGCCACCATTTCGCTGCTTCTCTTACCTTATGTGCTCAACCTAGATACTCGTACAAAAATCTAGGCAATTTTCAATCACTGTTTACAGTCCACAAATTGTTCCCAAGTCATCCAACTAAAGAATGAACTTTACAACTTCCAAAGAGAAGAAGGACAATGACACAATACATTGCTGACATCAAGACCAAAACCGATGCTCTCGCCACTGTCGACGTACCCTTACCACCTGAATATATTATACTCTATACCCTAAATGGACTACCACCTTCATATCAGGCCTTCAAGATAACTATTCATACCAATCTCATGCAGCGAGGAAACTAATCTTACCACTGAAGCTACCAAAGCATATTGAAGTAGATAACCATTTCATCCACGATTGCATCAAAGCCAATTCAGTCACCGTTCACCAGATCAGCTTGCCAATATCCTTACTAAACCTCTCCCCGCCAAGCGCCTTGCTGACTTAAAGAACAATCTCACAAGTCCAACATCTCGTCAACTTGAGGAGAAAATATTACGTCCAAAATTCATACGTAGCTTTACGTGTGGACTCCAATCCTGGCCCGATGTGTGTCCAGTGGTTTTTTCCCATTTTACTTAAATAGAATCGGATGGACGGACCACGTTTTATCCTAGCGACCACCCAGCCTCGTTCAAATAGAGGGAGAAGCAGCCTCATTAGAATGCGCGGGAGGAATTTAAAAGAAATATATATCTAGATTTAGGGTTTATGGGTGTATTTTTTTCTTGCAAACCGAGCTCAGAGAGAGAAAGAGATTTACTTATTTCCTTTTTACGAAAGAACCATGAAGATGGAGAACGAAGGCCTTGAGGAAATAGCTGAGGATGTATTAAATAAAAATTTATCGGTAATTTTTCTCAACTGTTGTATACGTACAATTTTTTTACGGTTTGTTAGTGTTATTCTTTGAAATTCTTTTATCTAGTGTATATTTCCTACACTGTTTGGAGTTCTTTACAAGAGGACTTTCCTTATTTTGAGGAATTTTTGCATCTGTACTCTCATGAGAGTACAGATAATTTTCTGAATATTTTTTAGTTTATTTTGCCTGGATGGAGAGAATATGGTCATTACATTCCATTAGAAGTAATTTTGTGGTTGTTTGGTTAATCTTTATAGGAGATTTCTATCTATACTCTGTATACCCTCTGTACTCTCCTGAGAGTATAGAGCATTTTGGGCAATTTTTTCCACTTTGTGTGGCATGTTTGGAGGAAATATACTTATTGCAATCCATCACAAATAATTTGGAGGCTGTTTAGTGGTTTTTTTAGTGTTATTTTGCATCTGTACTCTCTGTACTCTCTTGAGAGTACATACAATTTTTGCCATTTTTTCTAGTTTTTTTGGCCTGGTTGTTCAGATTATATTTATTACATACGAGTGGAAGCAATTTTGATGGATGTTTGGATGGTTTCTGGAGGATTTAGATCTCAGATTTCTCTCGTACTCCTAGAGTATAGAGCATTTTGGGTGTTTTTTTTCACTTTTTGTGGTCTGTTTGGAGGAAATATGTTCCTTACAATCTATGAGGAATAATTTGGAGGTTTTGGTTTTTTTTTTTTAATGTTATTTTGCATCTCAGAGTACGATCATTTTTGGTCATTTCTCTGACTGAGATTACTATTACTCTACTTACTCTGTACTCTCCTTTCTCATTTCTCTCGTACTCTCAGGTACAGCATTTTGATCATTTTTCATCTATTTTTTTAGCCTGTTTGGAAGAAATATATTCATTAGGCATAATTTGGAGGTTGTTTGGTTGGTTTATTAGTATTTATACATTTGCATTTGTACTCTCATGATGATGATTTTGGTCATCAGGTTTCTATTTCTGTGAAACTTTAGTAATGAAGTACATTTTTATGAGGTTTTATTGCATTCATTAGACTTCATGATTCAGCAAGACTTCAATAGCCATTAATTACCTCATTTGTTGGGACATAGAGAAGCAAGCTTTCTTTACGGGCAATGCATTCCTTTCACCCCATGAAAGCAGATGATAATAGGATGCCAAATTGAGCAAGGTCTTATGGAATAGAGGTAATGTGCTATCAGAGGTCAACACTTCCTGAGGAAGCCCTTAAAGAGCATCTTGAAGGTAAAAACACAAAGCAAAGAAGCCTTATAGAAAGCAAAAGAAGCCTTAAAGAGCATCACCATGAAGTTGCGGATAATAGGGATGCCAAATGAGGGAGGTCTTATGGCATGAGGGAATGTGCTATCAGGAGGTCAAGACTTCCAGAGGAAGCCCTTAAAGAGCATCTTGAAGATAAAAAATACAAAGCAAAGAAGCATTCGAGCAAGAAGATTGCCCCTCCTCTCCTCACTCTCCACTCTGCATTTCTATACTTTCTACTCTCTGCACTTTATACTCTCATTCTACTCTCAGACTGCTCTCACTCTTCTCAACTCATGGATAACTTGATATATCGTTTATATTTCTATGATGATTTGTTTACTTGTTTGGAGGCTGTTTGGTTAGTTTTTTAGTGTTATTTTGCATCTGTACTCTCTTGAGAATACAGACGACTTTGGCCATTTTTTTTTAGTTTCTTTGGCCTATTTGGAGAAAATTTGTTCATTACATTACATTGGAAGCAATTTGGAGGGATGATTGGATGATTTTTGCATCTGTACTCTCTGTATTTAGCTCATTTTTTTACTTTCTTTGGCCTGTTTGGAGGGAATATGTTTATTTGTGGAGCTATTTTACATATCACATTTATGTGGAGCTGTCTGGGAAGGTGAATGCGATCAATGAGCAGTGCGATGATAAAGTCATGATGTCTAATAAATCAAATTTGGGGAAACTCCTTCCATCAAGAATGAAACGAGGCGTATGTATTGCATCAGACTATGCATCAAACCGCTTATTCGAAGGACCATACTAGTTATTGGCCAAACTCCAAGAAATTGAAATTAAAAGATTTTTTATGTGCAAAAGCAGGTCGAAAGAAATTTGTCAGTCTAAATGGCTTAGCAAAATTCCAAAAAACTGATACAAGGACGGCTTGTCCGGCCATGATTAGATCCTCGACTTGACTGAACCGGATGGTTAAAAAATATATAGAAAGTCATAATCATTCATTGGCAAAGCCTGCTGACCTACATCTTCTCAGATCACAGATGCATTAGCGATGAAAAGGCTTCCGTGTTGAAGACAATGACAGAGGCTGAAATTAGAGCAACTGATGCATTCAACTATCTAAGTGAGGAGGTTGGCAGTGTAGAGAATATTATATTCACAAAAAGAGATACTTTCAATTTTATTCAGAAAGAGAAAAGATCGAGGATGAATGGGTGTGAATGCACCAATACAAATTGCTCAAGGAAAGGCAAGCAGCGGACTGGATGTTTGCATGGGATGTACAAGTTGATGAGTCAAATTGCTTAGTAAGTTTTTTTTTTAGCAATGGCATGTCTAGAATAGAATATGACTGTTTTGGTGATGTGATATTTTTTGATACAAGTTATCGACTCAATAAATATAATCTTGTTTGTGCCCCTCTTGTTGGAGTGAATCATCACTAGCAAAATATGTTATTTGGAGTAGCCTTTTTATCAGAAGAGACGATTGAGTCATTCTCATGGTTATTCTAGACATTTCTTCGGTTGATGAGTGACGTACATCCTACAATAATATTCACTTATCAAGATCAAGCTATGACATGAGCTATCAAAATTGTATTACCGCATACTCGTCATAGGTTGTGCCAATGGCATATTTCGAAGAAAGCTCCTTCCAAGGTTCACTGATTTAATAGTAATAAGAGGGTACAAGTGATATTTTATGCATGCATGACCAAATGTGACTCAGAGGAAGAGTTTGAAGAAGCTTGGTCTTCCATGCTAGAAGAAGGCAATTTGCATGATCATCCTCGTCGAGCTTTATAAAATTAGATCCAAGTGGTCCAATCATTCAAAGAAAGACTCATGAGCATCTTGTCAACACAACGTAGTGAGTCAATGAACAATGTATGTCATGGAATCTCTAAACCAACAAGTTCGACAAATTATTTTGGGTTGGAGAAGGTTATGGAGACATACTGAATGAACATGATGAAGACTTCAAGTGTACCAATCATCGACATTGTTGTTAAGACTACCCAATTCTAAAACAAGTCGCTATGTTTTATACAAGAAAGCTATATACTATGTTTGAGGAAGAATTTTGCATGGGAGGCCAAGAATCGCGGGTCGATAATGACCCATGGAGTATTTGGTGAGAAACTTAGAGAATAAAAAATCATCCAAAATATGGACTGTCCATTTCGATGGGACTACCCTAGATGTAACTTGTACTTGTAAGAAATTTGAAATGATGGGATTACTTTATGCCCATTGTATTAGAGTTCTTAGTCAGGAAGATATAGTGCGCATTCCGGATAAGTATCGCATGATGGTCTACCGAGCAAAAGAGGATATTTACATCGATAGTGCATATAGAAAATTAAGAGATGTGGAAGGCACAGATGGAAATGCTACTGACATTATTTTCCAGAACCACGTTAGTCGATATGCATATCAAATAAGTGTTAGGGCATAGGGTAATAATAGAGCTGAGGACTATATGCTTCATTCCTTAAAAAAATTATATGATGATGTCGACTCTATAATAAGTGGGAATTCTCTTCCACCGATAGAAAATAAGAAGAAGAAGTCAACCACACAGAGATAAGGGAAAAGAGATCTTGAAGGATCCGCTTAAGCAACGCCTAAAGGGTGTTTCCAACGCAAGCTTAAGGGATATTGGGAGAGATCCAAGAAAGCCAAGAGTAATTCTCTATTTGCCTCTTAATTTGTAGTATTTAAAATATTGTCGCTAATCTTCAAACCATCATATTTTTGTTATTACGTAAAACCAAAGTTCAAACCGACAAGTCGTAAAATGTTTTCCCATTTGCAACACCTTTCTCTGTATGCCGAGTTTCGAGGTACGCAAATAGCACACATCGATGCTGTTAAAAATCATTAACTGATACGATGTTCTACCTCAGGAATTCAACTCGAGCTCAACAATCAGTTAGTTGGTTGAAGGGTACATTAAGTTGATGATGGATATTATTATAAGAAAATATTTCAATGCATGATATCATTTAGTTATGTGTTCTTCGACTGTGCAATCATTTCTGCAAAGCTTTAGAGTCTCCAAGATGACTTTCTTTTAACAGCACACCGCCTCACCTATGGGATTCAGTTAGGAAGAATGCCTCAGAGTTGTGGCATTAGGATGACCTTCTCATGCTCAGGCGTGCAATCATTTCTTTGTCGATGACTTTCTTCTTTGAGCTTTTTATTACGAAACGATATTATTATAAAAATGTCAGAAAGCTCTGTACTCATAGGAGAGTACAGAGAGTATAAAGAGTACAGAGAGTATAGAGGGTACATAACTTTGTAATCCTTAGACTGTGGCAACTAAATCTCTCATATTTTACCAAATTGTAATCGATTGATGAGTCTACCTTGCTTACGAGAATGTGCTGATTTCCATTGTATGTATTACATAATTTGATATATGTACTCTATAAAGTACTCTACATTTGTACTGACGATATTAGTTTATAATTATTTATAAATTTATCAATGATATTAATTTAATTTAGATGATACTTTCAGTTATTACATTATTTGAAAAAATTCATCATCTTAAAATATATAATTTGCTCCACATTGCCTTCAAAATTTATATTTCAATATGGCGTTGGTAAGCGCATCATCGAAGATATTTGTCTATTTTATGCACATGTTTCAGTAGAAAGTAGGTTTTAAGAAACATGATTTCGACTGGTAGAAAGTAATTGTACCCACTTATATTTTAGATAATATAAATTTTAGCTTCACCTTTTCAGTTGATCTGAATTTAAAATATGATATAAATTCAGAGAGTACAGAGAGTACAGAGAGTACAAAGAGTACAAAGAGTATAGAGAGTATAGAGAGTACAGAGAGTATAGAAAGTATAGATACTACAGAGAGTATAGAGATTATACACATGCAAAACTGCTCAGAAAACTCATAAAAGGCAACCCATGAGCATCCAACTTACTTTAAGGTTATAGTGAACAATTCCTCTTCGTCCTGCAAAGCAAAAGTGGAAATGGAAAAAATAAGCAAATAATTTGTACTATGAGGAGAATACAAAGAGTTAAGCTACATAACACCTCAAATATTCTTATAGTCAGCCTTCAAACTACCTGCACTGGAATAGAGAGTATAGAGAGTACAAGAAGTACAGAGGGTATAGAAAGTATAGAGAGTCCAGATAGTATAGAGAGTACAGAGAGTATAGAGAGCACAGATAGCATAAACAGCACAGAGTATAGACGAAACACATCTAAGTAGAGCAGCCCAGCTTCAAATAGATTATTGTAGATGTTCTCTGCTAATCATAATTTATCCAAAACTGCCAAGAAAAATTGAAAAAAAATATATGAAATATTGTGTACTCGAGAGAAATTACGAGCACATGAAACATCCCAATAAAGCATTCCAAAGATCAACCAAATTCTGGGTGTTCTGCTAATAATAAAAGATCCAAAGCCTAATATTGAAAAAAATAAATGAAATACCCTGTACAATTATTTCTTACTTATCAAACTTTAAATGTATAGTTCTTAGCTTGGCTTTTTTATTCCCAAACAAAAGATAACGTAGCGAACTTCCTAAAGCAATTCATCTTCTAGGCCAATCTTGGTGACCGTTAAGTGGGGATTTCATTCGCCACCATGTACTTAGACAAACATCCTACAACATCATCTTGGTAGCTACTCACCATTTCGATTGGCCATTTTATAGATCGCCACAAAAGACGGTCGATCTTCAACAAGTAATTTGATCAATAACAAGAAGTATAGTCAATAAGGGGTAAAAAAAGCGGTTCTGAAAATTGAAAATAACTCTTACAATCTCGGAAGAATGACCTTATGGATTGGTTTTGGTAATGAGTCATAAAAATACTAGCTTAATATGCCCAACCGAGTGTCTGCGATTATCTATAATTGAAAGTAAATAGCCTTGACACCTCTCGAGTGACATGTTGGATGAACATTTTGCTTTCCTTGTAGGTCATATTTTGCATAGCTCTGAAAAGAAGAGAATGTTTATAAATTATAGTTTTCATCCATACAAATAATGATTGAATTATAATACCCTGCATATCTGTGGGGTAACTTACCCAGTGCAAGCATGAGATTTACAAATAGGAGACATACAGCCCCGGACAAATGTAAAATAACATAAAAAAACTAATCAAACAGTCTCTAAATTATCCCTGATGGATTGCAATGAACATATTTCCTCCGAACAGGCCAAAGAAATAGGAAAAAAATGACCAAAATGCTATGTACTCTCATGAGAGTATAGAGAGTACATATGCAAAAATCTCCCAGAAACTATCCAAACATCTCTCCAAATTGCTTCCAATGTAATGTAATGAACATAATCTGAACAACCAGGCCAAAGAAACTAGAAAAAATGTCCACAAAATCATCTGTACTATCAAGAGAGTACGGAGAGTACAGATGCAAAATAACACTAAAAAACTAATCAAACAGCCTCCAAATTGTCCCTGATGGATTGCAATGAACATATTTCCTCCAAACATGTCAAAGAAACAAGAAAAAAATGACCAAAATGCTCTGTACTCTCATGAGAGTACAGAGAGTACAGATACAAAAATCCCCTAGAAACCATCTAAACATCCCTCCAAATTGCTTCCAATATAATGTAATGAACATAATCTGAAAAACCAAGCTAAAGAAACTGGAAAAAAATGTCCACAAAATTATCTGTACTCTCAAGAGAGTACGGAGAGTACAGATGAAAAATAACACTAAAAAACCAATCAAATCATGAGAGTACAGAGAGTACATATGCAAAAATCTCCCAGAAACCATCCAAACATCCCTCCAAATTACTTCCAATGTAATGTAATGAACATAATCTGAACAACCAGGCCAAAGAAATTGGAAAAAATGTCCACAAAATCATATGTACTCTCAAGAGAGTACAGAGAATACAGATGCAAAATAACACTAAAAAATCAATCAAACAGCCTCCAAATTGTCCCTGATGGATTGCAATGAACATATTTCCTCCAAACAGGCCAATGAAACGGGAAAAAAATGACCAAAATGACTCATGAGAGTCTGAGTCTGATGAAAATCTCTAAACCATCCAAACATCCCTCCAAATTACTTCCAATGTAATGTAATGAATATGATCCGAAGCAAAGGGAAAAAATGTCCACAAATTGTCTCTGAGATGAGAGTCTGATGCAAAATAACATTAAAAAACCAACCAAACGACCTCCAAATTGTTCACGATGGATTCAATGAACATATTTCCCAAAGCCAAAGAAATAGGAAAAAAATGACCAAGTGCTCAGTACTCTCATGAGTGAGAATGATCTGAAAATCTCCCAAAACCATCCAAAGCGACCCAAATTGCTTAATGTAATGAACATAATCTGAACAACCAGGCCAAAGAAACTGGAAAAAAATGTCCACAAAATCTTTTGTACTCTCAAGAGAGTACAGAGAGTACAGATGCAAAATAACACTAAAAAACCAACCAAACATCCTCCAAATTATTCCTAATGGATTGTAATGAACATATTTCCTCCGAAAAGGCCAAAGAAACAGAAAAAAAATGACCAAAATTCTTTGTACTCTCATAAGAGTACAAAGAGTACAGATGCAGAAATCAGGCCACAAAATTTTAATTCTATCGATTGAACATACTATCATCCATAATCAGGCCACAGAATTCATCTTGAAACATGACCAAACATCTTACCATGTAATATACTAAATATTTCACAAGGCTAATCAGTTCAAAAATTTGAAAATATCGGCGTGTACCATCTTGACAGTACAGAGAGTATACATGCAAAATATCTCTAAAAACTACTAAAATACATCCCGTTCATTTAAAGAACTCAAATATTCTAAAATATTCACATACTAGACTGTGAGAAAAATAGAGAAAACTCTAAATTCATTAAAGTTTAGGAACACATGTGTAAATACCTCATGTAGTCGCCTATAATGCCTCAATGGAAGTTATTCGCAAGATTTGCTAAACCACTGAGAGACGATCGGACGTTCACCGATCAAGAGCGGGAGCTGAGCTAGCAGAGAAAGCCCTAAACTATCATACGCGGGAGGAATGTTGAACGATGCCCATCTCATTTTTCTTCTCCCGCTGTTTGAACAAGGCGGGTCGGGTCGGGTCGGACTAGGATAAATGGCGTGGTCGCCGTCCGTCCAGTTACAGCGTCGTTAACCGCTAAAATAGGAAAAAAAACCACTGGACATGGGTCGACTCAGGATTGGAGTCCGCACGTAAAGCTACGTGCGGACTCCGGACGTAATTTTTTCTCTAACTTGAGGGGGGCTATTAACCAATCACATGCAGAATATTCTCTCAAATCGCATTTTCCAACACCACTACCCTCTCTCTCCAATACAGACAAAGTCATAACGGAATGTACCCACTTGTCTAGTATAAATATCACCTCACCTCACAGTAACCATGTGAAGAAAATACTATCTAATTTCCTCTCTTTCAGGTGCTCTATTATCTCTTTATACTTCAGACTAGTGCAATCTCTAACTCTCTACCTTCAAGAGTATTGCTTACCTTCAACAAACAGCCTCTTCCTCCAATTTTTAATTAATTTCAAATTATTGTAAACTTAACTAAATACCAATTTCTAGAATGAAAAAGGATTTAATGTAGATTTATACAAAATTTTAGAGTTTTATTTGAAAAATAAGCAACTTGTTAGATGGCCTCATACATCAAAGAAATTTGGTGACTAGGGTTGTCAAAAAAAGCTCGTTGTTCTCGGCGGCTGTTTGTCAAATAGCTTTGTGTTCTCGTTAAGAAGAATGCGAGCCGAACATGAACAAATATTTTAGGATCGATATATAAACAAGCTGAACATGAACAATCTTTTGTTGTTCGTGTTCGACTTGATTTGGCTCGAAATAAGTAAATATTTATAAATAATTATATAAAAATTATATAATATATATGTTATATCATTAAATTATTTATTAATTAATTTATATTTACATGAATAATAAATTTAATTAATGATGTTTAAATTAAATAAATTTAGATATATTATAAAAATTAAAACTAAATTAATGATTTGGATGAAATCATAATCATTAAAATTCTCTATTTTAGAAATGAACAGTTCAGATTTCCTATTAAGTATTAAGTCTTAACCTATATCCTAAACCCTAACTATTTAAGCTTACGAGACGGGGAATAGGGTTCACAGTTTACTGTTTACGGCTCACACTTTTCGACTCTTCGACTCTTCATCTCTTTGATTCTTCAACTGTTGCCCTATTTCTGCGACCGCTATCCCAATCTCCTTCCCTCCTGGGCCTCCTCTACGGCTCTACGACTACGAGAGAATGAGCACTTGATATTCTTGTGACGTTCTAATCCATGAGTAGAGCCGATTAGCGGAACCGCCGATTGTGAAACCTGCTTTTCTATGGTTCGATATTGTTTATTACTTTTTAGTTTCTTCATCTTTTGCCTAACTTTTTGAGTTGCTGAAGTGTCTGGGTTCTAGATGACTCAAAAATGCTAATATGTTATTGAAATTTCTCGAATTTTTGATTTCTGGTGTTCGGTTTCTGGTTGGAATGTGCAATGAAATGCTGAAATGCCTCCTCTCTTTAATTTTGTAATGTCGTGCATATTTTGGTGTTTAGGATTTACTATTTATATGTAGCTGGTGTAGTATTTTGATTTTGGTTGCTAGTCTAGTATTTATAAATTAAATGGCAAATAAAATGAAAGTTGTAGTCAAAAAATAATTGAAATAGACCCAACTAAATAAGATATATAAGCAGCCATTTTATCAGGCTAAGTTGCATCTCATACTAAAAAAGATTTAACATCATAGCCCTTTAAAAACCACAACTCTTAAGTCTTAATGTAGTCATAATGGTGTAGCCCAATTGATATATAAATAGTATCAAATGGTCCTCATGAATGAAGAATCTAGAGAGAACAACAAGTAGTCATATCTCAAAATAACTGCAAGTAGATAAGTAGTCATATCTCATAATAACTGCAAGTATTTTTTAGGATGTATCATGGAGAATTTGATTTCTTTTTAATGAAGCATTAACTTGCCCATTTATAAAGTGACTAAAATTTGATGGCATTGTGTGTATATATTCCATGTGTTGTTTGTCCCTCACGGCTAAGAAAATAGGAGAAAATAGCAAGTAGATTGTTCTCAAAATAACAGCAAAGACAGCCAAAAAATATTACACAATAAAATAAGCTCACAGCTCACTAATATTGATGATTGCTTTAATTATAAAATTGGCTCAGTTTGAAATTTTTTATCAGCTAATCAATGATGCCTTCATAGCTCGATGACTGCTTAAATTCTTCAAACACCTAGAAATGATAAAACTAACTTATTTGATAAAGTAAAAAATCAAAACACAATAAAACAGCAAATAAAATAGGTTATTTTCTAAATGTCTTCTCATTTAGTTTTGTTTTGATTTGCTAGGATCAAGAATAAAAGCCTCATGCTTTATGTTTAAGTTGACTTTGAATGCTTAAAATGTCAAATTTACTAATGCTCTATTTCTATATGGATTGTGTCAATAAATTATCTTAATGTTCTTATTTGAAGCATATGGATTATACCTTTAGTTTTGACACATATTTTCTTTTTCAATATAGTCTACTACCATGTCAAATTTTGATCTATCTCAAACTACATCATCTGGTAATGAGATTATTATAGAGAATGGAAATAGTAATGAAAATCTTAATCTTTCTTCACAACCTAGTTGTTCAAAAGCAATTACATTTGATACTAATATTGGAGGAATCCCTCCTAAGAAGACTAGGAAAAAGAAGTCTACAGTTTGAGAGTACTTTACAGAAATTGTTTCAACTTTGAAAGGCATCAATGCATCTTATTTACAATGCATATGTTGTGGTACAAAATTTCATAAATCCAAGACTAACATCACTTCACAACTTCTCAGACATGTTAGGGTGTGTGATAATATCAAGGCTAAAAATAAATAAGTTGTGGAGTTACCAGATAAAAGGCAAAAATTGTTAAATTTTATGTCTTCTAATGATAGTTCAGAAATTGAGATTCTTATTTTTACTGATCCAAAGAATTATGATCATCTTCAGGTTAGAGAAATAATAGCAAAAATGATAATTGTGCATGAGTATCCTTTTATGATGGTTAAACATACTTGGTTCAATATTTTGTTGAGGTCTTAAATCATAATTATGAAAGAGTTTCTAGAAATACTATAAAAAATGATTGCATGAAAATTTATGAAGCAAAAAAAGAAAAGTTGAAGGCATATCTTAAAAGCATACCTATTGTTTCATTAACATCTGATTGTTAGACTTTCAATCAAATAGTGGGTACATGTGCTTAACAATTCATTATATTGATGAGTCTTGGAAATTACACAAGCGTATTATCAATTTCTTTGAGCTTGAATCATCTCACATAGTACTTTTATTTGTGATGCTATATGTGAATCCTTGTAAGAGTGGAATTTGTAGGATAAAGTTTCTACAATTATATTGGATAATGCTAGTAACAATGATGTTGTCGCTAATGCTCTCAAATCTAATTTTCAGTCAAGAGGTAAGTTATATTTTATGGGTTATTTCTTTCATGTCAGATGTTGTGCTCATATCTTGAATATAATGGTTCAAGATGGTTTAAAGGAGATTCATGATATCATTTATCAAATCAGGGAGTCAATAAAATATCTTAAAAGTCTCGCTATATTACATAAGTTTGTTGAGGTGGCGAAGCAATTAGGGATTTCCACTTCAAAGGGTTTATCTGTTGATGTTCCTACACGATGGAATTTTATATATATTATGCTTGAATCTGCCTTTGTTTTTTGTAGTGTATTCTATCAATATGCAGTCCGAGATAGCAATTACAAGTGGTTGCCATCTGATTTTGATTGACAAAGGTATGAGGTTATGAGGAAGTTTCTTACTGTTTTTCATAATATGACAAAAATGATTTTGATTCGACATATCCTACAACAAATATTTTTCTACCTACGGTTATGCATGTTAAGAAGTTATTGATGGAGGAATGTAATTCATCAACTGAATATATTATAGAAATGACAAATGCTATGAAAATTAAATTTGACAAGTATTAGGGAGAATGCAATTTGTTAATGTCTATAGCGGCTGTGTTAGATCCACGCTTAAAGATAAAGTTCATAAATTTTATATTTCCAAAGATATAACCTTCAGAGATAGAATTCAAAATTAAAAAAGTTGAAGCAGTTATTTTGGAGATTTATAATCAATATGTTTCTGATATTGCTAGTTGTAGTTCAGTTGCAACAACTATACTTGAGTCCTCATAGCTATAAAGGGAGTCATCATTTTCATCTCCTTTTGATTGTATGTTAGGTTTCACTGATTTTTTTGTTGCATCTGGTTCCATTCAGCCTTCAAAAATAGATTTGCAAATATATTTGGAAGAAGGGTTATATCAGTGGAGTACATAACAATTTGATATTCTTGATTGGTGGAGGATGAATACTCTTAAGTATTCATACTTATCCAAAGTTGCTAGGGATGTCTTGACAATTCCCATAATAACGGTTGCATCTGAATCTTCTTTTAGTGCTGGCGATAGAGTTTTGGATGATTATAGAAGCTCTTTATCCACAAAAACTGTTAATGCATCTATTTGTATAGCAAAAACTGTTAATGCTCTTTATCAGTTTTGAATCTACTTGTTTGTACAGTTGGATTAGAGGTTCTCAAACCAATATCAAGAATCCTTTGGTAAGAATCAATTTCATCTTTATTTATTTGTTTATACTAATTATTAATTTATTATTGTCTCAATTTTTTTCATATGTCAGTCTAATAAATGACCATTTATTACAGCAAGAGATCACGAATGGAGAAAATTTGCATGTGAAACTTCCTGAATATTAAAGCTACGATCTATGAAGAGAATGGAGAAGCAACATATATGCAATTGAATTTATTTGAACTTTGGATTCTTAACAGTTTAACACTATGTTTAATATTTTATTAGTTGCAATTGAATCTTTGATGAAGCTTTCATTTTTTTTTTTGCTATTTTATTATATTTTGGTCTTTAGTTTATCAATATTACACTTGGTTTTATGCTAGATTGCTGAGATTTATGATTTCTAAAGAGCTATGATGTTAAACCATTTTTAATATGAGATGCAACTTAGCTTGATAAAATACATGCTTACTTGCTTAGTGACCTTAATCCATCATTACTACACATGGTCTTTACTTCAAAAGTACTACACTTGATTTTGGGGTTTTTAAGAATTTAAGCCGCCAGTAAGCTATGACGACCTCATTGATTAGCACATAAAAAATGTCAAACTGAGCCCATTCCATATTACTGCTTAATAATTTTTGGCTGTCTTTGTTGTTATTTTGAGGATTCAAAATTCTTTATGATACAGCCTAATAATTACTTGCAGCTGTTTTGAGATAGCAAGTGAGCTACACCATTTTGAATACATTAAGGTATATCTTTCATTTTTGAATTTTGAATGATGCAGCTTTCATATTATTAGTTATTTTATTACTATTTTATTTGTTATTTTTGATGTATATAGTTCTCTACTTCTCTCCAGATTCTTTATTCATTAGGATCATTTGACACTACTTATATAGCAATCGGGCTACACCATAATGGTAAGTTAATTGGCAAGTTAATGCTTCAATAGAAAGAAATCAAATTCTCCATGATACAACCTAAAAAATACTTGCAATTATTAAGAGATATGACTACTTATCTACTTACAGTTATTTTGAGATATGACTACTTACTGTTCTCTCCAGATTCTTCATTCATGAGGACCATTTGACACTATTTATATAGTAATCGGGCTACACCATTATGACTATATTAATACTTAAGAGATGTGATTTTTAAAGGACTGTGATGTTAAACCAATTTTAAAATGAGATGCAACTTAGCTTAATAAAATGGCTGCTTAGTTCATCAATAATGCACTTGGTATTTACTTCAATATTACTACATTTGATTTTGTGCTAAATATTTTGGATTCATGGGATTTTTAATAATTTGAGAGCAGCCATCAAGTTAAGCTATGATGGCCTCATTGATTAGTTGATATTTTATGATGTTAAATCTTTTTTTAATATGAGAAAATGAGATGCAAATTAGTGCTGAATAAGTTGGTTTTATCATTTCTGGGTGTTTGATGAATTTAAGCAATCATCAAGCTATGAAGGCATCATTGATTAGCTGATATAAAATTTTAAACTGACCTCATTTTATAATTAAAGCAACCATCAATATTATTGAGCTGTGAGCATGTTTTATTGCATAATAATTTTTGACTATCTTTGATGTTATTTTGAGATCAATCTACTTAATGTTTTCTCCTATTTTCTTAGCCGTGAGTGAGAAACTCCACATGGAATATATACACACCATGCCTTCAAATTTCAGTCACTTTATAAATTGGCAGCTTATTGCTTCATTAGAAAGAAATCAAATTCTCCATGATACAGCCTAAAAACTACATGTAATTATTCTGAGATATGGTTACTTGTTGTTCTCTCCAGATTCTTCAAATTATTGGCTACATGCAAGTTATTGCTTTCATTTTATTTGCTATTTCATTATATTTTGGTCCTTAATTTATCAATACTACTCTTGGTTTTATGCTGAATTGCTTAAAGTTGTGGTTTTTAAAGGGCTGTGATGTTAAATCTTTTTTAATATGAGATGCAACTTAACTTGATAAAATGGCTGCTTATATATCTTATTTAATTGGGTAAGTTTCAATTATTTTTTGACTGCAGCTTTTATTTTATTTGTTGTTTCATTATATTTTGGTCCTTAGTTTATCAATATTCAATACTACTCTTGGTTTTATGCTGAATTGCTTAGATTTAAGGTTTTCAATGGGTTGTGATGTTAAATCTTTTTTTAATATGAGATACAACTTAACTTGATAAAATGAATATTTATGTATCTTGTTTAGTTAGGTATGTTTCAATTATTTTTTAACTACAGCTTTCATTTTATTTATTGTTTCATTGTATTTTGGTCCTTAGTTTATCAATACTATACTTAGTTTTATGCTGAATTGCTTAGATTTATGATTTTTAAAGGGTTGTGATGTTAAATCTTTTTTAATATGATATGCAATTTAGCTTGATAAAATGGCTGCTTATATATCTTATTTAGTTGGGTCTGTTTCAATTATTTTTTTTATTGCAGCTTTCATTTAGTTGGGTCCTTAGATGGGTCTATTTCATTTATTTTTGGACTATAGTTTTTATTTTATTTACTATTTTACTATATTTTGATATTTACTTCCGCAATACTACACTTGGTTTAGTGCTGAATAGGTTGGATTTATGTATTTTTTAAGAATTTAAGTAGCCATGAGCCAAGTATTTATGACATCGATTATCCGATATAAAATTTTAAAAGCTTCAATAATTATATAACATAATTTTTTTTTTGTTTATATAGTGCGAAGTATTCAAGTATAAAGAGAAAAGAAGCGGATCTTATGTGACTTGATGACAAGAATGAATAATCAGTATTTATCAAAATTATTTCGAGTTTGAAAGATGTTAAAGTTTCATTTTATTTTGTATAAGTGTATGATTGGATTGTACTCATTTGTTTTTTTATTTGTAGTTTTTAAATTTTGTGTGCGCTAAATCATATTTAAATGTAGTAGATCATATTTGTAGTAATGTAATTTTTTTCAATAATAAATTATGTTATTAAATCATATTCAATTGTAATTTTGCATTATGTAATTTTATTTGTAATAAAATTTATTTTTGAAAAAATCATTTTTATTGTTAGTCCACACTCCACAATTTATAATAAATAACTACAAAGCTACATTTTTGTATTAAATTTAATATTTTTTAAATATTAATAAATAAATAAAAAATTCTTAACGAGACGATTTAAGCGAACAGTACTTACACGAACAAATTCTCGGTAGAAATAATGTTCAAAGCGTTAAACACGATATTGAACAAAAAAATTTTCTTAACAAGCGACAGAATCACCAACTTGCTCATTTCGTTCGTATTGGTGACTCCTTCAACATTGTAAAAATCTTCATAAATTCCCTCCAAATTTTGCTATAAAACTCTTCTATAATCTCCCCTCCACACTTCCATATCAAATTTTTTTTATCTCATTCCGCCATAAAACACCATTAAATCCCATTAAGGATTTCTCAACCAACAAATAAAAATTATTACACTCTAAATCTAAAGTAAAGCCATCCCCACAACTTAATCAGTTGTTTCTACATCTTGAGTTTCTTTTTTTTTTTCTCACGCCAAGTTTCTAAACCATACGATGGAGCTCTCGAGTCTGAACTTTTACCCCTCCTTAATTGATCACTTTTACATTAACACTTAACATCACTTCTCCTAAATAATTCCGCTAGCTTACTTAAAATCCCTAACATCCTTTAAAAGCCTCATATGCCTAAATTAAGCCAACATTCAAAGGTCTAATCTTAAACCACATCAAAGTAGTTCTTGGAAATGATTTCTGAATTTGCTTGATTTGAAATCTATATAGATTTAGAAGTAAAGATAGGCTCAACTTAATATCAAATAAACACGGAGAATCAAGATTGTAAAAATCTAATCAAATAAAAAATCGAAAGAAAAGATTCAAAGAACTTTATATATATTAAATATATTTTATATATTCAAAATTAAATATAAAATTTATATAAATTTATAAATATAAATAAAATTTATAATATAAAAAAAATTATTTTAATACTTTATAAAAAAATAAATAATAAAAATAAAATAAATAATATGTAAATTATTTATAATATATTATTATAAATTTTATATTTTATTCAAAAAATTTATTTATATTATAAAACAAATTATAAAAGACTACAGTTAAACATTAAAACGTTATTGTTAGTCTTAAATTTCAAAGCCAATTCAATATTTTCAAAGCCCAACTCTCTAATTGAATTAATTATTACTATAACTCAAATTTTAACATACTCATAAATCCTTTTATCCCACATCACATAAAAAAAAAAAAGCATTTCACTTTTTATATAAAAGAAAAGATCTTTAAAGAAAAAAGTTGAAACATACCTAAATAATGGCTTGATATAATAGTTCAGTAGATATATTATAAATTAATTTAGCTAAATTTACATTAATAATAATAAAAATTTTAAGATTTTTAAAAATATTTAATTATTACTTCAAAAATTTTAACTATTTCATTAAAAAAATAAAAAATGATTAAATTAACTTAATTTAGACCGATCAATTTTATATAACCTAGATTGATTCACCGATCAAGCCAATAGTTCAATCCAATTTTATATAACCTATACTTAATTCAAGGTCCAATCGATTGAATTAGACGGTCCGATCTAATCTTTAAAATAATAAAAACTAATATCAATGTTTGAGAATATCTAATCTAATACTGCAAATAGATAATATATCTAAAATTAAATATTTTAAATTTAAAATATAATTAATTTTTTTATTATATTTAACTTTAATTTAAATTATATATATTTTTAAAATAATTACCTCCAGACTCATCAAAATGATACCCAATTTTAATGCAAACAATGTCATTCTCTAATTTGACAGGCCATATACGATGCAATAAAAAAATTATTTAAAAACGAACATAGCCTTAATTATAAATTTTAAATTTAAGATTTAATTTATTTTAATTCATTTTTCAAATTTGAATTAATATAATATTTTTTGGCCTAAATCTTAAATGTATTCTATATTTATATATATTAATTTTTTTAAACCATGTCACCACTTAAAGCAACAACAATGTCCAAGTCATGACGCTACGTTCAGAGATAAAGACAAATACCTTTATCAATGAATAACCCCTCCCGTGTTTGATGCCAATGGCTTCTATTTTTCGATGGAATTGATCCTTGCTTCTTCATATGGCAAACTCTAATCTCTCTGAACGAATGAAATGATTCAGCTGCATGTTTTAAGCAAACTCTTGGGTTTCAAACTGCTTTAATCTTGAAACATTTGGAAGGATAAAAGCTTCAAAACTTGTATCATCGCTGAAGAGAAGGCCTTCACTTTGCCCATGAGTTGTCAAGATTGTAATCTCAGCACAAAGGCAAAGGCTGTCTGAGAACGTTTTGAAGCCAATAATCTCTTATTCTTTGCGATACCTGAACAGATTTATATTTCCGTCGCATCGCTTGTTTTCCACTTCCATGGCTCTCAAAACCAGAGGCCGTTGTCAATATGAAAAACTGGAAAGCAGAAAGTTGAAACTTCATATCTACAAGAGATTACCAATGTTTTTATGTTACACACGAGTAAACCAGTAGCTATTAAGTTTCCCAGATCGAGTTTGATATGAAAATGAGAAATTTTTTAAAAATAAGGCAATTTACTCGCAAAATATTATATTACTTTGCATCAATTTTGTCAAGAATCCAAGTAGTAACAAAAGCGCTGCCACAATGGGTGATATGGTACTATTTTAAGGTAACAACAGCTTGTTCTAATGGGAATGAATGAAGAATGAAGATTCACTGAAGACTGATGATTTTAGCTATAGCACTTCTTAATTCAATCCTCTGCTCATAAAACTTAATACTAAAGGAAACACAGAAAATGCAATGTGATCTTCACAAATAACTGCATATGAAACTTCGGGCATGTTTGGGGTCAATTTGTTGTGTTTTTTATTTTTTTTATGTTATTGTTCAAAACATGTTTATTTAGTATGTTTTTAAATGTTTTTTATTTTATATTTTTAAAATAAATAATATTATTTTTAAAAATACTTAAAATAATTTTAAGATGTTTTAAATATTTTTAAAAATAACTGTCATCATAAAATATGTTTATTTTGAGACAAACAAAATAAAATTTAAATATAAAACATAAAAAAAAACCAAAATTGATCCCAAAAGACTCCTTAGCATTGTGAAACAATAGCAATGCTTATGGAAGAGATTCCAGGTTCTGATTTTAACCGAAAACAATCATAGAGCACGAGTATCAATATAAACTCATGATACCGCATTCTGCATGGATGAATCGATAAACGATAACAATTATCAATTTTGTCTTAAGATGGACGAAGACAGTGGAATGGAAGTTAAAGGTAAGTAAGCCTACGCATGAGTTGGAAGACAAACCATAGCGGCATGAAATATTTTACTCACCCATTAGCAAGCCACTGGCAACACCCATTCAGTAGGTGCCAGAAAAATTAATGGAGTCAACATTTATGTTCTTCATAAATGCCGAGCAAATGAATAATTAGTTCAAACTTAATTAGTTTTAAATTTTGTGTTATTTAATCTCATACTTTTTAAATTCAATTTAAATTTACAAACATGCTTATGATGACATCGACTATTAGAACACAATGTGTTGTCTAATATTTGATATCCATGGCAAGGTTCATTGCCCTGTTTTTGTTCACTAGGATTTGCAAACAAATAATTAGCTTGCTTGCTTGGTTTTGGTTCACTTGAGGTGTCTCTGATTATAATAAATTGGTTTCTTAGATCAAGGAGCAGAACCAGCTTCTTTTTTCAAGAGGGGCAAATTCAAATGGTAAAATAATTTCCTGGAACCCACCCCCTCCCCCCTTGCCTAGCTGTACCTGGTTCCGCCCCAGCCTTAGACGAAGCTTGAATTTGGTATTCCTGAAGATTTTATCATTCAGTGGCGTGAAATATATGAGACATTTACCGTTGGATTGTTCCTGAAGATGACCAAGATTTTTGACATTGTATGAGCTATGCTGTTACTATTTTATTACTGCTCAGCTAGTTATCTGCAATGAATACTATTCCTGCAACTATTCTTCAGAAACTTCAGCGCCTGGTACTTAGCCTTATAGTGCCTTATTCATGTTAGGCTTACCAAGCACATATTGCCGCTGCTAGTTTAAAGACTGATGCTTATAAATATAAAAAATTGAGACATATAAATGAAGAACTTTGATTTTTTTTTAAAAAAATTCTTATAGAACATTGAATCTTCAAGTTGGATTTTTAACTCATTCATGTGAGATAGAAGTGTGACTATCTAATTCCAATAAAATTCATCTCCTTGTACCACCGTGAAACTTGGATTTCTTATTTTGGTGAAATAATTCTAAAAACTAATCTCTTCTATATAATTTACTAGAACTTACTAGTGCTCCTGCTTTTATTCAAATTTGACATAACTAAATATTTATTATGTGGTGTTTAAATTACAATTGCTCCTTGATTTTGTATTGTTCATATTTCTCATAGATTTTTGTGGATTAATTCAATCATACAACTATTTGGGTTCTAACTGTCATAGTTATTTTTGCATTTAAATAAAACATATTGCTGGCTTGTTCAGTGGTTTATGAAATATAAATTTTTAAGTTATATAATTTACATGCATTGCATCATAATAATTGCATTAAGAGTTCAAATGGTGAGTTAACTTGAATAGGAAGTTACCACCATTTAAGAAAAATAGTATCTTTGTATGAGTTTATTGGCGACCCCATAAGCTTCTACAGCTAAATCATTTTAGACTTCAGCCCTCTCATCAAAGTTTAAAGGAACTTCACAGTTGCAGACCTACAATTTCCTATTGCCTCCTCTCCCCTTCTTCAAGCTTTTTTGGCTCATATTCTTCTTTTTCAATGGTTGTCTCGTTATTCTATTCTGATAATTTTTTTTCATGTCTTGTATCATCTTGGGTGCATGAACGATATTTTAAAATACTCAATTCAATTATCCTGGGTACTCATAGACCAATTAAATACTATCATAATTTGGAGGTTTCAACATGATGACCATCTTTCAAGATAAATCAATAAAATGAATCGTTTGTCATGATATTTTTCACTTCTTTATGATTTTTAATTTCCCCCTAAACTTTTTCTCTAATAGTCTAACTTTCTTACCTGTTTTCCACATAGTGCATAGCAAAGAATAGCAATATTTTTTGAAAGACTGAGCTGATATAAAACCACCATGACATATCATTTGGCACCGACTTCCAAATAATGAATGCACTCGTTGCCATCATCACTATCTTTTGTCTTGATCTTCTTCGTTATGGTCTTTAAGTTTCACCGTCAATACTGCTTCCTTTTCATATTTATCATTACAACATGCTTTCCTCATTGTGCATGGCAAGTCAAAGCAATACTTTTCCTAAATATTCACTCAATTTAAACTGTGGTTATCCAGGGGAAAAAAACCCTAAGCGGCTGCGCTCCCTCTCTGGCGATTCTGAGTTCCCCTCGGTGGATTGGCCGTTCTCGGGTTTTTGGCCGCTTGTCTGCGTGCCTCTCTCTCCTGGCGTGTTTGCTCTCCGTATGCTGTGACGTCCTCGGATTAGAGAAATGGCGGAGGCTTTGGTCTCTGCGAATCCCAGCCCGTCGCTTCTCGGCCGGACCTTTTCGACTCCACTTTTATAGATTCAATTGCACTGTTAATGCGCTGTTAAATCATTCAAAGGCGCTTTATCACGGTAAGATACCCGAATGCTTGGTTAATCTCATTTACATCTTATCTCTGTTCTGTATTTGAATATGTTGAGCTAAAGCCAGTTAGCTTTGGTAAAAATTCTCCCCGACTCCGACTCTTGATAATATTGCTCTTTCTTTCATAGCTTAAAATTATGGGTACTTTCACCATGATAGATCCCGTCACATTCTTATTCAACTCTCAAATGATTTAGATTATTGGGGTTTTCTCGTCGTTCTTATTTTGTGCTTGTCATATAATTTATTGAAATTTAGCCTCTTTGATGTCAAGACAATCTCCCATTGTCCCTCTTTGGCTTGCTTTTCCTAATGCGTATGTCACTCATCAAGTTTTGTTTCTTTGCGGCCTTTTGGTAGGCCTCTCCAAATTGACCAAACAGCAGCAGATCTAGGCCATCCTCGTATTCTCGTTGAGATAGACATCACAAAAAAAATCCCAAAGAGGTTTGGATTGGCTCAAAAATTTGGATATAGTAAAAGTTAAATTCAAAATTTTCTGTCTTTCTCCTTTGCAAGATTCAGACACGACCACTCGGAATGTTTTGTGCTTCATCCTAATCTCGAAAAAAATTCAGCATACTACCATTAATGGGCGGGAAAACCACTTCTAGCATATGTGCCTAAAGATACTCAAAAGAACCTCTCCTTCCCACACCTCCCTGATTTGTCTAGTGGAAAACACTCACCTTGCTTAAACGCACATTGAGGGGTGTGGCGATACCAATGACAATTTACCTAACCTCACCCCCTTTTAATAATGGTTTTTAGCTCTTTCGCATTTAAATCTAAATCAATGGTAGCCTTATATTGGACACTAAACAATTTGAATGAGAATCATATAATGGACCAAAACAATGATGAACCATCTTGGAGCATATTGAGAAAGATATTGGTATTACTGGTAGAACTTTCCCATCTATTCCCCTTGGTGATAATCAACAATTGAACCCAATTTCACTCTATCAGATAAGAAGGTGAAATCCTCTCCTAAAACATTGATAGATCCTTATTATTAGGAACTCAAAAATCAATCTCTTTTAGATGGAGATAATTTGGAATCGATAAACTTTTTCAAATTGTTAAATAAAAATCCCCAAAGCAAAATTTAATAATAACCGCTAGAACCGCTCTTCTTCCACCCCAAAAAATGTGTCAATTTTTTTCACTTCTTTCCTCTCTTTCCTTTCTCTCTTCAATCTTAATAATTAAATTTGGTACTTTTGGCACAACTCCTTTAATATTAATCATTCTTTGGAGGAAGTTATCTACTTTGATGGGCTTAGATTTTTTACTAACTCAACGACTTTTCTCGACAATATGGCTTGGAGCATTCTTACTAACTATGTTGACTCTAGCATCATTAGTGTGCATTATCTTTGGTTGATTTATTTTGATGATTATAGTATTTTTTTGGCTAATGCTTACATTCCTTGAGACTCTTTACTCTTAAAGGCCTTATTCATAAAGGTTCCATCACTCATCTTTGAAAGGATTTTTGGTTGGTTGTTGGGCTCCACTTCTCATGCTATCCGCTTGTATAATGTCTAACCTCGGATGCTTTCTGCAGGAAGAAATTGTAATCTCGGTCTCTTTTAATGGTTATTTTGTCAAATCCTTATACTAGAATGGATTAGGTTTAATTGCTTTTGGGTTTTGGAGGTTTGCCATGGTTGTTTGTTGATTTGTTTGTTGATTTGGTTTTTTCATCATGGGTTGGCTGCTTTTTTCTCTGCTTGCTCCCGATTTTCCTCTTTGTCTTTTGCCATCTTCTACTCTGTAGCAAGTTACGGTTTTGGACCTTTATTTTCTTAAAATTCACGATTGGCAATGATGTCCTCTGGAAGCATCTTCTTATTTTATATTCTAGTGGCTTACAATGTTGCATTAGTTGCC
Source organism: Cymbidium sinense (assembly GCA_021442155.1). Classification (NCBI taxonomy): domain Eukaryota; kingdom Viridiplantae; phylum Streptophyta; class Magnoliopsida; order Asparagales; family Orchidaceae; genus Cymbidium; species Cymbidium sinense. The sequence continues at coordinate 25,507,866 of CM038221.1, read as the reverse complement.
CTCATGGAGTGACTTGCTAATTGCGGTTATTTTTTATTTGCTTGTTTGCTCATTTGGTGGTAGTGAATCATATTTACTCATTGTTTATATTGTAATCGCATCTAATGGTTTTGTGTTGTTACCTTCTTGGATTGGAGTGTCATTTTACGTTTAAGTATTATAGTCGATGTTACTTGATGTCTTAAGATTTTGGATGTTTGTGGATTTGGCTTATCTCGATTAGTTGCCTGCATCTTGTAACCTCATATAGTATCCCTTTTCTTTACTTCTAATATTGTGCATCCTGTACTACTCAATTGCTCTAGAGCTTAACTTTATGGTTTGTATACTCTCAATGATTGTTATTATGGAAAGCCTTGGGGTATTTCTCCAAGGATTGTTGGGATAGTGTTGCTCTTGTTATGAATGTTCCTTATGTGGTAACCTATTTTCATTTTCAGATTTGTCTTCGTCTTTGACATTATCCTTTATCTCTTAATCTGCGTCCTTTAATGCTATAAGTTCTATGATAATTTAGGTTTGGACTTTCGATTTACCTTTCATTGGTGGTTTCTTAACCCCAATGCATGAGGACTAATTTGTTTGCTCTTAGGACTACTATTGAACTTTATTGTTCTTTTTTATTGCTTATTTTCGATTGGGATATCCCATCTCTACACTAATATCTCTTTGCGGAATGGAATTGTGTTATTCTTTTCAATATTAGTCTACATTTGGTTTTGCTTCCCATGATGTGAGTTTGGAGTTTTCAAGGGATTATCATTATGCATCTGTTGGGATTGTGGGCACTGCTTACTCTGATGGAAAATCCTTGAACTTATTCAATTTCTTCTATATATCCTTCTTAGTAATATTTCCTTTTCTTTATGGGAGTGTTAACAGTATTGTCCATCTTTTGGATGTTGTTGCTTTTCCTTGTTGTTGTTCTCCCATCCTATGCTATGATTGGAATATGTACAACTTGAAGCACATTCCTTTGTTATGCTTGGAATTAATCAATGATTTATCTTATATGAATAATTGGGTCATTAACAAACCTTGGTTATTATTATTACGGCTGAAATTATGATGAATAAGCATCCATTCGACGATTTCTCCTTGGATAGGCTTATGGTGGGAGATATTCATTATCCTATATGTTTATGGGTGGAATCTTGGCGGTTGTTGGTTTTAACTACCTTGTTGGTTGGTACTGGATCAATACCCACCTTACTCCGTGCTTTGGATTACTTGGTTCAAGTCTCTATTGATGTTGCTGATTGCTTGGTTGTTTTTGCTTTGAATCACCTTCCCGGTCTGTTTTATGCTTATCATTGGAATTCATTGATCTACATTTTCTGCTATTGTTTACTTCATCCTTTTTCTGTCAAACTTTGGATTATTCTGGATGAGTGGCAACATGGCGAGTTAACTGGTTTTTGCTGTTTTGGTTGTCTCTTGTCTTGGAGATTTATCTTTTTGTTTTCCCTTGTCTCCTCAGTTGGCTCTTTCTTTGTTGGTTGTAGTTTTTTGGTTCCATGCAAAGATGTTCTATGAGATTTTGCCTTTTCTTTGTCTTGTTCTTTGGATTGATTGTCGGCTTTGGATTGTGTGGATTCTAATGTGGATCCTAATTTGTATTTCTGTTGCACTATTTATTTGTTGTTGGCTGTTTCTCTGCCCTTGCTATTTCTATCTGTATTGCTCATTATCCAGATCACACTTTATGTTATTTCTATTTCCAATGGGACGAATGGCTTGCTCTATCTTTTGTCTTGGGAATTTATCTGAATGCATTCTTTATGCGACACTTTCGTCTTGGTTTTGGCTTTCTTGGTCTTTCTAGTCCTTTCCTCTTGGTTATATTCTCTTGTATTTTACGGATTCTCATATGGAAATTATTTGGCCTCCCAGTTTTCCTAATCTGGGACAGGTCAGCTTAGTGCATACTCCTTGGAATATGATCTCCATCAATAAAGGGTGGTATTATGAACTGTCTCTGTCTTTTCCTGTTTATGGTTTAATTCACTGGATTTTGCTGACATGTTTATTGGCTATTTCTTGGGTTTCGGTTTCTTGCCTTCCTTTACTATTGTTTTACCTATTGAATTGGATCTAATCAGGTTTGCACCAATCAATGCATTATATTGATGGGGCACTTTTTTACGGACCTTACATCTACCCCTGCTATACTTACTGATTCATTTATTTACCTTATAATCGGGATGGTGTCTTTTAAGGACCCATTGACTTGCTTCACAGGATTTCAGCAGGCTATTTCTGCTACTGTTTTCCAGTGGATAGTTTCTTTGTCGATCTATTGCATATGCATATATATGATTTTGTTTAGGTTTGCAGGTAATAAAGCTCACATGATTATCAACAATTGGGTACTCCCTTCTCACAGGTTTGTCGGCTATGATGATCGTGATGTTCTCACCTTCTTGTTGGTAGTAGCTCTTGTGATGTAACCCTTCTCTTGAAGTTTGGATGCTCATACTTGCATCACGCAACATGTGATTGAGCGAGCCTTCTCTCTCACATTTCCTTATCATACTCTTATTACATTGTTTCCTTACCTTTTTTGTCTCATTAACTGTTCTAATCTCTCTCTCTATCACTTTTGTGTTTCTCCCTTTTATCTTGCGGTTTGCTCCATATTACCAAGCACTTTTACAACCATCGAGCTTTGGACTTATCTTTTCTTTAGCTTATTATGTTAATCATCTTCATCTTTTGTTTGCATTATGTTTTCTTTTGCTCGGATGTACTTAGTTGGGGATTTACTCCTTGGTGATTGTAGCTCTTTGGCAGTAGTTTGAGTTTATCCCTTTAAGGACCTTGCTTTTTTGTGGCTCTGTATAATGGGGTTTCTAAAAAAAAAAACTGTGGTTATCCATAATGATCATGAAGATATTAGAATCAAGTCTCTCTCCCTCTAAAGGCATGAATCCCAAGGCTACTGTCCAAAATCTTAAACCAATGACTACCCTCCTTTCTCTATGTTAACAACAATCATTCTTGTAGCCTAATCCAATGTATCAACTACAATTGGTATGAGATAGAGAACTAGTGATCAATTATTGTCTTCTCTAATTTATCATGATAAAAATTTATTGTTTAAATAGAAAGAAAAGGGAAAAACATCACCCTCAAGGTATTCCATAAGAAGCCTTAAATCCTTATCCTAATATGTTCTTATCAATTCCATAAACCACCCATACCTCAATATCCAAATTAGAGCTGAAGTTCCAACCTACAAAAAAAATTGTCATGTAGAAATTATAGATTGGGAGGATATTGTTGGTGATTCTATGAAGCCTAACAATACTATCACTATAAGGAGAGATTTAAGAAAATTTAAGATCTCGTTAGTATGCAAGAAGAGATGGCTGCAATGATATTGCCACTAAATTTCTTGTTATTAAGATGGCACCACGAACATCTTCACCACCATTTACTATAAAAAAAGGAGAAACATCTCATAGAAAACAGAAAAATGCAAAGGATAATCCATCAATAACAAAAAAGAATATTAAAAAGAAAAGAAGAAAATCATCTTTCCTTGAAGGTAGAAGAAAAGTTGGAGTTGTCTTACTTTGATGAAATAATCGAAGCTAAGCCAGATCATTGTTTAAAATAGCACACTTTGAGGCATGCCTCTGCACATTTCCACGCCAAGTGCCTGCCTCGTACTGCAGCGGGTGAGACATGCACTTATTACTATTAAGGCACGCCTCACCGCAATTTTGGTGAGATGCACACCTCACCAATTAGGGTTAATTTCCCCCAGCCAACCCCACTAGCCCACCTATTCAAAATCTAACTCCTTACCTAGTCACCTCATAATCGAACCAAGAGGCAAGAGCCTCACCTTCCCTATGCATGTCCAATCTCCCTCGCAGCCTTTCATCACTTTCAGCCACATCATTTGCCCCTATTGGCGTCGCCAGCACTTGCATACATATCTTTGTTTTTTTTTTCCTCCATTAAGGTTAAGTAATCTTCCTCTTTTTTATAATTTTATTTTTTGTTACTTTGTTAGGATTTTTCTTGCATCTCGTTGTTAATATCTTTAATTTAGAACTCTTTTTAAGGTTTTACAACATCTTTATAACATGATAGTGTGGAAATATGATAATATTTATTATCCCAAAAGAAACATATATCCATTTATGAAGAAGCGGAAAATCAAATCATCTTCTGAGAAAAAATCATAATCGTATGACGTTCGTTTCATCACAAAATTAAAGACATTTTTTAATAAATGTAAACATTCATAAGCTGCGGTTTTACTTGAATCTTCTTTTTCAGCTTCCTTCCTTAATTGAAATTCCATAAAATAAAATATTAAATGTTAAAATGACTTAATATATTAAATGATTATCATACTTAAAATGATTAATTTAATTAACGTCTTATAGATAAATTTTATTCTCATTTAGTGTTTAGCATTTAAAATGATTTTTTTATCTAATTAACGATAATATAATTTAGCATAGGTTCAAAGTTTTATTAAATTTGAAATCATATTTCATATGTGAGGGTTTAATACTTAAATTACTTAACTTTGATTCATCACATATTCCCAATTCATTTCTAAATTTATAAACCCTAAGTCAAAATTATGAATCTAAATTAAAGATTTGAGATACTAATATTAACATAAATTTCAATTAAAATAACTATATATCTTATTTACTTACTTACTCTCCTCTCGACTTATGCCTAAGACCTGCGTTGGCTAAGTCCGCCGCTCGACTCCCTCTGCATGCAGGAGGGTTCATTTACCGCAGGCTCCTCCTCCTCTCTCGGTGTCGAAACTCAGGTGACCCAGGCGGCGGTAGAGCCTCACTTTGCTAGGGCATCAACTCCTTCCCCAACACCATAAGATTCAAAATCTCCTTCTTCTCCTTTCACCGATCACGGCCTTGCGTCGGCATTCATATAAGTGAGTCACTTCAATCTCCTTCTTTCTTTCCCTCTCTTCTCTCTCGTTTTTGGAAGTTCGATTTGACACTTCGATTTTTTTTTTCTATCTGCTAAGGTTGGTTTTTTTTTTGAATTTGTTATTCAATCTCTCCTCTTATAAAATTTTAATTTAAATTAAATGACAATAATGAAATAAATATACCTTTAATTAAACAATTAAGATAAAGTTCTGATTTGATTCCTTCTCATTTATATCGATCCATGTTTCCACTGATACACACAAATGGAATTTCCATTCGAGATGTAATATCATGTCATAATTGTTTTTCCTCAAATGTGAGATCCGGTTGAATATCAATAGGATCCACAATAAATTTATTTTCTTCATCATTATACTTTCATGAAAGAAATATGAAATACATAATCGGCCTTTGCAGAAGGTAGCCGTCTTTAAGTTATTTTCTGTTCTTTCCAATATTTCATATATATATAATAATATAGCGTTAAACTTTCTAACTTTACCAAATCGTTTTATACCTTTCATAATAAGAAATCTACAATACAAAACTCTACTTGAGATGTTTAGCATCATAATATTTCTCTCTTTATCTTGAGCGACTTTTAATCATCGCGAATCAATTGGATCTTTTTAAATCTACTACTTACATGCATGATTCTTCTTTCACCCTTCATAAAGCGGTTATTTCCTTCATCATCTGATCTTCGTGGAGTATACCAATACTCTTGAAACTATTGTAGGAAAACTCAATCAAAGACAAATGAATTTCCCAATTTTCTAAAATCAGGATCTAGTCAAAAAAATCTTTAAGTGTTTGAATTATTCTCTTCTGCCATCGGTTTGAGAATGGAATCGATCTTGAAAGTAACTAGTCTAAAGTTTTTGATTTTTTTTCCACAATCTAGATGTAAATCGATCTCGATCGGACACTATAGATTTTTGGGATACCATGTAACTTCCGCGATTTAAACATACTTGCTAACTTTTAAGATCAGTTGTTTGATAGGTATAAAGTAATTTCAACATATCAATAATGACCCAAATAGATCGACACTTCGTTACAGGTAAACTAAAATCCATGCAATATCATCCCATTTTCACTCCGGGTATTGGCAGCATAAAAAGCACGATGTTGCTTTTATATGACATGATTGACATTTATAGACAAATTTACACTTCTTTTCATTCGACAAAATATTTTTTTAAGATCTTGATACATTTCTTCTTCTAGATGAATTGTATAATTTGAATGATGTCATGCATATGTCTTTTCTCAAATCTCCGATATCTCTGGCTACTGTAATCTTGATTCCTCTTCATCGATTTCAAAATCTTACCTGCTCTTTTCCAAATCTAAAATTTTAGAAAAAGTCATCATCAAGGTAAAAGCATCATGTATTCTATCTTTCAAATTTGATTGTATAGTCATTTGATTTAATAATGAAGCATGATCATCTATAGATTTAATAATTGAAATTTCCAATTTTTCTAAATCTTTAATCAACTCCTCCTATGAGATCACCAAATAAACTACCAGATATTTTTCTAAGCATCGGAACATATTTGCCTTCCCTGGATGATATTGAATATCCAAATCATAATCCTTAATGAGTTCCAACCATCTCCTTTCTTAAATTTAGCTCCTTAGTAAAGATGTATTTGGCTTTGATGATCAGAAAACCTTCTTTCATATAATGTCAATAAATTTTTAATGCAAATCTACTAAGCTATAGATCGTGGGTTGGATAATGATTTTTAATTCTTTAAAACATGCAATCATTTCTTATTCTGCGTAAACATCGATCTTGATGCACTATAAATTTGAATCATCTTCGATGTTAATATTTATTAAATATTAACTTCCATTTTGAAAAGCCTCTTTTCGATTGATCGAATTCAAACTTGGCGCTTTTGAGTTAGTTCGATAGTGGCATGTGATCACTGAAAACTCTTTACGAATCTCATACAATATCCACCGCCCAGAACTTCGACTTACGTGATAATGGTTGGTGGGTCATTCATATTCTTTCGATTTTACTCGATCCATTGAAACACCTTCTATTAATCATGTGCCCCAAGAATATGATGTTATTTAACCAAAATTCACACTTTGAAAATTTTCTCTGATTCATTTTATTTCGAGCTTTTCAAAATAATGTGGAGATGATTTTCATTAATGTTTTTAATAAATTAGAATGTCATATGAATACATCACAAATGAATCTAAAAGAGTTTAAAGATTATTCATGAGATTCATAAAGGCATTTGAGCATTGTTAAGCCATATCACACTCATGTACTCATCTTATCTTGAATGCAATCTTTGATATATCTTCTCTTTGATCCCATGATAACGATCTTAATCTTTGAAAATCAAATTTCCAGTTAGTCAAAAGATCATCAATTGACAAAGGGATATTTATTCTTCAATGTAAGTTTGTTAAGTCTCATAATCGATGCATGGCTTAAGCTCTCATCTTTCTTCTTCAAATAATCTAGAGCTCCCAAGGAGATGTCTTTAAATTCCTTCTCAACAATTCTTGTAGCTGATTCTTCAACTCTTATAATTCTTTGATCGTCATTCTATATGATACTTTTATCTCTCTGACTGGAGGTAAACCTGGTAAATCATCCAAAAAGACTTTCGGATACTCCTTTACTAACATCGGTGACTTAAGCAAGAAAACCTTCATAACCTTTTCTTTAGCGTCTTTGAACTTTAAGCAAGACCATCATGTAATACTCCATTATCTCCTAATTTGAATTATTCTTCTCCAAGAATATTGAATTTGATTATATTTTTACAACAATTTATAGTAGCATAATGTTTAGATAGTCAATCTATTCCTAAAATCACATCAATCAATATAATCGCATGCAAACCTCTTCATAAAATTCTCTTCCTAATGGCTCTTTGATTATGATTATACTTATGTCCCTAAATATAAAATCTAACTCGATACTCTTGTCACTGCGAAGCTGGAATATCACACATCGGACGGATAAAGAAAAACTTACATGCTTTAATTTTTAATAAAATCTGTCGTATAAAACCATGTGACAAATAATTTAACAATTTGTTCATATATATCTTAACAAAGTTCACAGAAATATACTTTAAAACTCGATATAATTGGCGTAATTACCATCTCCCAAGTCCTCTACGACGATAAATATGACTTTCCTTCTCATTTAATTGGGATGGTTCTAAAAAAATTTATTAACAAATGAATATAATTCTTGGGTGATTATGTTGTTCCTATAAGTAAACAGAAGGTAAACAGTATGCATCTGATTTTGTTGTCACATATACACAAAATAAATTTGCTCAAACAATCAAACATATGTGAGATAGGTATACATAAAATTTTCATATGAACTTTTACTTTTACATTTATCACACGTCTTGAAGTCACCGTCAAAACATTTACCAATACTCATCCAAAGGACAAGTAGATTACATTCTAATTTCAAATCGTTTTTTTCATCATCACGTGCACAAATGCATTCGTGCGTATCTGTAAAGAGGTGAACACTTTCAACATGCGTTTATAGCGTACAATTATCATTTATCGCGTTAATTCATAACTAATAGTAAATCGGTTCTTTATAATGATGCGTGACGATATGATCTAACATTCAGTTATTATCCACGTAAGAAATAGTAACTATATCACAATTTATGAAGAAGCGAAAATCATCACAACTTATGATACAGAAAAGTCATAATCATATGAACGTGCATTTTATCACGAGAAATTAAAACATTTTATCATAAATGTAAGAATAATTACTCTTTTTAACTTGCTTCTCTTGAATCTTCTTTCCTTTAACGCTTCGAAATTCTATAAAATAAAATATTAAGTGTTAAAGTGACTTATTCCATTAAATGATTATCATACTTAAAATGATTCTAATTTAATTAACGTCTTATAGATAAATTTTATTCTCATTTAGTGTTTAGCATTTCTTAAAATGATTGTTTTATCTAATTAACGATAATATAACTTAGCATAGGTTCAAAGTTTTATTAAATTTGAAATCATATTTCATATGTGAGAGTTTAATACTTAAATTACTTAACTTTGATTCATCATACATATTCCTAATTTACATTTCGAAATTTATAAACCTAAGTCAAAATTATAAACCCTAAATTAAAAGATTTGAGATACTAATATTAACATAAAATTTCAATTAAAATAACTATATATCTTATTTACTTACTTACCTCTCCTCTCGACTTATGCCAAGACTGCGTGCGGTCACAGTCACGCCGACGACCGGCTCCCTCACTTCAGAGCTCCATTCGCCGCAGCTCTCTCCTCTCTCGTCGGCTCAGCTCCAGTGACCCAAAGGCGGATAAGCGCCACTTTCGGTACGCGAACTCCTTCCTCGGTCGACGACATCTGCAAGATTCAAAATCTCCTTCTCCTTTGTGACGCGACGTGATGCAGTGGACACAAAGTGAGTCACTACAATCTCTCTCTTTCTCCCTCTCTTCCTCTCTGCATGCTTTTGGAAGTTCGTTTAAACCACCGAGAGCAGCCCCGATTTTTTTTCTATCTACGCTAAGCAGTCGGTTATTTTTTTTATTTTTTCTTTTGATTTGGTTATTACACTTCTCTACTTTGGGATGTAATGGTGAATGTTCAGGAGGAGGACAATGACCTCGTTCTGTGCAAAAAAGTCATGGTAATTAGGTTGGCAAGAATCACATCCGTGAAAGAGTGGAGAGATATCTCGCCAAAGTAGGACTCATTCTTATCAGATGACCTAGTTATTCTTAATATCATCTCAAAGTTCTTCGTTGTGGCAATTAAGATGATGAGTGTTCACGCATCGATGGAAGGCAATAATGGGCACTCGTCAGCTCCTCAAATTATCTCCCTTGACTCCCTAGGTAGTCCTGAAAAGATGGTTCATCTTATTGTGGGTGAGCTATTAGGTCATCATCCAGGTGACGAGGAAGTTTGTTTGCTCCAACAACAGCTTCCTTTTTTGATGATCTTTCCCTTAACTAATCGCTTCATTGAAATCCTCTTACTTTATTTGATGAAATCATTTATCGTCATGTAGAGGCGACTCGAACTCTTTCGTGTATTGACTAGGCAACCGCAAGTCTCCCCTTGAGATAGGATTGTCATCCTCCGCGAGCAACAATTGTGGCACTAGATCTGTCATCCGCTAGGGTGATTAGCCTCACTTTGGCGATTATCAAGGAAATGTTGGCAAGTTTCCCTACTTCGATTCGCCGAGATAGCAGTAAGTCAGAAAGAAATGAGTTCTCTCACCCAGAGGAGGGAAATACTAAAAGAGAACCTCAGGCGCTCTATTACCCCGCCAAACTCATTGCCTTGTAAAGGAGGATCGTTCTGTTTGAGGAAGGCACAAACTCGCCGAGACAAGAGTCGAGTGAGTTGCAGATGATGCTGGAAGCCGAGTTGCAACAATGGCAAGCCGTGGGGGTGGAGACCCAAAGGAGGTTGGCAACCATGAAAGCTAAGTTGTCTCGCTTCGACACTCTATTGGATCGAGTGGATCTTCTCTTTTTATAACAAGTGTCAATTTCATGTTTGATTATCTATATAATAAAGGAGCACTCATTGAGGAATGGCACTTAGACCACATTATGAAGCAATTTAAAAAACAATGCAAAAAAAGAGATTTAGCAAGTGTAATGTAATTATTACTTTTTATTACAATAAAAATGTGTTTGTGAAAAAAAAATACTCGTGTCTTCGTACTCGTCTTTTTGTTGAGTCCTTTATGTACCTATTATGGATGTGAGTAGATGTCCTTAACTAGAAAATTTTCTAGTCTTATACTTATAAATTAATGAAAAGTGAGATACAAAGTTATAGCTTATCTTTAACATAAAATTTTTTCAGATCTCTAGCGGTCCAAGTACGTGGTACATCATGCCTAAATGAGTTAACATTTGGTATGTTTTTGGTCCAACCTATTTTTTGACGATGTAAGAATCATATCATGAATGGGTGAGTTTACCAAATACGATTTGTCGAACCGCTGCATCTACTTTCTTAAGTATTTTATCAATAGTCTTAAAATGTTTTTCTTTGACGTGATGATCGTAATACTTTGCCATTCGCCTCTTCATTTATTTATGCCTCAACGATGCTTTGACCCTCAATTCTTCAAGAATGTCAACTATGTCTTCCATGGCCTCAGCATTTGCCTTCTCTCACTCGCGGTATTTTCATCAAACGTTTCAGACAACAAAAACTCTTTGACAACAAAGTTCATACTCAACTGGCAGTATTGCTCTCGTTTAGTGTGATAGCATGAATGGCATTGTCTAATTATAGTGGTTGGAGTCGTCCTAAAAGCCTATAGCATGATGGTTAATACATCTACCCATTTCGTTTTAGCATCTTCTGCCTTCTTCTTCAATAAGTTGAAGATCTTCTTATTTGCCGCTTCTACTTGGGCATTGCTTTGAGGGTGGTGTACCGAAGTGAATTTTAGCAAAATTCCTTAAGACTCAGAATTCCCTCAGTCGTCTATCAGTAAATTGTAGTCCATTATCAACATTTATAGCCTATACATGCAAATGATCGTCTATCAGTAAATTATTTTGATGAGTGATTTTGCTTCGATCCACTTGTTAAAATAATCAATGTGATGAGTATGAACTTTCTTTATTCGTTGGCTATTGGTACCAATTAGAACTATTCTATAAATGGCAGAGGGCTAGGGGCTTGAAACAAGTTGTGGCATTTGTTACTATAGATGCGAGAATTTTTTACATTATTCACATAATTTAGCGAATTCTTTTGCATCCTTCCTTGTGTGAGCTAGAAGCATCCTCATCGCAGGATTCTATCAGTGAATATCCTTCCTCCAGAGTGACTTTCACACTCGCCAGAGTGTATCACCTCAAGCACCTTTCTCTATTCACTTTCCAATACACATCTCAAATTAAGTGAAGTTGTTGAACTTCGAAATAGTTCGCCTCTGAATGATAAATACTGGGCAATTGTGATCTAAAATCTTCTCGGATCTTTAGTTTCCCTTTCAATCTATACAGTCTGTAAGTATTTTTTGATCGAAACGATCCAGCTTTATAAGTCTCATATTCCATCTACATTGATTCCTCGTCCTCTATTGTCGGTTGGGCGAGTTGAATAATAGAGTGTTCCCCGAGTTCACTTGCACTAAATAGTAAAATTGGCGAGTTGATTTTCCTATCTGGATATTTGCTCGATTTCGAAGTACTCCAATCTTCGGATTTCTACCTTCACTTTGAGTAAATATCTTCGTAATGACTCGTCCCTGATTTCATAATCTCCATTGGCTTATCTCAATATAAGTTTCAAGTTCGAGTAAACTATGTAATGCACCGAGCCTTTGGGTAAATTACAATTTGGCAAATAGAATTTCGTATTCAGATTGGTTGTTCGTTGATTTGAATTAAACTTAAACGACCGTGTTATAGTGATCTCTACTAGACTTTTAGTATAATACCTGCACCCATGCCTTATTCACCTGCGCCATCTACATACAATTTTCGTAAAGGTTTTGGGTAAACTGAGCCAATATGCGAACCACTAAAATCTATAAATAAATTAACGAGAGCTTGAGCTTTAATCACCATTCCTAACGAGTATGATATGTCAAATTCCTTTAATTTTGTCGACCGTTTTAACAATCTTCCTGAGTGATATGGCTTGCCATAACAGACTTGAGCAAATTGTCAGTAACGACTTGGATCGAGCATGCTTGGAAGTATGGTCATAGTCGTCATGCTAAAAAAATAAGCACAAGTGCGAATTTTTTCATGATGGGATAATGTATCTCGGCACCTCACAGTGATTTACTATGGTCGTAATCGTCATGCTAAAAAAATAAGCACAAGTGCGAATTTTTTCATGATGGGGTAATGTATCTCGGCACCTCGCATTGATTTACTAACATAGTAAATGGGTCATTGCTTACTACTATCTTCTCTAATAAGAATAGAACTAATCGAGTCTTCTCCAACTCCTAAGAACAACAACAAGGCTTCACCCTCTTTTGGGCTTTGTTGTAAAGGAGGCAATGCGAGTAAACTTTTTAAGTCATAAAAGACCATCTTACACTCTGGAATCAATTCAAACATTTTCACACCTCTAAGTATTTTAAAGAACGAAGGATTCATGTAGCCGACCCCACCTAGTGGGATTTAAGGCTTGTTGTTGTTGTTGTTGTTGTTATAAGTATTTTAAAGAATGACAAGCACAATTCTCCTACTTTTGAGATGAATCGATTTAATACGGCGACTAGCCTTGTGAGTCGCTGAATTTCTTACGTCGTTTTGGGCGAAAACATGTCGATTGTGGCTTTTATTTTATTGTGGTTGACTTTTATACCTTAGAGGGTGATTAGGAATCCTAAGAACTTTATTGACCCTGCACATAAAGCTATAAATGAACTGAGCATTCTACAAGCTACTCATGGCTTAGCTCAATTAGAGTTTGTTTGATTAACAAATCAAACAAGCTTGAACACTATTGTTAATACTCGATTGGTAATGAACAAGTTTGGACATCTTGTTGTTCAGTTCATTTATGTCCATGAATAATATCATTTAAAGCTTGTGAACAAGCTCATTAAAAAGCTCAATTAAAGCTTGTTTGTGAATAGTATTATTTAAATTTTTATTTTTTTTAAGGCTTAATAAGCTTTAATTGATACAACTCATGCATACTTCTCAACAAGCTGTTCACGAACAAGCTTGATTAAGGCTTGTTTATTTCATTAAACAACTTGTTCGTTAATAGGCTCGATAATCCAATTTGAATTGAGCTCATGAACAAACTCGAATTGATCTCGAGTTTAATAATGGTAAACAAGCTCAAGCTTGAACACCATCCTAAAAAGCTCAAATTGAGCTCGAGCTCGATAATAGTAAACAAGCTTGAACTCGAACACACACATGCTCGACTCGGCTTGTTTGCAACCCTACCTGCACCAAAGGTGCACTTCAAAAGATTAAGGCGCATATTATATTTTTTTAGAGTGACGAAAGTCTCTTTAAGATCCTAAATGTGTTGCTCAGACAACTTGCTCTTAAATAGCAAGTCGTTAACATAAAGTTTCACATTTCTTCCTTTTTTGCTTTTGGAATACTCAATCTATCAATCTCTGATAGGTTGATCCCACATTCTTCAATCTGAAGAGCATTTCGCTATCGCAATAGTCCTTCCTCAATGATAAATGTCATCTTCGTCGATAAGATCATGTTATATCTTACCTAACCAAGTCTTCTTACGTCTACCTCCACCTTTCTTAACATAGGTCAAATCAAATACATCAACTCTCTTAACTAGGTCATCGGAAGGTCTACATTTTATGTGGCCAAGTACATCAACTCTCTTAACTAAGGTCTACATTTTCTGCCGCTAGAGCTGCTCCAACATTTTCACATATATATTTATTTTGCATTATGTTTTCAAGTATAAAGCCACTTATCCACCTGAGCATTCTCATCTTTACAACACTAAACATCATTTTATGCTACTCTTTTATTGGCCAACATTTTGCATCATAAATCATTATAGATCTTAACACCATCTTATATAATTTTATCTTAAGTCTAAGCAATACTTTTCTATCACATAATAAGCAAGATGTATTCTTCCACTTAACAATTCAGCTTCAATTCTACTAATAACATCCTCATCTATTTCACTATCATTTTGAACAATCAGTCTAAGATATCTAAAATATTCGCTATTTTTAATGACTTTATCACCCAATGTCACAACCCCACTAGGTCTTTTACAACTAAAATTGCATTCCATATATTCGGTTTTGGATCTATTTAGACCATTAGACTCTATGGATAACCTCCATAAATCAAATTTCTCTTGAACTCCCTCTCTAGTCTTATCATCAAGAAGAATACAATCAACACAAAAACATACACCAAGTTACATCCTCCTATAAATGTCTAGTAAGACCATCCATAACTAAAGCCAAAAGATATGGACTTAAAGCTAATCATTAATGTAATACAGCTAAAATAGGAAAATACTTGATAAATCCTCCTATTTGAACACAAGTAGCAACTCCAATAAATATATCCTTAACGACTCCAATATAAGTAATATTAACTCTTTTCTTTTCTAAAATTCTCTAAAGCACTTCTCTTAAAACTTTATCATATGCTTTCTCTAAATAAACAAATATCATATGTAGATCCTCATTCCTCTCTATATTCTCCATCAAATCTCTCAACAAATGTATAGCATCCATAGTAGACTCATCCGACCTGAAACTAAATTGATTTTGAGAAACTTTTGTATCGCATCATAACCTATGTTCAATTACTCTCTCCTATATTTTTAATCTATGACGCATTAACTTAATTCCTCTATAATTGCACTCTTGTGCATCACCTTTATTCTAAGAAAATGGAATTAATTAACTCTTTCTCTAGTAATTAGGCATCTTTTTAATCTTTAAAATAATATTAAAAAGAATAGTGAACCAAGAAATCCCTTGATCTCCTAAGCATTTTCACACTGCTATTGGAATATTATCAGGTTCTGCTTTTCCAAACTTCATTTTCTTTAAAGTCTCTTCAACTTCCATTGTACTACTACAGTGATAAAAATAATTTTTTTTTCATTTAAAATTCTAAGATCACTAAACTTAATCGTATTCTGACAACCTGCATTGAAAAATTATCAAAATATTCCGTCCATCTATGTTGAATATCCTCTTCTGAGAAAAGCATTCTATGATTTTCATCCTCAATGCACTTAATCTAAATCTTTATTTCTCTTATCTCTTTGTTTGGCTAACATACATCTTTTATCTCTTTCATATCCAATCTATTATATAAATTATTAAATATTAAATTCTATGCATCACATATTGCTTTCTTAGCAAGGGTAGAACTAGTCTATGCTCTCAGTAGAGGTAAATTTTCATGTTAGGGCAAAAGTGAGGGCAAAAATAGTTTTTAGAATGGGCAAATGACTAAATTGATTATCTCATATAAGAAAAATTATAAAGTTCAGGAGGGAGTGTATCTGATTCCGCCCCTATTTCTTATAATCACTACGTGTCACTTTATATCTTTCTCAATTCTCCAAGCTTTTACATCTAAACCAAATTTTATAACAATTTTTTTTTATATATTTTCTTGCACATTTTGACTCCACCGCCAACTATTTTTATTAAAATGAGATTTTCTTTTTTATTTTTCAATCATATTTTTTTAAACTTATTTAATCTCACTTGTTATATTTTTTCACATAACATTAAATTCTTCATAAGCATCTCAAATCTCAAATCCTAAAGTCTTATAGCTTACTCTTAAAAATATTTTTATTAATGATCTTTAAAAATCCCCATCTAATCTTAGGATAATTTGTTAATTTATTTTTTATTTTTTAACTCTTAATCTTAAAATCCAAAACTAACAGCCGATATTGGCTACTTAAACCTTCACCCAGAATGATCTTACAATCTTTACAATCTAAACAATATATTTTTATTATCATAAAATAATCAGTTTGCATTTTACTAAGTCCATTTTTATAAGTGATGATATGTTTATCTCTTTTTTAAAAAATAAAATATAAACAATTATAAATCATAAACTAAAGCAAAATTAAATATGATCATACCTTCTTCATTAATTCAAACTGACCCATATCTAAAATCTTTTTTCTACCACTATACCAACATATTGTTTGCAACTAAAAAAAACCCAAAAAGATAAAATATTCGACTCAAGCGTCATTGGTGGTAATCCTAGCGCATATCATCACTAAATTTAAATAATCCAAAAAACACTAACAACTCCCACCGACATTCATCCCCGTCAATGATAGCCACCTAAAGGAGAGAACGGGAGCAGTTAGGAGAGCGGGAATGATTATGGGAAGCATTTTTTTTCATAAAAAGGGGGGAGGGGTGCCCTATTCGCTTCCCTCTCTTTTTCTGGTCGCTCTCTTCTCTCTCTCTACTGTAAACTCCATTCTCTTCTCTCCGTTGCATGCTCTCCTTCTTGCACGAGACAAGATTGAAATCAAGTCATCGCTGATTCCAGGTAAAATTTCAAACGAAAAGTTTTTTTTATATAATTCCTCGCTCCGTAGAAAATTTCTGAAAAATTCCACCATTGATCTTGGATCTGGTGTGAAATAACGATCATCCCACAGTCAATCTTGGATCCGGAGCAAGGGAGAAGAGCGCAATCACGTTAATTACAAAATCTTAAGCATTGCCAAAACAAAATTCTACCAAAATCAAGATTAAATCAAAGTTTAAATACCTAAAATACAAATTTGAAATTTTAAGATCCCCGTCGTCGAACTTGGTTCTAGCGTGAGATGAAAACTCTCCCCTTGTTGATCTTGGATCCAAAACAAGCGAGAAAAATGTGTATTGCACTAAAAAATTTCAAAATCTAGTATTGCTAAATCATTATGCTACCAAAATTTTGTGAAAATCGTCAATTTACACTAGAAAATCTCCTTAGAATAGTCTTCTGACTGGTAGTGTCGCGGCACTAAGCTCTCAAGATTTTGAACCTTCGTCACTCCGCTCCATAGCATCACGACGTTGTGACCAACATCGTGGCGCTGAATCTTGGCGTCGCAGTACTACCTTCTCGGGTTATAAGGCCAACATGTCCACCTATAGCGCCGCAGCGCTATTCTCAAAGTGCCAAGGCGTCACACCAACATCATGGTGTTGAATCTTAGCGCCGCAACACTGTCTTCTCTGATTTTAAGCCCAAGTCCCGCCATCTAGCATTAAGGCACTAAATCCAGTGCCAAGGCATTAATCTTACAACACCAAGGTGCTAACTTTCGAGTGTCGAGGTGCTGACTTTAGAGCGCCGAGGTGCTGACTCCTCAATACATTTTATTTTTTTAAGTTAGAATTTTAATCCAATTAAATTTCTAACTTATAATAAAGATTTAAATTAAAGTTCAAGGGATAGCCAACCAGTATGTGAAATGACAAACATATAATACAAACAACAACAACAACAACAATAACAACAAGCCTTTATCCCACTAAGTGGGGTCGGCTACATGAATCCTTCATCTCTATTGTGTCCTATTATGTGTCAAACTCTCATTTAATTGTATACTAAGGTCATTTTTTTATACATCTTAACCAAGTCTTTTAGATCTACCTCTACCTTTCTTAACATAAGGCAAATCTAATGCATCTTCTGTAATATCCAATTAATATCCAATTAGCTTATTTCCTAATTGCCTAATTAATTTTGTCATCTCAGAATTCGCTGGAGTCTTAAGCATGACGGATGGATAAAAGCCTTCGACGCGCGTATGGCTGGGATCGACCCGTTCATCTATTTCATTCCGATTAGATACAAATTTTACTTGCTTCGTTAGAGTTGGAGCGTGTTGGTGGAATCTGTCGTCAGTCATCATACATTCTGTTAATTGACCCTAGAAGAAGGGTAAGGGGTCATCTGGGGTGTGACATCTTCTCTCCTAACCGGGTCATTGGATGACTGACGCTTTACGTGGCCAAACCATCTAAGGCAACTCTCTTTAATCTTATCTGCCATTAGAGCTACTCCAACTTTTTTCCGAACATACTCATTTTGCATTTTATCTCTAAGAGTAAAGCTACCCATCCACTAGAGCATCCTCACCTCTGCAACACTTAACCTAGTCTTATGCTTCTCTTTTATTGGCCAATATTCTGCACCATAAATCATTACAGGTCTTACCACCATCTTATAAAATTCCCTTAAGTTTAAGCGGTACTTTTTATCACACAACAGGCCAGATGCATTCCTCCACTTCAACCATCTAACTTGAATTTTATCAATAACATCTCTATCTATTTCACCATCATTTTGAACAATAGGGCCTAGATATCTGAATCACTCGCTCTTTTTAATGACTTTTTCACCCAATGTCACAACACAACCATTAGAACTTCTACAACTAAAATTACACTCCATATATTCAATTTTAGATCTACTTAAATGAAAACCTTTAGACTCTAAGAAGGTTGACCTCCATAATTCAAATTTCTCTTGGACTCCCTCTCTAGTCTTATCAACAAGAAGAATTTCATCAGTAAAAAGCATACACCAAGGTACATCTTCCTATGTAAATGCCTAGTAAGAACATCCATAACTAAAGCAAAAAGATAAGGGCTCAAAGCTGATCCTTGATGTAATCCAACTGAAATAGAAAAATATTTTGTCAATCCTCCTTGTATATAGACACAAGTAACAGCTATAGTATACATATCCTTAATGACTTGAATATAACCTATATTAACTCCTTTCTTTTCTAGAACTCTCCAGAGAACATCTCTTGAAACTTTACATAAGCTTTCTCTAAATCAATAAATATCATATGTAGATCCTTCTTACTTTCTCTATACTTCTCCATCAAACCTCTGTATAGCATTCATAGTAGATCTACCATGAAACCAAACTAATTGTGAGAAACTTTTATATCACATCGTAACCTATGCTCTCTCTCCCATAATTTTAATATATGTCACATTAACTTAATTCCTCTATAATTTGCACACTCTTGTTCATCACCTTTATTCTTAAATATAAGAATCAACAAACTCTTTCTCCACTCATCTGGCATCTTTTTAGTCTTTAAAAAAATAATAAAAAGATTTATAAGCCAAAAACTTCCTTGATCTCCTAAACATTTTCACACTTCTATTGAAATATCATCAGGTCCTACTGTTTTTCCACATTTCATTTTCTTTAAAGCTTCTCTAACTTCAAATTTACTAATACGACGATAAAAATAAAATTCTCTATTTTTATTTATGGTATTAAGGTTACTAAAATCAATTGTATTTTCAGATCCTTCATTAAAAAGTTTATCAAAATACCTCATCCACCTATTTTCAATATCCTTTTCTAAGAAATGACAAACATATAATATGAAATAAAATTTTATTGCAAAAATAAAATTTATTACAAAAATGTGCCAAATCAAATTATAAAAGTATAAATAAGAGAGAAATAGAAATATAAATAAAAAGCGAACATTATCCTAGAAGTCGTAGTCCTCTTCTTCTGGCTCCAACAAGGTGCTAACATAAGGATGATAATGAGACGCTACAGAAAAAGGAACTTGATTCAAACCATTATTAAAATTGCAATTTTCAAACATCTGAACAAGTGTTGAATTAAACTTAGCCATGTGAGAAAATTGTTGCTACTGCTCGCCAATTCCAAACATATGAACAAGTGTTGAATTGACCCATTTGATAATCTTTTTTGTTGCCAATTCCTGTTTGTATCGGCTGCTCACCAATCCTTTTTCTTAACTCTAAGACTTCTCTAATTTCTTGGAGTTGCTCATTTAGAGTTTTAAAAAAATTGGATCTAGATTGAGAAGCGCGTGAGTTTCTCCCACCTCCCATTTTGATCTAAACCCTTCAATCATTCTCTTAATCAGGAGAGCCCTTGGATAAGGACTTTTTCATGCAAGTCCCCGATACATCAATCGCAACACATAAAAAATAAATCAAGAGAAGGATGACAATAACCTAGGGTAGTACTATCCTTAAGTATATTACAAATTGAATTATAAATAATCTTTCCTACATGTATAGTAAAGTCTTTTTAAATTGCATAATTCAAAATGGTTCTACCCTTAGTTACCTCACTGATATTACCAGTGGGTATCAACTTGGTGAAAATAAAATAGTGTCAAGCCTTAGCTTCGGCAGTTAAGCCGACGGCAAAAAAGTTGATAATCCTTTCCTCCCGCCATTTTCACGGAACATTGGCATTTCTAATAGTGAGGAAACTAAGAATTTCATCAAAATTAGGATGATTATTGTGATATGAAAAATATTTATCATATACAAAATTCTGCAAATTGCAATATGCATTAATAGAAATACTATCGAAACATACTCATTTCCCCTAGACAAAAACATTATTATCCTAGTGCTCCTTCGCGTTAGCGAAGAACTCTCGCACCACAAGGACGACACAAGTTGTGCTGTCATAGGCAAGACATTACCAACCTCACTCGTTGATAATTCTCTCCATGCTCCCACCCAGATTGTGGAAGCTCCTCTCCATAATGAAATACTTGTGGACGAGAGCATGCTGATACCTTTCCTCTGCTTCCACACTAACAAATCGATCAGCATCACTAGAGGTTGCCCTCTTCTTGCCCTTGTGAAAGTGCTTGAGCAACATATTTGCTATCCTAGAGCTAAGCGAAAGCTGAGAAGAAAAAATGTTGCAAGAACTTCTAAGAGAATAAAGACTTTAGAATGAAATTTTTGCAGCCTAAGGGTCTTATTTATAGACTGGACCCAGTACCAAGACACTGGCCTTTCGATTTCTGAGATGCGGAACCTAGCATCGCGGCGCTCCACATATAGCACCTGGATGCCAGTAAACCGGTCAAAACGGCTACCGTACCCATCAAAAAGATCATTTATGATATTTATTACCATTAATTTCGTAATCGACAAAAAAATAAAACACGCCGACAAAATTCCAAAACCGACACAACATGCTGGTTAAAGTTGTCCTCTTCGTCTACCTCTATCGCCATTTGAACGCTTTTGGTGACATCATGGCGCTACTTTGGCAACGCCTAGGTGCCAATCAACCTACTTTTTGTTATTCTTTATGGCGACGCGGTGGTAAGTTTATAGCGTCGTCCTCTCTGATTTTAAGGTCTATACTTATTACTGGTCGCTAAGTTTACTCGAAGCTAGCGCCGCGCTTATCCGACCAACGTCAACGCTAACACGTGTCGCTTCTCGACATAAGAATAAAAATCAAACATTTATTTATTCACTATGTGAATTTCTAAATCCTGTTTGGTAGTCCAAAGAAATGTAAGTCCAATCTTTTCGTTCACTATGCAAACATCTAAATTTATCTGACTTTCCAATGGATGTAAGCCCAACCCTACATACATTTGCCATGTAAACATAATCTAAAATCTATATGGCATTCCAAAAGATGTAAGTTCAACCCATATATTCGTCATGTGAACAACTCTATAATTCTGTCATTCCATAGGAATGTAAGTCCAATATTTTTACTATACGAACATGTAAATCCTTCTAGCAATCAAAATGGATGCAAGTCCAATCTTTTCATTCGCTATGCAAACATCTAATCTATATGGCATTCCAAAGAGATGTAAGTTCAACCCATATGTTCGTCATACGAACACCTCAATAATTCTGTCATTCCATAGGAATGTAAGTCCAATCTTTTCATTCACCATGCAAACATGTAAATCATTCTAGCATGTTAGTCCAATCTTTTTGTTCGCTATGCGAACATCTAAATCTATCTGGCATTCCAAAGGGCTGAAATTCTAATCTTTCTATTCGCTATGCGAACAGCTAAATTCATCTAGCATTCCAAAGGAATGTAAGTTCAATCTTTCTATTCGCTATGCAAACATCTAAATTTATATGGCATTCCAAAGAGATATAAGTTCAACTCATATGTTTGTCATGAGAACACCTTTATAATTCTGGCATTCCAAAAAAATGTAAATCCAATCTTCTCGTTTGCTATGCGAACATCTAAAC
Source organism: Cymbidium sinense (assembly GCA_021442155.1). NCBI lineage: Eukaryota > Viridiplantae > Streptophyta > Magnoliopsida > Asparagales > Orchidaceae > Cymbidium > Cymbidium sinense. Next base: position 25,485,372 of record CM038221.1, on the reverse strand, counting down.
CTTAGCATTCCAAAGGGATGTAAGTCCAATCTGTTTGTTTGTGACTTGATAAAATTGAATTATTGGACAAATTTATAAATTAAGTTTAGCCTAATTCAATAAATACCAACATCACAAAACCTGCACAAAAACTCTAATCTACTCAAGATATCTAAGACAAGGCAACCCATGGCTGTTAATTAGACTCCCTGGACATTACGGCTAATAGCCTTCTAAAACTAAAATAACGTAGTCCCGGGATGACAGAACCATGGGATCTTGATCGAGACTACCCTCCTTTTTTCCCTTAGATAATCATCCACACCACACTACCAGATACGATTTATACCAGAGATTTATGTTTGTTTTCAATCTTAATCGAGAGTGCTCTCTTACTGAAGTAAGAGGGGATGCTTGCATTCATAGAAAGTAGAACCCAAATCTAAATAAATCCTAATGTAATGTTAAGAGAAATCTAGTTGAATATAAATCAATCTGCCTCATGAAGAACGAACTCCCTAAACATCCATAAAAAGATGACTGAGATTTGCAAATATGCTTTTCTTGAGCGATCACATATCCATTTAAATCTCATCTAATAAATATTTTTTTTCTTCAAGAAGTATTATTTATATTAATCCTTATGAGTCATTTCAAAATTTTTCTTTTGATCATACATCTAAATCCATTTGAAGAGAATAAACGTTTATAATATTAATAATCTTAGTATCAACAATATTCTTTAAAACTATAATTCTATCTCCAATCCTATTAATTTTCACAACATTATCATTCAAATTCTTATTTATAATCACACCTACACTATTTCTAATATGACTCCTACCTAAATACTAAAATTTAAAAACCTAAACTATCAAACTCCTTGACCTTCTCCTCAACCTATTTAGTTTATTGAATATATAAAATATTTATCTTCCTATGAACCATAATATTTATTAATTCCATTAATTTACCAATAAGAGTATCTATATTCCAAATTTCTATCCTAATTTTAGTTCCATGGACTAACTTATTTGCCCGCATTCATCATAACCTCCACTATTCCACTTTTATAGCGGGCCTTTTCCACTAACTCATATTATAGGATTCATGTCAGCAGTACTTTTGCACTGCCTTTCCACTTGCCACATATTCCCAAACAATATGTGATAACATACACCTACCTTTGCTCAAAAAAGGGAGGCATGGGAAGACTTGCTTGAAAGACAAAAAATGACATTTTGAAGATATAATAGAAAATAAAAACTACTTGGATACTTACGTATAATACATACCTGAGTGAATAAACACACCTTATGATGTTCCATAGACTGATTTGATTGAGAACACCAACTATCCAACCAACAACCTGTCGTGTTAATCCTGTATGGTCATCGCAATCTGCAAAGTTTAAACTTTGAATGCATATAAATGTAAATCAAACTTAATCATGCGAGAATTCAATATTCATATGTCAAACTAGATCAAATCAACGCAAATAACTTCAATCCACAATTCACTGCGACATACAAGTTTTTGTTGGTAAGTAGTTCTATCATCAAAAACGACATACAAGTTTTTGTTGGTAAGTAGTTCTATCATCAAAAACTGATGAATTATGTACTGAGTGAAGTTAATAAGAATATCAGCCTATAAAAAAAGCAAACTTGGCGTCTATGGCTTCTGTTGTACTATTCAGCCACATGAGAAAAAGATGCCTCCAAGTATGCAAAGACAGAAGGTGCAACTACATTTTTCCCATGGTAAATGTAAGGGTAGAGCATTCGCAAATATGTTTCTATCATAAAGAAAAATGGCAGTATGGTATGCTACTTAAAAGTATTATCAAACAAAAGAAGAAAAAAAAAATTAGTCATACCTTGTTGGATAGTCAATTTCCCTGGGCTTAGACAAGAGTTTTCTTTCCTTTCAAATATATCCTCCTCCTAGGGTGTCCAAGAAATGAAGACCAAGTTTTGTCATCATTGTTTGCATTGTAAAGAAAGAAGAGAGGTAATATTTTTTTAGGAGAGCATTGCACAAGACATAAGAAAGTTCCTGATCAGGTAAGATACCAGCCTGCAGCATCATATTGAAGATTATAATTGCCTCACTAACAAAATTTCTCTTACATAATCTATTAATTGCTGCACAATAATCGTTTATTGAAACTTCATAGCCTGCTCTTACCATTCTTTCAAAGAGTAGAATAGCTTTTTGTGGCATTCCCATCACACAATGTGCTTTAATTATTGTGCTGTAAGCAAACTTCCGTAAATGGACTCCCCTCATTAACAAATCATCCAGTAAAAGTTCTGCATTTTCAACTTTTCCTTTCAGACAAAGCACATTGATAAGCAAATTATAAGTAACAGGAGTGGGTGAAACATTATGCACCAGCATTTCCCTAAGAACATGAAAAGCCATCTTCAAGTTAGATGCTTCACAAAAACCCTGTATGAGAGTATTATAAGTAATACCATCGGCTTCTAAACCAATTTCATTCATAACCTTGAGAAGTTTAACAGCCTCATTTAGACTGCCATTCCTGCAGAACCCTTTCATAACTACACTATATGTGACCACATTAGGTGTAATAGCTTTTCCAATCATCTCATCAAGCAACTCTAACATCACATCAAAATACCCGGATTCACCAAATGCATCCATTAAAGTAGTGTAGGTCACTGCAGTAGGTGCCACTCCATTATGTTCAAATGCTCTAAGAAAATCCCTTGCAGCATGTAGTTGACCGATCTTGCAGAAGCCTAAAAGAAGGGAATTACAAGTTACAACAGTAGGAGTTATTCCTTGCTTAAGCATCCATTCATATAACTCAATAGCACCATTAAAATCACCTGCCTTCACATATCCATCAATTACTATGTTGTACAAAACGACATTAACAGACTGGCCACAACTGCATAAATCATCCAGATACCTCTTAGCTTCTGCTATCATTCCTTTCATGCATAGGCTTGAAAGAAATGCCGCATGAATGAATGAGTTGGGATTTAACTTTTTGGAGTGCATCACTTCACATGCTTGAAGTGCCTTGTCAATATGTCCTAATCTACAATATCCTTGAATGAGGATCGAATATGCTACTAAGTCTATATGCAACCCAATACCTTCCATCTCATTAAGCAACATTTCCATTTCTTCGACACAACCCTTCTTGCATAATGCACTTAAAAGCACACTGTACGCAATAATATTCAACCGAATTCCATGATCCATCATATCCTTCCTCATCCTCAATCCATACTCCAGATTATCCTGCTCACAGTGTCCAGCTATTAGTATAGTGTAAGTAACAAGATCAGGTTTAAGACCTCTGGCAACCAGCTTGTGGATGAGCGTATAGACCTCACTCATATACCCCTTTAAGCGAAAACCATTTATGAGAATGTTATGAGTCACAATGTCATGATCAATTCCATCCCTCTCCATTCTCTCCGAAACTTCTAAAGCCTCAGCCAAAGATCCCTTTAGGCATAAACCATGAAGGATGGGAGCATAACTATATCTATCAGGAATCAACCCATATCTAAGAGCCATAGAAAGAAACGCCATTGAAATTTCTAGAAATCCTGCTTTACAGAATCCGGAAATCAGAGAATTGAAAATAACGATGCAAGGGGTTTGTTCTTTCCTCTCCCTAAGCTCTTGGAAGAAAGAATATGCTTCTTGTAGCTTCTTTTGCCTGCAGAGGGCACGTATGAAGATACTGTCAGTGAATTCACTAGATGAAATCCCACGAAATTTGATTTCTTCATAGATGTCACGAACCATATCACTGTTGTCCAAGCTATAAAGCAAACTGTCATAAGTTGATATTGAAGCTTGGATGTTCAAGGCAGCCATTCTTCTGAGGACAAAGAGAGCATCATGTACCATTTCTAATCGAGCATAAGCATTTGCAAACATATCCCACACTATGATGTTAGAATCAAAGTTCTGGAAGACCTTCCACAGCAATTCACAAAGCGAAGGAGCCGAGCCAGTTCCTAAAGGAAAAAAATCAAGCAGGAGAATGGCGAAATTGAATTTTCTCACCTAAGTTGTGGAAAAATTGAATCTTGGCAAGTTTTTTGAAAAGGGAGTGTGCATCACCTTCTTTCTCGATTATGTGTCTCAAAACGTTTCGTGTCTCCTTTAACCTCCCATGTCTCGCCAGTGCATGGCAATCTCTCAATCGCGAAATCCTATAATCCTTCAGGCCAGCTCGGAAGAACCCATCACCATGAAAGGAATAGAGATTCTCATGAAAAACTCCTCCGAATTGAGCGCAGCTACACGCAGAGGAGGGGAAGTCGAATTCCAGGCCAGCTTCTGCCATGGCAACAGACGAAGACGACGAGCAATTGGCGCAGAGAAAAGAATGACGGAATCTAGGGAGAAATCGGAGGTCACGCCAACCGCGGCAACGGAGCATGGATGAGCTAGGGTTCCATTGTTGCAGTGGAAGAACCGTTTAGAAACCCAACGTTTCAATGCAAATGTTACGTTTCAATTTTTTTCGATGCTGTCGTCTACTAAGAACAAGCCCCAAGACATCGAAACCTACCACCAAAATAATATTTAGGTATATAACATTTAAATTTTATTATTTATAACTAGATTATGCAAATCTTCCTAACCATATAAAAAAGCCACTTAGAAATTTTTTTTGGCATTTACAAGGGTGTCAATTCAGGTTTGCGGGTCAGGTCACAGTCTGACCCAAACTCGACTCAACCCAAAAATAGTCAACCCGACCTGACCCGAATTTAAAAACGAGTTCAAATTTTTAACCCAAACTTGACTCGAATATTGATCGGGTTCAAATTTGTAACTCAAACCCAACTCGAACCCGACTCGAACCTGACTCGAACATTGAACGGGTTCAAATTTTAACAACCCGACCCAACTTCAACCCACCCATATAAGCTTAATAATGATAAAATCTAAATAATTTATTTAACCAAATAGAGAAAAAAATTTAACATTAAATATTATTACTCAATTTTATGATATTCTATAATTTTTTATGAGATAGTTCTAAATTCTAATAAGATTTTATAATGTCATATAACTTATTAATTATTATGAGCCAAAAAATAAAATTAACATAAATAATATCACAATCTCTTCTTGACTCTTGAGTCTTTGATTGACATAATAAACAATTAACATTACAAATAATTATAATAAAATAACAATATTTAATTAATCAAAATTACATCCACACTAAATCAATTAATCAAATTACATCCACAACTCTCCCATACACCCTAAGCAACATTTAAAAAAGAAAACTAAAACTCCAAGTCTCCAAGCAAGCTCAAAGTGAACCTCAAGACTCTAAGTCCCAACCTAAAAAAATTCCTGCAAACACCTTGAAGAATAACAATATATATATATATATATATATATACAATCAAATGAAAGATCACAAAGCAAACCATAACCCCTACATCACCGAAAGCTTCCATTAGTAAGTAGGAACACACCAAAAAAAAAATTGACAAAAGGCTCGGACTAGAAAAAATATTCTAGCAACAAATATATTGGCATCCAAACCAAGGTTCAATCACATAAATGCTTCCAAATAATATAGAGAAAGGATAATCAATGATACTAAGTTGGTCACTACAAAGATAACCATACATAAGGGGAGGCGGCTAAACCAAAGAGAGCATTATAATAAGCCAACAACTCAAGCATCCCAAAGGGTGATGCCAACAAAGGTTCAAAAGAAGCACAACCACCATAGAAAGGCAACAAGAGATTAATAAAATTAAACTTTTCAAAAAAATATGGGCCAAACAAAGGCAACCCAAACACCCCACTGCAGTCAAAACAAAGACAAAATAGCCATATACAAGGGGGCCAAAGCATACCATCAAACTAGAAATTTCAATCCAGAAGGATCAATAAAGGTTCAGCCAGTAGAAAAAGGACACCATAACAGCAAAAAAGGTTGACCCAAAAGTACAACCAACAAGAAGACAAACCAACAAAAGGCAGATAACCAACAAAGGCTCAAAAGAAGCACAACCACCATAGAAAGGCAACAATAATTAGGACCTAAAAAATTAAACTTCTCCAAGAAACCAACCAACCAATGAAACAAACAAAGGCAAACCACAAAAATGCGTCATCAAAGCACCAAGATAAAATAGCCATACACAGGGGCCAAAGGCACACCAACCACTAGAAATCGAAATTTCAATCATGATCAATAAAGGTTCGCCAGTAAAAAAGGACACCATAATAGCAAAAGGTTGTAAGTACAACCAAGAATAAGACAAACCAACAAAAGGCGATAACCAACAAAGGCTCAAAAGAAGCACAACCACCATAGAAATAACACAATTAGTTTGGGACCAGACCAAAAAAAAATTAAACTTCTCCAACAAAAACCAACCAACCAATGGCACAAACAAAGGCAACCCAAACACCCCACTAAGCTGCCGTCAGTCTAAAGCACCAGAAGACAAAATAGTCATACACAAAGGGGACAAAGGCACTTACCAACCACTAGAAATCAAAAATTCTAATCCAGAAGGAACAATAAAGGTTCAGTCAGCAGAAAAAATTGACCATAATAGCAAAAAAGGTTGACCCAAAAGTACAACCAGCAATAAGACAAACCAACAAAAGGCAGATAACCAATAATGGCTCAAAAGAAGCATAACCACCATAGAAAAGCAACAACAACACCTAACTAGGACCAGCCAAAAAATCAAACTTCCCCGGCAACAAGGATTAAATAACTACTAAACATAAATATTGCAACAAGGATTAAATAACTTAGCAAAATATCATCCAAATCTAAAACATGTAAAATTGTTCTTGAATCATAACAGTCCTCCATTAAATTCTTGCATGAAAATTAAAAAATACTCAAAGAGACTAATTGACTATGTTAATTGAGATATCATCATCATCCTTGTCACTTTGATTGGAAGTGTACTTCATAACATCTCCTGTGACTTCTTCAAGTTCAAAATCATTTAAATCTACAACAAAGAAAGACTTCAATTATACAAATTAGAGATACATAAGTGATTTAAATGAAAATTTATTAAAAAATTGCTTCAAACCTTTATCTATATAACCAATCCTTTGTGCATACCAATGCTTCCACAATATCATTTTTAATGCACTCGATATTGATCAAGAATCCTCCGCTATTACTAAATGCACTTTCAGATGCAACAATAGAAATTGGTATACACAAAATATCACGAGCCATTAAACTTCGAAACCTATATTGGTTGCCCTCCAATAATGCAATATATCTAAATCCATTTTTCTATCAATCTTAGGCTTATCTAAGTATAGCTCAAGCTCATATTTTTTCGCCATATTATCTTCTTCATCAAAAGAATCAAAATCCTTAATAAAATAAAAGTACATTATAAAATGTCAACTAAATAAGTAGAAAAAATTGACTGAAATAAAGTAAATGTAACTGCAAGAATTGTGATTTTGCAATTGTTGAAGTTAATGCTCTTGAATTATCGCCATGTTCTAGTGAATTAAGTTTGTAATGATGAACCTTGCATACTTGATTTGAATAATTTCTAAACAATGAAAATAACTTCTCTCACATTTGCAACTTCTCTAACCCAATCACCTCCATAAAATCTTTTATAACACCATTCAACAAATTAAATTTGTACCTTGATCAAGGATAATAGTTACCGCAAGTATTACAAAAAATCGACAAGTATTTCAAATTTTGATAAGATATTTAAAGCCATCCTGATGTAGTCATTATCACTTGAACTTTCATGCTTTAATGCATATCATCAAAACAAATGGAAAATAGAGATTTGTTGTAGGATACTTTATGCTAGAAAATATACATGTAATTTCATAAAAAGGTGCTAAGAAATTGCATATATTGATAATTTTTTCCCATTCTGTTGTTGATGGACAACTTTTGTAGTTCGAGTCACCCAAGTCTAGATGCAAAAAAACATGCATATAATAGATAGCACTATCAAGCATAATAAAAGTTGAATTCCACCTAGTAGGAACATCTTATCTTAATCCCTTATTTTCATCAATAAAACTTTGTTTAGCACATTCCAAAAATTTTTGCTTCCTTGCTTGAGAACCTTTAACATATTTAATACTTTCACGAACCTTTGATATTGAGCTATCAATGTCTTTTAATTCTTCTTAAATAATCAAATTTATGATATGCACAACATCATATGTGAAAGAATTCCCCATTGCAAAAGTAGCCACCTCTCAAATTTAAATATGATTTCATGAATTCAACAGATACATTATTAATCAAGAATTATCTAAAGTAATGTTGAAAATCTTTTTTCAATCTCCAATCAAATAAAAAAAGTTTGAATTACTTCAAATAATGCAAGACCATCATGCTGAGTTCCAAGCATTATCAATGAAATGTGCTGTTAAACAAATAAACCCATCGGTGTTGATGGAAGTCCATAAATCTGATGTCAAGCAAACTTGACTAGTGATAGTTTGTAGCATTGTTTGGATTTTCCCCTTCTCTTTCATGAACATCTTTTTGCAATCTTTTCTAATAGTATTTCTTGAAATAAGTTGCAAATATCGATGAAAATAATGTAAAAGTGCTCTAAAACCAGGCCATTCAATGCATTGAAAAGGTAAATCATGCATAATAATGCAAGCAGTAAGCAAATCACGAAACTCTTATTGGTTGAACTTAGCATTGCATATGGAAATAGATGAAGAAGAATTACTTTGCAAATGAAGTTGGCCTATATCACGTGTATCCATTTTTTTGCAAGTTTGTAAGTGACGTTTCAAATTGTCGGTGCCAAATTTGCTATCACATATGTAATTTGCACCGCACTTTTTACATTTGCATCTTTGTTTCCCATCATTTTCAATAGGTAATAAATCAAAATATCCCCAAACAAATGATAACATTCTTCTCTTCTTTCTAGCATGTCTATTGCTTGTCTCTTCATCAATTATTTGAATTTCATTCTCACCAATATCCCCATGAAAAAAAAACTTCATTTTCTTGAGCATTACTAATAGTATTGGAATCCTCCATCTAAATTAAAAAATTGATGATAAGAAATTTATAAATAATACATTATACATGTATTACACATTTACTTAATCGAAAACAAATTTACTTACAAATAATACACGTGCTACTAAAAATAATGAGTAGATAAAGTAAATGATACTCAAATGATACTAATCAACATAGCCTCCCTGCCACAATATTCAAATGAATAGATAAAGTAAATGACAAAATGTCTAAATGATACATAGTAAACAAATTCTTCAATTCCCCATACAATATTCATCTCAACTTCTCAAGCAGCCGACCTACAATAATATTCAAATGAGTAGATAAAGTAAATGATACACAGTAAACAAATACCCCATACAATATTCATCTCAACTTCTCAGTCAGAGTCGCCATCAAGGTAAACAAATCCAAGAATTCCCAAAAATAAACGCATATGTTAAACACTAACAATATATCCATTCATATGTGCAATACAAACAAATAACCAAATAAACAATCACCAATCAAATGATAGAACAACAAAAAAAGCCCCACTTCAAATAATAAACCAGTAAACTACTAAACCGTTAAACTTAAACAAGATGTCAACATTTTAAAGTCCAACATAGCTCACAATTAAGAACTAAAAATGCCCCATATTTTAAAGTCTTAAATAACATGTAAAAAAAATTTAATGGATTACGGATCATCAATAAACACTAAACAACATGGTCATCCGTACAATTACAAAGAAACGATCACCAAACATGAATGACAGAGAATGATTGATTTAGATATATCATGGCTCTCCGAAGCCAAAGGATTACAGATTACCTCAGACGCGGAATGAGAGAAAGATTCAAAAGAAGAAGGGTAATGGAGAGTCGAGAGAAAGAAGATGCTGAGATGGCAACGTCGGGAGGGATTCCAGTTCCTGAGGCCACACAAAGCCACGGAATCGAGAAGAGGTAGAGCCACAAGCGCAAAGGAAGTCCAAAATATGAGAAATTAGGGCTTTCCGCATTTTACTTTGGCTAAAGTCTAAAGGCTAAAGGAATTTATGAATGATTTGGGCCGTTGAAATGATCGGGACCACTCACTCTTCGCCGGACCGACGCACGCTGAATCCGCACTATGAGGTCATTATTTCGTTTGGGTCAATTCAACCCAACAAATTAATTCGTGTTATATATTGCAACACTAGCCTGACTCAAAAATCTATTTTACTGACCCAAACCCGGATTTTTTGATGGGTTCGTGTCGATGTCACAATTTTGACACCCCTATTTATAATGTATAAGACACAATTCTTATATATTTACATATCTATTACTTAGATTTTAACATTTATAAATATAAATCTTTAATATTACATTAAAAATAAAATCTTTATTAATTTTTAAAATAAAATGCACATTTTAAACATATAAAAGTGATATATTTATAAATATCAAATTTAGATATTAGATGTATAAATAAATAAAAAATGTGTGTAAAGTATGTAAATTTCTTTTTTTTAATCACATTCTCAAACCCCATATCCTAATTATCCCTCACGATTAATCTCGTCTCTCAGCCATTCTCGTTTATCTCTCAATTAACCCCATCTCTTAGCCCATCTCCTTTGTCAACTATCATTGATCCCTTCTTACACAACTCACTCAAATGATGCTCCTCCAATGAGCTCTCATAACTCACTCACTAATATACTCTCAACAATCAATTTCAATCTCTATCATATTTTGAACTTCTAATTTCAAAAAATTTAATTCTCCAAGGTAAATCATCATTTAATGTTGCTTTGATTATTATGATGAATCACTATTCTATGTAACTTTTGTTTACAACTATTAATAGACGTGTATGAAAGTATGCTTTATCTTTAAATTTATAGCTATAATATTTAATGATTCAAAAATCTTTAAGAAAATTTATTAATGAAAGAATTGAATGTGATATTTATTATGAGTATTTACATACTTGCTAACTAAACATAAATATTTATATTAGTGAGAATATGTGTGTGTGTGTGTGTGTGTGCATGCACACGTGGGTCTACATGTGTGTGTGATAAATCATTTCAAAATTGAAGTGTTTTGATTAGAGTTATTGAATTCTCAACAATGGTTTTACATTTCAAAGAAAGAGTTAACATTATATTTTAAAAAAAGAGTTAACATTAGTGTTATATCATTTTATTTTGATTAAAAGTTTTATTTTGATTTTGTTCTAACCTTTTCATGTCAAGAGGCTATGGCACCCAAGAGAGATGATGAATTAGGTATTTTAAAAGATTATCAAATTAAAACTTAATTTTTAAAACTTTATAGAAAAATTAGTTACAAAATATATAAGGTTATTTATAATGAAATATTAAAGCAACAATCAAACTAAATGCATAAAAGTAAAAAAGACAAAAGGCACGAGGATTTTCATGAGATTTGACCAAACTCAAAAATCGATCTACGTCCACGCCTAGTCACTAGGAACTCACTAATCAAATGAGATTACAACCAATCTCCTGTGCTCTCCTACACCGGATAAGTACAACCCCAACACGTACTTTCCTACGTGGGCAAGTACAATCCAATACATACTTTCCTATACGGGCATGTACAACCCCAACAAAGAACAAGAACAAAGAAAAGAAGAGATACAAAGATCTAACTCACAATTTAAAAATTTTGCACTCACAACTCAATTATACCAATATTAAGACAAATAATAAAAGAGAGCTTAAAGTGAATATATTTCTTATTTAATTAAAGTTAAACTAATAATATGGACTTTATAAAAAAATAATTGTAAAAAAGAAATGAAAACTTGAAATGAAATAACTTAAAAAGCTATATGAAATCAAATCACATGGATGATCAAAACATTTACATGAAAGTGTAATACAAATAAGTTATGCAATAAATACTTTCAAACAAACAATCTAATATTGACTTCTTATTTGTAAAATCAATTTAATCAAATCAAAGAGAAACCCTTTCAGATCTTATGAAAGAAGAATGAAAAGAGATCAAGTAGATATTTTGACAATAAAGCACATAAAATTTTTTATTCATATCAAACCAATGAACTTTAATATTCAAGAGAATAACTAAAATCACTTTTCTTACTCAAGCCTTTTATGTGTATATAAAGAGATTTATGACTTGAAAGGTTCTTGGAAGATGAATTAAAAAAAATTAAAGAAAATATTTACCAATGTTAAAACAAATCCTATTTAATTAACACAACATGAATAACAAAAATTTTTAATATGAAATTATGAAATACAATAAATATAAGAAGCCTTAAAGATATTATTTTAAATCAATCAAACCAAAGAAAGAAATATTTTAAATCACTTGAAGATGAATGAAAATAGATTATAGAAAAACTTTATTCATAAAGCACATAAATCTTTTAATCCAAATCAAACTAATAAAATTAACGATTCAAAAGATTGAAATGAAATAAAGACTCATACTCAAGCCTTTGTATGTAATCAATGAAATCAATTGACTTGATGTGAACTTTCCAAGGTTTAAAGGGACTTGAAACTTATGAATATGATATCCTCTTGGATGTAGATGGAGTTGAAAAGATAGGAGATGACTTAATCACTAAACCTTCAAAGATTCTTCAAGCAATAGTCTCAGCCAAAGAAGAAACAAACAAAAATGAAATATATTTGCACTTTGCTTTACTCAAAACCTTAAACAAGGTTTCAACCAAGAGAGAAAGAGAGGAATAGATAATGGTTTAGAGCTTAAGCACTTAGTATTCAAAATAGTCACCAAAATTAAATTGCAAAGGTCCTGCCTAGTGGAGAGAGTCAAGAGAGATTAACCTTGGATAAACATCACTTTATAAAGAATTTACAAAGAGAGGGGTTCGGCCAAGACAAAAAAAAAAGGGAAATTAATTTGGCAATAATTTTGAATTTTGAATTCAAGAGCACATGATGGAATTCCATAGGTTTGCCAAGGCTTAGTAATGAATGATAAGGCTCCTTAACATTTTAGACATTAAACCAAATTAGAAAGAAACCAAAGAGGCTCATGACCAAAGCAAGGAAGAGTAGGAGGGAAATAAAATAAGAAAATTGTTTAATTTTGAATTGATGATCTCAATCAAATAAACATGGATCCCTTACTGAAGATTTCAACCTAAGTAAATTAGATGAGAGAGAGAGAGAGAGAGAGAGAGAGAGAGAGAGAGAGAAGATATTAATGAGAATAATTTGAATTAGAAGAAGTTAATTCAAAAATTGGGCTAAAGAGGGAAAATCAAATAAAGTATGAATTTGAAGTTTGAATTAATTAGTGCATGATGTAATATTAATTCAAATGAGATTTATTAGCATGTGGGTAGGCCTAAAGGAGACTAAGAAGTGGAAAAATAATAATGAACTTAGCAAATATGATTTAATTCAATTATGGCAAATGATTTGAAATTTTGAAACTCGAAATAGGGTGGTCGACCAAGGTAAAGTGGAGATTCAATTTAAATTTGATGCATGATATGATAAATATATGATGAATTAAGTAGAACAAGATTAAAGATGGAAATAGCATGAATTAATTCAAATAAAATAATTACAAGAAAATCCATGGGATTTTCATCCAACAATATATTCCATAATAAGAATGATCTCAAATCAATGCATTTAATTAATTCAAATCCAAGATGATTAATTAAGATTTGTTTATGTAATGAAAAATATTTAAAATAATTTAATTTAATTTAATGGGGCCAACCATGTGCTTTCCTAAAATAGATTCAATAAAAAAGAAAAGGATATTAAATTGAAGTAGATTTGAATTCAGATTACCTAGAAATAAGTAAATTAAACTCTAATTAGCTGAAATAAATCATGACAAATCATTCCATAAATGATTACAATCAATTATACATTGATATGGCATGGATTATACAATTTAAATTCAAAATAATTCAAATTCAAAAATTCAAATTAATGAATTTTTAAAACATGCAAAATTGAGGGAATTATATATGGAAACATTTTGAATAATTATTACATGATTTATTAGCTAACGTTTAATGAAAAATTCGACCAAAACAATATGAGAATGATAAGGATGATAGGGGAGAGAAAATAGAATAATAGGAGAGAGAGAAAATAATTAGAATAATTCTAGAATCATTTAATTTTTCATGCAATAAATATATGATTAAGCATGAAAATGATTTAATAAAGTATTAACTTAATTTATCTTGCTTGAAAACACATTAAATGGAATTTAACTCATGCACTTAGTTCATATATCTAAAATAGATAATTCAAAAAAGAATGCTATTTGAATATGTAGAAAATATGAATAAATTTAAATAAGATATTTTGAAATAAATAAACCATTAATTTTATTTTATTGTGCTCTTTATTTGTCTTAATATTATAAGTCTTAGAAAATTCCCAAACTACCCTAGTCCAGCTGATATGACTTTCCTGATCTGATAAAACAAGTGTATGGTGAATATCATGAAACATTTGAAATGAACAATTAGTAGCTTCAAAAATATATATTTATCATCAATGTAAATCAAGATTAAGAGTGGCATTCATAATGATTAATGTGAATAGTTTATCTTATAAAGAAATAATTGGTTTTATTATACAAGATTTGTTATCATCAAATCAAATGGTGAGATACACAAGGTGTATAATCAACATTTTATGTTGTATATTTTTGTGTCCATACTGCCTTCATATTTTTCATTATTGAGCTAAAATTATAATGGATATGAAGGAGTGGCTTTTATTAACATTTAATTTTGATGGATATTGGAACAATATTAAGAATATAGATATAATGAAATATGAATGAGGTAAGTAGATGACTATTGGTGAAAATTTTTATTAATTTTCTAAAGAATAAGATATATACTTCCATCTTCACTCTATGCAGGATAAAATGAGGATGGAAATATATATCTACTTCCTTTTATGTAATTTTGACACCACATAGATTCGCAGATGTTCTTATTGAGGGTGATCGTGTACGACATTTAGGAGAGGTGTACTATCTCAAAAGATAGAAGTCACCACCCTACAATGGACTTAATCACCTCAACAAGGACTCCTAAGGACCATGGGTCTGTATATGTACCAAAGATTCTTCCCCTACTTTACATGAAAAAATAAAGTAAGGTTTGTTTTATACCGAGTTTATTAAGTTCCCTACAGGGGCAAGCCCACATAGTTAATTACATCCTAAGGAATGAGATCCCTTAGAAATACTCTCGATTAAGGTAAATGATTATGTCTCCAAAGATTTAAATGGGTAGGACTATCAATTGATTAGTTTATTTTGGAAGATCAAATGGGATTGATCAAAGAGGGAGTCATTATCAAAGCCAAAGGAAGATAAGTAGGAGATGCCCATGATGCTGGGAAACCTAGCGAGCATCTCAAACTATCCTATGATTGGACTTTACATTTTTGAAATTGATTTAATTTGTTTGAGTTGAATTTTTCATTAGAAATTTAGGGCTTATGATTTCATAACACAAGATTAAAGAAATGCTTAAGAGGTGAAGATTTATGCTTATAACCTGCAAAGGGGAGAAGTAACCTCAGAACCTAAATCTAGGGAGATTTGGCGAGGGCCAAAAGTGCAACCTAAATCTAAGGAAAAAATAGATATTTGGTTTGCCTCCATAAGAGAGGACAAGCCACCTGTGTGCTTGGACTTACAACCACCTGGGGGTGGCCGCCAACTAACTCCTTCTATGATTTTAAATTTATGTAGGCAAGTCATATGCTCTATGCAAGATAGCTAGGATGTTATTTATTTAGAAAGAGACTAAGTCCTTAAACTCACTCCCTAAAGAGACTAGATCATGTAAGGGCATGCTTCAAATGACCTAAATCTAATGCAATTCAGATTTCATTTTATTTTCATTTTTGGACAATCATTTTGACTCAGGCTAATATGATTCATATGCATACTGCATGAGAAACGAGATTATTGGCCAAAATCAACGAGAAGGGAGGAGGTGTATTTTCACCATGGATCTCAAAGGTCAAGCCAAGTTTCTCTGATAAAGGTGGAAAGCCCTCAATCAAGAGTGAAAATAATATGTATTTGTGCATGATGTTATAAAAGAAGTACTCATCCAGCTAAGGGTTGCTAATTCTTCTATCTTAATTTTTAGCCTAAGCTTTAGGTGAGGTTATGAGTTCTTTATTTTTTTAGTTTTGAATTGTTAAATTTGGTAGAAGATTTATTTTTTCCTAAAAGCCTAATCTACATCCAAGCCATACATAAAGCGAGAAAGAAACTAAAAAAGGATGCCACTTAATACACAAGCTAAATAAATCATCAATCAATTTATAAAGCTAATCGTAAAAGAATAAGAGGTCATTGTGGTCAGGTACCACCGCACAAACCCAACAATAAATTAGGTAGCGGAGCTCTGCCCTTATACAACCCAGATTACAAATGAATTAAATACAATTAAGCAAGGAACTCATTTTATGAGAGTCTTCAAGTTTCATTTCTTCATTCTTCTTTTCTTCTTTCTTCTTCTTTCTTCTTCTTTTATTCTTTCTTCTTTGGTTCCTTCTTTTGGATGGTTGGAAGGTGGATGCTCTAAAGGCTTGATATGGTGCATAAGATGAGATCTTATGACCAATGCTCATCCTAAACCCCATATCAATCATTCCAAAATCCTAATTGCAAAAATTACATGAAAAGGAAAGAATGAAAATCTAACTAACACCTATAAAACAAAGATTAGCTAAAACAAACCATACCAATCCCAAGCATGTATATTGAACTTATCACCCCACACATGCATGACTAAGTCCACCTGGCCTATTAGATTATGCTTAGGGGTATAAGCACCTGCACAACAAAAGCATTTATATTTTTATTTATCATAACACCCCTTAAGCATAATCCCCTATAGAAGATAATGGTTAGATTAGGATCATCCTACCATTCATTCTGTGCACATTCACCTTAATATCCAGACTAAAATATATATATCACAAAATAAAAGTAAGCATCAAACCATACACCACCCTAACTTAAAGCTAGAAGTGGTGACTTAGCCTAATGTGTGTGCTTTAGAGGTTTGTGTGGTATGCTTAGCTATGGCTCTAGGTTAGAATTTTCTAAGTATGAAGCATATTCAATTTAGAGAGGGTTTCATTTAAGTGATTTAGGTGTTTTGGGTTGATTTTATTTTATATTTTGATTGGGTTCAAGTGAATCCTACAATTAATTACTAAGTTATAAAGAGAGGGAAGAGAAGAGAACTTCTCTTTCCTTCCCTAACCTAAGTAATTTCTAAAGTGGATTCATATTTTAGTTTTATTTAGTGAATATTATAATTAAGTGTTTTAATTAATCCTAAGTTTAGATGAACTCTAAACAAGTCTATTCAAAAGAAAGACATTTTAAGATTAAGTAAAATGAACTAAATTCACAAAACATACATCACTTCATTTCTTTCCCAACATGTATGACATGCATATGAATGAGTCCTAAGCATATCTATACATACAAATGAGAATGTTTAACACACTTTATGATATATGCTAAGTAGTTCATTTAAGAAAATTTGGATGTTTATGATGCATGATTTTCATTAAGTAGCAAAGGAATTTCTTATCCAACTTTCACATGCACATATGAATGTATGAAAGGCATAAGTGAGTATGACACCATTGTTAACCAGAGGTGCAAGGTACATGACCTGCTTAGGGCTACTTAAAGCCTCGCAATCTTGGGGTTGTCTAGACTAATATACAACTTTTCTTAAATACAAGCATGTGTGCAAAAAAAAAAAAATGAATGTAAAAGAAAGAATGCAAAAGTTGGTGTTGGTTGATTTATTTTTGTTTATGCAATTTACATGTGCAAGCATATGTATCCTTCTTAAGTGATAGTATAGGAATGAATAGGATATAGAATTAGGCAAGTGTTAGGTTCTTCTCAAATGAACCATACATCTTGCCAATTCCTATTCAAAACTATACTAAAAGAGAAGATAAGGAAAACCTACACTAAGCACATCCTTATAATTTACTCACATGCAAACTTATAAATAAGATATAAGTAACACACCTTCAATTTTGATAATTGATTCATATATTTTGAAAAATAATTTGAATTTAATAGTGATAATAGCCACTCATATTCTTACTTTATCCAACACATGCAATTTGACATAAAGGAAATATTTTCATTTTAAATTTGATTTTTGAAAAGCATGGATGCATGAAATCATATGACAAACATATTTAGTATGTTGGGGAAGAACTAAAGCAATGAAAGTATGTAAATACATTCACTTTAATTAAATCCTAAAGACAGTCTTATGAAATAAGAAAGTTTAAAGTAAATCAAAGTTTATTTGATAAGATTTTTATTTGATTTTGAATTTGAATTTGATTTAATTTTGGAAATATGAATTGAGTTTGTTATTCCTAACCCATTTTCACATGTGTTTGATATTTTTGTTCAATTTTTAGATGATTAGATTCATTTTATATTTTGATTAGGTTAAGGTATGAATTAAGCATGTTAATTATCCCTTACCTACACCACCTTAGCATAGTTAATCAAATAATTATGAGCCAATGAGATGACATAAAACCTCACAAGGAATTTAAATTTATAATGCACCTAGGAAGAAAGGGGTCTAATGCAATTTGGCTCATGATTAATGATTAATTAAGCTAAGGGGTTTAACTCAAGTAATTTCAAAACACCCCTCACACATATGAGTTGAGTTTTAATTTCTTTAATTGAAATTAGGCTCTTGAACACCTAAGCATCTACCCAAAGTAGATTAATTAAGTTCTAAAAAGTTTTAGAAATTTAAGAAATTAATTAAGAGGGTAATTAGTGAATTAACCTTTAATCAAGAGAGGATTAAGAAAGAAAAAGGGGTTTAATGAATAACTTAGGGAAAATGCCCAAAATTATTTTTTAAACCTCCCATTCACTGAAACAGACCTTAATCAACTTCAATAAAAGATTAAAACACTAATCAAACCCTTAATTAACCTTAATTATATTAAGAGGATAATTAGGAAATGAATTAGCAATTTTCCCAATTAAGCCACCAATAAATCTCAAGAAAATTAGGGGAGGCAGAAGTCATCCCCCAAAATACACTCAAGAAGTTTGAGATTAATCTGTGAATTAATTAGAGAGTAATTAGAAAATTAAGATTTCCAATAAAATCTAAAATCAGAGAAATACACTATTCAAAATCCATTAAAACTAATTTTAGAATATTCTAGGTTGAATTATCTTTTAGTGGCAATTTACCTCATATTTTTTATTTTTCTTTAGAGAGATATAAATTACATAATGTTAAGTAGTTAATTAGAATTATTTAAACCTTAATTAATTCCTTAATACCTATGGCGTGACACGCAAGCGCTGACGCGGTTGCACTTTACATGCGTCATTCCGTGAGCGGCCACTTAAATGTCACATCGTAGCACCGCGTGGTGGCGGCACTACGCGCTTTTGCCTCCACCGTTCGATCAAGGATCGAATGGATAGGATTTAATTTACAGTTTTAAAAGGATAAAGAGTGGTCCTACGCATCTTAAATCTCGGTTGTCCATCCAAAATGCGGATGGATGACCAGGGATTCACTTCTACCAAGCTTTGTGAACCATGGAGGCCATCCATGTTCTAGGGCAAGATTCAAGCTCGATTGAGCTCGGATTGGCTAAAATTTAGCCCACACCATCATCAAGCAATGTAGATCACATCTAACGGCTAAAATCTTATGAAATTAAAATTCCTTTCATAAAGGACCAACACACATGGGAATTAAGCTCAGTAAATGGCATACCTCACTGGAGGTGATCACGCTCGATTCCTTGGAAGCTTCAGTCTGGTTGAAGCTCACATTAGTTTCAAGCCTTGGGGTTGAGTAGATCTCTCTATGGACCAACTCCTCCTTAGATTCCTTGCGGCTTTGATCGAACTAGCACTCCTCTTGCCTTTGGAGCTTGGGAAAGAGTATGGGTGCACTCGACTTAGTCCTCTGATGGAGCTTGAGGAAGGAATTTGATTGGTTTCAAGTGTTGGCTCAATTGGAAATCATATGGAGCTCCTTTATTTTTACTGTGTAAAAACTGAGAATAGGAATTTCTAAAACTCTCTAAGAAGCTTGGGAAGGCTCTTAAATGGCTCTAGCTTCCTATGCTTCAATCGATAGAGTGTGTGTGTGAATTGAAATGAATTAGGAGGATTATATCTCCCCCTTTGACAATCAGATGGTCGAGCATAGGCTTGTCATTTTGTTCCAATTGCCTTCATGCAATGGGCTATTTGATCTGTTAGAGGCTTGCACATGGTCGGCTTGGCCAGAGGAGTGGGAATATGAACTCCCCATGTGCTTAAATTGAGTGTAGGAGGAATGCCATGTGACCATTTCAAGCCATGTGCTCGATTTGGCCATATGGTGGAGTTGGGCTGACCCAAACCCATTGGGTGGGGTGCACCACCCGCCATAGGGTTTACTTGACTTATTAAGAAAGTATCAAGTAGGTTTGAAGAGGAATTGACCAAATTCCACATAGATTTGACAAAAATTTGTTCTATGGCCTAAAGGTAAAATAGTCATTTGGCTAATTTTTGAATATAGATATGTTGGGTATGTTGAGAAAATAGGTTTGGCCAAGTTTCATTAGATTTGAAGTTCATTTGATATGGTTTGGCTCATTTTGACCAATTTAGGTAAAAATGGGTCAACTTGGGTCAAGTTGACCAATTGGTCAAATTGGGTCAAGTTCATATGACCATTTGAAATATTTTTGTGGCTTTGGTTTGATTCAATTTGGTTTAGGTTTGAATTTGGTTCATATGACTTCATTTAGGTCAAATGGGTCAAGTTGACCAATTTGACCCATTTGACCTATTTGAGCTAGGTCATGGGTAGGTTTAGGTTTAGTTAGTCATATCAAGTGGATTTGTATCTTTATTTTCAATCAATTTTGGTTAAGTTTGACTTTGGCTCAGTATGACCCTTTAGGTCAAGTTGGGTTCAAGGTCAATTGGGCTAGGTTAGGTGTAGTTGGCCAATTGAGACTTTGGTCAAGTTCAACAAGTGATTTGGAATGAACTTGACCCATTGGTTTCAATCAATTTGGCTTAGATTAAATTTTGACACATTTTGACTTTTAGGTCAAGTTGGGTTAACTTGGGTCAAGTGGCCAATTGGGCTATGTTAGGCTCAAATGTTGACTTGGTCAAGTTCAAACATTGGTCATGAATGAACTTAGATCAATGGTTTCAATCAATTTGGCCTATGGTGGATTTTGGCTATGTTGAGTTTCATTTTGGCTAAGTGTTGACTTGGTAAACCCTTATATTTGACTTGGTTTGACCCAATTTGGGTGATTGATCATCTCATGATGATTGTTGATCATGATGAGAGGCATATGTGAGTTTTATTCAATCCAATTTGGTTAGGATTAGAATTTGGCTCATAAGGGTACTTTAGGTCACTTTTGGTCAAGTGAGCCTAAGTGGCTCAAATGGCTTGGTCAAAGCTTGATTTAAGTTTGATTGAACTTGTATATGAACTTATGATTGAAATATAAATTCATTTGCAAGTAGTTTGAGGCCAAATGGGTTTTGATTCATTTGATAATTTGAAGTTCAAAGGGTGAACATGAAATGGATTTTGGCTTGACTTTTGAATTGAGTTTTGATAAAGTGATTGAATTTTATATTTATATTAGGATTCATGATTGTAGGATTGATTGAATAATGAAGGAAAATCAAGAGTTTGGCTTGATTTGGCTAAGTTCAAGATTTTGACTTGAAAGACTTAGGTTGGATTTTGAATGAGTTTAAGTCCTTAAGGTGGAAATTAAAGACTTAGAAAATTTTTGGAGTTTTGGATTTGAGTTTTAAGTTTAGTTTGATTGATTGAATTTATATTTTATTTATATATGTGAATATAAATGAGAATATAAATGAGTTATGAGAAAATCTCATGAATTTGAATTGATTTAGATTTGATTTTGGCTAAGTCCTTAAGAGAGGATTAAGGACTTAAGAAAGATTTGGAATTTGAAATTTCATTCATGGGTTTCAATCATGTGGCATTGATTTGAGTTTAGAGAAAATCAAATAAGATTGATTTGGAGTTTGGCTTGAAGGAAGGAAGGTAAGGAGTGGTTCAAGCTAAGGGTGTAAATTTTCCTAACACCCCTAAGGCATGACCTATTCCTATGGCTAACTCTTCTAAGTCTCTAGAGCTAGGTTGAGTATCCACCTAATCACTAGATGTGTCTTAAGACTAAGAAACTCTTAAAATATAAGAGGAGTCCTATGTCTAAGATGGAGGGGTTGAGAGCTCATTCTAAAAATGAAGTCAACAACTATAAATTTAGATAAAGACTTTGTTAATTTTTTGTACTAATAGAAGAAATAGAATGAATTTGTCCATTACTAAATAACCATGATTATGAATTTCTCTACCATAATTATGAGACATCCCCCAAAGACTATAAGCTCATTAAATGGGACATTAAGGCCATGGAATTAATAAACTTATTTTTCCAAAAGTGATCAAGATAAGATAATTATCATGACCATAGATGAGTCAAATCATATCCATAAATAATAAATTAAAATCATGATGCAGGGTGAAGAAAATATAACAAATTTATAAAATGTGGAGGTTATGTTCTTTGTCAAATATTTGACTATTCTTATTCAAGCTCTAATAATATTAGCATATTAATTTCATGCTTATGCATTCAATTCACCATTATGACCCCATTCTAGAATGTTCGTTTAGAGATATAAGATGCTTAGATGAGCCGTAAGTGCTATAATGGACCCAGATTATCAAATTCCATCATTTCAAGGCAATCCGATCCAACAACATCGAGATCAATTCTAAATGAGCTCCATATAAGAAGAATTTATGGCCAAATTATAACAAAGTGACCATACCAGCACTAGTATGCTAGATTCCATCAAAACTCTGCAGCAAACTGTGTTTGGGCGAGGGTAGTACTAGGATGGGTGACCTCCTCAAAATCCTCATGTTGCGCTTCATTATCCTTTCCATGCCACATTATTTTTTGTGCATTTGTACAAAGATTGTGATCACCTACTCTAGAGAGGCAAGCTCGGGGTACCACTCGAATGGCACAATCCAAGTGGGTAGGCCCCTCGATCATAAATCATGACTATGACATGAGATTGCACAAAAAGCATCATAACTTGTGCCCATGCATTTGATTCATCATTGTGACCACATTCTACAAAGCTTGTCGAGCGAGATGACACGCAGATTCACTGTTGGTGCATCAGGCGAGCCCCAGATCATCAAATTTTGACATTTTGAGGCACTATGATCCAACGATGTTGGGATCAGCCCTAGATTAGCTCCTAATAAGAAGAAATTTTAGCCAAACTATAACGGGTGCAACCATACCATTACCAGTGTACCGAATCCCATCAAAACTTCACATTTTAACATGTTTAGCGAGAGTAGTACTAAAATGGGTTACATATGGGGAAGCCCTCATGTTGCACCTCATTTTCTTTTTAATACCACATTATTATTTTTATATGATTTTACTCTCACTATAGTGCTTCTGATCACTTGCTCTAGAGAGGCAGGCTCAAGGTGCCTCTCAAATGGCACAACCTAAGCGGGACCCACGATGATATGCCACCACTATAACTTGAGGCTTCCCGAGAAGCGTCATAACTTCACACTCTTGTATCAATTCATCCTTATGACCCATTCTGAAAAGCTTGCCGAGAGATGAATGGTGTGTAGATGAGCTATAGTCATACCTAACGGACCATAGATCCTTAGTAAGTCACTCTTCCTATAGTGCTTCTGATCATTTTCTCTAGAGAGAGGCATGCTTAAGGTGCCACTCAGATGGCACAATGCGAGTGATGGGACCCATGATGATATGCCACCACTACAACATGAGGCTTCACAAAAAGCATCATAACTTCACGCTCATGTATCTGATTCATCCTTATGACTCCATCCTAGAAAGCTTGAGAGAAATGAATGATGTGTAAATGAGACATAAGCATACCTAATGGACCTTGATCCTTAAAGTCTACCATTTTAAGGCCTTATGATCCGATGACACCAGGATCGACCCTTCATGAGCTCCACATAAAAAAATTTTGGACCAAACTATAATAGGTGCGATCATACAAGCACCAATGCATCATATCCCATTAGAACCACATAGTTAAGCGTGCTTGGCCAAGATTAGTACTAGGTTGGGTGACCTCCTAGTAATTCCTCGTATTACACCTCATTTTTTTTTCGATGTCATAATATTTTTTTATGCATTTTCACTCTCGTTATAATGCTTTGCAATCATTTTCTTAAGAGAAACAGGCACTATATGAGCAACATGACCCTTGGTGATAAACCATTGCTGCAATAAGACCGCATAGAAATCACCATAACTTCATGTCATGCATCTGATTTGCCAATATGACCTCATTCTAGAAAGCTAATCAAGAGACAGATGACGTGCATATATGCCGTATGAGCATCTAGTGGGCCCTAAATCATCAAATTTAAATGTTTTGAACAAGATCAACCCTAGATGAGCTCCACATAAGAAGAATTTATAATCAAACTATAATGACTATGATCATATTAGCATTAGGGTTGTAGTTAAGCATACTTGGAGGAGAGTAACACTATGATGGGTGATCTCCTAGGAAGTCCTCATGTTACACCCTATTCTTTTCGATGTCGCATTATTATTATTATTATTATTATTATTATTATTATTATTATTATTATTATTATTATTGCATTTTTTCTCTCATTGTAGTGCCACCTTGCCTTTGTCTAGAGGGTAGGCTCGGTGCCACTGAGATGACAACTTCACCCCCATGTATCTCATTCATCATTATAACCCCATTCAAGTAAGCTCATCAAGAGATGGATGATGCACAGATGCACCTAGTGTGCCCTAGATCATCAAATTTGATTATTTCAAATGCCCTACAATCTGACAACATTGAGATCTTCCCAAGATGAGATCCATATAAAAAGAATTTATAGTCAAATTATAATAGCTATGATCATATCAGCACCAATTGCATCCAATAAAAACTCCAAAGTTAAGCATGCTTGCCGGAGAGTAGTACTAGTATGGGTGACCTAGTAAATTCACATGTCACACCCCATTTTTTTCGGTGCCACATTATTTTTTTGTGCAATATCACTCTTGTTGTAGTGCTCCACAATCACCTATCCTAGAGAGGTAGGCTATGGGTGCCTCTCATATTGCATAACTCTAATGGCGGGCCCCATAGTGATATACTATGGCCGTAACATGAAGCCATACGAAAAGTGGAATAATTTTGCACCCATGCATGATTTTCCATCATGATCCTATTCTGAAAAGCTCATCGTAGTTGCATATGGAGTGCTAGATCATCAAATTCGATCATTCGAGGCCCTACGATTTGATGATAACAAGATCGACCTTAGATGAGATTCACATAAGAAGAATTTTTTGCCAAACTATAATAGGTGCAACCATATTAGTACTAGTGCACTTGATCTCATCATAACTACACAGTAAAGCGTGCATGGGTTAGAGAGTGGTTTTAAGATGGGTGACATCCTAGGAAGTCCTTGTTGCACCTCATTTCTTTTTGACACCACATTATTTTTTGTGTAATTTTGTTTTCATTGTGGTGCTTCATGTTGGCTTGCCCTAAAGAGACAAGCCCCATGAACCATTCATACAACATAACTCAAGAATCTTGTCTTGTAGAGATAAACCATGGTCATGATATGAGGCATCATAGAAAGGTCCATAACTTCGCGCTCATGCATCCAATTCATCATTATGACCATATTTGAGAAGGATGACACGTAGATTCCCTATAGATGCATCTAGTAGGCCCTAAATCATCAAATTCGAACGTTTCAAGGCCCTATAATTTGATGATGTTTAGATTGGCTCTATATGAGCTGCCCATAGGAAGAATTTTTGGCCAAACTATAATAATAGCACTAGTACACAAGATTCCATCAAATCTTTATAGTTAAGCATGCTTGGGTTTGATAATCTCCTGCAATAGAAAGGTAAGCTCTAGGCACCACTCAGACGCTTGTCGTGATGTGAGGCTGCATGGAAAGCCCCATAACTTCATGCTTATGTAAACGATTCTCCATTATGACCCCATTCTAGAAATCTCATCACGAGATAGATGATGTGTAGATTTGATGTAGGAGCATATGGTGGGCTCTAGATAGTCAGATTTGGTTGTTGAGGAGCTGTGATCCAACGAGGCTAGAATCGACTCTAAATGAGCTCCACCTTAAGAAACATTTATGGCCAAACTATAATAGCTGCAATCATACTAGTGCTAGTCTATTAGATCCCATCAGAACTCCATCGTTAAGTGTGCTTAGGTGAAATTTGTACTAGGATTGGTGACCTCCTTGGAAGACATTATGTTGCACCCCATTTTCTTTTCGATGCCATAAGATTTTTTTTTGTGCATTTTCACTCTCACAACATTGTTGTTGATCACCTACCCTAAAGAGGTAAGCTTCAAGTACCATTAGGATGACACAACTAAAATAGCAAGTCCCTTAGTAATCAATCATGGTCGTGACGTGAGGTCACGATAAGAGGTCGTAAGGAAAACACCATAATTTTGTGTTTATGCATTCAATTCACCATTATGACACCATTTCAAAAAGCTCACCAAGAGACAGATGATGCACACATGTAATGTAGGAGCATCTAGCATGCCTTTGATCATTTTGAGGTGCTACAATTCGATGATGTAAGGATTGGCTCTAGATGAGTTCTATATATATATACAAAAATTATGGCTAAACTATAATGGTTGCGACCATACCAGCACTAATGCATTGGATCCCATTAGAATTTTGTAGTTAAGCGTGCTTGGACAAAAGTCATACTAGTTTTGGGTGACCTCCTAAAAAGTCCTCGTATTGCACCAGTTTCTTTTCAATGCCAAGTTATTTTTTGTGCATTTTTGGTTTTATTGTAGTGTTTTGTGATCGCTCGCCTAAAAGAGGTAGGCTTTGGGTGCCACTCAGACAATACAACCCAATTGGGCCTCATTGGGATAAACCATGACCATGAGATGAGGCCACACGAAAAGCAACATTACTTCATGCCCATACATCCAATCTACTATTATGACCCATTTCAAAAAGCTCATTGAGAGAGGATGACACATAAGTGCATCTGGTGGTTTCTATATCATAAATTTGATTTTTTTTTCCAAGGCTGTGCACTCAATGATACTAGGCTTGGCCTTAGATGAGCTCCACTTAGAAGCATTTTTGGCTAAACTATAATGGGTGTGACCATGCCAACACTAGTGCATCGAGCCTCATTAGAACTTATAGTTAAGCGTGTTTGGGCAAGAGTAATACTATGATGAGTGATCTCCTCAAAAGTCCTTGTGTTACACCTTACTTTCTTTTCAATGCCATAATATTATTTTGTGCATTTTTTCTCTTGCTATAGTGCTCGACTTCGCTACTTTAGAAAGGTAAGCTAGTCGCATCTCGGACGACACAACTTGAGTGGTGAGCCCATAGGAAATAAACCATGATCACAACATGAGGCTGCATGAAAAGTGTCATAACTTTGTGTCATGCATCTAAGTTCACCATTATGATCCCATTCTAGAAAGCTCATCGGGAGATGGATTGCGTGTAGATGTGCCATAGAAGCATCTAGTGATCCCAAATCATCAAATTCAATTATTTTGAGGCTATGTGATCTGACAATGCAGAGATCGTCCCTAGATAAGCTCTACATAAGAAGAATTTTTGGAAAAATTATAACAAGTGTGATCATACTAGTATCAGTGCACTAGATTCCATTAGAATGCTATAGTCAAACTTTCTTGGGTGAGAGTAGTGCTAAGATGAGTGACCTCTTGGGAAGTCCTCGCATTGCATCGCCATTTACTTTTTGTTGTCACATTATTGTTTGTGTATTTTTGCTCTCACTATAGTGCTCCATGATCACCTACATTAGAAAAATAAGCTTCGAACACCACTCGAATGGCATAGCCTAAGCAATGGGCCACAAGAATATACCAGATCGATATCAGCCCGTATAGAAAGCATAATAACTTTTAAGCCATGCATCTCATTCATCATTAAACTCATTTTTAGAAAGCTCATTGAGAGATGGATGATGTGTAGATGCACTATAGGCAGGCTCTAGATCATTAAATTTAATCATTTTGAGACCCTGATCCAACAACACTATGATTAACCATAGATGAGCCCCATATAAGAAGAATTTACAACCAAGCTATAATGGGTGCACCATACTCACACTAGTGCATCATATCCAATTTTTCTTTCTAAGCCACAACATTTTTTTTTGAGAATTTTTCCTTTGCTATAGTGCTTTGTGATCGCCTACCCTAGAGATGCAGATTTTCAATGCCACTCAAATGGAATAACCCAAGCAACAAGCCTAGTGGTGATAAACAATAATAGTTAGATGAGGCCACATGAACATCATAACTTCATGCCCATGCATCTGATTTGCCATGATGACTCTATTCTAAAAGCTCATCAAGTGACAAATGATGCTTAGATGAGTTATAAGTACATTTGGTGAGCCAATATTATGAAATTCATTCATTTTGAGGCCATACAATCTAACGACTCTAGATTGAGCTTAGATGTGCTCCATAGAATAATAATTTATGGTCAAATTATAATGAGTGTGACCATGCCAACACTAGTGCATTGGTTCCCATCAGAACTCTATAATTAAGCATGATTGGTTTGTGCATTTTTACTTCTCTACAATGCTCCATGTTTGCCTACATTTGAGAGGTAGCTTGGGGCACTACTTGGATGGCACAACTTGAGCAATGGACCTACGATGATAACCATGTTCACGACATGAGGCCACACAAAAAGCATCATAACTTAGCCATGCATCTTATTTGTCATTATGACCTCATTTCAAAAATCTTTTAGAGAGATGGATGAAGCTCTCATGCATCATAGGTGCATCAGGTGGGCTCTAGATTATTAAATTTTGTCATTTCAAGACACTACAATTTAATGATGTTGAGATCAACCCTAGATGAGCTCCACATAAGAAGAATTTTTAGTCAAATTATAATGAGTGTGACCATACCATCACGTTTCCTGGATCCCATCGTAACTCCATAATTAAGTGTGCTTGAGCAAGAGTAGTACTATGATTGGTGACCTCTCAGAAAGCCCTCGTGTTTCACCTATTTTCTTTTCAACATCAAATTATTATTTTTGTACCATTTTTCTCTCACTATAGTGCTCCCAACTGCTTGCCCTAGAGAGGCAGGCTCAAGGTGCCACTCAAACAGCACAACTCGAGTGGCGAAACCCACAATGATATGCTACAACCACATAATATGCTGCACCGAAAGTGCCATAATTTTATGCTTATACATCACTCGATTCTTCATGATGACTTTATTCTAAAAAGCTCATCAAGAGATGAATGATGCACATATGAGCCATAGGCATTTAGCTTGCCTTAGATTATTAAAGTACATCAATTCAAAGTGATACAATCAACAATGCTAGGATCATCCCTAGATGAGCTCAATATAAGAAGATTTTATGGTTGAATTATAATGGGTGCAATGATAAGTATTAGTGCACCAGATCCCATCAAACCACACAGTTAATATAGTTAAGCATGCTTAGGCGGGAGTAATATTAAGATGGGTGACCTCTTAGGATTTGATGCCATAACATTTTTGGTGCATTTTCTTTCTCTCATACACAATCACTTGCCCTAGAGAACTAGGTTTTAGGTGCCACTCAATTAATATAACCCAAGTGGCAAGACCAGTGATAAACCATTATCACGACATGAAGCCACACAAAAAATGTGATAAGTTCATGCATACATTTGATTTTTCATTATGACCCCATTCTAGAAAGCTCGCTGAGAGATGGATGACACACAAATGTGCTAAAAAATATCTAGTGGGCCTCAGATCATCAAATTCAAACATTTTGAGGTGTTTTAATCCAAAAACATCGAGATCCACCCTAGATGAACTCCACTTAAAAATAATTTATTACCAAACTATAACAACTGTGACCATAGCAGCACCAGTACACTAGATTCTATCAGAACTCTTTAATTAAGCATGCTTATGAGAGAGTAGTACTAGGATGGGGACCTCTTAGGAAGTCCTCATGTTATACCCCATTTTATTTTCTACACTACATTATTTTTATGTGCATTTTCATTCTTGCTATAGGGCTTCGTGATTACTTTCCCTAAAGAGGCAAGCTCTAGGGGTACTCGGATGGCACAACCTCGGGTTATAGGTCCTCAATGATAAACCATGGACATGACCTAAGGCTGTACAAAAAGTGCTATAACTTTTCACTCATGCATCCGATTCACCATTATGAGACCATTCTAGAAAGCTCATTGAGAGATAGATGACAAGCAAATATGTTGTAGGAGCATCTGACAAGCCTCTAGATCATTAAATTTAGTCATTCTAAGGTGTTGTGATCAAATGACACTAGGATTGGCCCTAGATGAGCTTCACATAAAAAGAATTTATAGCCAAATATAACAACTGTGATCATACTAGCATCAATAAACTTGTTCCCATCAGAACTCTATAATTAAGCTTGCTTAGGGGAGAACAGTAGTAGGATTGGTGAATCCATGTGAAGTCCTCATATTGCATCCCATTTTCTTTTGGACACCATAATATTTTTTTTGTGCATTTTGAATCTTATTACAGTGCTTTGCAATTGCCTGACCTTGAAAAGTATGCTCCGGGGGCCACTCGGATGGCACAGCTCGAGCATCAGGCCCCGTGACGATAAATCATGGTTGTGAGATAAGGTCACATGAAAAGCATCATAACTTTGTGCCCATGCACCCAATTCATCATTATGATCCCATTCTAGGAAGCTCATCAAGAAATTTATGACACCCAGTTGCATTGCTTGGGGCCTCAAATCATCAAATTTGGTTGTTTCAAGACCCTACCATTTAATAATGTTGGGTCCCTAAATGAGCTCTACATATGATAAATTTTAGACCAAACTATAATAGGTTCGACCATACCAGCACTAGTGCACCTGATTTCATCAGAACTTCATAGTTAAATGTTCTTAGTAGGAGTAGTACTATAATGGTTGACCACCTAGGGAGTCCTTGTGTTACACCCCCATCTTTCTTTTGATGCCACATTATTTTTTTGTGTATTTTTCATCTCGCTATAGTGCTTTGTGATAACCTGCTTTAAAGAGGCAAGTTTAAAACACCACTTGGATGGTACAACATGAGCGAGCCCCAGTGGTAAACCATGGCCATACAAAAAGCACCATAACTTTGCACACATGCATCTAATTCATCATTATGACCCCCACTTTGGAAAGCTCATCGATAGATGAATGAGACACTAATGCATCATAACAAGACCCATATCATTAAATTCAGTTATTTCAAGGTGCCATGATCTGATAATGTCAGGATCATCCCTAGATGACTTCACATAGGATAAATTTTTGGCCAAATTATAATAGGTGTGACCATACCAGCACTAGTGCATTGCATCCCATTGGAAATCCATAGTTAAGCATGCTTAGACAAGAGTAGTAGTAAGATAGGAACCTCCTAGGAAGTCCTCGTATTGCACCTCATTTTCCTTTCAATGCCACATTATTTTTTGTGCAATTTAACAAAAGTGCTCTATGATCACTTACCTTAGAGAAGTTGGCTCTAAGTTCCACTCAGATGGAAAAATGTGAGTGTTGAGCCCTGCAATGATAAACCATGGATGTGACATCAAGTTACATGAAAGATTCCATAACTTCACACTTATATATCTAATTTATTATTATGACCTCATTCTAAAAAGTTAATCAAAGGTGGATGACACAAAATGTGTTGATGAGCACATGGTGAGTCTAGAACATCATATTCAATTATTTTGAGGTGTTGTGATCTAACGATGTTGGGATCGACCCTAGATGAGTCCACATAAAAAAAATTACAACCAAATTTTAATGAGCGTGACTATAGTAGCACCAGTGCACTGGATTTTATTAAAGCTACATAGTTAACATGCTTGGGCGAAAGTAGTAATAAGATGGGTGACCTATTATGAAGTCCTCGTGTTGCATTATTGACCTCATTTTGGGTGAGGTTAACATTCACCTTCTTAGTCCTAGGATCTGATCTAAGCACTAAGATTTTTCTCACATAAAATTAAGATACTTCAAGTAGTTAAGAGAACACCAACATAAGCCTAGAGACTCTACAGTTTAACCTTAGGGTTAGACCTCGACTTAAACTAGGTGGAACCCAACTACCCTAAGTTCAAACTAAAATTCCTATATACATAATAAATAATCAAATTATTTCCAAGACCTCAAATCCGACCAAGCCATATTCAATTGGTGTTCAATTTGGCCATTGCCCAGATTGACCCAATATGACCTATTTGGGCCTAAATGGATAAATTTAAAATTGACTTAAAATATTTGAAATTGAGTATTCCTAAACTCCTTGAAACCTTAATTAAACT
This sequence comes from Cymbidium sinense, assembly GCA_021442155.1. NCBI lineage: Eukaryota > Viridiplantae > Streptophyta > Magnoliopsida > Asparagales > Orchidaceae > Cymbidium > Cymbidium sinense. The sequence continues at coordinate 25,452,777 of CM038221.1, read as the reverse complement.
TGGTTGAGGTCTGACCAAAACTCAATTTGGCTAATTGGCTTACCTAGCCCAAGATAACCCATTTAAACCCTAAACTTCTAAAATAAAACCCAACTTGAACTAACCAAAGCTCTATAATCATCCCAATCACATAATGGAACATCCCTCTTGACTAATTAGCTCATATAACCTTTACTAGCCCAATTGATCTCAATTCGAGCTAAAAATCAACTCAACCCAAATCTAACCAAACCAATCTTTACAATCACCTCCAAATGGATGATTGATCAAAACCAATATCCAATTGAAGCCAAGTAGGCCACTTGAGCTAATTGACCCCAACCCTCCTCAAACTTAACCTTATTTAATCCAATTTGACCTAAGTAACCAAATTGAGTCAAATCTTAATCCAATTCAAATTGAATTGAACCAACACTTGTAATCAAATTCAAATTAATTAATTATTGACCACTTTTCAATGAGCAATTAAAGCTAATTTGACCATTCCAACCTAATTAACTAATTTATTCCAATTTGACCTAATGGGCCAAATTGAACCAAAATCAAATTGGATCAAACCAAGGCCTACAATCATCTCTAAAATGATTATCAAATGTGACCCAACCTCCAATTATACCTATTTGACTAATTTAGTTAACTTGACCTATTTGACCACATGAACCCATATAAGAAACCCAAGTCCACTTCAAATTGGATCAAACCAATTATACAAAAATATATCAAATCATTATTTGAATAGAGCCAAATAGCCCATAGGCCCAATTTGGTCAATTGGTCACCTAACTCAATTTAACCTAAGTTAAAAACCCAACCAAACTTGGCACGACTCATCCTTGGAACCCCCCTTCACCAATCCAAGTGGACCTAACCAATGATGAACCTTGTTCAACCCAAACTAAGTGAACTAAAGTCTCATATAAAACAAAATCTAAGAATAGCAAAGTCCAACCCTTCCTTTTGGCCAAGGCAGCTCCCTTAACATGCTTAAAGCTCACCTCGGCTGACCAAGCCAGGTTGTTTGGTCTACAATTAACTAAAGAGAGGTCACCTTCACCATGTTTGATCCTCTAGCCACTAAACACCCTCAACCACTATGGGAGGTCCAAAAAAATTTGGTGTTATGGGCTAGAGGTGTACTTCATCGTTGAAAACCAATACAACCTCAAACTTGAGCACCTCCTAGACCCAACTACACCAAAACTTCTCATACCTACCTCACACCCTCATGAGAAAGAACAAATCAAGAAACACTCAATTTGAGCACCACAGATAGGGGTTTGATCAAACTCCAATGAGTATTAGTGGAGCTTAATCTCAAGAGTGATTGGAGAGGAAGCAGGAGTGGACTTCAGTAGTAGGAATTTGCCTCTTCAAGGTAAAACTACCTCATGTGTTTGCTCTTCGATCTTAGCTCCAATGAGTTAAGTTCTCGTAACCCATAGAGAACTTCTTAAGTGCTGGTGTTTTGTAAAGTGTTTTAGCATTTCATGTAAATCATAATGTAAAGAACCCTACATATTTTTTTTTTATTTTAATGGAGTCAATTTCACCATGAAATAAGCATGATTGGCTTGGATCAACTAGTGAGAGGTTGACAACCTCCATCTTTTGCAAGAGGTTAAAGATGAATCATGCATTGTCTATTCCATGTGATTAGATGGACGGCCATGATAAATCCACATTATATATATTTTAATTTAATTCCTTTTAAATATAAGATTAGTTAGTGTTCAATCATTGATCGAATGGCTTGAGATAAAATCACATCTGCCGCTACGAAGTCAGCCGCCATGAGGGACAATTTAAATAATCAATCATGTAGCGTTGCATGTAAAGCATGGCTAACTCAACCGCTGACTATATAATCTGATTAAATAAATTTCAAAATATGACTAATTAACTAGAAATTTAAAAAATTATAATTAATTTCAATCAAAATCATAAAAATACAAATAAGAGCTCATTGGAAAGATTAAACAGAGAAAAAAACTCTAACTTTTATCAAGTAGATATAGACTAACTAGGGTTTAAAACTATTTCTTAATGTTATAATTAAGCCCTAATTGCTTAGCCAATTGACTTGAAATTTTGGGTGAAAATTCTATGAAATGGTGCCTCCAATAATTATTTTAAGTCAATTTGTTAAGTGTATTAGGAGATCCATATTTTAAATCTTAAAAGACCATTTTGGCTATTTAATAAATATAATTAATTATAAAATTATAAAAATTATTTTAGGTGTCGAATTATGTTTAATATGCTTAATGGTGACTAGGAAAAAAATATTGAGGCCTTTGATTCCATTTATTATCAAAACCATCATTAATTAAATAAATTTTTAATTAATCTATTATTTAGAAAATTCATAACAAATTGTACAAATCTCTAAAACTTACAAATGAACCCTCTTTGTGCTCAACTAATAGAGAGTTAATTAATAAAATTAAAATCCCCAAATGACTTTGAATATTTTAAGAGTAATTATATAATTAGGATTTTCCTAAATCAATTATAATCTCAAAATATTAGCCCAAATGCCTTGGAACTTTTACCATTAATTCCCCATGTTATTTTGCATGTTACTAGTATTCTCAAAATTTTTGGGCTTGTACATTATGGTTTCATAATTTTAAAGGTTTTTTGGGCATCAAATAAATAATTAATAAAAATCACAATTTCATTTAGGATATTTTTAGTATTTTATCTCTCACTAGGTTTAATCAATTGTAATTTGATGTATTGACTAAAGAATTTTGATTAAGTTTAATTAATATTATTTTCATGTGATTAATTTTAGGGTTTAATGGTTTAAGTAGATTGATTTATGATATCCATTTAACACTCTTTATTCACTTAAAAATATGTGTTTGGTTTACAGTTCATTTACATTCATGTTTAAAATTAAATCCTTAAAAGCATGATATCTGAATAATGTGACTATTATCAAAAGTAAATCTCAAAATCTCATACAAATTAGAATATATGTAAACATTTATGAACCTAAGTTCACAAAGGTAAATAAAATCTATTTATATGATTCATGTGTATAATATATACTCCTTCAAGGTGTATAGTCAGAACACCTAGGGGCGCAGGGCTACTTGCTCGAAGGAGATCTTAGATATCTCATCTCCTTAATTTAATTATGCACATACCTAAAAAGTTGTGTAGAAAAAACAAACGAAGTTTAAATTATTTTAAACCCATTATTATAAAAATGTCAAAGATTCATTCAATAAATATTCATGTTTATACTAATATATGAAAAATTCTAAATGATATATATTATTATATGTGAATTAAAGTCCAAAATTTTCTTAATAAAAATAATAAATAAATGGATCATTATTTTGAAATAAAGTATTAAAGTGGTAAGAAGAGTTGAAGGATATCATTAAATAATTCATAACTTATACTCATTAATTTTAAGATGTCTTTCACGAGATTGTAATTTATGTAAGCTTAGTCCAAACTTAGGAATTAATAAGAATCTTAATGATTTATTAATAAAGCTTAAAAATTGTAAAATGTAACTTTAGATTCAATTGTAAGGTGGGGTGCTCAAAAGTAATGGGTTCCACCTCAAGTGAAACTTAAAAATTTCTACACTTTTAAAACATTAAGTCTAATTCAAATAAAATTGAATTTATAATCTAAAATTCACTTCTTAAATTACTAACCACTTAAATTAAAACCATATAATAAGTAATATATTAAACCTTATTTTCAAAATCATAACTTAAACTCTAAATCCTAATTTTATCTCACCACACTAGCATTTGTATACACTCTAGAATAATAGGCCACTAATACTAAAATTAGATTAAGCTGATGTTTGATTATAATGTATTGATTTTATTATTTTGTTGTGTAATATTTTAGACTAGATGTTAGGATTTTTTATGCATAGTTTGGATGGTAGGGAAATATGTATTAGGTTAATGATATTTTTTGTTGTTGTTGGGGGTTATGCTTGATAAAAGGGACCACTATAAAATAAAATTTAAATTAAATGCTTTTGATTATAGGTGTTGCTTACTCCTTTAGCATAACCTATTAGAATAAGTGGGCTTGGTACCCATTAATACTAAGCCTAATTATGTGAAATATAATAACTTAATGTGTATGTGTGTTATGATTAACCTTTCTTTTGATGCTTTAGTTGCAAATTTAATTTTGAATTTTAAATGTAATTTTGTAGTATAATTAGAATTAGAGACATGGGGTTTAGGATGAGCTGTGGCTAAAAGGCATAGATTTAGGAGGCTCTGTGATGCTTGGAGAATCCAAGACTATGAAGATCAAGAGAAGATGAAGACCCCCATATATTTTTTCATTTTGTTGAATCATTTATTGTAATTCAGGTTGTATAAGGGTTAAACTTGACAACCCACCTCCTTTTCTTTTGGGGTGTATAGCGGAACCCGAACGCACCCCTCTTTATTATTTTATTGATTTAATTGATTATTTGTTGTGTTTAAATCATTTATGCAATAAAAATGTCATTCTTTTTCATAAGTTTCTTAAAGTGTGATGATTGTTGTATGACCTAGATTTCGGTAGGCTCTTTAAGACTTAAAGTTTCTACCCCAATCTAAAATCAATTTGAATTAAAATTAATACCACTCATAACCTCAATTTAAAGACTATGGATTAATCAACTAAAAGATTTTGAAACTATAGATCTATAATAGATGTAAGATCATCTCATAATCATCTTATTCTCGTTTCCTTGAATGTAAAGGATCATTACTCATTGTATGATAAGAGGGAGTGTAGGACCATTGATAATAACTCCCTTGAGTAAAGAACGCTCTTCTCATAAATAGGCCCATAACCTAATTTCATCATGCATATATGAATGTTTGCCTACCCAAGCTTTAGTCAATTTTGAGAGTTTAAAATTTATAAAAAATATAAAATTTTATTACCCTAGTCTAAGACATCATTTCACACCACTCTTGAAGTGAGTTCAGGCTATTAAGTTTCCATTCTGAATAAACAATAGCCTATCCATCTAACATTCATAAGACTTGGTCACATGATTTTAACTCATTGGAGGTCTTAGCTAGCAGCCCTTCCTGGCAATTGTAAGTCCAAATAAGTTGGGATATGTTTATTCTCTCTAGTGGAAGTGAACCAATATACCCAATTTCCCTTTCTCTAGATTAGGTTGAGCTCTTAGCTTATGCTAGAGTACCTCAATTTTAGTTTTAGGGTTGCTTAATTCTCTTTACTATGAGTGTAAGTCCTTACTTCTTAGGCAATTTCATAATCTTATATTGTGAGATCAAAAGTCATATCATTCTAATAAAATATTAATTTAAATAATGACATATCTCCATTTCGTTAAGTGCATTTGGGGGAGAATTATACTAGGATGGGTCATCTCATAAAAAGTTATCATCTTGCACCTTATTATCTTTTCGATGCCACATTACTCTTTTATCATTTTCTCTCTTACTGTAGTGCGACACTCGGATGGCACAACTTGAGCGACGGGTCCTGCATTGATAAATTATTGCCTTGACATGAGGCCACACGAAAAGTGACATAATTTCATGCCCATGCATTTGATTCCACATTATGATCCTAGTCTAACAAGCTCATTGAGAGACAAATGATGCATAGATGTGACATAAGCATATCTAGCGAGCTTCAATTCATTAAATTCAATTATTTTGAGGCTTTGTGACTTCAAGATTGGCCGTAAAGGAGCTCCACATAAATAGAATTTATAACCAAATTATAATGACTATGATCATACCAACACCAGTGCATCAGATCCCGTTAGAATTTTAGAGTTTAAACAAGTGATAGCTTAAAAAATACCTTTGAGGATGCTCTACACCATCTTTATTGAGATGGGTAGGAGTATGTTTTCATGAGGTAGATTGATATATAATCAACCAAATTTTCTCTAACATTATGTTAGAGTTTATTTACTTATAATCCTGGGCTGTCATGGTCTTTAATTTACTTAGCCAGAGAAAATAGTTCCTGATTGAAGAATCATTGTCAGTAGTCATGGGTTGCATTGTCCAAGATGTTCTTGCAGATATGGGGTGATATTTGTCTAAGGTAACAAATTTAAGTCAACCTTACTTAACAAAAAGCCTTTTGCCTATTAAATATATTATAAAATTCATGGCTCATGGAGCAAAGCCATTAGAGAACATACAGGCTATTTCTATGACCAAGTATGGTGGAGCTATATAGAAGCTAAGCCACTTGGTAAGATGGTTTTGGTCATATCCATATTTCATGTGGTGTCATTTGATGATAAAATAATGCAAACAGAGGACACATGCCTTGTCCTTACTAGCATGAGATTATTTGAGTATAGATATAGATATATTTAATTTGACATTATCTATTTGTAAGAAATGATTTTCTTATCTTATCAATCTTGACAAATAATGTTGGATGGGTGCATGATTGTTTATTATTTATTTATTTACTTTTAAGATTTTGAATGAAGAACTTCATTCAATTTGAACATATCCCATCTAGATGAATTTTACAATCAACATGGTCATCATGTGAGAATGATTATGGTTTTTTTGACCCGGATGCAATCATGAGATCTAATCATAAAATTAAACCATGTAGCATACTCAAACATTTAATTTAGATTTTAATATATGTGTCAGGGCACATGCTCATGTTTTTTTATAATTTTCTATTAAAATTGGAAGATTGATTTTCTATTTTAAATTTAATTTTTAAATTTACCCTATGCAACCTATTCAAACATTAGAATTGTATCATGGATGTTTAAGTCCTTACACATGCAGATAATTTAAATTTATTTTATGTTAACTCACGAAGCATCCTCGGACCTGAACTAGGAAATGTTAATGTGTTGGGTCCATGAGGACAATTCAAGTCCATTTTTATTAAGCACCTCAACACTGAAAATAAGTTTATTAGGGTGGCACCTCGGCATTGGGAATATAGCGCTTAGGCGCTTGATAAGTTGTGGCGTTGTCAAATTGGCACCTTGTCATCGAGTGCTTAGTACTGTAGCATTCTAGGGAAAATATTCTTGTTGACCAACTGACTAGCACCTAGGCTGATCATATGGCACTATAGTGCTAGTCAAAGGTCAGTTCAAAAAGTTGGTAGATGAATAGGTGCTTTAAATGGAAATGAAAACTTATTTTTATCAGTGCTACATTAGAGCGTTATGACGCTACATCAATGCCTGACACACTTTTAGTTATGAAATTAATGATAATAAATACTCTTTTTGACATGCACAGTAATCGACTTAACCTAGTTAATGCTGTATGTGAGCGTTACAGCATTGGTTCCCTATTTCAGAACCCGAGAGCCTAGTGCTTCAACCCTAGATGTGGTGTTGTAGCACTATGCTTGGTTTATATAGCCTATTGGGATTTAAAGGTTTTTTTATATTATATTTTTCATTCATTAGAGCTCTCTCTCTCTCTCTCTCTCCCTCTCTCTCTCTCTCTCTCTCTCTCTCTCTCTCTCTCTCTCTCTCATTCTCTCAGTTATCATCCCATACTAAGAAAGTAATCATGTCACAACAAACTTGTTAATAAGAGGAGGGCGACTTCAAGTGAGGCTAATATGTTTGTTATTTTAGAAGTTGAAGAAAGGTATTAGCATGCCCTCACCTACAAGCATCTCATCCGAAAAGAGCTTCTACAACCGGGTGATAAAGTAGAGGAGTTTTCACTGAATGAGACTGAGAAAAGTTGGCTTACGAGAGTAGCTCCTACGTCATCCTTGTGATGCAAGAGTTCTTCACCAACACGAAGGAATAATAGAACAATAAAGTTTTTTTTGGAAAAACTTGTAAGTTTCGATAACACTACCATAAATGCATATTTTGAATTACCAAATGTGGTTTACAATCAATATATTTCCTATTATAATGAGCATCAAAATTTTGATGAAGTTTTTGATTTTCTTACTGGTAGGATTGCCGACATCTAGTGAAAATGATAAGAGGAAAGTATTATAACATTTCTTGCCACTGGCCTAACGACAAATATAAGGCTTGACATTGTTCATTTCTACAAAGCTTATGCCTATTAGTAATATCAGTGAGGTGACTAAGGATATGGTTAATTTGAATTTTGCAATTCAAAAGGGGTTCATAATTGATATAAGAAAGATAATTTATAATTTTATTTGTACTATGCTAATGGATAGTATTACTATATGGTATGGTCATCCTTCTCTCATTTATAGTTTGTGCATTATGGTGGGTGCGTTAAGAGACCCCGATGAAAAAATTCTTATTAAAAGGCTCCTCTAACTAAAAGGCTTATTGAGGGGTTTTATTCGAGGTTTGAAGTGGGGGAGAGCTCACGTGCCCCATGACCTTGACCCCAATTTTTTAAACCCTTAAATGATTAAATTTCAGATTTAAGAAGAGAGGTGGATGAGAGTAGCAGACAATGGGCTTTATAAAAAAAATTGATTATCACATGGATCATTAACAAAAGTAATTTTCTTATATGATTGTTCAATACGACACTGGTCTATATATTTGAAAATTGTGATTTGGGGATCGAAGTCAAATTCTTTTCTTGCGGAACCTAAATATCCCCCTTATGTAGCTACTTTACTGAGCCAGAAATAAAAAAGAAGGAAGATGATTATGACTATTAGTCTCCCCACCCATTATTTTTTCTTTTTTTTCTCTTCTTTCCCTTTTTAATTTTCATTATAATAATTTTTTGTAATATAGATTTTTTTATTTAATAAATATTTTTTCTTTATTTACATTCCCTTGTGTAATGCTCAAGGATTAAAAATTTTTTGCTCAACATCATGGGCTTAACGCCTCGACATTGGTAAACTAGTGCCTTGGCGCTATTAAGCTAGGATGATTGATTTAGAAAACCCGAGAGCTTAGCATCTTGACATTATTTGTAGCGCCACAATGTCGCATGGTATAATTTGGATTATGTTGTGAATGTCTTAATATTATCATTTGTGTGTGAAAACACAACACCTTGATGCTAGGATATCAGCCATGATGTTATGAGATGCCCATAAAAGTTTAATTTCCCTGAAAACTTAGTGCCCCAATGCTATGGTTATAATTTGAATCATGATATAAATGCCTAAACATTGTCATTTAAGTTTCAATTCTGAGAACACAACACCTCAGTGCTGAGATACCAGTGCCATGGCACTGTGAGACCCCTAAACTTAATTTTCTCTAGGACACAGTGCCTTGGTGCTAGACCTACAATGTCGTGATGTTAGTTTTACTAACATCTAAGATTCAAAATTTTGGTGGTATAATGCTTTAGTAATGCTAGTTTTCATAATTTTCTTAGCGCATTAACATTCTTCTCTCTTATTCTAGATCAAAGATCTAGAGGGAAGGTATTATTTTATGCTATAACTAAGTTCAATGGAAAAGAGAATTTCAAGATAAAGTGCCTTAGTGTTGTGTGAACAACATTGGTTTTAAATATGCAAACTAGATTGAACGTAGTGCAACAAGATATCATCAAATACTCGAGAGCTTGGCATCATGATGCTATTAGACAAAGTATTCAAGATTTTATTCCAAGAAGCACCTTGACACTGGGTCTTGGTGCCTCAGTGCTACGAGATGGAACGCCCGTATTGAAATGAATTCTTGAAGAATTTAATAGGTTATTTTATGAAAATTTGGTAACATAACACCTTAGCAGTGCTAGAATTTTATAATTTTAGTTCGAACACACTCTTATCCCTTATTTTAGATCCAAGATTGATGGAAGGAGGGCATTCTTCTCAACTTGAAACCAAGTTTAATGATAGAGGTCTTTAACATTCAAGATGGTTTTTAAGTCTAAGGAGTGTTATTTTTTTACTCTAGATCCAAGATCAATGGAGAAGATTTTTATTTTTCCTTGGATCTAAGATCGATAATGGTAATTTGGTTAAACTTAATTTTTAGAGAGAAAAATGCTTAAAATAAATATTATTAAAGAAATATTTTTCTTGGAAGAGAGGAGATTGCCTTTTCAGCTTTGGAAGGTGTGCTTGTAGAAAGGAGAGATCATCAAAAGCAAGAATGTAGCAAAAAGACTAGAGAGAGTTAGTGGAAGAAGGAAAGAGGCCTTTAGGAGGGGCTGCTCTCCCCTTTTAATAGGAAATTCCTCCAAGGGGAAATTTTTTTTGCTGTTGTAATTGTCCCACGCCCCCCACTACCCTCTCGCTCCGCTAGGTAGTTATTGTTGTTTGGGGTGAGAATGATGACTTTCTTAATTTTTAAAAAACTAAGAATTCTTGACACCTCTCAATGCTATGCAATCGAACAACTATCGGGGGTAGTTTTAGCTTCTATATTCTTTATAGCAATTTTAGCACCTTGGTACTACGATTGCAGTTCTATGGCTCCCCAAAGGGGATGAGTAAATTTTTGTCATTTTCATTCATTTCATCATTATTTATCTTTTTTTTTTAATTTTTTAGATGCAAACATCATGCTTAGGTGTGAGTAGATTTAAGATGAGTGACCTCTTTAGAAGTTTTTTATGTTGCAACCCATTTTATTTTGATACCACATTATTTTTTTATGCATTTTCACACTCACTATAGTGCTTTGCAATCGCTTGCACTAGAGAGGTAGGCTTCAAGTGCACCTCGAATGGCACAACTTGAGTGGCATGCCCATAGTTACATGCCATAGCCGTGACATGAGGCCTCCCACAAAGCGCCATAAATTAATTCTCATAGATCCAATTAGCCATTATGACCTATTCTAAAAAGCTTATCAAGAGACAAAAGATACATAAATGTGAAATGAGCCATAATTAATTAAATTTAGTCATTTCAAGGCCTTACAATCCAATGACGCATGGTTTGGCCATGAGCTCCACATAAGAAGAATTTATGGGCAAACAAAAACTAGTGCAACCATACTGGCACCAATGTAGCGGATTCCATTAGAACTCCATAGTTAAGTGTGCTTGAAGAGAGTAGTACTAGGATTGGTGATCTCTTAGGAAGTCCTTGTGTTGCACCCATTTTTTTGATGCCATATTATTTTTTGTACACTTTTGATGACACTATAGTGCTCCATGATAGACTAACCTTGAAAAGTAAGCTTTGGGTACCACTTAGATGTCTAAACCCAAGCTACGAGCCTCACAAAGATAAACCATGGCTATGCCATGAGGTTGTATGGAAAGCACCACAATGTTGCACCCATGTATTTGATTTGTTATTATGACCCTAATTTAGAAATCGCCAGAAACTTATGACAAGCATACGCATTAGACGGGGCCCCAAATCATCAATATCAATCATTTTGAGGCCCTTAGATCTGACATGATGTTATGATCGACCATAAGTGAGCTCCATATAAGAAGAATTTATGGCCAAACTATAATGGTGTGTGACCATACTAGCATTAGTGCACCGGATCCCATCAAAACTTTGTAGTTAAGCATGCTTAGGCAAGAGTAATATAAAGATGGATGACCTTCTAGGAAGTCCTCATGTTACACTCCATTTTCTTTTGGAAGCACATTATTATTATTATTATTATTATTATTATTATTATTATTATTATTATTATTATTATTATTATTATTATTATTATTATTATTTATTTATTTATTTTTTCACTTGTGGGTGCTCCATGGTTGCTTGTCCTTGAAATGAAGACTTTGGGTATCACTTGGGTGACAAGTCCCAAGATGCAGGCCCCACAAAAATAAAACATGGTCTCGACATAAGGTCACATAGAAAGCACCATAACTTTGCACTCATGCATTTGATTCACCAATATGACCTCATTATAGAAAGATCATCAAGAGATGGATGACACACATGTGTGTCATCCACACATCTGGCTGTCCACACATCATCAAATTTAATTATTTTGAGGGCCTCTGATCCGACAAAATTGTAATCGATCATAGATGAGATCTACATAAGAAGAATTTATAGCTAAACTATAATGGATGTGATTATTACCAGCAATAATGTATTGGATCCCATTAGAATTTCATAGTTAAGCGTGCTTGGGTGAGAGTAGTACTGGGATGGGCAAGCTCAAAGTCCTGATGTTGCACTCCATTTTCTTTTGATACCACATTATTTTTTGTGCATTTTTGATCTCACTACAGTACTTCATGATCATTTTCTCTTTAAAAGTAGACTTCAGGTGCCACTCAGATGGCACAACTTGAGCAATAAGCCTCGTGAGGATAAACCATGGTCTAGACATGAGGTCGCACTTAAAAAAAACCATAACTTTGTGCTCATTCATCCAATTCACCATTATGACCTCAGTCTATATAGCTCATTGATAGATGGATGTCATGCGATGTGCTTTTGGATGCCATATATATATATATATATATATATATATATATATATATATATATATATATATATATATATATATATATATATATATATATATATATATATATATATATATATATATATATATATATATATATATATATATATATATATATATATATATATATCTCTTTGTAGTGCCTTACGATCTCCTACCCTTGAAAAGAAGGATCTAGATGTCACTCAGATGGCACAACCCTAATGGGTGTTGACCTCATTTTGGATGAGTTTAGTATTATCAAAACTAGTAATCAAGATACCTAATCTTAGATTAGGAAACTTCTAATTAGATACTTAGGACACTTCACTTAGTGGCCTAATGCACCTTATTAGGATTTAATCTAACTCAACAAGATTGGATAAACCCAAACCAAATTCAATCTAAGCCTAAAAAAATTGAAATCTAAAGACACTTAAATTTAAATTAAAATGAATAGGGTAATTAATCTAATTATCCTATTTAATTCTAAGCCATTTAAAATTAAAGAAACTCAAACCAAACTAAAAAATGCAAATGAAAATCAAATGAAACCATGAAATCAAATTAAAAGAAAGAATAAATCCAAATCCAAATTAAGGGTCAAAAAGTGGTCAACCCTATTAACATAGGTTTGAGTTATGTGGGTCCCATTCAACCCACTAAAATTTGACCAAATAAAATTATTTTAAATGATAGAATATTCATATTTGAATATGAAGTTAAAAGAATATAAATCTAATAAGGCCTAATTGGCTAAATAGATCACTTGATCTAAATGGGCCTAAGTGGACCATATTGGATTTAAATTCAAACCGAACCAAAATTAGCCCAAATTAAATATCCAAAATTATTTGAAATGATAATCAATCATAATTCAACCCATCATTGGGTCCAATTTGACCAATTTAGTCATTTGACCCAAATGAACCCAAACTAACCCATTACGCCCAATTTGAGTCAAATGGGTCAAAATTAAAATTAACTTCAAACTAATTGAAATAAATCAACTCCAAATCATCTCAAACATGTGCTTAAACATGCTTGAAGTCCAAACATAATCTAATTGGGTCAAAATTGGTCATTTGACTCAATCAAATTCAACATAACCCATTTAAGGTAAAATGGGCCAATTTGATTTGAGATGAATTAAATCCTCATATGGCATGGGTTAATTATATTCCTAATTATCCAATAGACAATCAATGATGATTTAAACTTAAATCTAAAACAAATCAATAAAAAATGTTATTAAAGAATTTGAAATTAAATTGAATCCAATGGCATAATTAACCACCAAATGAACCCAAGGTTGAACCAAACCCATTCAAATCCATCTAAACTCATCCAAACCCATTCTAAGATGGGTTAAGAGAGATTGACAACAAGCTTAGGCAACTAAACCAATCTTAACTAAAATCCACAATGAATGAATTTGCCATGGCAAGCAAACAGAGCATGAAGCCAAATCTAACTTCCTCAATCCCTCATCCTCTTTATTTTCCCACCTCATCACCTCTAAACAATAGTTAAATAGCCAATGATCCTTGGGGCTAGCCTCCAAGGATAGAAATTAAGCATGGACGCCAAGAAGAAGAAAAAAAAGGTATAAGAGGTTTTGGGCCTATAATGGTATAAGGATATAGAGAGCATCTTGAGTCAAATTGACTATTCCATTACCTTCCCCACCTCATACGAAGCTGATCACAACTTTTCTCTAATTCCCTCACCCCGGGGAGCCAAAGAACAACCAAAGCTGATGGGAAAGAGGTTGAGCTTGGTCTATAGGGCAATCCACGAGGAGAGGATCCAATTCCTTCTTCCCACAACCTCATCGCACCATTTTGCTAATGGAGTCAACCCCACCACCGAAGATCGCTAAAATTAAGGTACGCCATAAAAGCCACCTCTTAAGCTTTCGATTTTAGGACTTTTCAAAATGAGTTTGTTCTTAAGGCAGATCAAACTGTATAGATCCCTATTATTTTATTCACTCATGGTTTTGGTATATTTGGTGTTATAATTTGGATGTATAGGTGGACACCACATAGATCTTAGGGGTATTTATTGAAGTGATCGGGTATGACATTAAGATATGATCTACTATCTTGAAAGATAGAGACAACACCCCACAATGGACCTAATCACCTAATAAGAACTTCTAAGGCATGGTGGGTCTTCGAATATACCAGAGATCTTTCCCATTCTCTACATTGGAAAGTAAAGTAGGGTTTATTTTATGTCAAGTTCTTAAGTTCCCTATGGAGGCAAGCCTCCATAATTAATTACATCCTAGGAAATGAGATTTCTAAGAATACTCTTGATTAAAGTAGTCAATTATTATCTTCAAAGATTTCGAGGTTAAGACTATTAAAGGATTGATAATTTTAGAAAATCAAATGGGATTTTTCCATTATAAGACTTATTTTAGAATCTAAAGGAAGATAAGTAAGAAATGCTCATGATACTAGGAATTCTAGTGATCACTCTAATCTATTCTATGGTGAGGCCTTTTATGTTTGAAGGTGAAAGGATTTATTTTGTTTGTGTTGAAATTTTATTAGATTGTTATGGCTTATAATTCATCAACAAAAGATTATAGAAATGTCTAAGAGGTGAAGATTTTTGCTTATAGCCCGAAGGAAACTAGCAACCTCAAATCCTGAATATAGGGAGCTTTAGCACAAGCTAGAAGCACGACCTAAATCTAAGCGGAAAGAGGGCACAAGGGTTTATTCCACAAGAGAAGATAGACCCGTCCGACTCTTCTGGACTTATAACTGTCTGGAGTTGCTGCCAGCTAACTCCTCATACGATTCAAAATTATGTAGTATGGTCTTATAAAATTACAAGATGGTTAGACTTATTATTTAATTGGAATGAAACTAAAGTCCTAAACTCACTCCTCAAGAGACTAGATCATGATTGACATGGTATGTGACTTACTCTAACATGCAAAATTTTATAATTTTTATTCCATTTTGACACATTCATTTGGACGAAAGGATTTAGGATATTTATGCCTAAATGCATGATGAAATTGGATTATTGGCTAAATCAGTGGGAGGAGGTGTTCTACACTACAAGAGATGCCTTACAGGTCAAACATTCCACTATCATGCAAGAATGGAGACCCTCTTTATTCAAAAGTGAAACAATATAATATTCATGATGTGAGACATACAACATACAGGTAAGGGGTTACTAAATATTTTAGTTATCTTATTTATAGCCTAGGCTTTATGATAAAATTATGAATTATTTTAAGATTTAGTTATGAGTTGTTAGTTAAATTGAAAAATTAATTTTATCCTAAGAGCCTTTCGCATCTAGGCCACACATTCAAACATCAATTATAAAGAAACTATGAAAAAGATGTTATTTTATTGTGCAAACTAAACATAACATCAATCAAATATGAATAGATCATGTAAAAGAATAAAAGATCGGCACCCGGTATCATCCATACACCTAAAAATAGAGAAAAGATGTGTAACCGAGCTCTACCCTTATACAACTCCTAGATTACAAAAGAATAATTACAATTTAAAATTGAATACATGCTATGTGTCTTCATTCTTCATGTCTTCTTTCTTCTTTCTTCCTTCTCTTGATGTGATCGTGCTCAAAGGCATCATAGGGCACCCCAAAACTAAGCCTTCTAGCCATTGCTCATCCTAAACCCCATAGCACTTATCCAAATTCCTAATGAAAAATTATATTTTTATGAAAAAGTAAATTTAACTACGCCTACAAGATAGAGATTAGCTAAACATACATACAATCCTAAGCAGTTATATTTATTAATTTCATCTTAGCACCTACACATGGGTAACCAAGACCACCTTTCATAAAGTGGATTATGCTTAGGGGAATAAGCAACCTGCAAGCAAAACATTTATACTTATATTTATAGCAGCCCCATAAGCATAATCTCCTACAGAAGACAACATTAGGCTAACAACAACCTAACATCTAGTCTACGAACCACATTCCTACCATCCATCCTAAAACATTACATCACAAAATAAAACATAGCATCACACACACATTATCTTAATTTAAGACTAGAAATGGTGGCTTAATTTTAATGTGTTTGCTAAGGCTTAGTGTGGTATGTCTTAGTTAAGTCTTTGAATTGTAATTTTTTAAGTCTTGAGATTATTCAAATTAACATGATGGTTGGTTTTATTTCAAGGTGTTTAGATGATTTATAAATTCAATTTATGTTTTATTTTGTTTAATTTGATTTACACTTAGCATCTAAGTGTTATAAAGAAAGAAAAGAGATTACCTCTTTCATTCTTACCTTAAGCCACTTGCTAAAGAACATTAATATGATTTAGTTTTCTTTAGCAAATGGCTAATTAAATATTTTATTAATCCTAAGTTTAGGTTAACATTAAAAAACCCTATTCAATATGATAGTCATTTTAAAATTAATGTGCTTGAATTACTATCACATAGAATATGTTGAGTCATTCCTTTTTATCACCCATAACATGCATATGATTTAACACTTAGCATACTTATACAAATAACATATTTTGGCACACTTAGATGATCATGAATGCATACATGCTTAATGGAAAAGGAGATTTTCATTCTCTAATCAAATACACATACATATATATAAAAGATGCAAGATAGTACTGTACATGCCTTTGTTAACTAGAGAAGTGTGATAATCAAATAACCTCCTTAGGGCTACTTAAACCCTCATATTCCTAGAATGTCCAGACTATATACTTGTTATCTTAAATACATACAAATGTATATACAATTATAGAATGAAAATCATGCAAGATATTATATTTTACTTGATTGAACTATTTATACATCTAAATTAAAGCTCTATCCAAATTCTAATACAAATATACATAAGAATAAAATTAAATAAGTGCATGCCTTGTTAACCAAGAGAGTGAGATAATCAAATGACTTCCTTAGGGCTACTTAAAGCCTCATATTCTTAGGGATGTCTAGACTATATATTTATTAACATTCAAACATATGTAAATCTATATAAGAATATAGGAAAGAAAGCACTATCTTTATATGTTATGCATTTTGGTAACTTAAATGGCTATGGATGGATGCATTTTTAATAGAAAAGAGGATTTTTGTTTTTTAATCACATACACATACACATATATAAAGATGTAAGCAAGTACGTGCTAATGTTTAAACTAGGGAAGTGAGATAATCAAATGACCTCCTTAAGGCTACTTAAATCCTTGTATTCGCATGATATCTAGACTATATACTTGTTATCTTAAATATATATGAATGTATGCATAATTAGAATAATGGAAATCATGCAAAATATTATACTTTACTTCATTGAATTATTTATACATATGAGTTAAAGCTCTATCCAAATCTTAATGAAAATATACATAGGGATGAAATTAAATGAGTACGTGCCTTTGTTAACCAGGAAAGTGATGTAATCAAATGACCTCCATGGGGCTACTTAAAGCCTCACATTCCTGGGATGTCTAGATTATATACCCATTATCATTCAAACATATGTAAATCTATATATAAACATAGGAAATAGAAATTTACATTCACATGCTTAAGCTATAAGTACATGTAAGTCTTATATGTATTTATAACTACTATCATTCCAAATGTTATTATCAATTTATAAATTTTGCAAAATAAATTTAAATTTATTAGTGATAATAGCCACACATATGATAAAATAAGCCAACACATGCAAGCTTATATAAGTAAATTTCATTTGATTTATTTGAATTTGAAAACATGAATGCATAGGATCATATGACACATAACAATTATATTGATTGGAAAGAAGTAGCTAAACATGACCATATGATTCATTCAACTACACTAATTTCTAAGGACAATCACATCAAATAAAAATATTTAAGAAAAACCAAAGCTTCTTATTAATTTAATTTTTGGATTTGGATTGAATTTAAAGAAGGGAAATCATTTGTTATTTTAATCCCATTCCCATGTTAGTAATCTTAATTTTTTAATAAAAAGATAATTAAGTGAATTTTATGACTTAATTAAGTTAGATCATTAAGTAAATCATTTAATTATCCTTTAATTAATCATTTGATCATGAGCCACAAATGATATGAACATGACTAAAATAAAATTGCAATACTCCTAAAGGACCTAATGCAATTAGCTCATAATTAAAGGTTAATTAAGTTAAAAAATCTAATTAAGTACTTTATGATTTTCTCACACTTACTGGGTTAATCATAATTTCCTTTGAGCTTTATGTTATTTAACACATAAAGAGGAACCCTTAATTTAATTATTGATTATCTAAAGTGATTAGCATTTTAATTTGATTTGATTTCATTAATATTTAATTAATTAACTTGTAATCAATTTATGATTTAATTAACCCTCTTTAATGAAATGAATTTGGAAAAGTAATTAGGAAATAGGTCATAATCACTCTCCTTCATCATCTCACTATTAATTAGTGATTAATAGAGTTAAATCAATTAATTTTTACTATTTAGGGTTTTAATTAATCATTAAATTAATTAAGAGAGTAATTAAGGTTTGAATTACAAATCCCCTAATTACCTAGCCAATAAATCCCAAGAAAATTATGGAAGGCAGAGGTCATCCCATTAAATCAATATGACAATCATGGAATTAATCGTACAAGTAATTAAGGCTTAATTAAGCTAAAAAACATTCATACCCTAATTAAGCCTTAATTAATGTTTAAAATCAAATGAAATAATTTTTATTAAATTCTCCTCTATTTTACCTTTCCAAAGAGTACTTATTTGTATTTTTTAAAATTTTCTACAATTAGTTATGAATTTGTAAAGTTTTAATGATTAAATTATATTTTAAGCCTAATTAACCCCTAATCCCATCGGCACCACACGGAACGCTGATGTGGCAGTGCTTTCCACATGGCGCCATGAGATTGGCCACTTATATCATCTGACATGGCGGGGGCAGGCGCCCTTTCATCCCCGCCGTCCGACCTAAGATCAGTCAGTGGGGATTAATCTCGTGGTCCCAATAGAATTAAATTGAGATTAATCTAGTGAATAATCATGACCATCTATTCCAATCATGAGGAATAGATGGTGGATGATCTGTTATCCCTCGAGTGATGGAACACAAACATCGTCTTCCTCCGCTTGATCCGAGCTCACTAGAGCTCATGAAGGCTCAGGATTGGCTCCAAAACATTCATGAAGGGGATCTAACACAAATTTTCAACTTATTTCATAAAACACCAACACCTAAGGCCAAATCTATCATTTTCTAGAAAATACCTCGCTGGAGCTCAGGACCAATGACCAATCGACGGAAGTAGCTTCGTCTTAAAGAGATGAAGCTCTACCGAGAAGATGACACCTTGACTCCTTGCTGGCAGCTCTGTGGACCAACTGTCACCAAAAAACTCACTGAAGTTGATCTAGAAGTGGTCTCCAGTGATCGAATTGCTTAGAAAATGATTTTTTTGCCTTGCCAAAGCTAGGGGAAGTTGGGTAAAGTTAATTTGAAAATCATTGAGGTTTAGTGGAGGAGGATAGAGCAAAGCCTTGGTTTAGATTGGTTTCATCGTCTCCAGTGATAAGGAGGCTCAGGGGCTTAAAAATTCACTCTAGAGGCTCATCTTAAGTTGCTAAGACTCTCTGAGGGCTCAATGTGTTGTTTTGAATGGAATAAGGGGGAGTATACCCCCTCCTCTGACAAATTAGACGGTGAGGATTCAATCTACCATTGGTAGATGTCCAGCTGGTGCAGGCATCCAGAGGTGGTAGAGAGGTGCTGAGGTGGCTTGGTTTGAGTGATTAAAGGTCTGAGGTGGCTCTCATGGCTTGTCCCTATCTTCCCTTGATGAACCAATAAGAGGAGGTGGGTTAACACACCTCCCTTGACCTATGGTTGACCCAACCAGCCTTGAGTCTTAGCCATAGGGTTAAGGGTACAAACTAAGCTTTGGGTCAAGCTTTAATGAGTATTTGAGATGTTTTGGTTCAATTGGCTTGATTTAGTTTGGATTGGATTTGAATTTGACTCATATGGGTCAAATGAGCTAAGTTAACTAATTTGGTAAAATTGATGAAATTGGCTTGGGTTAGGTGTTGGTTTAGGTTGAATTGATCATTTGGAGATGATTGTAGGCTTTGGTTTCAATCAATTTGTATTTAAGAATGATTTAGACCAATTTGACACTTTAGGTCAATTTGGGCTAAATGGGTCAATTGGGTTCAATGAAGGCTTTGGTCATGTTCAAGGATTGATTTGAAGTTGGTATGGATCATTGGCTTCAATTAATTTGCTTTGGAATGAGATTTTGTTCATTTGGTTCATGTAGGCTAATTGGGTCACTTGATCATGATCAAATTGACTTGGTTTGACCTAATTGATTATAATTGATTAATCAAGGGTGATCAACAATCATTATAAGATGTTTTGGATTATTTGGTTTAATTCAATTTGGGTTGGATTGGAGTTTTCCTTAAAGGGGTTCTTTATGTCACTTGGGTCAAGTGAGCTTAAAGGTCAATTGAATTGATTTTGGGTTAGATTGAGTTGAGTTGAGTTTGATAGTTGATTTGGGATTGATTGATAGCTTTTGTGGCAATTAATTTAGCTTTAATTAGATTTTAGCTCATTTGGACATTTTGGGTTCAAATGGGCTAGCTTATATTAATTGGGTTGATTGATTGAATTGATCATTGATTTTAGCTTGATTGTAGATTTTGGAAGAGTTTAATATGATGATTTCAATAGTTTGAGAAAATTAATTGAGTTTGGTTTGATTGAAGGAGCTTTGGATTAAATCCATGGAATTGAATCATAGGGTTAAGATAGGTTTGATTTTGGTTTGGAGATTGGATATGAGATTGGATTTAAATGGTATTGGTTTGATTTAAGATTTGGTTTTGCATTGAGTTGAAGTTAGTTTTAGACTTAAGGTTAGGCATGAATCATGGGCTAGGCCATAGGGTAGGCTTCCTTAGTCCTAAGTCATGGCCTTATCCTATGGCAAATTCTCCTAAGTCTTTAGGTTTGGGTTAAGTGTTCACTTAGTCACTAGAAATTCCTATGACTAAGGAGATCTTAGTGTCTATAGGATTCCTAGATCTAAGATAGAGAGATTGAATCCTCACTCCAAAAGTGAGATCAATAAAAGGACCCCCAATATGTGTGGTGTAACTCACAAGGCACACTACACGTATTGACATTGATCGAGATGATCAACAACATCCAAAAGGATGGAAAGCACTAACGAAGACTATCCATACCTAAATTTAGAGGTAGTTAGAATCATAATCTTAGTTCAATGTAACTCCTCTCATGCCAAGGGCATAAGAGATCTAGGAAGATTTTGTTTGAACTAATTGAAGATTGATTTCATGTCAAAGTCATGAAGAGAGATCCGAGGAATTGAGATTGGATTAATTTATTTTGATTTAGTTTGGGAGGAATTCTTAGGATATGGATTTAAATTTGTTTTATTTTAATTTGGTTTGCTTTTGATTTATGGAAGAGAGATCCGTTGGGGATACATGTTTGAATTTATTTAATTTGATTCAACTCGAAGGCATAAAAGCTGGGGATATAAGATTGAATCTGCCGAGGATCAAGGTTGAGTTTGTTTGATTTAGTTGGTTTCAGCTCCAGTGGGAAGATTAGCTTGATTGGTTTGTTGGATTCAGACTTGACTCTACTGGGGAAGTAAGTTTGGATTTGCATTTGTTGATTTGATTTAATTTAGTTTGACTGCTAGGGAGATGAGTTTGATTTTGCATTTGAGGTAATTTCTTTTGATTGGATTATGGACCCTATCGGTGTGTGATGGACCGCACTAAGAAGGGGCTATATAAGCCTAGGTCTATCTTAGATTTACCAGTACAAAGGGGTAGTCTACCCGACAAAGGTGAGACTATCCAACCTAAGGGTTTCCTTTCGGTTTGCAATGGCTATGCTAGGAAGAAAGCATGGGGACTTACATCTTTGAAATAGAAACAACCGCTAGGGTGACATGTTGATAGCACAATAAATCAAACCCAACCTAGAGCGACTACTGAGTGAGTGTCATAGGGGATCTTACCTCAACTCAAGAGTATTCAAGATGATTGATTTGATTTAATTTGATATGATTTGATATTGGTTTGATTTGTTTAATTTGGTTTGTTTGATTTAATATGGACCCTATTAGTGTGCAATGAACTGCACTAAGAAGGGGCTATGTAAGCCTAGACCTATCTTAGATATACCGGTCCAAAGGGATAGTCTACCAGCCGAAAGGTAAGACTATCTAACCTAAGGGGTTGCCTTTCAATGTGCAATGTCTGTGCTAGGAAGAAAGTGTGGGGACTTACTTCTTCCAAAGCAAAATAGACCATGCTGACTTGTTAATGGCACAACAAATTGAACCCAACCTAAGGCGACTACTAAGTGAGTGCCGCTAGGGATCTTACCTCAACTCAAGAGTAGTAAAGATGATTGATTTGATTTAATTTGATATGATTTGATATGGGTTTGATTTGTTTAATTTGGTTTATTTGATTTGATATGGACCTTGTTGGTGTGCGATGGACAACATTAAGAAGGGGCTATGCAAGCTTGAGCCGATATTAGATTTAGCAGTTCAAAGGGGTATTCTACCAACCGAAGGGTAAGACTATCTTAAGGCGCTTTGGTGTAATGACTATTAGAAGCAAGTGGGACTAACATCTTTTAAAATGGAAATAGCTGCTAGGGTGACTTGCTGATGGCACAATAAATCAAACCTAACCTAGGGCGACTACTGAGTGAGTGCCGCTAGGGATCTTATCTCAACTCAAGAGTAGCCAACACAATTCCTATATGGAGTTTTGCTAACACTACCCAAAAGATAGGATGCCTGCTTGGAAAAATATACCATTGGGGGTGTTGTCCTAATCCATAAGAGAATATATTTTGTTTGCTTATATGTTTGCTTGGACCTTGTTGGTGTGCAAGGGACCACACTAAGAAGGAGACATGGGGGGTTTTGGCCTATCTTAAATTTGCTGGCCCAAGGGAGGGTCTGCATCTCATAACAACTTCCAACCACAAGGTGGTTACCGTGAAAGGGGATGTCCAATCCAAGAGAGAATGGGTCAAAATCGAAGGACATAATCTAAATAGAATGCCCATAAAGGGAGGTGCCTCTAAGGGCACTATCCTAATCCTTCAAATATAAAGCAGATATATGGTGGCTAGCTCAAGATGAAAGCGTGGGAACTTACATTTCTGATAGTTATCCACTGGTGCCGCTAGCAAAGTGAACACCAACTAACCTAAGGTGCCCGTCGATGTACGATGATCAATCTAGGAAGAAAGCATTGGAGACTTACATCTTCCTAAGAGAAACTGAACATCAAGACAATCTATCATTAGCTAGACAGATACTCTCTGACCTAAGGAGACTACTAAGCTAAGTCATAAAGAATGACTGAACCCAAACTTGAAGTAATCAAAAGGAAAGGAGTCGATGGGGGACTTACCCTAATCCTCAAATATAAACTTAACCAGTGCAGGATGGCCAGTTCAAGAAGAAAGCACAAGAACTTACATCTTCTTAAATAAAGCCAATGTGAGGTGGTTCATTAGCTATGCAATAAGAGATACCACACTAACAAGCCCCATCAGTGTGCAGTGGTTAAGCCAGGAAGAAAGCATAAGGACTCACATTTTCCTAAGCAGAAAGATCACTGGGAAGACACACTAGCTAGGTACTGAATCAAGCCCAACCAAGAGTAGCTACTGAGTGAGGGTCACTTGGGGCATTATCTTAACTCAAAGTAGCCCAAGATAAAGGATTTGTGTTTGTTTTATTTGTGTTTATGTGTAATTTTTGTTTGTGTTGTGCTAATGAGATGGGGACACTTAAAGAACACAAATAAAAATATTTTTAAGAGCAAGCTACAAGATATTAGAATTTGGGGTGTTCATAAAGATGCTAACGCTATGTGGAAAAAATATCAAGTGAAATTAAGCAAGTTACAAAGATGTGCTTGGAGAATCGAAAGGAAAAGCTTCTTTTAATAAGAATAGTTGGTGGTGGAGTCGAGTAAGAAAAGATAAAAAATAAGCATTGTTATAAACTTGGTTTAGATGTAACAATGAGAATTGGGAAAGATATAAAGTGTAGAGATTCTAAGAAAGCAATATATGTTGCAAAAAAAAATTTAGCTTTTAGTGATTTATACAATAGATTAGATACCAAAGAAGGTGAAAGATGTATGTATAAGTTAGCAAAGAGATAGAGAAGTAAAGACATAGTTCAAGTGTGGTATTAAGGATGAAAATAATAAAGTGCTTTTCTTAGAAAAGATATTGAAAATAGGTGGATGAGATATTTTGATAAACTTTTCAATGAAGGATCTGAAAGTACGATTGATTTTAGCAACCTTAATACTAAACAATAATAGAGAATTTCATTTCTATCATCGTATAGTAACTGGGTTAGTGAAGCTTTAAAGAAAATGAAATGTGGAAAAGTCATAGGACCGATAATATTCCAATGATGTGTGGAAATGTTTAGAGATCAAGGAATTTCTTTTACAAATCTTTTAATATTATTTTAAAGACTAAAAGATGCCGATGAGTGGAGAAAGAGTCACTTCCTATATTTAAGAATAAAGGTGATGCACAAGAGTGCAAATTATAGGAATTAAGTTAATGTGCCATACATTAAAATTATGGGAGAGAGTAATGAGCATAGGTTATGTGATACGTAAGTTTCTCACAATCGCTTTTTCATGCTAGTGATCTACTATGGATGCTATACATTTGTTAAGAGGGTTGATAGAGAAGCATAGAGAAAGTAAGAAGGATCTACATATGATATTTATTGATGAGAAAGCTATGATAAAGTCTCAAGAGATGTTCTTTGGAGAGTTCTAGAACAAAAAAGAGATATATATATTGAAGTCATTAAGGATATGTATACTTGAGTCAAGTACTTGTGTCCAAACACAAGGAGGATTGACAAAATATTTTCCTATTTCTTGGATTACATCAAGGATCAACATTAAGCCCTTATCTTTTACTTTAGTTATGGATGTTCTTAATAGGCATTTACAAGAAGATGTACCTTGGTGTATGCTTTTTATGACATTCTTGTTGATAAGACTAGAGAGGGAGTCCAAGAAACTTGAATTATGGAGGTCAACTTAGAGTCTAAAGGTTTTCGCTTAAGTAGATCTAAACTAATATATGGAGTGTAATTTTAGTTGTAGAAGTTTTAGTGATAGTGTTGTTTGTGATCAAGTCATTATTAAGAGTGAGCGATTCAGATATTTAGGCTCTATTGTCCAAAATGATGGTGAAATAGATGGAGAAGTAGAATTCAAGTTGGATGGTTGAAGTGAGGAATGCATCCGGCCTATTATGTGATAAAAAAGTTCCACTTAAACTTAAGGGAAAATTTTATAAGATGGTGATAAGACCAATGACTTATGGTGTTACCAATAAAAGAGAAGCATAAGACTAAGTTTTACAGTAGAGAGGATGCTGGTGGATGAGTGGCTTTACTCTTAAAGATAGAATGCAAAATGAGTATGTTCGGGAAAAGTTGGAGTAGCTGGTAGATAAGATTAGGGAGAGTCGCCTTAGATGGTTTGGCCACAAAAGCTACCGTCCGGACCATTAGGAGAGTAGATGCATTAGATTTGCCTTATGTTAAGAAAGGTAGAGGTAGACCCAAAAAGACTTGGTTAAGATGTATAAATAATGATCTTAGTATACTTGAATTAGATGAGAATTTGACACTCAATAGACACAATGGAGAAAGGATTCATGTAACCCACCTAGTGGGATTAAGGCTTTTGTTGTTGTTGTTGTTGTTGTTGTTGTTGTGCTAATGAGGGATACGATGCCACTCGGGTTCTCTTACACCTACCCTAAACACACCACGAAGGATTCACAGATAGAAATGCTTTCAATTTGAAGAGATTTTATTTAAAGCTCTGAGCCTTTATAGTCGATGAGTTGGTATTATCCACATTGGTAGGCCTTCTCTATGATAAAAGGGCCTTCCCAAGTGGTTTCAAACTTACCTTCCATCTTGCCACTGGGAATAATTGGTATCCTTAGAACTAAAATAAGCACTCCTACTTGAAAAACTCTAAGGAGGACCAACTTGTTGTGAGCTTGAATCATTTTATCTTTATACAACTCAAGATTTTGGCATGCTCGCAAGTGTCTCTTCTCCAAACCTTCGAGTTCTTCTAGCAACAACTTGGCATTCTACTCTGTTGTGATTTTGCTACCCACAGCTATCCTTAGTGATTCGAGTTGGACTTCTAATGGAAGAATAGCTTCGAAGCCATACATTTAAGAGAAAGGGTAGACTAAGTTGGAGTTTTATAGGTGGTGCGGTATGCTCACAAAGCTTCAACTAACTGCTCATGCCACTATTGCTTGTTGTCATCAAGTGTCTTCTTAAGTATCTGGATGAGAGCTTGTTGAAGGCTCCTGCTAAACTATTCGCTCATCAGTAGATAGTAGAGTATCTCCAATCTATATTGTGTCTATGGGTGAAGTTTTTGATTTTGGTGCTTTTGAATGCATTATTTGATATAATTTGATGGGGTACTCGAAATTTATATACGATATGGTTCCTAAAAAATTAGAGCACATGCTGAGCTTTGACCTCCTTGAGCGGAATCTGCTCCGCCCACTTGTAGAAGTAGTCGGTAACAGCAAGGAAAAATTGATGACCTTTGGAAGAAGGAGGATCAATCAGACCCACTATATCAGTACCTCAACACTCGAATGACCATGAGGCCAAGGTTGGATGAAGAATGTTGATGGTTGGTGTAGGACCACTCCATGTACTTGGCACTGGTGACAATGCTTTGCTACATCCACGTAATCTGTGATCATTGTTGGCCAATAATATGCAAGTCTCTTGATTTGGTTTTCATCTTAGGACTAGATTGGTGAGCTCTGCATATCCCGATGAATCTCTGTCATAATTTTATGGGTTTCATACTTGTCTAAATAGCGTAACCACATATGATCGAAGGACCGTCAATACAAGACACTATGGAGAAAATTTTTCATAGGGATTGGGAGTCACCTTTCAAATTTGTTGGTGAGAAATGAAAGAGAACAAGACCATTATAAAATTAATCTTTTTAGGATGCCACAGATCCGCAGATGTACTTATTCAAGTGATTGAGTATGTTATCAAGGAATAATGTACTATCTTGAAAGACAGAAGTCACTATGCTTTGATAGACCTAATCACCTCAATAAGGACTCCTAAGGATGATGGGGTCTGTGTATGTACCAGAGATTCTTCCTCTACTTACATGGAAAAGTAAAGCAGGGTTTATTTTAAATCAGGTTCGTTAAGTTTCCTACAGTGGTAAGCCCCTATAATTAATTACATCAAAAGGGATGGGATCCCCCTAGGAAAACTCTCGATTAAGGTAATTGATCGTTGTATTTGAAGATTTCAATAGGAAAAGACTATCAATCAATTGGTTTATGTTTGAAGATCAAATGGGATTGATCAAAAGAGGGAGTTATTATCGAAGCCAAAATGGGAGATAAGCAAGAGATGCCCATGATGCTAGGAAATCTAGTGAGCAATCTCAAACTATCCTATAGTTGGGCTTTACATTTTTGAAATTGATTTAGTTTGTTTGAATTACATTTTTCATTAGAATTTTAGCACTTATGATTTCTTAACACAAGATTAAGGAAATACCTAAAAGGTGAGTAATTATGCTTATGGCTCGCAAAGGGGAGAAGCGATCTCAGAACCTAAATCTAGGGAGCTTCGGTGAGGGTCAGAAGCATAACTTAAATCTAAGGAAAAAATGGGTAATTGGTTTGCCTTTACAAGAGAGGATAAACCACTCGACAGCTTGGACTTACAACCACCTGGGGGTAGCCACCAACTAACTCCTCCTAAAATTTTAAATACATGTAGGCAAGTCTTTATGGTTATGCAAGATAACTAAGATGTTATTTATTTAGAAAGAGACTAAGTCCTTAATCTCACTCTCGAAAGAGACTAGATCATGTAAAGGGACATATTTCAAATGACCTAAATCTAATGCAATTCAAATTTCATTTTATTTTAATTTTAGATAAATATGTTTGACTCAGGCTAATAGGATTCATATGACTAGTGCATGAGAAATAGAATTATTGTGAGTTTTCACCATGGCTCTCAAAGGTCAAGCCAAGTTTCTCTAGCAAAGGTGGAAGCCCTCCAATCAAGAGTGAAATAAGATGCATTTGTGCATGATATTACAAAAGAAATGCTCATCCAGCTAAGGGTTTCTAATTCTTTTATCTTGATTTTAAACCTAAGCTTTAGGTGAAGTAATGAGTTGTTTAATTTCATTTTGAGTTGTTAGATTGGGTAAAAGGTATATTTTTTCCTAAAGAGCCTAATCCACATCCAGGCCATACATAAAGCAAGGAATAAATTAGGAAAATCATGCCACTTAATGCAAAAGCTAAACAAATCATCAATCAATTTATAAAGCTAATCGTAAAAAGAATAAAATGCTGTTTGTGGTTGGACACCACTGTACAAACCCGAAAATATCAAATATGGGTAGCCGACACATTAGCCTAAGTCACCACTTCTAGTCTTAGGCTAGGTTGGTGCATGGTTTGATGTTATGTTTTATTTTATGATATATGTTTTAGACTGGATGTTAGGGTGTATGCTCATAGAATGAATGGTAGGACGTTCTTAGTCTAACTATTTATTTTTGGAGAGGATTATGCTTAAGGTGTGCTATCATAAATAAAAATATAAATGCTTTTGCTTGTAGGAGCTTTATACTCATAAGCATAATCCATAGGCCAGGTGGACTTAGTCACCCATGTGTGGGGTGATAAGTCTAATATACATTCTTGGGATTTGTGTGGTGTGTTTTAGCTAACCTTTATTTTGCAGGTGTTAGTTAGATTTACAATTTTTTATTTTCATGTAAAAATTTATATAATTAGGATTTTGGAATGATTTGTTATGAGGATTAGGATGAGCATTGGTCATAAGATCCCATCTTATGCACCATGTGAAGCCTTGGAGCATCCACCTTCCAACCATCCAAAGAAGGAACCAAAAGAAGAAAGAAGAAAAGAAGAAAGAAGAAAGAAGAATAAAGCTTGAAGACCCCCATAACAATGAATTCCTTTGCTTAAATTGTAATTTAATTCATTTGTAATCCGGGTTGTATAAGGGTAGAGCTCAACTACCCATATTTGATATTTTTGGATTTGTGCGGTGGTGCCCGACCACAATGACCATTTATTCTTTTTATGATTAGTTTTATAAATTGATTGATGATTTTTTTAGCTTTTGCATTAAGTGGCATGATTTTCCTAGTTTCTTTCTTGCTTTATGTATGGCCTGGATGTGGATTAGGCTCTTTACGAAAAAAATAAATTTTTTACCCAACTTAACAATTTAAATTAAAATTAAACAACTCATAACCTCACCTAAAGCTTTGGTTTAAAATCAAGATAAAAGAATTAGCAACCCCTTAGCTGGATGAGCATTTCTTTATAATATCATGCACAAATGCATCTTATTTCACTCTTGATTGGAGGGCTTCCACCTTTGCCAGAGAACTTGGCTTGACCTTTGAGAGCTGTGGTGGAAACTCACCTCCTCCCTTCTCGCTAATTTTGGCCAATAATCTAATTTCTCATGCATTAGTCATAAAAATCCTATTAGCCTGAGTCAAAATAATTGTCCAAAAATAAAAATAAAATAAAATTTGAAT
The DNA here is from genome assembly GCA_021442155.1 of Cymbidium sinense. Taxonomy (NCBI): domain Eukaryota; kingdom Viridiplantae; phylum Streptophyta; class Magnoliopsida; order Asparagales; family Orchidaceae; genus Cymbidium; species Cymbidium sinense. The sequence goes on along the minus strand of CM038221.1, from coordinate 25,422,681 downwards.
TGCATTAGATTTACATCATTTGAAGCATGTACAATATGATCTAGTCTCTTTAGGAAGTGAGTTTAAGGACTTAGTCTCTTTCTAAATAATAATAGCCTAGCTATCTTGCATAAGCATAAAGACTTGCTTACATATATTTAAAATCGTAGGAGGAGTTAGTTGGCGGCCACCCCCAGACAGTTGTAAGTCCAAGCCGTCGGGTGGTTTATCCTCTCTTGTGGAGGAAAACCAATTGCCCATTTTTTGCCTTAGATTTAGGTTGTACTGCCCTGTTGAAGCTCCTAGATTTAGGTTAGGTTGCTTCTCCCTTTGTGGGCCATAAGCATAATTCCTCACCTCTTAGGCATTTCCTTAATCTTATGTTAAGGAATCTTAAATCATAAATTTCTAATGAAAAATGTAACGCAAATAAACTAAATCAATTTCTAAAATGTAAAGCCCAACTATAAGATAGTTCGAGATGCTCATTAGGTTTCCTAGCATCATAAGCATCTCCTACTTATCTTCCATTTTGGCTTCGATAATAACTCCCTCTTTTGATCAATCCCATTTGATCTTCAAAAACATAAAACCAATCGATTGATAGTCCTTCCTATTGAAATCTTCAAAGATAATGATCATTTACCTTAATCGAGAGTTTTCTAATAAATCCCATCCTTAAGATGTAATTAACTATGGGGGCTTGCCCTTGTAGGGAACTTAACAAACTTAGTTTAAACTAAACCATGCTTTACTTTTCCATGTAAAGTAGGGGAAGAACCTCTGGTACATATGCAGACTTATCGTCCTTATTAAGGTGATTGGTTCCATTAAAGGGTAGTGATTCCTATCTATCGAGATAGTAGACTATTTCCTTGATGACGTAGCTGATCACCTGAATAAGTACATTTGCGGATCTGCATGGCGTCTTACCAAGAGGCAAATTTTTGTAGGGGCCTCTCTTTCTTTTCTCCCCACAGATTTGAAAGGTGACTCCCTTATAGGAATTTTTCACCACAAATTTTTTTGGTGACTCCATTGGGGAAGGTTCCTCTCTCCATCTTTGGCAAATGATCATTGTCTTTGAGTATCGATAGTGGGTCTGTACTTTGGTATGAATCCAAGACTATCCTTCTTGTTGGCACTTAGCTCATTTCATTCTTGTTGAAGTTAGCCAACATCTTTAGGTTTTAGACATTCCTTGTCGGTCTTAAAACCCCTATTGGTTTCTCCAATGGGTAAAATGAAAAGATCTAAATAAAAATGAAAACATTTTAAAAGACTTACTCCTTATCATTTTCATGATAAGGAAAGGTTCATCCTAAAATAATAAATCTTCCATAAAGAACTTTGCTTTTCAAAAGCACCTTTTCAAAAATACACTTAATAAAATATTTTCCACAAAATTTTGTCACCCTCATTTAACAATTCCCATAATTGTTACATGTAAGGATTTTTAAAAATAAAATAAATAAAATTTTCCAAATGCATAAATGAATATCTTCTTTCAATTCACTTAGATGAAGATTTCATTTTCAAAATAAAATGAACAATCATCTCTTCCAAAAAAAAAATCACAATCATAATCATAAAACTTTTCAAAAAGCACACATGAATTCTTCTATTCAATGCACTCACATTTATTGAATAGAAAGTTCATTTGTAAGCAAAATTAAAATTTTCAAAAGCACACATGAACATCCTCATTTAATTTATTAAATAAAGATTTCATTCCCAACTAAAAATAAAATATCATTTAGGAAATCCTACTTAAACATATTTTACATATGTTTTAAGTTGGATTTCCACTCTTTCAAAAAGCAAAAATCACACACAAAAATTTCACATTCCAAAAGTAAAATTGATCTCCATTCTACATACCTAAATTTGTTGAATGGAGGTCCTTTTTTATTCAAAAAAAATTAAAACTTCAACAATCATATTTCAAAAAGATTTTTAAAAAACACATTTTGGAATTTCACTTAGCATACTCAAATTTGCTAAGTGAAGTTTCCAAATCCAAAATCAAAAAATCAACAGTCATGTTTCAAAATTTTCAAACAATATTTGGAACCTAATTTAACATACCCAAATTTGTTAAGTGAAGTATCCAAAATCCAAAAATTCAAAATTTTCAAATATTTGGAACCTCACTTAACATACCCAAATTTGTTAAGTGAAGTCTTCAAATCCCAAAATTCAAAATTTTTCAAAACACACTTTGAAATTTCATTTAGCATAATCAAGTTTGCTAAGTGAAGTTTCCAAATCTAAAATCAAAATCAACAATCATATTTCAAAATTTTCAAACAATATTTGGAACTTCATTTAACATACCCAAATTTATTAAGTGAAGTATCCAAATCCAAAATTAAAAAATTGTCAAAACACATTTTGGAACCTCACTTAACATACCCAAAATTTTTAAGTGAAGTCTCCAAATCCCAAAATTCAAAATTTTCAAAATACTTTTTGGAATTTTATTTAGCATAATCAAGTTTGCTAAGTGAAGTTTCCAAATCCAAAATCAAAATCAATAATCATATTTCAAACAATTTTCAAACATACATTTGGAATTTCATTTAGCATAATCAAATTTACTAAGTGAAGTTTCCAAGCCCAAAATCAAAATCAACAATCATATCTCAAAATTTTTAAACAATATTTAGAACTTTATTTAACATACTAAAATTTGTTAAGTAAAGCATTCAAATCCAAAAAAAAAAACCAAAATTTTCAAACACCTTTTGGAACTTCTTCCCTTAGCATACCAAATTTGCTAAGGAGAAGTTTTCATTTTTCAAAACCAAAACAAATCAAAATTTTGAACACACCATTTGGAATTTCAATTAACATTGTCAAATTTGCTAAGAGAAATTTCCATTTCACAAAACCAAGTGGGATTTCACCTTTAGCATACCAAATTTGCTAAAGTTAAATTTCCACTTTCAAAACATATCAAAAACAAAATGAAGCATTTTTGGATTCCCTTAGCATACCAAATTTGCTAAGGATCCTACCCTTTCAAAAAAAAAAAAAATCAAAACATTCCAAACAAATGAAACACTTAGGACTTTCTTAGCATACCTAAATTTGCTAAGAATCTTATTTTCAAAATAAAAAAAAATACAGTTAGATTCTTCACTAAGCAGACTTAAATTTGCTAAGTAAAGAATTTTAAATTTTCAAAATCAAAAGAAAATTCATAAAAAAGAAACAATCACTTTTACTTCACTTAGCATACCTAAATTTGCTAAGTGAGTAAAATTCCAAAATAATCAAACAAACAAAATCATTTGGACCCTTACTTTAACATACCCAAATTTGTTAAAGGAAATGATCCTCAAAATCACAAACTCAAATTCAAAACATCAATGAACCTATGGAAGCATCCTATCAAAATTTTGAATCCATATTTCAACATACCTAAATTTATTGATGTTTGGATTCATATTAAATTTCTCTTTCAATAAATCTCTTTAAATCTATTTGAACCCAACTTAACACTTCCAAGTTGTTGGATGTGGGTTCAAATTTTCAAAATTCAAAATTCAAAAAAATCTATGGAGATAGAAAACTGATGCAAGTTCATTTCTCATTGCAGTCAGTGCAGTGTAGTTCAGTGTCAATTTACTACAGTTGTGCAAATGGCCAGTTCTTAGATATTTATCTTACTTTCCCTCATGATATGGATCTAGCCTTTGATCAAGATGACTTCCCTCATCTAGACCATACCCACTTGATCCACTTCGGTCAAGGATTTGAGGGGGGTTAGGATCACTTGTGAGGGCATTGCCCTCACCACATTCAGTAGTAAGAAGGTGATCAGGTAGAAGCTGGTCATTAGGATAGACTTACCTTATGATTCAAATGTCTCCTCACCAAGAGGAAAGTGGCGTATAGACTTCAACTATTCCCAGTAGCACTGCAGAGATTCCATTGCGCTCATCCCAGTTTCCCATGTTGCCCTAGTGCGGACCAAGTGTAAGGCTCCCCTTGTTTTAGAGCTTGCCTCCCTGACATTTGAGTATGGGTCTAGCTCGCACTCCTCTCATCCTACTCATGCCCAGTGTAGGAACAAGAACCTTATGATCAAATAGTTCCACACTTGGATAGCCAAGGAGCTAGAGGCAGCAACTAGATTAGCCATGGATGAGTCTCTCATGATCACTTCACCACTAGCTGAAAACCAATTATCCTCGGGATCAAAGATGATGCGAGGATCCATTCTTCTCCTCCTCGGGTACACAACCAGCACTCGAGTAGGAGGTCATTGCCGCCTTCAATCTATTCTATGCCAGGTAGGTGGAGCATATGGATGCTCTAAGTTCGGTACCTAGTTCGATCTTCGATATGTTATCCCCTGCAGCATAGGGAGGTAGATCCGTCAAGAGAGGGCCCGTGAGGCCCATACATCACACATTACTAGTAGAGAGTGATGGAGGTTTAGCCATCAGTCAGCCGCTTCTTCTTTGGTTGACTTTCCAGCTCAGCGCGCTACCCGCACCGACCATATTGATAGTATTCTTCTCACGGGGACCATCCACCACAGTAGGGAAGTTCTTGTACAACAAGAGTCGGTGGTGTCTCTGCCCCACCACTCTACCCCTCATCCATCATCGCCAGTACAGGTTTCAGCATCTCCCATTCCATCTAAGGCCATAAAGGTTGCATCTGGGAAAAACATACCCCGTTGGTGATCTGGCTATGGCCAAGGGATCCTACTCCTCCTACACCACCCATTGTGGTAGGGCCGAGCTCTCCTTCTCAACCTTTTGCCTTAGTGGTGGTGCGAAAGGAGTGGTGGCCCAAAAGCATTGTGGTGGTTCCTTCACCAACTCCACCTATATAGCCATATGTAGAAATGGTGACGATTATAGATATTCATGACTTCAACAAGAGTGGTAGAGGATCATTCTAGGATTGTTACCCCTTAGCCGTATCGCTAGAGTATCATTCTAGTGAGTACATTCCACACATGATTGACTCACCAGTGATAGGTGAGGTCCGGTGCCTCTCAGTGCATGATAGCGATCACACTGGTCAACCCAAATTATTTATACTTGCTGAGTTAGATCGATCCTTAGATGAGATAGTTGCACACTATTTTTGGAGAAAAAGGAGATCTTAGGGTATGCTGGTTGATGAAGAGAGTCACGATCCCAATGAAGATGACTTGATGGGGATTTGAGTATGCATGGTTGACACGAGGTTCTCTTCTTAGGGAGCAATAGGCCATGGAAGGTGATGAGGTTGATCAAGAAGACAGAATCAGCCCAACACCTCTGATTTCAGTTAAGGTAGAAGGATGAGAAGATTGATAGGATGGCACATCAATTATAGGACTTGTTAGCTGCAGTGATAGTGCTTTAGAAATAAGCCCCTCCAATTCATCCTATTGCAGTCAATGTTAATCAGCCTGAGCTAGTGCATGTCTTAGACCCAGTTAAGACTCTACCACCCATTGAGCAGGGTAGCACTAGCCTATATAGGGGAAGGTAGTGGATAATATCTCCATACAAGAAAAAGATCTAAAATCCATGGTTGAGCAGCAGTTGAAGGAAGCTTTGGCTCAAGCTCAGGGAGGATCATCGGTTCCAAAGGTAGACCCTACCTAGAGGTATTTGATGTTATCTAGTATCTTAAAGGTTTCATGCCTCCTTCCTTCAAAAGCTTTGATGGCACCTAGTGGGTATTACTTTTGATTGGTTTGCTGAACTGCCCAATGGTTCAGTAAAGACATATATTGAGTTAGAATAACTCTTCATCAAGAGATTTCCGAGCAAAAGGTTAATGTAGGTGATCTCTTGTAGCCCAACAACAGTGAGTCACTGTTGATTATATTCTTGGTTGGTAACTGAGTATGTGAACCAACTATTCAACAACATGCCATTGAGATTCTCTTGAAGAATATCCATGGCATGGTTTCCTTCATGCTTAAGGGCTTCACCATAAAGACATTTGTAGAAACTAATCAACAAGGTGGCTAGTCTACAAGGAGAGGCCAACCACCTTTTCTAGATTAGTTGCCCAAGAAGAAATCCCAAAAGGTCTATGAGAAGAAACCAGGAGCAGTAGCAGTAGTTAACAAGGGAAACAACTAGCTAGAGATCAGTCTGAGAGACCATACCTACCTCCACCTCCTTGTCACACCGAGAACCATACCTCCTCCACTAAGACAACACCGCCACCCAGCACCATACCAGAATGCAGATGCATGCATTTCGTGTATCTCCACATGGTCCACCTACTTTTAGATAAGTTAAACAAACCTTATTCTTTAAGAGGGAGGTAATCAAGAAAATCTTTAAGAATCTCTTAAAGAAACCTGATTTTCACTACCCAAGCCTAGAGATCAAAGTAGGCAAAAGTCATGATCCAAACTTTTGCCCTTACCACCATGCTAGGCCACATTTTGGAGGATTGCTTTACATTCAAGGAGACTTGAACACGTTTCAAGACCGAAGTTATGTTATCCCAAAGGAATACCTTGTGGAACAACCCTCCAGTTCCATTAGGGTAATCCTTGGGGATACAAGCGATCTTACTAAAATTAAAGAATGTTGGGACATATTTTTGTCTAAAACCTCTATGAAAATAATTCAGAAGATCATGAAGCTTTCCTTGTAGGTGCATGAGTCAGCCCAAACCTCCAACATCAAGAAGGTTTGCAAGTTGCTAGTGCCAACTCTAAAAGTGGGAGCTCAGAAAGAAGAACATGTGTCGATAGATATCCCTTAGCACGCCAATTAGTCCGGTCCCTCACCTGTTCAGCCTTCCACACCTGACTTCTACCATTTCAGCTAGCTCTTCTATTTCTTCTACTAGTAGAACTCTTAGACGATAAGGGCATTAAATCCCTTACTCACTTGACTTCTACTTTGTACCCCAAATACTTCCAAAAAATTGAAGAATAAAGCTAATTTGAATTACATCCGTCTCTCGATGGGTTTGTCTTCTATTCCTAATGATAACTCTTCAAGTCTAATTAACTATAATAATGATCTTCCTCTTTGATCTGAGTTAGACTTTCCAACTTTGAATATTATGATTCACCTCTGAGATAGACTTGGAATCATCCCATTCTGAGAGTCCCATAGGAGAGGTGATCTTGAAGTGTAGAACTTCCACCACCTTGCCTCAAGAGATTAGTCAATCTCCATAGTGGCAAGGTTCTACCTCCTAACCTCAAGATGAGGGAAATAAGTCATTGATACAAGAGATTGAGCCCTTCCATAGATGCTCCACCCTTGATATGCTTATGGAAGACCAGCCAAAGGTGGACTACAATATCCTTTCTCATCTAAGAAAGTTGCCATCTAAGCTAAGCATATATGATGCCCTTGTCTTATCCAAAGAGATGAGGGAATCACTAATCAAGGCCCTCCTTGATCCTGAAATATGCTTAGCTTAGTTGACCACTATAGGTGAGGAAGCACACTATGCAAAAGAAGCCCAAGGGATCACCTTCACAAATGAAGACCTTCTACTAGGGACTTGGAGCACAACCATCCCTTATCACAAATGACATGGACAGTGTCTGACTCAGGTTCTCATGGATTTAGGTGCATCAGTAAGCATTATGACTCTAAAGACCCTTGCCTATTTGAAGATCGATATCTCTACACTTCGAGGAGATAGGATGATATTGAGAGGATTCAATGATCAAGGTGAGCGTGCTTTAGGTTTTATAGTGTTACCACTAGAGATCGGTGACTAAAAGATTCAAGCCAAGTTCTACATCATTGATTCAAATACTTCATTCACTACTTTGCTTGGTAGGCCTTGATGGAATCAAGATCATTCCATCCTCCCTTCATCATCAAGTTCAAAAGATAAAATTGAATACCGTGTCAATGGGATGAAAGCCATGAGATTTATGAGATGCAACCTAGTATCTTCCTCAAAACACCCTTTCTCATGAACTTGGACAAAATTCAAATGCAAATGCAAAAGTAAAAGAAAATGAAGCAAAATAAAAGATAAAAGAAAATAAAAAGAAAAAGAAAAGTCTAAGTGAGCAAGAAAGAGGAATTGAAGAAGAAGTAGATCCACATATATCACATTCCACCCAGTTCATTCCATATATGTGGGGATGGCTCAACCTCCAAAGGGAGAGGTGAGTGAGGAAGACCCCTGGACACCAATATAGGTCATGTTCTAGTTCATAGAGTACTATACTATTCACATAGACTTGGAATCTAGCTAGAAGATGAGTCTAATGTGATTAGTATACCGCCCAACCCCTCTGGTTCCATTTGGAGATGACTTTTGATCCAACCAGATGAAGACGGCCTCCAAGCAAAGCAAAAGTATTCAAATCTAGTTTATGTGAAACTATTCACAATATTGGGAACCTTAGCTCTTACCTCACTTACATCTAAAGTTGAAGGTTTTGTAGTTAAGGAAGTCCCTAAGTCTCCAAAGGACATAAAGAAGAGGTTCTTTTGGTTCATCATCCTCAAGTCTAGAGCTTGATGTAGGACTTAAGGAAGATACATTTAAAGAATTAATGGAATTACCTTTTGACTTTTACTTGTCTTGTATTCAAAATCTTATACAGAAAGGTTTAGTTTCTTACACATGGTCCAAGAACATGTCAGAATATTTTGAAAAGCTGTGGAACAATACAGGTAGGGAAGCACAATCAAGAGCAGGACTAGGATTTAGTAAAGTGGGTTTGACCGATGATGAAGATTATTGTCTAATTGTTACCAAGCATTTAGAATCTGATAGGTTCTTCTCACACATCCCCAACTCTTATGAGAATGTGTGTTTAGAAACTCGATGATCAGATCTTCAAAGAGGCCCATTCAATTGACAAGCTAAAAGAAATCAACCTGAACAAGAAAATCCATGAATACATCAAGAGAAAAGAAACCAATGACAAGAATGATTGAGTTTAAAGATCACATGGAGTTATGAAGAAATCCTTATCTCTATATAAGCAACAAGCTAGCTCTATTAAGCAAGCTCAAGATGCAATGATTAGAAATTGAACAAAGTCATTTATGAAGTCAAGAACCGATCGATGCTGATTTCTTTAGGGAAGAAAAATATCCTACCTGGTTAGCTAGTGTCGTCCCAATTAAGAAGAAGAATTACCAAATTTGCATTTGCATTAATTTTAAGGACTTAAATAAGGCATGCCCTAAGGATGAGTTTCCTCTTCCTATACTAGAATTAATGGTGGACATTGCCTCATCTCATGCATTCTTTCATGGATGGATCATCCTATAACCAAATCAAGATGTCTCAAGATGAAAAGAAATACTCCCAATGGAATCTTATAGGGTCATGCCTTTCCTTAAAATGCTTGCTACATACCAAGCCATGACTCGATCTTCAATGAACTCATCCATCATGAGTGCTACATTGATGATCGTAGTCAAGAGCAGAGAAAAGGAAGATCACCTCTTTAACTTGAGAATAATTTTCAAATGGTTAAGATAAAATAACCTTAAAATGAATCCCAAGTGTGCATCTCGGAAATTCTTTTGTTTGTTTGACAGTAGAAAAAAGCTATCTTAGAAATGCCACCTCCTAAGAGTTTAACTCAACTCGACATCCTTTCAAGGATGGTCATATTTTATGATGCTTTATCTCAAACCTATCAGGGAGATGCAAACCATTCTTAGCACTTGTCAAAAAGGATGCCAAGTTCAAGTGGGATGACAAGTGCCAGTACGCATTCGAAGATATCAAAGAGTATTTGGTGAAGCTGCCAATTTTAGCAGCCCCTATCCCGGGTAGGCCATTGATCCTTTACATTACTACATTGGATGACTCTCTCGGTGCTCTATTAGCACAAGCCAATGATGAAGGGAAGGAGAGCACACTCTACTACCTCAGCCATTGTTTGATCCCTGTCGAATCAAACTATCCACCTATTGAGAAATATTGCCAAGCTTTGATCTTTGCATCTTAGAAACTATGACATTATGTGCTTTCTCATAAGGTGAACTTGATCTTCTAAACCAATCCATTGTAGTACCTCATGATATCATAATGCTTTGGACATTTGGCTGTTGGTCCATGATACTTTCAGCTTTGATATCACATTTTATGCAATGAAAGGTCGACTAGCGGATTTCTTAAGATACCCACTTCCTGATTCTCTTAATGATGACCACCCCGATGAACAAATCATGAACTTAGGAAAGGTAAGCAACCATCGATGGGAGATGTATTTTGATGGTGCTACTTCTTTTCTTAAAGGTGAAGCACCATGATCTATTCTCCCAGGAAAGGCAGGGGTAGGAATAGTTCTTCTAACTCTAAACTGCGATGTTATGAGATTCTCATACTATCTTTCCAACCCCTGCACCAATAATGAAATTGAGTATGAGGCTTTAATTACCAATTTAGAGTCAGCCATCACTATCAGTGTCAAGAGCATCAACCACTTTGGGGATTCTCAGTTTATTATCAACCAGATTGCCAGGTCTTACCAGGTCCTCAAGCCCAAGCTTCATCATTACTATGATTATACCATGAAGTTGTTGGCCCAAATTCTCGAAGTCACCATCTACAAGGTTCCTCGAGTAGAGAACACAGCAACAGATGCCTTGGCCAAACTTGCCAAAGAGTTGGCATGTCTGGAAGATGAGTCCATTTCAATAAGGGTCCAAAATAGATAAGTCTTATCCCTTATTGATGTTGAACTTATCGAGAGACTTTCTCTTGAAGGGGGGTTTTTGTTGCCAAAATGGGCAAGGAGCTACATTCGTGGCAACCATTCAAAGATTACTTGAACACCGGCAAACTACCTCAAGAGAAATCACAAGCCCATCAGGTGAAACAGAGAGACCTCTCCTATGCACTCGTCGATGGCACCCTATATCGCCGGTCCTTTGACCAAATATGGTTATGTTGTTTAGACAAACACAAAACTCATGACATTGTAACTGAGGTACATTCAGATCTATGTGGAGCACATCAATCTGGTCCGAAGATGAAGATGTAGATCAAAAGACTTAGATACTGTTGGCCTTCTATGATCACATATTGCATGGACGTAACTAAGAGATGTCATCAATGTCAGGTGCATGGTGTGGTCCTCCACCAGCCACCCAACATTCTACACCCTACTTTGGCTTCATGGCCATTTGAGTGTTGGGGTACCGACATTGTAGGTCCGATCGATCCTCCTTCCGGGGAATCATCGATTCATCTTACCGCCACACTACTTTTCTAAGTGATAAGCCATTCCACTCAGAGATGTCACAACTCATAATGTTGTTTAGTTCTTTAGGAACTATATCGTATATAGGTTATGGGTGCCTCGATGAATTATATCTAATAATGGTACTGCATTCAAAAGCACAAAGATCAATAGCTTTGTCAGAAGACATGGTATAGATTGGAGATACTCCACCATCTACTACCCTAGAGCTAATGGCTTAGCAAAAGCATTCAATAAAGCTCACATCTAGATACTGAAGAAGACTCTTGATGACAACAAATGATAGTGGAACGAAAGTGTGGTTGAAGCTTGTGGGCCTACCAACCAACCACATATCAACTCACTTAATTTAAGAAAGGAGTCCCAAGTCGCTCTTCCCAGTTCAACTCCTGCATACCAATGATAAGTCACATGTAACAAGCTCTGAGAGAGAATGCAAAGTCCCTCCTCTTTGAAAGTTTGTTGGGAAGGCCCTGTCATGAGAAGGCCTACCAATGAGGATCTTATCACCTTATTGATTGTAAAGGGGAACACGATGCTTCCAATTAATGGGCTCTATCTAAAGAAATATTACCCATGAAACAAATCATGTTTGAAAATAATTCATTAATAAAAAGAACAAAAATATGATTCCATTCATCAAATCTTCTTTTCTTTTGAAGTGTTGTTTGCTTGTCTTGTGAATCTGTCGTGACATGTTTAAGGTAGGTGTAAGTATCCCCAGTGGCATCCTATCCTTTATTCACAACATAAACACAATCTCCTAACGCTATTAGAATAGGTGTAAGAGAACCTGAGAGGCATCCTATTTCGATTAACATAACTAAGTTAGGTGTGAGATCCAAGCGACATCCTTTCTTAGTGGGAATTCTTGTGGCATCATTTCATAATTTCTCGGTATGTTTTAAGGTAAGTGTAAGAGTCCCCAAGAGGCATCCTATTCCTTTTAACACATACACAAAACAAACACAAATCTTTTGTCTCAAGCTATTTTAATATGGGAGCAAACCCCTTGTGGCACTCACTCATTAGCTGCTCTAGGTCAGGTCTATATGCTACCTTGCTAGTAGGTCACCCAATGTCATCATCAAGATGTGAGTCCCTAGTGATCATTGCAAACCAACCAGTGCCTTGTTTCACCACCCAGCTCCTCATGATTCTTTGTTTAAGAAGATGTGAGTCCTGCTTTCTTCTTGAACTAGCCATCATGTTCTAACTAGGTTTTTTTTTTTGAGGTTTAGAATAAGTCCCCGAGGCTCCTTCCTTGACTACTCTTGAGTTGATCTAAGTCCCCAGCATTCACTCAGGTCTCCTAAGTCGAAAAGACCGTCGAATCAAGACACTATCCCAGCCTACAAGAGGATGTGAGTCCCCGAGCTTTCTTCTGGCTGATTGTTGCAAACCAATGGGCACCTCATATTGGTTGATGTTCACTATGCTGATAGTGACTCACCCGTGAGTATACCACTCTTGGCAAATATGAGTCTCCATGCTTTCTCCTTGAGTTGGACACCGAATACTTATTAGATATATGACTAGCCCTATCATTTTCTCTAGGATGTTAGATTAAGGCTTTACCGGCCCCATCCCTTGTGGACAATCTATTTGGATCAAGTCCTTTGCAACCCCATTTAGGCACTATCCATGTTACTTTTGGATTGGACCTTTCCTAGTAGCCACTGGTGGAAAATTTATTCCGATGCATAAATTTTCTTGGTTCAAGAATCGAGATGTCTAGGTTGATATAAGCTCCTTCTTAGTTTGACCCCTCACAAACTAACAAGGTCCATGATAAAATAAACAAACAAACTAAAATAAACAAACAAAATTAATTCACTTATGGATTAGGAATTCAAGCCCCCAAAGGGCCCCTTTTCCCAAGCATCCTATCTTTAGGCGGTATAGAACTCCCTATAGTTTTGACTACCCGAGTTGAGATAAATCCTAGGTCACTCAGAATCGCCTTAGGTCGTTCAATCTTTTACCACATTAGGTTACCCTGGTAGTCATTTCTCTTTGGAAGATGTAAGACTACGATACATTCTTTCTACCATGATTGTCGCAAATCAACGGGCAGCCCTAGGGCATGTTCGATTTGTTGTCTAAAGCAACCGATCATCCCAGTGGTCATTTCTAGTAGAAGATGCGAGTCTCCGGGCTTTCTTCTCTTCAATTGATCATTGCAAATTGAAAGGCACTCCTTTGGTCGGATAGTCTCCCATTGAAGCTACTCTTGGTTCAAGAAATTGAGATAGGTCTATGCTTCTATAATCTCCTTCTCAGTATGATCCATCACAAACTGACATAATCTATCAAAATAAACAAATCTAAAAATAAAATTAATCCTTGACTATTCTTGAGCTGATTTAAGTCCCACAATGGCTTTCACTCAATAATTAGTCGGTTTGATTTTCGCCTGTGAGCAACTAATCACCCCAATGGTTTCTTGTTTGTAGAAGATGTGAGTCCCTGTGGTTTCTTCTTAAGACTTAACCATTGTATACCAAAAGGTAGCTCTCCTTGGTTGGATAGTGCTACCTTATGGTTGGTAGACTATTCCATTTAAATTGGTAAATCTGAGTTAGTTTTAAGCCTCCATGGCCCCTACTCAGTGCAGTTCATCGCAAACCTATGGGATCCATCATAATTGGAACAAACAAAACTAAAAATAAAATCAATCTTGACTATCTTTGAGTCGATCTAATTCCCCTAGTGACATTCACTCAATAGTCAGCCCTAGGTTGCATTTAATCTGTTGCCTTGCCAATAGATTACCCCTGCAACTAGTCTCTACTTTGGAAGATGTAAGTCTACTATACTTTTTTCCTAGTACAACTGCTATATACCGAAAGGCATCCCTTTGGTCAGCTAGTCCTACTATGTGCTTAGTAGACCACCCCTTTGGATTAGTAAATCTGAGTTAGGTCTTAACCTCCATGGCTCCTATTTAGTATAACCCATTACAAACCAATAGGGTTCTTCCTAAAAAAAATTCAAACCTAACAAAACAAAAAATTAAAATAAATTCAACCCTCTCCCCTAGTGGAGATCTCTCCCTAATGAGATTCAAATCAAATGAAATCTTTCATCTCCTTGTAGATTACTTGAACCTGCTTCCCTAGTGAAAGGTTTACACTCTATCCCTTAGTGGATTTATTCCTCTCTTCTTGTGTACACACATTAAGTTCTAGATTATTTCTTTTCCTCGGGTTAAGGATAGATTATTTTTGTTAGTGCTTGTGATCTCTTGTTGATCATTTTGTCAACATCATGGTGTTCCTTGTCGCCACACCACACCTATTGCCTCTTGTGACTTTTTTAGAATGCTCTCAACACCTCCATCTTAGACATATGAACTTCTCTTATACTTTAAGAGTTCCTTAGTCTTAAGACACATCTAGTGATTAGGTGGACACTCAAACCTAGCCCTAGAAGACTTAGAAGAGTTAGCCATAGGAATAGGTCATGCCTTAGGGGTACTTTCCTACCCTTAGCTTAAACCTTTCCTCACTTTCCTTCTTTTAAGTCAAACTCCAAATCAATTTTATTTGGTTTTCTCTAAACTCCAAATCAATTCTATTTGATTTTCTCCGAACTCAAATTAATTTCATGATAGAATTCCATGATTAAAATCCATGATTGAAACCCATGATCAAAATCCATCAAAATTTCCTAAGTCCAAATTTTGCCTAAGTCCTTAATCTTCCTTTAAGGACTTATTCAAAATCATGATTCAAACCTATTCAAATCTTTGAGATTTTCTCATGATCCATTTATATTCTCATTTATATTCACATTTATAAATGAAATATAAATTCAAACCCATCAAATCAAATTCAAAATTTAAAATCAATGCATGAAAATTTTCTTAAATCCCTTTAATTTTCCATTAAAGGAGTTAGCCCAAAATCAATCCTAAATCATGATCAAACTCATTTAAATTCATGGGATTTTCTCAAAACTTATTTATATTCTCATATAGAAATGAAATATAAATATCAATCAATTAAATCCAATCCAAAAATTAAATTCCAAATTTAAAATCCTTAAAATTCCTTTAAATCCTTTAAATTCCCTTTAATGGAATTAACCTAAATCATGATCAAACCTATTTAAACTCATAAGATTTTCTAAAAACTTATTTATATTCTCATTTATATTCTCATATATAAATGAAATATAAATTCAAATAATCAAATCCAATTCAAAAATTAAATTTCAAATTAAAAATTTCCTTAAATCCTTTAAATTCCCCTTAATGGATTTAACCTAAATCTTGATTAAACCACTTCAAATCCTTAAAATTTTCTTATGATACATTTATATTCTCGTTTATATACACATATATAAATGAAATATAAGTTCAAACAATCAAAACAAATTTTAAAAATCAAACTTAAATCAACTCAAAATCAAATCTAAGCCTTTCAAGTCAAAATCTTGAACTTAGCAAATCAACTTCAAATCAAGCCAAACTCTTGATTTTCTCTCATGATTCAATCAAACATACAATCATGAGCTCATATATAAATCCAAACTTTAATCATACAATCAAAACCCAAATCAAAAATCAAACCCAATACCCCTTCATATTCTTCCTTTGAATATGAAATTTTTAAATGGATCAAAATCCATTTGACCTCAAACCACTTGTAAATGGATTCATATTTTGATACGAGTCCATATACAAGATCAACAAACCTCAAATCAAGCTTTGACCAAGCCATTTGACCCACTTAGGCTCACTTGACCCAAAGTGACCTAAACTTAGCCAAATTTTGATCCTAACCAAATTGGATTGAACCAAACTCATATATCCCTCCCATCATGATCAACGATCATCATGGTTTGATCAATCAATCAAATTGGGTCAAACCAAGTCAACTCTTAACCTAAAATGAAACCTTATATAGCCAAATTTCACCATAGGCTAAATTGATTGAAATTATTGACTAAGTTCACTCATGACCTTTGTTTGAACTTGATCAAGCCAACATTTGAGCCTAACCTAGCCCACTCACTTGAAGTTGACACATTTTGACCTACAAAAGTCAAAAACTTGATCTAAGCCAAATTAAAACCAATGGTCTCAAGTTTATCCCAAATCACTTGTGGAACTTGACAAAGCCTCAATGGCCAACTAGACCCAACCTATTTTAGACCCAACATGACCTAAAGGGGTCATGTTGAGCCAAAATTGAACCCAACCCAAATTGATTAAAAATAAAGATACTAATCCACTCCATATGACTAACCAAACCCAAACCTTCCCTTGACCTACCTCAAATAGGTCAAATGGGTCAAATAGGTCAACTTGACCCATTTGACCTAAATGAAGTCATATGATCCAAAACCAAATATATACCAAATTGAATCAAACTAAAGCCACCAAAACATTTCAAATGGTCATATGAACTTGACCCAACCCTTGGTTTGACCCAATTTGACAAATAGTCATCTTGATTTGACCTAAATGGGTCAACATGAGCCAAACCCTATCAAATGGATTCCAAATCCAATGAAACTTGGCAAACCTAGTTTCTCCACATACCCAACATGTCCAAAGTAGAACAATAGCAAAATGACCATCCAACCCCTAGGTCATAGAACAAATTTTGGCCTATCCCATGGGTATTTTGGTCATACCCTCTTCACAATCACTTGAGGCTTTCCTAAAAGCTCAAGGGGACTTAATGATGAGTGGTGCACCCAACTCAATGGGTTTAGGTTAGCCCATTTGGTCCCTAGACCAAACCAAACCCCTTAGCCTAAAATTGAAATTTCAAACTCCCCTCTCAAGCTCAATTCAAGCACATGGGAAGTTGACAATCCTTTCCTTGGATCAAAATGACCATGTACACACTCAAAATAATAAAAAAACTCTCCAATCTCATCAATTGGATCAAAATGGCAAGACCAGTGCCAACCATCTGATCCTTCAAGGGGGAGATATACTTCCCCTAATTCATTTCTATTTTCACACACTCAAGGTCTATTGAAGAAGAGGAAGCCAGAGGAGCCATTAGGAATTGATCCTAAGCCTCCTAGAGCTCTTCCCATTTTCTTCTTCTCGATTTTTGAAAAGTGAAAAATTAGGGGAGGTAAAGTGAATTGCCAACTTCTACACGTGATTTCCCCACCTCCTACACTTCTGGACAATCCAAGCTCACTCAAGCTTCCATTAGAGTTCCCATAGTAAGGAGAGGAGAAATTGGATCAAAACTACAAGGATCTTCAAGTGGTGTTGGTCCATAGAGCAAGCCACTCAATCCCAAGGCTTAGGAACTTCAGGCTTCTCCTCCCGATGAAGCTACCTCATCGATCTCGAGCATGGTGATCACCTCCCAGGTATGGAAATTTTGATCACTAAACTCAATGTGGTGTGGAGCAAGAAATTTTATCTCAAATTTTGACCATTGGATTTGCCTATGTCTTTAGATGGTGTGGGTTTATTTTGGTTTGATTCCATGCTAGATCAAGCTTGGATCTTCCCTTGATCATGGATATCTTTTGAGATCAAGGGAAGAACTTGGCTCATCTCAACCATCCATCCGCTCATTTTAGATGAACAGCTAATATTATTTAACATGTTTAGAAATTCATTTATCTATTTTAAACTGTGGGGGAATCCTTAGTCATCCCATATTTGATCGGATGGCAGAGGGTTAAAGCGTGTGTGCTGCCACCGCCATTTGGGATGTGACATTTAAGTTACCCCCTTACGGCACGATGAATGTAAAGCACGCTGACCGCCGCCACCAACTTAAGCTCAACCCCTTAGCTTAATTAACTTTTAATTGTGAGACAAATTGCATTAAGCCTTTTCATTATTAGGTGCATTGCAAATTTAAATTCCTTGTGGGTTTTATGTCATGTCATTATCTCATAATTATTTAGTTAATTCTTCTAAGGTAAGGGTTAAGTTACTTAATTCATACCTTAACCTAATCAATGCTTAAAAATAGATTTAATTTTCTAAAAATTAAACAAAAATACAAAACACATGTGGGAAGGGGTTAAGAACATCAAACTCATCTCACCTTTTCAAAATTAAATCAAGCTTCAAACTAAACAAAAATCATTTTGAAATTCACTTTGATTTATTCTAAATTTTCTTATTCCATAAGAATGTCTCTAGGATTTAAGTAAAGTAAGTTTGTTTACATGCTTTCATTACTTTGAATCCTTCCCCAACATGTTAAGTTGTATGTCATGTGATGTCATGCATTCATAATTTTGAAATCCAAAATTTAAAATGAAATTATTTACTTTATGTCAAATTTGAATGTGTTGGATAAAGTAGAAATATGTGTGGCTATTATCACTCCCAAATCCAAATTATTTTCAAAACATATAAATTAAATACCAAATCTAAAACTATGCTACTTATACTTTAATTATAATCTTGCATGTGAAAGATTATAAAGTCATGTTTAGTATGGGTTTTCTTTCTTTCTTATGTTGGCATAGTTTTGAATAGGAGTTGGTGAGATGTAAGGTTCATTTGAAAATAACCCAACACTTACCTAATTCCACACCCTATTCATCCCTATGCAATCACCTAAGAAGGGTTTCCTATGTTTGCATGTATAAATTTCATAAGATAAAATGAATCCCTTAAATAACTTTTGCATATTCCTTTTCTATTTCATTTCTTTTATATACATGTTTATATTTAAGGAAAGTGGTATATTGGTCTAGACAACCTCAAGGTTGTAAGACTTTAAGTAGCCCAAAGTAGGTCTTGTATCTTACACTTCTGGTTAACAATGTCATTATACTCACTTATACCTTTCTTATGACTTAGATTTAGGTTGTGTTTCTAGCCCTCACCGAAGCTCCCTAGATTTAGATTTTGAGGTTGCTTCTCCCATTTGCAGGCCATAAGCATAATTTCTCACCTCTTAAACATTTTCTTAATCTTGTGTTAAGGAATCTTAAGTCCTAAATTTCTAATGAAAAATGCAACTCAAATAAACTAAATCAATTTCTAAAATGTAAAGCCCAACTATAGGATAGTCCGAGATGCTCGCTAGCTTTTCTAGCATCATGAGCATCTCCTACTTATCTTCCAATTTAGCTTTGATAATAACTCCCTCTTTTGATCAATCCCATTTGATCTTCAAAAATATAAAACCAATCGATTGATAGTCCTTTCTTTTGAAATCTTCAAAGACAACGATCATTTACCTTAATCGAGAGTTTTATTAAGGGATCCCATCCCTTAGGATGTAATTAACTATGGAGGCTTGCCCCTGTAAGAAACTTAACGAACCCAATTTAAAATAAATCATGCTTTACTTTTCCATAAAGTAGGGGAAGAATCTCTAGTACATAATGCATACCTATCGCCCTTAGGAGTCCTTATTAAGGTAATTGGTTCCATTAAAGGGTAGTGATTCCTATCTCTCAGATAGTACTCTATTTCCTTGATGACGTATTCGATCACCTGAATAAGTACATATGTAGATCTGCATGGCATCTTACCAAGAGATGAATTTTTGTAAGGCCCCTCTTTCTTTTCTCCCCACAGATTTGAAAGGTGACTCCCTTATAAGAATTTTTCACCACAGTAACCTATGAGATTTGGGCAACAATGCCATGGTATACTTATGGTGGTGATGGAGTTTGGTCTTTAGAACCTTATAAGACCCAACAATTTGGTTGATGACTAGCTGAGAATCCCCAAAGATGTTGATGTTATGGATGCCTGGTGAAATGGCTAACTCTAGACTGACAATTAGAGTCTTATATTTGGCTTCATTATTGGTGCAAAGATTGGATAGATGATATGAGAATCTCATCATATCATGGTCCGAAATTAAGAGAACTATTCCTACCCCTGCCTTTCAAAGAAGAGTAGATTATGGTTCTTTTCCTCTTTGAGAGGAAGCCACACCATCAAAATACATCTTTCAGAGGTGAATGTTGGTATCCCCTAAGCTCATAATTTTTTCATCAAGGAGATTATCACTAAGAGGAGAGTCAGTATGAAGTGGGTGTGCTGCTAAGAAATTTGTAAGTACTTGTCATTTCACCACATGGAGGGGAATGAAAGTGATATCAAACTTTGATAGAATCATGGACAACGTGCCAACCATCTGGATAGCATTGGCCATGTTATGAGATATTGCAGATTGATTCTAGAAATTAAGTTTATTTATGACAAAGCATGCAATCTTGCAACTTCTGGGATGCAAAGATTAAAGCTATATAATGCTTCTCAATGGGTAAATAGTTTGCTTTAGTATGGATTAGAAGATGATTGAGATAATAGAGTACATTCTCTTTCCCTTCAATCGTTGGTTTAGGCCAACAAAACACCGAGATAGTTATCTAATGCGAGTATATAGAATGAGCAGGAATAGAGGTGGCTAGGACTGGTAGCGTCATGAGGTACTTCTTGATGTATTCAAAGGCATGTTGGAACTTGTCATCCCATATAAACTTGGCATCCTTCTTGACAAGTGCTAAAAATGGTTGGTATCTGCTTGAAAGGTTGGGTATAAAGCGTCTTAGATATGCCAACATCCCTTTGAATGATCTGAGTTGAGTTTGACTTTTAGGGGTGGTATTTCTAATATCATTTTAATCATTTTGAGTCAATTTTGATTCCACGATGTTAGACAATGAACCCAAGAAATTTATTTGAAGATACTCAATGCATACTTTAAGGGATTCATTTTAAGGTTATATTATCTTAACCGCTCAAAAACTACTCTCAAGTCAAAGAAGTGATCTTTCTTTTTTTTCTTTGACCACAAGATCATCGATGTAGCATTCAACTTCGTGATGAATGAGTTTGTTAAATATTGTGTCATGGCCCACTGGTATGTGGCACTAGCATTTTTAAGGCCAAAAGGCATGACCTTGTAGTAATATATTGATCGGGGTTCTAATGGTAGTATTTTTCTCATCTTCTAGGGCCATCTTTATTTGATTATATTCAAATGAGCCATCCATTAAAGAGAAGACTGAGATGAGGCAATATCCACCATCAATTCTGGTATTAGTAGTGAAAATTCAATTTTTAGACATGCCTTATTTAGATCTCTAAAATCGATACATATGTGAATTTGGTCATTCTTTTCTTAATTAGGATGACACTATTCAATGAGATGGGATATTTTTTCTCATGGATGAAACCAACATTGATTAGTTTCTTGATTTCAAAATGACATGTTGTTTAATGTTTAATTGCATGCATCTAGGAGCTTGCTTGATAGGGTTAGCATCGGGTTGTATCACTAGCTTATGGATCGCTACGTTAAGAGCCAATCTAGGCATTTCTTCATAACTCTATGCAAAATAGTTCTTAAACTTGGTGAATAGCCTAACTAAGTCATTGGTTTCAATTTTGTTCAACAAAGAACTGATGTACGTCAAGTGTGGATCTTCTTTGTCCCTAATTTAATTTCTTTGAGTTCACCGATTATTGATTTGATTTCTTCTTTGAACTTTAGAGGTACATGTTTGACCTGGAAGTCATCTAGATCATCTAAAGTTTCTAAGCACACCTCCTCATATGAGTTAATGTGATTTAAAAAGAACCTATCATACTCCAAATGATTGGTGATGACTAGGTAGTAATCATCATCATTGATTGGGTCTACTGTCAAGCCTAGTCCTGGTCTTGATTGAGAGCTTTTGTATTTGTTGTTCCATAGCCTTTCGAAGTAGTCCAACTTGTGCTTAGACCATGTATGTGGAATTAAACCTTTCTTTGCTAAATTTAAAACAGACGAGGAGTACCAATCAAAAGGTAATTCTATTAATCTTTATATGAATCATCCTAAAGTTTTACATCAAATTCTTGACTTGAGAATGATGCTTTAGGATAGAACCTCTGAATCTTCATAGTTGCACATAATTTAGGGCTTCTAAACTACCAAACCCTCAACTTTTTGTGAGAAAAGTGGGGTTAGGCTAAAGTTTCCAACTAATGCCTAATAATTTCACATAATGAGGACTTGGATACACTTATGCTTTGCTTGGGAATCCAATCTTCATCGATGTCTAGCTCAAGTGTCACCTCCAATGGGATCTACTATCGAGGAGAGCTGGCTGGTGTGCTAACCACATAAGACTCATCCTCTAAACTATATTCTAAGTCTATGTGGATAACAAGTGTACTAGTAGCTGGGACAAATCTCCTGGTGGGTGGTAAATATGGAGGTCAAACACGATTGGGACTGCCTCTGCACTTGCCTCTTCCTCATCTTGGTGGAGGTTCAGGCATCCTCCTCATGTGTTTGAATGGAGTAACGAACTATAGGTAAAATCTAATCTCAAGCTCTACTTTCTCCCCAAGGTCTATTTCTCGTTCCCTTTTCTTTTCTTTTTCTTTTCTTTATTTTCTCTTTCTTTTTCTTTTTTTCTCTTACATTAGGATTTTGAATAAGTTTGCAAGAATAGACTTTTTGATTTTGAAGGAGGTAGTAGGCCGCATCCTCATATATCCTGATGTCATGAACTACAAAGGGCTTGAGATTGCCTTTAACACAAAACTCGATTCCACCTCTTAAGAACTTGATGCACTAGTGTAAAAAGGATGGAACCATGTTGTTCTCATGTATCCATGCCAAGCAAAGCATTGAAAGATGTATCCAAGTAAATTATTTGTAACTTGGCTTTAATCTTCGAATCATCTATCTCTAAGGGTGATACTATATAACCTAAGGCCTCTCACCTTATTCATTGAATCCTTTCAACACCATCCTCTCTATTTGGAGTTTAGAGATGTTAATCCTCAAGTAGGCAAAGGTTCTTAGATTCATAATGTTGACTGATGCACCTGGATCAACTAGAACTCTGGATAGCCTAAATCTGCCAACATCCACTGTGATGTAGAGGGGATGGTTATGCTTGATCATTCTTAGAAGTAGGCCTTCATCTATGAATGTAATTCCTAGGATCTCCTTCGAGTAGCATGCTTCCTCTCCAGTAGTGATCAGCTAAACTAAACATATCTCTAGATCAAGCAAGGTTTGATTAGAGATTCCCTCATATCTTTGGATAAGACAAGGGCATTATATATACTTAACTTAGCTGGAAGCTTTCTAAGATGTGCAAGGATGTTGTAATCAACTATGGCCTGATCCTCCATAAGGACATCCATAGGAGCATCTTATGGAGGGGCTATCTGCTCACTGGAATCAATAACCTATTTACCCTTATCCTGAGGTGCTACCCTAGGAGGTAGAACTTTTCACTATAGAGGTTGACTTCAGTGACTTCTTGGAATGATGAGTTTGTGAAAAGTTTTACCTGCTCATCGAATACCTATAACTTCCCTTATAGGATCCTGAGTTGGATGACTCCAAGTCAATCTCAAGAGATGAACCCGAATGATTTAGAAGAAAAGTCCATTTTTGAATCGAATTGAATTGATTGAAATTATTTGAATTATTATTACTTTGACTTGAAGAGCTTTCTATAGAAATAAACTCAATAGGATCATCAGAGGGGCAAAGATGTAAGTGGAATCAAATTTCATTCATTAATTTCTTTAATTTTGGGGGAGGTATGTAATAGAAATCAAGTATAAAGTAAGTGGGATGAGTGGTTTGGTGCCCTCATCTACTGATATAATGCTTCTGCTAGTAGTGGGGGAGCTCGTAGAAGTGGTGGTAGCTACAATGGTGGAAGGAGTGCTGGACTAGGATGGTGGTTGCACTATTGATCTATCCCGGGCAAGTAAGGTAGGCTATTACTGCTGGGCTTCCACCCTCCTTGAGTTATCCTTCATAACTAGCAAACTTCTTGGTGTTGGAGGTTTGAGCTTCAAGCACCTACATAAAAAGTTTCTTGATTTTAGAGATTATTTTTTTAGAGGTTCAGGATAAAAAAATATTCCAACCTTCTTTCATCTTAAGAAGATCAAAAGTATCCCCAATGATTACTAATAGAACTGGATGGTTGTTCTACTAAGTATTCCTTAGGGATAACTATAGTTTCTGACTTGTAGCTACTTTCAAGCAAATCTTTGAAGATAATGCAATCCTCTAAGACATGACCTAACATAAAGTGGTAGAAGCAGTTGTTAGGATCATCACACTTACTTCTTCCAACTTCTTAGGCTTTGGTTGTTGAAAATCAGGCTTTTTTAAGAGGTTCTTGAAAATCTTCCTACCTCCCTCTTAAATGAGTATGATTTGTTGAGTTTTTTAGCAAGAGTAAGTGGAAAGTAGCTACCTGGCGGTGGATAGTGGTACCACGGCTAAGTAGGCTATTGTGGCAGTAGTGGTGGCCATTGTAGCGATTGAGGTGGTGGAAGAGGAGGTGGAAATGAAGGCTGTTGAGCTTGAGGCCTCTCATAATATGCTCTGATTAGCTATTTTCCCTTGTCCACTAACACAACTATCCCAGACTTCTTTTCAAAGACCTTCTGAGGCTTGGGCTTGGATGACTGGTCTGAAAAGGGAAACTATTTGGCTTCCTCTTGTAGGTTAGTTTCCTTGATGATTAGCATCTCAAATGTCTTTATGGTGAAGCCCTTATGCATGAAGTGACCATGATATTCTGAATCTCAATGGCGCTCGCAACTGGTTTGCATTTCATATCTAGGAATATAATCAACAGGGACTCATTGGGTTTTTATTTCTCTACAATGAGGTCACATATAGTTACCTTTTGCTAAGCTCTTGCAAATTTCTTGATGAAAATATGCTCTAACTCTGAAAGGTCTTCACTAAACCATTGGGCAGTTAGGCATACCAATAAAATACTACACCCATAAGACTACTAACAAATAATCAAAAAAGTAATGCATCACTGCCACCAGTGTTACAATAACTAGCCCTAAAATGTACTATATGATGCCTCAAGTTCCCATTGCCATCAAACACCTTGAAGGATGGTGGCAAAAAAATCTTGGGGTATTGAACTACATCAAATTCCTCCGAGTAGGGTCCACCCTTTGGAATGGATAAGCTCCCCCATGATTGTGCCAATGCTTCCTTCACTTGCTACACCACCATTTGTTAAATGTTCTTTTCATGCATGGGGGTGCTATCAGTGACCTTTTTATGCAAGCTACTGGCATCATCTTCCATGAGAGTGCACTTGGGATAATCTAAGGTATGAACTAGCTCAAGCTGCTCGGCCTCCATAGGGGAAGGTTGGAAAACTAGAGCTTGGTTCTACAAGGCTAGAACTACTGCCATCAACTCTTCTACCTTCTTCTCCATCCTACCAATCTAGTCATCCTTCTATTTTCTTTTTGGAGGAGGTGTTGAGTTGAGTCTGATGCCTCAACTTCCTCAACTATAATGCCTTCCTGGCTATGTTGCTCCTTGTAAAAGGATCTTCAGGTATCAACCATGTGGACTTCTGGCTGGTCATCTAACATGTCATCCTCATCAGAATTGAAGTCAATCATATCCTCATCTTGATTAGACTGATCATCTCTGACTATCTGCCTCACCGCAGCATGATAGTCCTCTAAAATGACATCCAAGGAATGATCATCTACTCAACCGCCTAGAACATAGGGTTTGATGACCGACAACCTGGATGGCATGGAATTTATGCATACTCTCAGGTGGAGTACACTCTCTGACTAGCTCAACTGCATAGGGACTACCTCAGTATCCCCTCCCTTCTCCTCATACAACTGTTGTTATGGTGGAGCAACCATGATACTCTTGGGTCACCACTCCTTCTTCACCACTATTGGGATGGAAGGTCAAGCAGGGGAGTTTGTCCTTACCTCAATGGGTGGAGTAGATGGTGAGGAATCCTTATGTCATAGCTAGATCACCAAAAGAGAGGCTCTCTCTCTAGATGGGGGTTTGTGGAATTTGGTGGGGACTGCAAAAGGTAGAACCTAAATTGGTGAAGGTGGATGGTGAGTGGAGTGGTGTAATGGTGGGGACACCAGTTACCTTTTCACTGGAGATCTCCTCTTACAACTGGTAGTACCCTTAAGGATTATGTGATCAGAATGATCGGCTCTATCAGCTAGACGATTTGAAAATCCATCAAATGGGAGGCTGCCAACTACCTAGCGAACCTCCTCCTCTATTGCTTGCCCTCTTGGGTAGCTACCTTGGCCTCAGTGGCCCTCTCTCTATGAATTTGATCTCTAACACTTCTAGGGATCAAGCTCCTCAAGTCATGTAGTGTTCCATACTCCGATCATCTGTGAGGCTCTACCAATTCTGTGAAGAATGGACCGTATACCAACATAGGGCTTCCTCCTCTCTCTAGCCGGTGCCTCATACTCTGTAGGTGGTGGGGTGATGCAGCAATCCTCCGGTAATCCTCCTCTTTCTCTCAAAGATGAAAAGGGGTGAAACCTACTACAACCCAAGAGTGGAGAGGTCTCACAAGGGGAACCCTCCTCAGCAAGATGGGAGGCTTAATCTACCTCCTTGGCCATGCACTCATAATGTCTCTTGATCTTCCTATTTTTGTTACGGTGTTGGGTTTTGGTGAGTGGGGCCGACGGGAACTAGAATCGACCTCAAAGGTGGGGAAGACTATCTCAGAACCTAAGATAGCCTTCCCCTTCAGAGTAGGGGGAACCACAAAGGCGGTACTAGCTCGTGCATGAATTGCAGTAAGGGAAACTGACTGAACTATTGGCAATGGTAGAGGAACCTTAACAGCCTTCCTCTTTAAAGAGCGGAACTCAAAATTGACTGTAAATCAAACTATAAAAGTGGCTTCATGCTTGCCAGCACCTCTCTATTGACAGTGGTGATGATTGGTCCCTCACATGTGACCTTGAACTGCTCAAATCCAATGCCAAACTTGATGATAGGGTGGCTGAGTATGGGCTGATTTAGGGTCAAATCCACACCAGATACGAAGGAAAAGATCAGCTTATCGAAGACATGGCGAAGAACTGATTGAAGGAAGGAAGAATGAAGATGGGCAAGGATCTCTATTGCATTATTGAAAGAGAGAATTGGATTAGACTTTCTTTGATGCTGTTGACTTGAATTATTGATTTTGATTTGGCTTTTGAATTAGACACCTCATTTAAAAAAATTAAGTATGCTAAATGGGCTCAATTGTATGTTGGAGAGATTAAGAAATTTGGAGGAGAGATTTTTCTTGCTTTGGACTGTGTTCTTGTTGGATTTGAGTTGATTTTAGAACCCACATTCAAAAAATTTGGTTATGTTGAGTGAGGTTCAATTGTGAATATTTTAGGGAAGAGGCATTTATTTTGGTCTAATTTTGGTTGTTGTTTGTTGAGTTTTAATTTGATGTTTGAAAAAGGGACTCTCATTTAATACATTTGGATATGTTAAATGGAGTTAGTTAATTTTGTTTGAAGGTTTTGATATTTTTGAAGAAGGGATTTATTGTTGTTTGATTAATTTAGACTTTGAAAGAGAACTCTCATTTAAAAAATTTGATTATGTTAAACGGGGTTCATTAATTTTATTTTTCTAAAGGTTTTGAATTTTATATAAAGGATTTTTGTTTATGTTTGTTTAATTTTAATTTTGAAAGACAACCCTCATTTAACAAGTTTGATTATGTTAAATGGGGTTCATTAATTTTGTGTCTTTGAAAAAAGGTTTTGAAATTTTTATAAAATGAATTTTTATTTTTGTTTGTTCGGTATTGATTTTGAAAGAGAACCCTCATTTAAAAATTTGATTATGTTAAATGGGATTCATTAATTTGTTTTGAAAAGATTTTTGAAAATTTTGTAAAAGATTTTATTTAATTTTGGTTCAGATTTTATTGAAATTTTGTTAAGTCTAGGATGAACCTTGCTTCACCAAGCTAGTGGTAAGAGGTTCTTAATTTTGTTTGATTTATGCTTAGTTATTTTTCTTTCTTTGGTTAATTTATTTTTCTTATTAGGGGACCCAATAGTGGTTTCAAAACCTACTAGGAGTAATGTCCTACAACCTAAAAGATGTTGGAAACCTTTACATAAGGATGAAATAGGCAAAGTTCCAATGGAAAGAAAGATAGTCTTGGACTTATATAAATATAAGTCTACTATCGATACTTGGAGATGATAATTGTCTACTATGGAGAGAGGAACTATCCCCAACGGAGTCACTATAAAAATCTGTGGTGTTTTAATTTAGATGTATACATGGACACCACGTTGATCTTAGGAGATACTTATTGAAGTGATCGTGTATGATATTAAAGTATGATGCACTATCTCGAAAGATAGAGACATCACTTTATAATGAACTTAATCACCTAATAAAGACTCGTAAGGCATGATGGGTCTTTGAATATACTAGAGATCTTTCCCTTACTCTACATGGGAAAGTAAAGTGTGGTTTATTTTATGTTGGGTTCTTAAGTTCCCTATGGAGGCAAGCCTCCATAGTTAATTACATCCTTAGGAAATGAGATTTCCTAAGAATACTCTCACTTAAAGTAGTCAATTATTATCCCCAAATATTCCAAGGTTAAGACTATCAAAGGATTGATATTTTTAGAAAATCAAATGGGATTGTTCAATTGGAAGACTTATTTTAAAATCCAAAGGAAGATAAGTAGGAAATGTTATGATATTAGGAAGCCTATTGAGAACTTCAATCTATCCTATGGTGAGGCTTTATATGTTTGAAGGTGAGAGGATTTATTTGTTTGAGATAAAATTTTATTAGATTGCTAGGGCTTATAATCAACCAACATAAGAATGTGAAAATGCCTAAGAGGTGAGGATTTGTGCTTGTAGCCCGAAGAAAACTAGCAGCCTCAGACCTATATCTTGGTATCTTTAGCACAAGCTAGAAGCATGACCTAAATCTAAGTAGAAAGAGGACATAATGGTCTATTCTACAAGAGAAGATAGACACGCCCGACTCTTCTTGACTTATAACAGCCTAGAGTGGTCGCCAATTAACTCAAAACTACATAGTATAGTCTTATGAAATTACAAGATGGTTAGATTTATTATTTAATTGAAAAGAAACTAAAGTCCTAAATTCACTACCTAAGAGACTAGATCATGATTAGCATGAGTATGTGACTTCATTTAAAATGCAAAATTTTATAATTTTTATTCTATTTTGACACATTCATTTGGACAAAAGCTTTAGAATATTTATGCCAAAATTCATGATAAAATTAGATTACTGGCTAAATTAGTGAGGAGGTGTTCTCCACTACAAAGGATGCCCTCACAGGTCAAACATTTATAATGCAAGAATGGAGACCCTCCCTATTCAAGAGAGAAATGATATGTTATGCATGATGTGAGACACACAACATATAGCTTAGAGGTTACTAAATATTTTAGTTATTTATTTATATCCTAGGCTTTATGATGCAGTTGTAAATTATTTTAAGATTTAGTTATGAGTTGTTAGTTGGATAGAAAAATTAATTTTATTCTAAGAGCCTACCACATCTAGGCCACACATTCAAACATAAATCATAAAAAACTATGAAAGAGATATTACAAACTAAACATATTATCAATCAAATATGAATAGATCACATAAAAGAATAAACGGTCAGTGCGGCCTGGTATCACCGTACAACTCGAAAAAGAGAAAAGATGGGTAGTCGAGTTCAACCCTTATACAACCTGATTATAAAAGAATAATTATAATTTAGAATTGAATACATGCTATGGGGTCTTCATTCTTCATTTCTTCTTTCTTCTTTCTTTCTTCTCTTGATTTGATCGTACTCAAAGGCATCATAGAGCACCCCAGGACAAAGCCTTCTAGCCACTGCTCATCCTAAATCCCATAGCACTAATTCTAATTCCTATTCCACCACTCATCATAAAACCCATAGAACTAATTCTAATTTCTATTGCAAAATTATATTTTTATGTAAAAGTAAATCTAACTACACCTATAAAATAGAGATTAGTTAAACCTACATACAATCCCAAGCAATTATATTTTATAATTTAGGCTTAGCACTTTGCACATGGGTAACCAAGTCCACTCTCTAATGTGGATTATGCTTAGGAGCATAAGAAACCTACAAGCAAAACATTTATACTTATCTTTATAGCGCCCCATAAGCACAATCCTCTATAGAAGATAACATTTGGCAAACAATGGCCTAACATTCAATCTATGAATCTCATTCTTACCATCCAGTCTAAAATATTATATCACAAAATAAAATATAGCATCACATATACACCATCCTAACTTAGAATTAGAAATGGTCACTTAATTCTAATGTGTGCGCTAAGGCTTAGTATGATAAGTCTTAGCTAAGTCTTTGAATTATAATTTTCTAAGTCTTGAGATTGTTCAAAATAACATGATGGTTGGTTTCATTTCAAGTTGTTTAGATGATTTATAAATTTTAATTTATGTTTTGTTTAGTTTCATTTCATTTACACTTAACATATAAGTGATATAAAGAGAGAAAATAGGCTTACTCTCTTTCATCCCTAGCTTAAGCCACTTTCTAAAGCACATTAACATGATTTAGTATTCTTTAGTGAATGGTTAATTAAATGTTTTTTTAATCCTAAGTTTAGATTAAATTTAAGAAACCCTATTCAATATGAAAGACATCTTAAGATTAATGTGGTTTAATTACTATCACATAGAATATGTTGAGCCATTCCTTTCTATCACCCATAACATGCATATGATTTAACAATTAGCATACCTATACATAAAACATATGTTGGCACACTTAAATGATCATGAATGCAAACATGCTTAATGGAAAAGGGGATTTTCATTCTCTAATCAAATACACATCCATATGTTTAATAGATGTAAGCAAGTACGTGTCATTATTAACCAGAGAAGTGAGATAATAAAATGACCTCCTTGGGGCTACTTAAAGCCTCATATTCCCGAGTTGTCCAGACTATATACTTTCTATATTAAATACATATAAATGTATATATAATTATAAGGATGAAAATCATGCAAGAGATTATATTTTACTTGATAGAACTATTTATACATGTAAATTAAAGCTCTATCCAAATTTTAATACAAATATACAAAGGAATGAAATTAAATAAGTGAGTGCCTTTATTAACCAGTGAAGTGAGAAAATCAAATGACCTCCTTGGGATACTTAAAGCCTCGTATTCCTGGGATGTCTAAACTATATACTTATTAGCATTCAAACATATGTAAATTTATATAAGAACATAGGAAAAAAGTATTATCTTTACATGTTATGCATTTTAGTGACTTAAATAGCTACAGATGCATGTATTTTTAATAGAAAAGAGGATTTTCATTCTTCAATCACATACACATACACATGTATAAATATGTAAGCAAGTATGTGTCATTGTTTAAACCAGGAAAGTGAGATAATCAAATGACCTCCTTGGGGCTACTTAAAGCCTTGTATTCCCAGGATGTCCAGACTATATACTTGCTATCTTAAATACATATGAATGTATACATGGTTGGAAGAACTAAAATCATGCAAAATATTATACTTTACTTGATTGAATTATTTATACATATGAATTAAAGCTCTATCCAATTTTTAATACAAATACACATAGGGATGAAATTAAATGAGTACATGCCTTTGTTAACTAGGGAAATGAGGTAATCAAATGACCTCTGTGGGGCTATATAAAGCTTCATATTCCTGGGATGTCTGACTATATACCCATTATCATTCAAACATATGAGAATCTATATATAAACATGAAAGAGAGTTTTACATTCACATGCTTAAGCTATAAGCATATGCAAATCTTATATGTATTTATAACTACAATCATTCCAAATGTTATTATCAATTTATAAATTTTGGAAAATAAATTTAAATTTATTAATGATAATAGCCACACATATGATAAAATTAAGCCAACACATGCAAGCTTACATAAGTAAATTTTATTTGATTCATTTGAATCATAACATGAATGCATGGGATCATATGGCTCACAACATTTAGAATGATTGGAAAGGAGTAACTAAACATAACCATATGATTCGTTCAACTACACTAATTCCTAAGGACAACCACATCAAATAAAATAATTTAAAGAAAATCAAAGCTTCTTATTAATTTTATTTTTGGATTTGGATTGAATTTAAAGAAGAGAAATCATTTGTTATTTTAATCCCATTCCCATATTGGTAATCTAAATTTTTTAAGGAAAGATAATTAAGTGAATTTTATGAATTAATTAAGTTTGATCATCAATCAAATCATTTAATT
Organism: Cymbidium sinense; assembly: GCA_021442155.1. Taxonomy (NCBI): domain Eukaryota; kingdom Viridiplantae; phylum Streptophyta; class Magnoliopsida; order Asparagales; family Orchidaceae; genus Cymbidium; species Cymbidium sinense. The sequence goes on along the minus strand of CM038221.1, from coordinate 25,390,403 downwards.
ATCCTTTCATATGCTTCTTTAATTTAATTAACCATTTGATCATGAGCCACAAATGATATGAACATGAGTAAAACAAAATTCAATGCTCCTCAAGGACTTAATGCAATTGGCTCATAATTAATGGTTAATTAAGTTAAAAAAATCTCATTAAGTACTTTTATGATTTTCCCACACTTATGGGTTAATCATAATTTCCTTAAGGGTCTTTATATTATTAAATACATAAAGAGGAACCCTTAATTCAATTGTTGATTATATGAAGTGATTAGCATTTTAAGTTATTTAGATTTCATCGCTAATTAATTAATTAATCCTTAATTTATTTATGATTTAATTAACCCTCTTTAATGAAATGAATTTGGAAAAGTAATTAGGAAAGAGGTCTTAATCACTCTCCTTCATCATCTGATGGTTAATCAGTGTTTAATGGAGTTTTAATTAATTTTTACTATTTAAGAACTTAATTAATCATTAAATTAATTAAGAGAGTAATTAAGATTTGAATTACAAATCCCCCTAATTACCTAGCCAATAAATCTAGAAATCATGGGAGGCAGAGGTCATCCTACTAAATCAACATGCTAATCTTGGAATTAATTTCCCAAGTAATTAGTGCTTAATTAAGCTAATTAAAAAAATATTCAAACCCTTAGATCCCCTCACCAGAGCTCGTGGGGGTACATGATCGACTATAAAATATTCACGGAGGGGATCTAAGGGAATCTAATGGTGGGATTCACATAAATTTACAATTTCTTCATAAAACACCAACACCTAAGGCCAAATCTAGATTTGCCAGAAAAATACCGGACGGAGATTAGGACTGGTGGCTAATCAACTGAGGTAGCTTTATCCTGAAGAGATGAAGCCCTACTGAGAAGAGGGTGCCTTGACTCCTCATTGGTAGCTCTGTGGACCAACTGTCACCAAAAAAACCCATCGGAGTTGGTCCAAAAGTGGTCTAGTGATCGAATCACTCAAAAATGATTCATTATGGCATTCCAAAGCTAGTGGAAGGTGTGGGTGAAGTTAATTTAAAAATAATTAAGGTTTAGTGGAGGAGGATGGAGCTAAGCCTCGGTTCAGCTCAGTTTAATCATCTCTAGTGATGGGAAAACTCAGGGGCTTAGGAATTCACTTAGAAGGCTCATATTGAGTTACTAAGGCTCTTTGAGGGCTCAATGTCTCAATTTCAATGGAATGAGGGGGAGTATACCTCCTCCTCCCTTAAATCAAACGATTAGGATTCAACCTACCTTTGGCAGATGTTCGGCCAATGTAAGCGACCGGAGGTGGCAGGGAGTTGCTGAGGTGGCTCAATTTGAGTGGGTAAATTTCTGAGGTGGCTGTCATGGCTTGTCCCTATCCTCCCTTGGTGAGCCAATGAGGGGAGGTGGGTTAACACATCTCCCTTGACTATGACTAACCCAACCAGCCTTGGGTTAGTTAGCCATAGGGTCAAGGGTCCAAACTAAGCTTTGGGTCAAGCTCAAATGAGTATTTGAGATGTTTTGGTTCAATTGGCTTAATTTAATTTGACTTGATTTGAATTTGATTCATATGGGTTCATATGAGTCAAATGGGCTAAGTTGACCAATTTGGCTTGGGTTAGATATTAGTTTAGGTTTAATAGATCATTTGGAGATGATTGTAGGCTTTAATTTCAATTATGTTATATATAGGAATGATTTAGACCAATTTTATCCTTTAGGTCAATTTGGGCTAAATGGGTCAATTCGGTTCAATTAATCAAATTGGGTTTAGTGGAGGCTTTAGTCATGTTCAAGGGTTGATTTGAAGTTGGTATGGATCATTGGTTTCAATTAATTTGCATTGGAATGAGATTTTGTTCATTGGCTCATGTAAGCTAATTGGGTGAACTTGATCAAATGACCAAATTAACTTCGTTTGACATAATTGATTATAATTGATTAATCAAGGGTGAGAAACAATCGTTATAGGAGGTTTTGGATGGTTTGGCTTAATCCAATTTGGGTTGGATTGGAGTTTGCCTCAAATGGATTCTTTAGGTCACTTTGGATCAAGTGAGCCAAAAGGGTCGATTGAATTGATTTTGGGTTAGAATGAGTTGTGCTGAGTTTGATAGTTGATTTGGGATTGATTGATAGATTTAGTTGAAATTAATTTAAGTTTAATAGATTTTGGCTCATTTGGATATTTTGGGTTTAAATGGGCTAGGTTTGGTTAATTGAGTTGATTGATTGAATTGATCATTGGTTTTGGTTTGATTGAATTTTGGAAGAGTTTAAAGGTGATTTGAATGGTTTGAGAAAATCAATTGAGTTTGGTTTGATTGAAGGATTAAATCCATAAGATTGAATCATAGGGTTAAGATGGGTTTGATTTTAGTTTGGAGTTTGGATATGAGATTGGATTCAAATGGTATTGGTTTGATTTGAGGTTTGGTTTTGCATTGAGTTGAAGTTTGTTTTGGACTTAAGGTTAGGCATGAGTCATGGGTTAGGCCATAGGATAGGTTTCCTTAGTCCTAAGTCATAGCCTAATATTATGTCAAATCCTCCAAAGTCTTTAGGTTTGGGTTAAGTGTTCACTTAGTCACTAGAAGTGTCTTATGACTAAGGAGATCTAAGCATCTAGAGAATTCCTAGATCTAAGATAGAGAGATTGAATCCTCACTCCAAAAGTGAGGTCAACAGTATTAAAATCGAGTGATTTCAATGGTGGATTACCAAAAATCACCTTGAATCGATGGACTGCTCTTGACATTCATCTCCATTGAAGAAGAGATAATCTTCACTATCCGTTCCTGCTGTTAGGAACGAATGACCAAGATTTAGGAGGATTGTTTGATTAAATCCCTTAAGAAAATCACAGATTTATTAAAGTTGTCCAATATTTGATCGAACGACCCATAAAAATCCCGTGTGTGCCACCATTTTTGCATGAGACCCATGAAATCCCACATAGACGAATACCACAACACGGTGTGTAAAGTGGCACCAACTCTTATCCACGTGGATCGATGCAATTAAAGGGAAAATTCATGATTTTTTGAATTTAAAAATTAAAGAGAAATGCCATAAAATTTAAAAAACTATAGAAATTAAAATATAAATCAAAAATGCTAAATGAGGGCTCAATGAACTCCTCTTGATGTGAGGATTTTGTTAAACCCAAAAGCCCCAATTTTCATTAGATGATTTTGGGTTAATTTGGGTTTGAATGAAAAATTTTAAACTTAAATTAATCTCAAATCATTGATCAAAATGATTTCAAATTTTGGGGAATTGAAATTGGTGTTAAGATACACATTAGGTGAATTTTTCATAATTTATTAAAGATTAAATGTAAATATATAGAATTTTCATCCTAAACCCTAATTTTAATAAAAAAATATGAATCAAATAAATCAGGAAAAGCATGGAAACAATCCAAATCATCATAACACACCCTAATGATCTTAAATACATCATTGAATTCCATTGAAACCTAATTAATCATAAAATGATATAATTTTCAATTTAATTAAATTAATAAATCTGAACTTAAATAAATCATAATAAATCAACCAATACTCAAAAATTATGATTAATCCCTCTATGGAAGCATCTTCTAGAGGGGAATTTAAAAAAAAGTAGAACCCATCATTAAATAAGGCTTAATTTAAATTTAACAAAATAATTAAAATTTTAATTAATCCCAAATTACATATTTGATTAAGGTAAAATTTAAGGGAATTTAAATTTTCTTTGCCATATAAATTTCAAACTTAATTGACCTATGGATTGGGAATTCTTGAATTTACAAGTCTCTAGTCAACTTAAAGGAAATAATAAATTAGAAAACTCATAAAAAAATACAAAATCCATAATATAAACTTAAAACATCATAATTAACATCAAAACACTTAAAGAAAAATGTCCACACAATATGAAAGTAAAGGAATTTAATTAAACATAAGTTAAAAATTAAGAATAATTGAAAATATGAAATTTAATTACACTCCAAAATTAATAATCAATTAAATCCATGATAAACCCACTAAAAATTGAAATATAAAATTCACTAACCTCAAAACATTATAATCTATCAACATATGAATAAATTAAGGCCATTTAGATTAGTGAATAAAGTGGCTATACATGTAAATGTGGAAACTTAAGTTTGATTGAACTTAAAATGAACTCAGAGTTAAAGTAATCTAAGGTAAGTTTAATACACATAAAATAATAATAAATCTTTCTTAAATTTCTTAGATTATGGTTAATAATGGTAACCACATTATACCAAATGATAAAAATAATTTTCTTAAATAACATAATTAGCATTCCCTTTAAGTTAATTGAAATGAATTGAACTATTCCATAATATATGAAATCATAACTTAGAATCAACTATCTTAATCAAAGTTCAATGATAAGCATTAGAAAAATTAATGAAATGAATAAATTGAAATAAGAGAGATCAAAATAAAAAAATTGAATAATCAATTTTTTTAAGGAACCCCATATAGGGGAATTTTATTGCTCATAAGAAAAAGGTTACAAGATCCTGGGATAAACTCAGACTACCTGAGAGCTACAATCAACCTAAAGAGTAAATCCCCTGTCTAAGTACAACTCACACAGCTAAAGCAAAGACAATATATAGAATAAAGAGAAAACACATAGACACTAACCATACATCCGCCAACGGCAGTAAAAGGAGAGCTGATAAGATTTTGCATCCAAAAGAAATGCCTGCTTGAAACCTGCATACAAAGAAAAAGAACTCTGCAAACAACTAGAAGGCCAGTTAGTACCAATAAAATAGGAGTTAAATATAATGAGTAAACATAAAACTGAAAGATGATAGAAAGATTTTAGAGGGGCAGCAAACCATCCACACTAGTTTGGGGCAGCCACATACATCACCAACTGCTCATTTCATATAGAACCATCATTTCTCTGATAAACAATCCGCACAACAAGTAGCCACAAAAATCCCAACCGAAAGGAAAGCATATACAACACCAACGAGGCATATATTGCCAACATCTATCCAATAAACAACCACACCAATCCACCCATGGTCCATATTATACTTAACTTGAACAAGCTTAAGAAGATAGGAAATAGCATCCATATCCAATGAGGCTTAAGTAAAACCACCATCTAAATAGATTGAGAGAGACATAACATACCAGAATAAATGGAAAAATAGGAAGCCATGATACCAATCTGTAGGCATCATAAATACCGGAACAAAAGAAATCATCCCAAACTCGCAGAGAAATAATGAAAAAGCCTCCAGCATCATAACATAAAAAAAATAAAATCACAAGCGCCACACACGCCAAAGGAAGGCGCTTACCCCAGGAAAAAAAATGAGGCCACCATAGCAATAACTCAGATTAGACAATAATAATGAAGGAATATTTCCAGCTAGAAAAAGAAAAAAACTGCCAAGACGTTCAAGTAAATAATATGAAAACCATTGCAGCAATTAGGCATATCTACAGAATCAGCCTTAGGAAACATTCCTAATAACTACAAAGGACTATTTAAGAAACGCACAATAGACATAGAATGATAAAGTTTTTCATCAAAGCCCATCTGAAAGGTCTTCCAAACATCATTCCGGATATATATCCCCCAAAAAATAATGATTTTCTGTACGAACACAAGTTTCATATGCTCCAAAACGGGGAGAGAAAACCTCATCCAGTCAGGAGATGAAACAAAATGCAAAACTAAAAGCTTACATGTTCCTAACATAAGGTAAACCACTTTTATCTAAATTAACAAGCCCCCTTAATAAGGGGGGAATATTATCATAAGAGAATATATTGACCATAGAGGACTTTGCACCAAAATTGGCAAAAAAATCTGCACAAGAATTCCCTTCTTGATAAATATGTGAGATATGATAATCAAGAGAAACAAGAAGCATCCTTGTGTGGTTGAGAGTATAGTAAACCTCAGCATTGCCATGCTCTAGAGTTTAATAAATTCAAAAGGAGGAGAGCATCAATTTCAAACTAGATTTTTTTATAGCCTTTCTGAATGCATAGTAATATCCCATAATGTAGGCCATAAAGTTCAGCAAGTAGAGCAGAACAAGGTCTTAAAGGAATAGCAAACACAGCAATCATCTTGCCTTTATAAAATCTCTTAAAATACCCCCACAATCATAAACCCATTAGCAATAGATCCATCAGTATTAACCTTAATAATATGATAGTGGGGTTTAATCCAATAGATAATCTTACAAATAAAATCAATTTTAATAGATGGGATAGAAATCCCAAAGTAGTGGGCCAGATGCTTAACATCTTTGAAGCTAGAAGGAGGAAGAAGGTTAGCTTTGAAAAGGGAGGTAATTTACATTTCATTCGAGCAATAATGCGGTAAAAATTCATGAGAATATCATTATGTTTAGCATCATTTCTTTCCAACCAAATATACCACAGTAAAGTAATAGCCAGAACCCATTTGACATGACCTTTTAAGGAAGAGGATAAAAAATTATTTAAAAGACACATTATAGAAAGGGATCCATCAAACAACAAAGTATTAAATAGACTATCATACCAGTGCCAAACTTTAGCAGCAATGGGGCCATTAACAAAGACATGATCTAGATTTTCAATGTGAAAGCAACATTGGCATTTGGATGGAAGATGAAAGCCTTTTTTCAGAAGAATGGCATCCACAGGAATATATTGTTTAAGGATACACCACGCAAGGACTGAAAAGGACGCAGGGATAGAATTACTCCAGAATTTAGGAAAGATTAGAGAATCTTGACTTTTGAGTCTAATAGCTTGCCACACATCCTTAAAAATAAAATCACTAGTGGAGGAATTGTTAAGCAAAATTTGATCCATTTTATTAGCTGTTGGGTTAATATTCAGGATTTTGATAATGATCAAACTAGGGACATAGGAACCTAATTGAGCTATATCCCAAGAATTCTGAGTAATGAAATGACTAACTTTTAGCCTGTCAATAGAATGAGTATTGAGTAAAGAGTCAATACCAGCCAATTATCTTGCCAAAAAAAGGATGAACCAGAATTCACACCTGAGATCGCCCTCACAGCCCCACTTGATGTTACAGAGTCTTCTCCACATAGGAATCCCCATTTTGAAAGCACAAATGAGGGGGTGATTACCTTTATAGTATTTGGCAAGAATAAATTTTGACCAGTAGTTGTGATTGCTTCTAAGATTCTACCACATTTTATAAGAAAAATATTTAATGGAGTCTTCTAAAGTTTTACAACATAGACCACCTTCATTCCACACAACAACAACTAGCCCAATGAGTTTTTTGGAGGATGAAGTAGAACCCTAAAAGAATTTATTTATTGAAAAGATGATTAATCTTATTAATGATAGATGTGGTAGGGACAATAGTGGAAAGCAGATAGAAGAGTAAGGAGCAGAGAATGCTTTTAATCAGTACCAGTTTGGCCCAAAAGATGATAGATGGAATTCCCAGGAGAAAATTTTCTTATAAATTTTTTGAATGACCTCATCAAAAAGGAAAGATCTTTTAGCACCATGGTATAAAGGAGTCCCCAGTCATTTAATAGGAAGAGTATGATGGGAAAAGCCCGTGATATTCTTAATAGTATTGATCCTAGGAAGAGGATTCAATTATCAATTTTTGTTAGGGTTACTTTTAAGCTCTCCCTACCAAAGTGAACAAGAAGCTTATATAATTTCTTTATGTAACGGTAGACCCATTATAAAATAATGAAATCATCCAAAGCAGGGTGGGAAATAGGAAAACCACCCCTAGTCTTGTAGCACATGTTAGGCATTTTGAGAAACATAAGTTCAAGGCTTCGAGAAAGGGGGTCCCCTTGCCTTATTCCATGGGATGAAGAAAAGAAGCCATGAACCTTGCCATTAATAAGTAAAGAAAACCCAGAGTTTTCAATACCATTCTTGATTAATGTAATAAATGAATTGGAAAAACCAAAGAGAGATAGAATTTTATAGAGGAAAGTCCAACCAATATTATCGTAGGCTTTGGAAATGTCCAACTTAAAAACTAGATTCCCACACCGAACTTTGGTGTTTAAATCATGGACAATTTCTTGAGCTAATAATACATTATCGAGATAGATCGACCTTTAACAAAACCCATTTGATTGGGGGAAATGATTTTAGGAAGTAAACTACCTAATCTTTTGGCTAAGATCTTAGATATGAGCTTATTAAAAAAAGTACATAGACTTATAGGTCTAAAATGGTTCCAATGTTCAGGATTATCAATTTTAGGAATTAGAACAATGAAAGTACTATAAAAGAATTTGGGGAGGATGTTTCCTTTAAACAAATCTAGAAGAGCTTTAACCACATCTTCTTTGATAATATTCCAATATTTTTAAAAGAATAATAGAGTCAATCCATCTGGGCCAGCCATAGAATCTATATTCATATTCTATAGGGTGGATGTAATTTCAAATTCAGAGGGTAAGGAAGTAAGCATTATGTTATCTTCTTCGATAATGATTTTAGGGATAGCCTCAGTCCATGCTAATTCCTCATAATTCACATTATTATTAAGTAGATTATTGAAGAAGGATGCACCTGAATCAGCAAGTTCCTTGTCATCAAAAACCCAACTATTATAAATATTTTTTATTTTCTTGATGTGATTCAAGGCTTTTTTCTTTTTGAACATAGCATGAAAATATTTGGTGTTCCTATCTCCCTCAGATAACTTTTTAGCAGAAGCCTTTTGCCTCCAATATATTTCCTCCATGTCTTGATAGCATGTTAACCTCTCTTTAGCATGGTTTAATAAGGTATTTTTAGAGGTATCCTGGATAACCTCTTCTTCTAACGTTATGACCTCTTGTTCTAAATCTTTTATGTTTATGAAAATATTTTTAAAGCAATGTTTATTCCACCATTTAAGGAATTATTTAAGCCTTTTTAATTTAAGCCATAATCTCTTCATCCCAATAACAAAATCATTAGGATAAAGAGGATCTCCCCAATTAGTAGCAACCACCTCCGCAAATCTATCATCCAGAAGCCACATATTTTGAAAATAAAAAGGAATATGGGAAGAGGGGGACTCCGTATTAACCTTAACAAAGATTAGCAATGGAGAGTGATCAGAAAGGGTTCTATTGAGGTGTTCAACCGAAGTAGTTGGAATGGAATTGATCCATAGATCATTAAACATAATCCTATCAAGTCTTTGCCAAAGTCTGTGATTATTCCAAGTGAATTGAGAGCCAATGAAACCTAGATCGATCAAGTGGCAATCCAGGATCATATTATTAAATTCCTCCATAGAGAATAGGTTAGGAGCATTTCCACCCACTTGTTTCGAAGAGGAAGAGATAGTGTTAAAATCCCCACCCACGAACCAGGGAGCATTAATCGAGCTTGAGAAATTAACCAGATCTTCCTATAGGCTCCTTCTACCATACCTACTACAGGAGGCATAAACAAAGGATCCAAAATAGGACCAATTTCCAAAAGAGATTTTAGCATTAACAACCTGGTGAAGATCTTGGATAATATGAAATGTTAAAGGATATTTCCAAAAGATCCCAAATTTATTGCTCGAGTTTGCGAAAAAACTACTAAAGCCAATCATTCTGGCAATAGATTGAATGCTAGAAGGAAGGATAAAGGGTTCCAAAATAGCCAGAAAAGAAATGTTATGGGTGGGAACTAAGTTGTTGAGTCTATTGTGAATAGAGAGGGAGCCTATCCCTCTCGGATTCCATATCAAGAAAGAGACCATTTACTTAGGATGAGAGGAGCCAGATCTAGTAACTCTGGCAAAGCTAGGAAATTTAAATTTAGATGGTTGTTCCTCTTTTTTAAAATACTGTGAAAATCATTTTCCAAACCAACACCTTCACCATCCGATAATGAATGTCCAATTAATTGTTTGTTGCCAATAGGAGCCTGGAGGTTAAAGGTCAGTTCTCCTTATTCCAAATCATTGTTGATGACCTGATGCAACTTAGGTTTTGGATTTAGATCAGAGTTAGAAGAAGAGTTACAAGAGGGATTGGAATTAGGAAAAACACAAATACCTAGATCAGGGGTTGAATTTATCTCTAAATACTGCACATCCTCTAATCCTACATTAGCATTCATATGATCTTTAGCTAATGGAGATGCAGAAGTAGGAATATTTACATTAGTAAGGGAATCAGTAACAAGGGGGGATCCAGAGCTGGTATTCGAAGCATTAATGTCAATATTGTGATTTTATGAGTGGGTTCCATCATGAGAGTCTTCCTTGGAAATGCACCCATGAAAAATCATTATCCATCTTGGATCGGGGTGGTAGTTAAGAAATTCATTTTTATCAAGTATTAGAGTTGTATTAGTAGCCATATCCCTGTAATGGTTCATTGAGTGGCCTTAATGGATGGAGACTTTGGGCACCACAAGGTTTTTTCTTTAAATGCGGCTCTACAAATAATCGACAAATCCATGTCCATGAATTTTACAATGGGAGAAAAATACAGGAAAGTTTTCAAATTTTACTTTTTATAAATATCCATATTTTTCTGAACCTAGCCAATTATCCTTAGGATTTTTTTTAGTGATATCCAATTCCACAAGTACTCAAGCAACAGAAGGTCTAGTGCTAGAAGCGGTTGTTTGGTCTAACTGGAGAGGCTGGCCGAACAGACCAGCCACAGCATAGAGAATTTGGGATTAAAGAAATGCACGCAGAGGTTAGGGTTAGACAACCAAATTGGAACGATAGGAGATTCCTCCTTAATGTAAAAAAAGGGGTCCATTTCAATAATGCATTTGGAAATTAAAAACAAAGTATGAACATCTTGCAAAAACACGGGAATAATCCAAATCATTAGATAATTGAATCAAAACATGCCGAGAATCAATCAGACCAATTGAGAAAACTCTAGTCAATTTTAGTGAATAAAATAAACTTTGGATATTATCCATAGATAGATGACGAATAGCAAATTTACCAACCAAAGAAAATTCATATGGTTTTGCCAGCTTTTCCACCATTAAATCTGGGCACATAATAGCAGGTACTCCCCGAAAAGTTGTAGAAACAAAATCAAAGGACTCACCAAAGTTTTTTGCCTTACCCACAAGCACCTCCTTAAAAGATTTAGTAATCATGGTAGGATTTGATCCATAGTTCCCAAGAGGATCCATACATGTCGCAGCCGCATGAGCTGATGGCGGCTAGGGCAGAGCGAGGATTCTCCTAGCATAAACAACTGATTTTTCTTTCCAAAATAAGTTTTCAAAATTTGAATAATCAATTAAAGATGATACAAATTATACAAATGAGTAAATTGAATAATATTAAACTTAAGATTGAATGCAAGCTTACTTAAGTTAATAAACATCAACAAAATGAATAAATGAAATTAACTTGGAAAATAAACATGATAAATACTTCCAAATGTAATAACTCAACCAAATCATCCAAAAATTAAATGAATAAAAATAAACCAATAAAATGAATGTAACTTAATGAAACATAAAGATGAAAGATAAACTATAAAGTTAAATTAGATCAAACATAAAGGTTTAACCTAAACTAAAACTAACAATACTAATGAACAAAATAAAAAAGAGTGAAACACAATAACTTTAATATGTTTGGTTGACATAATGAACACACATTAAATAAAAATAAATATGAAATATGAACATTAGCAAAATAAATAAAAAATAAATCAAATAAAAAAGAAATTAAAAGAAGAATCAAATTTCAAAAGAATTAAAAATTACAAACTTAATTAAAATTAAATCATCTAAATGAATCTAAGAGGAATTAATTAAGATACTTAGAATCTTAGTTAAACCTCTAGAATGAATCTTAATGTTAGGATGAAGGTTTCATTCTATTAAGATTTAGATATTTAATAGAATGGGTTCCACCCAAAATAGAATTGATTTTATTCTTCATTCTTGAAAACTTAAACTTCACTTTAAATAAAAATAAATTTAAAATGAAAATGAAATTACAAATCATTAAATCACTTAAATTGAAACCATGAGAGGTAAATTAAATTAAATTTAAAACTAAAAGAAGTAAAAATAATGAAAATAAAATCTTCATAATCATCATTATATGGTATATAGTCTAGACACATGAGATCACAGGGCTACTGGTCCAAAGGAGATTCGATTCCACAAATCTCTGGTATAATAATGACACATACCTATGAAGCAAAATTATGAAAACTAAAAAGTCTAAAGATCAAATTAAAAATTATAAACTCATATTCAAACTTGAAACTAAAAAAAGCTTAATGCCTTGCCACACAACCTCCATTCTTCACACACTAGATCATTTTGTCACAAATCCTAAACTTAGGTTAGGTCTTTCTATGATATTATGTCATATTCTGTGATGATGTGATGTGAAATGCATTTTTATTATTTATGTGTACTATTTTAGATTGGATGGCTAGGATTGATTGTCATCATTCTGGATGGTAGAACATTATTTTTAGAATTAATATTATCTTCTATAGGGGGTTGTGCTAAAAGGATAGTTATAAAAATAAATTATAAAATTATCGTTTATTTGAAGGAGCTGAATAGTCCCTTAGCATAGCCCAATAAGACAAGTGAGCATGGAAAGCAGCAAATGCTAAGCCCGAATATTTGTAAAATATAACTGTTGTGTGCTATTTGTATTTTCCTGACATCTATTTTCAAAGCTTAAGTCTTTATTTTTTAATTTAAAATGTAAATTTGAGCTTAGAATTATGTTAGGATCTATGGGGTCTAAGATTTGTAGGAGCTTACCCTACTAGCAGATGGGTGTATAGGTCCCCTATGAAGCCCAATGGAGGTCCTTGAAGAAGGAGACGATTCTGAAAAGAAGACCATAGATCTAAACTTTAGTTTTAGGTTGGGCTATATAAGGGCAGAGTTTGGTTGGCCATTTTCTCTTTCTTCAGTGTATAGTGATACCCGACAACATTGGCATGTTCATTAATTTAAATTAGCTTGATTCACTATAAGTGCATAATAGAATCAACCTACTTTTCTAGGTTTCTTTCTGTGATGTATTTTCTGTGATGAGTGCCTCGATAATTAGGCTCTTAGGAAAACTAAATTTTTTATCCAATTTAAATCTAATCAACTCAAACACAAAAATAAAGAAACTTGAAACTTCTTATAAATTAAGGCATAAGGAATAACAAAAATCAAGTAAAAATAATTAGCTCTGTGAATCATGCTTGCATATTATTCTAAATTCTTGAACTGAGGACTTCACCCATTAAACATAAGGGGCATATAACCTATGAAGATGACCACCTTCTTGGGAAAGTTTTCCTTCTCTTATTGATTTGGCCTGTGATCACATCTAATCACATGAAATTTAGGCATAAAATGCATACCCCAATGCCTTAAATGAATTATGAGTCAAAACATCTAAAAGCTGAAAAATGTTGCATTAGTTAAGTGCATGTCATACCCTACATGATCTTAGGGATTAGATAGTGAGTCTAAGTTCTTAGATTATTTCCTAAAATGCACCAGCTCAACCATCTTGCATACATGAGACTTGGAATTATGGATTTAAAATGCCCTTAAGTAGTGTTAGCTGGTAGCCCTTCCAAGTGGGTTATAAGTTCAGGAGGGTCAAGTATATGTTTCCTTTCTTATGTAAGAGAAAGAGCTGATAATTCCCAAAAATAGCACTTAGTTGAGCATCGACTTATGTCAGAAGTACTTATAGACTTAGGATCTAAAGCATCCTCCTTGGAGTAAGTCTTCAACACTAGGCATTTATGCAGTCTTGTGTTGATAAAATCTAAGTCTTAGATTTCTAATAAAATGTTAACTCAAAATTCTATTTAAATTCTAAATTTTAAAGCTTAATGATAGGATAGTTGAAATGTCTACTAAGTATCCCAGTATCAATATGCATTTCCAACTTAATCTCGATTGGCTCTTAAAAAAGTATTTCCACTTCACAACCTTCCCAATTGAAATTCCAAATTATCATTTCCTTTATGAACTAGCTTAGAAATTCATAGAAATAATAACTTACTTCTTTAATCAAGAGTATTCTTAGAAAAAGATCCTTCATTCCTAAGATATAATTAACTATAAGAGTTTGGCCTTATAGGGAACCATGAACCCAATTAAAAAAAACCCTATTCTAGTTTCCATGTAGTTCAAGGAAAACTCTCTGGTATATTAAAGACTCATTAACCTTAAGAGTATTTTATTAAATAATCGAATCCATTATGAAATAACATGTTTTATTGTGAAAAAATATGTTTTCTCCTTAATGATGCATTTGATCATCTAAATAAGAAAATCTTAAATCTTATGTGGTGCCATAAAATTTTTCCCACAATAGGCCCCATGAGGATAAACCATTATGCAACATGAGGTCACATGAAAAGTGCTATAACTTCACACATATGCATATGATTCTCCATTATGACGTTGTTTCAAAAAAAAAATTTGAGAGATAAATGACGTGAAGATGTCTCATAGGCACATATGCTGGTCCTTACATCATCAAATTTGATTATTTCGAGGTCATGTGATTCAACGACTATGAGATCGACCTATATGAGCTATATATAAGAATAATTTATGGCCAAAGTATGATGAGTGTGACCATTCCTACACTAGTGAATCAGATTTCATCAAAACTATATAATTAAGTGTGCTTGGGCAACAGTAATATTAGGATGGGTGCCCTCTTGGAAGTCTTTATGTTGCACCACACCTAATTTTATCTTTGATTTCACATTATTTTTGAGTATTTTTCATATCTCTATAGTACCCATGATTGAATGCCTTTGAAAAGCAAGCTTTGAATGCCACTTGAATGGCACAACTTGAGCAGTGGGCCTCATGAGGATAAACCATGGTTGTGACATGAGGCCACACTAAAAGCATCATAACTTTGTGCCATTCATCCGATTCACCACTATGACCTCAATCTGAAATCTTATCGAGCGATGCATGTCACATAGATGGACCTCAAGCACATTTGGTGGCACCACATCATCAAATTCAATCGTTTCAAAGTCCTATGATCTAAAGATAGTAAGATTGACCCTAGATGAGTTCCATATAAAAGAATTTATGGTTAACACTAATGCACTAAATCCGATCAAAAAATTCCAATTAAGAGTGCTTAGATAAGAGTAGTGATAGGATGGGTGACCTTTTGGAAAGTCCTTGTGTTGCTCCCCATTTTCTATTGGATGTCACATTATTTTTTATGCATTTTTTCCATTATTGTAGTAATTTGTAATTACCTATTCTTGAAAGAAAGCTGGGTGTCACTTAAATGACACAACTTGAGCGATTAGCCTTATGGAGATAAACTATGGGTATAATATAAGGTCAAATGAAAGTCTCACAACTTCAAACTCGTGTATTTGAATCTCCATTATGATCCAAAAAACTTGTCGAAAGATGGATGATGCACAGATGCACCATAAGTGCGTATGGTAGTCCCCACAATGTTAAACTTGGTCTTTCGAGGCCGTGAGATCTAGCGATGTCAAGATCAACACTAGATGAGCTCCACATAAGAAGGATTTATGGCCAAATTATATTAGGTGTGATCGTACTAGCATCGGTGTAGCAAATCTCATTAGAAGTCCACAGTTAAGCATGCTTGGGTGAGAGTGCAGTATTAAAATGAGTGACATCTTAGGAAGTCCTCATATTGCACACCTTTTTTATTTCACATTACTTTCTTTTTTTTGTACATGTTTGTTCTTGTTGTAGTGATATGCGATCACCTACTCGCATCATGTGGTTGCATCAAAAGCATCATAACTCGCACCCCTAATCTAATTTTCCATTATGACCCCATTCTAGAAAGTTCATCAAGAAATGAACAATGTAGATCATTAAATCCATTTATTTGGACGCCTTATGATCTAATGATGCCAAGATCGGCCTAAGATGAGCTCGACATAAGAAGAATTTATAGGTAAACTATAGTGGTGGTGGCCATACCAACACCATTGCACTGGATCCCATCAAAACTCTACATTTAAGCATGCATGCGGGAGACTAAAATTAAGTTTAGTGGATCTATTAGGAAGTCTTTATGTTGCACCCCATTTTTCCCACATCAAACTTTTTTTTGTGTGCATTTTCCCAGTTGTTGTAATGTTCTATGATCTCTTGCCCTTAAAAAGTAGGCTCTGTGATCCCTCAAATGGCACAACTAAAGCAACAAGCCACATGGGGATAAACTATGGCCACGACATGAGGTCGCATGAAAAACACCATAACTTCATGCTTGAGCATCCAATTTGCCATCATGACCCTATTCTAGAAAGCTTGTTGAGAGTCTTTTCGACAGTAGATGCACCACAAGAGCATTTGGAAATTCCACATCATCAAATTTAGTATTTTCGATGCCTTGCAATCTGACGATGCTAAGATCATCCTTAGATGTGCTTCACATAAGAAAAATTTATCACCAAATTATAATGAGTGTGACCATACCAACACCAATGCACTTGATCCCATCAGAACTCCATATCCCCATTATATTCATACTTATGTAAATCAACTTATGAATAAAGGAAAGAGACTTCACTTCATACACTTAAGGTATAATCACATACATCTTGTATGTATTTATAACTAACAGCACAACATATGTTACTATTCATTGATAAGCTTTTGAAAAGCATATTTAGATTTAGTAGTGATAGTAGCCACATATTAAATTAAATCAACACATGCAAGCTTACATAAAAGAACATCATTTGATAATATTATGATGGGTGACCTTCTACGAGGTCCTTATATTACACCCATATTTTTTGACACCATATTATTTCTTTTACATTTTCTGCTCTTACTATAATGCTCCACAATCAACTGTCACCAAAAAGCATACTCTAAGCACTAGTAAAATAGCACATCTTGAGAGGCAAACCCCAAGATAAATCATGGGTGCGCCATTAGGTTGCAAGGAAAGCATTATAACTCATGCCCATCATCTAATTTTCCATTATGCTCCTATTTTAAAAAGTTCATCGAGAGATGGATGATGTGCAAATGTGTTATAGGCACACCTAGTGGGACTCACATAATCAAATTTAGTCATTTTGAGGCTCTGAATCAAATGATGCCATGATCTACCCAAGATAAGCTCCACATAAGAAGAATTAATGGCTAAACTATAACAGGTGCAGCCATATTAGCACTAATGCACATGATCCTATCCAAACATCATAGTTAAGTGTGCTTAAGAGACATTAGAATGGGTGATCTCCTAGGAAGTCCTCGTGTTGCACCCCATTTTTCAATGACATATTTTTTGTGCATTTTGCACTCATTGCATGCTCCATGATTGTATGCCCTCAAAAAGTAGGCTCTACATGCCAATAAGAAAATACAACCTAAGTAGTGGGTCCTATGAGGATAAACCATGGTTGTGCCATGAGGCCACATAAATAGCTCCATAACTCTGACCCATGATCAAAATTTCCATTATGACCTAATTCCATAAAGCTCATCAACTAACAGATGATGCCTAGATGTGTCGTAGGCATATATGTCGGGCCACACTTTCTTAAATTTGGCTATTTTGAGTCTTTAAGATTCAACAATGTTGAGGTAGATCGTAGATGAGCTCTATATAAGAAGATTTTACGGCCAAATTATAAGCCCCGTAGGGATAAATCATGGTTGTGATATGAGGCCGCATAGATAGCACAATAACTTCATGCTCATGCATCTGATTAGCTATTATGACCCCATTCTGGAAAGCTTGTTGAGAGACAGATGATGTGCATGGTGACATTATATCTTCAAATTTAATCATTGTGAGGTCAGCTTTAGATGAGCTCCATATAACAAAATTTACAATCAAACTATAGCAGGTGCAACCATACTAACACTAATGCACTAGATACCATCTGCGCTCCATAGTTAAGCATGCTTGAGCGAGAGTAGTATTATGATGGGTGACCTCCTGGGAAGTTCTTATGTTGCATAACATTTTTTTCACCTGCATTATTTTTTTGTACATTTTTGATATTATTCACCTACCTTCGAAAAGTAGGCTCTAAGCACCACTAGGATGGCACAACCAGAGCAGCAAGCCCACGAGGATAAAACATGGCCATGTCATGAGGCCATATAGAAAGCACCATAACTCACACCCATAATTTGATTCACCATAATAGAAATCACATGGAGAGATGGTGTCGAGCACTACATCATCAAATTCCATCGTTCAAGCTTGTGATTTGATGACGCCAAGATTGAACTTAGATGCATTCCACATATGAAGAATTTTTAGCCAAACTATAATGAGTATGACCATACCAACACAAGTGAGCCAAATCCTATCATAACTCCATAATTATGCCTACTTAGCGAAAGTAGTACTTGGATGAGTGGAAAGTTCTCATTCCAAAAAGTTCATTAAGAGATAGATGTTGCATAGATGTGCCATAAGCACATTTAGCAGGACCCACATCTTCAAATTTAGTTATTTTGAGGCCTTGATCTAATGATGTAGAGATCAACCTTAGATAAGCTCCAAAAAGAAGAATTTATAGTCAAACTATAACGAGTGTGGCCATACTAGTACCAGTGCTTGGAGGAGAAAAGAGTTTGTCAAATTAAGTAAAATGGATGTAAGTAAAATCACAACTCATGATGGCACCACAATTATTCTTGATCAATAGGCCATGCAAAAGAACATGGTGAAACTCAAGATGGCTCTAGTTGGTAAGTTACTCAGCAAAAGATCAAAATTTTACTACCTAAATATTGATTTCAAAAGGAAGTGAAGCCATTAGGTAGATTTTAAACTCATTATGGTTGATCCTGATTATTTTTTATGTATATTCGAAAGTATAGAGGCTAGAGATGCGGTTAATGAATGGACAAGGGTTCTTAGCTAGGAGAATCATTGGTATGGACAAATAAAGACCTTACTTCTCACCAGAGTCCTTGATTAGGTTGTTATCACCTATATGGTTTAGGTTGCCAAACATACCTCTAGTATTTTGGGACAATAATAATATTGTGAGAATTGCTTCATTCCTACGAGAGCCATTATGGGTGGATCATCAGACGAGTGATTAGGGATATATTATATATGCTCGGGTTTGTATAAGGATGCATATATCCTAGAAGTTACCAACTGGTGTTTGGATAAGAGGAAAAGAAATATTTTTAGCTTATGGAGTATGAAGAAATTACTTAACTTTATTTAAATTATGGGTTGGTTAGCCACAAGATTAACAAATTCCCAACAAGACAATGTGGGAATAAGTTGAATGACATGGGGGGAAGCATTTATTGAGCATGGAAGAAGAGGCACCAAAGACATTAGAGTAATAGGCAACTTTGAAATCATGAGCAATCAGCTAAGGAGAGTAGTACACTTGAGAAATGTGAAAGTTGCAAGCTAAAGATTAGGAGGGGGATACCTTAACAAACCAAGTTGCTTACATTGAGGGTAAAGAGAACATGGTGACAAAAAAAAAACCACATGACTCCATAGATGGTTATGGACCATGGGTGCTTGCCATAATAAAAAGAACTGGTCAAAACTAAATACCAATCAGCAAACTCCCAACATGAATTAGAGGTGGGGGGGGGGGATAAAAGCTGAAAGCTCACAGAAAGCTAAGCCGAGTGGGATGCAACCAAGCTCGAACAACAACTAATACTCAAGCGAATACACACACACACACACAAGGGATGGATGATAATGGTGTATCCAACCAAACTACTAACTGGAGCAGTGGGAGTGCTGCTATTGAGGAAGAGAACAACCCAAATAAAAATAAAAATTTTAATTTCTTAGCAAACAAAGCTAGTTCAGGGACTGATTGAGAGCCAAGAATCTTAAAGACACATTTTGACAAAGATTGAGACATAATTGGGAATGATTGAGAGCCTTCCCAAGAAAAAAGGGAGGTTTTGAAATACTCATCGGCGAGGACGCATCCCATTTGGAAAACCAATGAAGTCCATTATATTATGCAATTATAGGGGTGCCCATAAGAAGGCCACAATGTGCTACATCAATTAGCTAGCGACTAAAAATAATGTTCTTTTCATCAGTTTGATGGAGACCAAGGTGGAAGACATTTTGTAGAAGGGATGTTGACATGCTCATTGGTCCCATATGGGATTTTCAACACCACCTAGCCCAAGGTAAGGTTAGAGGTATCCTGGTGCTTTGGACTAAGGATGTACTAAATTTTAATGTGATAGAAGCCACTTCTTTAGAAAGATTTTCTTGAACAACCGCCAAATTTGGAACATAGCCATGATCTATGCTAACAAGAACTACCATGTGTGAGAAACCTTTGAGATATAATGAACAGGCTTTCAAATGTCTCTCTACCTCTCATTATTTAGGAAGATTTTAATTGTATCATATCAACCAATGACAAAAAAAGGGCAAAAGGGATTTTACTATACCTAAGGGGTCAACAGAAATGGAAGAGGCTCTCCTCTCTCTTGATGTTCATGACTTTACATTTATCAGACTCACATTTACTTGGTGCATGTAGACTGCTCCTCATGTTGTGATGAAGTAGTAGCCTTATCAATCCAGAAATACTTAGTTTAGGCATCCCTTTTAAGACTAGTATAGGTTCAAGTGGTGATTTCCACTTAACATTGGGGACACCCTTCAACTATTTCAGCATTTTTACAATCTTCTTAGAGACTGTTGTTTTCCATTCTTCAGTCTAAACTAATTTCTTCTTCTTTTTGTCATTGATGGATGTTATGGAAGAGGACATAATCATCCTTGTAGACTCTCTTTTTGGGTTGACTAGAATAATGTCGGATAGTGTAAATTCACCTCGTCGATACTTCCTTTCTATCCAATCTTTGAAGACAAAATAATCTTTGATAGGATGATTGATCATCCGATGATAGGGACAATAATTTGGATTACTGACTTGATCAGCTTCTTCAGGCCATTTAATTTCTGGCAATTGTAGACTAGCTTTGACTACTTGCCGAAATAATTTAGCCACACTGTCCCTTCTAAAGGAATAATTTGTGTTCATCTTTTCTTAAGAGATGGCGCATTCATTCATCAACTCTTGTTGCTTGTTTTGGATGCTCCCCACCACTTGGAAAAGTTTAAGATTTGACATTACCTCCTAATACTAATTTTGGTTGTGGATTAGAATAGACAGGCCTCTTTCCCTTATCATCATTGTACATCGGCTATTTTTCTTTATCCACATTATATATCATCTCTTTTTCCATTTGAGCTATAGGAAGTAGCATGAATTTCATTTCTTCTTGAGTCTGAAGGTTTGTTTCTCTTTGCTTTTTCTGCATATACCTTAGACTTAGGGTAATTCAGCTTTTCAAATTTAGCCACCCTATCGAGCAAGTCTTGGAATGTTATAATTGACACCATAAATAAAAATGGTGCCATTTTATCATCCATATTGCCCATTAGCATTTGGATTGCATGTTCCTCCTCCATTTGTTGCTCACATTTCATGTTTAGGTTACGCCAACGACTTATAAATTTTGTCACAAACTCATCTTTTCTCTTTTTCAGTAAGGCAAGGTCAGCAATTTTGATTTTCTCGATTGCACTAACGAACCTCTTCATGAATATTACATCTAATTCAATAAAGGTTTTAACAAAATCATTTGTCAATTCATCATTGAAGTGTTGACAAACTAATAGAAAAGCAATGTGTCATTCCCTCTTGTGTTCCCACAAGTAGCTTTAAATTGGGCTAGATGTTACTTTGGATTACCAAGCCCACGGAAAGTATTAAAATTTGGAACTATGTAACCTTTTAGGTACGTCACTTGATCATATTCAGCTGGGTAAGGGTGACCCTTACTCACCAACTTTTTAGCCTGCTCTGAGGCTATAACTACCTTTATCTTTTCATTGATTATCATTTCCGGTTGAGCATTATTACTCGTGTGTTAGCAATTTTGAATTATCGGCTGGAAAGGTGTTTGGTTAACTTCATTCCTCGCTTCAAGTGTAGCATGTACTGTAGGAGCTTGAGGTACTAGAGCGACTGGTAGTATAGAAGTTGCATTATTAGCTACATATTGGTTAGCAGACAAAATAGGTGCTGCACTTGATGTGATATTCTTCTACAATATTTCCATCATGCTATTCACTTATACCATCATATCATTCATCTTGGTACCAAGCTGTGTGATTTCTTTATCTTTGACTTCCATTTGATGCTGCATTTCTCTTTGCTCTCTAGCTAGTGCCATATAATCAAGTTCTTTTCTTCTTCTTTATTTCTTGATGTTGTTTCTCCTTGCTAATCCTCGGAGAAAGAACTATTGTCCTTCTCCTTATGCATTTATAAAGACGGCTTTCAGGCAATAATCTGAGTATAAAAGCTGTATCAGTGATTTCTGGTTCAACCATATAGATATCTTGATACCCATGATCTCTTTCTCATTATGATCTTCTTCTTCTTCTTCTTCTTCTTCTTCTTCTTCTTCTTCTTCGATAGAGATTGAAGATCCATCTTCTACTTGCATTTAGGTTCAGGTTCCCTAGATTCACGTTGCTGCTGATGGTGCTGAGCGGAGAGTTCATCTATATCTCTGACCATATAGATAACTTCCACTTCCATATTGTCCTCTTCATTATTTTGTTCTTGCACATGAACTTTTGATAAACCTTTCCAGTAGATCTCTAGGTTCAATGTATGGAACAAATACTTATTCTATTAAAGAAATGTGATCAAAATCAACCTTCTCTTGTGAGGTGAATCTAATCTATGATGGGATCCCCTAAAGGATTCTCCAGGGTGTCGACCATCATGTCTTTCATCAATGATATCCCTTCTTTTGGGTATCCACTTGATGAGTTTGATTTGATTTTAAGTATATGTATTAGATATCACACCTCTTCCATTCCTGAAAGTTTCATTATAGGGCATTGGCCTCCATATTTGCTTATCCTTTCACCGGGACCTTTCGACAATGGATTCTTAGGCACGGGGTCCAAGTGTCACACTTTGATGCTCACCGTGCGAAGCATACTTATTTCGATGACTAGTTACCATGGAGATGGCAACCTCCTTGGTGGAGCTTTAGTATTCTCAATCACCACAGGCCTCTGAAATCTTCTTTTCATTAAGTCTCTGTCCTTGGCTACTTTGAGAACTTTGTGTATTCTAGAGCAGTGTTTCAGGCTATATCCTCTGTGGTGGTGGAGCTTGGCGTGGTTGGTTCCAAAAAGACTACTTTACTTCATCAGTAGAGCTATTTCTTTTTACCCACTTTATATTATCAAAGTTATTATGGGTAGGAATACTTGCTTCTTGCGGCAGTATCGCTTGTTCATTAGGTTGTTCAAAAGGGATCTGTTGAGCCCTATGCTCAGCATTTCTCCTTCTTCTCTGTCTTCTGGTTAATTTGCTTCCTGATGAGGAAGCTTCATGATCATGCTTTTTAGTACAAAAGGTTTAATCGGTCGAGCAGTTATATCACGAGGCATTAAATACACAGTTTCCCCACTGATGATTCTTTTCATCACGAGGGCTTCAGATTGGCCTAGCCTTTTGAAAATTGAAGTTCTCTATCAGGAGAACTCCTTGATAGTAGTTGGCTACTGAACTGATTGGAGAACATGGCTAGTAGGAGCTTCAGTAACTGGAGCCTTCTAGGATGGCCTCAGATGAATGTACCACGGGTGGTACTTAGGAGTTCGGCAAGATAGCGGAAACTCAAGCTACCAAATTGAATGTAGCTCCAACATCTCTGTGTGATGGCGTTGGCTAGCGATGTTTGCATGCCCTAGGCGACGATGAAAGGTGCGTAGATCCATTGCAAAAGTGAAAGATGGGGATTAGTAATTATTAATTATTATTTCACCCCATACTTTCAAGATGTAGAGGTACTACAGAATAAATAATAGTGTAATAAAGATATACTCTACAGAAGGATTCATTCTACATGGAGCCACATATTGAATTTATTACACACTTAAATCACCATTTTTTATTTTGAATTTTAAAAAAATTCATTGCTACTATAGTATATATATAGAATATGGAAAGAGAATCTTATCCCGTCACCGAAATCATGGGCTCCAAAAAATTTACCCTCGATAATATTGAATTGAAGAGAGTGTGATTTATACGTCAGTGTAATTTTCAAAAGGTAGATGGAATAGTAGATAAGTCACTACCTAGAGATTTCACCCTCATTTTGTGAGGACTTTAGATCTGGTTCCATGTTTCTTATAGGCGCAAGCCCCTATAATTAATTATCCCTCCCAATAAGTGATAGAGAACTTTCAATTAAGGCTAGTCATTAGATCACTAAATGTGTAGCGTACAGTAGTAGCATATGGAGTTTTAAAATTTAAGATTATGGAATTCATCATTCAGCTTAAACTGGATGGTTGGGGGAATGATGACGTGCGATCTAGATCCCATGGTTACATCATCCCGGGCTGTTATGGTCCCTAGTCTACTTAGTCAGAGGAGGTAGTCGACCCAACCTGACCGAAGAATCCTCATCAGTAACACATGGGTTACGTCATCCAAGAAATCCTTGTAGACTTGGGGTGGTGTTTATCTAAGGAGACAGGCTTAAGTCTATCTTAGCTCACAGAGGGTTGTTTAGCCTATCAAGTATACCCTATGATTCACAACTCAAAGAGAAGAGCCATTGGGGAGCATATGAGCTACGGTCGTGATCATAATATAATGGATCTAGACTTGCCAAACCACCCGATCAAAGGACTATGGTCGTAACTGCATCATTTGTGGGCCTACTAGCTAAGCCACATAGTCAGAGGACACGGGCCACATCCTTACAGCAAGAGATTGATTAAGAGTGAACATAGTAGAAAACTTGATTTGACATTGGCTCCTTTATGAACTAGAGTTTTCTTAATTTGTCACCTCCGATAAACAATTGTGGAAGGTGGATAGATTGAGTTTTGATTTAAGCTTTTAACGATTAAATTTCATTTAAGCAATTTTTTAGATTGATACTTGATTTAAGTTAATTTGATTTGAACATAGGATCACATTTTGATGGAAGTATCCCCTCTGGTTGAAATCACCATTCAACATAGCCATCATCGAGGTGGTTAATTGATTGACTTGAATATACTTGAGAACTTTAGATCCTATTGACTTTATTTAGCTCTTAATAGAGGATCAGATCTACTATCACATGACATAATTAGCCTCTCAGATGTTTCACTAAGTTGAAATTTTTATAATAGATTTTTAGGTTTTGTTAACCCGAACCCAATCCTAAGACTAAACCAGGTAGTTATCCCCGCAGCATCCTCAGACACTTGAATCTAAATATTCAACATAGTATTGGGGCCCATGCGGGTGTATTTAAGAATGCTTGCATATTTTTAAAATATTGAATTTAAGTTTTAATCTATTTCATAATATATGTAAGGGTTCAATTGAAGCCTTAACTAATGCCTTTGTTCATTTGTACGATGTGTTGCAAATTCAATGGCGTTACATGTTTTGAAGCTATAGATTTAAAAGACAATTTAACTTGTTGTTTTAAAAGAAGATTTACCCCTCATATTTACTTCTGTGAATCAATAGAGTATAATATTTAAGTTGATTCCTACTCTTTTTGAAGGTCCGTCATTTGACTTATTTCTTATTTTCATAGATAAGATTATGGGTTTCTATTTTTTTATGAAACATCCTTAGATATCTCAATAGAATTCCTCCACGAAAATGCTTGTTTTCAATTAGGTATTACAGCCAAAACTTCAAATACCAAAATTTTAAGTGCTTGCATTGAAATTAGTTATGCTATGACCCACATAGGAATTTTATTCAAACTCTCTACATTCATGTTTCCCCCTCTTTTTTTTTGTTTGAAGTCTTTAATTTGAATTTAGCTTTAGGTTTCCTTGCTTAACATTCTTAAGTCGGTTCTTTTATTTTCCAATTTTTTCTAAGTCAAAAGATTTGAAGAAATTTACAACCTCACTGTCATCATACTACACGAGAGTGTTTTCTTTCTCAACACCCTAATGAGCATAGTGAGTGGTGTCTACCGACACCACAGCCTTCTTCTCACACCCGCTATGCCCTATGGGCATTAGAGGTTTGAAACTACATAAAGATACAATATATATATATATATATATATATATATATATATATATATATATATATATATATATATATATATATATATATATTCATTTCTTTTCTCCTTTTTTCTAAGTCTATAATTTTGTAAAATTTTTGGCAGCATTTCATCTAGGGAGAGCGACATCTAACGGATGTTAGCTTACTCGGTACACCCTAATAAGCATAGCGAGCGATGCCTTACGACACCACAACCAAATTTTTATCTCATCGTACCCTAATGAGCACTACGAGGCCTTCAAACCTGTAAAGAAACACAAGCATATATATCCATATTACACATTGATCCCACATGTTTTGACTCATTTTTCTGTGTGTTGCAATGATTGGCAAAGAGATGTGGTTGGATATGCTGGAAACCAAGAGATGAACCCGCCTAATGATGATGTTCCTCTCCGATTGCGGAGAAGGGAAAAAGTCAGAGAGAGAGATAGAAAGCGAGACGCTGAAAACCAAGAGAAGAACTTGTGATAATGTTCTTCTTTGGTTGAGGCAAAGAGAAATTGGAAGGGTAATGCAAGGGAGTGACTCCAGAAACCAAAAGAAGAACCTGCCTAATGACAATGTTCTACTCCGATTGTGACAAAATGAAATAGGAAAGGGGTTCAACACTGAATTTTTTCAATCTTTTTTCAACACCTTAATAGTAGCTTCCTTGCAAGCTTCCTCACGTTGCAACTAAAGAAGATGGAATCAATTAAAGACCTCTACAACTTCTCTTGAGCTCACATAGGGAAAGAGAGTAACCAATAGATTCATTGCCAAAGATGCGAAATCTAACCGCTGAGCATCAAAGTTAGATTAAAAATAAAAATGTTGCCATATAATTCTGGCTAAACAAAGTGGGGGAAGGCATAACTCATCAGACAAGAATGCAAGGATTTCACCCTCAAACAACTCCAATGCATATAGAGGATAACCACATCTAAAACACACATCCTTCCTTTCTTAACCATACCTTCTTCCTCCTCTTTTTTTTGTGCAAACTACTGGAACCGTAAGAGAAAAGGAGAATGAGGGTGTGCGGTTGAATGGAAAGGAGGTCAGAAGAAGGATTTGTGCAACTCGGCTCCTGGAGGGAGATGCACCAAAAGAGCCAAATGAGGGGAAATCGAGAGAGAAAAGAGTGCTTATGGGTTGCATTTGGGAGAAATTCGAAGAGCCCTTGTGGTTTAGTTTGGATGAGGGAAGAAGGAAATCAGGTGAGCCTTGATGGGAATGGTTGGTCGTTCGGCTGCATGAAGGCTTCGTGCGAAAGGGGGGAATTCACTCGATCATGTGCTTCACATGTAAAGAGAAGATGGGATTGAGCTCTCGTGCATGAGGAAGAGTCAACCAGCCCATGGGATGGAGGGAATAGGGATTTGGTTAGGCTTAATTTGAGTTATTAAAGTTAAATAAGAATTTTAAATTAGTTTCTTAAGCATTTAATTAAGCTAGATATAAACTTTACACTAATATTAATATGGGGTTAACTTATATGTTGATTCAAGGTTATTTTGATATTTTTTGGGCAACGGCGCAACCCGTTTCAATCGGAGGCCGTTTGGTTCAAGTCGGTGTCAAATTGAGTCAATTTCAACACAAAATATACATGACTTTTGACCACTTGATTTTATGCAGACTTGTCAGTGAGTACAAAGTTTGATAGATTTCAATATTTCAAAGCTAACAACATGATCAATTTAATGAACAGAGGTTATTTAGCTTGCATCGGTACCTCCTAATCCCAACATACGTGCAAGCATGTTGATGACTCGATCGCTTTATCGGTTGATCATCAAATTGTGCAATATTTATATTCTAACCAGTTTTAACATTCTAAATGTGATGGCAAAGGTCGTTCATCGATCGGAGGTCATTTGGGTTGATTTTGGCGATGTTCAATGCATTTTAGCCTCGATTTACACACTGTCAGTTCAAATCATTCGACATTTGCACAAACTCATCCAAATTAAGTGTGGATAGTTTCATTTGATAGTTTTTGAGGTTTTGAAGCTAATGGCATGATCAATTTCATGAACGGAGGTTGTTCGAATATCATAGTTTTCGACTCGATATGTGTCATTGATAGCTCACTGCCGCCGACGTTGCTCTTTAGATTATGCAATACTTATATCTTGATAATTTTAATGTTCTGAACGTGATGGTGAAGTCCGTTCATCAATCGGAGGTCATTCAAATATTTTTGGTGACATCTAGTGCATTTTGAGCCCCGATTTGCACACTCAACTTTCGAAGTCTACCGAATTTGACTTATGGGTTTGACTCGATTTCACAGTATGCAAATTGGGGCTCAAAATGCACTGGACATCACCAAAAATGCTTGAAATGACCTCTTATCGATGAATGGACTTCACTATCATAATCAGAATGTTGAAATTGATCAAGATATAAGTATTGCATATCTAAAGGGCAACGATCGAGTGAGTGAGCTATCAATATGTCGATGCGCATATCAGAGTCAGGAAGTTACGATGATGTCTGAACGACCTCCTTTAATGAAATTGATCATGTCATAGCTTCAAAATATTGAAAACTATCAAATGAGATTGTTTACACTTAATTCGGATGAGTCTGTGCAAATATCAAATGATTTAAAATGACAACGTGCAAATCGAGGTTGAAATGCACTAGACATCACTAAAATTAACCCAAATGACCTCCGATCGATGAACAGACTTCACCATCACATTAAGAACATCGAAACTACTTAGAATCTAAATATTGCATAACTTGATGATCAACCGATCAAGCGATCGAGTGGTCAATGCACCTTCATGCATGTCGACGTCAGGAAGCACCGTTGTAAACCAAATGACCTTCGTTCATAAAATTAATTACATTGTTAGCTTTCAAAATATTGAAATCTATCAAGTAAGACTATTCACACTCAATTTGGATAAGTCTACGTGAAAATTGAGTGGTCAAAAGAGGTAACACATATTTTGAGCTGAAATTAACTCAATTTGATGCCGACTTGTACCAAACGTTCTCCGATTGCGAAATAGACTGTGCCATTGCATCTGAAACATTAAAATAACCTTGAATCAACATATATATTAACCCTATATCAATGTCAGGATAAAGTTCATATCTGGCTTAATAAATGCTCAAGAAACTAATTTAAAATTCCTATTTAACTTTAATAACTCAAATTAAGCCCTGGCCGAACCAACCCTATTCCCCTCCATGCATGATGGGATCATTTTGACTCTTCCTCATGCATGAGAGCTCAATCTCATCTCCTTTCATGTGTGAAACGACTGAGTGAACTCCCCATTCCATACGAAGCATTCACGCAATCGAACGACCAACCGTTCCCATGCAAGGCTCTCCCGATTTCCTTCTTCCCTCGTCCAAACTGAAACTGCAAGGGCTCTTAGATTTCTCTCTCAATCGCAAGCCATAAGAACTCTTTTCTCTCTCAATTTCCCCTTAAACTGTTTCTTTGCATCTCCCTCCAAGCCGAATCGAGTTGCACAAATCCTTCCTCCGACCTCTTCTCTATTCAGCCGCACACCCTCATTCTCCTTTTCACTTATGATTCTAGCAGTTTGCACAAAAAAAAGAGGAGGAAGAAGGTATGGTTAAGAATGGAAGGGATGCATGTTTTAGATGTGGTTATCCTCTATGGAGTTGTTTAATGGGAGAAATCCTTGCGTTCTTCTCTGATGAGTTGTGCCTTCCCCCACTTTGTTTAGCCAAAATTATATGGCAACATTTTCATTTTTAATCTAATTTCAATGCTTAGCGGTTAGATTTTGCTTCTCTGGCCATGGATCTGTTCATTACTCTCCTTCTCTATGTGAGCTCAAGAGAAGTTACAGAGGTCTTCAATTGATTCCATCTTCTTTAGTTGCAACGTGAGGAAGCTTGAGCTACAATTTTCTTAGATCTGAAAAGATCGAGGGGTGTTGAACCTCTCCAACTTTTTCCCTTCACCGTAACGGGAGATGAACATCGCCATTAGGTAGGTTCCTCTCTTGGTTTTCGGCATATCCAACCCCGTCTCTTTGCCAATCATTGCAATGCATAGAAAAATGAGTCAGAATAAGTGGGATCAATGTGTGATGTGGATATATATGCTTGTGTTTCTTTTCAGGTTTGAAGGCCTCATCATGCTCATTAGGGCGCAACGAGATGAAAAATTGACTGCAGTGTCACAAGACACCGCTCGCTATGCTCATTAGGGCATACCAAGTAAGCTAACATCCATTAGATGTCGCTCCCCCTAGATGAAATGCTACCAAAATTTTTATAAAATTCTAGACTTAGAAAAAAAAGAAGAAAATGAAATATATATATATATATATATATATATATATATATATATATATATATATATATATATATATATATATATTGCATTACATTTCTCTTTATGCAGGTTTCAAGACCCCGCTAATGCCCATAGGGCATAGCGAGTGCGAGAAGAAGGCTATAGTGTTGCAAGACACCACCGCTATGCTCATTAAGATGCACTGAGAAAGCTTAAACACTCCTGATGTAGCCTCCTACGAGAGATGATCTCGGGAGGCTATCGAAATTTTATCAAATCTTTTGACTTAGAAAAAAAATGGAAAATAAAAGAATTGACTTAAGAATATTAAGCAAGGAAACTAAAGCTAAATTCAAATTAAAGACTTCAAACAAAAAAAAGAGGGGGGAAACATGAATGTAGGAAAGTTTGAATAAATTTCCTATGTGAGTCATAGCATAACTAATTTCAATGCAAGCACTTAAAACTTTGGTATTTGAAGTTTTGCCTATAATACCTAATTGAAAATAAACATTTGCGTCGAGGAATTCTATTGAGATATCTAAGGATATTTCATAAAAAAATACAGAAACCCATAATCTTATCTATGAAAATAAGAAACAAATCAAATGAGGGACCTTCAAAAAGAGGATGAATCAACTTAAATATTATACTCTATTGATTCATAGAAGTAACTCTGGGAAGTAAATATTATTTTAAAATAACAAGTTAAATTGTCTTTTGAATCTATAGCTTCAAAATACATAAGGCTACCAAATTTGCAAAACATCATACAAGTGAACATAAGGCATTAGTTAAGGCTTCAATTGAACCCTTGCATATATTATGAAATAGGATTAAAACTCAAATTTAATATTTTAAAATTATGCAAACATTCTTAAATACACCCACATGGGCCCTGACACTATGTTGAATATTTAGATTCAAGTGTTTAAGGATGTTGTGTGGATTGCTTTCCAGTTTAGTGTTTGGACTAGGTCTGGGTTAACAAAATCAAAAAAATTATTATAAAAATTTCAACTTAGTGAAACATCTAAGAGGCTAATTCTATCATGTGACGGTAGATCTGATCCTCTATTAAGAGCTAAACAGAGTTAATAGGATCTAAAGTTCTCAAGTATATTCAAGTCAATCAATTAACCACCTGATGATGGCTGCGTTGAATGGTGATTTCAATCGGAGGGGATACTTCCATCAAAATGTGTTCTTATGTTCAAATCAAATTAACTTAAATCAAGTATCAATCTAAAAAAATAGCTTAAATGAAATTCAATCATTAAAAGCTTAAATCAAAACTCAATCTATCCACCTTCGCAATTATTTATCGGAGGTGATAAATTAAGAAAACTCTAGCTCATAAAGGAGCTAATGTCAAATCAAGTGTTCTACTATGTTCACTCTCAATCAATCTCTTGCCAGTAAGAATGTGGCATGAGTCCTCTGACTATGTGGCTTAGCCAAGAGCTCCAGATGATGCGCTACAAGTCCTCGACGGGTTTGGCTAGTCAGGCTCCATTATATTACGATCATGACCATAGCCCGTATGCTCCCCAATGGCTCTACCCTTTGATTTGTGACTCATAGGGTATACTTAATAGGGTAAACAGCCCTCTATCAGCTAAGGTAGACTTAAGCATGTCTCCTTATACAAACACCACCCCAGGTCTACAAGGATTTCTTGGACGACATAATACATATGTTGCTGATAAGGATTCTTCGATCAAGTTGGGTCGGCTTCCTCCTCTAACTAAGTAGATTAGGGACCACCATGACTTGGGATGATAGAACTAAGAATCTAGATCGGGCATGTCATCATTCCCCCAACCATCCAGTTTAAGCTGAAATGATGAATTTCATAATCTTAAATTTTAAAACTCCATATGCTACTACTATACACTATGCATTTAGTGATCTAACGACTTGCCTTAATCAAAAGTTCTCTCTTACTTATTGGGAGGGGTAATTAACTATAGGGGCTTGTGCCTATAGAAAACCTGGAACCAGATCTAAAGTCCTCACAAAATGAGGGTGAAATCTCTGGGTAGTGACTTATCTACTATTTCATCTGCCTTCTGAAAATTACATCGATGCATAAATCACACTCTCTTCAATTCAATATTACCGAGGGGTTGGTCGAATTTTTGGAGCCCATCAGTGCAACAACAAAATCAAACCAAATAGAATTTGGGTTCAACATGAGCATATCCTAATCAACTTATCTACTTTTGATCCCATCTTATAATGAACACCACCTCCTCCGGGTTGATTTTGACCATTTCCAATAATGCTGAAAATTGGTGAGCTTGCTTCTAAGCCAAGCTTCAAGTGGCTTAAATTTGAGGGTGTTTGGCTCTTATACCCAAAATACTTGAAAAATTATGTGGGAGAAATGGAAAAAAGATAGATTTTGTGTTAGTTTTAGAAATTTTGCACAAGAAGTGTGAAAGTACATTGAAGGCTCTCCATCAATGGAGCAAAAATAAGATCAAAGAACTTGGGGATAAGAAATCTATCTTGGAAGCTGAAATTAAAGACCATCAACTGCTAGAAAGCATAGATGAAGGGGTTAAACATAGAACATGAGAGGAAGCTTAGGTCTTATTCATGACTTAACCGCCACTCTCATGTGCATCAATAGATAGTGGGAGTAAAGGGAAAATGTCAGGTGGCTTGAGGAAGGGGATGCCAACACTAAATTCTTCCACACCATGGCCTCGGCTAGAAAAATATCCAACCATATCAACATTTTCATTATTAATGACTCAGAAATATTAGAGGATCCTTCTGACATTATCAATGCCTTCACTTAATATTTTGAACCAAAGTGGCAAGGTTCCTATAGAGTGTGATGCTATAATCACTACTCAAGTTATTGAGAATAAGATTTAGAAAGTTTTCAAAAGCATAGATCCTAATAAAGCCCCCAACCTCGATGGAATTATAGCTTCATTCATAAAGAGCTTTTGGAAGATCATCTAAAAAGAGGTCTATGATGTCGCCAATGACTTCTTTGGCAACAAACATATATATATGAAGTAGAAGAACACTTTGGTTATCCTATTTCCAAAAACCAAATATGGCAAATCTCTTGCTAAAGTTTGGTCAATCATCCTTTGCCATTATATATACAAGGTGGTTGCTAAAATTTTAGTTCATAAGATGAAATGAATACTCCCCAAGCTCATCTCACATGAACAAGGAGTCTTTATCCCTAACAAATGTATCTCAAACCACTTTTTACTTGCCCAATAAGTGATGAAAAATTCAACATCTAAAAGAGGTTTCAAGGTTTTGAAGGTGGATATGCAGCAAGCATATGATAAGATGAATTAGAAAATTATGAAATTGGTTATGGAAGATATGAGTTCCCCAATCTCTTCATCCAATTGGTGAGTGTATGTGTCCTAGACCCCAGGTTTTCCCACTTCATCAATGGTCAAAAAACTAGATGGATTAATGCAAAGTGTGAGTTTAGACAAGGTTGTCCACTCTCACTATACTTGTCCTTTCTCTATTCCAAAATATTATCCATGGCTATATGCCAATGGAGAAATAACTTCATAATCCAAATTGCTAAGGTAGGAACTAGGATAAGTCGTATGCTTTATGTAGATGATATTTTGCTTATGGCTAAAGCAACATAGGTACTTCCAAGATGATCAAGCAGATACTCAATGAATATTATTGTTGGACAGATCAAAAGGTGAATAACAACAAGTTCTCCATCCTCTTCAGCAAAAATACTCCCATTGAGAAGAAGAAAATGATTATCAAAGATGTTGGATTTTGGAGAGTTAAGGAGTTTGAGTACTTGGAATTCAATTAGCCATGAGAAAACCAAATAAGCTAGACTTTGCTAAGATAATCCAAAAAGTTATATCTAAATTCAAAACATGAGATAACTGACACCTATATATTGTTGGAAAAGCCACTATAATCAAGACCTCTCTCGTTATTCAGGCCTATGTTCTCACACACACCACTATTCTAAAAGTTTTCTCACATGAGCTGGAGATAATGGCCAAATGTTTTTAGCAAAATAAAGGTCCTAATGTCGAGAGCCTTCAATATATTACTTGGGATGATATTTGTGAACCACTTAGACATGGTGGCCTTGATTTTCACTCAGCAAAGAAATGGAGGGGTGCCATGAGGGTTAGATTAGCATGGAAGGTGCTAAACAATAGAGATTCCATGTTGAGCAAGTGCACCTTTGAAAAATATGGCTCACAATTTTGGTAGGAAAATAGATGCAGAGGATACTCAACTGATTGAGAAGTCCTAAATGATTGAATTCAAATTCTATATCAAGTAATCAAGTGAAGATTGGCAATGGCACTAAATTTGATACCTTGTAGCAAATATAGATTGGTGATGAGATACTACCAAATGGCTAACATTCCTTGACATCAAACTCATTAAAGACACTAAAGTGGTTGACAATCTAATGGATGATGGAGGTTGGAAAATTTAGAAGTTGAAAATGGGTTTTGGGCAAGAGCTTTACAGTAGAATTTTTTTTTTCTCAAGAGAGCTAATGGAATAAGGGAGGGTTGGCCAACTCTTGCTCACTATTAAATAAACAAGACCATAATTGCTATGGTATATAAAAACAAATTCAGAAAAAGGAAGATTGTTTCAGGTGGATCCGAAAGCTAGAAATGCACCCTAAGGTGGTGCTATTTTGGTTGAGATTAACTCATAATGTCATCCTAACCAATAATTGGCAGCATTGGAGAGGCCTTATTCACTCCATTGCATGCATTTGGGGTTATCCTTAGACTAAAGATAACAACCATATTATCGCCAATAGTAGAAATCTATAGCAAATATTCTCTAAATTAACTGAATGGGGGATTAAAATGCCATAGTTTAGTAACATTAATAATATCTAGAATACCTTCTCTAATGCCAATAGCCAACATAAGGTTACGGGTTGTATCTATTGCAATGTAATTTAGCAAAATTAGAGCTAGGGACTCATAGAAACATGGGAGGCCATTTGTTACACCTATTATCATGGTTGCAACTATGCTTGAAGCTCTCACCAAAACTCACAAGTACTCTATCAAGGAGCACTGGGACACTAATACACCCATAGGGTTGATCATCACTAAGGCTTGGTGTCCCACCTCCCCTCTACTCCCTTATTTTCCTTCTTGGCTGAAGTTCAATATTGATGGGTCTCCCTCTTCCAACCATTTGACATGTATTAGGGTGGTAATTCATAATGAGAAAAGAGACTTGCAGGCAGCATAAAAGATTTTTAAGCATTAGGACAATGCTCAAATCAAAGTGGAGGCCATGCTTTTCATCAAGGACTACGTTGAACAATGGATGCTTAAAGCCAATTGTATTAATATAGAAAGGGATAATAACCATATTATTAAGCTACTCTAATAATCTATGAAGTGCATCAGATGGTCATCTTAACCATAATTTAGTATTGACTTTGCATTTCTACTCTAATTCAAATAGGTCATTTTTCACCACACATTAAGGGAAGAAATATGCTTTTTAATTTTTGGGCACCTCTCGAATGGCATAACGTGAGTAGTGAGCCCCACATGGATAAACACCATGGCAATATCATGAGGCCTGATGAAAAGAAACATAACTCATGCCCATGATCTGATTCACTATTTTGACCATATTTTGGAAAGCTCATTGAATGACACGTACATGCACTATATGCGCATTTGCTGGGCCAAGCCCCACATCATGAAATTCGATCATTTTGAGGCCCAACACGATGATGTCAAGATCGACCCTAGATGAGCTCTAAATAAGAATAATTTAGCTAAACTATAACGGTTGTGATCATTCTAGCACCGCACCTGATCCCATTAGAATTTTGTAGTTTAGCACGCTTGAGCGAGAGTAGTACTAGGATGGGTGACCTTCTAAGAAGTCTTAATGTTGTACCCCATTTTCTTTTTAACATAATATTTTTTTTGTGTATTTTGGCTCTCACTATAGTGCTCTACAATTGCCTACCATTGAAAGGAAGGCTCCAACATTATTCAAATGGCATAACCAAAACCTTCAGCCCTCTAGGGATAAATCATGTACATGAGACCATATGAAAAGTGTCATAATTTTATGCCCATGCATCTTATTTTCCATTATCATCCCCATTCTAGAATTTGTTGAGAGACAAATAAGGTATAAATGCAATGCATGCATATTTGGGGGCACCACATTATCAAATTTGATCATTTTGAGACCATGACACTAAAATCAACTCAAAATGAGCTCCACATAAGAAAAATTTAATGTCAAATTATAATGACTGCTACCATACCATCACCAGAGCCCATCAAAACTTCATGATTAAGCATGTTTAGTGAGAGTTATGATGACTGACATCTTTAGAAGACCTTAGGTTTACCTCATTTTTTTCAATGCCACATTATTTTTTATGCATTTTTGCACTCACTACATTGCTTTATGGTCACCTACCCTTAAAAGCAAGCTCTAAGGGCCACTAAGAATGCAATAAATATAGTGACGAGCCCCATCAAAATAAATAATGTCCACCATGAGGCCGCATGGAAATCACCATAACTCACACCATGATCTAATTAGCCATTATGACCCATTCTGAAAAGCTCATCAAGAGATAGATGACACATAGATGCACCATCTATTAGGCCCCACATCATCAAATTCAATTATTTCAAGGACTTGTGATCCAAATATGACAAGATCAACCCTAAACGAGCTCCACATAAGAAGAATTTAAGACCAAACTACAACAAGTGTGACTAAACCAACAATAGTGCATTAAATCTCATCAAAACTCTCCAGTTAAGCATGCTCGAGAGTAGTATTAAAATGGGTGACCTTCTAGGAAGCCCTCATGTTGCACCCCATTCTCTTTTCAAAATCACTTTTTTTCCATTTTGCTCTCACTATAGTGTTCCATGATCACTACCCTTGAAAAGTAGCTCAAGGCACTACTCAAATGGTACAACCCGAGCGATGGGTCCCACTGGGATAAACCATGGTCGCATCATAATGCTTCAAAAGAGCATTATAACTTACACCCATGATCTGATTCACCATTTTGATCCCATTCTAGAAAGTTAGTCGAATGACGAGCATATGAGCTAAAGGCACATCTGTTGGGCCCCATATCATCAAATTGTTGATTTCAAAGCCCAGTGATTTTACAACATCGATATTGACTCTAGATAGTTCCAAATAAAAAGAATTTACAACTAAACTATAATGGGTGCGATCATACCAGCACCATTGCACAATATCCCATCAAAACATTGTAGTTAAGTGTGCTTGGGTGAGAGTGGTACTAAGATGGGTGTCCTTCTAGTAAATCCTCATGTTGCACCCTATTCTCTTTTCGACACCACATTTTTGTGGATATTCACACTACCTATAGTTCTCTACAATCACCTTCCCTTGAAAGGCAGACTTTGGGCTCCACTTAGATAGCGTGAATAACAAGTCCCACAATGATAAACCATGGCCATGAAATGAGATTGCATGGAAAGTTCCATAAATTCATGACCATGCATTTGATTCAACAATATGACCCAATTTGGAAAGCTTGATGAGAGATAGATGATGCGTAGACATCTAGTGAGCACTAGATCATCAAATTATATCATTTTGATGCCCTACAATACAACATTGTTGAGATTTGCCTTATATGAGGTCCACATAAAAGGAATTTATGGCTAAATTATAATAGGTGCAACCATACCAGTACTAGTGCACTAGATCCCATCAGAACTCTGTAGTTATAGTTGCAGCCCATTTTCCTGTACTGTTCCACAATTGCCTGCCTTCAGGCCCAACTTGAGTGGTAGGACTTACGACCATGGTTGCGTCATGATGCTACATTGGAAGGTGCTATAACTCGTGCTCATCATTTGATTCACCATTATGATCCAATTTTCCAAAGCTCTTTGAGAGATAGAAGATGCACAAATGAGCATCTGCCTAGCCAAAAATCATTAAATTTAGTTATTTTGAGGCCCTGTGATTTGATGATGTCAAGATCGACCCTAAATGAGCTCAACATAAGAAGAATTTATGGCCAAACTCTAATAGGTGCGACTATACCAGCACTAGTGCATCAGATACCATTAAAACTCCACAATTAAAGGTGTTTTGGGCGAGAATAGTATTATGATGGGTGACCTTCTAGGAAGTCCTCATGTTGCACTCCTTTCTCTTTTCAATATCACATTATTTTTTTTTGTTCATTTTTGCTCTCACTATAGTGCTCTAAAATCATCTTCCCTTGAAAATAGGCTCAAGGTGCCACTTGAATTGCACTACCTGAGTAGCAGGCCCCATAGAGATAAATCATAGTCAAATCATGAAGCCCCATGAAAAATGTCATAATATGCATCCATGATTTGATTTGGTATTTTACACCATTCTGAAAAGCTCATCAAATGATGCTATTAAACTCACTTTTGAAGTGAGGTTGACCATCTTCTCCTTAGGCGTATGATTCATCAAGACACTAAGGTATTCATAGAGTTAAAAACTTCTAGTGAATCGGAGAACACTGATCCTAAGCTTAGAGACTTATAGGGTTCAACTTTAAGGTTAGACTTTAACTTAGGTTGAGTAAGGCCCACGTACCCTAAGCCCAATCAAATCCTCAAAATTAAGCCAAATGATTATAAACCAAATATTAACCAAGACCAATTGATTTCAAACCTAGCTTTTAACCTGTTAAAGTTCAATTTAACCAACTGATTAAGTTGACCCAACTTAATCTATTTGAGCTTAAGAGGGCTAAATCAAAAATTAACCCAATCTAATTGAAGTTGAACTAACCTAAAACTCATATGAATCTCAATTGAACTTGATTGAACCTTGATTGCAATCCAATTGAATCAAATTGAGCCAATTTGGTTCTTAACTAAAGCTGACCCACTTGAACCCTAAAGGACTAAAATTTAATTCAACTTGATTTAAGCAAAATTGAATCAACCCAAGCCTCATGATCATTCTAAATATTTAATTAAATATTCCAATTCATTCCAATCATTTCCAATTCCCCAATTGGTCCAACTAACCCAACTTGGCCCATTTGGCCTAAAAGGTCCAAAATGAGTCAAAACTCAATCTAATTGAAACCAAAACTACCAAATTCATTATTGAACATGTTCCAACATTTAATCGATCCCAATCAAACCCAATTAAGCTAATTAACCCACTTGACCCAATTTGAATTAAGAGATCAAATTGAGTCAAATCTTAATTCAATCCAAATTGAACCAAATCAACTCTTTCAATCAATTTGAAAATGATTGTTGATCATGATCAATCACTTAATTATAATCAATTGAATTGGCCATTTAACCTAAGTTAACCCAATTTGACCTAAAGAGCTAAATTTTGTCAAAACTCATTCCAATCTAAATTGATTACAACAAATGCCTCCAATCCATTATAAATTGATTATTGAACACTCTTCAACCACCAATTAAATCCAATTTGATCAAACCAACCTAATTGAACCAATAATTATTCTAAACTAAATCAATTCAAATCAAAGCCTTCAATCACTCTCAAATAATCAATCAAATACAACTCAACCCCTCATCCAGCCCAATTTGGCCAATTTGACTAAATTGGTCAGCTTAGCTCATTTAACCCATGAGTCAAATTC
The DNA here is from genome assembly GCA_021442155.1 of Cymbidium sinense. Lineage (NCBI taxonomy): Eukaryota > Viridiplantae > Streptophyta > Magnoliopsida > Asparagales > Orchidaceae > Cymbidium > Cymbidium sinense. The sequence continues at coordinate 25,350,369 of CM038221.1, read as the reverse complement.
AAATCCACTTAAAATTAAATCAAATTAATTGCACCAACACATTCCAAATGATCATTTGAACATGTTCCAATAGCCTTCTTGACTCAATTTGGTCAATTGGTGAACATAACATATTTAAAACTAAATCGACTTATCTGGGTCAAATTAAGCCAAACCCAACCCAACCAAACTTGGCATGACTCATCCTTAGGTCCCCATTTACTTGCCCAAGTAGAACAAACCAAAAGTGAACCCAATTTAGCATATACCAAGTGAACTAAGGGTTCCAAATAGGATAAAAACCCAAAAAGGGAGGTCCAACCTTCCTTTCCTTGGGCAAACACCTTAGCATGCCTTGAGCTCCCCCATGCTGATTAGACCTAACCTAAAGCTATTGGGCTCAATCATTGACCAAGGCAGGGTCCCTCTCACCTTGGTCGACCTTTAATTCACTCCCCATGGGATGTCCACTTCATGACAAGCCACTAAACTCTACCAACCATTAGAGGACCTCCACCTCATTAGTTCTTTTCCATTTACATCCAACCTCACCAGCCAGCCATGGCTCAAACCAACCATTTTGGTTGGCTCATATGGGGAGGAGAATATATACCTCCTCTTTATTCAAATTAAGCACACACCTTCAGAGCATTCCCTTTAGTCTCTTGAGGTCTTAGAGCTCCCCGTGCACCTCACCGTTGGTGAGACCAAACCCACTTCACATCCAAGCACTTTCCACACCTTCCTCTCACTCTGGTGATCCAAAATGAATCAAGAAACACTCAATTCGAGCACGAAAAACCACTTATATACCAACTCTGACTAGCTTCATAGTGGCGCTTGATGTAGAGAACAATCGGTGAGGAGGCAGCTCATGATCTTCTTCAGGGGTTTGCTTCTTCGAGGCGAAGCTACCTCAGTCTTTAGGCCACCAACCTATAGCTCCGATGAGGTAAATTTTGGAAAACTAGTATTTTGCAAAAATTTGTATGATTTGATGTGAATCCAACTATAGGATCCCTTTATAATCACCCCTTGATCAATTTGGAATCAATTCCACCATCAAATGAGCTCTAACTAGCATGAATCGAGCGGAAAAAAAGATGAACAGTGTTTGTCTCTCACTGAAGGTCGATGACCGATCATCCATCGTCTGTTTTGCATGATTAGAATGATGGTCATGATTAATTATGTTAAATTTCTTTTATTTTAATTTAATCTATAGGATTAATCTTTGATCTTTGATTCATGATTAGAAGGTTGAGGAGAAAACCACCGCCGTTGAGTCAGCAGCCAAGCAAGACATTTTAAAAAAACCAATCTTGCGGTGCCACGTGGAAAGCTCTATCGCATTAGTGTTGAAGAGGCGTTGAATGTGTAAATGGGTTAATTAGGGTTTAAATGATTTTCAATTAGCCAAAATTTTGAAAAATAATAACTAATAATAGAAATTTTTAAAAAATACAAATAAACCCATTTTAGAAAGCATATAAAGAGGATAATCTAGGAAAAATAAAAGCTCTAATTTTTATTAAGTGGAAAGTAATTAATTAAGCTATGAAGTTTTACTTAACTAGCTTAATTAAGCCTTAATTACTTGGCTAATTGACATGAAATTTGATATAATTATTTATTAGGATGACTTATGTCTCTAATTTTTTCAAGATAATTTGCTAAGTAATTTTGAAATTTTGATTTTTGAAATCATAATTAGTCATTTGATGCTTTTAATAATTATATAAAATTAATAAAATTATAAAAATAATTATAAAAACTTAATTATTCATCAAAATAATAAGGATGACTAGAAATTAATTAGGACCATTAGTTCTAATTATTTCTCAAAATCACCATAAAGAGCTTTTCTTTAATTAATTAAAGCATTAATTAACCTAGAGCATAGAAAACATCGTATTAATTAATGTAGATTATTAAAATTTTGACCAAACCCTCTTTGTGCTCAATTAATAAAGAAGTTTTAATGAAATAAAAATCCTTAAATTGTTTGGGGTATTTTGAGTGTAATTGATGATTTTATATTTTTATTTATTTAATTAACCCTTAATTATGAGCCTAATTGCATTAGAATTTTTAGGATATGTTTACTTCATGTTTATGCACTTCCAATAATTTCTTCATAATTTTTGGGCTCATACTTAAGGTTTAATTGAATTTATGGGCCCTTTTGGGCTTAATTGGTTAAATAATTAATTAATTTTAATTAATTTATAAAAATCACCTAAATCACTTTAAATCACTTAATGAACATAAATGGGTCAAGGGGTAATTTTGATGATTTTTTCTTCTTTTTAAGATTAAGTAACTCAAATTTTAATAATTAACTCTTAATGAATTTGATTAGGTTTAAGGATGCTTATCTTAATGTGAATGTCCCTAGGAATTAATGGATCTAAATAAGTTGATTGATGGTGTTTAATTTCCTTGCTTCAATTATTCATAAATTTATAATCCATATGTTTCTTGCATTCAAGTTTTCAAATAAAATAAAATAAAAGATCTCATTTAATTATATGTCTTTTAATTAAACAGTGTGGCGAGTATCACTAATAAATCAAAATTATTTTTAAACTTAGTTAAAATATATTTATTAACTTAAATATAAATCAATAGAAATAATTAAAACTTGAATTTATTCTCATATGTATGAACTAGAACATTGAAAGGTATATAGTCTAGAAACCCAGGAGTGCGAGACTTTAAATTATCCCAAGGGTGTCTTTGATTATCTCACTTTCTTGGTTTAACAATGACATACTTGTATAAATTCAATATACTAATGTGCATGTATATAAATAAGACATAATTGAATTCATTTCTTCCACAAAATTCATGCATCAAATCTTGTATAATATAAACTATATGTATTAATTTATTCATGCATCAAATTATTCATTAAATTTAGTTATTCAACTAAGTAAATTATTTAATTAAATAAATATTGAGGAATAATGAGACAAAGTCAAGAAAAATAACCACGATTTAATTTTATTAATCTTAAGATGACTTTCATGTTTAGATAAAACTTTTTAAGTCGAATCCAAACATAGAGTTTAATAAAGATTTATAATAATTCATTAAGATGATTAAAAATAATAAAATTCATTTCTTAGTTTCAATCTAAGGTTAGAGATTAAGGTGAATTTAATTTCTCCTTTCTCTTTTCATAATCTCAAATCAAAAAATAAACCCAAAATGAAATCCAAAGTTTAAGCCTAAAACCAATTTCAATTATTAAATTACATAAAGTATAATTATCTTTAATAAAGAACTTAAATATCTTTCACTAGAAAATTCAAATATTAAAGCCTAATCATGACATACCGACTAAGCCTAGCACATACATTAGCATACTAAGTCGATCCTAGTCTTAAGTTAGGTTGATGCTTGTTGTGATGATGTAGTGTTTTCTTTTATGATGTAATATTTTAGACTAGGTGTTAGGATTGATTGTGCATAGTCTGAATGTTAGGGTAGCAATAGACTAATGATATTTTTTTTGCAGGAGATTGTGCTTAAAGGATCACTATCATAGTAAAAATATAAATGTTTTTTGCTTGCAAGTGTTGTTCAAGTCCCTAAGCATAATCCATTAAGGCGGTGGGCAAGGTAACTCAAGGCATGGTGCTAATTCCAAATGTATGAAATATTGCTTGGTGTGTATGTATATTGATCTAACTTCTATTTTGCAGGTGTAATTATATTTAATTTTTATAAAATGTCTTCTTTGCAGTAGGATTAGGATTAGTACTATAGAATTTAGGATGAGCAGTGAAGAGAAGGTTTAGATTTGGGAGGCCCTGTGATGCCTGTGATACCAATCAAAGAAGTGAAGATGAGGATGAAGAATGGAAGATCCCCATAGCTTTATTTTCATTAGTAATTTAATTATAATCTAGGATGTATAAGAGTAAAGTTCGGCTACCTATTTCTTTTCTTTTCGGGGTGTATAGTGGTACTTGGCCACACCGACCTCATATTTTTTTAATCGATTGATGTTTGATTGATGTGTTTATATTGATTCTATAGTAGAAATGGCATATTTTTCATAGATTGCTTAAAGTTTGAATATTTACTGTATGGCCTGGATGCGGTAGTCTCTTTAAAAAATCTAAAATTTCTACTATAGCTAAATATTTTTAATTAAATTCCAAGTAACTTATATCACTCTAAATCCTAGGATTCTAATAAAAAAATTAAAGAATTAACAACTCCTTAGTTGTATGGTTGTATGCTTCAACATGAAGCATGTATCTTCTCTTCTTCCTTACAAATAGGGGGTCTCAACTCTTGCACAATAAGGGACAATGCTTGATGTGTGAGGGAAATCCATTGCGTGGAGAACACCTCTTCACATTTATTTAGCCCATAATTGAATTTCATCATGCATGTATGTATAAGCTCTTTAAAGCCTGAGGTCAAAATAATAAGTTAAAATGAAATAAAAATTTGTAAATTTTATTACATTAGTCTAAGTCATAAATTGCACACCAATCATGATCTAGTCTCTTAAGGAGTAAGTTTAGGACTCTAGATTTCTTCTTAATAAATAACAACCTAACTATCCTTCATTTATATATGACCGATCTATATAGTTTTAAATCATAGGAGGTGTTAGCTGGCAGCGACATTAGATGATTGTATGTCCAGAAGAGTCAGGATCGATTCACTCTCTCTTATGGAAGTGAACTAGCATATCTCACCTTCCTTGAGTAGATTTAGGCAAACCTCTTAGCTTGTGCTAGAACACTTTATATATAGGTTCAGAGAGTGCTTATTTCTCTTTTTCTATGAGCATAAATCCTCATCTCATAGGCATTTTCATAATCTTCTGTTGTTGGAATCTAAGTCCCAACATTCTAATGAAATGTCAACTAAAATAAACATGATTTTATCTTCTAGTGAATATAAAGTCTCATTATAGGATATGTTGAAGCACTCATCGGGCTTCCTGATATCATGAGTGCTTCCTATTTATTCTCCTTTAGAATATGTTAAGAAATCTTTCTATATTGATTCTTCCCATTTGGTTCCTGATAATTACCAATTCTTTAATATCAAAACTTTAAAATCGTTCAAGATATTAATTGACTACTTTAATCGAGAGTATTCTTAAAAAATTTCTATTTCATAAGATGTAATTAACTATGAAAGCTTTCCTCTGTAAGAAACTTAAGAACCCTATAAAGAATAAACCCTATTTTACTTCATCCATATAAAGTAGAAGAAATATCTTTGGTATATGTAATCCCATCTACCTTAAGAATCATTATTAGATGATTGAGTCTATTGTAAGGAGGTGTTTCTATATTTTTAGATAGTATATCATTTCTTAGATGTTGTACTCGATCATTTCAATAAGTACCTCCTAAGATCTACATGATGTTCTTATGACTCTAAATAAAAACACCATAGATGAGTAAATACATTGTAGGAAAATTTGGTAGGCACCATATTATCAATTCAATTATTTCAAGGGTCATCTATCTGATGATGTAGAGATTGACCCTAGTTAAGCTTTACAAAAGCGAGTTTATGGCTAAACTATAATGGGTGTAATTATACAAGCACCATCATACTGGATCCCATTACAACTTTACAGTTAAGGGTGCTTAGACAAGAGTAGGAGTGTAATCGAGTTGAGTCAAGCTCAAGTCATATACATATTGAGTTGAGCTCATTTAATTTTTAGCTGGCTCTAGCTCAACCAATGAGCTCAAACTCAACTTGTGTTAGAAATTGAAGGCTTGAGCTCGAGTCATGAGCTCAAGCTTAGCTCGACTGCTCAAGCTTGATTGTGAAGCTAGAGCTCATTTTCCAAACTAAAGATGAGCTCAATTTTTGGAACTAAAAATATCAATTTTCAACATACTAAGAAATATCTACCATAAAAAATTAGAGTGGAAATCCTTAGCAAATAAATCTATTTTGTAAAAGATAGCACTCAACAAAATAACATTTAACAACAACAAAATGAATTATGAGTGTATAGATTTAAAAAATGTACATTGAAGAAAACAAACATGTTTGTAGTATGAAGTTTACATATCCATGAGGTAACAAGGAAATTCAAACTCTTAACAAAGTAAACAAGCATTGTTTCTAACTCGCATATCAAATTTAACACATTGATGAAAACAAGTACATAAAATTTAAGATATAAAAAGTTGCTTAGCATTTGTATGTAACTAGTATATCTAATAAATGTTATTTCCAAATTTAACTACAAATTAACAAATCTACAAGTTTACAATCTATAATAAGATATAGAGCTAAAACAAAATATAAAAACAAAGAAGATAAAAAAAAGTTTCTTAGCATTTATATATAACTAGTGTATGCGTGTTAGAAGTATGAAGTATCCCTAAAACAACTAAAATTATAAAGTCAAAAGAAAGACTAAACTACATTTACTAAAATAACCTATAAAATAAATTGTTCACAAAGTGATATTAAAGCAAACATAGAATATAGTTTATAAGTTACAACACTTCTCATGTCTAAACACAAAGGATAATAAAACAAAGTAACTCCAATAGGTGATATTCCTTGCACATGAGTATGTGAAGTTTATAACTTCAATGTTTAATGTCTTTGCAAGACTAGAGAGACTTTACATTTGAAACATCAAATTAGCTTAGTTATTTAAGTTATAAGTATTTACAAACAAAAAAGAAGTCTAATAATAACATCACCTTTAGGTTATAGGTAAATCGATCTCCAGCTCCTCGTCTTCATCTTCAACCTATAAAAGCAAAAAAATATCATAGTTTATTATTGAAAAAAAAAACTTATCTTAACTTTGTTATCAATTTTAAGGAATGCAAGAATATACCTTGAGTTTTTCCTTTTGCCCATAATGAGAATGAATCCAATTTGATCCACAAAAGAGGGATTGCATAGTATCTACATCTAATTTAGAGAAATATGTATTGATGACTCTTTCTCCTACACTAAAAGTTGACACAAAAAATAGTGTTGCTTGGTATTGACAATATATCAATAGCCATCTTGGATAATATCCTATATATTATTTGATTATTTTTCTACCATGTAATATCATCAAAGCTCTGACCATCGAGGCAAATCTCTAAGCCGTCCTCTAAATAGTTATCCAAGTCTACTTTTACAAGGCCTTTTACTAGATTTTTCAATGACATATGCTGTAAAATCATGCCATTCACTATACTTTTTCAAAACACTACTTTGACTTGCTCTAGCTCATTTTCTTCCACTATTTGGAGCTAATGCTTTAGCTTTTATAGTGCCACTTGCACATTCAACTTCAGGCTCAAAACATGTAGCATATTATTCATAAAGTTTATCTAGAATGCTTCATATATGTGAAATATTGCTCACACTATCCTCAACACTATAAACTTTGGAAAAGCAAACTCAATCACAACAAATTTCATGCTAAGATCCATAACAACACCAAAGCCCATAAGAAGATTTCATTCTCCCCAATATTTATCATTTTTTTGTTTTATTTTTAGTCATTTCTCTAATGAAATAGTGATAAGAAATTGCACCCTCATCTAACACATTCTTTATTATAGAAATTTGAGATAAAAATAAATTAAAATTAGTGTATTCAGTGCTTGAAATGATATTTACTACGTCATTAGAAAAACTAAGAACATCTCAAACCTTTCAATGTTAATCACTCCTCCTTTGTGGGGAAATTAATATATGAAATCTCTTGCTCACTATATAAGAAGAAATCTTCCCTTAATTTCAATGCAACATACAACATACAATAGGTAGAATTTCATCTTGTAGGACAATCCATTACTAGCTTTCTTTTAACCAATTGTAATTATTGGACTAAATTTGTAAATCTCATCAACCTACTTTCAAAAGAATTAACAAAACTAACTATGTCACAAATTATGTCAACAATTGATTCAATATATTTGATCTCATCTTTCACCATTAAATTTAATATGTGTGTGCAACAACAAAAAAAGAAACAACGACCCCCTAAAAAATAACTTATTTTACACTATAAATTATGCCTTAATAACTTTAATGCCCTATCATTATTAGAGGCATTGCCTACTGATATTACAAAAACTTTATTCTCAACACCTAAATCAACAAGTGCTTTGTAAAACATGTCAATAATTTCAGTAGCTGTGTGTGGAGGAAGCAAATGAAGAAAAATCATAACACATTTCTATAATCTCCAAGTAAAATCAACATAGTGAGCAGTCATATTCATATATGATATTCTTTGATTCTTTGATTTCCAAATATTTATTGTGGAAATTATTCTACTAATATTCTTCAAATTTTTTTCAATTTATTTTTTTCTTCTCATAAATAAGTATGACATCATTATGAATAGTTGCCTCCCTTGAATATTTCAAAAGGAAGGGTGACATAGACTTTAAAACTAAATTGGATCTAAACTCCTCAACAATTGAGAATGGTTTTTTTATTAATTAATATGTAATGTGCAATCATCTCTCTAACTTTACTATGCTTATATTTAAAGTTGTTAACATACCTCCATCATGACTTGATTGAGCAGTACTTGCATCTTTGCTATCAAATTGTTGCAAGTGTAAAAATTTTTGCTTTCATAGTGCATTTATCCTAGCTACACAACATTCCAAATGCCTTCAAAATTGAGTTATAGCACCAGTAGATCTTATCACAAGTGTTTTTGTGCAATGCAAGCATTCTCCTTTTCTCTTTCAACAAAAGATAAAAAAACTTTTAAAATTTTATTTGTCACAAATTTAATGTGACAAGAGAACCCATACACACTAAAGTAGATGTATGCATATTTCATAGCATGATGGAGAATTGTGTATAAGTTTTTGTAGGTGATCCATATAGATTTTTCATAATGTGGTGGGAAATAAAATCAGGTTGTAGTTCATACCTCCCATATGTGTTTTCCATAAAGTGATGTGCATGCCCAAATTCCCAATAAAGCCCTATATGCAAAAAAAAAAACATGCTTGATGATTGTCAAAAAATTGCCAGATTTAATTGCAATAGTAAAACTCACACAAAATCAAATAAAAGCATTATTTAATTTAAACTAAATTTAAATTAAACCTAAGTTAAATACTAAATCAAAAATAAATTTAAATATGAAAATTTGAAATTTTAATATGAAAATAAATTTGCAAAGTTTAAATTCAAAAGATACAGAAAACTTAAAATCAACTTAAAACCCACTTAGTGGTGAGTAGAACTAGATCACATTTGAAACTCTCCAAAGTATAGCCGTGGGCTATTTTTTCCTAATGTAACATCAATAATCTCATAATGGACTTACAACTAATTTGGAGACTAACATTCAAATGAATAATAATCCAAATTAGAATTAAAAATAAAGTTGACTTAAATTAGATTATTTAATATTGATGCATGCAAATACATTATGTAGTTACACCAAAATTCATATAATCACATAATATAAGTGCATCTAAACTTATGCATTCAATTTGACTATACTTGCATGTTCCCCAAAACTTATGCCAAATGATCCAAATGAAGTATCTGAAGATGTTGTGTGAGCTCAAAATAATAATTGACTTAAGTTGAATATGCTATGAAGAACTTGCAAATATTTCAACAAATATATACACATTTTTAAAAATCCAAAATTTAATAATTGGACCATGTGCATTCTTTAGCAAACCACTCTACCAACTTATGGTGGAGTCATAAATCCCACTTAATTAGTTCTAACCTTTTCTAATAAGAATATGAGTTGATAAGACTGGCTAAAAACTATGCATTTAACCTTTAAAATGAAAATTTTAGTCATCACATTTGCTTATGGCTATCAAACGCTTTAATTAATAAATTTCATATTTAAAATTATAAACTTTTTTGTTTCAAGCTCAAGATATGATCAAAAGTTATAACCATAAACTTGATCCTTTATGTTTAAAGTAGAGTTGACAAGATCTACAATATGACAATTATTTAAGTAAATTTTAAATCACATAAAAATCATAGACCCGATCCTCTCTTAGTGAATAAGTAAAGTTAACAAAGTCTACATCCTAATAATGGTTGGGTTAATTAAAAATTTCAACCATAGTGTATATTATCATTAATATATTTTATGCTTAACTACACATCACCTTAATCCTAAATCCTAGTAACATAATAAAAATTAAAGAAACATCACATGAAAGAAAATTATTCAAGTGAAAATTCATTATCTAAACCTTAAAGTTAAAATTTGTCCACCCACTACGATTATTTGTTGATGGCGACTATAAGCAAACTTTAGCTTACAAGTGGCTAATGTCATATTGAATACATCATTGAGATCATTCTTAAAAATTATTAAGTCAATGTGGCATTTTGTCCTCTGATCGGCTGGTATGGCTCTTCAATGGTCCCAATGATTTGGCCTCTCAATGGCCCCCTAAATTACAATCATGACTAGGCAGTGACTAGGTGATTTTACCTCTTAATGTCTCTGCTAAATTACATTCATAACCATTTGCCTACATGTTTTCCAATAACTCAGACCCTTGAGTTGTAAATCATAAGATGTGTTTGATAGGGCACAAAACTCTCTATCAGCTAGAGTTGACTTAAAATTATCTTCTTAGACAAACATCCACTCAAATCTGCAAGGTCTCCTTGGTTGAAACAACACATGATAAATGATAAGGATTCTTCAGTCAGATTGAGTCGACTATCTCCTTTGATTAAGTGGGCTAAGAATAATGATAGCTTGGACTATAGAACCATAGGATCTTGATTGAGCTCATTATCATTTACCATACCTGCTACTTTAAGTTAACAATGATGAATTTCTAAAATTTCAATACAATGCACATTTAGTGACTTAACGACTAACCTTAATTGAAAGTTCTCTTATATTATTGGGAGGAGTAATTAAACTATTGGTGCTTACTCCTATGGGAAGCATGGAACCAGATCTAAAGTCTCTATAAAATGAGGGAGAAATCTCTAGGTAATGTCTTATCTACAAACTCATTTGCCTTTGAAAGTTTAACCAAGTACAAATCAAAACTCTCTCATCGAGATTGGGAACAAATTTTTGGAGCCCACATGCATGCCAATCACATTAAATATTATTTCTTTGTATTTCTCTATTTAATCTTCATTAAATGGAGCATAACTTATTAATATAGTATAACAAGTGTTGGTAGGTAACTCATACTCTTTATTTGATCACTAAAACTAATAATTAGGTTGAAATCCCTTCTAGGACAAATCAACTCTAATTTTATTTGGACTTTAAAATGCCTAATTTTAATATTTTGAACATGGACATCTAAACTTTTACTCATAACTAAAGAAAGGTGGTTGAGAAGCTATGGAGAAGAAGTATTTAACTCTATTCACAAATTATTCAGTCAAATAATTTTGTCCACGTAAGAGCATTTTATACATTCATAATCTTTGACTTATGTTATCCATAAATCACTCTATACAATTTTATTTAAGTTTTAATCCGTATAGCATACATTAATCACTATGAACTAAAATTATTTTCATTTGATTCCTATGCAAATTATTATAAATATTTTGTGCACATTAATTAATTTATTTTAAGTTTAAACTAAACAAATTACAAATACCTAATAATATTAAATATTATGTACATACAGTAGAACAATTATTTTTTTTCCTTTGTAAATATTTACATCAATAATTAATTACAAATAGTTGCGCTATAAATACACTCAATTATGTTAGAGATGTATGCAATTGCAATGAATTGTACTCAAAATGCGTTCAATTGTGTTTTCAATTATTCTCATATTATTCGGCTGATGTAGTCCAAAATTTATATATAATTATATTGTTTAGTTTTTGTAAATGCTTTTAGTTATTGTTTAATAAATGCTTATAGTTGTGATTTACTTCAAAAGATAAAAGAGCACATTTGAACATTATTCAAATGAGGTTCAAATGAAATTTGAATCACATTCAAACCTCATTTGAATGATCTTCAAATATTATTCAATCTCCATTCAAAAGTTATTATATATTCAAAAAAAATCTTATGTATTCAATTATTAAAAGATAATTAGGTTAGAACCTTCACTATAACATGTACATGATTGTTCAAATTTTGCAATATGTCAATGCATGATATCATTTAGTTATGTGTTATTATTTGTCTATCGTTTAAATCTTTAAAGCCTCCATATGACTTTCTTTTACTTAACAGTCACAAATCTAAGAGATTAGGTTAACGTGTTAGAGTTGCAGCATTTTGCAGAATTTTTCAATGAAATTATCTTTCTAAAGTCAACGTTGATACAATACATTCTACCGTAGTGGTAAACAATATATTGCCTTACAGTTTTATGTTAAATATACTAATTTACTATTTTTTCTTTTATAACTTAATTTTCTTACTTCTTCTATTCATCTTTATTCATCTTCTATATTTAGCTAGGGGTGTCAATTTAAGTTTACAGATTGAGCTCAAGCCTAACCTGAAATTAACCTAATCCAAAATTGCATGACCAAAACTCAACACTAATATTATACGAGTTTACTTGAACCTGACTCTATTAACCCCATTTAGAAATATATTTTAAATCAAATTCAGATTAAAAACGAGCTAAATTTGAGTTCATGAGTTAAATTAGGATCAATCTATAATGAGCCAAATTCTAGTAAATGCTAAAGTCTCATTGAAAATAATGCAAGATCATACTTTTATAGCTATTTCTATAAGAAGTGTTGATGTCATGAGATACAATCATAATAATACATCACCTCTATGTTTAATGGAAGATATTTTATATCTTTGAGGGTGATATTTCTTGGAACATCAAATCTTTGTTGAGTTTACTAGTAAATGTCCAACTGACATGAATATTCTCTTTTCATTCTCCTTCGTACAATACAAGAATATTGATGCTAGAAAAATAAATCAAAGACAAATATACACACTATAAATCCAAGAGCAATTTTAATGATTAACTCTAAAAAAAAACAAAAAAACAAAAAAGATACTAACACAAAGATCTCAATATTAAATTCAAATTGTACCAACCTTCTCAATGATTTAAGAAAATTATAATTTTATTTTTCATGAATGCACATATATATGTGCATATATTTTGATGTACTTTAGACATTAAAATATAATAAAATTAAATATAAAAATGTAACTATTAGAAATAAATATACATAAGAATATAGTGAAATGTATGGAAATCCCTCAAGAAAAAATTGCTGCAGCAGAGATCAGCTAAATTTCAACAATATTATTTCAAAACTCAACGATATTATTTCAAGTCTTAACAGATGAAGGAATAAAACATACGAGAGGAGAAAAGTAAGACGAGAGTTCTCTGTTGCGACCTCGAGGTTTCTTTTCTGCTTAAGCCCACATAATAAGCTAAGACGATCATGTTGCTTGTTGACGTCGGCTCTCACAACCAGGACAATTGTGCAAGCTCTCATGGATATAGATATCACAGTCGAGGCAGAAATGATGGCTGCAATTTGGGCATGAGACATGGGGGTTGGATTTGCTTCCTGCACATATTTCTGCCTATATTTAGCAAATTGGAGAATCAATATAAGCAATGTAGTTATGATAGTTAGTCTCTCTCAAAAAATGGTGGAGCCTTCCGTTGAGAGAGAACCTATCTCAGGAATCTCTGATGTAATCGGTATCACCTACATTTGATCGGCATCTAAATTAGGTTTCGACAAAACCACTTTTTTTGTCATAGTGGATCATGATTCCACCATATGTGTGCTACTACTGAATTTAGATAGTAGATTGTGTAACTACTACTGAATTTCTGAGTAAGCTTCCATCAAGATAAAAGGTTTTAGCTTTTTTTCATTTAACAAGTTGTGGTCGGTAAGAGAATAATGTATACGCATTGCATAATACATAATCATGCGAAATATAGAACATGAAAAAAAGAAGAAGCATACCATGGCTTAAAAGACTTTGTTGGCATCCAAAACAAGTCTGCGGCAACTTCTGCTGCAATCTAATAGGAAGAGTATGTGACACTTCATTAAATGGTGCAACTGGAAATAGGTGATGGTAAGATCTTGCTAAATGTGGAGAAGAAACAAGTGTAAGCCCACATATCCGACATTCCAGTGGGAGTTCACATACTCGTGCTTTACATCTTGGACATGTGTAACCACCACCGATTTTTGCTTCCCTGTGACAGGAACATATAGAAAGAGCACCCTCGGCTCCTCTCTGTGGAAAACCCATTTTAATCAAGTTGGCAATTGCATGCTCCGCTATGGCTGGAGGAGGTGGCGCATGCTCCAGTAACAATTCCTTGAAGTGTGACTGTCACAAGAAAGAATGTAAAAACTTAAAGTGGAATTCATAGTAATTTTTTCCAAGGGAACGCAATGGAGGAATGAGATTTACCTCATCAAGAGCAACGGTATACAAGCCCCCTGTCTCCTCACACAGATGCTTGCATATGTAAATCTCAGCTGAAAGTCCTACAACAGAGCACCTTATTTTGGCTTTCTTACAACGTTTAACTGTTTCCATTATATCACCCGGATCACAGGTGTTGAGAGCAGAATAAAGGATCAAAACTTCCCGGTGGCCATATGAAGGAACTTGTGAAAGATATCCATGGACAAGATCAAGAGCATTCTGTAGGGAAGCATCTCCTGAGCATTCAAGCTTTCCCATAAGAGCCTTGATCTGTGAATCTGGACTGCCTCCAAGCTCTGTTAAACGCTGAGAAACACCATCTTTTATGGTTACAAGCCCAATATGACTTAGTGGGTTTTGGTCAAAGAACTCCCTAATGAATGTCCCCACACATTTTGCAACCACAGCCATTCGGCTAGGACGATAATCTGTTTCCGAAGCTGCCTGCAACAATCAAACAGAACCATGCATTGTTAGATAGATGATCTTTAATGATGCACAATAATGGTTATAAAAATGCATGCTTCATAAGAAAATTTCTCTAGTGACTTAGCAATTCCCAATCTTAAGTTAAGCAGAAAATTTATTAGGAAGGTGTGCTTTCTTATAAAGACAGCTAAAGTACATTTTATGGATTAGCAGATTCGTGAAGTTAAAAATGCCATCTACCACACCCCCTTGCAGGGACGAAGGACAAACCGGAAAAATATCAGTAAAGTGGCCAGATGCACAACACCCCAACAGAACACTACTTCCTATTAAGAAAAGTAGGGAAATAGAAAGAGCATCTTGACCACCTCCAGGCAACAAGCTATTGAAAAATTAATAATATTTTTAGCAAAATAAAAAAAAAGAAGGTGGTGAGCATTCATTTGGAATCTACCAGAAAAAATATTTAGGAGATGCTGAAAATATAAAGCTTTGAGCTATCAAGTTAAAAATTCATTTAACTGCATTTGTAAACACATCCAACAAATTCACATCACAAGGAGAGAACCGATTGTTTATTTTGAATGCACTTCATTTACTAAAAATCCCCTGCCCTTTCCAACAGCAAAACAAGTTCAAATTCAGATATTATGTTGTCTGTAAGATTTTTAATATTCTTCATATTGATATGAATCATACACGTAACTTTGCATGGCCTCAAAATTTTACAAATGTCATGATCATTCTGCAATTCAAGTCTTTGACTCGAAATGACCTACTATTGCTATGTTCATAGCTCCAAACACAATGATATTAATATGGTTGTGAAATACAAACCCCAGACAACTGCACCAATGATGTAAGTTACATAGGAAAGGTGGATGTGTGTACGCATGTATATTTATTTAATTATTTATTTTCATTTAAAAGTTGTTAAAACAAGTGCTAATAGGGTTTGAACTAGAGTCGCCTCTTACGCATGATTTTAGGAGGGGAGAAAATAATGAAAAGTGGGAGTCCTTGAACTGGTTTATTTAAGTCCAGAGAAAGCACAAAATAAACAACATAAGGTAGAGTGGTTTGGAAGTTCTTGCAAACAACCATTATAAAAGCATACTAAGGCTGTGTTTAGGGAAACTTTTTACCTGCGGTGCGATTGAATTGCACAGCAATTGGCATTTAAGAAACTGCGCTTTGAAGAAGTTGCGATGGAAAAGCTTCATTTTTCAACCTAACCTGGAAGAGTGCAATGGCTGCCAGAAAGCTATAGTCTGACTTTTTTTTAAATAAAAAAAATTACAATACTCACCGTAGCTTCTTCTATAACAGCTCCATCATTGCATTTTCATATCGCTACAACTGTCACAAATAGATCCTAATTCTCTTGTTATAGTTATGGTTAATATGGGGTGAGAATGAAGGCAAAAAGAAAAAAACTAAGCTGAGTCAAGTAAATTAATATATGATACTTAATCCTAAGGTCACACTCACATTTAACCAAAAGCAACAATCAAGTTTCAGCAAGTTCTTTAAAGCTAACAAGTCGTGTCAACAAAAGATCAATCTATAAGGATGTTTGTCTACCTGCCAAAGTTAAGAATATACTCATAGATCTGCAAACGAAGTCCTCAACAAGACATCCAAATAATTTCTTAGAGATCTAAAGATTAAACCAATTTACAACAAATATGATCTATGAGACATATGTAAACTACCCCACTTTGGCAAATCCCAAATATCATTAAAAATATTTTTATAAATTTATTCTCCATTTCGATCATTTTAATATATAGAAGCTTATATTAAATATGATTCAATTGGTGAATATAAATTTATCTAACTATTAAATATATTTACCTAAGTTTTCAATTTAAATGTTACAGTTCATGAATTAATATACTGTAGCAATATCTATTCTCCACTTGAAAATCGCATGCAGCAATGGTCGGATCAGAGGGATGGTGGATATGTAAAGAAAATTATATTTAAATTATTTAAGATTAATAAATTACTTATAAATCTATCTAATTAGATCACTTATAACTCATTCCCTACTATTCCATGCATTTTCATCCAATGAGATGCATGAGAGACGGATACTGGAGCCAATTCTTGGAGGAATTAAGAGAGAAAAGTATATAATTGTGGCCTCTCTCTCTCTCTCTCTCTCTCTCTCTCTCTCTCTCTCTATATATATATATATGTGTGTGTGTCTTCTTATTTAAAGTTTTGTTGCATCAAACGAATTGTTATGCTTAGGCCGTGTAAAAAAAGATCCATTCAGGGAGACAAGCGTGAAAAAATTCATATCAATGACCCAATAATCAAGATGAGATTCAATCTCTAGTATAAGTTTTTCATTTATATATACTATGTAGTATGCTAAAAGTTCTTCATATTAACAATTTCTAATATTTTTAATTGAAAATAGCTCAATTTTGTGATATCTCATTTTAATCAAAGAAAATTTTGTAACTTCAGTTAAATTATTTAATCAGTATGTTTCTTTGCACGAGTTATAATTTTGTCAAAATAAAGATTTGGAAGCATATAATTCTTTACGGTGTATACAAAGAAAAATCACATGCATATTAAAGCTGCAAAACCTTAAAGCTTAAGAAAATGATGCCAAAAGTAAAAGATATGAAATGTCATATGAGAGATAACAAATATCCTATCTTCTGAATTCTAAAAAGTTGGTACGAGATGGTCGAACCTTAAATTCAGAAATGATTCTAGAAAGCTACTGCGATCTAGCCCAGTCTTGAATCAAGGGTCAACTCTTGAATTTAAAAAAATTTGATATAATATAATCCAGCCTTGATTAGAGACTGAAAAAAAAAAATTTGAAAATTGAATGATATTAATATACTAAAAAGTCTAAAGAGCTTATGTGAGTTAGAAAAATTAGAGAAAAAATGATTGTAAATCAAAAAAGTAGCATATACAAAAGCTTAATGCAATGCTATAAAAGATTACAAGTTTAATAGATACTTTTCTAATTCACAAATTAACTTCAGTTAAAGTTGATACTTATGTTCATTTATTTTCAATGTAGCAAATACATTTTCTTTTAAATGTTATTTATACACCAAGCCAAGTATATTTATTAACATCAATGTTTATTGTTAATTACAATGCAGTATATTTACTCCACCTAAACAACCTGAAAAACTTCCAAATTCCCCCCTAAACAACACATACAGACATAAAACCAAAACATGACTTCTATAACCGCAAAACCAATTCAAGCAAGTTTCTAAGTTTAATAATCACAAATCTTCAATCCACCATGAATATAAAAAAATTACTTATACAGGGAAACTAGAGAATACAACTAATTTCATAATAGGAAACTTCATAAATGTGTCATATTAGAAAGAAAACATAAATTCTACTAAATAAATAAAACAAATTTTATTTTTCAATTCACTTGTCCAAAAGCATGCATCACACGCTTCTGGCAACTCTAGAATTTGAGATTTGTATTATTTGTATATTTTAGTCAATAATATATTTTCTTTCTTAGAGCAACATTATGATTAGACAAAATAATGTATTTTTATTTTTATTTTTGCATCTTTAATGCAAGAATAACCTCAAGTATAAATCATGTCTGCTTTTGATTTCAAGCCAAAAGATATATCTTTATTCACTTCTTCAAGAATTAGAGATTTGATAAACACAAAGTAATTGACAAAAGAAAATTCCACAAAAGATAAATCATCTAGGTTCCTACTTCGATTCCTGTAAATCATGACAATATTGAATAAATTATTTTTAATAAGATTTTAATAATTCAATTTCTTCGTGGAAATGTTTGATGTGTTAATTTTTAAATTTGATAGTTAAAAATTAAAGAGCTTGTTTCCATGAGTCTATAGCAATTTTAAAAATAAGATTGAGAATTGAAGAGTTTTGCTTAATGTGGTGTGGCATGCATCCCAACATCGATCTACTAGTTTTAGATTTTAAGATGAAAAGTTGAAAGAAGAAAAAATAAATTGAAGTATTGTCTTAGAATTAGATGAATGTACTTAAGAAACACTAATAAAGATATTTTTAAGAATAAGCTATAAGATCTTATAATTTGATATATTCATGAGAATGTTAATGTTATATAGAAAAAGAATAACAAGTGAGATTAAGCAAATTGCAAAAAATATGCTTGGAGAATCAAAAGAAAAAGCTTCTTTTTGTATTAGTGGTAGAGTCAAAATATGCAAGAGAAGATAAAAAATAAAAAGCATTGTTATAAAATTTAATCTAAATGTAGAAACTCAGAGAATTGGGAAAGATATAAAATGGCCTATAGAGATTCTAAAAAAAGTAAAATGTGATGCAAAAAATTTAATTTTTAGTGATTTATACAATAGATTGGATACCAAAAGGGTGAAAGATGCATGTATAAGTTAGCCAATTAAAGAGATTTGCGAAGATTTAATTCAAGTGAGATGCATTAAGAATGAAAATCATAAAATACTTTTTTTAGAAGAAGATATTGGACATAGGTAGATGGGATATTTTGATAAACCTTTGAATGAAGGTTGTGAGAACACAATTGACTTCAACAACCTTAATACCTAAAAAAAATTTAAAAAAATTATTTTTATCATTGTATTAGTAAAATTAAAATTGAAGAGGCTTTAAAAAAAATGAAGTATAGAAAAGCAATAAGACTTGATGATATTCTAATAGAAGTGCGGAAATGCTTAAGAGATCAAGGAATTTTTTGGCTTATTAATTTTTTAATATTATTTTAAAGATTAAAAAGATATCAAATGAGTGGAGAAAGAATTTGTTGGTTTCAATTTTTAAGAATAAAGGTGATGAACAAGAGTGTGCAAATTATAGAGGAATTAACTTAATGTGTCATACATTAAAATTATGGAAGGGAGTTATTGAGCATAAGTTATGATGTGATACAAAATTTCTCAAAACCAATTTGGTTTCATGCCAGCCGGGTAGTTCTATGGATGTTATACATTTGTTGAGAGATTTGATGGAGAAATATAGAAAGTAAGGAGGATCCATATATGATATTTGTTGATTTAGAGAAAACATATGATAAAGTTCTAAGAGAAATGCATTTGAGAGTTTTAGAAAAAAGGAGCTAATATTGACTATATTCAAGTCATTAAGAATATGTATATTAGAGTTGTTACTTGTGTTCAAACACAAGGAGGATTGACCAAATATTTTCCTATTTCAATTAGATTACATCAAGAATATTGCCTTTGTCGGGTCCCAAGTCCTGGATGAGAAAAGTGAAGGGTTGCATTAGGTAGTGAAGTAAAACTTGTTGAAAAAATCATAACATGAATCATTTAATACATTGTGATAATGCTAAAGCGTTCCAAAGGCACATTGTATCGAATATAGTGATTAGTGTAAGTTTCTTGCATCTGCACACAGATGTAATGTTAAATAAGTAGGGGTTCCCACATTATGGATAGATGCAAGCAAAAAAAGTTAGACTATGAAATAGAATTAAGTTAGGAACTTGGAATATTGATACTCTTATAGGTAAATTAATAGAATTAATAGATATTATGGCTTATAGGAAGATAAATAACTTATTTATTTAAAAAACTAAATGAATTGAGGAGAAAGTTAAGGATATTAATAGTTTAGGTTTTACACTTTGGTACTCAGGTAAGAGTCGAACTAACAAAGATATAGATGTGATTATAAATAAAAATTTGAAGGATAATGTTGCAGATATTAATAGGATTGAAGATAGAATTATAACTTTAAAAATTATTATTGATATTAAGATTATTAATAGTATAAGTGTTTATGCTCCTCAAGCAGGTTTATATGTAAGCTCAAAAAATTTTGGAATGACTCGGAGGGGTTAATACAAAGAATAATTTTGAAGAAAGAGTATTTATTGAAGGAGATTTAAATTAATATGTTGGTAGAGTGGCAGAAGATTTTAAAAGTCATGATTATGGATTTGGAGTAACTAATGAAGAAGATAAGACTAATATTAAATTTTATTTTAGCTTATGATTTTATAATTGTTAATATTTAATTTAAGAAAAGAGATCAACATATTATTAATTATAAGAATTGACCTAGTAAAACACAAATTGATTATTTTCTGACAAGAAAAATAAAACGTTTAGATTGTGAATATTGAATCATTTTAGTGAGTTTAAGTACAAACATCTTAATTTTAGATTTTAAGATAAAGAGTTAAAAGATGAGCACTAAACAAAATATTTTTAAGAATAAGCAACAAGGTCTTAGAATTTGGAATGTTTATGAGAATGCTGATGATATGTGAGAAAAATATGAAGTAAAGATTAAACTGTTGCAAAAAATATGCTTGGAGAATAACAAAAATCTCTTTTAAAAAAATAATTAGTAATGGAGTTAAAATGTACATGAAAAGATAAAAAATAAGAAGCTTTGTTATAAAATTTGATTTAAATGAAAAAACTCGGAGAAGTGAGAAAGATATAAAGTGACCCGTAGAGATCCTAAGAGAGCAATACGTGATGTAAAAAAATAAGCTTTAAGAGTTAGATATCAAAGAGAGTGAAAAATGTATAAATTAGTCAAGCAAAGAGAGAGAAGTAAAGATTTAGTTCAAGTGAGATACATTAAAGATGAAAATCGTAAAGTATTTTTCTAAAAAGGATATTGAACAAAAGTTGATAAGATATTTTGATAAACTTTTCAATGAAGATTGTGTGAATTCGATTCAGCAATCTTAGTACTCCAAACAAAAATATATAATTTTATTTTTATCATCGTATTAGTAAAATTGAAGTTGAAGGGCTTTAAAAAAAACGAAGTGTGGAAAAGAGTAGAACCTAATTATATTCCAATAAAAGTGTGAAAATGCTTACGAGATTAAGAAATTTCTTGGCTTATTAATATTTTAGTATTATTTTAATAACTAAAAAAATAAGGAGAATCTAGATATGATATTTGTTAATTTAGAGAAAACATATGATAAAGTCCCAAAATAAGTGCTTTGGAGAGTTCTAGGTACGAAAGGAGTTAATACTGGCTATATTCAAGTCATTAATGTATGCTAGACTTGTTACTTGTGTTCAAACAGAAGGAGGATTAAACAATTATAATTCTATTTCAGTTGGATTACATCAAGGATTGATTTTAAGCCCATATCTTTTTGTTTTAGTTATGGATGTTCTTACTAGGCTTTTACAGGAGGATGTATCTTGGTGTATGCTTTTTGTTGATGATATTCTTCTTGTGGATAAGACCAGAAAAACTTAAATTATGGAGGTCAATCTTAGAGTCTAAAGATTTTTGTTTAGGTGGATCTAAAATTGAATATATGGAGTGTAATTTTAGTTATAGAAGACCTAATGGTGGGGTTGTGATATTGGGTGATATCTCGAGTCTATTGTTCAAAATAATGGTGAAATAGATGGGGGTGTATTAGTAGAATTCAAGTTGGATGGTTGAAGTAGAGGAATGCATCTGACCTATTGTGTGATAGAAAAGTTCGTTTAATCTTAAAAAAAATATTTATAAGATGTTGGCAAGACCTGCAATGATTTATGATGCAGAATGTAGGCCAATAAAAGATAAGCATAAAATTAAGTTAGGTGTTGCAGAGATGAGGATTGTCAGGTGGATGAGTGGCTTTAATCTTAGAGATAAAATGTGAAATGAATATATACGTGATAAGGTTGGATTAGCTCCAGTGAGAGATAAGATTTGAGAGAGTTTCTTAGATGGTTTGGCCACATAAAGTGTCAATTGTCCGATAACCAATTAGGAGAGTAGATGTATTAGATGTGTCTTATGTAAAGAAAGGTTGAGGTAGACCTAAAAAGATATGGTTAGGATGTATAAAAAATGACCTTAGTTTATTGGAATTAAATGAGAATTTGACACTTAATAGAACACAATGGAGAAAAAGGATTCATGTAGCTGACTTCATATAGTGGGATAAAGGCTTGTTGTTGTTGTTTTCTAATAGATTTTCACCCCAAAATGCATTTTCAAGAAGATGATAGCTTCATTCATTTGCTTTTCAGAATGAGAACTATTCTAGGTAAAGTTTCATTGATTTCCATCATCAATTAGTGTTTGTCAAGAATGTATTAGATATGATACTATATTAGACATATTATAGAAGCCCAATGTATCCATTAATTAGCAAATCAATACTATTGAATATACTCCAAATATCATGTGCATAACATGTACTAAATTCAAAAACATTTGGAAGAATCAATCTCATGGAAATTACAAACTTTTAAGTAATTACTCACGACATTTGCATCGAATGGTTGAGAAAATAATCATAAATACCAATAATTCTAATGACGTTGCAGACTAATGACATTTGCATGCTTCAGCCTTGAAATTAGAATTTAGGGAGAATTGTAATTCCTCTCCTAAATGGAAAGAAGGCTGTCTCATACATACAAATAGATATAGAAAATCCACTATCATGTACATGCTTTACTAGCAAATATACAATCAGTAAATTTTCAATCTTTCATTAATATAAGTGGCATAATATACTTTGTTCTTTCATGTAGAATGAATAAAATATACAGAAATAGGATTCAAACCTATGAAGTCAAGTCAATGCCAACTACTTATCCCCGTGGATATATATATAGATAGAGATCCACAAAAAAAACTAAAGAAGGCAGACACTAGTGTTTTATTTGTTTTAATTCTTCTTATACTACAAGCAAAGAAACTATGTTCCATTTTACTAAATATGGGAGCATAGACCAACAAGCAGGACCAAGCAAAGAGATCTAAAATACGTTATTTGTCTTGTCCCTGGTCTATCAATGCCCAAATTTTTTGGGGATTTTCATTGCCCTATATCTGTCTAAAGTTTTCAAAACTTGCTTTCCATGGTATCTAAGATTTTCAAATCTTTTCAAAACTTGCATATCATATGCTGCCCCAATGTATAATGTAAGTATTCTATCCTCATTTTATTCATTCTAATTGCTCCTGTGGGCATCTCTAATTCTAACTGCCAGATTAAGATTTAGAAAACTTGTATTTGTTCTGCAATTAACTCACTGTAACACATTAGAGCCATCACAATCATGCCGAACCAGTATAAAAGCTCAGTCAATTTCTTCCCGAAATCCAAAAAGCCACATTGATAAAGCAGAACAAACATAATAGATTCCCTTCAATTTCTTCCTTGAATCTTAAACGCATGCCAGGATCACTGATCAGTGTAACCGTACAAATAAACGAAGAAAAAAAAAATGCAACTTTGCCATCCAAATATACCGGGAAACCCCCAATTTTTTTATTTTTTTGTTCTTATTTCATCATTTCCACAAATATGTTTCCTCCTTTCAGATCAACCCATAAAAGAGTTAGCTGACATAAAGAATAACTCCGTAGAAATAATTTCCCACCAAAAAAATAAAATTTCCTACCCGGGAGAGATCAATGATGACGTAGAGATATCGGATGAGACCCTTCTGAATTCTGGAGGCTCCATGGGTTGATCTCTGAAGAAGCCTGCGGCGGTATTGGGCGTGGGCAATGGTCTTCGTGTCGATGGGACGGAGAAGCCCTGACTCGTCCTCCTGTAGATCCTCCCACGACCTCTCGTCAGCATATGCCCTCTCCCATGCCTCGAGGCCTCGCCCTCCATTTTCCTCTTCTTCCTCGTCCTCTTCCTCATTTTCAATTCGCTCCCCTCTTTTGCGGCCGCCGCCACCGTCATAGGTCATCGGCAACGCGAAGCTGCCGCACGATGTGGTGGGTTGGAAGTGAACTGCTTCACGCTCCAAGGCGCGGCCTTGGATGTCTACGATTTCCACAGCAGTTCGTTTGGATCTTTTCGGAGCCTGGCCCTGGGGAACGCTTGATTGATCGTAGTTCAGTACAAGCCGAGTTTTGTTTCGAGCGTGTGAAATTTTTGAACACCTAAAGCTTTAAGTTTTTTTAATAATTTACATGCATATCACACAAAAAAAAATATATATATATATATATATACAATTTTTTAAATTTTAAATTTTAAATTTTAAATTTAGTATTAGATATATAAGTACATAAGAAGTGTGTAGTATGTATATTAATCCTGTATTTTTTATTCAAATATATATTATTTTTATTTTGATTAAATTCTACTAAATTAAATATTAATTTTGATATGTTATTAGAACTGTGATTTTATATATCTCATAATGTATACTTTAACACAAATAATCTAATGATTTGATTTGCTAAAACATATCTAAAAGTCATTTTTTGTCAAAAATTTCCTTATACTAAAATATGTGGGATATCATAATATTTTTTTAACACTCTAACAAGAATACAACTTGCACTTCTGAAATTGTGATTTCTTAGATGTCACTCTTTTCACCATATCACCTCTATTTCCAAACTTTTAAGCAAATATTATCATGTGTGTTGATTATCTATGGGCTAGGCAGAACCTACTTAGGTACCAAAAAAGAAAAATTTAGGTTGGTGGGGTAGTAGAGAAAAGATAGAGTATGAGAAGTTCCACTATATTCAAAATATGAATACAAATACCCTCATTTCCATCAAGAAGGCGCTACAATATAGTAGAAATAAATGATCTAATAATAAGGAAAGGAGCCAAAAAAAAAAAATACAAAAATCTCCAAATATCCAAAAAGATTAAAAGATTCCCACTTCCAAAAAAGAGCTCTTGAAAAAAGTTTAAGGCCCCCTTTAATAAGTTTGAAGAAGGGGCTTTACAAAAGAGAGGCAAGTTCATCGTGGTCTAGTAGCGAGTTCCCTTGACTGAGAATATTATATTATGGTAGGGTGACTTGTCTGTTGTGCGCTCTAGTTGTATGGTCACCCATATATGAGCGAGCTATTGGACTTGAGGTAAGCTGTTAAGCATCGGTCGATTAGCGAAAAGTGTTATTCTTTGTGTGCTCGCCATGCGTGAGGCAAGTCTTTGTTTCTAAGGTGGGTCATTATGCTCGCTGCCTTGCTCATGATTGTATATGGATATACTTTTAGCTCACAAATTCTTTTGTTCCTTTGTAAGGCCTTTGTAGAGGTAACTTGCAAAAAAGGACAGAAAAATTTTAAAAAAAATATTAATTATAAATGTTTAATGAATTTCAAAAAGAAATTTGCCTTCTTATCATTAATATTACATCACTTTGACTTGATTATTTTTGTTGTCATTTCACTACTCCTTGAGAAAAAAAAGGGCTTTAGCCTGCGCTTGAGATTTCCTCACCCTGCTTTCACAGAGAAAATATTACGTCGAGTCCCATACGTAGCTTCGTGGGGACTCAATCCATGGGCGGGCGTGTCAGTTTTTTTTCCCGTTTTAGCGATTAAGCGATGAAGCGGACGGTGTAAAGACATTTCCCTGGCCCGACCGGCCGTAAATACGTCGATTAACATATCATTGTAAAGACATTTCCCAGGAAGTAGAGTCGTTGGAATCTGTGGGAGGAATTTAAAAGAAATATATGATTTAGGGTTTAGGGTTAGTTTTTTTGGGCAAAAGCAGCTCGAGAAGAGAAATAGAAAATCTCATTTTCTTTTACAAAGAACCATGAAGATGGATAACGTTGAGGAAATAACAACCATGTTAGATGAGGATGTATTAAATAGAAATTCATCGGTAATGTTTCTCGTACATTTTTTTCTACGGTTTGTTAGTGATATTCTTGTTATGTCGAAGAATATATTCATTACATCAATTAAACAATTTGGATGCTCAATTTTTATTTTTGAGTGTTATTTAGCATCTGTACTCTTTACCTCTTTGGAGGGTACAGATCATTTTTTACCCTTTTTTGTAGTTTATTTTGCCAATTTCTTATGATTATGTTTAGGGCATTATAATGGAAGCATTTGGAGGCAGTTTGGGTGGTTTCTGGGTGGTATTTTGCATCTGTACTCTGTGTACCTCTTTGGAGAGTCAGTCATTTTGACCTTTTTTGCGGTTTATTTTGCCAATTTCTTATGATTATGTTGGGGCATCAATGGAAGTATTTGGAGGCGGTTTGGGTGGTTACGGGTGGTATTTTGCATCACTACTCACGTACCTCTTTGGAGGATCATTTTGACCTTTTTTCAGTTTATTTTGCCAACTTCTTATGATTATGTTTAGGGCATTCAAAGGAAGCATTTGATGGTTTGGGTGATTTTGGTGATATTTTGCATCGTACTGTGTACCTCTTTGGAGGGATCATTTTGACCTTTTTTCAGTTTATTTTGCCAACTTCTTATGATTATGTTTAGGGCATTCCAATGGAAGCATTTGATGGCGTTTGGATGGATTTAGGTGGTATTTTGTATCGTCTCTGTACCTCTTTGGAGGATATCATTTTGAACCTTTTTTCAGTTTATTTTGCCAATTTCTTATGATTATGTTTAGGGCATTATAATGGAAGCATTTGGAGGCAGTTTGGGTGATTTCTGGGTGGTATTTTGTATATGTACTCTATGTACCTCTTTGGAGTACGATCATTTTGTTTAGTTTATTTTAATTTCTTATGATTATGTTTAGGGCATTAATGGAAGCATTTGGAGGTAGTTTGGATTTGGGTGGTATTTTATATCGTACTCGTACCTCTTTGGAGGTGAGATATTTTGACCTTTTTCTAATTATTTTGCCAACTTCTTATGATTGTATTTAGGGCATTAAAAGGAAATTTGATGGCGGTTTGGATCTGGGTGGTATTTTGCATCGTACTGTGTACCTCTTTGGAGAATGAGATCATTTTGACCTTTTTTATTTTGCCAATTTCTTATGATTATGTTTAGGGCATTATAATGGAAGCATTTTGAGGTTTGGTGATTTGGGTGGTATTTTGTATCATCGTACCTCTTTGGAGAGTGATCATTTTTTTTGAGTTTATTTTGCCAACTTCTTATGATTATGTTTAGGGCATTCCAATGGAAGCATTTGGAGAGGCGGTTTGGATGGTTTGGGTGGTATTTTACATGTACTCTGTGTACCTCTTTGGAGAAATTCTGAGATCATTTTGACCTTTTTGTTTATTTTTGCCCTTATGATTATATTTAGGGCATTCAATGGAAGCATTTGGGCGTTTGGATGGTTTGGGTGGTATTTTACATCGTACTCTGTGTACCTCTTTGAGTGAGATCATTTTTTGACTTTTTCTAATTTATTTTGCATGTTTATTATTATGTTTAGGGCATTCAATGGAAGCATTTGGAAGCGTTTGGATGGTTTGGTGGTATTTTGCATCTGTACTCTGTGTACCTCTTTGGAGAATTAGATTATTTGATTTTGCGTTTATATGATTATGTTTAGGGCATTCAATGGAAGCATTTGGAGGTTGGATGGTTTGGGGGGTATTTTATGTACTGTACCTCTTTGTCTGAGATCATTTACTTTATCAATTTTTGCCAATTTCTTTCTTACGATTATATTTAGTGCATTATCCAAGAATTGATGCGCTTTGGTATTTATAAGTGGTATTTTGTATTCAGGTTGTACCTCTTTGAGGGTACGATCATTTTTTTTTTTGCGCTTATTTTGCCAACTTTATGCTTATGTTTAATTCCAATGGAAGCATTTGATGGCGCTTGATGGTTTCGAGGGGTATTTTGTATAGACTGTGGTACTCTTTAGAGGGTACAAATAATATTTGACCTTTATTTCTAGTTTATTTTGGCTGCTTCTTATGATTATGTTTAGGGCATTCCAAAGGAAGCATTTGATGGCGCTTTGGGTGGTTTCGGTGGTTTTGTATCTCAGATGGTACCTCTTTGAGGGTACGTGATCATTTATATTTTTTTCTAGTTTTTTTTTGTCTACTTCTTATGCTTTATGTTTAGCATTCCAATGGAAGCATTTCGAGGCGCTTGGATGGTTACCGGTGGTTTTTTGCATATGTACTTTTTGGAGTGCAGATCATTTTGACCCTTTTGTGTAATTTATTTTGCCAATTTCTTATGATTATGTTTAGGGCATTCCAATGGAAGCATTTAGAGGCAATTTGGATGGTTTCTGGGAGGGTATTTTGCATCTGTACTCTGTGTACCTCTTTGGAGGATACATATAATTTTTGACCTTTATTTCCAGTTTATTTTGCCTGCTTCTTATGATTATGTTTAGGGCATTCCAAAGGAAGCATTTGATGACAGTTTGGGTGGTATTTTGCATATGTACTCTGTGTACCTCTTTGGAGAATTACGATCATTTTAATCTTTTTTCAGTTTATTTTGCCTACTTCTTATGATTATGTTTAGGCATTCCAAGGAAGCATTTGATGGCGGTTTGGGTGGTATTTTATGTACTCATGTACCTCTTTGGAGGTACAATCATTTTACCCTTTTTTACAGTTTATTTTGCCAATTTCTTATGATTATGTTTATGACATTATAATGGAAGCATTTGGAGGCAGTTTGGGTGGTTTTTGGGTGGTATTTTACATTGTGTACTCCTCTTTGGAGGAATTACATCATTTTAATCTTTTTTTGCAGTTTATTTTGCCAACTTCTTATGCTTATGTTTAGGGCATTCCAATGGAAGCATTTGGAGGTAGTTTGGATAGTTTCTGGGAGGTATTTTTGCATCGTACTCTGTACCTCTTTGGAGGTATAGATAATTTTTTTTATCTTTATTTTAGTTTATTTTGCACCCTTTATGATTATGTTTAGGGCATTCCAAAGGAAGCATTTGATGGCGATTTGGGTGGTTTAAGGTTGTATTTTGCATCTATACTCTGTACCTCTTTGGAGTGATCATTTTACCCTTTTGCGCTTTATTTTGCCTATTTCTTTATGATTATGTTTAGGGCATTATAATGGAAGCATTTGGAGGCATTTGAGTGGTTTTAGGGGTATTTTTCATCTGTACTTTGCTCTTTGGAGAATTCTGATCATTTATGGCCTTTTTTCTAGTTTTTTTGCCTACTTCTTATGCTTATGTTTAGGGCATTCCAAAGGAAGCATTTGATGGCAGTTTGAGTGGTTTGTGGTAAGCATTTTCACTGTACCTCTTTGGAGGATACAAATCATTTTTGACCTTTAATCTGTGGGGACAAATTTAAAAGCCCTCTTAATCTATTGTATTTACAATATTCGAAAAATAATTATTATATAATTAAATGTTAAAATTTATCTTTTGACAAGTTTCATTACGGTTATAGCATTAAAATTTTCATATTGCAATCTGAAAAAAATAATATTTTTAATAATAAATTAAGTTATTTTGTTTTTTGTTTCATCTAAATAAATAGACAATGTCAGTGATAAGGTTCATGTTAATATTCAACTTCATTTCACCATGAGCATACTAGAATACATGAGCTAATTTTTATCTTGCTTTATTTTCATAATAAAAAATAGCTAACAACAATCATAATCGTATTTTTTACATATCGCTTAAAATTAAAAGCTGTTAGAATATCATGAATTTACAATCAAAATTTACTTACACCAACCACAATAATTTTACAATAAAACTTTTTTTAAAAAAATAATCCCTAATGGCCAGTAATCACTAATTTAACTTTATGCATTAATTTTATGCATTCTGCTGGGTAACATTTATTTTATGCATTCGGCTGCATTAATTTTATGCATTCTGCTCATAACAAATGACCATATCATAAAAAATTATTTTAAATGCAGATTTCTTTAAAGAGTATAGCCCCCAAATATCAACCCAGAGTAAAATATCAGTGAAATCAAACTATATGAAATGAGAGAAAAGCAGTTACAAAAAGCAGAGTAAAATATCATCCCAGGTCCATGCACTTCAACAAACACAGCTAAGTCTTCGAAGCCACCAAACCGATGCATTATACAAAATCCTATATCAAACTAAATATTATTCTCACTTTGGATTTTA
The DNA here is from genome assembly GCA_021442155.1 of Cymbidium sinense. Classification (NCBI taxonomy): domain Eukaryota; kingdom Viridiplantae; phylum Streptophyta; class Magnoliopsida; order Asparagales; family Orchidaceae; genus Cymbidium; species Cymbidium sinense. Next base: position 25,319,728 of record CM038221.1, on the reverse strand, counting down.
AGTCCCAAACAAAATATAGCGTGGCGAACTTTTAAATATATTCATTTTCTTTTGGAATCAATTTGGTCTACCCAATCCAGGAGGTTTGATTCTTTGCCTCCATGTATTTCTGAACAAACATTCCGCAGTCGACACTATTTTCTTGGATTGGTATCCCACTCACTATTTCGATTGGCCATTTCCTAGGATCGCTCAAAAGCCTGGCCAGCATCTTCAATAAGTAATTTGATCTGAATAGCCAGAACAAAATCTCAATAAGTTGGACCAGGAAAAAAAAATAGTTAGGAAGAACCAAATTTGAAAACTATTCTTACAATCTCAGGAAAAATGCTCTTATGGGTTGGTTTAGGTAATGAGTCATAAAAATACCAGGCCCCTGACTTAATATGCCCAATCAGGAGTGTCCAGTGATGATTATCTATAACTGGCAGTAAGATTCGACCGACACCTTGTCTGCGTGACATCTTTGGATGAACATTTTGCTTTCCATCTTTGCATAACTCTGCAGAAAAGAGAATGATTACACATTATAGCTTTTATCTAAACAAACAAGAACTGAATCGTAATACCCAATATTCCTGTGGGGTAACAAACCCAATGCAAGCATAAAATGTACAAATAGGGGACATACAGCCCCGGACAGAGCGAGTACTTCTTGGCGATGAAGCGAACATCAATGTGTGCATCGAGAGATATTGATCGTCGCAACTCATCGATCACGCTCGTGCAATAATGATATTTCCCGACGAATCTTGTATCACCCCGCAAGTGATAAATATTTTAAAGTGATCTCAATTAAGCGAATAGGTTATTTTATGTATGAAGGAGCGATTGAGGCTTGACTTACTTGTCCGGAGGGAATGGCGTGTCAATAAGATCGAGCATCGGCTTAGGCAAAATAGCTCTGGATGAGAACTCAATAACATGAAGTGCCTCTGATGCCTGCAACGAAATTACTGATGACGAAAGTTAGTGATGAAGAGCTACATTCACTATGAATAAATGATCGATCTACTGAGATGATTCATACCTCCGACTGATGCTCCTCCACCACAACGATAGCAGTTTGTGGGTCATCGACCTTTATTGGCTCATCTTTGTGAACCTATAAAAAAATTTAGTGAAATATATTTCTATTATCTCAAATTTAAAAGAAAGTAACTTAATACCTCTTTGGCTTTATTTTGGAGGACCACACCACTTATCCTTGATCGAGACTTCACGTAAGTGTGTGTGAAGGGGGAAAACACTTTCCTCTTTCTTATCTGTGAGCTTTAACACCATGCTCAATCTTTCGATCTGAGGGTTTGAGCATCGTCATGTGTAGTAGTGGCCTCCACAAGAACTTCTCTTCTGTCAATTCCATGGGCTTCCCCTTTTGTATCCAACTCCGATGGAAGCTCTGGTAGCCTCCACAAGAGCTTCCTCTGGTACCCTCCTCGGGGGCTTTGCGTGGTAGCCTCCCATGGGTACCCTCCGGGAAGCTCTGGTAGCCTCTGAAGAGTTTCCCCATGGTGACCCCCAGGAACCTCCCCACATTTGGGTGGTAGGACCCTACCACCAAGAATATCCTCGATAGCGGCGCAAATCAAGCCCATCCATCCTCTCCATTTATTGTTGCATGAAAAGATGATCTGTCTCTTTCAAGTCCTTGAAACCAGTATCCTCTCCACATGAAATCTGTGTGGGGTAGTAGCGAGGCGGGGCTAGAAACACTGGGCCGGGAGAATATCGAGGAGAGACATAAGGAGTCGAGTGGGCTGCACTAATTGGACTTAAAATGGGACTGCTCGGGCTCCACATGTGTAGTTATTGGGCATGAGACAGAAGGAGCAGTTCTCCTCTTCTAATATGTCCTTGAAAGGCATACACTGTGGTAAATAAAAAATGTGAAGACATACAACATAAATAAAAATATTCTTATATGAACTAAGTGATATTATTATATGTCACTGTCCTCCCAAACCGGTGAAAGCAATTTTTTGGAAACTCTATTTTTGCGGCATCGTGGCTTTCGATGATGGCTTATGATGCTTATGTGCTCGTAGCCCATATCTACAATGAATATTTTAAGCGATTAACACATTAAATTACATCTAGAGATATAAAACATACCATCGGAAGAGTGACAAAGCCACTCATGTACGCCTCAGGTGCAATCTTTGATGCAATAACATCAAATTGGGAAACTAAAAGTCCCAAATAGCCTCGCGGTTGTATTCAACAAATCTATCTATGTCATCGGCGTAAGCAATCAATTCGATGCCACCCTGTAATTGTCATATACAAAAATAGATTTGTTGTAAAATGTATACAACGCACAAAGCGTCTTCAACGAGCCATCTAAATTCTCAAGTTGATTCTTGTAGTCAGATGGACGGCGGCAGTGAGGATTTATAAGACATTCTCCCTCTATTTGGCATCCCTATCATCAATGCAACTTCATCAGGGGTGAAAGGAATGTACTGCCCACCCAGCAAGAAAGCTTACTTTTCTATGTCCCAACAAGACATGATCGATGTAATGGCAACTGAGTCTTGCTTAATTCCGTGGAGCCTGATGAATTGATGGAGATGAAGCTTCTTTAAAATATCAGTGGCTTCATCAGTGAAGCGTCTTTGTAATTATCGTTCTCTGTGGTAGGCACGCATCGAAGTTATCCTTTTCCCATACATGATAAACTTCAAAAAGAAAAGTCAATAAGTCAAAAATGATCTATACCCTCCAAAGAGGTACATAGAGTACAGATGCAAAATACCACCCAGAAACCACCCAAACTGCCATCAAATGCTTCTTTTGGAATGCCCTAAACATAATCATAAGAAGCAGGCAAAATAAATTGAAAATAAAGATCAAAAATTATATGTACCCTCCAAAGAGGTACATAGAGTGATCTAAAATACCACCACCCAAGCATCAAATGCTTCCTTTGGAATGTCTAAACATAATCATAAGAAGCGGACAAAATAAAAGCGAAAATAAAGGTCAAAAATTCGTACCCTCAAAGAGGTACATAGAGTCTGAATCAAAATACCCCAAATCAGCGCCTCCAAATGCTTCCATTGGAATGCTAAACATAAAGCATAAAAGCAAAAAAAATTGGAAAAAAAAGGTCACAAATGATCTGTACCCTCCAAAGAGGTACACAGAGTACATATGCAAAATACCACCCAGAAATCACCAAAACTGCCATCAAATACTTCCTTTGGAATGCCCTAAACATAATCATAAGAAATTGGCAAAATAAAGCGCAAAAAGGTCAAAATGATCACGTACCCTCTAAAGAGGTACCGATACAGAAAATACCACCTAGAAACCACCTAAGCCTTAAATGCTTCCATTATAATGCCCTAAACATAATCATAAGAAATTGGCAAAATAAACTGCAAAAAAGGGTCAAAAATAATCTGTACCATCCAAAGAGATACATAGAGTACAGATGCAAAATATCATCCAGAAATCACCCAAACTGCCATCAAATGCTTCCTTTGGAATGCCCTAAACATAATCATAAGAAGCAGGCAAAATAAACTAGAAATAAAGGTAAAAAATTATCTGTACCCTCCAAAGAGGTACACGGAGTACATATATAAAATATCCCCCAGAAACCATCCAAACTGCCTCCAAATACTTCCATTGGAATGCCCTAAACATAAGCATAAGAAGTAGGAAAAAAAATTGGAAAAAAAAGGCCAAAATGATCGTACCCTCAAGAGGTACATAGAGTACAGTCTGAATACCAAAACTACCCAAATCAAAATGCTTCCATGCCATAATCATAAGAAATTGGCAAAATAAAGCGCAAAAGGTCAAAATGATCAGTACCCTCAGAGAGGTACCAGTCTGAGATGTAAAATACCACCCGAAACCACCCAAATGCCTCCAAATGCTTTGTAATGCTAACATAATCATAAAAATTGGCAAAATAAACTACACAAAAGGTCAAAATGATGTACCCTCAAAGAGGTACACAGTCTGATGCAAAAAAGCCACCAACCATCCAAACAATCTACAAATGCTTCCATTGGAATGCCTAAACAATCAAAAGTAGGTAAAAATTGGAAAAAAAAATGATCTCACCCTCAGAGGTACAGTCTGGCAAAATATCATCCGAAATCATCCAAATGCCTCCAAATGCTTCCATTGGAATGCCTAAACATAATCATAAGAAATTGACAAAATAAACGCAAAAAGGGTCAAAATGATATGTACCCTCAAAGAGGTACATAGAGTCTGATGCAAAATACCAAATCACCCAAACTTCCTCCAAATGCTTCCATTGTAATGCCCTAAACATAATCATAAGAAATTGACAAAATAAACTGCAAAAAAGGGTCAAAAATAATCTGTACCCTCCAAATTACACAGAGTACAGATGCAAAATATCCACCAGAAACCATCCAAACAGTCTCCAAATGCTTCCATTATATTGCCTAAACAATCAAGTAGGCAATAGAAAAAAGGCCATAAATGATCACGTACCTCCAAAGAGATACAGTCTGAGATGCAAAATATCTTCCAACCACCCAAAGCGCCTCAAATGCTTCCATTATAATGCCTAAAATAGTCATAAGAAATTGGCAAAATAAAGCGCAAAAGGGTCAAAATGATCTACTCTCCAAAGAGGTACAATATATATAAAATAGAAACCATCCAAATTGCCTCCAAATGCTTCCATTGGAATGCCCTAAACATATTCATAAGTAGGCAAAATAAATTGGAAATAAAGGTCATAAATGATCACCCTTCAAAGAGGTACAGTAGATAAAATAACCCCAAAATCATCCAAGCCTCCAAATGCTTCCATTGGAATGCCCTAAACACAAGCATAAGAAGTAGGCAAAAAAAATTGGGAAAAAAAGCCATAAATGATCTGTACCCTCCAAAGAGGTACATAGAGTACAGATGCAAAATACCATCCAGAAACCATCCAAACTACCTCCAAATACTTCCATTGAGATGCACTAAACATAATCTCAATAAACAAGCAAAATAAATTGGAAAAAATTATCAAAAATGATCTGTACCCTCCAAAGAGGTACATAGAGTACAGATGCAAAGTACCACCCAGAAACCATCCAAACTGCCTCCAAATGCTTCCATTGGAATGCTCTAAACATAATCATAAGAAGTAGGCAAAAATAACTGGAAAAAAAGCTATAAATGATCTACCTCCAAAGAGGTACATGAGTGATGCAAAATACCACCGAAACCATCCAAGCGATCATTTTTCTTACTTTTGAATATAATGAACGTAATCTCGAAAGCAGCTAAAGCGGAAAAAAAAAACCATAAATATGATGTACCCTCGAGAGAGTCTGAGTACATATACAAAATAACATATAAAAATCAATCTTTCATTCAGGAGAAGAGCGAGTAAACTCTAAATTCATTCAAGTTCAGGAATGCATGTGTAAATACCTCATGTTGTCACCTACAATACCTCAATTTTTGATTTGTATCCCGAGTGAAAGGACGTGCCGTCGAGAGAGCGGAGCTAAGGCGAGAAAAATCCTTATTCGAAAAGCCCTAAGCGTTACGTGAGGAATGTCGAACGGTAATGTTTCTTGTTCTTCTTCTCCGCTTTTGAGCGAGGCGGGCGGGTTAAGGAAGTATAAATGGCATGGTGAATCATACGATGCTTACAATTCGGGTCGCCAAGGAAATGTCTTTCTGACCGCGTTATCTTCTCAGTTAATCGCTAAAATGGAAAAAAAATCATGACACACGTCGTCCATGGATTGAAGTCCGCACATAAAGCTACGTGCGGACTCCGGACATAATATTTCCTCTTCTCGGAGAGTTCATATTTCTCTTATTTCGTCAAGTCAATTCTTGTTAATATAAAGGTACTCGATTTGTGATGGATTCCAAGAGGCCCCGTGGTTGTTGATCCAGCGGAGCTCTAGCGAGTCTTCAGAAGATGAAGAAGCCCAAGAAGTCAGTGGAGCTTGCCTCTCAACTCATTACATGATGACCCCTCAAACTAATGTTCTTTGACCAGGGTAATGGAGGTTCATGAGCAGTGTTCCTCCTCCTCATGGTTGAGAAAGCTTGATCATACTAAACCATCTTTTCCTTGGCTCCAGGGGAGATGCCTAGTATCTAGGAATAGGAGGAGGACGATGAGGCCCCCTTGCTAGGCGAAGAAGAGCCATGGTAAGCAAATTAGTGAGAACCACATCTATGAAAAGGCTTTAGAGGAATGTCTCACCAGGTAAAACTCGTTGTTATTTGGCGACTTTGTTACTTTTATATATTTCTTGACTTCTCATCCTACCATTCATTTAACATGACAAGTGTTCAGAAGTCGATGGAGAGTGACAACATTCACTCATCAGCTCCTAGAGTCCTCTCTCTAGATTCTCCAAGTGGTCATAAGAAAATAGCTCATTTGAAAAGGAGTCGTTAGGGCATCATCCAACTGAAGAAGAAGTTTCGTATGTTACAACAATAGCTTCCTTGTCTGAAGATTATGCCTTTAGCAGATCACCTAATAAAAATCATTTTGTCCTTGCTTGAACGGATTTGAGTCCTCTTCTGAGGGTAAATCTTTTGACTCTGGAAGGGGATGCCGCAGCTCTTGTTCTATTATCCGCCAAGATGGCCAGCTTTACCTTAATGGATATTCAAAATATTGGCGAGCTTTCCTTTATCAATTTGCTATGTTAGTGGCTAGTCTGAAAGGAGAGAGTCTCCACGCCCTGGGGGAGAAGAGGTCAAATGGGAGTCAATGTTGCTCTTTTACTCCGCCAAAGTTGTCGCCTTGTAGATGACAGTGGCCTCTCTCGAAGAAGGCACGAGCTCATCAAAGTGGGAGTCTGCTGAGTTGCGGATGAGGCTAAAGGCTAAGTTACAATAGAGGCAGGTAGTGGAGGCATAGTCTCAACATAAGTTGGTGACAGTGGAAGCCGAATTAACCTCGCTTTGATACTATGTTGAATCAAGCGAGTCTTCTCTCTTATTGTGGGTGCCAAATTCATGTTTAATTATCAGCATAATAAAAAGTACTCACCAAGGAATAGCATTCGAAATGGAATATGATTTATAAAACAATTTAAAAAATAATATAAATGAGAGGGTTAGTGAGTGTGTTCATAAATTTTTTTTTCATAATAATATAGCATATTTATTAAAACAAAATACTCGCATTTATTGCTCGGCTTTTCTGCGTCGAGTTCTTTATGGCCTTTTGGAAGGTGAGTGAGTAGTTTAATTATTTTTGTCGTGACTTGCACCGCTTATGATTTCCGTGGAATTTTCATATGATTTTTTTATTTAATGAATGATATCACCTAGGTGTTACTGAGCTCTAATTGCAACATTTATAAATTTCCCTTCACCATGATTAGTTAATTTTTTAGTACCTATCCCCCTTTGCTCTGAGCAAGTGACTTCTCATTGCTTGAGCTGCTTCAACACTTTCTTGCCCACTTGCCCACTTTTTAGTTCTTTGCAAGTGCTAGGGCTCTAAAGAAAGTTGTTGTTAGGTTTGTCCAAACTAAAGTCAAAGAACTGCATGAACTTCAGCCATTGATTGTCTCATTTGTCTTTCACGACTACTACTACAACAACCTGGACTTTTTGTGCAAGTGGTAACTAAGGACAAGTGATTTAACACTACCAAGTTGGACAAATTGTGTCTTCTTAGACCACTTTCAGTTTTGCTTTCACTTCCCTCTGGTCCGTGAGTGGGTGGATAGCCTAAACTTTTACGAGTTGGTGCATGCCCAAGTCTTGCTGAATTTGGTGGCAAGCATTACCACCTTCCTCATCCTCTTGAGAGAGAGAGAGAGAGAGAGAGAGAGGAGGAATTGCAAGAAGTATGTCCCTCTTCTACCATATCTTCGCCGTCAAGGGTCATTAGGACAACGCCGTCTAGTTTTCAACCATTCTACTAAAAAAATCTACGGCTTGTCGATTAAGGTCAAGAAGTGAGAATTAAATCTATGCTTTATCAAAAGCTTGGTCAGCTAGTCAATGCTGACTGCTCTTGTTCCCTACCTTGCAGATAAAGTGAAGGCACTGGAGGCGAGTTCTTAGGTGAAGGTGATACTAGATAAAGTGATGGCAAAATTTGGACATCTACCATTATCTCTATTTGAAAAAGTCTATGAGTTTCTTCAATAAGTATCTCATATCAGATCTTCAATTATAGTCAAGTCACATTCTTATTTTGTTCCTTTCTTGCTTATAGAAAATAATGACTCGGCATCCTGCCTTCTAGATCCATAGATCGTCAACTTCCTTTATGAGTGTGAGGGGTCGACGATGAGCCAGCTTCTATCAAGGCCGTCTCCAATGAGTCAACCAATGAGACAGGAATGACTCCTCCTAAGAAGTCTAACAAATAAGCCTCGAGCTTTTTTCCTTATGGTCACCCGAGCAAGAAGAGCGGGACTGGCAAGGAGCCAGAGGAGTATGTGGTTTACAACTTCACTCTCAATTTTGTATTTTTGTAATAAAGTTGAAAATTGAGCTCACTTTAAGTGAACTAAAATATTAATCATCATTTCATTATTTATATATATATTAATATTGTGCAATTTTACTTTCACTATATCATATTCACATTAATTAATTTATGATTATTTTAATTGCAAAAATTAATTTTGAAAATTTCATTTTAATGAAATTTATTTTTTAAAATCACAATTTTATTAATTTGATTTTCTTTAATTTATTTTATTTGTTTAGTATTTTAATAAATTTATTTTGGTTTGATTTTTTTAGTATTTTTAATTTTTTTATTTAATTAAATTAATAAAAATTCATTTTGATGAATGACATTTAAATTTCATGAAAATTCATATGAATTTGTGGCTACATATTTCTCTTAATTCTTTTATTTATGAATTAGTAATCATGTATTTGTAATTTATTTATTTATATGCATATATATTAAACTACACTTTCTAAATATCAATCATTTCTCTCTCCTTCCATGCTTGGCCAAGTTTTAGCTAAATTTTTTTGGGTCTTAATATGATCAATTCATTTAAATTTCCTAATAAATATATTCAAATATTTTCCTAAAATTTTTCTAGCCATTTGAATTGATCACTTGAATTAGATCATTCCTATTTTGTTTTTTAACTATGCTCAACCCCCATGCAAAGCTTAATTATTTTTTATTTTGCTTTTAAACACCTTCCAAATAAGCTCATAAACTGTGAACTCTATAGCATAATCATTTAAATATTTTTCAAGTAACCCTATATTTTTTAAAACCATGGATGACCAAGGCATCTCTTTTTCTCTCCAAAATCAAGACTACATAGCAAGCTTTAAAAAAAAAAAAAAATTATGAGGCTCTCTTGCTAGGTCTCTTTTGTGCATCAAGTTCTTCCACCTGCTGTGCATGCAAAACGAAATGTTCATTCAAAGTTTTATGCTTTTATATTTCAAATCTCTTAAACTATGAGTGAGTTTCTCAACTTTTAATTTTCTCTTTGTGTTTTTTCTTTTATGTGCTTGATCCATCATTTTTATTTAATTTGTAACCATTAATAATATAAATTATTAATATGTTGTCTTTCTTTTTGATTAGTTTCAAATTTGAGATTTCTTTTCATAGGAAATCATTTTGTGATGTTAAGCAAATATTGTCTAGCTTATTTTTATCATTGTGTTTAGCTTAATTCTCATCATTCAAATATTAATCTTCTTTGATAAAGCTCTCTTGATTTATCTTTGTGTTCTTATTGTAATTTTATTTCCATCATTTCAATCTAGAGCAAATTATCCTTTTGAGAAAATGATTTAGGCATCTTGTTGAAAAATATTTTTAGTTTGCTGAAATTTTCTTTCTCCTACAAAAGTATTAGGATATTTGAAATCTTTTAACATAAGTATGGTTTGAGTTAATTACTAGTTTTTCTAAGCTTAATTTTGATCCAACCTATTTAAAAGCTTAAATTAAAACGATACTTAATTTATAAAAAGAAAAGAAAATTTTAAGATTTTGTAGATTAGGTTGGTGTTATTCTTTAATTTTTATTAGAATATCATGAAATTTGATTAATATCTTATTTTTCAAAATTAGCATTGGAATGTATTTGAAACATTGTAGTGTTTATTAAGGGCATAAATGTTATATCATCTATGCCCAGATCAACATAATCAAACCACTTCCTTTAAAGCTAATCCTTCTAATCTAATTAAATTTTATTGTGTTATCTAAATTTTATTTAACTATTATAGATTTGAAATAGTATATGCTTATGCCTATTTGATAAATCTATTTATTTTTCCTACTATTCTTGTAGGACTCTTTTGATATCTCTAGATCACAATCATTGTAACATCATAATTGACCAAATTGTAAGTAGATTAAGTGCAGAGAAAAATAAAATAATATTTCATGGAAAAAAACTCCAAATGTCAAATTTGATACAAGAACATTAACATAGAATTACAAAAATTCAGAGTATTTTATGAATTTAGTGCTAAACCAAAGAAAAATAGAAGAGTAAATTAAGTAAATTCTTCTAAGTTTTCTCTCAACATCTTCCTACTACTTCCTCATAGAAATGCATAGCAACTCCATGGCAAATCCCTTGTTTGGATCTTCTTCTCTATGTCTCCATTAAGAATAGCACACTAACACACAACCCTTATAATAATGAACAAGATAAACACACACACACAATATTTAGTGTCACTCTCTAAGTGCCTCTTACACTCATACTCACACTTATAATAGGATTCCCCCACTTGCAAAAAAAATTTTACCTTCTAGCAAAACACCATCTATCTATAGCCTTTGGGTCCTCTCTTAATCATTCCCTTGCTCCTCTTGAAACTGCCTTGAAAATGCAAAAACTAATTGTGAAACTACTTGAAATTATTTTTTTTGGCCATCACATTATGGTGTTTTGTTGACCTCACTTCTAAATGAAGTTGGCAATCTTCTCCATAAACCTAGGATTTAATTTAAACAAGACACTTCTAGTGGCTAGGTGAACACCAATCTTAAGCCTATAAGACTCATAGGGCTCAACCATAGGGATAGACCTTTATGGTGTTTATTTTTGGACGTGTATTGGGGGGGGGGGGGACCACATAGATCGTAGGGAGTACTTATTAAAGTGATCGGGTATGACATTGAGGTATGTTGTACTATCTCGAAAGATAGAGGCATCACCCTTCAATGGACCTAATCACCTAATAAGGACTCTTAAGGCATGATGGGTCTTCGAATATACCAGAGATTTTTTCCCTGCTTCGAAAGATAGAGCCATGACCCTTCAATGAATCTAATCACATAATAATGACTCCTAAGATATGATGGGTCTTTGAATATACCAAAGATTTTTCCTTATTTTACATGGATGAATAAAGAAGGGTTTATATTAAATCGAGTTCTAAAGTTCTCTATGGAGGCAAGCCTCCATAGTTAATTACATTCGAGGGAATGAGATTCCCTAAGAATACTCTTGATTAAAGTAGACAATTACCATCTCCAAAGATTTAAGGTTAGACTATCAAAGGATTGGCTATACTTAGAAAATCAAATGAGAAAGTTCAAGAGAAGACTTATTTGTAGAATCTAAAAGGAGGAAATAGGAAATGCTCATGATACTAGGAAGCCTAGTGAATATTCTAATTTTTCATATAATTGGGCCTTATATTTTTGAAACTTAAGAGATTTATATGTTTGAAATTTATTATATTGTTAAGGTTTATAATCTAACAACATAAGATTGTGAAAATGCCTAAAAGGTGAGGATTTATGTTTGTAGCCTGAAGAAAACAACTACCTCGGATCCTAAATCTAGGGAGATTTAAGTAAGAGCTAAAGTGCGACCTAAATCTAAGCAATAGATGGATATAAAGGTTTACCTCCACAAGAGAGGATGAACCGCCCGACTTCTGGACTTATAATCACCTAGAGTGGTCGTCAGTTAGCTCCTCTTATGATTTTGAAATCATGTAGTTTGGACTTATGAATTGCAAGATAGCTAGGATAGTTGTTTAATCAGAAAGAGACTAAAATCCTAGAACCACTAAGAGACTAGAGCATGAGTGATATGAGCATATGACTTAGTTGAATGCAAAATCTATTTAAATTTTATTTAATTTTGACACTTCATTTGGACAAAACTTTGGGGTTTTGATGTCTATATGTATGATGAAAATAGGTTGTTGGCTAAATCAACAAGAAGGGGTGTTTTTCACCACAAGGGATGCCCTCACAGGTCAAGCATTCCCTTATCATGCAAGGATGGAAATCTATTTTAAGAGTGAAATAATATGATATGCATGTTGTGAAACATTCAACCATTCAACTAAGGGGTTGCTAAATCTTTTAATTATCTTATTTAAGACTTAGGCTTTATGGTGAGATTATAAACTATTAAAATTTTAATTTTAAGTGATTAATTGGGATAGAAAGATTAATTTTATCCTAAGATCTAATGGCATCCATGCCACATATTAAAGCATCAATCATTTAAAAAACTATGAAGAACATGCCATTTTTAGTGCTCAAATTAAGCAAATCGCCAAATAATTTTATAAGCTAAATGCAAAAGAATAATAGGCAGTCGATGGTATCTGTAACACGAAAAGAAAAGATGGTGGCAGAACTATATTTTACAATATAAAAGAATAATTATAATTTTATTAAATGTTATCGGGGCCTTCATTCTTCATTTTTCCATTTCTTTGATTTGATTCTCCTTCTTTGATTTGGATATGCTTGCTTCAAAGGCATCATAGGGCACCCTAGGGCAAAGCCTTTATGGCCACTGCTTATCTTAATCCCCCATAGCATTAATCCTAATTCCTATTACAAAATTATATTCTTATAAGAAAGAGTGAATTTAACTACACTTACAAAACAGAGGTTAGCCAAACACATATACAATCCCAAACAGTTATATATATAATTTAGACTTAGCTCCCTACACATGGGTAACCAAGCCTAGATGTCCTAACTTGGATCATGCTTAGGGGTTTAAGCAACCTGCAAAGAGACATTTATATTTATTTTAAGCACCCTCTTAAGCATAATCTCCTATAGAAAACATGATTAGGCTAGGAATGACCTAACATCCAGTCTACGATGCATACATCATAACATCCAGTTTAAAATAATACATCACAAATAAAATATACATCACATCATGCATCCTAACTTAGGATCATAAGTGGTGACTTAATTTTAATGTATGTGTTAAAGCTTGTGTGGTGTATCTCAACTAGGCATTGAAGTTACAATTTTCTAAGTGTAGAAGGATTCAATTTAACATAAAGGATTAATTTCTCTTAAAGTTATTTAATTTATTTGAGAATTTTAATTTATATATTTTTTATTTCATTTAATTTACATCTAACAACTAAGTGTTATAGAGAGAAGGAAGAGGATTACTCGCTTTCATCCCTACCTTAAGCCACTTTCTAAAGCATATTAATTTGGTTTAGTTCTCCTTAATGAATGGCTTGTTAAATGATTTTTAATTCATCATAAGTTTAGGTTCAGTATAAATAACTCTATTCAATATGAAAGGCTTCTTAAGATTAATCTAATTGAATTACTATCACATACAATTATTAACTCATTTCTTTACATCACATGTAACATGCACATGATTCTAATCCTATGTGTATCTATACATGTAGTATATTTTAGCACACTTGTATGATGAATGTATATATGTGTATTTAAAGTTTATATTATTTTATGTGATTAATTTATTTAATCATATTAGTTTAAAGCTCTATCTAAATTCTTAAACAAAAATACATAAGAATGAAATTAAATAGGTGCGTGTCATTATTAATCAGAGAAGTGAGATAATCAAATGACCTCCTTGGGGCTAGCTAAAGCCTCATATTCCCGGGATGTCCAAATTATATACCCATTTGCATTCATATATTTATAAATTTATATACATGAATATGAGAAAGAAAGCTCCAAATCACATGACTAATTAATCAAAATACTTGATTTATTATGGATGCATGACTTTTTAGTATAAAAGAAGGATTCTCATCCTTTAACACACATACATATACATGTAAAGAGAAATGAGCAAGTATGTGCCTTTATTATCCAGAGAAGAGAGGTAATCAAATGAGCTCCTTGGGCTAGCTAAAGCCTCATATTCTCGGGATGTCAAACTATATACTTTGCTATCTCACTACACATGAATGTATATGTAAATGAGAGGAAGAAAATCATGCAAAAATCACATTTTCTTTGATTTAGACATTTATGTATGTGAAACAAAATTCCATCCCAATTCAAATGTAGAAACACATATAAATGAAATCAAATAAGTACGTGTAATTGTTAACCAGCGAAGTGAGGTAATCAAATGACCTCTTTGGGGCTAACTAAAGCCTCGTATTCCCGGGATGTCCAGACTATATATTTATTAACATTCAAATACATGTAAAACTACACATGAATTAAGGAAAAGAAAGCTTTACTTCACATACCTAAGTTATAAGCACATGCAAACCTATATGTATTCATAACTACTATCACTCTAATCAATGTAATTAATTTATAAATTTTACAAAAATAATTTAAATTTATTAGTGATAATATCCACACGTATTATAATTAATCCAACACATGCAAACTTACATAAAGGAAAACCATTTGATTCAATTAACTTTGAAAAGATGAATGTATGAACTCAAATGGCATACAACTTTTAACATGATTGGAAAGTGATAAATAAATATAAACACATGATTTCATTCAATCAAATTAATTCTTAAGGACAATCATATCAAATAAAATCATTTAAAGTAAATCAAAGCTTTCTTAATATTATTTTTAATTTTATATTTTGATTTGATTTAAGATGTGAGAAAAGGTTTGTTGATCCTAACTTATTCTCATGCTTGTTAATTGATTTAGTTTAATGAAATATAATTAAGTTGATTTTATGAGTTAATTAGGTTATAACATGCATTAAATACATTAATTAACCCTTTCATATGTTACTTTAATATAATCATCCAAATAATTATGAGCCATGATATGCATATGAATTGGAAATTAAATTAGCAATGATCCTAAGAAATAAAAGGGATCTAATGCAATTGGTTCATAATTAATGGCCAATTAAGTTAAGGAACTTAATTAAGTACTATTATGGTCCTCCCACACATGTGGGTTAATCATAATTTTCTTAAATATCTTTAGGTTGTTAAATACCTAAAGACTGACCTAAGATTTACTTAATTGAAATTTGATATGATTATAATTTTATTTTAACTAATTAAGTAGTTTAATTAATTAATTAAGCTTTGATTGATTTAATTAATGAAATGAACTTAGGGAAATAGATTATGAAGGAGGTCCTAACCTTATCCCATGGGTTCATTCATTGTTGAACTATGATTAACCACTTAATTAATTAATTTTTTTGCTATTCATGGGATTAATTAATGATTAATTAACTTAAAAGAGTAATTAAAGCTTAATTAGTCAATTTTCCTATTAAGTAATAAATCCCAATAAAATTTTGGGAGGTAGATGTCATCCAATTAGATTAGCCCACAAAGTTTGGGGTTAATTATTTAAGTAATTAATGAATTATTAAGCAAATTAATTTGTAATTAAACCCTAATTAAGCCTTAATTATTATTCCAAATTAATTAAGAACATTTTTAATAAATTCATTTCTGAAATACCTTTAAAATGAGCATTTATTTATATTTTTTATTTTCCTATAATTAGTTATGATTTTTACAAATTTTAAGCCATTAAAAATATTAATTAAGCCTAATTAACCCTTAATCCCATCGGCGCCATGTGGCGCGCTGATGTGACGCGCTTTCCGCGTGGTATCGTGAGATTGGTTATTAAAAATAATCCTTGTCAGAGTTTGCGTGGAGGCGGCAAAATATGCTTTCTCGTGCGCTGTCCGATCTAAGATTGAATGACCATGATTAATCTCATAGCTTAATAGGATTAAATTGTATCGATCTATCGAATCTAATCACGACCATCCATTCTGATCACACGAAATGGATGGTGTGTGATCTATCATCACGCGAGCAAGGGAGAATGGAGTCTGTTCGCCATTGCTCGCATGATCCAAGCTTACCCGAGCTCGGATCAACTCCAAACGAATTCCACACCTTCACACAAAGGATCCAAGGGGATCCAACCATTAAGATCACATGGTGTGCTAGTTTTCTTCAAAAAGCTCTAACTCATTTTTCACCCAAGGTCAATTTTAATGGAATACCTTACCGGAGCTCAAGACTGGTGACAAATCCAATTAAGGAAGCTTCGTCTAGTGGAGATGAAGCCCTACTGATTAGCATGAGCATTGATTTGGTGTAGTTTTCTCAGAAGACCAATACCTAAAGCTTGGGAGGCTGGCGTTGATCGAAGTCCACCCTTCAATCATTGGGAAGCTTGGGGGATGATTTGTTCTTTCTTGATTGGCTCCAGAGATGGTGTGTGCAAAGTTAATTGCACTTTGATTGTGATTTGAGCAAATGGGAATCAAAGGGAGGATGCACTATTTTGGCTTAAAGAAAATTGAGAATAGGGAGGCTTGGGGTTTTGGAAAAGCTCTGAGAAACTCTCTTGAGGATGCTTTAGCTCTCGTTGAGGATGCCCAAAGCTCACATGCTCATTTTGGATTGAAATGAGGGGGTATACCCCCTCATTCCCAAGATCGGATGGCTCGGCTTGATTTAGCTTCTAGTGGATGTCCCTGCGATGGTGGCTGGGAATGGCAGAGAATCTTTCTAGGTGGCTTAGTTTAGTTGGCCATAGCTTGGGAGGTGGCTACCAAGAGAGATTAGTGGTTGTCCTTAGGTTTCCATGTGCACTAATGGGGGAGGTGAGGTGATTTCACTTCTCATGGGTCATGGTTGACCCAACCACCCCTTAGGTCAGGTTGGGTAGTATCCTTAGCTCCTAGATGGACCATTGGGAGGGTGCCAAGTAACCAAGGAATGGAAATAACCACTTACATGGGTGATTTGTCTCATATGATTCCCTTGACCTAAGGCTAGAATGGTCATTTGGCATTGGATTTGATTTGGGTGATTTAAAATGAGTCAAAAGTGGCTAGCCCAAATTTTAAGTGATTTGGAGTTCATTTTGTTAGGTTTGGCTCAATTTGGCTCAAATGGGCTAAATTTGAGTTTGGTTGGGTCAAGTTGATCAATTGGTCAAATTGGGTCAAATCAAGGATTATATCAAGTTCATATGATCATTTGGGATGTATTGGTGTAATTTATTTGGTTTGATTTGTCTTAGATTTGATTTTGACTCATTTGAGTTCAAATAGGTCAAATGTATTAATTTGACCAATTTGACCAAATTGGCTAAATTGGCTTGGGTTTGGTTGACCAATTGAAGATGATTGCAGGCTTTGATTTCAATTAATTTGGATTTAGTTTTGATTTAGGCCAATTTGACCATTTAGGTCAATTTGGGCTAAAGTAGTCAAGTATAATCATGGCTTTGGTCAAGTTCAACAATCAATTTTGAACTTGAGCCATTGATTGTCAATTTGGTTCATATTTTGATTTGACCCAATTTGGTATTTTAGGTCAATTTGGGTCAACTTGGGTCAAGAGGGCCAATTGGGTTTGGTTTGGCTAAATTGAATGTCAAGTCATGTTCAAATATGGAATTTGAGTTGGTATGAATCATTGGTTTCAAGTGATTTGGCTTAGGTTGCAATTTGGCTAGTTTAGGTTCATATGGGTTAAGGGGTTGACTTGGTCAGATGACCAAGTTGACTTAGTTTGACCCATTTTATGACAATTGATCATCCTAAGGTGATCAACAATCATGATATGAGGCTTTGATGAGTTTTGTTCAATTCATTTTGGGTAGGATTGGAACTTGTCTTAAATATGTCAAATGGCTACTTTGGGTCAAGTGGACCAATTAGGTTTAGTTGGTTTGATTTTGGGTTGAGTATATATATGGATTTGGGATTGGTATATAAATTCATTTGCAATTGATTTGAGTTTGGATGAGTTTTGGTTTATTTGAATATTCCAAATCAAATGGGTTAGGTTAGCTTTGACTTGGGCTGATTTTGGTTTGGCTTGATGATTGTAGATTTCATTTATATTTATGAATATGATTGAAGATATGATTGATTCATGAGAAAAGCAATTGAATTTGGGTTTTGGAATGAAAGAATTTGGCTAAGTCCATGGAGTTGGGTCATGCGACTTAGGATTGGATTTTGATTTAGTTTGATTTAGTTTTGATGATTCAAGTGCATATTTCATTTATATTTATGAAGATGATTAAAGATATGATTGATTTGTAAGAAAATCAATTGAGTTTGGATTGATTTGAAGGCAAATTTGGCTAGTTCATGAACTTGATTCATATGACTTAGATTTGGATTTGATTTGGTTTGAATTTAGTTTTGGTTTAGTTTTGATCATTTGAATATAGATTTGATTTATATTTAGGAAGATGATTGAAGATATAAATTGATTATGAGAAAATCAATTGATTTGATAGGATTTTGGCTAAGTTCATGAAAGAAGGTCACATGGCTTAGGTAGGATTTGGTATGATTGTAGATTTTGGCAAATTGGATTTTGAATTGAGTTTGATGGATTGATTGAAAGGTTGAATTGATATTTGAGAAAAATCACTTGAGTTTGGATTGATTTGAATTTGACTTAGGCTAAGTCCATAAGATAAAATCATAGGCTTAGGTTGATTTTGAGTTTGGATTTGATCATGAGATTTAATTATTTAGCTTGGAATTTAGATTTGGATTTGGTATTTGGTATTTGAATTGAATTTGAGGTTTGGTTATAACTTAAGAAGGTGAACATGGATTGGGTTTAGGTTATAGGGTAGGTGGATTTCCTAAGTCCTAAGGCATAGCCTAATCCTATGATTAACCCTTCTAAATCTTTAGGCTTAGGTTAAGTGTTCACCTAAGTGCTAGAAGTGTATTATAACTAAGGAAGTCTTAGTGTCTAGAAGACTTCTAAGTATAAGAAGAGGGGATGAGAACTCACTCCAAAAATGAGGTCAATAACCTCGAGTTAGATTAGGCAGGACCTACCTATTCTAAACCCAAACAGGCTCCTATACCTAAACAAATCCTTCAAACCAAACCCATTAACTATAAATCAAATCATAACCAAGACTAAATGATTTTAAACCCAATTTAACCCATTAGAGGCTCAATTTGGCTAATTGGCTAAGTTGACCCATTGTGACCCATTTGGGCTTAAAAGGGATAAATCCAAGATTAATCAAGTCCATTTGAAATTAAACTCACATAAACTCTCCTAACCCTTAATTGAACTTGATTGAAGCTTGATTTTGATCCAGTTGAACCAAATTGAACAAATTTGGCTCTTGACCCAATTTAACCTTATAGGGCCAAAATCTAATCCAACTTGATTTAAGCAAAATTAAACCAATCTAAGCCTCATGACCATTCCAATCACATAATTGAACATTACAAATGATTGTAATCAATCCAATTTGACTAATTGATCCACTATTGACCTCACTTTTGGAGCGATAATTCAATTTTCCCATCTTAAACTTAGAAGTCTTCTAAACACTAGGATGTTCTTAGTCATAGGACACTTTTAGTGACTAAGTGAACATTTAACCCAAACCTAGAGACTTAGGAGGACTTGCCATAGGTTTAGGCTATATCTTAGGATCTAAAGGTAATGTACTGACCCTATGACCTAAACCAAGACTCATGCCTATTCCCTTAGCCAAATCAAATCTTAAATTAATCCAATCAAAACCCAATTGAATTTCATTTCATACCCAAGCTCCAAGCCAAAATGATTTAAACCTAAATCCATCTTAATCCCTTAAGCCAATCCTATGGACTTAACTAAAATTCCTTCAATCAAACCTAATTAGATTGATTTTCACAAAAGCGCTCCAATCATTCAAATCTTTTTCTAAACTCTACCAAAATCTACAATCAAATCCATTGATCAAAATCAATTCAATCAACTCAAGCTAGCCCATTTGAACCCAAAATGTCCAAATGAGCCAAAATCTAAGTAAACCTAAATCAATTGCAATCAAATCCATTAATCAATCACAAATTAATTATCAAACTCAATTCAAACTAATTCAACCCAAAATCATCTCAATTGACCCATTAAGTTCACTTGACCTAAAGGACTTATTTGAACCAAACTCCAATATAACCCAAATTGGATTGAACCAAACCATCTAAAACATCCTATTTTGATTATTGATCATCCTTGATTGATTAATTGCAACTAATTGGATCAAACTAAGCTAATTTGATCACTTGACCAAGTTAACCCAATTAGCCTACATGAACTAAAATAAACCAAATCTCATCCCAATTTCAAACCAATTGAAATCAATGATCCCTACCAACCCAAAATTGATCTTTGAACATGACCTGACCATCAATTGAGCCAAACCAAATCCAATTGGCCCTTTGACCCAAGTTGACCCAATTTGACCTAAAAGGTCAAGTTGGGCCAAGTCAAATCCTAATTCAAATTGATTAAAACCAATGACTCAAATCCATCATGAGTTGATTTTGAATATGATCAAACCCTTGGTTAAACCCAATTTGACCAAGTCAACCCAATTGACTCATTTTGCCCAAATTGACTTAATTGATCAAATTCGTCTAAATCATCTCTAAACCAAAATTGATTGAACTCAAAACCTACAATCATCTTCAAATGATCAATTAAACCTAAACCAATACTTAACCCAAGCCAATTTAATCAATTTGACCAAATTGGTCAACTTAATCCATTTGACCCATATGAATCCATATGAGTCAAATTCAAATCTAATATGAATTAAATCAAACCAATTGCTCCTAAACATCCCAAATCATTATTTGAACTTGTCTCAACCCATGGTTTGACCTAATTTGACTAATTGGTCAACTTAACTTAAACTAGCCTAATTTGACCTACATGGGTCAAATTGAGCCAAATCCAATCAAACTAAGCCCAAACCCACTCAAATTTGGCATAACCCATCCTTGGGTCACCATGAGTTAGCCCAAATCAAACCAACCCAAACCAAATCAGAATTTACTCATTACCCATTGGGTAAAGCACTCCACATAGGAAGAAACCCATTTTTGGATGGTCAAACCCCCTCCTTTGCATTTGGCAGCCACCCGTAGCTTAGTTTGGACCCTTGACCCTATGGCTAACCTGACCCAAAGCTAATTGAGTCAGCCATAGGTCAAGGGAGGTGAGCTAACCCACCTCCCTTCATTCTTCTCACTTAGGGAAGCAAGGACACTCCACCTCAGCCCTTGGCAGCCCACCTCAAACCCTCACCCACTCAAATCGAGCCACATCAGCATTCCTCTAATGCCCCCGTCGGCCGGCCAATGTTGCAAGGTAGGACTAATCCAGTTCGATTTGAGGGGAGGAGAGTATACTCCTCCCCATTCAATTAAAACACACAACCAAGCATTCTCAGAGAACAAGTGAGTCGAGATGAGCTTCCGAGAACTTCCCCGAGTTCCCTTAGCCTCCCCATCACCGGACGTCGAGCCCAAGCCAAATTGAAGCCTATCTCATCCAACCTCACTTAATATCCACCATTTTTAAATTAACTTCACCCACACCTTCCCATAGCTCCGACAATAAAAAATGAATTGATTCCCGATCGATTCGAGCATCAGAGACCGATCCTAGAC
The DNA here is from genome assembly GCA_021442155.1 of Cymbidium sinense. NCBI lineage: Eukaryota > Viridiplantae > Streptophyta > Magnoliopsida > Asparagales > Orchidaceae > Cymbidium > Cymbidium sinense. The sequence continues at coordinate 25,298,069 of CM038221.1, read as the reverse complement.
CAACTTCGATGAGGATTCCTGCGACGCTTGGTCCACAGAGCCACCGACGAGGAATCAAAGTATAAGCTTCTCAGTAGGGCTTCGTCTCTTCAAGATGAAGTTATCTCAGCCGATAGATTGCCAGTCTTGAGCTCGATGAGGTAAACTCCGGCAAACCATAGAAAAAGCCTTAGGAGTTGGTCTTTTATGAAAGAAATTGTGTTCTCATGTGATTTCCATAATTATATCCTTCTAGATTTCTTCCTTTGAGCTTTTGGAGTTGATCACGAGGCCTGAGCTCTAAGCTCGATCGGTGGAGGAGGGCGACGGCCGCTCTATCGTCGGGATGATGGATCATTTGCCATTCATTCTATGTGATTGGAATGGACAGACGTGATTAATCTAATTAGATTTATTTAATTTAATCATTGAGAATAGTGGGATTAATCCCACCATTCGATCTTAGATCGGTTGGCGAGGATGAAAGTGCATCCACCGCTCACATGTCGGCCAATTTTAAGTGGTCAATCCCACGGCCACAAGCAGCCATGTCGCCTCCTTGTGATGCCGATGGGATTATAGATTAATTAGGGTTTAAAATGTGATTAAACACTAAAACTTCCTAAAATCATAACTAATTATAAAAAAAATCTAAAAAATATAAATAAATACATTTTAGAAATGTTAAACAACAGAGATTTTAGTAAAAATAATTTCATTTGAGTTTAAATAGTGATTATAACTTTATTAGGGTTTGAATATTTTTTAACTAGCTTAATTAAGCCCTAATTACTTGGGCAATTAATCCCAAACTTGGCATGTTGATTTAATGGGATGACTTCTGACTCCCATAATTTTATTGGGATTTATTGGCTATGTGGTTAGGGAAATTTGAAATTCAAACCTTAATCACCCTCTTAATTAATTCAATGATTATTTAAAGTCCCAAACAATAAAAATTAATTAATTTAACTTCATTATTCACGGATTAATAATGAGATGATATGGGGAGTGATTAGGACCGCTTAATTACTCATTAATCTCTGATTAATAGTGAGATGATGAGAGGGGAGTGATTATGACCTCTTTCTTAATTACTTTTAAAGAGAGTTAATTAATGTGAGTTTAATTAGAAGATTAATTAAAAAATTAATGGCCAAATTAAATTAAATTAAAATGATAACCACATCAGATAATCTAATTTGAAATTAAGGGTTCCTATTTATGTGTTCAATAACATAAAGACCCTTAAAGAAATTATGATTGGCCCATAAGTGTGAGAAAATCATAAAAGTATTTAATTAGATTTCTTAATCTAATTAATCTCTAATCATGAGACAATTACATAAGGTCTTTTAGGAGCATTGCAATTTTATTTTTCTCATGTGTATATTATTTATGGCTCATGATTAAATGGTTAATTAAATTAAAGAAGCAATGGAAAGGGTAATTAAATGGATTATTTAATGGTTCAACTTAATTAAATTATAAAAATCACTTAAATATCTTTTCTTAAACAAATTAAAATCACCAACATGGGAATGAAATGGAAAATATCAAATTCTCTCTCTTCTTTAAGTTCAATTAAAATCCAAAACCAAATTAATAAGAAGCTTTAGTTTTCTTTAAATGATTTTTTTAATGTGATTGTCCTTAGAAATTAGTGTAGTTAAATGAATTATATGGAAATAATTGGCTACTCCTTTTCAATCACCTTAAATATTGTATGTCATGTGATATCATGCATTCATTTTTCAAAATCAAAATCGAATGAAATTTACTTATGCAAAATTACATGTGATGATTTAATCTTATTATATGTGTGGCTATTATCACTAATAAATTCAAAATTATTTTTCAAAAGTTATAAATTGATAATAACATTTAGAGTGATAGTAGTTATGAATATATATAGGATTTGCATGTGTTTATAGCTTAAGCATGTGAAGGTAGTGCTTTCTTTCCTATATTCATGTATAGGTTTACATATGTTTGAATGATAATAAGTATATAGTTTAGACATCCTACAAATACAAGACTTTAAGTAGCCCCAAGGAGGTCATTTAATTATCTCACTTCTCTAGTTAACAAAGGCACGTATTTATTTAATTTCATTTCTATGTATATTTATATTAAAATTTGGATAGAGCTTTACTTTTCATGTATAAATAATTCAACCAAAAATATAATATTTTGCATGATTTTCATTCTTCTAAGTTGTATATACATTCATATGTATTTAAGATAGAAAGTATATAGTATGGATATTTCAGGAATACGAGGCTTTAAGTAGCCCCAATGAGGTCATTTGATTATCTCACTTTCCTAGTTTAAACAATGACACGTACTTCCTTACATTTTTTATGCATGTGTGTGTGTATTTGATTAAAAAATGAGAGTCCCCTTTTCTATTAAAAATATATGCATCCATAATCATTTAAGTATGCCAAAATATGTTGCATGTATAGGTATACTAAGTGTTAAATCATATGCTTGTTATGGGTGATGAAAATGAATGGTTCAACATATTCTATGTGATGGTAATTCAATCACATTAATCTTAAGATGCCTTCATGTTGAATATGATTCTTTAAGGTTAACCTAAACTTAAAAATTAATAAAATATTTAATAAATCATTCACTAAAAGAAACTAAATCATAAAATTATGCTTTTAAGAAACAACTTAAGGTAGGGATGAAGGGGTTAAGCCTTCTCCTTCTCTTTATAACACTTAGATGCTAAGTGTATATCAAATGAAACAAATAAAATATAAATTAAAACTCACTAATCTCCTAAATAACTCAAAATGAAACCATCCATCATGTTAGCTTAAATAATTTTAAAGCTTAGAAAATTATAATTCAAAAGCCTAGTTAAGACATACCACATGAAGCCTAAGCATACACATTTGAATGTTAAGTCACCATTTCTAGCTTTAAGTTAGATGCATGTAATGATGATGTATTTTATTTTATGATGTAATGTTTTAGACTAGATGTTAGGAATGTGGATCGTAGACTAGATGTTAGGCCATTGTTAGCCTAATGTTATTTTTAGGGATTGTGCTTATGTGGTCGTTGTAATCATAAATATAATTGTTCTGCTTACAGGTTATTTATGCCCCTAAGCATAATCCATGTTAGGACAAGTTGGATTTGTTACCTATGTGCGAGGTGCCAAATCCAAATTATGAAATATAACTATTTGGGATTGCATGTATGTTTAGCTAATATCTATTTTGTGGGTGTAATTAGATTTACTTTTCCATAAAATGTAATTTGTAATAGGAATTATGATTAATGCTATGGGGATTAAGATGAGCAGTGGCTAGAAGGCTTAGTCCTGGGGTGCCCTGTGATGTCTTAGTGTAAATCAAATCAAGAGAAAGAAGAAAGAAGAAAGAAGAAATGAAGAATGAAGACCCATAACATATATTCAATTCTAAATTATAATATTATTTTATAATCCGAGTTGTATAAGGGTAGAGCTTGGCTACCCAACTTTTCTCCTTTTTGGGGTGTGCGGCGATACCTCGCCGCATTAGCCTCTTATTCTTTCACGGTAGTCTATAAAATGATTATTGTTGTGTTTAGCTTGTGCACTATAACAACATGATTTTCATAGTTTCTTAATGATTAATGTTTGAATGTGTGGCCTGGATGCGGTAGGCTCTTAGGGAAAAAAATATTTTTCTACCCAATTAACAACTCATAACTAAATTTTAAATAACTTTCATCCTCATTCTAAAGCTTAGGTTGTAATTAAGATAACTAAAAGATTTAACAACCTCTTAGCTGTATGTTGTATATCAAACATCATGCATGTCATATTAGACTACTCTTGTAAAATGATGGTTTCCATTCTTATACTTTAGGGATCGCTTGACCTATGAGAGCAACCCCTTATGGTGGAGATTCGCCTTGTTTCTCTTTTGATTTGGCCAATGTAGTGTATTTTTTTTTTTTTCCAAATTATGGGATTTGAAAAATGTATACTTGTTGGGACATCGTGTAGATTCGCAGATGTACTCATTAGGGTGATCGGGTGTGACATTGAAGAATGATGTACTATCTCAAGAGACAGAAGTCACCATTTTATAATGGACCTAATCACCTAATAAGGACTCTAAGGACAATGGTCTTGAATGGAGATCTTTCCCTACTTTACATGAAAAAGTAAAGTAGGGTTTATTTTAAATTGGGTTCGTTAAATTTCCTATGAAAGCAAGCCCCATAGTTAATTACATCTTAGGGAATGAAATTCCTTAAGAATACTTGATTAAGGTAAACAATCATTGTCTCCAAAGATTTTAAAGATAGGACTATCAACAAATTAGTTTTTTTTTGAAAAATCAAGTGGGATTGATCAAAAGGGGGGAGTTATTATCGAAACCAAAAGAGATGAGTAGGGGATGCTCATGATACTAAGAAGCCTAGTAAGCATCCCAAACTATCCTATGGTTGGGCTTTATATTTTTGAAATTTGAAGATGATTTATATGTTTGAATTGAATTTTTATTAGAAATCTAGGGAATACAATTCCACAATATAAGATGGTAGAAATGCCTAAGATTCCAGGATTTATATTTGTAGCTTGCAAAGGGAGACAACGACCTCATATCCTTAATCTAGGGAGCTTTGGCGATGGCCAATGTACGACTTAAACCTAAGGAAAATGGGTATATAGTTTACCTCCACAAGAGAGGATAAATCACCCAACTATTGGACTTACAACCGCTTGGGGGTGGCCGCCAACTAACTCCTCCTACGATTTTAAATACATATAGGAAAGTATTATACTTTGCAAGATAGCTAGGTTATTGATTTATTCAGAAAAGAGACTAAATGTTTAAACATACTCTCTAAGAGACTAGATCATGAAGGACATGAATAATGACTTAGTTTAATGCAAATTTTGTTAAGTTTTATTTTTTGATTTTTAAGTCATTTTTATTTGACATAAGCTATGGGATTTCATATGCCTAATGCATGATAAGATTGTTTATGGGCCAAAATCAAAAGGAATGATGTGTGTTTTTACCATGGATCTTAAAATTTTTCTAATAAAGGTGGAAGCCCTCCATTAGCAAGAGTGAAGCAATATGTTTTATGCATGATGTGAGACATACAACATCCAACTAAGGGGTTGCTAAATCATTTATTATCTTGACTTATGTCCTAGGCTTTATGTGAGGTTATGAGTTTTTAATTTAATTTTGAGTTGATTAATTGGATAGAAAAATATATTTTTCCTTAAGAGTCTAATCGCATCCAAACCATTCAACAATCACAAAGCAATTAAGAAACTAGGAAAATCATGTCATTTCTAATGCACAAGCTAAACAAATATCAAACAATTTTATAAAGTTAGCGTAAAAGAATAAGAGGCCGATGTGGTTGGGTACCACCACACAACTGAAAAAGAAATATGGGTAGCTGAGCTCTACCCTTATACAACCTAAATTATAAATGAATAATTATAATTAAAAAGGAATTCATGTTATGGGGGTCTTCATTCTTCATTATTTGTTCTTCATTTCTTCCTTTCTTCATTTCTTTATTTCTTCTTTCTTTTATTGACTTGAGATGTGGTTTTCTCCAAGGCTTCACATGGTATATAAGATATGGTCTTATAACCAATGTTCACCTTAATTTCCCATAACATTCATTCCAAATTTCAATTGCAAAAGTTATATCAAAAGGAAAAGATAAATGTAACTAAACCTGTAAAATAAAGATTAGCTAAACATAGCACACAACTCATGCAGTTACATGAATAATTTTGACTTAACACCCCACACAGGGGTAACCAAGTCCACCTATCCTAGTTTGGATTGTACTTAGGGGTATAAGTAACCTGCTCAGTAAAAAATATTTATATTTTTATTGCAACGCCCCTTAAGCACAATCCCCTGCAGAAGATGTGATTAGACTAAGATCGTCCTATCATCCAATCTATGCACATGCATCCTAACATCCATCTAAAAATATTACATCATAAAATAAAATCAGGCATCAAACCATGCAACGCTCTAACATAGAGCTAGAAATAGTGACTTAGCCTAATGTGTGTGCCATTTAAGGCTTGTGTGGCATGTTTTAGCTAGGCTTTAAGGTTGGAAATTCCTAAGTGTGAATGATTCAACTTAGAGGGTGGTTTCATTTTAAGTGATTTAGTTGATTTATCAATTTTAGTTGATGATTTTATTTTGTTTGAATGAACCTACACTTAGTTACTAAATGTTGTAAAGAGAAGAAAAGAGAAAAGAACATCTCTTTCATCCCTACATTAAGTAATTTCTAAGGTAGATTCATTAATGATTTTTATGTAATGACTATTTTATTATGTGTTTTAATTAACCCTAAGTTTAGATTTGCTCTAAATAGCTCTATTCAAATAAGAAAGGCATCTTAGGATTAATTAAGGTGAATTATTATCACATAACACACAACCATTTATTTCTTTCCACCATGTATACCATGCATATGAATAATCTTAAACATACCTATACATACAATGTAAAATTTAGCACACCTTGATAATGAATGCTAAGAGGTATTATTTGAAAATTTGGATATTCCATGAATGTATGTCTTTATTATGTAGAAAAGAGAGATTCTTTATCCATTAACATAATGCACATTCACATGTATAAAAGGCATAAGTGAGTACGACGCCATTATTTTCTACACCAGGGGCATAAGGTACAATACCTACTTAGGGCTACTTAAAGCCTCGCAGCCGCGGGATGTCTAGACTAATATACCACTTTTCTTAAATACATGTAAATGTACAAAAAAAAAAACAAATGGATGAAGAGTCATGCAAAAGATTTTTTTATGTTTGATTTGATTGTATGATTTACATGTGTAAATGTGAGGATCCTTCTTAAATCATAACATAAGAATGCATAGGAATAAATTTATGCAAGTGTTATGTTCTTTTTAAATGAACTATACACTTTGCAAATCCTATACAAGTCCATATTAATAGAAAAGAAGGAAAATGACACAAAACACATCTTATGCTTATAATCACATGCAAGATTATAAATACTTATAAGTAGCATCACTTCATTCATAATCCTTAATTTATAGGTTTTGAAAATAATTTTTTGTTTAATAGTGATAATAGCCACTCATATTCTTAATTTTAGCCAACATATGCAATTTGACATAAAAGGAAACATTTTATTTAATTGATTTTTCAAAAGATATGAATGCATGATTTCATATGACAAATAATATTTAGCATGCTTGGAAAGAAATAAAGTGATGTAAGCATATGACTTCATTCACCCTAATTAATTCCTAAGGACAATCCTATGAAATAAGATCATTTAAAGTGAATCAAAATTCTTTAAGGAGATTTTTATTTTGGATTTGATTTGACTTAGAAATATGAGAAAGGTTTGATGGTCCTAACCCATTTCTCTCATGTGTGAATTGATTTAGTTTAATTTTAGAACAATTATGTTGATTTTATATTTTATTTAGATTAAGGTGTGAATTAAGTCCATTAATTATCCCTTACTTATACCACTTTAACATAATTAAACAAGTAATTATGAGTCAACATATGATATGCAACCACATGGAATTTAAATCAACAATGCACCTAAGAAGTAAAGGGGCCTAATACAATTGGCTCACAATTATTGATTAATTATGCTAAAGAGTTTAATTAACTACTTTCATAATCATCCTACACATATAGTTTGATTATAATTTTCTTTGAAGTTCTCTTAAGTTATTGAAAACCTAAGAATCTACCCAAGAATTAAGTGATTAAGTTCTGGAATAATCTAGTTTTGAATTTGGTTAATTAAGCCATTTAATGAAGTGATTAAGTCATTAATTAATTTGCATATTTAATTAAGTGTTTATCCAAATGAAATAAACTTAGGGGAAGATATTGAAAAAGAAATCTTAATCTCATTTCCTAAGTCAATTTACTATTTCATGATGATTAACAAACTTAATTAATAAATGTATCACTATTTAATAGTTTAATTAATCATTTAATTAATTAGGAAAGTGATTAGAGATGAAATAAGCAATTTCCCTAATTAATCCAACAATAAATTCCAAGAAAATCATGGGAGGCAAAGGTCATCCCACTAATCAATCCTAAGAAGTTTGGAATTAATTACTGAAGTAATTAAGGAATAATTAGCCTAATTACATTTCCAATAAAACCCAAATTGAGTGAAAGTCACTGTTCAAAATCAATTTATTTTAATTTTATATTATTCCTCATTGAATTATCTTTAAAATGAAGTTAAGTTTGTATTTTTTTTTTATTTTTCTTACAATTAGTTATGAATTTTGAAAGTTTTAGTATTAAAAATAAATTAATTAGAGCTAATTAACCCCTAATCCCGTTAGGCCACGTGGTGGTTGACGTGACACACTTTCCACGTGGCACGACGGGATAGGTTATTTAAGTTGTCACATCCACTGTCGAGTCAGCTGGCGGCGGATGCGCTTTCTCCACGAGCCGTCCGATCTGAGATCGGACGACTGCGGTTAATCCCATGATTTAGGCTTAAATTAAAAGGAGATCTAACGTGATTAAATCACAACTATCTGTTCCAATCATGTGAAACGGATAGTGTGTGATCTATTTCCTCCCGAGCGGTGAGAGACAGATGTCGTCCATCGATCATCGCTCGATCCGAGCTCACCCAAGCTCAGATGGAGTTCAAACTCACCCCACACCTTCGGAGGAGCACAAGCAAGGTATCCAACGATCAAGATCTAATGGGATTACAATTTCCTTCACAAAGGACAAAGCAATTTTTATCTTAGGATCGGTTTTGAGAAATACCTCGCTCGAGGCTATCACTGGCAGTTCCAAGAGAGGAGGTAGCTTCATCTAGCAGTGACGAAGCCCCATTAAAGGTATCAAGCTTTGATTTAAAGTGGATGGCTCAGTTGATCAAGCCCCCTTCAATGGTGATCGTCTTTGATCAAAGTCCTCCTTCCCATAGCTTGGTGACTTGGGAAACAACTTGATTGAGCTCGATGAGGACCCTTGATGGTGCTTGCAGAAGTAATTCAGATTTGATGGAGAATTGAGTGAGTTGGAATTTGGATTGGCCTCCCCTGTTTTAGCTTGAGCAAAATCGAGAAGGAGAAAATGGGGGGAGCTTGGGAATGCTTGCCAAGGCTTGGAGAAGCTTGATTTCAATTCCTATAGCTCAATAGAATTCAATGCTTATGGTTTGAGTGGGAATTACGGGGAGTATATCTTCTCCTCCTTGGATCGGACGGTGAAGACTAGAAATGCCATTTTTGATCAATTGCTAAGATTGGTTGGTTGGTTTAGGCCGTTAGGCACTCCTTGTGATTCATTTCAAGCAGAGGAGGAGAGGGAGTGCCCAAGTGCCAGGTGAGTGTATGAGCTGATACAAATGCTCAATTCCCATTGGAGGGGTCGGTTTGGACTTGAGTTGGGTCTTAGCTGACCCAAACTCATTGGGTCATGTTCACCACCTCCCTTGGTGTCCAAGTGGACCACTAGGAAGATGCCAAGAAACCATGGGAAGGAACTGGCCAAATTCCAAGTGAATTTGGCCATAGGATACCCTTTGACCTAGGGGTAAAATGGTCATTTGGCCTTGATTTTGATTTGGGTAGATTTGAGATGATTCAAAAATGGGTTGGGCCAAATTTCAAGTGATTTGGAGTTCATTAGGTTTGAATTGATTCAATTTGATCTATTTAGGTCAAGTTAGGTCACTTTGGATTACATTGATCTATTTGTCAAATTGGGTCAAACCATGGGTTAGGTCAAGTTCAAATGATCATTTGGAGCCTAAGGGTATCATTGGTTTATATTTAGTTTTGGTTCATATAGGTACATTTAGGTCAAATGGGTAAAGTTGATCAATTTGACCCATTTGACCCAAGGTTAAAGAGCTTGATCATTTGAAATGTATTGTATGATTTGGATTCAATCAATTTTAGTTTGGTTTGATTTCAAGTTGATTTGACCTTTTAGGTCAAGTTGGGTTCATGGTCAAATTGGGCTGGGTTCGGTTTAGTTGGCCAATTGAAGCTTTAGTCATGTTCAACAAGTGCTTTAGAATGAATTTGACCCATTGGTTGCATTCAATTTGGCTTAGATCAAGATTTGACCAATTTTGACCTTTTAGGTCAACTTGGGTCAACTTAAGTCAAGTGGCCAATTAGGCTTGGTTTGGCTCAATTGATGCCTTAGTTAAGTTCAAACATTGATTATGGATTAGTTTAGATCAATGGTTTCAATCAATTGGGCTTATGGTGGATTTTGGTTAGTTTGGGTTTCAATTGGGCTAAGTGTTGACTTGGTCAAAGGCTAGGTTTGACTTGATTTGATCTAATTTGAGTGATTGATCATCCAAAGATGATTGTTGCTCACAATGTTAGGCTTAGATGGGCTTAGTTCAATCCAATTTGGGTTTGATTAAAATTTGGCTCAAAAGGTGCTTCACTTTGGGTCAAGTGAGCCTAAGTGGGTCAATTGGCTTGATTAAGGCTTGGTTCAAGTTCGGTTGAACTCACATATGTGCTTATGATTGAAATATAAATCCAATTTCAAGTGATTTGGAGTCAAATGAGTTTTGATTTGTCTGACAATTTTAAGTCAAAAGAGTGAACATGGGTTTGACTTGGGTTAGTTTAATTTTGGTTTGATGATTGAAGGAATGATTATTTGAAGAGAAAATCCAAAGGTTTGGATTGATTTGAGAATGATTTGGCTAAGTTCAAGAATTTGACTTGAAAGAGTATAGATTGGATTTATGTTGGTTTTGGACTTGAGTTTTGAATTTAGTTTTGGTTATTTGAATTTATATTCCATTTATATTTATGAATATAAATGAAAATATAAATGGGTTATGAGAAAATCTTTTGAATTTGGAGTGATTTGGATTTGTCTTGAGCTAAGTCCATAAGGTGAAATCAAAGGGCTTAGGAAAGATTTTGGATTTGGAATTGATCATGGGTTTCAAGTATTTGGAATTGATTCATGATTTGAATTTTGGAATTGATTTATGATTTGAGAAAAATCAATTGAGTTGAAATTGATTTAGGATTTTATTTGGAATTGATCCATGAGTTTTAATCATTTGAGATTAGATTCATGATTTGAATTTTGGAATTGGTTTATGGTTTAGGAAAATCAATTGAGTTGAAATTGATTTAGGATTTGGATTTGAAGTTTGGTTCATAATTTGAAAATCAACTGAGATGGAATTGATTTAAGATTTGAGTTTGAAGTTTAGTTTGAAGGAGGGAAGGATTGGGTTCAAGCTATAGGGTAGGCAAGTCCTCCTAATACCCCTAAGACATAACCTATTCCTATGGCTAACTCTTCTAAACTTCTAAGGTTAGGTTAAATGTTCACCTAATCACTAGAAGTGTCTTAAGACTAAGGAACTCTTAGTGTCTAGAGGAGTTCTATGCCTAAGATAGAGAAGTTGAAAGCTCACTCTAAAAGTGAAGTCAACAAAGGTGCCCAATAAGTGTGGTGTGACTGACAAGGCATGCCGCACATATTGGTGTTGAACAAGATGATTAAGAATGCTCAAACGATCACAAGCACTAACATAAATGATCTACTCCTAAGCCCGAGGTGTAGAAGGAATCAAAAGCTTAGTGAAATGTGACTCTACTCATGTCAAAAACATAAGAGAGCGAAGGGGGAATTCGCTAGGGATGGAGTATGTGAACCTTACACTAAGGAAGCAGGTTCAAGTCATCCAATGGGGATGAGAGGTTGTGAAATCCATTGGAGAATTAAAATTTGGAATCCACCAGGGATAAGAGATGTGAACCTTCCACTAAGGGAGCAAGTTTGGGTTAGATTGAATTGATTCCGCTAAAGAGACTGAAAAGATTTGCATTTTGTTGACCTCATTTTTAGGATGAGCTCTCGAACCCTCCTTCTTAGACATTGGGTTTCCCTTAGACACTAAGAGATCCTTAGTCTTAAGATACATCTAGTGATTAGGTGGACACTTAACCTAACCCTAGAGACTTGGAAGGGTTAGCCATAGGGATAGGTCATGCCTTAGGGGTGTTAGGAAAATTTGCTTACCCTTAGCTTGAACCACTCCTCACCTTCCTTCCTTCAAGTAAAACTCCAAATCAATCTTAATTGATTTTCTCCAACTCAAATCAATATCACATGATTGAAATCCATGATTGAAATCCATGATTGAAACCCATGATTGAAATTCCAAACTCCAAAATCTTTCCAAAATCCTTAATTTCCCTCTTAAGGACTTTGCTTAGATCAACTTCAAATCAATTCAAATTCATGAAATTTTCTCACAACTCATTTATATGCTTATTTATATTCACATATATAAATGAAATATAAATTCAAATCAATCAAACTAAATCCAACAATCAAATCAAATTCCAAAATCTTTCCTAAATCCTTAATCTCCTCTTAAGGACTTAGCTTAGATCAACTTCAAATCAACTCAAACTCATGAGATTTTCTCATAACCTATTTATATTCTCATTTATATTCACATATATAAATGAAATATAAATTCAAATCAAGAAAATCAAATCCAAAAATCAAATTCCAAATTCCAAAATTTATTCTAAATCCTTAATTTCCCTCTTAAGGACTTAGCTTAGATTCACCTTTAAATCAATTCAAACTCATGATATTTTCTCATGGCCCATTTATATTCTCATTTACATTCACATATATAAATGAAATATAAATTCAAACAATCAAAACAAACTCAAAAAATCAAACTCAAATTCAATCAAAATTCAACCTAAGCCTTTCAAGTCAAAATCTTGAACTTAGCCAAATCAACTTCAAATCAAGCCAAACTCTTGATTTTTCTTCATGATTCAATCAATCCTTCAATCATGAATTCAAATATAAATACAAACTTCAATCACTTAACCAAAACTCAATTCAAAAATCAAACCCCCCATTCATATTGTTCTTTGAATATGAAATTGTCAAATGAATCAAAACCCATTTGACTTCAAACCACTTGTAAAATGGATTTATATTTCAATAGTAAGTCATACAAGTCCAATCAAACTCAAATAAGGCTTTGACGAAGCCATTTCACCCACTTAGGCTCACTTGACCCAAAGTGACCTAAATTCTTATGAGCCAAATTTTAATCTAACCAAATTGGATTGAATCACTCATCTTGCCTCTCATCATGATCAACAATCATGGATGATCAATCAATCAAATTAGTCAAACCTAAGAGTTGACCAAGTCAACACTTAGCCAAAATGAAACCCAATATAAAATCCATAGGCCAAATTGATCGAAACCATTGATCAATACTCATTCATGACCAATGTTTGAACTTGACCAAGTCAATATTTGAGCCTAACCTAGCCTAATTGGCCACTTGACCCAAGTTGACCCAACTTGACCTAAAAAGTCAAAATGTGTCAAAACTTGATCTAAGATAAATTAATTAAAATCAATGGGTCAAGTTCATTCCAAATCATTTGTTGAACTTTACCAATGCCTCAATTGACCAACTAGACCTAACCTAGCCCAATTGACCATGAACCCAACTTGACCTAAAGGGTCATGCGTTCGGTACGTATTGCTAATAAAAATGATTGAAAACAAAGATACCAATCCATTTTATATGACTAACTAAACCTAAACCCATCCATGACCTAGCTCAAATAGGTCAAATGGGTTAATTTGTTCAACTTGACTTATTTGACCTAAATGAAGTCATATGAACCAAATTCACACCTAAACCAAATTGAATCAAATCAAAGCCACCAAAACATTTCAAATGGTCATATGAACTTGACCCAACCCTTGGTTTGATCCAATTTTTGACCTATTGGTCAACTTGACCCAAGTCGACCTATTTTGGCCTAAATGGGTCAACATGAGCGAAACCATACCAAATTAACTCCAAATCCTATTAAACTTGGCCAAACCTATTTTCTCAACATACCCATATACAAATTCAAAAATCAGCCAAATGACCATTTTACCCCTAAGGCATAGAGCAAATTTTGGTCAAATCCTTAGGAAATTTGGTCAATTCCTTTTCATACCTACTTGATACTCTCCTAATAGGTCAAGTAAACCCTATGGAGGGTGGTTCACCCAACCCAATGGGTTTGGGCTAGCCCAACTTGACCCAAGGCCAAAACTGAGCACATGGTTCAAATTGGCCATATGGGAATCATGCTCCCACTCAATTTGAGCACATGGGGAGTTACCATTCCACTCCTCTGGCCAAACCAACCATGTGCAAGCTTCTAACAGATCAAACAGCTCTTTGAATCTTGGCAATTGATCAAAAATGGCAAGCTTATGCTCGGCCGTCCGATTTTCATTGGGGGAGATATACTCCCCCTAATTCACTTCAATTCACATACACACTCTGTCGATTAAAGAATAGGAAGCCAGAAGAACCATTTGAGAGTCTTCCCAAGCTTCTCAGAGAGAGATTGAAGTTGCCATTTCTTAGTTTTCCTTAAGCAAAAGTAGGGGAGCTCCAAGGATTTGCCAACTTTCTCCATACACCAAACCAAGTCAATTCCCTTTGCACACTCCCTAAGGGGACCAAGTCAAGCTTGCTCAACATCTTTCCCAAGCTCCAAAGGCAAGGGGAGATCTACTTCAATCAAAACTGAGCTCACTAAGAGGAGGAGTTGGTCCATAAAGCTATCCACTCAACCTCAAGAGCTAAAACTTTCACCAAAGCTTTGTCTCAATTAGGTGAAGCTTCTCCAAGGGAATCGAGCACCGGTGATCACTTTTGGTGAGGTATGCCATTTTTTTAGCTCAATTCCAATGTGTGTTGTTCCTTTGTGAAAGAAATATTAATGGCATGAGATTTCAACCTTTAGATGTGCTTGCCATTAGGGTTAGATGGTGTGTGCAAAATTTCATCCCAATCGGAGCTCAATTGAGCTTGGATCTTCCCTTTGAAAGTGGACGATCTTCATTATTCCTCAGGGAAGAACATGGATGATCTCTGGCCATCCATCCGCACATTTTGGATGGATGATCGAGATTAAATCATATTTTATATCCTATTTTATCTCATCTAAACCGCAAATTAAATCCTAGCCGTTCGATCTTTGATCGAACGACGGAGGCCAAAGCGCATAGCACCATCACCATGCGGTGCTACGATGTGACGTTTAAGTGGACGCACAGTGGACGATGTGTGTAAAGTGCAGCCTCGTTAGTTCTTGCATGTCACGCCATAGGGATTAGAGAATTAATTAAGGTTTAAATAATTCTAATTAATCCTCTAAACTTTAAAAATTCATATCTCCACCTAGAAAAAATAGAAAAATATGAGTTGATTTGCCACTGAAAGATAATTCAATCTTAAATATTCTAAAATTGGTTTTAATGGATTTTGAATTGTGTCTTTCTTTATTTTTGGGTTTTATTAGAAATTTTAATTTCCTAATTACTCCCTAATTAATCCATTGATTAATACCAAACTTCTTGGGTATGTTTTGGGGGATGACTTCTCCCTCCCCTAATTTTCTTGGAATTTATTGGTGGCTTAATTGGTGAAATCGCTAATTCATTTCCTAATTATCCCCTTAATGTAATTAATGATAATTAAGGGTTTGATTAGTGGTTTAATCCTTTGTTGAAGTTGATTAAGGTTTGTTTCAGTGAATGGGAGGTTTAGGGAATAATTTTGGGGTATTTCCCTTAAGATATTCCTTAAACCCCTTTTCTTCCTTAATCTTCTCTTAATTAAGGGTTAATTCACTAATTACCCTTTTAATTAATTTCATAAAATTCTAAAACCTTCTAGAGCTTAATTAATCTACTTTGGGTAGATGCTTAGGTGTTCAAGAGCCTAAGTGCATTAAGAAAATCAAGATTCAACTCACATGTGTGAGGGGTGTTTTGAAATTACTTAAGTTAAACCCCTTAGCTTAATTAATCATTAATTATGAGCCAAATTGCATTAGGCCCATTTCTTCCTAGGTGCATTGCTGATTTAAATTCCTTCTGTAGTTTATGTCATCTCATTGGCTCATAATTACTTGATTAACTATGCTTAGGTGGTGTAGGTAAGGGGTAATTAACATGTTTAATTCATACCTTAACCTAATCAAAATATAAAATGGATCTAATCATCTAAAAATTGAACAAAAATATCAAACACATGTGGGAATGGGTTAGAAACAAACTCTCACATTTTTCAAATCAAATTTAAAATCAAACAAAAAATCACATTAAATAAACTTTGATTTGTTTTATGCTTTCTTATTTCTTAAGATTGTCTTTAAAAATTAATTAAAGTGAATGTGTTTATATACTTTCATTGCTTTAGTTCTTTCCCAACATGATAAATATGTGTGTCATATGGTTTCATGCATCCATGCTTTTCAAAAATCAAATTAAAAATGAAAATATTTCCTTTATGTCAAATTATATGTTTTGGCTAAAGTAGAAATATGTGTGGCTATTATCACTATTAAATTCAAATTATTTTCAAAATATATGAATCAATTATCAAAACTGAAAGTGTGTTACTTATATCTTACTTATGAGTTTGCATGTGAGAAAAAAATATAATGATGTGCTTAGTGTAGGTTTTCCTCCTCCTCTCTTTTAGCATAGTTTTGAATAAGATTTAGCAAAGTGTATGGTTCATTTGAAAAGAACCTAACACTTGCCTAATTCCATATCCTATTCATTCCTATACCATGACCTAAGAAGGATACCTACACTTGCACATATAAATTGCATAAACAAAAATAAATCAACTAACATAAACTTTTGCATTCTTTCTTTTCCATTCATTTCTTTTGTACACATGTTTGTATTTAAGGAAAGTGGTATATTAGTCTGGACAACCTCAGGGTTGTGAGGCTTTAAGTAGCCTTAAGTAGGTCTTGTACCTTACACGTCTGGTGCTAACAATGACACCGTACTCACTTATGTCTTTCATACACTCATATGTGCATGTGAAATTGGATAAGAAACCCCTTTTCTACTTAATGAAAATCATGCATCATAAGCATTTAAATTTTCTTAAGTAACTCACTTAGCTTGCATCAAAAAGTGTGCTAAACATTCTCATTTGGTATGTATAGATATGCTTAGGATCCATTCATATGCATGTTATACATGTTTGGGAAGAAATGAAGTAATGTGTGTTTTGTGAATTTTACTTCACTTTACTTAATCTTAAAATGCCTTTCTTTTGAATAGGTTTGTTTAGAGTTCATCTAAACTTAGGATTAATTAAAACACATAATAAAATATTCACTAAATAAAACTAAAACATGAATCCACTTTAGAAATTACTTAGGTTAGGAAGGAAAAGAAGTTTTCTTCTCTTTCCCTCTCTTTATAACTTAGTAATTAATTGTAGGATTCACTTGAACCTAATCAAAACATAAAATAAAATCAACCCAAAATATCTAAACAACTTAAATGAAACCCTCCCCTAAGTTGAACATTCTTCACACTTAGGAAATTCTAACTTAAAAGCCATAGTTACGCATGCCACAAAAACCTTAAAAGCACACACATTAGGATAAGTAACCACTTCTAGATTTAGGTTAGGACGGTGCATGGTTTGATGTTTGCTTTTATTTTATCATGTAATGATTTAGAATGGATGTTAGGGTGTATGTGCGTAGACTGAATGATAGAGCGATCTTAGTCTAACCATTATCTTCTGCAGGGTATTGTGCTTATGGTGCACTATAATAAATAAAAATATAAATACTTTTGCTGTGCAGATGCTTATACCCCTAAGCATTTTCAATAAGCCAGGTGGACTTAGTCATCCATGTGTGGGGTGTTAAGTCCAATATACATGCTTGAGATTGTATGGTTTATGTTAGCTAATCTATATTTTATAGGTATTGGTTAGATTTCCAATCTTTCTTTTTCATGTAGTTTTGGCAATTAGGATTTTAGAATGATTATTATGGGGATTAGTATGAACATTGGTCATAAGATCTCATTTAATGTACCATGTGAAGCCTTTGGAGCATGCACCTTCCAACCATCCAAAAGAAAGAACCAAAGAAAAAAAAGAAAAATAAGAAGAAAAGAAGAAGAATGAAGAAAGAAATGGAAGACCATAACAATGAATTCCTTGCTTAATTGTATTTAATTCAATTGTAATCTAGGTTATATAAGGGCAGAACTCGGTTACCCAATTTGTTTTCGGATTTGTGCAGTGGTGCCCGACCACAATTAGCCTCTTATTCTTTTGCGCTTAGCTTTGTAAATTGATTGATGATTTATTTAGCTTGTGCATTAAGTGGCATCCTTTTCCTAGTTTATTCCTTGCTTTATGTATGGCCTGGATGACGATTAGACTTTTAGGAAAAAATAAATTTTCTACCAAACTTAATAATTCAAAGTTTAAAATTGATAACCTCACATAAAGCTTAGGCTTAAAATCAAGATAAAAGAATTAGCAATCCCTTAGCTAGATGAGTACTTCTTTTATAACATCATGCACAAATGTTTCTTGCTTCACTCTTGATTGGAGGGTTTCCACATTTAGCAGAAAAACTTGGCTTGACCTGTGAGAGCTATGGTGGAAACACACCTCCTCCCTTTTTCGTTGATTTTGTCCAATAGCCTTTTTTCTCATGCATTAGGCATATGAATGCTATTAGCCTGAGTCAAAATTATTGTCCAAAAATGAAAATAAAAGGAAATCTGAATTACATTAGATTTGGGTCATTACTCATGCCCGTGCATGATCTAGTCTCTTAGGGAGTGAGTTTAAGGACTTAGTCTCTTTCTAAATAAATAATAGCCAAGCTATCTTGCATAAAGCGTATGACTTGCCTACAAGAATTTAAAATCGTAGGAGGAGTTAGTTGGTGGCCACCCTCAGGTAGTTGTAAGTCCAAGAAGTCGGGTGGTTTGTCCTCTCTTGTGGAAGCAAATCAAATACCCATTTTTGCCTTAGATTTAGGTTTCGCTTTTTGGCCCTCGCCAAAGCTCCCTAGATTTAGGTTCCGTTGCTTCTCCCTTTTTTGGCCATAAGCATAAATCCTTACCTCTTAGGCATTTTCATAACCTTGTATTATAGAATTATAAGCTGTAGCATTCTAATAAAAAATTCAACTCAAATAAATTAAATCAATTTCAAAAATGTAAAGCCCAATCATAGGATAGTTTAAAATGCTCGTTAAGCTTCCTAGCATCATGCGCATCTTCTACTTATCTTAATTTGGCTTTGATAATAACTCCCTCTTTGATCAATCTCATTTGATCTTCAAAAATGAACTAATTGATTGATAGTCCTACCCCATTGAAATCTTTAGAGATAACGATCATTTACCTTAATCTAGAGTTTTCCTAAGGAATCTTCATTCCTTAGGATGTAATTAACTATGGGGGCTTGCCTCTATAGGGAACTTAACGAACCTGGTTTAAAATAAACCCTATTTTACTTTTTCATGTAAAGTAGGGGAAGAATCTCTAGTACACCTTGAAGACCCAACGTCCTTAGGAGTCTTCATTTTGATGATTAGGTTCATTGTAGGGTGGTAACTTCTATCTTCCAAGATAGTATACCTCTCCTCAATATCGTACCCAATCACCCTAATAAATGCATCTGCAGATCTATGTAGTGTCCCACCAAGGTGATTTATATTCCCCTGTGTTCTCATAATTTATTCTTCTTTCTACTAGAGAAAGGAAAGGAGGAATATATGAGAGGACACTCGAGAATGTAAAATTTCCACCAACACATCTCACTGAGGAGAAGTTGATTGATTTGATTATTTAATTTGGCTCCACTGGGGAGGAGGGTGATTGATTTGTTTCAGATTTTTTTTTATTTTGAATTTTGAGATGGATCTTGTCGATTTGTGATGGACTCATAAATTGGCCTACTTGATTTACCAAAGGGTAGTCTACTAACCACATGGTAGGACTATCCAACTAGAGAGGTTGCCTTTCAGTATGTAGTAGTTGCACTAGGAAGAAAGCGTAGTAGACTTACATCCTCCAAAGTAGGGATCATTCGTTGGGGTGATCTGTTGGTGAGGCAACGAATCAAACCCAACCTTAGGCTGACTACTGAGTGAATATCATTGGGGGACTTAAATCAGCTCAAAGATAGCCAAGATTAATTTCATTTTTTAGTTATGTTTGATGGATCTTGTTGGTTTGCAATGGACTGCACTGAGTAGGGGCCATATCAGCCTTGACCTACTTCAAATTTACCAATCTAAAGGGAGTAGCTTCTTGGCCAAGGGGAGAACTATCCAACCAAATGCCTTTTTTCTTGTGACTTCAAAGCATGAGGACTCACATCTTTCTTGAATAAAAGACCACTCAACACATTAACAAGGTAACTTGTCAACTCACTGATTTATGCTAGAAAGAATCGTCGTGACTTACATCTTCCAAGCAAAATGTAGGAAACTTCAAAATGAATTGAACAACCTAAGGGTGACTACAGAGTGAAAGGACTTATCTCATCTCAATCAGTGACAATTCCTATAGTTTTGTCAACATAAGATAGGATGCCTACTTGGGAAAAAACATGAATTCCTAATCCATAAGCGAATAGATTTATTTGTTTTGTTTGTCTGTTTGTCATGGACCCTATTGATTTGCAAGGGATTATACTGAGAAGGAACTTATTAGCTGAATTCTCAAGTTTACTAGTCCAGAGAATAATTGCATCTGAATAAATTCTCCAACCATAGGGTGGTTACTAGGAAAGGGGCTGAATCTAGAGTAACTCAGTAGTGTCTAAATGGGGTTGCAAGGATGTGATCCAAGTAGAGTGCCCATAGGGGAAGGGGCCACTAAGGGCTTTATCCATAACCCTGAAGAAGATAATATCTATAGGTATTCAGTGGCCAACTCAAGGAGAAAGTACGGGGACTCACATCTACCAAGAGTGGTGTATCCACTGGGTGAGTCGTTGTTAGCATATCGAACATCAACCAACCTAAAGTGCCCATTGGTTTGCAACAATCAGCCTAGGAAGAAAGCATCGGGGACTCACATCCTCACATGGAATTTTTAGCATAGTTCTTTGGCTCGACGGTGATATTAGACTTAGGCTTCTAAGTGAATGCCCGGGGGGTGATATCAACTTAAGAGTAGTCAAGAGGAAAGAACGGGGACTTATCTTAAACCTTAAATATATTTGACCTAGTTAGTACATGATGGCCAGTTCAAGAAGTAAGCATTTAGGGTTACATCCTTTTAAATAAAATCATTATGAGGTAGCTTCTTCTGCATGAATTTAAACTAACAAGTAATCATCAATTTGTAATGGTCAAATCATTAAGAAAGCGTGGGGACTCATAACTTCCAAACAAATGACCACTGGGGTGACATATTAGCAAGGTAGTATGCTAGCCCGACCTAGAGCAGCTAATAAGTGAGTGCCATAGGGGGCTTGCGCTTGGGTTCTCTTACACCTAACTCAGTTGTCCTAGTTGAAATAGGATGCCTCTCGAGTTCTCTTACTCCTACTCTAGTAGCATTGGGGAATCATGTTTAATTTGTGTTCGTGTTATGAAAGAGGGATAGGAAGCCTCTTGGGTTCTCTTACACCTACCCTAAACACGTCGTGGCAGATTCATAAACAAGCAAATAATGTTTTGAATGAAGAGGATATTTTGATGAATTGGAATGAAATTTTTTATGATAATTATTTTCAAACATGATTTTATGGGTAGTATTTCTTCAAATAGAGCCCATTAATTGGAAGCATATTCCCCTTTACAATCAATAAGTTGATAAGATCCTCATTAGTAGGCCTTCTCTATGACAAAACGGACTTCCCAAGTGGGTTCAAACTTGCCTCCCATCTTTTGACGAGCAACAATTGGTCTTCTTAGAACTAAAATAAGCTCTCCTGCTTGAAAAGCTCTAGGGAGGACCAACTTGTTGTGAGCTTGAATTATCTTGGCTTTGTATAACTCGATGTTCTGGGATGCCTGTAGGCATCTCTCCTCCAAACCTTTGAGCTCTTTTAACCACAACTTTGCATTCTACTCTATAGTGATTTTACTACCCATTGTTATCCTTAGTGATGGGAGGTGGACTTCTATTGGTAGAATGACTTGATCCATACACTAAAGAGATTGGGTTGGAGTTGTGTGGTGGTATGCCCACAAAGCTTCAACTAGCTGCTCATGCCATTATCAGTTATTATCATCGAGTGTCTTATTTAGTATCTGGATGAGAGTTTTATTGAATGCTTCTGTTAAGCCATTTTTCCTGAGATAGTAGATGGTGGAATATCTCCAATCTATATTATGTCTTCTAGTAAAGCTATTGATCTTAGTGCTCTTGAATGTAGTGCCATTATTGGATATAATTCAGGCGAACCTATCTATATGGTTCACGAAAAGCTAGCACATCGTTTGTGACCTCTCTGAGTGGGATTGCCTCCACCCACTTAGAAAAGTAGTCGGTGGTAGCTAAGATGAACTGATGACCCTTAGAAGGAGGATCAATAGGACCCACTATGTCGGTACCCCAACACTTAAATGGCCATGAGGCCAATGTAGGGTGTAGAATGTTGGGTGGTTGATGTAGGGCCACATCGTCTATCTGACATTGATGCATCTCCTAGCTATGTTCATGTAGTCTGTAATCATCGAAGGCCAATATTATCCTAGTCTTTTGATCTTTGCTTTCATTTTCAGACCAAATTGGTGTGCTCCAGATATACCTGAATGTACCTCGATCATGATCTTACGGGCTTCATATTTTTCTAAACAACATAATCACATTTGATCAAAAGACCGTCGGTACAAGCTGCCATCCATCAGAGCATAGGAGAGGGCTCTCTACTTCATCTGATGGGCTTATGATTTCTCTTGAGATAGTTTGCCTATGTTCAAGTAATCTATGAATGGTTGCTTAATCGGCTCCTTCTTTGTGGAAATGAAAACCTCCTTTCAAGAGAAAGTCTCGATGAGTTGACATTAATAAGGGATGACTTGTATATTTTGGACCCTTATTGGAATGGACTCATCTTTCCAATTCTTTGGCAGTTTGAAAAGTATAATTTACGTTCTCTCCTTTAGGGACCTTGTAAATGGTGACCTCAATTTGATGACTTCATGGTGTAGTATTTTTGCTTAGGTTTTAGAACCTTATAGGATCCAACAATGTGGTTGATGGCCAGAATCCTTAGATGTTGATACTTTTGACACATTTATAATGCTAACTCCACAATCAAAGCCTCATACTGGTTTCATTATTGGTGCATGGATTAGAGATAGTATGAGAATCTTATCACATCATTAGAGTTAGAGAACAATTCTTACCGCTTTTGGAAGAGTAGATCATGATTCTTCTCCAAAGAAAGGCACCATCAAAATACATATCCCGGGTTTCTCAACCTCCCCAAGTTTATGATTTGTTCATGAGATCATCACTAAGCGGGAATCAATGAAGTGGGTGTGATGCTAAGAAATTTGAATATCCTTTTCGCTTAAGGTACAAATGTAATATTGAACTATGATAGAATCATGGACCAACGTGCTAATCATCTGGATAACATCGACTGTGTCATGAGATACTATAGTGGATTGATTCTTGAAATCAAGTTTACCTTATGAGAAAGCATATAGTGTCGTAGCTTTTGGGATGCAAAGATTAATGCTAGGCAATGTTTCTTAATAGGTGGGTAGTTTGCTTCAACAAGGATCAGACGATGGCTGAGGTAGTAGAGAGTGTTCTCCTTCTCTTCATCATTGGTTTGAGCCAACAACGTGCCAAGAGAGTTGTCCAATGCAGCAGTGTAGATGATAAGTGGCTTGCCCAAAATACTGCTTAATGTCTTCAAAAGCATGCTGGCACTTATTATCCCAGTTGAACTTAGCATCCTTTTTGACAGGTGCTAAAAATGGCTTGCATCTTCTCGATAGATTGGAGATAAAGTGTCTTAGATACGCTAACTACCCTTGGAAAGATCTGAGTTTAGTTAGATTTTTAGGGGGTGGCATTTGTAAGATAGCTTTGATCTTTTTTGGGTGTCTATCTCTATTCCCCAGTGTCAGACAACAAATCCAAGGAACTTCCCTAAAGCTACTCCGAATGCACACTTCAGGGCTTCATTTTGAGATTGAATTGTCTTAACTATTCCTACTCAAGTTAAGAGATGGTCTTTTCTTTGCTTTTGACTTAGATCATCAACATAGCATTCAACTTGATGATGAATGAGTTCATTGAAGATCAGTCATGGCCATTTTAGCACCTACATTTTAAGGTTGAAAGGCATGACCTTATAATAATAGATTGATGGGGTTCAAAAGTAGTGTTTCTTTCATCGCGGGCCATCTTGATTTGGTTGTAGATGACTCATTCATGAAGAATATTTTGCATTTGGCTTGCTTTCTTCTTAATTGGATGACAGCTAACGGTAGGGGATTTTCTTCCACGATAAAATCAACATCGAGACTTTGTTGATTTATAATATCATGCAGGAGTTTGCTTGATAGGGTTAGCGTTAGGGTCTATTGCTAGTTTATGGAATTTTGTATGTAGAGATAATGCATCTCTTCATAGCTCCATGCAAAAGCGGTCCTTAAAATTGTCAATAAACTAAGTCATTGGTTTCTTCTTCATTTAGTAGAGAACTGATGTATGTAGGACGTGAATCTTCTTCTATCCTGAGGTTGATTTCTTTGATCTTATCAATGGCTAAATGAATTTTCTCTTCAAATTCTAGAGGTGCATCATTGATTTGAAGATCATCAAGATCATCTAAAGTTTCTAAACACACATTCTCATAAGAGTTAGTGTGGTTTGAGAATAACCTATCAGACACTAGATGATTGGTGATAACTAAGCAGTAATCATCGTTATCGACTAGACCCACTGTACCAAATCCTAGTCCTGGTCTTGATTGTGCATCCCTGCCTTTGTTATTCAACAGCTTATCAAAATACTCTGAACTGTGCCTGGACCATGTATAAAAAATCAAACCTTTCTTTGCAAGATTATGAACACAAGGCGAGTACCAATCAAAAGGTAATTCAATTAAATCTTTATATGAATTATCCTCAGGTTCTACATTAGCTTCTGGACTTGAGGAAGATGATCCCAATAGGAATCTCTTTGGCTTAACATTCATGGAAGTCCTAGGGGCTTACTTAACTACTAAACCTTCAACTTTTTTGAGAAGAAAGTGAGGTTGGAGCTAAAGTTCCCAACTACTACCCAATAGTTTTACATAAACTTGATTCGAATACATTCGTGCTTTGCTTGGAGACCTAGTCTTCATCACTATCTGGCTCGAGTGTCACCTCCAATGAAACCCGCTAAGAGGGGTTTGCTAGTGTGCTAATCACGTGAGGCTCATCCTCCAAGCTAGATTCCAAGTCTATGTGAATAGTTGGGTACTTTCTGGAACATGGCCTAGCCAGTCTTCCACCTCTGGAATTGCCTCTATATCTACCTCTACCTCTGCCTGGTGGAGGTCAAGTCATCCAACCCATATGTTCGTTTGATGGAATGAATTATGGGTGGAATGTAACATGCGGCTCTACCTCGTCCTTGATGTCCCTTTCTCGCTCACTTGTACTTTTCTTTTCCTTTTCTTTTTTCTTTTTCATCTTTTTCTTTTCCTTTTCTTTTGTATTTGAATTTTGACCAAGTTAGCAAGAATAGACATTTTGATTTTGAGGAACATGGTAGGTCGCATCTTCATATATCTTGAGCTCTTTAACTGAAAATAGTTTTTCATCTCCTTTGACATAATATTCGACTCCATCCCTTCAAAACTTGATGCATTGATGAAGGAGGATGGAATCATCTTGTTATAGTGTATGACTAAGCAAGGAACAATGTATCAATTGATTATATAGAACTTGGCTTAGTCTTATTGCTATTTCTAAAGGTAACACTATGGAGCCTAAAGCCCTCTCGCCCTATTCATTAATCCTCTCAACATCATCCGATCTCCTTGGAGTGTAGAGATGTCAATGTTCAAATAGGCAAGGGTCTTTAGATAATGTTCACCGATGCACTTGGATCAACCAAGACCCTAAAAATTTTGAATCTGACCATATCCATCATTATGTAGAAGGGGGTTTCATTTCTTGTCCCCTGAAGAAGCTCTTCATTGAATGTGACTCCGCTTCTCTTAAATAATGAGCCTCCCTCTCCAAATGGCGGTCTTAAGCATGTTTTTGGATCAAGATGAGCCTTGATTAATGATTCCCTCATCTCTTTGGATAAGATAAGGGCATCATATATCCATAGGTTAACTGAAAACTTTCTTAAGTGAGTGAGGACATTATAATCAACTCAAATCCTCCACAAGCATATCCATGGGTGGAGCATCTGTGGAGCTTCTTGCTTGGTACCAAAGACTTATTTTCCCTTATCTTGAGATCTAAGAGGTAGAATTACTATGGAGGTTAACTTCGGTGATTTCTTGTGGCGATTTAGTGGAAGATTCTACCTACTCGTCAGGCTCACCTATAGCTTCTCTTATTGGACCCTCAGAATCAGATGATTCAAAGTCTATCTCATGAGGTGAACCTACAGTATTCATAAAAGGAATGTCCATTTCTAAATCAGAAAGAGGATGCTCGGAGTTGTTATAATTATTATTAAGACTTGAAGAGTTTTCTAAAAGAGTAGAGTCAGACAACCCTTCAGAAGTGACATAGATGTAATTCAAACTAGCTTTATTCCTCGATTTCTTAGATTTAGAAGGAGGTACATAGTATAAATCTAGTAAAGTAAGTGGAGTGAGGGATTTGATGCCCTCATCCACCGATATAAGATGTCTACTAGAAGAAGAGCTGCCTGAAGTAGAAATGTCGTGTGGTGTTTATTTTTGAGATGTGGGACACCACACATATCTTACGGGGTACTTATTGAAGTGATTGGGTATGACATTAAGGAATGATGCACTATCTCAAAATATAGAAATCACCATCCAATAATGGACCTAATCACCTAATAAGGACTCCTAAGGCATGATGGGTCTTCGAATGTACCAGAGATTTTTCCCCTACTTTACATGGAAAAGTAAAGTGGGTTTATTTTAACTCGGGTTCATTAAGTTTCCTATGAAGGCAAGCCCCCATAGTTAATTACATTTTAAGGAATGAGATTTCTTAAGAACACTCTTGATTAAAGTAGACAATCATGATCCCCAAAGATTTCAAGGTAAGACTATCAATGGATTGGCTATGTTGGAAAATCAAATGGGATAGATCAAAAAGAGAGACTTATTTTGGAAGCCAAAGGTGATGTGTAGGGAATGCTCATGATACTAGGAAGCTTATTGAGCAATCCAATCTATCCTATGGTTGGGTTTTATATTTTTAAAATTGAAAAGGGTTAATTGTTTGAGTTGAAAGTTTATTAGAATACTAAGAATTATAATCCCATAACATAAGATTGTAGAAACGCCTAAGAGATGAGAATTTATGCTTGTAGCCTAAAGGAAAACAATAATCTCAGATTCTGAATCTAGGGAGCTTTGGTGAGGGCCAAAGCACGACCTAAATCTAAGGCAAAAGGGGACATAATGGTCTACCTCACAAGAGAGGATAGATTGTCCAACTATTGGACTTGCAATCACCTAGAATGGCCACTAACTAACTCCTCCTACACTTTAAATCCTTGTGGCCAAGTCTTATGTATTACAAGATGGCTAGGGTGGTTATTATTTAGAAAGAGACTACACTTAAACTCACTCCCTAAGATACTAGAGCATGAGTGGTATGAATTCATCACTTAATCTAATGCAAATTTTATCAAATTTATTTGATTCTTTTAGACTCTTTGTTTTGACACAAGCTATGGAATTTTGTATTCCTAAATGCATGAGAACTTGATTATGGGCCAAATCAAGAGAGAAAGGGGTGTTCTTCCATCAAAGGCTCTCACAGGTTAAGCCTTTATTCTCTAGCAAAGATGGAAGCCCCCTCTTAATAAGAGTGGAAGAATATGACATGCATGATTTTATACATACAATCATTCAGCTGAGAGATTGCTAAATATTTTATTATCTTGATTTAATTCCTAGGCTTTTATATGAGGTTATGAATTATTTTAAAATTTTAATTATGAGTTATTAATTAGGGTAGAAAAATTAATTTTATCTTAAGAGCCTACCATATCCATGCCACACATTCAAACATTAAACATTAAATATGAAGAAACTAGGAAAAGCATGCAATTTTAGTGCACAATCTAAACACAACATCAAATAATTTTATAGACTATCATAAAAGAATAAAAGGCGTCTTGGGTTCCATCACACTAAAAGAGAAAAAAAAGATGGGAAGCCCTACAACTCTGACGGATTATAAAAATAATACATGTTATGGGGGCCTTCTTTTCTTCATTTCTTCCTTCTTTTGATTTGATTTGATCCAAAGGCAACACAAGGCACCTTAGGGACTAAGCCTTTGGCCACTACTTATCTTAATCCCCCATAACACTATTCCTAATTCCTAATGCAAAATTACATTAAAAATAGAAAAAGTAAATCTAGGTACAACTGTAAAATAAATATTAGCTAAACACACCATACAACATAAGCAGTTATATGAATAATTTAGACTTAGCACCCCACACATGGATAACCAAGCCCACATATCCTAACATGGATTATGCTCAGGGGCTAAGCAACCTACACAACAAAAGCATTTATATGTTTATTACAATGACCCCTTAAGCACAACCCCTTGTAGAAAATATTGTTAGGCTAATAATGACCTAACATCCATTCTACGAGGCATACACCATAACATCCAATCTAAAACATTATATTACAAAACAAAACATCCATCACACATACAATCAATACATCGACCAAGCCTAATTCTAGGGTCGGTGACCTAGTATTTTAGTGTGTGAAGAAGTGTAGCAAGACTTTTTTGCTACTTCTTTAAGTTTTAATTTGGAGTTCAATTTGTTTAAATTTTACCTTTGGGTGATTTCAATTTAAATGATTTAATGATTTATCTTTTTATTTTTATTTCACTTTTATTTGGTTAAAGTGATGTTTAGGTTTTCAAAAATGAACAGTAGAATGAATTTCATTTGTAAATGAAATTACCTCTATTCTACATCTTAACTCCTAAAGAGTCTAATTAAGGTCCTTAAGTATCTTAATTAGCCCATTTGATTTATGTAATTTATTTGATTTGATTTATCTGATTTGATTTAAATTTTAGAATTTGAGTTTGTTTAATCTTCATGTATTTGATTGGTCAATTTTGGATTAAATGTGTTTATTTAATTAAATCTTGATAATTCAATATATTTAATATTTAATGAAGTTTAAGTTTGTTTAAATCCATGTGTTTTTATTCATTAATTTTAGATTAGATGTTTTAATTTAATTAATATTTCAATAATTCAATATCTTTAATATCTAATGAAGTTTAAGTTTGTTTAAATCCATGTGTTTTTGATTGATTAATTTTAGATTAAACATGTTTATTTAATTAAATCTTGATAATTCAATATCCTTAATATCTAATGAAGTTTAAGTTTGTTTAAATCCATGTGTTTTTTATTGATTATTTTTAGATTAGATGTTTTGGCTTAATTAATATTTTGATAATTCAATATCTTTAATATCAAATGTAGTTTAAGTTTGTTTAAATCCATGTGTTTTTGATTGATTAATTTTAGATTAAATGTGTTGATTTAATTAAATTTGATAATTCAATATCCTTTATATCTAATGAAGTTTAAGTTTGTTTAAATCCATGTGTTTTCGATTGATTAATTTTAGATTAGATGTTTTGGTTTAATTAATATTTTGATAATTTAATATCTTTTACTTCAATCTCTAGTTTCTTTCTCTTTAATTTAATTCCTTAATCTCATATGATTAATATCAATTTGATGTTGTTTAAATTCATTGATTTCATTATTCCATTTAAGTTTGACTTAGATTAGTGAATGTATTTTAATTTACTTATGATTTATTTGAAGTTTAATGTATTCTTTATTTGAATTTCAATTAGAGTTTAACTTGAATTTATCCATTTAGTTTATGTATGATTATCTCTTCATTTGATGATTAATCTCTTATTTTAATTCAATAGGTTTGTTTTATTTGAGTTTTATTTTGGTTTGACTTATTTTGATATTATTTGAAATTAAGAGTAATTGGATATGATTTAATAACTTTAGAGTTTATATGTAATTTTGTGTTTATTTGATTTGATTATGGTTTATTTATTTATAGTTTGATTGGATAAAATGAATTGAAAGATTGCTTTGATTTAATTGAGTTTGATTATTTATGATTAGAATTTCATTTTAATTTCATTCATTTATCATGTTTATTAGATTTTAGTTTGTGTTTTGATTTTACACATTTTAATAATTAATTAGTTTATCTTATTTAAGTAGGTTAAATTAGATTTAATTTAAATATTTATTAAATTGATGAGTCTTTCTTTATTTGATTTAATTTGATTTGATTAGCTTTAATAATCTATAGGTTTGCTTAGGTTCAATGTAGTTATATAATTAGTTTAATTTAGAAATGTGTTTAGGTAATTATTAAATTAAATAAAGATTTGTTTAATTTTTAATTTGGCTTCATATTTGTTTTGGTTAATGATGTAATTAATGACCTAATGATTTAAATTTAGTTTAGGATTTGATTGGCGTTTAATTACATTTTAATTATGTTAGATGTGTAATTAATTAAATTTGATTAAGGGTAATTAAATTTTGAATTATCAGATTAATTAAAGATTTTTTTTAATTAATGACTTAATTTCCCACATGTGAGTGATTTGATTTAGTTAAGTGTTTTACTTAAGTTTGATTTGATTAAAGGATTATTGTTATTATCATAATTATTATTAAGTGAATTAACTATTTATTTTATTTCAATTAAGTTTGATTATTTATGATTGGAGTTTTTTCTGATTTGATTCATTTATTATGTTTATTTAATTTCATTAATGTGTTTGATTTAGTTATTAAGTTGAAATATTTAATGATTGAGTAACTCTCTTATTCCAAATGGATTGATTTAGATAATAAATTAAATAAGTTCACTTTAGATTCATTTAGTTTAATTTGGTTCAAGGAATGTAAAAGAGATTTGCTAATCTAACCATTCCCCATGTGTGAGTTAATTTGGTTTAATGAAGAGTTGTTAAGTTAGTTTTTATTATTTAATTAGGTTACGGTGTGAATTAAATGAATTAATTAACCCTTACCTATATCACCTTAAGTTAATTAACTAATTAATAATGAGCCAATATGATATGCATATGCTTTGGAAATAAAATCAGCAATGATCCTATGAAAAGAAAAGGGTCTAATGCAATTTGGCTCATAATTATTGGTTAATTAAACTAAGGGGTTTAATTAAGTACTCTTATAACTCTCCCACACTTGTAAGCTAGTTATAATTTTCTTAGAATTCTCTTAGGTTGTTGAACACCTAAAAATCTATCCAAGAAACTTAATTAGGCAAGTTCTGGAATGATTATGATTTCAATTTGATTAATCAAGCCATTTAATTAATGAGTTAAACTATTAATTAATCTCAAATTAATTAATCTCATCTCAAGTCAAATGAACTTAGGGGAAAAAATGGGAAAGAGGTCCCAATCTCATTCCCCATATCCATCGATTATCTCATAATGATTAACAAGCTTAATTAATGATTTATTTGCTATATAGAATATTAATTAATCACCTAATTAATTAAGAGAATAATTAAGGCTAAGATAAGAAATATCCCTAATTAACCAAGCAATAAATCTTAAGAAAATCATGGGAGGCAGAGGTTATCCCATTAATCAACTTTAGAAAGTTTGGAATTAATTACTTAAATAATTAGGGATTAATTAAGCTAATTAAGTTTCCAATTAAACTCAAATTAACCATTAATTACCATTTAAAATTAATTTAAATTAATTTTAAATTAAGCCCCTCTGAAATACCTTTAAAATGAGCACTTATATATATTTTTTGGATTTTATAGGATTAGTAATGAATTTCCAAAGTTTCGGCTGATTTAACCAAATTTTATAAGGTATACTGATTTATTTAATTAAAATAGATCATTTGAATTTCTAAATTCAATATCTTTAATCCATCCATCCTTTTTATCTTGCAATTATTATGGTAAGTAAATTTTAAGCCTAATTTTTATCCATGAAAATTTCACCTCAATCAAGTTTGTATTTTTAGCGTAATTAATAAAATTTTATTTTTTACAAAAACTCAAACTTAGCTCAAACTATTTAGTTAAATTTGATGATTTATGGTTTTTGGATTCCTCTCAGAAAGATGAATCCAATGAGCCCTTATTTGTAATTTTTTATAAGTCTTTTATTTCTTTTGATTTTTTTGAAGTTTCAGGCATTTTAAATTATTTTTAAAACCAGAAAAATATAATTTTCCTGTTTAGCTCAGTCAACGTCTCACAGGTGCTGACGTGGCAACATGGTGATGAATGCGTTGGCGGCATGTGCCATGCGCTAACGTGCGTGTGGCGAGAAAACATGAGGAAGCGAGTGATGTCAATCGCTGATCATGGACGATTGATTGTGAGATCTAAAGGTGGATCGCGTGATCTAGGGGTCAGAAGGACGTGGATCCGATGAGATCTGAGCCATCCAATCCCCAGAATGTGAGATCGGATGTGCTCTGACCAGCAGAAACCGATGGGAAACAAGGAAAAAAATGCAAAATCTCAATATTTTAACCCGAATGGACTCATTTTTGCGACGATTTTCACCGAAAAACTTTTATTTCATATTGGGATCAAATAAAATGAATAATGTGGGGGTATATCTATGGAAAATTCCTAAAATCACATGAAAATATCACAAAATATAAGAAATCCTAAGGCCGGCTATGGATTTTTGAAGATTACCTCATCGAGGATGGTTTCTGGCGGCGGTGATGTTCCGAGCACGCTTTTGAGTGGGGAAAAGCTTTAAATGAGCATAGATCTTTGCTTTCACTCTGGGATGATACATTCTCTAATCATCGCTACTTCCTCGTCGGAATCCACTTATTTTTGATGTTTTTAGCTCAAGAGAAGTGGGGTAGTGGTGGCTGGTTTCTTTGGGAGCTCTAAGGGATGAAAATGAGAGGAATAGAATGACCCTTGCTACTTCTAAATCTCTTAGTTTTAATGTGGCCAAAAATCAACCTTTTTTTGAATTTTTGGCTCTAAAGTGTTGTCATTTTGCATGGGGTGATTGGGATGGATGATGGCTTGATTGAGGACTTTGGATTTAGCTCTTAAAGTCTTTATTTTCCATATGATTAGCTCCATTGAATGTCATGTTGGGGAGAGTTGAATGCATGTGATGGTGAGAATTAAATGAGTTTGGGTGGAATCCTATGTTGGGGAGGATCCATGAGGGACTTAATTTTGTTGGGTTGATTTTGGGCATATCCCAAATGGGTTTGGGTTAGGTTTGATCAGCCCCCAATGGGTCATGGCTTAGTTTCAAGGGATTTGGCTCAATTTGGGTCACATCCAGATAGGTTGACCAATTGGTCAAATTGGGTTAAACCAAGGCTTAGGTTAGGCTCAAATAATAATTTGAAGTATTTTTGTATGATTAATTTGATTTAATTTGGCTTAGAATTGATTTTGGCTCATTTAATCAAATGGGTCACATGGGTCAAGTTGACCAATTTGACCAAAATTGGCCAAATTGGCTTAGGTTATGGGTTGATTCATGTTCAATTGGCTAATTGAAGATGAAAGTGGTATTTGGTTCGAATCAATTTGGATTTAGGCCAAATTGACCCTTTAGGTCAATTTGGGCTAAATGCCTCAATTGGGCTCGATTAATCCTTGCAATCAACTTGGGTTAGATTATGATTTGACCCAATTTGGTTCTTTAGGCTAATTTGGGTCAACTTGGATTGAATGGCTAATTGGGCTTAGTTTGGCTCAATTTGAGGTCAAGTCATATTTAAATATTGATTTTGGGTTGATTCCAATCAGTTTCAATAAATTTGATGTAGGATGAGTTTTGACTAGTTTAGTTCATTTAGGCAAAGGGTTGACTTGGTCAAATGTCTATGTTGATTTGGTTTGACCCAATTGATTGCAATTGATCATCCTAAGGTGATCAACAATCATGGTGGAAGGTTTTAGTCAGCTTGGTTCAATCCAATTTGGGTTGGATTGGAAGTTGGCTCAAATGGGTCCTTTAGTTCACTTTGGGTCAAGTGGACTTAAGTGAGTTAATTTGTTTGGTTTTAGTTTGATTCGAGTTTAGTTGAACTTATATATGATCCTTGGATTGAAATATAAATTCAACTCAATCAATTTGGAGTCTAAGAGAATTTGGCTCATTTAAAATTTTCAAGTCAAAAGGGCTAGGTTGGGTTCGACTTGGGTTGGCTTCGATTTGATGTGAAGATTGTAGATTTCATTTATATTTGGATAGATGATTGAATGAATTATTGATTCAAGAGAAAATCCATTGATTTTGACTTGATTTGGATAGAATTTGGCTAAGTCCAAATAATTGGTTTAAAGGGTTTATATTGGGTTTGGATTTGATTTTGGATATAGTTTTGGTCTTTTGGATATGGATTTCATTTATATTTGTGAATATAAATGAAGGAATAATTAATTTATAAATAAATCAACTGAATTTGATTTGATTTAAAGGGGGTTTTGGCAAAGCTTATGAAGGTGGTTCATATGGCTTAGGAAGGGTCTTGGGATTTGAATTTGATTTTGGGTTTCAATCATTTGGAGTTTGGGATGTGGATTTAGAATTGGGAATTGAATTTGAGGTTTGGTTTGAGATTTGAATCTGGGTTTGATTTGAGAAGATGTATATGGAGTGGGTTTAGGTTATAGGATAGGTGATTTCCTTAAGCCCTAAGGCATAGCCTAATCCTATGGTTAACCTTTCTAAGTCTCTAGGTTTAGGTTAAGTATTCACCTAATCACTAGAAGTATCTTATGACTAAGGAGTTCTTAGTGTCTAGAAGAGTCCTAAGTCTAAGAAGAGGAGGTTAAGAGCTCACTCCAAAAGTGAGGTCAACAGGTAAGTAGTGGCAATGGTGGAATGAAGGCTCGGTCTGTGGTTTGTTACTTGGCTATCGCAAGTATGGGTCTTCTACTGCTTCTACTTTTCCCAAGTTATCTTTGCAAACTTATGAACCTTCTTTGATGTTGGAGGTTCAAGCTGCCTCAGGCACCTGTAAGGAATATTTCTTGATTTTAGAAATAATCTTTTTAGAGGTTCGGGATAAAGATATATCTCAACCTTCTTTTATTTTGAGAGGAACACATGTATCCCCAAAGGATTATTAACAAGATGGATAGTTATTTCAATAGAATATTTATCTATGTAGAAATTTTTTTTAGGATGAGATGTACTTATTGAGGTGATCAAGTACGACATTAAGGAGAGGCATACTATCTCGAAAGATACAAGTCACCACCCTACAATGTACCTAATCACCAAAATAAGGACTCCTAAGGACGTTAGGTCTTCAAAGTGTACCAGAGATTCTTCCCCTACTTTACATTAAAAAGTAAAGCAGGGTTTAATTTAAAGGGGTTCATTAGTTAATTACATCCTAAGGAATGGATTTCTTAGGAAAACTCACTAAGGTAAATGATCGTTATCTCTAAAGATTTCAATCAGACTATCAATCGATTGGTTTGTTTTGAAGATCAAATGGGATTAATCAAAGAGAGATTTATTATCAAGGACAAATGGAAATAAGCAGGAGATGCTCACGATGCTAGGAAACCTAGTGAGCATCTCAAATTATCTTATGATTGGGCTTTATATTTTTGAAATTGATTTAGTTTATTTGAGTTAAATTTTTATTTAGAAATTTAGGACTTATGATTCCTTAACACAAGATTAAGAAAATGCTTCAGAGGTAAGGAATTATGCTTATGGCCCACAAAGGGGAGAAGCAATCTCAGAACCTAAATCTAGGGAGCTTTGGCGAGGGCCAAAAGCACAACCTAAATCTAAGGCGAAAATGGAAAATTAGTTTACCTCCACAAGAGAGGACAAATCACCCGACAACTTGGACTTACAACCACCTCGGGGTGGCGGTCAACTAACTCCTCCTATGATTTTAAGTACATGTAAGCAAGTCATATGCTTAATGCAAGATAATTAGGCTATTATTATTTAGAAAGAGCCTAAGTCCTTAAACTCACTCCCTAAAGAGACTAGATCATGTAAAGGTATACTTCAAATGACCTAAATCTAATACAATTCAAATTTCATTTTGTTTTTATTTTGGACAATCATTTTGACTCAGGCTAATAGGATTCATATGCCTAATGCATGAGAAATGAGATTATGGGCCAAAATCTGTGAGAAGGGAGGAGGTGAGTTTCCACCATGGCTCTCAAAGTTCAAGCCAAGTTTCTCTGGCAAAGGTGGAAGCCCTCCAATCAAGAGTGAAATAAGATGCATTTATGCATGATATTATAAAAGAAATGCTCATCCAGCTAATGGGTTGCTAATTCTTTTATCTTGATTTTAAACCTAAGCTTTAGGTGAGGTTATGAATTATTTAATTTTTTTTATTTTGAGTTGTTAAGTTGGGTAAAAGATTTATTTTTCCCTAAAGATCCTAATGCACATCTAGGCCATACATAAAGTAAGAAAGAAACTAGGAAAAACATACCACTTAATGCACAAGCTAGACAAATCATCAATCAATTTATAAAGGTAGCGCAAAAAGAATAAAAGGCCGTTGTGGTCGGGCACCACCTCACAATCCCAAAAATGTCAAATATGGGTAACCGAGCTCTACCCTTATATAACCTGGATTACAAATGAATTAAATTACAATTAAGCAAGGAATTCATTGTTATGGGGGACTTTAAGCTTTCTTCTTCTTTCTTCTTAAGCTTTCTTCTTCTTCCTTCTTTTCTTCTTTCTTCATTCTTCTTTAGTTCTTTCTTTTGGATGGTTGGAAGGTGGATGCTCCAAGGCTTCACATGGTCCATAAGGTAGGATCTTATGACCAATGCTCATCCTAATCCCCAAAATAATCATTCCAAAATCCTAATTGCATAAATTTACATGAAAAGGAAAATGTAAATCTAGCTAACACCTGAAAAATAGAGATTAGCTAAAACAAACACATAAATCCCAAGCATGTATATTGGACTTATCACCCCACACATGGGTGACTAAGTCCACCTGGTCTATGGATTATGCTTAGGGGTATAAGCACTTGCAAGCAAAAACATTTATATTTTTATTTATGATAGCGCCTCTTAAGCACAATCCCATACAGAAAAGAATAGTTAGACTAAGATCGTCCTACCATTCATTCTACGAGCATACTTCCTAACATCCTGTCTAAAATATATATCACAAAATAAAATAAAACAACAAACCATGCACCAACCTAACCTAAAGCTAGAAGTGGTGACTTAAGCTAATGTGTGTGCTTTGAAGGCTTGTATGGTATGCTTAGCTATGGCTTTAGGTTCAAATTTTCTAATTATAAAAATATGTTCAACTTAGAGGAGGGTTTCATTTAAGTTTTTAAATTATTTTGGATTGATTTTATTTCATGTTTTGATTTGGTTTAAGTGGATCTACAATTAATTACTAAGTTATGAGAGGGAAGAGAAGAGAACTTCTCCTTCCTAACCCAAGTAATTTCTAATGTAGGTTCACATTTTAGTTTGGTTTAGGTGAATGTTTTGATTAAATCTTTTAATTAATCCTAAGTTTAGATGAACACTAAATAAACCTATTCAAAAAGAAAGGCATTTTAAGATTAAATAAAATGAATCAAAATTCACATAACACACATTACTTCATTTCTTTCCCAACATGTATAACATGCATATGGATGGACCCTAAGCATATCTATACATACAAATGAGAGTGTTTAACACACTTTATGATGCATGCTAAGTAATCCATTTAAGGAAATTTGGAAGTTGAATATGTATGATTTTCTTTAGTAGAAAAGGGTTTCTTTATCCAAATTTTCACATACACACATGAAAGTAAGAAAGGCATAAGTGAGTACAACGCCATTGTTAACCAGAGGTGTAAGGTATAAAACCTACTTAGGGCTACTTAAAGCCTTGCAACCTTTGGTTGTCCACTAATATACCACTTTCCTTAAATACAAACATGATGTAAAAGAAATGAAATGGAAAGAAGAATGCAAAAGTTACATTAATGGATTCATTTTATTTATGCAATTTATGTATGCAAGTGTAGGTAACCCTTCTTAAGTGGTAGAATAGAGATGAATAGGATATGAAATTAGGTGAGTGTTAGGTCCTTTCAAATGGACCATATTTCTCACCAAATTCCTATTCAAAACTATACCAACATAAGAAAGAAAGGAAACCTATGCTAAGCATACCTTTATAATCTTTCACATGAAAACTCATAATTAAAATAAAAGTAGCATACTTTCAGATTTGATATTTTATTTACATGTTTTGAAAATAATTTGAATTTAGTAGTGATAATAGCCATTCATATTTCTACTTTAGCCAACACATGAAAAATTGACAAAAAGTAAATAATTTCATTTTAAACTTGAATTTGAAAAATATGAATGCATGAAACCACATGACATACAAATTTAACATGTTGGGGAAAGATTTAAAGTAATGGAAGCATGTAAACAAACTCACTTTAATTAAATCCTAAAGACATTCTTATAGAAT
Organism: Cymbidium sinense; assembly: GCA_021442155.1. Taxonomy (NCBI): domain Eukaryota; kingdom Viridiplantae; phylum Streptophyta; class Magnoliopsida; order Asparagales; family Orchidaceae; genus Cymbidium; species Cymbidium sinense. Next base: position 25,259,454 of record CM038221.1, on the reverse strand, counting down.
AAGAAAGTTTAAAATAAATCAAAGTGAATTTAATGTGATTTTTGTTTAGTTTGAAGTTTGATTTTTAATTTTGAAAGCATGAGATAGGTTTGCTATTCCTAACCCATTCCACATGTGTTTGATATTTTTTGTTTAATTTTAGATGATTAGATTCCATTTTTATGCATTAATTAGGTTAAGGTATGAATTAACTTAATTAACCCTTACCTACACCACCTTAGAATAATTAACTAAATAATTATGAGCTAATTTGATGACATAAAAACTCACAAGAATTTAAATTTGCAATGCACCTAATAAGAAAAAAGGCCTAATGCAATTTGGCTCATAATTAAAGGTTAATTAAGCTAAGGGGTTTAGCTTAAGTAATTTCAAAACACCCTTTCACACATATGAATTGGGTTTTGATTTCCTTAATTGAACTTAGGCTATTAAACACTAATAATCTACCCAAAGTAGATTAATTAAGTTCTGAAACTTTTTAGAATTTTTGGAAAGTAATTAAGGGGATAATTAATGAATTAACCCTTAATTAAGAGGAGATTAAGGAGAGAAAAGGGGGTTTAGAGAATAGCTTAAGGGAAATGCCCCAAACATATTCCATAAACCTCCTACTTACTGGATTTGATCTTGATCAATCCTAATCATGGATTAAAATCACTAATCATACCCTAATTATGCTTAATTACATAAGGAGGGTAATTAAGAAATCCATATGTAATTCTTCTAATCAAGCCTTCAATAAATCTCAAGAAAATTAGGGGGGGCAGACGTCATCCCCTAAAACATACCCAATAAATTTGGGATTAAGCAAAGGCTTAATTAAAAAGTAATTTATAAAATGAAGTTTCCAACAAAACCCAAATTCAGAGAAAAATATAATTCAAAACCCATTGAAATTAATTTTAAAATATTTTAGGTTGAATTATCTTTCCATATAATTTTATTTCATATTTTTTTGAATTTTTTAGAGGGAGTTATGAATTTTAGAAGATCCCTAGGTCAATTAGAATTAATTAAAATATTTTAACTAATCCCCTAGCTCAATTACAGCGTGGCGTGTGGTCGGTGCTTTACATCGCTGAGGGCTTACTTAAGTTATCAAATCCCAAATGGCGGATGGCAGTGCAAGTGATTTGATCTCTATCGTCGATCAAAGATCGAATGGCCAGAGATCTCCTTGCGATTTTAAAATGAATAATGGATATATAAACATGGGGAATTATCTCGGCCGTCCATCCAAAATGCGGATGGATAGTTGAGATCTCTCAAGTTTCTTCCCTTGATCAATAGAGATCATCCATGATCAAGAGGAAGATCTGAGCTCGATCTAGCTCAGATTCAAACTAAACTCAACCCACACCATCTAAAGTTAAAGAGCGACAAATCCAATGGTCAAAATCCATGGGATTAACATTTCTTTCACAAAGCTCCACACCACATTGAGTTTAATGGTCAAAATCCATACCTTCTGGAGGTGATCATCGGCTCATTCCCTTGGAGAAGCTTTGTGCAGTTGAGACAAGCTGTGTTAAGAGTATCTTGAGGTTGAGTGGATTGGTATATGGACACCTCCTCCTTAGCTAGCTTATGGCTTTGATCAGCTAGGTCCCCTTGCCTTTGGAACTTCAAAGAGCTTGGGTGCACTCGACACTCTCATGATGGAGTGCAAAGCAATTGGAGTGAAATTGAATGAAGAGGAAATTCAAGAATGGATTGAGCTCCCTATTTTCACACTATGAAAAAACCGAGAATATGAGATTTATTTCTAGAAGTTTAGGAGGCTGAGGAATGGCTTCTCGGCTTCCCCAGTTCAATCATTGAGATGGATTTAAATTTGTTTAGGAGGAGTATATCTCCCTCTTAAAGGATTGGACGGCCACAAGCCATTGTGCCATTTTGATCCAATTGACCATATTGGGGCATTTTTTTGGCTATTTTGAGTGTGCACATGGTCGGTTTGAGCCAAGGAGTGGATTGCCAACCTCCCATGTGCTTTAATTTGAGTGGGAGAGGGATTTTGAATTTTGCATTTTGACCCATGGGGTTGGGTTTGGTCTAGGGATGAATTGGGCTGACCAAAACCCATTGGGTTGGGTGCACCACTCTTCATTAGGTCCCCTTGAGCTTCTAAGAAAGCCTCAAGTGAATGTATGTATGGTACCATGGATTAAGCCAAAATTTGTATGTGAAGTAGGTTTGCAGTTTCATTGATTTGAAATTCATTTGATAAATTCTCATGTTGACCCATTTAGGTCAAAATGGGTCAAGTTGACCAATTGGTCAAATTGGGTCAAACAAGGGTTGGGTCAAGTTCATATGATCATTTGAAATATTTTGGTGGCTTTGGTTTGATTCAATTTGGTATAGTTTTGATTTGGCTCATATGACTTCATTTAGGTCAAATGGGTCAAGTTGACCTATTTGACCCATTTGACCTATTTGAGGTAGGTCAAGGGTAGGTTTAGGTTAGGTTAGTCATATGGAGTGGATTGGTATCTTATTTCCAATCAATTTTGGTTAAGTTCAAATTTGGCTCAACATGACCTCTTTAGGTTAAGTTGAGTTTAAGGTCAATTGGGCTAGGTTGGGTCTAGTTGGCCAATTAAGGCTTTGGTCAAGTTCAACAAGTGATTTGAAATGAACTTGACCCATTGGTTTGAATCAATTTGTCTTAGATCAAATTTTGACACATTTTGACCCTTTAGGTCAAAATGGGTCAAGTGGCCTTGGCAGGTTAGGCATGTTGGCTTGGTCAAGTTCAAACATAGGTCATGAGTGAACTTAGATCAATGGTTTCAATCAATTTGGCCTATGGTAGATTTTGGCTATGTTAGGTTTCATTTTGGGTTTAGTGTTGACTTGGTCAACCCTTAAGTTTGACTTGGTTTGACCTAATTTCATTGATTGATCATCCCATGATGATTGTTGATCATGATGAGAGGCATAAATGAGTTTGTTTCAATCCAATTTGGTTAGGATTATAATTTGGCTCATAAGGGTACTTTAGCTCACTTTGGGTTAAATGAGCCTAAGTGGGTCAAATGGCTTGGTCAAAGTTTGATTTGAAGTTGATTGAACTTTTAATGGACTTATTATTGAAATATAAATTCATTTGCAAGTGGTTTGAAGCCAAATGGGTTTTGATCCATTTGACAATTTCATATTCAAAGGAAGAATATGAAGGGGTTTTGGCTTTGATTTTTGACTTAGGTTTTGATTGAGTGATTGAAGTTTGGATTTATATATGAGCTCATGATTGTAGGGTTGATTGAATCATGAGAGAAAATCAAGAGTTTGGCTTGATTTGAAATTGATTTGGCTAAGTTCAAGCTTTTGACTTGAAAGGTTTAAATTGGATTTTGAGTTGATTTGAGTTTGATTTTTGGAATTGGTTTTGATTGTTTGAATTTATATTTCATTTATATATGTGAATATAAATGAGAATATAAATTGATCATGAGCAAATTTCAAGGATTTGAAGTGGTTTAATCATGATTTAAGCTAAGTCCATTAAGAAGGATTTAAATGACTTCGAAAAATTTCATGGGGTTTGGAGTTTGAATTTTTGAATCTGGTTTGATTGATTTATATTTATATTTCATTTATATATGTGAATATAAATGAGAATATAAATGAGTTTTGAGAAAATCCCATGAATTTGAATTGATTTGATCAAGATTTAAGCTAAGTCCATTAATGGAGAATTAATGACTTAAGAAAGATTTTAATTTGGAATTTAATTTTTGGGTTTGATTTGATGAGTTTGTATTTATGTTTCATTTATATATGTGAATATAAATGATAATATAAATAACTTTTGAGAAAATCCCATGAGTTTGAAATGGTTTGATCAAGATTTTGGCTAAGTCCATTAATGGAAAATTAAGGGCTTAAGGAGGATTTTAATTTAGAATTTAATTTTTGGGTTTGATTTGATGGGTTTGTATTTATATTTCATTTATATATGTGAATATAAATGAGAATATAAATAAGTTTTGAGAAGATCCCATGAATTTGAATTGGTTTAGAGTTGATTTTGGCTAAGTCCATTAATGAAAAATTAAGGACTTAAGAAATTTTCAATGAATTGATTTTGAATTTTGGATTTAGATTGATTGGTTTAATTTTATATTTCATTTATATATGTGAATATAAATGAGAATATAAATGAATCATGAGAAAATCTCAAATATTTGATTAGGTTTTGATCATGATGTTGGCTAAGTCCTTAAGAGAGGATTAAGAACTTAGAAAAATTTGGACTTAGGAATTTTGATGGATTTTGATCATAAGTTTCAATCATAGATTTCAATCATGGATTTCAATCATGGAATTGATTTGAGTTTGGAGAAAATCAAATAGAATTAATTTGGAGTTTGACTTGAAGGAAGGAAAGTGAGGAGTGGTTCAAGCTAGGGTATACAAGTTTCATAACACCCCTAAGGCATGACCTATTCTTATGGCTAAACCTTCTAAGTCTTCTAGGGCTAGGTTGGGTGTCCACCTAATCACTAGATGTGTCTTAAGACTAAGGAACTCTTAAAGTCTAAGAGGAATCCTATGTCTAAGATGGAGGTGTTGAGAGCTCATTCTAAAAGTGAGGTCAACAATATTCCATAGGGATGACTATAGCGCCTGACTTGTAGCTATGCTCAAGCTAGTCCTTAAATGTAAAGTAATCCTCCAAAATATGGCTGGCGGTGGTAGCAAAGTTAGGATCATTCCCTCCACTACCTCGTTTTTTAGGCTCTGCGAAAATCACGCTTTAAGAGGTTCTTAAAGATTTTCTCACTACCTCTTAAATAAATAAGTTTTGGTTAGTTTATCCAAAAGAGTAGGTGGATGCTACCAGATGGGTATGTGTAGTCTTTGAGTATGGTAGGAGAAGGGAAAGGCCATGAGAGCTGTGTAGGTGATAAGATGGCCTAGGTGGTGGTAAAGGAGGTGGAAGAGATGGATGTGGAGCTCGAGGTCTCTTGATCCGCCGTTTCCCTTTATCCAATGTCACTACTAACTTCTTTTCATAGGCTTTCGCTAACTTTGATAACTGATCTTAAAAAGGCAACTGTTTGGCAACTCCGTTTAGACTAGCTGCCTTGTTAATTAGCTTCTCAAATGTCTTGATGTTGAAACCTTTGAGCATGAAGGCGAATGGGCCATGGATATTCTTTAGTAGAATTTTAATGGCATGTTGTTCAGATAGCTACAGTTCTCATTTTATACTCAAATTACACCATCTAAGAATATAATCAATGAGGGACTCATTGAGGTGTTGTTGTGCTACAACGAGATCTCCCATAGTTACCCTTTGCTGAGCTCCAACAAACCTCTTAATAAAGAGTTGCTCTAACTCAGTAAAAGTCTTCATTGAACTGTTGGGGAGTTTAGCATACTAATCAAAGGCTATGCCTGCTAAACTGTTGACAAAAAGATGGAACAATAGTGCATCTGCCACCAAATAGCGTTGCAACAGCCTTGAAGTGCGTTATATGTTGGCATGGGTTCTCGCTGCCATCAAAACTCTTGAAAGAAGGAGGAATAAAAACCCTTAAGATATTTGTTGAACTCATTTTTAGAATGAGCTCTCAACCTCTCCATCTTAGACATAGGACTCCTCTTAGACATTAAGAGTTCCTTAGTCTTAGGATACTTCTATTATTAGGTGAACACTTAGCCTAACCCTAGAGACTTAGAAGAGTTAGCCATAGGAATAGGTCATGCCTTAGAGGTGTTAGGAAAATGTTCCTACCCTATAGCTTGAACTAAATCCTCACTTCCATCTTTTAAGTCAAACTCCAAACCAAATCCAAACAAACTTCAAATTCAAATCATCTTCAAATCAACTTTAAGTTCAAATCAACTTCAAATCCAAATCAACCCAAACTTCAAATAAATTCCAACTTAATTGATTTTTTTTTCAAACTCAAGTCAATTCCAACTTCAAACTCAAGTCAATTCAACTTCAAATACGAACTTCAAATCAATTCCAATGGATTTTCTCAAATCATGAATCAATTCCAAATGATTGAAACCCATGATTGAATTCTAAATGCAAAAAAGAAATCTTTCCTAAGCCCTTTGATTCCAACTTATGCACTTAGCTCAAATCAAATCCAAATCAATTCAAATTCAAGAAATTTTCATAACCTATTTATATTCATAAATATAAATGAAAAAATAAATTCACCAAAACTAAATTCAAAACTCAAACCCAAACCAAAATCCAACAAGCCTTTCAAGTCAAATTCTTGAACTTAGCCAAATCAAACTCAAATCAGCCAAAATTGATTTTCTTCATGATTCAATCAATCCTTCAATCATGAAATCAAATATAAACATAAACTTCAATCATCAAACCAAAACTAAATTCAAAAATCAAACCCAAGTCAAACCCATGTTCACCCATTTGAACTTGAAATTGTCAAGTGAATCAAAATCCATTTGACTCCAAATCACTTGCAAATGGATTTATATTTCAATCATAAGCTCATATGTGAGTTCAACCAAACTTAAGTCAAGCATTGATCAAGCCAATTAACCCACTTAGGCTCACTTGACCCAAAGTGACCTAAAGTACCCCTTATGAGCCAAATTCTAATCCTACCCAAATTGTATTGAACTAAGCCTACCTAAGCCTCACATTGTGAGCAACAATCATCATGAGATGATTAATCACTCAAATTGGGTCAAACCAAGTCAAACCAAAAGGCTGACCAAGTCAAGACTTAGCCAAAATGAAACCTAAACTAGCCAAAATCCACCATACGCTAAATTGATTGAATCCATTGATCAAAATCAATTCGTGATCAATGTTTGAACTTGACCAAGTCATCATTTGAGCCTAACCTAGCCCAATTGGCCACTTGACCCAAGTTGATCCAATTTGACCTAAAAAAGTTAAAATGTGTCAAAACTTGATCTAAGCCAAATTGATTAAAACCAATGGGTCAAATTCATTCCAAACCACTTTTTGAACTTGACCAAAGCCACAATTGGCCAACTAGACCCAACTTAGCCTAATTGACCATGAACCCAACTTGACCTAAAAGGTCAAATTGAGCCAAAATCAAATCAAACCAAAATTGATTGAAACTAAAGCTTGCAACATATTCCAAATGACCAACCAAACCTAAACTGACCCATGGCCTAGCCTAATTAGGTCAAATGGGTCAAATTAGTCTACTTGACCCATTTGACCTAAATGAAATCAAATGAACCAAATCCAAATATAAATAAAATTGAACCAAACTAATGATGCCAAAACATTTCAAATGGGCATATTAACTTGACCCAAACCTTGGTTTGACCCAATTTGACCAATTGGTCAACTTGAATCAAGTTGACCCATTTTAACCTAAATGGGTCAACATGAGCCAAATGATATCAAATCAACTCCAAATTCCTTGAAATTTGGACCAACCCAATTTCAAATAATTCTAAATCTACCTAAAGTCAAATCAAATCCAAATGACCATTTTACCCCTAGATCAAGGGGTAATTTATGGCCAATTTCACTTAGAATTTGGCCAATTCCTTTTCAAGGACACTTGGCACACTCTTAGTGGACTATGGCACTAATGGTATGATTCAATGGGTTTAGGTCAGCCAAACCTAACCCAAACCCAAAATTTACCACTCACTTGAAGATAAGCACATGGGGATCACTCCTTCACTCTCTTGAGCATATGGGAGCTTCACCACTCCACTCCTCTAGCCAAATTGAATCACATGGTACCTCAAACAACCTAACAAACTCAATCAGCCTAACTAATTTGATCAAAATGGCATCTCCAAACTCGACCGTCCGATCCTTCTAGGGGGACATATACTCCGCCTAATTTCACTTGAATTCTCTTTGCATTCAATTGATAGTAGAAAAGCATTAAGTCTTAATCCTCTCAACCCATGATTTCTCCATTGTTTCTTAAACCAAAAATGGGGAGGTAATAGTTTTCCAACTCATCCAACTCAAATTTCAATTCCTTCAAGCACCTTGAGGGAACCCAATCAGTGACTCAAACCATCCAATGTTAAGCATAAGAGGTGTACCAAAGTAAGCAGGAGGAGGAGTTTGATCAATTGAGCAATCCACTTCATCCTAAAGCTTAAATCAGGGCTTCATCTCCACTAAGAAGCTACCTTTAGGAACCGATATCTGAGGTATGCCTTCAAATCGAGCCTAGAATAAGAAGTGTTTGGTCCATTGTGAAAGAAAATTTCACCCCATTGCATTTTGAGTTGGATGTCTTTACTTAATGATGGTCTTGTTTGAGCTCAATCGAGCTCAATCAATTAAAAGTGGACGGATGCCATCTCCTATAGGTAAGCTCATTAAATCATCGGACCATCCATTGCTTTTGGATGGAGGTTAATTAATAATATCCTTGATTTATTACTTAAGAACTACATGTTTAATCATCTTTGATCAAAATAAGAAAGCAAATCTTTAGATGCATAGGATGTGCCTACTTAAATAGCTTAATCTCATCGCAAACAAAAGCAAAATCAGTAATAAATTTTATTAATTATATATAATTATTATTTACTTATTTTAATCATGAATCTTCAAATATTCATAAATGTCAAAATTAAAAAAAGTATAAAATAAAATGCATTGTGAAGATAATTTAAAATTAAAAATTGTTTCCAATTGATTTTAACAATGAATTTTCTCTTAATTTTTTTAAAACTTAATAAAATTACTCTAATTACTTTATTAATTGATTCCAAATTTTCAGATGTATTTAGTGAGTACATAACACATGCATAATTCCATTCCTATACATTATTATGTCATGATTTAAGAAGGAACTCCACATCACACATGAATTTATGTCATGATTTACTCATCAAATTTGAAAAGTACTTGATTATTATGTCATGATTTAAGAAGGAACTCCACATCACACATGTAAACTGAATAATCAAACCAAAATCAAACAAACATAAACTTTTTTCATGATTCTCTTTCCATGCATTTCTTTTTGTACATGCACATGTATTTAAGAAAAGTGGTATACTAGTCTGGACAACCTCGGGATTGTGAGGCTTTAAGGAGCCCTAAGTAGGATTTGTACCTTACTCCTCTGGTGCTAATAATGGCATCGTCTCACTTATGTCTTTTATACTTGTGAATGTGCATATGAAAAATGGATAAAAGAATCACTCTCTTCTACTTAACAAAATCATGCATACATGAAACATTCCAAATTTCTTTAAGCAACCTCTCTTAGCATTCATCATTAAGGTGTGATAAATCTTTGCATGTATAGATATGCTTAGGATTCATCCATATGTATGTTACACATATTGAGAAAGAAATAAAGTGTTGTGTGTTTTGTAATAGTAGTTCACTTTACTTAATCTTAAAATTCCTTTCTCTTTGAATAGGTTTGTTTAGGGAAAAAAATTTAAACTTAGGATTAACTTAAACACATAACAAAAAATTCACTAAATAAAAATCAATAATGAATCTACCTTAGAAATCACTTAAGGTAGGGAGGAAAGAGAAGTTCTCTTCTCTTTTCCTCTCTTTACAACACTTAATAATTAAATGTAGGTTCATTCAAACCTAAAATAAATCATCAAATAAAAATCAACCATATCAACTAAATCACTTAAATGAAACCACCCTCTAAGTTGAACATTTTCACACAGAAAATTTCATCTTAAAGCCTAACTAAGTATACCACACAAACCTTAAATGGCACACACATTATACTAGGTCGACACTTCTAGCTTTAGGTTAGGGCAGTGCATGGTTTGATGCTTTGCTTTTATTTTGTGATGTAATGTTTTAGTCTATATGCTAGGGTGTATGTGCGTAGACTGAATGGTAGGATGCTTTTAGTCTATCATTGTCTGTTGCAGGGGATTGTGCTTAAGAGGCATTGTAATAAAAATTATAAATACTTTTGTTGTGCAGGTTGCTTATACCCCTAAGCATAATCCAAAATAGGAGGTAGACTTGGTTACCCATGTGTGGGTGCTAAGTCCAATACATTCTTGGGATGTATGATTTGTTTAGCTAATCTCTATTTTGCATGTCGTAGTTAGATTTTCCTTTCCTTTTTCATGTAATTTTGTAATTGGGATTTGGAATGATTGTTATGGGGGATTATGATGAACATTGATCATAATACTATGTATTATGTACCATGTGAAGCCTTTAGAGCAAGCCACATTCCAATAAAGTCAAAAGAAAGAAAGAACAAAAAGAAGAAAGAAGAAAGAAGAAATAATAAAAAAAATGAAGAATGAAGCCCCACATAACAATGAATTCCTTCTTGATTGTAATTTATTCATTTATAATCTAGGTTGTATAAGGGTAGAGCTTGGCTACCCAATTTGTTTTTGAGTTTGTGCAGTGGAGCCTGACCATAAATGACCTCTTATTCTTTTGCGCTAGTTTTATAAATTGTTTGATGTTTGTTTAACTTGTGCATTAAGATGTCATGTTTTCTTAGTTTCTTCCTTACTTTGATGTATGGCCTGGATGACAATTAGGCTCTTAGAAAAATAAATTTTATCCAATTAATCAATTCAAACTAAAAATTAACAACTCATAACTTCACTTAAAGCCTAAGTTATAAATCAAGATAAAAGAATTAGCAACCCCTTAGCTGAATATTGTACCTTCTTTCTCACATCATGCATAAAAAGCATACTATTTCACTCTTAATTTGGAGGGTTTCCACCCATGCCATTGAACTTGGCTTGACCTTTGAGAGCCATGGTGGAAACTCACCTCCTTTCTTGCTGATTTTGGCCAATAATCTAATTTCTCATGCATTAGCATATGATCCTATAAGCCTGTGTCAAATGAATTATCCAAAATGAAAATAAAATGTAATAGAATTTGCATTAGATTTAAGTCATTAAATCATCCCCTACATGATCTAGTCTCTTAGGGAGTGTGTTTAAGGACTTGGTCTCTTTCTAAATAAATAATAACTTAGCTATCTTGCAAAAAAGCATATGACTTGCCTACATGTATTTAAAATCATAGGAGGATTTAGTTGGTACCACCCCAAAGCATTGTAAGTCCAACAAAGTGGTTTATCCTCTCTTATGGAGGTAAATCAAATACCCATTTTTGCCTTAGATTTAGTTCATTCTTTAGCCCTCGCTAAAGCTCCCTAGATTTAGGTTTTAAGGTTGCTTCTCCTTTATGGGATATAAGCATAAATCCTCACCTCTTAGGCATTTTCATGATCTTGTGTCATGGAATTATAAGCCCTATATTTCTAATAAAAATTCAACTCAAATAAATAAATCATTTTTTAAAATATAAAACCCAACCATAAGATAGTTTGGGATGCTTACTAGGCTTCCTAGTATCATAAGCATCCCCTACTTATCTTCCTTTAGCTTCGATAATAACTCCCTCCTCTTGATCAATCCTACTTGATCTTCTAAAAATAAACCAATCAATTGATAGTCCTACCTTCAAAATCTTTGGAGGCAATGATCATTTACCTTAATCGAGAGTATTCTTAAGGAATCCCATTCCTTAGGATGTAATTAACTATGGGGGCTTGCCTCCATAGAGAACTTAATAAACCCGATTTAAAATAATCCCTTCTTTACTTTTTCATGTAAAGTAGAGGAAAATATCTAGTACATACCAAGACCCATAGTTCTTAGGAGTCCTTATTCAAGTGATTAGGTCCATTGTAGGGTGGCGACTTCTATCTTTTGAGATAGTACAGCTTTCCTCAATGTCGTACCCAATCACCCTAATAAGAACATCTGCGGCTCTGCATGTGTCCCAATAAAGTCATTTATATTTCTATTTTCATTTAGCCTCTTTCTAATTTTTCTGGTGACTCCACCAGGGATGGTTCCTCTCTTCATCTTTACTAAATGATCATTATCTCTAAGTATCGATAGTGGATTTCTACTTCATATGGATCCAAGACTATCTTTCTCTCTCATTAGCACTTGGTTTATTTCATTCTTAAGCTAAGCTAGCCAATATCCTTTAGGTTTTAGGACCTCACTCCATGTAGGTCTTAAAACCCCTGTTGGGTTTCCTAATAGGTGAAAATAAAAAAATTAATAAAAAAGAAATAACTAAAGACTTCCCCCTTACCATTTTGTGGTAAGGAAAAGTTCATTCCAAAAAAAAAGAGAAACCAATCCTTTGTGAAAACATCAATTTCCAAAAAGCACTTTTTCAAAAGGCACATAATAAAATGTTTGCACAAAATTTTTGCCAAATCACCCTCATCTAACAATCTTCATGATTGTCATATGTTGGATCATTCTAAAATGAAAATCAACAGTCATATTTTCCAAAAATATAGGTGAACATCTTCAATTCATTTTGATGAAGATTTCATTTTCAAAAATAAAATCCATAATCATCCTTTTCAAAAAGCACAAATGAACATCTTCACACAATTTATTGATGAAGATTTCATTTTCAAAATAAATTTCAAAATCTTGTTTCCAAAAGCACAAATGAACATCCTCATTCAATTTATTGAATGAAGATTTCATTTTTGAAACAAAACCAATAACCATCTTTTCAAAAATTTAAAACAACATTTGGATCTTTCATTTAGCATACCCAAATTTGCTAAGGGAAGATTCACTTTTCAAAATCAAAATCATAAAAATTCAAAACAACATTTGGATATTTTATTTAGCATACTCAAATTTGCTTAAGTGAAGATCAACTTTTCAAAATCATAAAAATTCAAACAACATTTGGATCTTTCATTTAGCATACCCAAATTTGCTAAGTGAAGATCCACTTTTCAAAATTAAAAATTCAAATTCAACATTTGGATCTTTCATTTAGCATACTCAAATTTACTAAGTGAAGATCCACTTTTCAAAATCATCAAAATGAAACACACTTGGATTTCTTATTTAGCATACCTAAATTTGCTAAGTCAAAATCCTCTTTTCAAAATCAAAACACATTTGGATTTCCTTAGCATACCTAAATTTTCTAAGAATCCTCTTTCAAAATCACAAAAACATGAAACACATTTGGATTCCCTTAGCATATTTAAACTTGCTAAGAAACCACTTTTCAAAATTATCAAAACATGAAACATACTACGATTTCCTATTTAGCATACCTAAATTTGCTAAGTAGAAATCCTCTTTTCAAAATCAAAATAACAAAATCAATCACATTTATTTCCTTAGCATACCTAAATTTGCTAAGAATCCTTTTTTTAAAAAAAAAAAATATCAAACAAAACATTTGGATGTCTTTAGCATACCTAAATTTACTAAAGTTCCATTTTTCAAAATTAAACACAAAAAATATATTAGGATTCTTTCATTTAGCATACCTAAATTTTCTAAGTAAAGGATCCTCCTTTCAAAATCAAAATCAAACACAAAACACATTAGGATTCTTTCATTGAGCATACCTAAATTTGCTAAGTGAAGATCCTCCTTTTCAAAAATAAAACAAAAATGCAAAACACACTTGGACTTTATTTACCATACCCAAATATGCTAAGTAAATATCCCACTTCTCAAAATCTAAAAGAAAAATAATAAAACATTTTGGATTCTTCATTTAGCATACCCAAATTTGCTAAGTGAAAATTCCATTTTCAAATCACACATGATTAAAAAAAAATAAGCAAACAAAAGAAGAAGTTGTTTTCAAACACCTCACCTAGCATACTCAAATTTGTTAAGTGGGTAAACTTCAAAAATCATAATCAATCAAATCAATTGACCCTTTACTTTAACATACTCAAATTTATTAAATGAAGTATCATCAAACTCAAAAATCAAAATTCAACATGAGCCTATGGAAGCATCAAACTCTAAATATATTTGAACTCATTTTCAACATACAAAAATTTGTTGAAAATGGGTTCCACATTCAAAAATCTCCTTTCCAATCAATTCCAAAATCTCTCTTCCAAATTCATTTAAGCCCCACTTAACACTTTCAAGTTGTTGAGTGTAGGTTCAAATTCTAAATTCAAATTCAAAAAAATCAATAAAATAAAAATTTGATTCAAGTTTGTTTTTCAACATCACAGACTTTCAGTTAGCTTCAATCAGTTTCAGTTTTAGTTTTCAGTTTAGTTAGCTCAGTTACCAATGACAACACAAAAGTACATCTTCACATTTTCTTATGGGATGGACTGCCTATGCCAACCTCCCACGCTTATGCCCACCTCATCCACTTTGGCGAGGCTTTGAGGGGCTAAGATTACATGTGAGGGGAACACCCCTCACCGCTGAAGGTCATATGGGTTGATTTACCATCGATGATTCCCTCACAAGAAGAAGGGCAATTCCACAAAGAAGAGTAGCGTGCTGTGCTGCATTGTTGTTCTCCTCGAGGCTAGCACCCACTCCTTGGCACCTTCCAAGAGGAAGGCTCCCCTGATTCTAGGAATTATCTCATCTACTTTCAAGATTGGGTCTAGTTCCTATATTGCTCGACCTACCAAGACTCAGCATAGAAATAAGAATCGCATGATCAAGCAGTATCACACTCGCATTGGTATAGAGTTGGAGGCAATGTCTCAGGCTACCGTGGAGGAGTCACCTAGGCTAGTGTCTCCTCTCATCATAGAAAACTAGTTTCACCCTCTCTGGTCGATAGAGAGGATGTTAGAGGATTTACTTCACCTCGCCACCATTTTAGGCTCTATTAGTGAGGAGGTCTATGACCAGCATAGTTCTTCACCGAGTTGGCAGAGCCTATGGATGATCAGAGTTCGGGGCTTAATTTGATTTGAGGTCTATATCCAGTGTGGGGATAGATTAGGGTGAGAAGGCTGGAGGCCCGTACATCAATTCATGTTACTGAGCGAGGAGGTACAACCGGGCCAGCCTCACTTGTGGACTTCCTCGATGGCCTCATCATAATAGTATCTTGCTAATGGGGACTACCCATCATAGAAGAGGAGTTCCTATTCAGAGAGAGTCGGTGGTGCCTCCACTACACTGCTCTACCCCACATCCACCATCTCCAGTCCAGGTTCCATCATCAACCATTCCAGCAAAGGCCATGAAGACCGCATTCGGGGACAAGAGGGCCCCACTGGTGATCTGGCTTCAACTAAGAGATCTCATTCCATCTACACTGTCTTATGTGGCTAGGCCAAGCTCTCCTGCTTGACCTTCTACCTCTAGTTGTGGTGAGGAAGGAATGGAAACCTCGGAGTATTGTAGTCATCCTATCACCACCATCACCCCAGCAGGCTATGGAGATTACAGTTGTAGAGGGAGAGAGTGAGTCCATCCCCATGGTTATAGATCCTCTAGAGTACTACCCATCTAGATCTAGATAGCTGATATCTTTCATCTAGTCAGTTTCTCAGGTTAGCTCTCGAATAGTAGAGGTGATGCATTTCTATTCATGATAGTGATCCTACTATTGGTCGGATCTTTATACTTGTTGTTAGACCATCCTAGATGACATTGTGGAGTATCAGTGGAAGAAGGAAATCTTAGGATATGCGTCGATGAGGATGAAAAGGTTAGTTTTGATCCCAATGAAGATGATCTATTGGATTTAGGGGACACATAGATACTAGGGTTCTCTATGATCAAGAACTTTGAAGGTGATGTGGCTAAGCAGGGAGACACAACCTACTCAACCCAACACCTCCTTCAACAAATAAAACAAAAAGATGAACAAATATATAGGATGGGAAGAGGCTTGAAGACTTGTTAATAGCTATTTTAGCACTTCAGAACCAAGCCCCGACAGTTCATCCTACTATAGTAGAGAGACTAGTCGTAGGGTGCATGTTGGATCAGCCAAGACTTTACCTCAAGAGAGGGGCAGACCGGTGTATAGGAAGGTAGTGGATAGTACCTCCATATAGGAAAAGGATATTACAACTATGATTGAGCAGCAAGTGAGAGAAACATTGGCTCAAGCCTGAGGAGGATCATCGATTCCAAAGAGTAGACCCTACCCAAAGGAATTCGATGTCATCCAGTATCCTAAGGGTTTCATGCCACCTTCTTTCAAGAGCTTCGATGACAATGGAAACACGAGGTAGCACATAGCCCATTTGTGGGCGTTGTTGTATGCTCCTATTCTACTTTTGTCAAGAGCTTAGTGGGCATAGCCTTGATTGGTACACTAACTCCCAATAGTTCAAGAAGACTTTTAGGGCAACTCTTCATTAAGAGGTTCTTGGAGCTCGAAAGGGTGACTGTAGACGATCTCGTTGTGGCTCAACAACATCATGGTGAGTCCCTCATTGATTACATTCTCAAATGGAATAATTTGAGTATGAAATGCTAACCATAAATGTCTAAACAGCATGCCATTGAGATTCTGCTTAAGAACATCCATGGCCCGGTCATCTTCATACTTAAAGGTTTCACCATCAAAATATTTGAGAAGTTAATCAACAAGGTGGCTAGCTTATAAGGAGAAGCTAAATAGTTACCTTTTCCCAATCAATCTACAAAGTTGAAGCTACATAAAGCTTATGAGAAGAAACGAGGGAGGCTGGTGATAAAAAAGCGACCAAAGAGTAAGAGAGACCTCATGCTCACCATCACTTCCACCTCCTCATCACACCACCAAGGCCCACCTGCCACCATAGTAGCCTCCATGGCCTTCACCTCCTCCTCACCACATCATCAGTAGTAATGGTACACATACCCATTGCTAGGTAGCTACAGTCCACCTAATCTTTTGGATAAAATAAACACACCATATTCATTTAAGAGGGAGGTAATCAGAAAAATCTTTAAGAATCTCTTAAAGAAACTTGGTTTTTAGCTACCTGAACCTAGAAGGCTGGAGGAAGAGGGCAAAAGCAATGATCCTAACTTTTGCCCCTACCATCGCATGATAGGTCATATTTTGGAAGATTGCTTTACATTCAAGGATTGGCTTGAACATAGCTTCAAGACCGGTGCTATAGTTATCTTGAAGGAATACCTTGTGGAACAACCATCCACTTCCATAGGGTAATCATTGGGGATACATGTGATCCTTCCAAAACCAAAGAAGGTTGGGATATTTCCTTATCCCGTACCTCTAAGAAGATTATGGCTCAAATCAAGAAACTTTCCTGTGCAGATAGCTCAAACCTCCAACATCAAGGAAGGTTTGCAAGTTGTCGAGCCAACTTGAGAAAGGGGAGCTCAGCAGTGCTGCCCATACCAGCCCGATAGCCAAGTAGCAACCACGACCCCCCCTCCACATACTACTACATCCCACTACTTCACTAGCTCTTCCTTTAGTAGACATCTTGTATCGGTGGATGAGGGCATCAAATCCCTCACCCCACTTACTTTACTTGACTTCTACTATGTACCCCCTTTAAAATCCAAGAAAATAAGGAATAAAGCTAGCTTGAATTATATCTGTGTCACTTCTGATGGGTTGTCTAATCCTATTCCTAATGAAAACTCTTCAAGTCTAAACAATAATTATAATAATTTTGATCTTCCTCATTTTGATTCAGAGTTGTACTTTCCTTCTCTGAATACTATGGGTTCACCTCTTGAGATAAACTTGGAATCATTTGATTTTGAGGGTCCTATAGGAGAATCTGTAGGTGTGCCTCACGACTAGGTAGAACCTTGCACTAACTTGACACAAGAGATCACCAAAGTCAATCTCCATAGTGGCAAGGTTCTACCTCCTAGGGCAGCACCTCAAGATAGAGAAAAATAAGTCATTGGTTTTGATGATCGAGAAGCCCCTTCACAGGATGCTCTACCCTTAGATATACTTGTGGAGGATCGGCCCAAGGTGGACTATAATGTCCTCTCTCATCTGAGAAAGTTGCAATCTAAGTTAGGCATATATGATGTCCCTGTCTTATCCAAAGAGATGAGGGAGTCATTAATCAAGGCTATTCTTGATCCTGAAATATGCTTAGCTCAACTAACCACTGTTGGAGAGGAGGCGCATTATTTTAGAGAAGCCCAAGAAGTCACTTTCATAGATGAAGACCTTCTTCTAAGGGACATGGAGCATAATCGTCCCCTCTACATTAACGTGGACATGGGCGATTCAGACTTTCCAGGGTTCTTGCTGATCCAGGTGCATCGATGAACATTATGAGTCTAAATACTCTTATCTATTTGAGGATCAACATCTCCACACTCTGGGGAGATTGGATGATGTTGAGAGGATTCAATGAACAAAGCGAGAGAGCTTTAGGTTCCATAGTGTTACCTTTGGAGAGAGGAGAATGGAAGGCTGAAGCCAAGTTTTACATAATTGATTTGAATACTTTTTTCACTGCTTTGCTTGGTAGGCCTTAGATACATCATAATAAGATGATTCCATCCTCCCTTCATTAGTGCATCAAGTTCAGAAAGGATGGTATTGAATATTGTGTCAAAGGAGATGAAAAATTATTTTCAATCAAAGAGGTTGAGATATATGAAGATACGACCTACCATATTCCTCAAAATACCTTTCCTCATGAACTTGGTCAAAACTCAAGTGCAAAAGAAAATGAAAAAGAAGAAAATGAAAAAGAAAAATAAAAGAAAAATGAAAGTTCAAGTGAACGAGAAAAGGACATCGAGGAAGAAGTAGAGCCGCATATCACATTCCACCCACAGTACATTCCATCATATGGACACATGGGTAGGATGACTCGACCTCCACCAGGCAGAGGCAGAGGAAGAAACAAAGGTATAGAGGTGGAAGACCCGGTTGGCGCCCAAGGGGTTATGTTCTAGTTCATAGAGTACCCTACTATTCACATAGACTTGGAATCCAGCTGAGGATGAGTCTCAATGTGATTAGTATACCAACAACCCTCTCGTGGGTTTCATTGAGGACAGCAAGGATGAAGAGGCCTCTAGATAAAGCAAAGTATTTGAATCAAATTTATGTGAAGCTTATCGAGATAGGTTAGGAACCTTAGCTCTAACCTCACTTTTATCTCAAAAGTTGAAGGTTTTAGTAGTTAAGGAAGCCCAGTCTTCCATGATGTAGCCAAGAGATTCATATTGGGATCATCATCCTTAAGTCCTGAAGTTGATGTAGAACTTGAGGATAATTCATATAAAGAATTAATGGAATTACCTTTTGATTGGTATTCACCTTGTGTTCTTAATCTTACAAAGAAGGGTTTGATTCCTTATACATGGTCTAAACATAGGTCAGAATACTTTGAAAAGCTATGGAACAATAGAGGCAGGGAAGCACAATCAAGATCAGGACTAGGATTCGGTATAGTGAGAATAGTTGATGACGATGATTACTGCTTAGTTGTTACCAATCATTTGGAGTCTGATAGGTTCTTCTCCAACCATACCAACTCTTATGAGAAAGTATATTTAGAAACTTTAGATGATATAGATGATCTCCAAATCAAAGATGCACCATCAAAATTTGAAGAGAAAATCCATTCAATAATTGACAAGCTTAAAGAAATCAACCTTCAGGGCAGAATAAAATCCTGCTCGACATACATCAGTTCATTGTTGAATGAAGAAGAAACCAATGGCTTAGTTAGGCTATTGATTGAGTTTAAAGTGCTTTGCATGGAGCTATGCAGAAATGCCCAGGTTATCTCATGATGTAGTAGTTCACAAACTAGCAATAGATCCTAATGTCAATCCTATCAAGCAAGCTACTCGATGCATGCAATTAGAAATTGAACAATATGTCTTTAAGTCAAAAGCGATGATGGTTTTATCGGGGAAAAATACCCTAGTTGCTAGTGTCATCCCGTTAAGAAGAAGAATGACCATATTTGCATATGCATCGATTTCAGGGACTTAAATAAGGCATGCCCTAATATGAGTTTCCTCTTCCTATACTAGAGTTAATGGTGGATATTGCCTCATCTCATGCAATATTCTCCTTTATGGATGGGTCATCTGGCTACAACCAAATCAAGATAGCCCCCGAGGATGAAAGAAATATTGCTTTTCAAACCTTGATCAGAATCTATTATTATAAGGTCATGCCTTTAGGCCTTAAAAATACTGGTGCTACATACCAATGGGCCATGACTCAGATCTTCAATGAACTCATCCATCATCAGGTTGAGTGATATGTTGATGATCTAGTAGTCAAGAAAAGAGAAAAGGAAGACCATCTCTTTGACTTGAGAGTAGTTTTTGAATGGTTAAGATAATATAACCTCAAAATGAATCCCACAGTGTGCATTTGGGTAGCTTCAATTCCTTGATTTTTGTTGTCCAACACGGGAATAGAATAGATCTAGAAAAGATCAAAGCTATCTTAGAAATGACACTAAAGTCTAACTCAACTTAGATCTTTCCAAGGGCGGTTGGCGTATCTAAGACACTTTATCTCCAATCTATTGGGAAGATGCAATTCATTTTTAGCAATTGTAAAAATGGATGCCAAGTTCAAGTGGGATGATAAGTGCCAGCATGTCTTTGAAGCTATCAAGTAGTATTTGGTGAAGCCGCTAATTCTAGCAGCCCCTATCCCGGACAAGCCGTTGATCCTCTACACTACTGCATTGGATGACTCCCTCACCGCTTTGTTGTCCCAAGCCAATGATGAAGGGAAGGAGAGTGCTCTCTACTACCTCAACCATTTTTTGATCCCTATTGAAGCTAACTACCCACCTATTGAGAAACATTGCCTAGCTTTAATCTTTGCATCTCAAAAGCTTCACGAATATGCTTTCTCATAAGGTGTAAACTTGATTTCAGAATCAATCCCTGCGGTATCTCATGACAACAATGTCGGATGGTTTGGCATGTTGGTCCATGATTCTCTCAATTTGATATCACATTCGTACCCTATTGGTAAAGGACAAGCACTAGCGAATTTCTTAGCAGCACACCCACTTCCTACTGATTCTTTGCTTAGTGACGATCTCCCTGATGAACAAATCATAAACTTAGGGAAGGTGGTCAATCACCATTGGGAGATGTATTTTGATGGTGTGGCTTCCTTTCATAAAGGGGAAGAACCACGATCTACTCTTTGAGGAAAGGCAGGGGTAGGAATAGTTCTCTTAACTCCAGACTACGATGTGATGAGATTCTCATACTTTCTTTTCAATCCCTACACTAAGAATAAAGCCAAGTATTAGGCTTTGATTTCTAGTCTGGAGTTAGCCATTATGGTGTGTTTCAAAAGCATCAACATCTATTGGGATTCTCAGTTGGTCATCAACCAAATCACTAGGTCCTACAAGGTTCTAAAACCCAAGCTTCATCATTACCATGAGTATACCATGAAGATGTTGGCCCAAATTTCTGAGGTCACCATCTACAAGGTCCCTCGAGGAGAGAATGCAGTAGAAAATGCTTTGGCCAAACTTGCCAAAGAGTTGGCATATCCAAAGATGAGTCCATTCCAATAAGGGTCCAAAAAAGATAAGTTGTATCCCTTACTGATGTTGTACTCATCGAGAGACTTTCTCTTGAAGGAGAGGTTGTCATTGCCAAAAAGAACAAGGAGCTAGATTAGAGGCAACCATTCATAGATTATTTGAACACTGGCAAACTACCTCAAGAGAAGTCACAAGCCCATCGAAATAGAGAGCTCTCTCTATGCTTGTGGATGGCACCTTATGATGGTCTTTGATCAAATGTGGTTACGTATTTAGATAAACACGAAGCCCTAGGATTGTGATCGAGGTACATTTGTCTATGTGGAGTGCATCAATGCGGTCAAGATTAAAGAAAGATCAAAAGACTAGGATATTACGGCCTTGATGATTATAGGCATGATGTGACTAGGAGATGCCATCGATTCGGGTACAGTGTGGTCTTACATCAACCACAACATTCTACACCTACATTGGCTCATGGCCATTTGAGTGTTGGGGTACATTGTGGGTCCATCGATCCTTCTTCTTCCAAGGTCATCGTTCATCTCACCACTACTTTTCCAAGTGAGCAGAAGCAATCCTACTCAAAGAGATCACAGCTCAACATGTGCTTCAATATTTTAGAAACCATATCACATATAAGTACGGGGTTCCTCAATGAATTATATATAATAATGACACTGCATTCAAAAGCACCAAGATCAATAACTTCTTTAGAAGACACGGTATAGAGATACTCCACCATCTACTACCCGAGCAAATGGCTTAGCGAAGCATTCAACAAAACTCTCATCCAAATACTAAAGAAGACACTGATAGCAATGGCGGTATGGCGTTGGTTGAAGCCTGCGCACATATAGAACTCAACTCTACCTCATTCTCCTTAGTGTATGGGTTTGAAGCCATTCTACCTTTAGAAGTTCAACTCCCATCACTAAGGATAGCATTGGGTAGCAAACAGAATGCAAAGTTGTGGTTAGAATAGCTCGAAGGTTTGGAGGAGATGCCTATGCGTGCAGAAACTTGAGTTGTACAAAAAAGATGATTCAAACTCAAAGCTAGTCCTCCTTGATCTTTTCAAGTAGGAGAACTTGTGGTCTAAGGAGACCAATTGTTGCTCGAAAGATGGGAGGCAAGTTTGAACCCACTTGGGAAGGCCCCATGTCATAGAGAGGCCTACCAAGGAGGATCTTATCGACTTATTGATTGTAAAGGGAACGATGCTTCCAATTATTGGGCTCTATTTAAAGAAATATTACCCATAAAAATATGTTTGAAAATAACTATCATTAAAAAGAAATCCTATTCCAATTCTTCAAAAATCTTCTCTTCATTCAAAGTGTTGTTTGCTTGTCTTGTGAATCTGTCATGATGTGTTTAGGATAGGTGTAAGAGAACCCAAGAGGCATCATATCCCTCTTTCACAACACAAACACAATCAATTCACGCTACTAGAATAGGTGTGGAGAACCCAAGAGGCATCTATTTCAATTAGCACAACTAAGTTAGGTGTAAGAGAACTGGCGACATCCTTTCTTGTGGAATCCAAGCCACCATTGGCATCATTTCATCAAATTTCCCAAGTGTGTTTAGGGTAGGTGTAAGAGAACCCAAGTGGCATCTATTCCCTTTAACACAAGCACAAAAATAAACATATATCTTTTATCTCAAGCTATTTTTATGTGGGAGCAAGCCTGTGGCACTCACTCATTAGCTGCTCTAGGTCGGGGTGATATGCTACCTTGCTAGTACATCACCCCAGTGCTCATTTGTTAGGTGGATGTGAGTCCCTGCGCTTTCTTCTTAACATAATCATTGTAAACCAATGAGCACCTTGTTAGTTTGGAGGATTCAATGCGCAGCCGGTAAGCTACCTCTTGTTGACTTTGTTTAAGAAGATGTGAGTCCTCGTACTTTCTTCTTGAACTAGCCATCATGCACTAACTAGGTTGAGTATTTTTGAGGTTTAGGATAAGACCCCAAGAGACACCTTTCCTCCAAAATACATTTGAGTTGATGTAAGTCCCCTAGTGGCATTCACTCAGTAGTCACCCTAAGTCGGATAACACCTGTTGAGCCGAAGACAGACTATCTTGATGATCAGTTCTACAATAAGAGGATGTGAGTCCCCGAGCTTTCATCTTAGACTGATTATTGCAAATTGATGGGCACCTTAGGTTGGTTGATGTTTGCTATGCTGACAATGACTCACCCGGTGGATACGCCACACTTGGTAGATGTGAGTCCTCGAGCGTTCTCCTTGAGTTGGCCATCGAATACCTATTGGATATATGACTACCCCTGTCATGTTCTCTAGGGTTTTGGATCGAGCCCTTAGCAGCCCCACTCCCTATAGGCATTCTAATTCAATCACATCCTTTGCGACCTCATTTAGACATTACCCGGGTTACTTTTGGATTGGACAATTCCCCATTTCTAGTAGCCACTCCTGTGGTTAGAGAATTTGTTCCGTGGATGCGCAGATTCTCCCTTGATTTAGTAAATTTGAGATAGGTATAGTCCGATATAAGCTCCTTCTCAGTTTGATCCCTCGCAAACCAACAGGGTCCATGATAAACAAACTAAATAAACAAACAAAATTAATTTGCTTGTGGATTAGGAATTTAAGCCCACAAAGGACCCTTTTTCCTAAGTAGACATTCTACCTTTAGTGCAGTGTCAACAGAATTCACTATAGGAATTGCCTGACTACCTGAGTTGAGGTAAGTCCCTGGGTCGGCACTCTCTTCGTAGTCACCCTTAGGTCAGGTTCAATCTATTTTCCACAAACAGGTTACCCCGATGATCATTTCGCTTTGGAAGATGTAAGTCTACTAAGCATTCTTTCTAGCATGACGCCATAACCGATGGGCAGCCCTATGTCGGGTTCAATTTGTTGGCCAAAGCAACTGATCACACCAGTGGCCATTTGTAGTGAAATATGTGAGTCCCTGTGCTTTCTTCCCCTAAATTGACCATTACAAACTGAAAGGCACCCCTTTGGTTGGATAGTTCTCCCCTCGGCCGGGAAGCTACTCCCATTGGATTGGTAAATCTGAGCTAGATCAAGGTCTACATGGCCACTACTCAGTGATGTTCATTGCAAACCAATGGGATCCATCAAAAATAATTAAAAATAAAATTAATCTTGACTATTTTTGAGCTGATTTAAATCCCCCAGCGATATTCACTCAATAGTCAGCCTAAGGTCGGGTTTGATTTGTTTCATAAGTTACTGATCACCCCAGTGGTTATTTATTTTGGAAGATGTGAGTCCCCGTACTTTTTTCTTA
The DNA here is from genome assembly GCA_021442155.1 of Cymbidium sinense. Lineage (NCBI taxonomy): Eukaryota > Viridiplantae > Streptophyta > Magnoliopsida > Asparagales > Orchidaceae > Cymbidium > Cymbidium sinense. The sequence continues at coordinate 25,234,904 of CM038221.1, read as the reverse complement.
AACTTGACCATTGCAAACCGAAAGGCAATCCCTTTGGTTGGATAGTCCTACTATGTGGCTGGTAGACTACCCCTTTGGATTGATAAATCTGATGTAGATCAAGGCCTACATGGCCTCTACTCAGTGCGGAACATTGCAAACAATGGGATTCATCAAAAATAACTAAAAAATGAAACTAATCTTGACTATCTTTGAGCTAATTTAAGTCCCCTAGCGGCATTCACTCAATAGTCAACCCTAGGTTGGTTTAAATCCGTTGCCTTTCTAATGGATCATCCCACCAACTGATCCGTACTTTGGAGGATGTAAGTCTACTACGCTTTCTTCCTAGTACAGTTGATGTATACTGAAAGGCAATCCCTTTGGTTGGATAGTTTTACCATGTGGCTGGTAGACTACCCCCTTTGGATTGGTAAATTTGATGTAGATCAAGGTCAACATGGTCCCTACTCAGTTCAATCCATCACAAACCAGATTCATTCAAAAATCCAAAAAAAAAAAGTCCAAAATAAACAAACTCAACCCTCCTTTTTAGAAGGGTCAAACAAAACAAACAAAACAAATTCACTCTAACTTCCTAGTGGAGTTAAATCTAAAACAAACAAATTTAACCTCCTCCCTCAATGGAGTCAAAAACAAACTAAACAACCAATCAATCAAATCATCTTCTTCTCCTCAGTGACATGCAAATCTTTCTAGTTCCCCCAGCGGATCTAGAATTCTAATCCCTTAGCTGGATTTCACAACCTCTCTTCCCTAGTGGATGACTTGAACTTGCTCTCCCAATGGAGATTTCACTTTTCTATCCCTAGTGGAGTCAAACAACCAAACACAATTAAAAAATCAAACAAATCAAATCAATTTCTCCTCAGTGAGACTCAAATCAAATCAAACCTCTCATCCCCTTGTGGATGACTTGAACCTCAGACCTTAATGGACTCCTTCTCCACTTTCTTATGTATTTGACATAAGTAGAGTCACATTGCACTAAGCTCTAGATTCCTTCTACTCCTTGGGGTAGGAGTAGATCATTTCTGTCAGTGCTCATGATCGTTTGATGTTGTTGATCATTTCGATCAACACTAATACATGCAGTAAGCCTTGTCAGTCACACCACACCTATTGGGCACCCTTTGTCGACCTCATTTTTAGAATGAGCTCTCAACCTCTCTATCTTAGACATAGGACTCCTCTTAGACATTAAGAGTTCCTTAATCTTAAGACACTTCTAGTGATTAGGTGAACACTTAGTCTAACCCTAGAGACTTAGAAGAGTTATCCATAAAAATAGGTCATGCCTTAGAGGTGCTAGAAAAATGTGCCTACCCTATAGCTTGAACCAAATCCTCACTTACTTCTTTTAAGTCAAACTCCAAACCAAATCCAAACAAACTTAAAATTCAAATCATCTTCAAATCAACTTTAAGTTCAAATCAACTTCAAATCCAAATCAACCCAAACTTCAAATCAATTTAACTTCCAAAACAAACTTCAAATCAATTCCAATGGATTTTCTCAAATCATAAATCAATTCTAAATGATTGAAACATGATTAAATTCCAAATTCCAAGAAAATCTTTCTTAAGCCCTTTGATTCCATCTTATGGACTTAGCTCAAATCAAATCCAAATCAATTCAAATTCAAGAAATTTTCTCATAACCCATTGATATTCTAATTTATATTAATAAATTTAAATGAAATATAAATTCAAATACCCAAAACTAAATTCAAAACTCAAACCCAAATTCAAGCAAAATACAGCTTAAGCCTTTCAAGTCAAATTCTTGAACTTAACCAAATCAAACTAAAATTAAGCCAAACCCTTGATTTTTCTTCATGATTCAATCAATCCTTCAATCATGAAACCAAATATAAACATAAACTTCAATCATCAAACCAAAACTAAATTCAAAAATCAAACCCAAGTCAAACTCATGTTCACCCTTTTGAACTTGAAATTGTCAAGTGAAACAAAACCCATTTGATGCCAAATCACTTGCAAATGGATTTATATTTCAATCATAAGCCCATATGGGAGTTCAACCAAACTTGAGTCAAGCATTGATCAAGCTAATTGACCCACTTAGGCTCACTTGACCCAAAGTGACCTAAAGTATCCCTTATGAGCCAAATTCTAATCATACCCAAATTGTATTGAACTAAGCCCACCTAAGCCTCACATTATGAGCAACAATCATCATGAGATGATCAATCACTCAAATTGGGTCAAACCAAGTGAAACCAAAGGGTTGATCAAGTCAAAACTTAGCCAAAATAAAACCTAAACTAGCAAAAATCTACCATACACTAAATTGATTGAAACCATTGATCAAAACCAATTCATGATCAATGTTTGAACTTGACCAAGTCATCATTTGAGCCTAACCTTGCCCAATTGGCCACTTGACCCAAGTTGATCTAATTTGACCTAAAAAGTTAAAATGTGTCAAAACTTGATCTAAGCCAAATTGATTGAAACCAATGGGTCAAATCCATTCCAAACCACTTATTGAATTTGACCAAAGCCTCAATTGGCCAACTAGACACAACCTAGCCCAATTGAACATAAACCCAACTTGACCTAAAAGGTCAAATTGAGCCAAAATCAAATAAAACTAAAATTGATTAAAACCAAAGCTTACAACTTATTCCAAATGACCCACCAAACCTAAACTAACCCATGACCTAGCTCAATTAAGTCAAATGGGTCAAATTAGTCTACTTGACCCATTTAACCTAAATGAAATCAAATAAACCAAATCCAAATATAAATAAAATTGAACCAAACCAATGATGCCAAAACATTTCAAATGCTCATATGAACTTGACCCAACCCTTGGTTTGACCCAATTTGACCAATTGATCAACTTGAATCAAATTGACCCATTTTAACCTAAATGGGTCAATATGAGCCAAATGACATCAAATCAACTCCAAATTCCTTTAAATTCGGACCAACCCAATTTCAAATAATTCTAAATTTGCCTAAAGTGAAATCAAATCCAATTGACCATTTCTAGGTCAAGGGGTAATCTATGGCCAATTCCACTTGAAATTTGGTCAATTCCTTTTAATGGACACTCAACACCTCATAGTAGACCAAGTGGACACTAGTGGGTGTGGTGCACATGACCCAATGGGTTTGGGTCAGCTAAACCTAACCCAAATCCAAAATTGACCACTCACTTGAAGATAAGCACATGGGATCACTCCTCCACTCTCTTGAGCATATGGGAGCTTCACCACTCCACTCCTCTGGCCAAACCGAATCACATACTACCTCACATGACCTAACAAACTCAATCAGCCTGATCAATTTGATCAAAATGGCATCACCAAGCTCGACCTTTTGATCCTCCTCATGCTCCCCCTAATTTCATTTGAATTCCACTCTCTTGCATTCAATTGAGTGATAGAAAGCCAGAGAAAGCATTCTCAAGTCTTTCCAAGCTCCCTCAACCCAATTGGATTTCTCCATTCTCGTTTTCTTCAAAATGAAAACATGGGAGGTAGCAAGATTTTTCAACTCATCCAATACTCAAATTCACAATTCCTCCTTCAAGCACCTTGAGGGAACCCAATCAATCTCACTCAAACCTTCATCTAAGTGTTCAAGCCACAGGAAGAGGTGTCTAAACCAAAGCCGTAAGCCTAGGAGGAGGAGTTTGGTCAATTGGGCAATCCACTTCATCCCAAAGCTTGAAACCTTCAAAAGGATTTTATCTCCACTAGACAAAGCTACCTCAATAGTTGGGAGCTCCGGTGATAGTCTCTGGTGAGGTATGCCTTCAAATCGAGCCTAAAATAGGAAGTGTTTGCTCCTTTGTGAAAGAAACTTTCACCCCATTGCATTTTGAATGTTGGATATCTTACCCCTTGCATGATGATGGTGTGGGTTAAGTTTGAGCTCAATCCAAGCTCAATCGAGCTTGAATCAAGCCCTAAGGAGTAGACGGATGCCCTCTCCCACAGGCGAGCTCAGTGATGGACCATGGACCGTCCATCCACGCTTATTAGATAGACGGTCCTAATTAATCCACATAGGATCCCTCAATTTATCCTTTAAGAACTGCGGGTTTAATTCTAACCATCCGATCTTTGATCGGATAGTAGAGGAGAAAGCGTGTAGTGCCGCCGGCTGACGCGGCATGGGATGTGACTACTTAAATAGCAAATCCCATTTTACCACATGGAAAGTGCATGCCGTGTTAGTGGTCCACGTGGCTCTGACGGGATTAACTATATAATTGGGCTATTTAATTTGGATTTAATCATGGAATCTTCAAATATTCATAAATAAATGTAGAAAAATAAGAAAAATATAAAATAAAATGCACTGTGAAGATAATTTAAAGAAAAATTCATTAAAATTGTTTTCAATTGATTTTAAATAATTAATTTTTCTTAATTATAGTTTTAGTGAAAACATAATAATCCTAATTACTCCCTAATTACTTCATTACTTGATTCCAAATTTATCAAGTGTATTTAGTGGGATGACCTCTACCTCCTTTAATTTTCTTGGAATTTATTGATGAGTTAGTTAGGGAAATAAACTACTGAATCCTTAATCACTCCTTAATATAATTAAGCTTAATTAAGCATATGAATAGTGGTTTAATCCTTTGATTAAGTTAATTAAGCTTTGCTTAAGTGAGAAGGAGGTTTATGGAATGGGTTCGGGTACTTTCCCCAAGTCATTCCCTTAACCCCTTTCCTTCCTTAATCTAAATATAATTAAGGGCCAATCCACTAATGTCCCACTTAATTAACTTGATAAAATTTTTCAAAACATTTCAGAACTCAAGTAATCATTCTTGGGTAGATACTTAGGTGTTCAATAACCTAAGTGGCTTAAAGAAATCATACATAACCTATATGTGTGGGAAAGGTTATGAAAGTACTTAAATTAAACTCTTTAGCTTAATTAATCATTAATTGTGAGCCAAATGCATTAGGCCACTTTCTTTCTTAGGTACATTGCTGATTTAAATTTCTTGTGGTTTTATGTCAAACATTGACTCAAAATTATTTGGTTAAATACATTAAAGAGGTGTAGGTAAGGGGTAATCAATGAACTTAATGTACACCTTAACCTAAGTAAAGCATAAAACTCATTTAATGATTCTAAAAATTAAACTAAAATAACATACACATGTGGGAGATGGGTTAGGACTAGCAAACCTTCTTAGATTTCCTAAATTCAAATCAAACTTTCCTTAAACCAATTTTGATTCCCTTTAAATAATCTTATTCCATAAGATTATCTATAGGAATTAATTATGGTGAATGAATTTACATGCTTTCATCACTTTATTTCTTTCCTAGCATGCTAAGTGTGTATGTCATATGAAAATCATACATTCATGTCTTTTGAAAAATCAAATTAAAATGAAATGTTTCCTTTATGTAAAATTGCATATTTTGGCTAAAGTAATAATATGAATGACTATTACCGCTATTAAATCCAAAACTATTTTCACAACCTAGAAATCAAATATTATAAATGAAAAGTATGATATTTATAAGTACTTATAATTTTGCATGTGAATAGAATATGAATGACTATTATCACTATTAAATCCAAAACTATTTTCACAACCTAGAAATCAAATATTATAAATGAAAAGTGTGATATTTATAAGTACTTATAATTTTGCATGTGAATAGTATAAAATGTGTTATGTGATTCCCTTATCTTTCTTAACATAAGTTTGTATGGGATTTGCCAAGTGTATAGTCAATTTGAAAAGGACATGACACTTCATAAATTCATTCATATAAATTCCTATGTCATTACTTAAGAGAGAACTCCACATCACACATGTAAACTAAACAATCAAACAAACATAAACTTTTTGCATGAGTATCTTTTCATGCTTTTCCTTTTGTACATGCAAATATATTTAAGAAAAGTGGTATATTAGTCTGGACAACCCCAGGTTTGTGAGGCTTTAAGTAACCCTACGTAGGTCTTGTACACCCCACCTCAATGGCATCATACTCACTTATGTTTTTTATACTTGTGAATGTGCATATGAAAAATGAATAAAATAATCTCTCTCTCTTCTACTTAACAAAATCATGCATACATGAAACATTCCAAATTTCTTAAGCAACCTCTCTTAGCATTCATCATTAAGGTGTGCTAAATATTTGCATTGCATGTATAAATATGCTTAGGATTCATCCACGTGCATGTTACACATATTGGGAAAGAAATAAAGTGTTGTGTGTTTTGTGATAGTAGTTCACTTTACTTAATCTTAAAATTCCTTTCTCTTTGAATAGGTTTGTTTAGAGAAAATCTAAACTTAGGATTAACTAAAACACATAACAAAGCATTCACTAAACAAAATCAATAATGAATCTACCTTAGAAATCACTTAAGGTAGGGAGGAAAGAGATGTTCTCTTCTCTTTTCCTCTCTTTACAATACTTAGTAATTAATTATAGGTTCATTCAAACCTAAAAGAAATCATCAAATAAAAATCAATCATATTAACTAAATCACTTAAATGAACCCCTCTAAGTTGAACATTTTCACACTTAGAAAATTTCAATCTTTAAGCCTAACTAAGCATACCACTCAAACCTTAAATGGCACACACATTAGACTAAGTCACACTTATAGCTTTTGGAGAGGGCGGTGCATGGTTTGTTGCTTTGCTTTTGTTTTATGATGTAATGTTTTAGTCTGGATGTTAGGGTGTATGTACATAGACTGAATGGTAGGATGCTTTTAGTCTAATCATTATCTTCTGCAGGGGATTGTGCTTAAGGGGCATTGTAATAAAAATAATAAATACTATTGATGTGCAGGTTCCCTAAGCATAATCCAAAATAGGCCAGGTGGACTTGGTTACCCATGTGTGGCATGAAGTCCAATACATGCTTGGGATGTATGGTTTGTTTAGCTAATTACTATTTTCATGTCTCAGTTAGATTTTCCTTTCCCTTTTCCATATAATTTTACTATTAGCTTTTGGAATGATTATTATGGGGGATTAAGATGAACATTGGTCATAAGACTATGTCTTATGTACCATGTGAAGCCTTTAGAGCAAGCCACATTTCAATCAAGTCAAAAGGAAGAAAGAACCTAATGAAGAAAGAAGAAAGAAGAAAGAAGAAAAAAAATGAAGAATGAAGACCCCAATAACAATGAATTCCTTCTTGATTGTAATTTATTCATTTATAATCAGGGTATACAGAGCTCGGCTACCCAATTTGTTTTCAGGTTTGTGTGGTAGAGCCCGACCATAAATAACCTCTTATTCTTTTATGCTAGTTTTATAAATTGTTTGATGTTTATTTAACTTGTGCATTAAGATGGCATGTTTTTCTAGTTTCTTTCTTACTTTGATGTATGACATCGATGATGATTAGGCTCTTAGAAAATTAATTTTCTATCTAATTAATCAATTTAAACTAAAAATTAACAACTCAAAACTAATAGAAGCAGCTTCCCAAGTAGGTGGTCATCCTCACAGGTCAGATGGCCCTTATATGCAATGGGAGAAGTTGCCTAATTCAAGGATTGATGCAATATGATTTCATGGTTTAAAAACCTGATTATTTCTAATTGATTTTAGGTTTTCCTAAGGCTTTAGTAAATGAGGTTTTAAGTTTTATTTTATTTTTATTTCAATTGCTTAGATTTAAGTTGGGTATAAAATTTAATTTTTCCTATGAGTCTAATCATCTAGGCATTCAATCACAGGAAAGCACAACACATAATGAAACCTAGAAAACCAGGTTGATTCTATTACACACCCAAAATAAATTAAACCAATATAATTTAAGAAGAAGGCCAATGTTGTTGGGTTCTGCTATACACCCAGGAAGAAAAGGCAAATGGGCAGCCAAGCTCAACCCTTATACAACCCAGCTTACAACTACAAGTCTAGATATATGAGAATTCTTTCTAGGATCATCTCCTTCTTCAAGGACATCCATTGGGCTTCATAGGGGACCACTGCACTTATCTTTTAGTTAGGTCAGCTACTGTTAATCCTAGACACCATAGATTTTAACCTAATTCAGAGCTTAACTTTACATTTTGATTTCAAAATTAATCCCTATACCCTGTAAAACAAATGTTCAAAAAAATATAAATAGTATACAATAGTTATAGTTCACAAACATACGGGCATAGCATCAACTGCTTGCCAAGCCCACCTATCCTATGGGCTATGCTTAAATATTTAAGCTTACCTACAAGAAAAAGTATTTTTAATTTTAATTATGATATCAATCCTTTCTAGCATAGCCCCCTGCATAAGATAATGTTAGCTCTAGAAAGAACATCTTACCATCCAATCAAATGGGAAACAATTCTAGACATGTAGTCTAAAATAGTACATGTGGTGAGAAATTTTTTATGTATATATATATATATATATTCTTCTTTAGGGAAAAGAATAATAAATGAAAAAAAAACAAAAAAAAAATTATATGTAATTATGCCTTGTTGAGATGCCACGCATATCTGTAGATGTTCTTATTAGGGTGATTGGGTACAGTATTGAGGAGAGGTGTACTATCTCAAAAGATAGAATACACTGCCCTACAATGGACCTATTCACCTCAATAAAGACTCCTAAAGACTATGGGTCTTCAGAATGCACCAAAGACTCTTCCCCTACTTTACGTGAAAAAGTAATGCAAGGTTTATTTTAAACTAGGTTCATTAAGTTCCCTACAGGGGCAAGCCCCCTAGTTAATTACATCCTAAGGAACATGATTCCATAGGAATACTCTCGATTAAGGTAAATGATTATTATCTCCAAAGATTTTGAATGGTAGGACTATCAATCGATTGGTTTATATTTTTGAAAGTCTAGTGGGATCGATCAAGAGGAGGGAGTTCTTATCGAATCCAAATGAAAAACAAGTAGGGGATGCTTAGGATACTAGGAAGCCGAGTAAGCACCCCAAACTATCCTATGGTTGGGCTTTACATTTTTGAAATTGAATTGATTTATTTGAGTTAAACTTTTATTAGAAATCTAAGGCTTATAATTCCATGATATAAGGTCACCAAAATGCCTAAGAGGTGAGGATTTATGCTCGTAGCCCGCAAAGGGAAGTAGCAACCCCTAAACCCAAATCTAGGGAGCTTTGGCAAGGACCAAAAGCACGACCTAAATCTAAGGCAAAAATGGGTATTTTGTTTACCTCCACAAGAGAGGATAAATCACTCGACTGTTGGACTTATAACTGCCTTGGGGTTGTCGCCAACTAACTCCTCCTACAAGTTTAAAATATGTAGGCAAGTCAAATGGTTTTGCAAGATAGCTAAACTGTTATTTATTTAGAAAAGTAAGACAACATCGAGCTAAGGTTGCTAATTCTTTTGTCTTGATTTATAACCTAAGCTTTAGGTGAGGTTATGAGTTTTAATTTTTTTTAGTTTGAATTGATTAGTTAGATAGAAAATTTATTTTCCTAAGAGCCTAATCATCATCCAGGCCATACATCAAAGCAAGGAAGAAACTAAGAAAAGATGCCATCTTAATACACAAGTTAAACAAACATCAATCAATTTATAAAACTTGCGCAAAAAAATAAAAGGCCATTTATGGTTGGGATCCACCACACAAACTTGAAAAACAAATTGGGTAGCCGAGCTCTACCCTTATACAACCCGAATTACAAATGAATTAATTACAATTAAGCAAGGAATTCATGTTATGGGGGTCTTCATTCTTCATTTCTTCTTTCTCCATTCTTCTTTCTTCTTTCTTCTTTTGGTTGGTTGGAATGTGGTTGCTCCAAAGGCTTCACATGGTACATAAGATATAGTCTTATGACCAATGCTCATCCTAATCCCCCATAACAATCATTCTAAAATCCTAATTGCAAAATAGCGTGAAAATGAGAAAAAAGAAAATCTAACTAAAACTTGCAAAATAAAAATTAGCTAAATAAAACTATACAATCCCAAGCATGTATATATATAAATTGGACTTAGCACCCCACACATGGGTAACCAAGTCCACCTAGCTTATTTTGGATTATGCTTAGGGGTATAAGCACTTGCATAGTAAAAGCAGTTATATTTTTATTACAGTGTCCCTTAAGCACAATCCCCTATAGAAGATAATGATTAGACTAAGATTGCCATACCATTCAGTCTATGCACATGCACCCTAACATCCAGACTAAAACAAAACATCACAAAATAAAAGAAAATATCAAACCATCACCACCCTAACCTAAAACTAAAAATGGTGACTTAGACTAGTCTATATGTTATTTAAGGTTTGTGTGGTATGCTTAGCAAGGCTTTAAGGTTGAAGTTTTCTAAGTATGAAAAAGTTCAACTTAGAGGGTTTGTTTCATGTAAATGATTTAGTTGCTTTGGTTGAAGTTATTTTGTATTTTGATTTGGTTTAAATGAATCCTACAAGTAATTACTAAGTTGTAAAGAGAGAAAAAGAGAAGAGAACTTCTCTTTCCTCCCTACCTTAAGTAATTTCTAAGGTAGATTCATATTTGATTTTTTATTTAGTGAATATTTTATTATGTGTTTTAATTAATCCTAAGTTTAGATTTTTCCTAAATAAACCTATTCAAAAAGAAAGGCATTTTAAGATTAAGTAAAGTGAAATACTATGACAAAACACACATCACTTCATTTCTTTCCAAACATGTATAACATGCAAATGGATGAACCTTAAGCATATCTATACATACAAATGAAAATGTTTAGCACACCTTCATGATGAATTCTAAGTGTTATTACTTAAGAAAATTTGGATGCTTTATGATGCATGGTTTTCATTAAGTAGAAAAGAGGGATTCTCTTATCCATTTTTCATATGCACACATACATGTATGAAAGGCATAAGTGAGTACGACGCCATTGTTAGCACCAGGGGTGTAAGGTGCAAGACCTACTTAGGGCTACTAATATATCACTTTCCTTAAATACACATGTATGTACAAAAGAAAAGAATGAAAAAAGAAAGATGCAAAAGGTTATGTTTGTTTGTTTGATTTATTTATGCAATTTATATATGTAAGTGTGGATGTCCTTCTTAAGTAATAACATAGGAATGAATAGGAATGGATTTAAGAAAGTGTTGTGTTCTTTTCAAATGAACTATACACTTTGCCAAACCCTATTCAAAACTATGCTAAAAGAAAAGAGAAGGAAAGCCACACTATGCATATCTTTATATTTTTACTCACATTCAAGCTCATAAATAATTATAAGTAGCATACCTTTCAATTTTGATGTTTGATTCATAAGCTTTAAAAGTAATTTTTGATTTAATAGTGATAATAGCCATTCATATTCTTACTTTAGCCAAAACATGCAATTTGACATAAAGGAAATATTTCATTTTTAATTTAATTTTTAAAAAGCATCAATGCTTGATTTTCATATAGAATACATATTTAACATGCTGGGAAAGAAATAAAGTGATGAAAGCATGTAAATTCATTCACCCTAATTAATTCTTAAAGACAATCCTAAGAAATAGAATTATTTAAAGCAAATCAAATTTATTTTAAAGAGATTTTTAATTTTGTTTGAGTTTAATTTGAATTTAAGAAATGTGAAGAGGTTTTCTGGTCCTAACCCATTTCCCACATGTGTATGTTGTTTTGGTTAAACTTTAAGTGATTAGATTAATTTTATGCTTTGGTTATGTTAAGGTGTGAATTAAGTGTGTTAATTATCCCTTACCTACACCACTTTATCATATTTAATCACATAACTATGAGCCAATGTATGATGTGGCTGAAGAAGAGGCGGTGCAGGCCATGGAGGCTACTGTGGTAGCTGGTAGGGCTTCCTCGGTGGTGGTAGAGAAGGTGGAAGTGATGGCTATGGAGCACGAGGTCTCTCAAACCGCTCACGGCCCTTGTCTCGCTATCATCGCCTGGGCTTCTTCTCAAAAGCTTTTTGTGGCTTCTGCTTTGTTGATTGGTCTGGAAAAGGTGACTATTTGGCTTCTCCTTATAAGCTAGCTGCTTTGTTTATTAATTTTTCAAATATTTTGTTGGTGAAACCTTTGAGCATGAAGGTGACCGGGCCATGGATATTCTTAAGCAAAATCTCAATGGTGTGTTGTTCAGACAGCTGTGGTTCGCATTTCATACTCAAATTATGTCATCTGAGAATATAATCAATGAGGGATTCACTAGGGTTTTGTTGAACTACAATGAGATCACTTATAGTCACCCTTTGCTAAGCTCTAGCAAAACTCTTGATGAAGAGTTGCTCCAACTCAGTAAAAGTCTTCACTAAACTATTGAGAAGTTTAGCGTACCAATCAAAGGCTATGCCTGCTGAGCTACTGACAAAGAGACGGAAGAGTAAAGCATCACTACCATCGGTGTTGCAACAACTAGCTATGAAATGTGCGATGTGCTGCCTCGGGTTCCCACTACCATCGAAGCTATTGAAAGAAGGAGGCACAAAACCCTAAGGATATTGGATGGCATTGAATTCCTTTGGGTAGGGTCTACCCTTTGGAACTGATGATCCTCCTCGGGCTTGAGCCAACACTTCTCTCACCTGCTACTCAACCATGCTCTTGATATCCTTTTCTTGTATAGAGGTGCTATCCACTACCTTCCTATACATGCTGGTGCTACCTTGCTCTACTGGAGGTAAAGTCTTGGTTAGATCCAAGGCATGCACCAACTCTAGACTAGTCTCAGTTATAGTAGGATGGACTGTTGGTGCTTATTTCTAAAGTGCTAAGACTGCTGCTAACAAGTCCTCGAGCTGCTTCCCCATCATATATATCTGATCATCTTTCTACTTTATCTAGTGAAGGAGGTGTTGGGTCGAGTAGGCTGTGTCTTCTTGCGGCCTCAACACCTTCCATATTCTACTACTCACGGAGGAGGAAACCCCGAGTATCCACCATGTACACCCCTGCTGAATCTTCCAATAGATCATCCTCATTGGGATCAAAGTTAACTTTCTCCTCATTATACCATTCATATATTAAGATCTCCTTCTTCTACATAAGATAATTGGATACAATATCATCTATAGAACGGTCTATCTGAACAGGCATAGAGGATCTAGGCTGATCGGTGGTGGGATCACTATCATGTACTGTGAGGCAGCAGACCTCCCCAGCTACTAGAGAGTTAACCCTGTGAGGGCTATATTCGATGGAAGAAATATGCTCCTGGTTTCCACTGAATCTATATAGAGTGGCACTCCTAGGAGAATCTATCATCATAGGTGCGGGTGAACTGTCACCCTCTCCTTTGGCAACTACTGCAACCATCTCTATATCCTACTACAATGGTGGTGGTGACGGGATGACTATAATACTTCGAGGTTGACATTCCTTCTTCACCATTACTGGGGCAAAAGGTCGAGCAGAAGAGCTCGGCCTCGCCATAGTAGACAATGTAGATGGGATGAGATCTCTCGGCTGTAGCCGGATCACCAATGGGGTCTTCTTCTCCCCCGATGTGGCCTTCATGGCCTTGGCTAGAATAGGAGATGCTGGAACATGCACAAAAGATGATGGACGGGGAGAAGAGCAGAGTGGTTGAGGCACCACCGACTCTCTCGGGATAGGAGTTACTCTCCATGATATGTCATCCTCGTGAGTAAGATGTTGTCAGTATGGTCAGTGCGGGTAGCGTGCCGATCTAAAAAATCCATAAGTGTGGAGGCTGCTAACTATCGGCTATACCTCCGATGCTCCCAACTAATGACATGAACTGATGTGCAGGATTCTCTAGCCCTCTCTTGCCTAAGCTGCCTACCCACGCTGTGGTGAATGACTGATCTCAAATCAAATTGAGCCCCAGACTCAGATCGTCCATAGGCTCCACCTACTTGGCATAAAATTGAATGGAGGCCAGAGTACGACCTTTTCCTCTCCCTGGTTGGTGCCTAGAATTGAACCATGGGTGGAGGTGAAGCAAAAATCCTCCTAACATCCTCTCTGTCAGACCTAAAGAGAGGATTGAACTGGTTTGTAACTGGGGAATACCGCTTTATCGGTTCTTGTTTCTTCTTTGGGTCCCGGTAGAGAAAAGAGCTAGACCCAACCTCAAAAGCAGGGGAGACAATCTCTGAGATCAAGGAAGCCTTCCCCTTGGAGGGTGCTAGTGAGTAGGTGTTAGCCTAACTAGTACATGGGAACAACCGTGTATTGACAGAACTAATGGGAAACCACCGTTGCCCTCCTCTTTAGTGAGGGAATATTCTAGTCAGATGGCATGTCGATTTGGATGACTGGCTTTTGCCCTGGTTTCATGTAATAGTCATGAGGGAGTGCCCTCACATGTAAGCCCCCCTCAAGCCTTGACTAAAGTGGATGAGGTGGGCATCGGGAAGGTCAATCAGGCCAAGTCCATCCCATGGAAATGTGAACACATACTTGTGTCGCCATTGCAATCAACTAAAGAAGACTAAAGACGTCGACGAAAGTCTGCAATGTTGAAAATAAACTTGAATCAAATTCCTATTTTGTTGATTTTGAATTTGAATTTAGAATTTGAACCCATACTCAACATCTTGAAAGTGTTAAGTTGGGCTCAAATGGATTTAGAAGAGATTTTGAGATTTAATTGGAAAGAGAAATTTTTGAATGTAAAATCCACTTTCAACAAATTTGAGTATGTTGAAAAATGGGTTCAAATATTTTTGGATAGATACTTCCATAGGTTCATGTTTGAATTTTGATTTTTGATTTTCAAGACCCTTTATTTAACAAATTGGAGTATGTTAAAGTAAAGGGTCAATTGATTTTGTTTTTGATTTGTGATTTTTGGAATTGACTCACTTATCAAATTTGGGTATGCTAAGAGGTGTTTGAAAACAATTTCTTCATTTTCTTTGGTTGCTTTATTTTTTGAATCATTTGTGATTTTAAAAAATGGAATCCTCATTTAGCAAATTTGGGCATGCTGAAATGAAGAATCAAATTGTATTTTATTTTTATTTATTTTTTTTATTTTTTGAATTTTTTTGAAAATAGGACTCTTAGCAAATTTAAATATGCTAAGAAAATCCTATTGTGTTTCTTTTATTTTTAGAGATTTTGATTTTTTGAAAAAAATAGGATCCTTAGCAAATTTGGGTATGCTAAGGAAATCCTAATGTGTTTCTTTTGCTTTGGATTTTTTTTTGAAAATGGAGACTTCACTTTAACAAATATGGTATGCTAGAATAAAGTTCCACTGCATTTCTTTTGTTTTGGATTTTATTTTTAAAAGACAATGGAGACTTCACTTTAGCAAATATGGTATTCTAAAGAATGAAGTTCCAAAAGTGTGTTTCAAATTTTGTTTTTGAAAATGGAGACTTCACTTTAGCAAATGTGGTATGATAAGATGAAGTTCCAATGTGTTTTGAATTTTGTGAAATGGACACTTCACTTAGCAAATTTGAGTATACTAAATGAAATTCCAAAAATGTGTTTCAAATTTTATTTTTGGATTTTGTTATGAAAATGGAGACTTCACTTTCGTAAATGTGGTATGCCAAAATGAGGTTCCAATGTATCTTGAAATTTTGTGAAATGAAGATTTTACTTAGCAAATTTGAGTATGCTAAATGAAATTCCAAAATTATGTTTCAAATTTTTGTTTTTAAAAATGGAGACTTCACTTTAGCAAATGTGGTATGCTAGAATAAAGTTTCAATGTGTTTCTTTTGTTTTGGATTTTATTTTAAAAAAAATGGAGACTTCACTTTAGCAAATATGGTATGAAGTGAAGTTCCAGTGTGTTTCTTTTATTTTAGATTTTGTTTTGAAAATGGAGACCTCACTTTAGCAAATATGGTATGCTAAAATGAAGTTCCAATGTATTTTGAAATTTTATGAAATGGAGATTTCACTTAACAAATTTGAGTATGCTAAATGTAATTCAAAAGTGTGCTTCAAATTTTTGTGTTTTGAAAAGGGAGACTTCACTTTAGCAAATGGGGTATGCTAGAATGAAGTTCCAAATGTGCTTTTGAAAAAATTTTGTTGATTTTGAAAAGAGGGATTTCCATTTAACAAATTGGGTATCTAAGATGGAAATCAATTATGTTTCATTTTTCAAAGATGTATTTTCATGTGTGATTATTGCTTTTTGAAAGAGGAAATTGCAACCTAATCATATATGGAATATGTTAAGTGGCAATTCAAAATAATGTCATTTTATTTAGAACTAAAATATTCATTCCATAAATTTGGGTATGTTGAATGGAGATGTTCATATTTTCTTTTTGAAAGTTTATTTTTTATTTTGATTGGAAATGAAAACTCCATTCAATAGATGTGGGTATATTGAATGGAGAGATTTCATATGTGCTTTTGGAGAATTTATTTTTGATTTTGATTGGAAATGAAACCACCATTCAATAAATATGGGTATATTGATTGGGAGGTTTCATATGTACTTTTTTTGAAAATTTATTTTTGATTTTGATTAGAAATGAAACCTTCATTCAATAAATGTGGGTATATTGAATGGAGAGGTTTCATATGTGCTTTTTGAAAAGATGAAAATTCCAACTTAAAACATGTGGAATGTGTTGAGTGGAATTTCAAAGTTGTGATTTTGCTTAAAGATGTAACATCCATCCAACACATTTGGATGTATTGAATGGAAAGGCCCATCTTCAAATTTTGTGCTTTTTTTGAAAGTTTAGGAATGTTGGAATTTTATTTTATTTTATATTATTATTATTATTATTATTATTATTATTATTATTATTATTATTATTGAAAATTATTATTATTATTATTATTATTATTTTGAAAATGAAGTCATCATCAAAATGAATTGAGTGAAGAAGTTCATTTGTGCTTTGGAAGTTATGATTATTGGTTTTAGTTTTGAAATGTTTCTACAAGTAACAATTATAAAAATTGTTAGATGTAGTGCAAATATTTTATTAAGTATATTTTGAAAAAGTGCTTCTGGAAATTGAGAATTTTCATAAAGGATTTATTTTTCTTTATTTTTAGAATGAACCTTTCCTTACCATAAAAATGGTAAGGAGGAAGTCTTTAATTATTCTCTTTTTATTAAGTTTTGAGTTTTACCCATTCGGGAACCCAATGGGGGTTTTAAGACCAACACGGGGTGAGGTCCTAAAACTTAAAGATGTTGGCTAGCTTAACTTAAGGATGAAATAAGCTAAGTGCCAATGGAAAGAAAGATAGTCTTGGATTCATACAAAAGTACAAACCCACTATCGATACTTGGAGACAATGATCATTTACCAAAGATGGGAGAGGAACCATCCCTGGAGTCAAAAATCTGGTGAAAATTTTTTATGTATATTCATTTATCCCCTTTTTTTTTGGGAAAAGAAGGATAAATGAAAAAAAATAGAAATATATATATAATTATGTCTTATTGGGATTCCATGCAGATCCGCAGATGTTCTTATTAGGGTGATCGGGTACAGCATTGAGGAGAGGTGTACTATCTTGAAAGATAGAAGACACTACCCTACAATGGACCTAATCACCTCAATAAGGACTCTAACTTATGGGTCTGAATGTAAAGATTCTTCCTTACTTTACATGGAAAAGTAAAGCAGGGTTTATTTTAAAACAAGTTCGTTAAGTTCCCTACAAGGGCAAGCCCCCATAATTAATTACATCCTAATGAATATGATTCCTTAAGAATACTCTCGATTAACTCCAAAGATTTCAAAAGGTAGGACTATCAATCGGTTGATTTATTTTTAAAAGTCAAGTGAGATTGATCAAGAGGATGGAGTTCTTATCGAAGCCAAATGAAAATAAGTAGGAGATGTTTATGATACTAGGAAGCTTATAAGCACCCCAAACTATCCTATGGTTGGGCTTTGCATTTTTGAAATTGAATTGATTTATTTGAGTTGAACTTTTATTAGAAATCTAGGGCTTATAGTTCCATGATACAAGGTCATGAAAATGCCTAAGAGGTGAGGATTTATGCTCGTAGCCCGCAAAGGGAAGTAGCAAACCCTGAACCTAAATCTAGGGAGCTTTGGCAAGAGCCAAAGCACAACCTAAATCTAAGATGAAAATGGGTATTTTGTTTACCTCCATAGAGAGATAAGTCAGGACTTACAACCTGGGGTGCCAACTAACTCCTCCTATGATTTTAAAATATGTAGTAAGTCAAATGCTTTTGCAAGATAGCTAAGTGTTTATTTATAAAAAAGGCTAAGTCCTTAAACACACTTCCTAAGAGACTAGATCATGTAGGTCATGCTTTAATGACTTAAATCTAATGCTAATTTTGTTACATTTTATTTTTATTTTGGACAATCAATTTGACACTGGCTTTAGCATTTATATGCTTAATGCATGAAAATTTAGATTATGACCAAAATCAACAAGATAAGAAGTGTGTTTCCACCATGGCTCTCATAGGTCAAGCCAAGTTCTCTAGTAAAGGTGGAAGCCCTCCAATTGAGAGTAAAATAATATGCTTTTTATGCATGATGTTAGAAAAGTAAGATAACATCCAACTAAGGGGTTTCTAATTCTTTTATCTTGATTTATAACCTAAGCTTTAGGTGAGGTTATGAGTTGTTTAATTTTTTTTTTTTAGTTAGAATTGATTAGTTGGATAGAAAATTTATTTTCCTAAGAGCCTAATCATTATTCAAGCCATACATCAAAGCAAGGAAGAAATTAGGAAAAGATGCCATCTTAATGCGCAAGTTAAACAAACATCAATCAATTTATAAAACTAGCACAAAAGAATAAAAGACCATTTGTGGTTAGGATCCACCGCACAAACCTGAAAAAAAATTGGGTAGCCGATCTCTACCCTTATACAACTCGGATTATAAATGAATTAATTACAATTAAGCAAAGAATTCATGTTATGGGGGTCTTCATTCTACATTTCTTCTTTCTCTTTTCTCCTTTCTTCTTTCTTCTTTCTTCTTTCTTCTTTTGGTTGGTTGGAATGTGGCTGCTCCAAAGGTGTCACATGGTACAAAAGAGATAGTCTTATGATCAATGCTCATCCTAATCCCCCATAACAATCATTCCAAAATCTAATTACAAAATTACACAAAATTGGGAAAAAGGAAATCTAACTAAAACCTACAAAATAGAGATTAGCTAAACAAAACCATATAATCCCAAGCATGTATATATAAAAATTGGACTTAGCACCCCACACATTGGTAACCAAGTCCACTTGGCCTATTTTGGATTATGCCTAGGGGTATAAGCACCTGCACAACAAAAGTAGTTATATTTTTATTACAGTGCCCCTTAAGCACAAGCCCCTACAGAAGATAATGATTAGACTAAGATCACCCTACCATTCAATCTATGCACATGCACCCTAACATCTAGACTAAAAAAAATATCACAAAATAAAAGCAAACATCAAATCATGCACCGCCCTAACCTAAAGCTAGAAATGTTGACTTAGCCTAATGTGTGTACTATTTAACGTTTGTGTGGTATGCTTAGCTAGGCTTTAAGGTTGAAGTTTTCTAAGTATGAAAATGTTCAACTTAGAGGGTTTGTTTCATGTAAGTGATTTAGTTACTTTGGTTGAATTTATTTTGTATTTTTGATTTGGTTTAAATGGATCTTATAATTAATTACGAAGTTATAAAGAGAGGAAAATGGAAGAGAACTTCTCTTTCTTCGCTACCTTAAGTAATTTCTAAGGTAGATTCATATTTGATTTTTTTTGTTTAGTGAATATTTTATTATGTGTTTTAATTAATCCTAAGTTTAGATTTTCTCTAAACAAACCTATTCAAAAATAAAGACATTTTAAGATTAAGTAAAGTGAAATACTATCACAAAACACACGTCACTTCATTTCATTTCCAACATGTATAACATGCATATGGATGAACCTTAAGCATATCTATACATACAAATAAAAATGTTTAGCACACCTTCATGATGAATGCTAATTGATATTACTTAAGAATATTTTGATGCTTTATGATGCATGGTTTTCATTAAGTAGAAAAGAGGGATTCTCTTATCCATTTTTCATATACACACATACATGTAATAAGAAGAGTACATAAGTTAGCACCAAGACTGTAAGGTATAAGACTTACTTATGGTTACTTAAAGCCTCCCAATCCCGGGGCTATCCAGACTAATATACCACTTTCCTTCAATACACATGTATGTACAAAAGAAATGAATGGAAAAAGAAAGATGCAAAAGTTTATCTTTGTTTGCTTGATTTGCTTATGCAATTTATGTGTAAGTGTGGATGTCCTTCTTAAGTAATAACCTAGGAATGAATAGGAATGGATTTAAGCATGTATTGTGTTCTTTTCAAATGAACTATACACTTTTCCAAATCCTATTCAAAACTATGCTAAAATTAAAGAGAAGGAAAGTCACATTATGCACATATTTATATTTTTACTCACCTACAAGCTCATAAATGATTATAAGTAGCATACCTTTCAGTTTTGATGTTTGATTCATAAGCTTTGAAAGTAATTTTGGATTTAATAGTGATAATAGCCATTCATATTCTTACTTTAGCCAAAATATGCAATTTGACATAAACAAAATATTTCATTTTTAATTTAATTTTTAAACATGAATGCATGATTTTCATATGGCATACACATTTAGCATGCTAGGAAAGAAATAAAGTATTGAAAGCATGTAAATTCATTCACCCTAATTAATTCTTAAAGATAATTCTATGAAATAGAATTATTTAAAACAAATCAAATTTTTTTAAAGAGATTTTTAGTTTTGTTTGAGTTTAATTTAAATTTAAGAAATGTGAAGAGGTTTGCTAGTCCGAACCCATTTCCAACATGTGTATGTTATTTTGGTTTAATTTTAGGTGAATAGATTAATTTTATGCTTTGGTTAGGTTAAGGTGTGAATTAAGTGGGTTAATTTCCCCTTACCTACACCACTTTAACATATTTAATCACATAATTATGAGCCAATGATATAAAATCACACAAAGAATTTAAATCAGTCATATTTAAGTTAAAGGATTTAATTTAAGTACTTTCATAACCCTTCCAACACATGTGAGTTGGATTTGGATTTCCTTAAGCTACTTAGGTTATTGAACACCTAAGCACCTACCCAAGATGAATTGATTAAGTTATGGAATGTTTTGAAAATTTTATCAAGTTAATTAAGTAGGTGATTAGTGGGTTAGTTAATTAAGTTTGATTTGGAAGGATTTTGGGAATGGTTTAGGGAAAATTTCCCAAATCCATTCCATAAACCTCTTCACTTTAAGGCTTAATTAACTTAAAAGGGGTAAACCACTGTCACATGCTTAATTACCCTTAATTACATAAAGAGGGTGATTAAGGATTCATTACATGATTTTCCTAATTAACTCATCAATAAATGCCAAGAAAATTAGGTGAGGTAGAGGTCATCCCACTAAATATACCGGAGAAATTTGAAATGAATTAATGAAATAATTAGGTAGTAATTAGGGTTATTAAATTTTCATTAAAACTCTAATTGGGAAATATACTACTCAAAATCCATTGGAAACATTTTTAGATTATTCTCCTAAGAAATATCTTTATAGTGCATTTTACCTTATATTTTTATGATTTTTCTAGAAGTAGTTATGTTATTTTAAAGTTTTCATGATTATGCATTAATTAAATAGCCTAATTGAGTCATTAATCCCGTCAGCACCATGTGGAGGCTGATGTGGCACGTGCTTTCCATGTGGCATGATGGGAATGGTTACTTAAGTTGTCACATCAGGGAGTCATGTTAGTGGCGACGCTACGCGCTTTCTCCTCATCCATCCGATCAAAGATCGGACGGCTGAGATCGAGCCTGCGGTATTAGTAGGATAAATTAGAGGATCTTATGCATCTTGATCATGTCCATCCATCCAAAATGCGCGCATGGATGACCCATGATCCGTCCCTAAGTTTGCATGCGGAAGATGACCACCGTCCTTCCATGGCATGATCCAAGCTCGATTAAGCTTGGATTGAGCTCAAACTCAACCCATACCATCATCATGCAAGGAAGAAGACATCCAATGAATAGTTTTACATGAAGTAAAAATTCCTTTCACAAAAGACCAC
Organism: Cymbidium sinense; assembly: GCA_021442155.1. Classification (NCBI taxonomy): domain Eukaryota; kingdom Viridiplantae; phylum Streptophyta; class Magnoliopsida; order Asparagales; family Orchidaceae; genus Cymbidium; species Cymbidium sinense. The sequence goes on along the minus strand of CM038221.1, from coordinate 25,212,879 downwards.
ACACTACCTATTCTAGGCTCAATTTTGATCCATACCTCGTCAGAGGCTATCACCGACGCTCAAATTTGTTGAGGTAGCTTCGTCTAGTGGAGATAAAGCTCTGCTAAAAGTTTGAAGCCTTGGGATTGAGTAGATCTTCCTATAGACCAAGCTCACCTTCAAAAGCTCACAGCCTTGATCAAAGTCCCCTCTCCCTTACCTTGAGAACTTGGATGAAGCTTGGAGTGAGTTCGATTGAGTATTCTAAAGAAGCTTGCAAGAGGAATTAGCTTGATTTTATGTATTGGATGAGATGGAAATTTGAGGGAGCTTCTCTATTTTTGATTTAAGAGAAACCAAAAATGGAGAAATGGAAATGGGATGAGGAAGTTTGAGGAGCTCTAGGATGGTTGCTCTGAGTTCCCTTGCTTCTATCGAGTCTGTGAGTCTTGAATTCAAGTGGAATTAGGGGGAGTATATCTCTGTGGTGGAAAATTTTAACATTCCTAAGTGTCCTCTTCTCATCATATTCATCTTTCCTTTCTGAGGTGGAAAGAAGAATAAAGGATGAGAACACAGGGGAATATAAAATTGCCTTGGTAGGACACCATGTAGATTCATAGATGTACTTATCAGGGTGATTAAGTATGACATTGAGGAGAGGTGTACTATCTCAAAAGATAGAAATCGCCAACCTATAATGGAACTAATCACCAAAATAAGGACTCCTAAAGATGTTGGATCTTTGAGGTGTATTAGAGATTCTTTCCCTACTTTACATGGAAAAGTAAAGCAGGGTTTATTTTAAATTGGGTTTGTTAAGTTTCCTACAAAGGCAAGCCCTCATAGTTAATTACATCCTAAGAAATGGGGAATCCTTAGGAAAGCTCTCGATTAAGATAAATGATCATTATCTCTAAAGATTTCAATAGAGTAAGAACTATCAATTGATTAGTTCATTTTTGAAGATCAAATGGGATTGGTCAAAGAGAGATTTATTATCGAAGCCAAATGGAGATAAGTAGGAGATGCTCATGATGTAGGAAACCTAGTGAGCATCTTAAACTATCCTATGATTGGGCTTTACATTTTTGAAATTAATTTAATTTGTTTGAGTTAAATTTTTCATTAGAAATTTAGGGCTTATGATTTCACAGCACAAGATTATGGAAATTCCTAAGAGGTGAGGATTTATGCTTAGGGCCCATAAAGGGGAGAAGCAACCTCAGAATCTTAATCTAGGTAGCTTTGGTGAGGGCCAAAAGTTTAACCTAAATCTAAGGCAAAAAATGGGTATTCGGTTTGCCTACATAAGAGAGGACAAACCACCCGACTACTTGAACTTACAACCACCTGGGGGTGGCCTCCAACTAACTCCTCCTATGATTTTAAATTCATGTAGGCAAGTCATCTGCTTTATGCAAGATAACTCGGCTATTATTTATTTAGAAAGATACTAAGTCCTTAAACTCACTCCCTAAAGAGACTAGATCATGTAAAAGGCATGCTTCAAATGACCTAAATCTAATGCACTTCAGATTTCATTTTATTTTCATTTTTTGATAATCATTTTGACTCAGGTTAATAGGAATCATATGCCTAATGCATGAGAAATGAGGTTATGGGCCAAAATCGAGAAGGGAGGAGGTGTGTTTCCACCATGGCTCTCAAAGGTCAAGCCAAGTTTCTCTGGAAAAGGTGGAAGCCCTCCAATCAAGAGTGAAACAAGATGCATTTGTGAAAGATGTTATAAAAGAAGTACTCATCTAGCTAAGGGGTTGCTAATTCTTTTATCTTGATTTTAGCCTAAGCTTTAGGTGAGGTTATGAGTTCTTTAATTTTAGTTTTGAGTTATTAGATTTGGTAAAAGATTTATTTTTTTCTAAGAGCCTAATCGTCATCCAGGCCATACATAAAGCAAGGAAGAAACTAGGAAAAGGATGTCACTTAATGCACAAGCTAAACAAATCATCAAGCAATTTATAAAGCTAAGCGCAAAAGAATAAAAGGCCATTGCGGTCGGGCATCACCGCATAAACCCAAAAAAATAAATGAGTTCTACCTTTATACAACCTGGATTATAATTGAATTAAATATAATTAAGCAAGGAATTCATTGTTATGGGGGTCTTCAAGTTTCATTTCTTCATTCTTCTTTTCTTCTTTCTTCTTCTTTTTTCTTCTTTCTTCTTTGGTTCCTTCTTGATGGTTGGAAGGTGGATGCTAAAGTTTCACATGGTGCATAAGATGAGATCTTATGACCAATGTTCATCCTAATCCCCATAATAATCATTCCAAAATCCTAATTGTAAAATTTACATGAAAAGGAAAGGTAAATCTAGCTAACACCTGCAAAACAATGGTTAGCGAAAAAAACCACCAAATCCCAAGCATGTATATTGGTCTTATCACCCCACACATGGGTGACTAAGTCCACTAGGCCTATTGGATTATGTTTAGGGGTATAAGCACCTATACAGCAAAAGCATTTATATTTTTATTTATTACAGCACCCCTTAAGCACAATCCCCTGCAAACAATAATGGTTAGACTAAGATCACCCAACCATTCATTCTATGCACATACATCCTAACATCCAGTCTAAAACATATATCAAAAAATAAAAGTAAGCATCAAAACATGCACCGCCCCTAACCTAAAGCTAGAAGTGGTGACTTAGCCGAATGTGTGTGCTTTGGAGGTTTGTGTGGTATGCTTAGCGTTAAAATTTTCTAAGTGTGAAGCATGTTCAACTTAGAGGATGGTTTCATTTAAGTGATTTAGCTATTTTGGGTTGATTTTATTTCATGTTTTGATTAGGTTCAAGTGAATCATATAATTAATTACTAAGTTATAAAGAGAGGGAAAGAGAAGAGAAATTCTCTTTCCTTCCCAAACCTAAGTAATTTCTAAAGTAGATTCATGTATTTAGTGAATGTTTTAATTAAGTGTTTTAATTAATCCTAAGTTTATGAACTATAAACAAACCTATTCAAAAGAGAGCATTTTAAGATTAAGTAAAATGAACTAAATTCACAAAACATACATCACTTCATTTCTTTCCCAACATGTATAACATGCATATGAATGAGTCTTAAGCATATCTATATATGCAAATGAGAATGTGTAATATACTTTATGATGCATGCTAAGTTATTCATTTAAGGAAATTTGAAAGTTTATGATGCATGATTTTCATTAAGTAGAAAAGATATTTTATCAATTTTTCACACACATGAAAGTAAGAAAGGGCATAAGTGAGTATACCGCCATTGTTAACCATATGTGTAAGGTATAAGACCTACTTAGGGCTACTTAAAGCCTCACAACCTCAGGGTTGTCCAGACTAATATATCACTTTCCTTAAATACAAGCATGTGTACATAAGAAATGAATGGAAAAGAAGGAATGCAAAAATTTGTATTAGTTGATTTATTTTATTTATGCAATTTATGTGTGCAAGCATATGTATCCTTCTTAAGTGATAGTATATGAATGAATAGGATATAGAATTAGGCAAGTGTTAGGTTCTTTTCAAATGAACCATACACCTTGCCAAATCCTATTCTAAATTATACTAAAAGAGAAGAGAAGGAAAACTTACACTAAGCACATCCTTATATTTTACTCACATGCAAACTTATAAATAAAATATAAGTAACACAGCTTCAATTTTGATAATTGATTCATATGTTTTGAAAAAATTTAAATTTAATAGTGATAATAGCCACTCATATTCTTACTTTAGCCAACACATACAATTTGACAAAAAGTAAACATTTTCATTTTAAACTTGATTTTTGAAAAGCATAGATGCATGAAACCACATGACATACATATTTACCATGTTGGGAAAGAATTAAAGTAATGAAAGCATGTAAACACATTCACTTTAATTAAATCCTAAAGATAATCTTATGAAATAAGAAAGCTTAAAGTAAATCAAAGTTTATTTAATATGATTTTTGTTTGATCTTAAATTTGATTTAATTTTGAAAATGTGAATTGAGTTTACTGTTCCTAACCCATTCCCACATAGGTTTGACATTTTTGTTTACTTTTTAGATGATTAGATTCATTTTAGATTTTGATTAGGATAAGGTAAGAATTAAACATGTTAATTAACTCTTACCTACACCACCTTTGCATAGTTAACCAAATAATTATAAGCTAATGAGATGACATAAAACCTCATAAGGAATTTAAATTTGTAATGCACTTAGGAAGAAAAGGGTCTAATGCAATTTGGCTCATGAATAATGGTTAATTAAGCTAAGGGGTTTAACTTAAGTAATTTCAAAACACCCCTCACACATATGAGTTGAGTTTTGATTTCCTTAATTGAACTTAGGCTGTTGAACACCAAAGCATCTACCCAAGTAGATTAATTAAGTTTTGGAAGGTTATTTTTTAGAAATTAATTAAGAGGGTAATTAATGAATTATCACTTAATTAAAAGAGGATTAAGAAAGAAAAAAGGGGTTTAGGGAATAGCTTAGGGGAAATTCCCCAAAACTATTCCCTAAACCTCATATTCACTGGATCATGCCTTAATCAACTTCAATAATATATTAAAATACTAATTAAACCCTTAATTATCCTGAATTACATAAAGGGGTGATTATAAAATGAATTTGTAATTCCCCCAATTAAGCCATCAATAAATCCCAAGAAAATTGAGGGAGGTAAAAGTCATCCCGCAAAATATACTCAAGAAGTTTGAGATCAATAAGTTGGTTAATTAGGGAGTAATTATCAAAATAAGATTTTAATAAAAGAAAAATCAAAGAAAGATACAATTCAAAATCCATTAAAACTAATTTTAGAATATTCTAGATTGAGTTATCTTCAATGGCAATTTACCTCATTTTTTTTTGATTTTCTTTAAAGAGATATGAATTTTTAAAGCTTAGAGGATAAATTAGAATTATTTAAAACATAATTAAATCATTTAATCCACAGCATGACATGCAGCGGCTGAGTCAAGTGCGCTTTCCATGCATCGCCCAATGAGCGGCCACTTAAACATCACATCATAGCACGTGTCGCGGTGGCGGTACGTGGTTTTATATCCACCGTTTGATCAAGGATCGAACAGCCAAGAATTAACATGTGGTTTTAAAAGGTTAAATAGGATTTAAACATGCATTTAATCTTGGTTGTCCATCCAAAATGCGGATGGATGGCCAGAGATTCACCCCAACCAAGCTCTATGAACTATGGAGGCCATCCATGTTCTAGAGCAAGATCTGAGCTCGATTGAGCTCGAATTAGGCTAAAATCTTGCACACATCATCATTAAGCAATGTAGATCACATCCAACAGTTAAAACTTCATTCCATTAAACTTTCTTTCACAAAGGACCAACACTTAGAGAGTTTAATGATTGGAAAATGCCTAACCATGCCTAAGGTGATCACCAACGCTTGATTTCCTTGGAGGAGCTTCATCTAGTTGAAACAAAGCTGTGGTGAAAGAATTAGCTCCTCAGGTTGAGTAGCTTGCTCTATGGACCAACCCCTCCTTATCTCTTTTGTTATTTTGATCTAGGTGAGCCTTTCCTTACCTTTGGAACTTGAGAGAGAGCTTAGCCAAGCTCGATTTGGTCCCCTGAGTGAGTATGCAATGGCAATTGAGTTGAATTGTGGTGTAAAGGAAGTTTGGAAATCAATGAAACTCCCCTATTATTATTGAAGAAAACCAAGAATGGCTAATTTCAAAACCCTTCTAGAGAGCTTAGGGTCACTCTAAGATGGCTCCTAACACTCTCTAACACTCAATCGATAGTGAGCATGTGAGAATTGAAGTGAATTAGGTGGAGTATATCTCCACCTATGCAATCAGATGGCCGAAGCTATGTTTTTCATTTTGATCCAATTGCTAAGGGCTGTTTGAGTTGTTAGAAGTTGGCACATGGTCAGTTTGGTCTAAGGAGTGGAGTGGCAACCTTCCATGTGCTTCAAATTGAGTGGAGGGAGGTTTTCCATATGGCCAATTTGAGCCATGTGGTGATTTTTTTGGCCTGTCAATTTAATGATCGAAACCCATCATGGGTGCACCACCCTCCATATGGTCTACTTGACCTATTAGGAAGGTATCAATCTGATATGAAAAGGGTATGACTAAATTCCCCATGGATTTGACCAAACTTTATTCTATGGCCTAGGGGTAGAATGGTCATTTGGATGATTTTTGAATTTGGATATGTTGGGTATGTTAACAAAATAGGTTTGGCCAAGTTTCATTAGATTTGGAGTTCATTAGTATGTTTTGGCTCATGTTGACCCATTTCAATCAAAATGGGTTGACTTGGGTCAAGTTGACCAACAGGTCAAATTAGGTCAAACCAAGGGTTGGTTCAAGTTCATATGACCATTTAAAATATTTTGGTGGCTTTGGTTTGATTCAATTTGGTTTAGGTTTGAATTTGGCTCATATGACTTCATTTAGGTCAAATGGGTCAAGTTGACCAATTTGACCAATTGACCTATTTGAGCTAGGTCATGGGTAGGTTTAGGTTTGGTTAGTCATATGAAGTGGATTGGTATCTTTTTTTCAATCAATTTTGGTTAAGTTTGAATTTGGCTCAACATGACCCCATGTCAAGTTGGTTAATTGGGCCAGTTAGGTCTAGTTAATTGACACTTTGGTCAAGTTCAACAAGTGATTTGGAATGAACTTGACCCATTGGTTTCAATTAATTTGGCTTAGATCAAGTTTTGACCCATTTTGACTTTTAGGTCAAGTTAGGTCAACTTGGGTCAAGTCCAAGGGCCATTAGGCTCAAATGTTGACTTGGTCAAGTTCAAACATAGGTCATGAATGAACTTAAATCAATGGTTTCAATCAATTTGGCCTAAGATTTTGGCTATGTTAGTTTCATTTTGGCTAAGTGTTGACTTGGTAAACCCTTAAGTTTGACTTGGTTTGACCCAATTGTGATTGATTTTTTGATCTAATTTTAATTGGCTCAAAGGACTTTAAGTCACTTTGGGCCAAGTGAGCCTAAGTGGGTCAAATGACTTGGTCAAAGCTTGATTTGAGTTTGATTGAACTTGTATATGGACTTATGATTGAAATAGATCCATTTACAAGTGGTTTGAAGTCAAATAGGTTTTGATTCATTTGACAATTTCATATTCAAAGGAATAACATGAATGGATTTGGGGTTTGATTTTTGAATTGAGTTTTCATTTGGTGATTGAAGTTTGTATTTATATTTAGATTCATGATTGTAGGATTGATTGAATCAAGAAGAAAAATCAAGAGTTTGGCTTGATTTGAAATTGATTTGGCTAAGTTCAAGATTTTGACTTGAAAGGCTTAGGTTGGATTTTGAGTGGATTTGAGTTTGATTTTTGGGAGTGGTTTTGATTGTTTGAATTTATATTTCATTTTTATATGTGAATATAAATGAGAATATAAATGGGTCATGAGAAAATTTTAAAGATTTGAAGTGATTTGATCATGATCTAAGTTAAGTCTTTAAGAGGGAATTTTAAAGGACATAGGAAATTTTGGAGTTTTGGATTTGAATTTTTGAATTTGATTTGATTAATTTATTTATATTTCATTTATATATGTGAATATAAATGAGAATATAAATGAGTTATGTGAAAATCCATGAATTTGAATTGATTTTATCATGATTTAGGCTAAGTCTTTTAAGAGGAAATTTAAAAGGACTTAGGAAATTTTGGAGTTTTGGATTTAATTTTTGGATTTGGTTTGGTTGATTTGTATTATATTTCATTTATATATGTGAATATAAATGAGAATATAAATAAGTTATGAGAAAATCTCATGAATTTGAATTGATTTGATCATGATTTAGGCTAAGTCCTTGAGAAAAATTAAGGACTTAAGAAGGATTTTAAATTTGAAATTTAATTTTTGGATTTGATTTGATTGAATTGTATTTATATTTCATTTATATATGTGAATATAAATGAGAATATAAATGATTATAAAAAATCACATGAATTTGAATTGATTTGGTAATGATTTAGGCTAAGTCTTTTAAGAAAAATTTAAAGGACTTAGGAAATTTTATGAATTCATTTTGAATTTTGAGTTTAGTTTGAATGGTTTGAATTTATATTTTATTTATATATGTGAATATAAATGGAAATATAAATGAGTTATGAGAAAATCTCAAGGATTTGATTTGGTTTGATCATGATTTAGGCTAAGTCCTTAAAAGAAGATTAAGGACTTAAGAAAGATCTAGACTTAGGAAATTCATTCATGGGTTTCAATCATGGATTTCAATCACATGGAGTTGATTTGAGTATAAAGAAAATCAAATAAGATTGATTTGGAGTTTAACTTGAAGGAAGGAAGGTGATGAATGGTTCAAGCTAAGGGTAAATAAATTTTCCTAACACCCCTAAGGCATGACCTATTCCTATGGCTAACTCTTCTAAGTCTCTAGGGGTAGGTTGAGTGTCCACCTAATCACTAAATGTGTCTTAGGACTAAGGAACTCTTAAAGTATAAGAGAAGCCCTATGTCTAAGATGAAGGGGTTGAGAGCTCATTCAAAAAATGAGGTCAACAAACTCCCCCTAGGTGAATCGGACCGTGAAGTGCTTTGCCATTTTGATCCAATTCACCCTATTTTATGGCTTTGTTAGGCCGTTTAGAGTGTCATGGCATTCAGTTTTGGGTGTGGAGTGGAGTAGTGAAGCTCCCATGTGCTTGAAATGAGTATAGGAAGGATTCCCATGTGCCCATATCAAGTGAGGTGGCCAATTTTGACCTTGGGTAGGTTTGGCTGACCCAAACCAAATGGGTCATGTGCACCATCCTCATTAGTGACCATTTGGTCCACTAAGAGGATGGCAAGTGTCCATGAAAAGGAATTGACCAAATTCCAAGTGGTTTTGGTTTTAGGTTACCCTATGGCCTGGGGGTAAAATGGTCAATTAGCTTGGATTTTAATTTGAAAATGTTTGGTATGATTGAAAAATGGGTTGGGCCAAGTTTCAATGAATTTGGAGTTGGTTTGATAAGATTTAGCTCATGTTGACCCATTTAGGTCAAAATGGGTTAGCTTGGGTCAAATTAGGTCAAACCAAAGGTTGGGTCAAGTTCATATGACCATTTGAAATATTTTTGCATCATTGGTTTGGTTCAATTTGATTTATATTTGGATTTGGTTCATTTGATTTCATTTAGGTCAAATGGGTTAAGTTGACCAATTTGACCCATTTAACCTATTTGGGTTAGTCATGGGTTGGTTTATGTTTGGTTGATCATTTGAAATAGATTGGTATCTTTATTTCCAATCAATTTGGTTTATATTTGGATTTGGCTCAATTTGACCTTTTACGTCAAGTTGGGTTCAAGGTCAATTGGGCTAGGTTGAGTCTAGTTGGCCAATTGGGGCTTTGGTTAAGTTCAACAAGTGATTTGGAATGAACTTGACCCATTAGTTTCAATCAATTTGGCTTAGATCAAGTTTTGAAATATTTTGACTTTTTTAGGTCAAGTTGGGTCAACTTGGGTCAAGTGGCCAATTGGGCTAGGTTAGACTCAAATGATGACTTGGTCAAGTTCAAACATTAATCATGAATGAGTTTTGATTAATGGTTTCAATCAAGTTGGCCTACGATGGATTTTGGCTAGTTTAGTTTCATTTTGGCTAAGTGTTGACTTGGTAAACCATTAGGTTTGGCTTGGTTTGACCCAATTTGAGTGATTGATCATCTCATGATGATTGTTGCTCATAATGTGAGGCTTAGGTGGGTTTAGTTCAATCAAATATGGGTAGGATTAGAATTTAGCTCAAAAGGGGTACTCTAGGTCACTTTGGGTCAAGTGAGCCTAAGTAGGTCAAATGGCTTGGTCAAAGCTTGATTTGAGTTTGATTGAACTCACATGTAGATTTAGGATTGAAATATAAATCCATTTGCAAGTGATTTGAAGTCAAATAGGTTTTGATTCATTTGACAATTTCAAGTTCAAAAGGGTGATCATGAGTTTCACTCGGGTTTGACTTTAGAATTTAGTTTTGGTTTGATGATTGGAGTTTATGTTTATATTTTTATTCATGATTGAAGGATTGATTCAATCATGAAGAAAAATCAAGGGTTTGGCTTGCGTTGAAATTGATTTGGCTAAGTTCATGAATTTGACTTGAAAGGCTTAGGTTGAATTTTCATTGAATTTGAGTTTGAGTTTTGAATTGATTTTTTGTTTGATGTTTAAAGTTTATGTTTATATTTGGATTCATGATTGTAGTAGTAATTGAATCATGAAGAAAAATCAAGGGTTTGGCTTGATTTGAAATTTATTTGGCTAAGTTTAAGATTTTTACTTGAAAGGCTTATGTTGGACTTTGGTTGAATTTGGATTCAATTTTTGAATTTATTTTTGGATATTTGAATTTATATTTCATTTATATTTGTGAATATAAATGAGAATATAAATGGTTAAGAAAATTCCTTGAATTTGAAATTTATTTGATTTGAGCTAAGTCCATAAGATAAAATCAAAGTGACTTAGGAAAGATTTTTGATTTGGATTTGAATTTTGAATTTGGTTTGATTGATTTGAATATAAATGAGAATATTAATGGATTGTGAGAAAATTTCTTGAATTTGAATTGATCTGGATTTGATCTAAGCTAAGTCCATGAGAGGGAATCAAAGGACTTAGGAAATATTTTGGAGTTTGGAATCTAATCATAAGTTTCAATTATTTGGAATTGATTCATGATTTGAGAAAATCCATTGAATTGGTTCAAGGTTTGAGTTAGAGTTGAAGTTGATATGAGTTTGGCTTGAAGGGAGGAAGTAAGCAATTTTGTTCAAGCTATAGGGTAGGCAAATCTTCTTAACACCCTTAAGGCATGACCTATTCCTATGGATAACTCTTCTAAGTCTCTAGGGTTAGGTTGAGTGTCCACCTAATCACTAGAAGTGACTTATGACTATGGAGACTCTTAGTGTCTAAGAGAAGTCATATGTCTAAGATGGAGGGGTTGAGAGCTCATTCTAGAAATGAGGTCAACAGTACACCATAAAGACTTGTGAAGCACATCATTTTACAACATATCACATGGGATCATAAGAATCATAGAATGACCTAACCTAAGACTAGGGATCGTGACTTAATGATCTGGTGTGAAGAAGATAGGCTTGTGTGGCAAGACTTTGCTAAGCTTCCTTAGTTAAAGTTTCAATTTGGAGTATGAGTTTGTTTGAATTTTACCTTTGGGTGGTATTAATTCAAATGATTTAGTAATTTATTTTCATTTTTTATTTCCACTTTATATGGTTAAAGTGATCTTTAGGTTTTCAAGAATGAAGAGTAGAATGGATTCCATTTTTGGATTGAACTCACCTTATTCAACATCCTAACTCCTAATAGAATGAAATCCTCATCCTAAGATGAAGATTCATCCTAAAGGTCTAACTAAGATCCTTAAATACGTTAGTTAATTCTTTTCATTTCATTTAGTTTGGATTTAATTTGATTCCATTCTTGGCTTTAGTTTTCAATTTAATTTGGATTGAATTGACTCATTTGATTTTATTTGAATTGGTTCATTTGATTTAGTTTATTTTAATGATTTAGTTTCATTTGGTTTTGTTTGAATTAGTCCATTTGGTACATTAGTGTTTTGGATTAAGTTATGTTGTTTTCATTTGATTTAGTTTATGTTAACCTAGGGTATTTAGGTTAAGGTTTGCATTCATTCTTAAATTAGCTTGATTGGAAATCTAAGGATTCATTAAGTGTTTGCATTAATCCAATTAACTTAAGGTTTAATTACTCTTAATATGATTTATTAATTTCATTAATCCTTAAGTATGAAATTGATTAAGTTGTCTAACTTAAGATGTTTAGAGAATTACCCTAAACATTTCTGATGTTTAATGAAGATTATTTCAATTTATTTTATGATTTAATGGATTAAGGAATTTTCTTTATTCATTATTTGATCAATATTGACTTAGAGATTTGAAAATCAACAATTCCCAATCCAAATGTCAATTAAGTTTGAACTTTTCATGGAAAGTGGGGTTTCATGCCAATTTCATGTTTCCAAAGTTTCATTTTGATTAGTTTATAAGTGTAATTAATATTTTAATAATTTCATTAAAACACTAATTAAGCCTAATTTGATGCAAATTATTTGAGGATTTCATTTTTTTTCCCTTGATTCCTCTCTAAAAGATGTTTCCAACATTCTTAATTTTTGGACATTTGGCTGATTTATTATAATTTAATTAAGCTCGTTAATTATTTGAATTATTTAATTCATTTAATTGCCTAATTATGCTAATTTGTGATTTATTAAGTTCCAATGGGTTTCATTAGTGTTTTAATGTTCATTAAGGTTCATTAATTTGATTTAAGGTGATTTGATTCATTTTCATTAATTAATTCATTTTCTATTAATTCAATTAATTGAGGTTTAGAATTTGAAATTTCATTTCTTATGAATTACATTGCAAGAATTCATGAAAATTTTCCTAAGGTGCGTTTTAACATCCATTTTAGTTCCCCAAAGTTTCATCTCTATTGGATTAATTATTTGAGATTAATTAAGGTTTAATTAATTTTAATTAAACCCAAATTAAGGATACAATACCCAAAATTAATTGGGAATTTTAATTTTTATGGCTTCCTCTCATCTACATGAATCCATAGAGCCCAAGTTTGCATTTTCTGGATTTATATTTACTTTTCTTTGAATTTTTAAATTTTTTATGATTTTAATTAATTTTTAATCAATTTTAAAAGGGGAATTACAGTTTTGTAACGGGATGTAACGGCTCCTTCATGGTGCCACCGCCACATGGCATGACACCATTTGATTTCATGGATCCCGCATGGCATCCGCGTTAAAAGCATGCCGCGCAGGATGATCTTTGACCGTCCGATCCTCGATCGGATAGTCCCATTCATTCTACAATTCTATAAGAGGTTTAAATTGATCCTTCTGACTAAATCAAGGTCATTCGTTTCTAATAGAAAGATCGGATGATGGAGATTCAATTTCGCATTTCGCTGACGAGAGATCGACATCATCCATCTTTTTTGCCTCATCTTCAGTGATCACTGGCAATTTTCATCATGATTTCAATTACAAATCAATTAGTGAATGATTTAGACTTATATGGTTTGATCCACTTGGGGATCAAACTCCTTTCAAAAAGGATCAAAATCAATGGCTTAGAGGTTTGGTGAGGGGGCGTGCCTTGATTTCAGTAATGGGAATGACTCCATTAGCTTCGTTTTGACTCGACGAAGGTGTGGGTGAAGTTTGACAACTTGCCTCCCCCTGGATTGATCCTTAGACCAACATCAAGTTGGTTTTCCAACCACGTTGGTTGATTTTCGGAGGCAAGGGGTCGGGGTGGTGATTCATTTGAAGTCGCCTTGACCTCTAAAACATATTAACGTTTAATTAGATGAGAAAACCACTTCCATGGATTTCACCATGATTGAAGCTCAGTTTCCATTCATTTGTTGGCGTGCTGGCGGAGAGAGGTTGAGGGAAGGGTCCCCTCTTTCATCTCTTGCCAAGGTGGACCTTTTGGAATGAAGGGTGAGGGAATAGGCTCCCCCTCCCCTCTTTCCATGGATAGCTGAGAAGATCATTTGAGCTTTTTTGGTGGCCAGAATCCACCACTGGCGGCGGCAAGGTCGGCCAAGGGGTGGATTCAATCCCCTTTGGCCTTGTGAACATGCTTGAATGGTCACATGGAAGGGAGGAAGGTTTCTTGCTTGTTTTCTTTCCTTGGCTGAGTCATCTTCTCTTCTTCTTCCTTCTTCCTTCTTCTTCTCTTCTCCTTAGCATCTTCCCTTGGAGAAAGCAAAGTCCTCTTTTCTTTTGATGGCCTTTAATTGATGGCAACCATCTCTTACCATTAAGAGATGGAATGAGATAAGAAGAGGGGAATTGGAATTTCCCTTCTTTTTTTAATGAATTTTCAAATCCTCTTCCTAATTACATTCTTTTCTATCTTTCTTTTACTATTTTATGGTTTATTACATCACCATCAAAGTCTTTGGACTAATAGGTGGGCTACCCATATCAAGCTCAAATGAATTTGAGTTCAAGTTTAAACCTAATTTGACTTGAATTGGAAAATTGAATCCAAACCAACTAGTTTGATTCAAAAGGCTTTTAATTTAATTCTTGTAATTTTGGATTCAATTATATTTAATTGATGATCAATTGAGTTTTGATTTAATTAATTCATTTAATTTTGAATTTCATTTCATTTTAACCCATTTAACCTAAATGGGTTAAGTTTGGTTCCAATTAGGTTTCAAATGACCAACTTGACTCAATTGGATTGGGTTTGGACTCATCATGCTTAATCACATATGTGAGATGATTTGAGTGATTGATTTCATTTAATTTCAATTAGATTTTAATTTGAACCCATTTGACCAAAGTGGGCTTAATGGGTTAAGCTTCGATTTCCTTTAGGTTAAATGATAAATTTGACCAAATTAGACCCAATTGTGTGTTATATTATGTTTGACTATCATTTCCAAATGATTTTAAATATTCAAATTGAATTAATTTCAATTTGATTTGGGTTTGAACCCAATAGGACCCATTTAGGTTCATTTAGACTAAGTAGTCTAATTAACCCAATTAAGACCTAAATGTATTTGTATTTCTTTAAATTTTTGATTAATCATGTTTATTTGATCATTTGTAATATTTTGAATGATTTAATTTGGTCAAATTCTTGGCGTGTTGACCTTTAACTTGGTGGGACCCACCTAAATCAAACCTTTGCCAAATGGGTTGACTAGTTTTGATTTTGATTTGGTTTCTTTATTTTAATTTAATTTCAATTTGATTTTAATTTGGAGTTATTTAGATTTAATCAAAATTGGAAGATTGGGTTGAATCTACCTAAGCTAATTAGGTTAGATGAAACCCAAAGATGATGTCCTAGGTCTCTAGGTATAGTGTCATAAGCATCAAATTAGGAGATTCCTATCTGAGATTATGATATCCTAATTTTTGATTTCATAATGATATTAACTTCATTTAAAAATGAGGTATGTGTAGTGGATCAGCCAGAGTGCATTGCACATATTGGCATTGATTGAATTGATCAACATTACAAGCATAAGCTTGGGGCTCAAATTCAGAATTTTGATTTAAATAAATGTTTTGATTGGATTTAATTGTGAGATATAGGCATATGTATGCATACACTTATTTTGGAATGTTTCACTCTCAGGAACTTAAATTCACTAAGTTCTAAGATGAATATGGATGTCATTAGGAGTGGACCCAAAGGATGGTCTAATCCTAATGCAATCACTATGCTAAAAGAAGATGCCTTCAAGGAACTTACTCTTATCTGAGAATAGTAGTTGAAAAGGATGCTAATGTGGATACTTACTCCTAATCCATACTACATTATAAATTAACCAAGGAAATATACCACTAGGGGATTTACTCTTATCATGTTAGTTATTAGGAAGGAGTCTTTGGAGACTTGATTCCCACCTAAATAGCTAAGCAAGGGAGAAGGAGCTTGAATAGCTTAATCTTAATCCTCAACAATTTTACTACTAGGCAGAAGTCACATGGACTTAATTCTTAGTTTGAGTAGTCCATAGGAATGGGTCTATCAATGGCTTATTTCCATTCCTTAGTTTCTTTTGTTATTATTATTAGAAAAGGAATTACAAAGATTTGGATCCTATTCTATTGAAGTAAACTACAGGAAGGGGCCTTCCATAGCTTAAATTCAACCTTGGTAGCTTTAGAAAATAAAGGGGTCATAATGATGTCATCCTATCCTTATAAGGATGCCTACTAAGGGACTTACTCCTTTATGATTGGCTAATAAGAAGGGGTCTTCATGACTTCATTCCTTATTGAGTAACCATAATGAGGAAGAGGGGTCTTAATGACTTGTTCCTAGACCTCATCTTTTGGCTAATAGGAAAGGGGTCTTCGTGACTTATTCTTATTCTTGTCTTTTAGAAAGAATGCATGATGTGGACTTATTTCTTTCTAGCTAGCTATTAAGAAGGGGCCTTCAATGACTTAATCTAACCTAAATAGCTTGGGTAGAGGAAAGGGGTCTTTAATGACTTGATCCTAAACCTCACTTTTTGTTTTGACATAAGGATAGTTATCCTAACCTTAGTCATTTTAAAAGGATGCTTGCTCTGGGACATACTATTATATGATTAGCTATTAAGATGGGGCCTTCAATGGCTTAATCCATCCTAAATAACTAAAGAGAGGAAAGGATCTTATTAACTTAATCCAATCCTAAAAAAATGGCTAATAGGAAAGGGGTCTTCATGACTTATTCCTATCCTAAATAGCCGGTGTGACATGAAAGGAGTCTTAGTTACTTTATCCTATCAAGTAATTAATAGGACTGCTGCCATGAAAGGCTTGCTCCATACCTATGGGAGGTTATAAGAAAGGTGACACACATGGGGCTTACTCCCATCTTAAAGAAAGAAAGAGTTATGCCACAAAAGGCATACTCTAAATTTATGATAATGGTGCACAATAGCTTACTTCAAACTTATAAGAAAATTATGAGAAATGTACCACAAAAGAATTGCTCCCAACTCAAGATATATATAAGAAAGGTGCCATAAATAGGCTTACTCCTAACCTATGAAAGATAGAGTTATGTCATAAAGGCTTATTCTATGTTTATGAGAATGGTGCACAAAGGCTTACTCCAAACTCATTGGAAAAAATATGATAAAGGTGCCATAAAAGGCTTGCTCTAAACTCAAGGTATGTACATAAAAGGTGCCATAAATAGGCTTACTTCTAAATTATAGACGATATGGGTGAGGAAATGGGTCAAAGTGACTTAATTCCTAATCCTCAAAAGTATTGAATGATAAGCAAAAGTCAAATGGACTTGATCTTCACTTGATTAGCCTATCTTGATGAAAGGCAATGGAAGGTTTGTTTTCATTTTTTTATTACGCTAATACTTCTTATACATGAAGAAGTTTAGTGAAGAAGCTTAAAAGGTTTGATGTATATTTTTGGAGGATTTGGGTATATTTACCGAGTGCTTTACTATACCATAAGCATAGAAGGTCATCATTTTTTTCTTCTCTTTTCTCTTTTCTTTTTGTTTATCTCAAAGTTACATATAACCATGCTAGATGTCTAATTCACTATAGGCAAGACATCATATGGTACTAACCTGGGAATTCAACCTTTTGAGCTTGCATGTGACTTTGTAGTTCTTTAGGTAGTAAGAACCAAACTCACCAATGCTTCTCAAATAAAATTTCATTTTCTTCTTATTTAGACATGTATTTCATTTTTACTTTGTTGACAGGAATCAACAGCTTATAAGGCCTTCTCTTCGATTCAATAAAGATCATGAGATTCCTTTGAAGCTTTATAAAGTGAATGAGATTCAAGATAAAGTAACTCTTGGATTCTCATGGATACATATTTTGTATTTTATTCTTTTGTCCCTAATCAATAAGGGAATTGAATGGATTAATTATTAGAGAAATTAAGATTCTCCTGATAAGTTTGAAATTGAATTTCTTAAATTAATTTATTATTCTTTAAATGTTTTATGAAATGATATTTCTTAAATGCCTTTGATTAATTTCTTGTTTTTGTATTTTTGATCTTTTAAAATTTTACTACAAGGTCCTTGAAATTACTTTAAAGGTATATTTCAAGACTCTATACATAGTGATATGATTATTTTTCACATCACATTGATGTTTCTTTCCTTTTCTTTTCTTCTTTTCATTTATTCATCATTTCTTTTTTTAGCAAGATTTTCAATATAACTCTCCACTTAATTGAAAGTGAGATTATAAGAAATATTGATAATGACCTTCTGATAAATTGTCCTAATATTTTGAGACTAAATGATATGACTATGTAGAACATTTTATAAGGATTATGAATGTCATATAATATGCTTTCAATTTTCTTTTCTAGAAATATTTTGATTTGACATTTTTCAGATAAGTTATCCTTAAGGAGGATAATCTAATGCATGAAAGCCTTTTTGATTTTGAAATAAAGTATAAGTAATATGAACCCATTTTTAAGGTAAAGATTTTATCCCAGTCCCAAGACGCGGGTCACATGGATTTGATCTTTTTCATTTCTTTTTCTTTTTCTTTTTCTTTTCTTTATATTATTCATTTTCATTTTTTTTATGATGTTAGCTAACCAAGAAGAATATTTTCTTCACATATAAAGCTATCATTTTCTAGCTTTTAATTTAACAAAATTTTGCTTTTCTTTTGGAGTTTGATCGTAGTCAACAAGGGACTTAATTTATTGAAATGGTATCAAGCTTAAGTTTATAGGCCACTACATCTGGAGATCATTTCAGTTTATTTCTAGATAAAGTAGTCTTTAAACTTGAAGGATATCTTGCTCAAGTCATCAATACCTGACTCATTAAAGAGTTAGACTATTGATATCAGTTGTAGATCAATTTTCTATTATTATTTTTTTATCTATTTCTTTCAGCATGCAAATTATGGATTTAGATTCCTCTTCGAATTGTAGGGATGCATCCTAAACTTGAAGACTATATAGATCTCCAAACACATCTAAACAACATTCATTCAATATGTTAGAGTGCCTTCGAAGAAAAAGTCAGGACCCTGACTACTTAATAATTTTCAACTTGCAATGACTATATGGTTCCATAACTTTTCTTGTTTATGGTTATAGGACAGTTGCAATGAAATCAAAGTATACTCAATTGAATCTTTGGCATATAAAGGATATTGACCCCTAGAAAAGAAGATTCATTATTTCTTTTAACCTGCCAAGCGAGCTCATCCAACATGGAAAAGGTCATGATGACAAAGTATGAGATATACGATTTTTTTGTGTTTAGCTAAGGACAACTCTTGACTTCTAACCCTACCACTTTATTTTGATGTGGAGGAGTTTAAAGTTTAAAATGTCCACATGCTTAGAAATTTTAGACTTCATCCTTTTGCTCTTGGATATAATTCTTCCATCCCTTTAATTTTCTTTCTTTCTTTTGTTCTTTTATTCTTTCTTTATTTTATCAACATTTTGATAACATTTCAATTCTTTATGAAATATTACATTTGACATTTTTTCTAGTTACAACATTTACTAGGAGATTGGATGTATTCGACTTATTTCCATAACATTTCATTCTTTGTGAAATGTTACATTAAGCATCTTTCCTAGTTATAAGATTTACTAGAAATTAAGATGTATTTGACTTTTTTTATTCAAATACAACATTTGATATGATTCGATTCTTCATTTCGATTGACTGGTCATATTAATTGATATGATTCTTTTTAATTTCTTGATTGAACAAAAGATTAGTGAGGTCATTTTTCTTAAAGACTCTACACTTATCAAAATAGAATGTATACAAACATCCTTTCTCAATTATTATTTTTCTTCTTTTTCTTTCACTTCATTTCATTTATTTCTTTATTTGGGCTAGATAGGACCATCCAAGAGTATTAAACATTTTTCAGAATTCCTAAGTTTCTTTTTCAATGTTTGAGTTTTTATCTTCAACCAACTATGTGATTGAGATTAAGGTTTTCTTTTAAGTTGAGTTTTCAAGATTAAATTTTTCATGAAACTAAAAACTCCTTTCTTTTTGAATTTACATGGCACCATCTTATCAAAGCTCGATTAGAATTGGGCTATATATATTTACTTTCATGTTTATAATTGATGTTGACCGATGCACCCGGATCAACAAGTATTTTGGAGATTTTCTTCTTTTGAATTTTCACATCAACCAAGATGTTAATAAGTTCTTAGTAGTCTATCTTCATCAAAGAATATAACCCTAGAACCTTTTTATAGTGGAATGCCACATATGGAAGTTGCTTATAGTTAAAGTAGGCAAATTACATGAGTATGTAATGCCTTCCTTAATGGTAATTTCTTTTTCATTCCTTTTCATTTTTTTTATTTATTGTATTTCATTTCATTCATTTTTTATAGAGCATTATGATTCTTCATTTTGCAAGAAACTTCTCTAAGATGGGAAAGACATCACATTTTGAATATGACTTATTTGTCATTTCTTTTCAATGTCATTTTAGGTGGTATGACTACCATTTTAAATTTGATTTCAAGAATTTCCTTTTGATATGGAGGGAAGGTAGGTCTAACTCTATCCTCAATAGATCCATAAAATTCATGATCTAATCATTTTGAAGATCATTATTTGAAATTAGAATTCTTGGGTAAAGGATGTGCTACTAAAAAGTCAAATATTATTTGCACTTTTATAGCACAAAGATGATTAGAGGTAATCTCAACTTGCAATAAAATCTTTGACCACCATACTAGACATTAAGATAATGTCAAGTGAGTCATAAGACATTACAAAGGATTCACCTTAGATTCACTTTGTATTGAAAGCATATAATGTCTTAGTTACTAAGTGGAGAAAACTAAGGCTTTCTTCATTAATTTGGATTGGCAAAGTCCTAAGTGATTTATCTATCAACTTACCAGAGATAGAAGTTATGTACTTTCACTCTAAGAGACAGAAATATCACTCTTAGGACTCAATCCTAATGTCATGATTTCTTTAGAAGGATTAAAATCTTCATTTATTTTCTTTTCATGATTTGTCCTTAAAATTAGTTAAAGCCATTTATAAAATATCAATCATTCAACTGAGAAAAGATTCCCATTAAAGAAGTTGATTTAATTTATTAGGTTTAAATTTCAATCATATCAACTTTATCAGAAGAATCAAAATTCTCTTTCATTACCCTATCTTTTCTTTTATTCATTAGGAGCAAAAGTGAATCTTGTCATTTTATCATTTTTATGCCATGACATTTTCCTTTTTGACTATCTTTTAAACTCTTAATGATTCAAGGTTTTGGAGATGTCTAAAAGAGGGTTACCTCCAAGTCACTCCCTAGAATTGGCTAATCAATTTGAGTAGTTGATTTTCCAAAATTTTAGTGGATGTATGGAGATGATTTTGATTAAAGTTGATTTGCATTCATATAAAATTCCTTCTATAAAGATAGAAGATTTACATTAAGTTCCTTAATCAACCTCTGCCTAAGGTCAATAAGGCATTCTCTTTTGGGATACTATTGTTTTTATATTTATCCCTCTTTTTTTCAATTCTCATTTGAGTAGATTCTTCTTTAAATGCAATTCAAGCTTCAATCATAGTGGTAAGCGGCAAAAGGCACAACTATGCCTCCTTCCTTTGATTTGGATTTTCTCAGGATTTGAAGGAACTCCTTTATTTCAATCTACATCCTTAGGTATTTATTACCTTTGAATGTAGTAGAACAAAGATATCAATTTATGGCCCTATTCTCATTCTCTTAAATTTTAATACAAAGTTGAAGTAGAATCAAGGACAAATTTAACTTTGAGATTTATTCGAGATTTACTTTTCTAGACTTGAAGAAAGTTCCAAACTTTTTTGGACTTAACATATCTTTTTCACATTGGAATGTTTTCAAATCCATCTTGACCAGATTTAGGTCTAATAAAAATGACTTGAATTTTCATTTATATCTCTCCCCTTTTTTATTTCAGGGTTTGGTTCTAGGACCTAATCATTTAACTGACAAATGAAGAGTTCTACAACCTTAGTTGTGAATGTTGGATAGGCTCAACCAAGAATGAAATAGAGAGGTATCCAATAGAAAGAAAGATAGTCCTGACCTGTGAGTGGCACTAGTACACTTCCGATATAGAAATAACAACTTTTTTCTAAAGTTGGAGAGAGGAACCATTCCCTAGTGGAGTCGCCAGAAAATATCTCTGTGGAGAAAATTTATGACACCACATAGAGTTTAGGAATTTCTTATTTGGATGATCAAATGCATCATTAAGGAATAAATATATTATCTCAAAAGATAAACATGTTTTCTTATAATGGATTCGATCATTTAATAAAATATTCCTAAGGATAATGGGTCTTTCGTGTACCAAAGATTTTTCCCCTAAACTTTCATGGTTCCCTATATAGGCAATCCCCTATAGTTAGTTACATCTTAAGAAGGGTATCTTCCTAAGAATACTCTCGATTAAAGAAATGAGTTATTATTTTTAAAGATTTCAAAGGATTGATTTTTGGAGTTTTGATTGGGATTGATTCAAATTGGAGAAAGTTTTTTTGGAGGCCAAACGGGATGAAGTAGGAAATTCCTATTGATACTAGGATGCTTAGTAGCCATTTCAACTATCATGAAATTAAGCTTTAAATTTTAAAATTTAATTTTGGTTTTGAGTTGATATTTTCTTAAAAGTCTAGGACTTAGATTATAGTAGCTCAAGATTATAGAAATGCCAAGGGTTGAAGACTTATTCCTAAAAAGGATGCTTCAGAACCTAATCTTGGTGCTTCTGACACATGTCAGATGCTCGACCTAGTTTTATTTTGGGAATTATCAGTTATTCCTCCCACTTAAGAGAACTAACTTATCCCTAACTCTTCTAGACTTACAACCTGCCTAAAGAGGGCTGTCGGCTAACACCGCCTAAGTGCATTTTAAATTCATGATGCTAAGTCTCATGAATGCAAGATGACTGGGTTGTTGTTTTTTTAGGAGAGGAATCTATGAACCTAAACTCACTCATTAATCCCTAGAATCATGTAGGGTATGATGCATATAACTAATGCACATTTTTAGATTTTTAAATATTTTGATTTAAGATTTATTTGAGATATTGGGTATGTATTCTTATGCCTAATGACATACAATTAAAAATGGTTATAGGCCAAATCAATAGGTAGGTTTACCCAAGAAGGTGGCCATCCTTGCAGGTTAGATGTCCCTTATGTAATGAGAAGTTGTCCAATTTAAGGATTGGAGCAATATGATTTCATGGTTTGAAAATTTGATTATTTCTAATTGATTTTATGATTTTCTAAGGCTTTAGTTTAAATGAGGTTTCAAGTTTTATTTTATTTTTATTTCAATTGTTTAGATTTAAACTAGGTAGAAAATTTTATTTTTCCTATGAGCCTAATCGCCGGCATTCAATCACAATATAGAAAGAAACCTAAAAAAGTAAGTTGATTCTATTGCACACCCAAAATTAATCAAGCCAATTTAATTTAAGAAAAAGGCCAATGCGACCAGGTTCTGCTATACACCTTGGAAGAAAAGGCAAATGGGTAGTCGAGCTTTATGAAGCCCAACCTAGAACTGCAAGACTAGATCTATGGGTCTTCTTTCTAGGATCATCTCCTTCTTCAGAGACATTCATTGGGCTTCATAAGGGACCGCTACACCTATCTTTTGGTAGGTAGCTCTTGCTAATCCTAGACCCCATAGATCCTAACCTAATTCTAATATTAACTTTATATTTTGATTTTTAAAATTAATCTCTAAACCCTACAAAACTAAATGTTAGGAAAATACAAATAGCATGGAGCAGCTATATTTTACAAACATATGGGCTTAGCATTAGCTACTTGCCAAGCCCACCTGTCCTTTGGGCTATGCTTAAGGATTTAAGCACACCTACAAGAAATAACATTTTTAAATATATTTATGATATTAATCCTTTCTAGCATAACTCCTTGTAGAAGATAATGTTAGATCTAGAAAGAACATCTTACCATCTAGTCTAACGGGCAAACAATCCTAGACATTTAGACTAAAATAGTACACCACAAATACAAGTTAAGCTCATCATATTGCAACACATCACAAGGGATCATAACTAATTACAGAATGACCTAACCAAAGTCAAGGATCCATGATCAAATGATCTAATGTGTGAAGAAGATAGGCTTATGTGGTAAGACTTTGCTAAGCTTCCTTAGTTCAAGATTCAATTTGGAGTTTGAGTTTGTTTGAATTTTACCTTTGGGTGGTTTAAATTCAAATGATTTAGTGATTTATTTTCATTTTTTATTTCCAATTTATTTGGTTAAAGTGAGCTTTAGGTTTTCAAGAATGAAGAGTAGAATGGATTCCATTTTTGGATGGAACTCAAACTATTCAACATCCTAACTCCTAATAGAATGAAATCCTCATCCTAAGATGAAGATTCATCCTAAAGGTCTAACTAAGATCCTTAAATACCTTAGTTAATTCTTATCATTTTATTTAGTTTGGATTTAATTTGATTTCCATTCTTGGTTTAGTTTCAATTTAATTTGGTTTGAATTAATTCATTTGATTTAGTTTATTTTAATGATTTGTTTCATTTGGTTTTGTTTGAATTAACCCATATGGTTTACATTAATCTTTTAGATTAAGTTATGCTGATTTCATTTAGTTTAGTTTATGTTAACTTAGGGTATTAAAGTTAAGGTTTGCATTCATTCTTAGATTAGATTGATTGGAAATGTAAGGATTCATTAAGTGTTTGCATTAATCCAGTTAAATTAAGGTTTAATTACTCTTAATATGCTTTATTAATTTCATTAATCCTTAACTATGCAATTGATAAGTTCTCTAACTTAAGAGGTTTATAGAATTACCCTAAATATTTTGATGTTTAATGAAGATTATTCCAATTTATTTTATGATTTAATGAATTAAGGAATTTTCTTTATTCATTATTTGATTAATATTGACTTAGAGATTTGGAAAATCAACAATTCCCATTCCAAATGTTAATTGTGTTTGAACGTTTTATGGCAAGTGGGGTTTCATGCCAATTTTATGTTTCCAAAGTTTCATCTTGATTAGATTTATAATAAAGGTGTAATTAAAGTTTTAATTATTTTATTAAAACCCTAATTAAGCCTAATTTGATGCAAATTATTTGAGGGTTTCATTTTTTTTTTCTTGATTCCTATCTCTGAAAGATGTTTCCAATGTTGGTTTATTCATGAATTTTGGGACATTTGGTTGATTTATTATGATTTAATTAATCTCTGGTTAATTATTTGAATTAGGTAATTCATTTAATTGCTTAATTAAGCTAATTTGTGATTTGTTAATTTCCAATGAGTTTCATTAGTCTTAATGTTCATTAAGGTTTATTAAGTTAATTTAAGGTGATTTGATTCATTTTCATTAATTTATTTTATATTAATTTATTTAATTAAATTTGATGTTTAGGATTTGAAATTTCATTTCTCATGAATTACATTGCAATAATTCATGAAATTTTTTCCTTATGTATGCATTAACATCCATTTTGATTCCCCAAAGTTTTATCTCAATTGGATCAATGATTTGAGTTTAATTAAGATTTAATTAATTTTAATCAAACCTAAATTAAGACTACAATACCTAAAATTAATTGGGAATTTTAATTTATATGGATTCCACTCATCCACATGAATCCATAGAGTCCAAGTTTACATTTTTTTGGATTTATATTTATTTTTTATAATTTTTTAAATTTTTAGTGATTTTTAATTAATTTATAATCAACTTTAAAAGGGGAATTACCATTTGGTAATGGGATGATGTGGCACCTTTGTGGTGCCATTGTCATGTAGCGCGACACCATTTGGCCACACGGATCCCGCATGGTATTCACGTCAAAAGTGGTGCCATGAGGGACGATCCCTGACTGTCCGATCGAATTTGATGGTGCCGATTCATAACGCGGTTCCTTAAGAGTTTTATATTGATCCGACAACTAAATCAAGGTTGTCTATTCCTAATGGAAGATAGGACGGTGGAGATTCAATCCTGCATTTCATTGGTGAGAGACAGACCTCGTCCATCTTTTTGGCCAAATTACTAGCGATTGCCTACAATTTTCGTTATGATTTCAATTGCAAATCCATCAATGATCAATTTAGTACTTATCTATACATTTTAGTCACTTGGGGATCAAATTTCTTTCGAAAAGGATCAAAATTGACGGCCTAGAGCCTTGGTGAGGGAGCATACCTTGATTCCGCGATCACCATCAGTGGGATCGACTCCATTATCTTTGTTAGACTCAATGAAGGTGTGGGTGAAGTTTGATAGATTGCCTCCTCGTGGATTGATTCCTAGAACAACACTGATTTGATTTTCTAGCAACGTTGGTCGATTTTCAGCTTGCTTGCAACGAGGGGTCGGGGTGGTGATTCATTTGAAGTCTCCTTGACCTCTAGAATGATTTTTGAACCTTTTATTGGATGAGAAAACTACTCCCTTGGATTTCACCATGATTGAAGCTTGATTTCTATTCATTCGTCGATGTGCCAATGGCGAGAGCCGAGGGAAGGGTCCCCTCCTTTATCTCTTGCCTTAGTGGACATTTTGGAATGAAAAGGGGGAGGGAATATGCTCCCCTTCCCTTCTTTCCATGGATGGTCGAGAGGATGTTTTTAAGCTTTTTAGGTGGCCAGAATCCCGCCACCGATAGTGGAAAGGCCAGTTAAGGGGTGGATTCAATCCCCCTTGGCCTTGTGAACATGCTTGGATGGTCACATGGAAGAGAGGAAGGCTTCTTGCTTGATTTCTTCCCTTGGCAGAGCCATCTTCTCCTCTTCTTCCTTCTTCTTTTTCTTCTCTTCTCCTTGGATTCTTCCCTTGGAGAAAGCAAAGTACACTTTTTCTTTGGTTTGGTGGCATTCAATTGATGGTAGCCATCTCTTACAATTAAGAGATGGAATGAGATAAGAAGAGGGGAATTAGAATTTCTCTTATTTTTTTCAATGAATTTTTAAATTCTTTTATTATTATTATTTTATGGTTTATTACATCACCATCAAAGTCTTTGGACTAATAGGTGGCTCCCATGGATTTGAATTTAAGTTTAGACCCAATTTGACTTGAATTGAAAAATTGAATCTAAATTAAGTACTTTTATTCAAAGTGTTTAGCTTTTAATTTAATTCTTGTAATTTTGGATTCAATCATCTTTAATTGATGATTAATTAAGTTTTGATTTAATTAATTTATTTAATTTTGAATTTCATTTCATTTTAACCCATTTAGCCTAAATGGGTTATGTTTGGTTCCAATTGGGTTCAAATGATCAATTTGACTTAATTTGATTGGGTTTGGACTCCAATCATGCTTGATCACATGTGTGATATGATTTATAGTGATTGATTTCATTTAATTTCAATTAAATTTCAATTTGAACCCATTTGACCTAAAGTGGGCTTAAGGGGTTAAGCTTGGGTTTCATTTAGGTCAATTGACCAATTTGACCAAATTAGACCCAATGGTGGGTTATATTATATTTTATTATCATTTCCAAAGGATTTTGAATAATTAAATTGAATTAATTTCAATTTTATTTGGGTTTGAACCCAATAGGACCCATTTTGTTTCATTTAGACTAAGTAGTCTAATTAACCAAAATAAGACATAAATGTTTTTGAATTTCTTTAGATTTATGAATCATGTTTATTTGATCATTTGGAACATTTTGAATGACTTAATTTGGTCAAATTATTAGTGGGTTGACCTTTGACTTAGTGAGACCCACTTAAGTCAAACCTATGCCAAATAGGTTGACTAATTTTGACTTTGATTTGGTTTCTTTATTTCAATTTGATTTTAATTTGGATTTATTTTGATTTAATCCAATTTGTAAGATTGGGTTGAATCCACCTAAGCCATTTAGGTTAGATCAAACCCAAAGATGATGTCCTAGGTCACTAGATGTAGTGTCCTAAGCATCGACTTAGTAGATTCATATTTGAGATTAGGACATCCTAATTGATTTAAAAATGATATGAATCTCTTATTTAAAAATGAGATCAACAGTGACACATGTGATTCATCCACGTGGATCCCACATTATTAAATAAGATACGATGGATTGTTGGGGATCTTGATCGGACGATCCGATTTCACTTGTATATAGGTTTTAATCAAATTATCTGACTAGATCTTAACTATCTGTTCCTAAAAGAAGGAATATATGGTGGAGATTAAGTCTTCTTTATCAATAGCAGGAGCTGAGTACCGTCCATTGACTCAACATGATTTTTGGTGATCTAGTAGGTGGAATCACTCAATTTTAATTACAATTCCATCAAGACCTCATCTAAAGTGCATCTATATGGTTTGATCTCACTTGAGATTTTCTTCTTATCAAATCAAAAAGAATGGGAGATTGGTTTTGAGGTATACCTCATCGTCATTGTTCTTCGATGGTGGAACACTTTGAGCACCTTTGTGGGGATGTGGCGAACCTTTAGGTACAATGAATTAAATTGCCTCCTCCCCAATTGCTCTAGAGTTCAAGTTCCTCCTATTCATTGGCGAGTCTAGTTGAAATCATCCTTGCTAGCGGCGTGGGAATTGGGGAAGGAGTTGGTTCTTCTTCATTTCACTTGAGGAGTGTGTGATGATAAAATGCTAAGAGAAGGTCTATCTCCTTCTTCCCCTATGTGGTGAGAGCTTTTTATGTAAGGAGGGGTCAAATTAGATTTTCCATGGTGATTTCTACCCTTGGAGGCTAGCTCCAAGGGATGGTCAACTAATTGGAAGAGCACATATCAGTTTAGAATGAAGAGGTGGATGAGGCATGGAAAAGGGAAATGGATTTGGCTTCTTTGCATGGATTTCCCACTTTTTTGTCATGGCTACAACTTATCTCTTATGATTTTCATCTTGCATGGCATCTCTTGGCTTTTTGGCACCACCACAACACCTTTTTATTGGTTGATTGGCCAAGTCAAACCAAGATGAATCATAAGTCAAACTCAAATCAATTTGAGTTGGATTTGATGATTAGGTTTAGTTCAATGCCATTTATATTTAGATTGATTAAAGTGATTTAATTATATTTCTTTTGTTTACATGATTTTAGATTTGAGTTTCAATCATTATTAAGTATCCAATTAATTAATTTGGAGGTCAATTGCTTCATGCCATGTGAGAGTTTGATGTGATTTAAGCTAAATTTGACCCTTTTGACCTAAATAGTTCAAATTGGATCTCCTAGCTCAAATGGACTTTTAAGATTTAAATTTAATTTCAATTGTGTTTATTTGATGATTTATGATGGTTTTAATTGATTGATTTCCTTGGATTTGGAATTAATTTTAATTTATTTCATTTTAACTTAAATGGGTTAAATTGAGTTCAATTGAGTCAAAATGATCAATTTTACTCCATTAAGGAATTTTTAGACTCCAATCACATTTAATCACATGTGTGAAATGATTTTTAGTGATTAATTTTATTTGGTTTGAAGTTGATTTCAATTTTGACCCATTTGACCCCAAATAAAGCTTAATGGGTTAAGTTGGACTCATTAGGGTCAAATGACCAAATTGGTCAAATTACCTAATGATTGATTAAATTATGTTTAATTATGATTTTTAAATGATTTTAGGTATTTTATTTTGATTTAATTTTAATTTAATTTGGATTTTGGTTTTAATAAGGTTCATTTAGGTTTATTTAGATCAAATAATCTAATTAGCCCAAATAAGACTTTATTGGATTTAAATTTATTTGATTCATGTTTAAACAAATTCATTTTATGATTTTGAGTCTTCAGAATGACTTCATTTGGTAAAATTTTTGTGAGTTGACCGTTGACCTGGTGGGACACACATAAGTCAACTCTATGTCAAATGGTTGACCATCTTTGATCTTCATTTGGATTTAGTTTTAGTTTCATTTTTATTCATGCATTGAATTTATACTTTTTATTTAATTTGTTTTAATTTTATTTATATTTCTTTTTAGTTTAGGTGATTTTGAGCTGAAGTATGATAATTAGGTTAATAATCCCAATTACCTTAGTCAAAGCTCAATTGGATTTAGATTTTAATTAGAATGTGTTTCAATTTAATCATTTGTTTATATTTGAGTTTGATTTGACTCCAACTAATCCTATTATGTTAGGTTATATCTTAGAAGGGTTCACTAGGTCATCAAGTATAGTGTCCTAAATGTTTAATTAAGAGACTCTTAATCTGGGATTAAGTGTCCTAATTTTAGTTTAGAGCTGATGTTAACCTCATCCAAAAATGAGGTCAATAACCTCCTTGGGCTCTACAGGGACCACCAACAGGTAAAGTTAGCTCTTTTTATTCTTAGACTATATAGATCCTAACCTAATTCTAGGTTCAAATTACATTTAAAAATTCCAAAAATAAATTTCTAAACCTACAAAATAGACATCTAGAAATACATATAACACATTGGTAGTTTATATTTTAAATATACAGGCTTAACACCAATGGTTACCAAGCCCACTTATCATATTGGGCTATACTTATGGACTAAAGCAGCACATGTAAGCAAATAGCATTTTATATTTAGTATGGTGGTCTATTTAAGCATAGCCTACAAAAAAAAGTGTTAAACTATAAAAGAATACCTATTATCCAAACTAGTGTATAAATAATTTATAGCCATCTAGTCTAGAAAAATTACACCACAAAATTAGAAAATATCATTTCACATTGTTCTAACCTAAGTTTAGGGTCAGTGACCTAACAGTCTAGCGTGTGAAAGGAAGGGTTTGTATGGTATGACTGCAATAGGCCTTCTTTTTTTTTTTTAAGTTCAAGTTTTAATTTGAGTTCATGGTTTGTTCAAATTTTACCATCAAGTGATTTCAATTTAAATGATTTAATTAATTTTGAATTTCATTTCAATTTGAGGTTTATTTTTGTGTTAAAGTCAAATTAATGTTTTAAAGAATAAATAATAAAATAAATTCTACTTTGGACAGAACTCATTCTATTCAACTTCTTAATCCTAGTAGAATGGAATTTTCATCCTAAGATGAAAATGCATTATATGGGTTAAACTAAGAACCTAAGTATCTTAATTAAACCTTTTGAATTTATTTGAATTCTTTAGTTGAGTTGGATTTAATTTGATTGATGTTCTTTTGACTTAATTAAGATTTTCAAAAGTTAAGTTTATTGAATTTATTTCATTTCTTATATTTTGATGGTTTACTTTAAATTTATTTTTTTAATTTATTTTAATTTGATTTTATTTGAATAAATGAATTAGTGATTAATTCATTCCTTCAAGTTTTTTTTGATAGAATTTTTATCAAATATGGTTTATATGATTAAACAATTTTAGATGTTTAAAATTTTAAAATTCCATCTTTTCATCCAATTTGATTTTATTTAATTGTAGTTTTAATTCAATCAAATAATAATTTTGATTATAATTTAAAATGATCTCTTATTTAAAATTTAATTAAGAGTTTATACATTTGGTTTTTTAAATTTTAGTTGTTTGATTGATTTTTAGTTTAATGATTGCTTAATTTAATTTGATCTTCTAATTTGATTTCAATTGATTTAGTTAGTTTAAATTTTATGTTGCTTAGTTTATTTTAATGTTATTTAAGATGAATAATTATTAGATATTATTTCATGATTTAGGTTTATATTCAACTTTATATTTCTTTGATTTGATTAAAATTTATGGTGAAATGATAATTCAATTTCAAATAATTTTGTTTGTTTGATTAACCCCATTTTGAAATTCAACTTACATGATTTAAGCTATATAACTTAGTTGATTTAAATTAAGGTTCATAATTGATTTTTAAATTAATCTTGATTAAAAGATGTTGATTTCATTATTTAAATTTCTTGATTTTGGGTCTTTATTGATTTAGTTCTTCAATTTATTATTTAAATTGATTTAAGGGGTGTTTTATGGTTACGGGTTTATTTTTTTTAATTAAGTTTCTTGTAATGAGATTTTATTTATTAAAACTTAATTATTGGCCGTAGCTTAAGAATCCTAAAGGAATGAACTACTTAGGTCCCAACCTAATCAAGGCCATCTAAGATTTTAGGTTATTTAAATTATATGATTTGATTAGTATGTGTTTAATTAAACATTTGATTTTTTTATACTTGATATTAAATAAATTTTAGATGATTTCAATATTAATGAATTATTATTTGAATGAAGAATTCATAGATTGATTAATTATAGTTTTTATATGATTAATTGGATTTATCATAGATTTATAAATTTAATAATTTAGGACTTAGTTAAGTTCATATTCTTAATTATTTCATTAAATCTTAAATGTATTATTTATAAGATTTCTTAACGTTAGTGGACTAAGAAATTTTACTTAGGTCTTTAATGTTAATGAAAATATTTTGAAATGGTTTCATCAATTTCTATAATTTATGTAAATTTTCTTATTTTATTATTTCATTTAATTTGATCTAGAACTTGAAAATTTAAGAACTTTTGATCCAAAAGTTATTTTTCTTTGAACCTATTATGACAAGTGGGGTTTCTTGTCAATTTAATTTCATAAAGTTTCATCTTGATCAGAAGTGTATTTTAGGTTTAATTAAGGTTTTAGTGATTTTATTTAAACTCAAATTAAGCCTAAATTATTGGGAATTACTTAGGGATTTTAAATTTATTTGTTTCCTCTCTGAATAATGAATCGAGAGAGGGTATATTGGAATATCTTGAGTTTTTAGTTGATTTATTATGACTTTTCAAAGATGAGGTTATTTAAATGAATATATTCATTTAGTAACTTAATTATGTCATTTTATGGATTAATGGGTTTCAGTAAGATTTAATATTGTTCTTGGTTTATTTATGTGTATTATGATGTTTTAAGTTAACTCCATAATTTTTTTGAATTTATTTTTAATTTATTTCATTAAATTAAGTTTGAAGATTGAAAATTTATATTATTTAATTCAATCACGAATAAATCCTCAAATGTTTACCTAATGTGTGTTTTAACCTTAATTTCAACTTTCCAAAATTTCAAATTAATTGATTTACTATTTTAGGTTTTATTATGGTTTGATTGTTTGCCATTAAACTCAAATTAAGCCAAAATTATTCAATTAAAATTAGAGATTTTAGGTTTAATAGATTGCTCTCACTATCATGAATCTATAGAGCACTTGGTTTATATTTTTTGGTTGATTATTTTATTTTATATAAATTTTTAAAGTTTTTAGCACTTCTTTGCATTTTTTATTTCTAGAAATTTCAATTTCCTATTTAACCTAGCCAGTGTCACGGGGCACTGACGCAACGCTGCTTTACGAGTGGCACCATGATTTAGCATACGGGATCGATGAGGACAATCACAAACCAACTAAACTCAGCCGTCCATTTCCATAATAAAAGGAATGGAGGTGGAGATTATAACCCTAGGCTTCTGTTAGAGAACCAACAACTATTGAATTTTTGGGCTCGATCGCTTGTGATCTAGGCAACGGAGGCAAGTAATTTCCATTATAAATTGATCAAGAGCCAATTTGTAATCAATCAAAATAGCATCCCACTTGAGATCATTTTGCATTCACAAAAGGCCAAACCATGAATAAATGGGAGTCATTGAGTCCATACCTCGCCAGCATCGATCATTGGTAGATTTTTCTATTCAAAATGTTCCTTGGTGAGATGAGGCTCTAGGACAAATTTTGCACCTTCCCGTCGATCATCAAAGAGACCAAGCTTTTACCATCCTTCATCAGCCTTGATCATTCTTTGGCTTGCCGGTGATGAGAGGTTCAGGTAATGGTTCGATTAAGTTTGCCTTTACCCATTGAGCCTATGAGGAGGATCTATTTTGGGGAAGGTTTGGTCCTTCCTCTTTTCCATGTTTGGAGGAGCTCTTTGTTATGGCTGAGTTCCAACTTGTTGACTGTGGAGCACATGGGTAAAGGCTTAGTTGAGCCCTTCTTTACCACAGGAACATGTTGGACTGGTTGGGATGTTGAGATAAGTTCTCTCCACTTCTCTTCAAGCTTGGTCGTCAGCCTTGCCATTGGATAAGTACGAAGTGACTAGAATCTGGTCTACAATGGCAAAGAATCGGAGAGGCTCAATTTCAATCTTCTCTTCCTCTAGAATGAGTTGGTATGCTTGGAATCTAGAGACCAACCCTCTTCTCCTAATTTTTCTTCTTAGCTGAGAGACTTTCTACCGGAGGTGAGGATCTCTCTTCTTCTTCTTCTTTTTTAGTCAACCATGGATAATTTCAAGCTTTGGATTTTTGCATTAAGAGTGATTAAGTAATTAGAATGAATCAAAATCATTTAAATGAGGAATGGAGGATGGATGGAGTAGTGCAATTGGGTTTTGATTTCATACATGAACTTCTAGACCTTCCCACTTCTTATGCTCCACATCACTTCACATTATATCTTTAGGATGCTAATTGGTTTCCCAAAGTGAGTTATGAGTCAAACTCAAGCTCACTTGAGTTAGTTTTGGGTTTAAATCTTGTATTTGATTCATTTAATTTTCTTTTGCTTTTGGCTTAGATTAGTTTATTTCATTTGATTGATTGGATTTATATTAAAGTTGTAATTTTGCCTAATTTCTTTGGAAGGTTTAGAGGCAAATCCAAGTTATTTGATTTAATATGGTTTAGCGGAGTATTGACCTTTTTGACCTAAATGGGTTAAGTAGAATCTCCTAACTTAAATGGAAACTTTAGGGATTTAGGTTCAATTGTATTTATTTGATCATTCATGATGTTTCTAATTGATTGATTTCAATAAATTTGAGATTGATTTTGATTTTATCTCAACTTGATCGATTTAAGTTGAGTTCAATTGAGTTAGATGATCAAATTGACTCAATTAAGGTATGTTAGATGTCTATCATATTTAATTAATGTTTCAAATGATGTGGAGTAATTATTTTCTTTTGTTTGAAGTTGACTTTAATTTTGACCCATTTGACCCAAATTAGGCTTAATAGGTTAAGATGGGTTCACTTGAGTCAAATGACCAAATTGGTTGAATTAAATCCAACGATTTTTTAAATTATGTTTAATTATGAATTTTAAATAAAATTGTATATTTTTAAATTAATTTTAATTTAATTTGAATTTAAGTTTAATAAGGTCTAATTGGGTCTATTTCGGTCAAATGATCCAATTAACCCATTTAAGATCTTATTGGATTTAGATTTGTATAAATAAGTTCATTTGATGATTTAAAGTCCTTAGAATCACTTAATTTTGTTGAATTTAGTGGGTTGATCTTTTGACATGGTGGAACTTATATAGGTTAGTTTTAGGTCAAATGACATAATTGACCTTAAAACTCATCTAGATTTATTTTTAGATTCATTTAAGTTTGTGCATTGATTATATGCTTTTTGTTTGATTTAATTTTAAAATTTAATTTAATTTAATTTAATTTCTTATTTGATTTTGATTTGTTTATACAGGTCACAAAGTGCAATGTCTTAAGTGCCTAATTAGGAAACTCTTAATCCAATATTAGATGTCTAGTTACTAAGATTAGGGATGATGTCAACCTCATCCAAAAAATAGGTCAATATATGGTAGTGTACAATTTTTGGTAGTTTTATTAAATATCCATGGTTTGCAAAACAACATGAGGAAGTGGCACTCAAAGCATTGTTTTGTAAAGAACTTGGTGGTTAGTGCTGATTGTCCATATTCCCTTTTTTTTGCAAGCAAGATGGTGGCTCATGAGGCAAGTGCCTAAGTTAAGAAGATTTTGGAGAATTTTTCAAATAGAACTTTGAACGTCCACCAGTATCTTTGTTATGGCAACATCAAAATTTCTTTATGGTAAGTATTTTGCTTCTTTGTGGATTTTATGTTAACCATTGACTCACACATTATTATCCTTTTACTTTCCTATTTGTGTGGGATGATAGTTTTGTGCTCTTTCTCTTGATCTTTTAGTCATCTATTTTCTTGAGGAGGGTTAAAGGGCAAAAGTTTATGGTGAGTCTTTCTCCACCAAGGCTGCTGATAAGGTTGAGTTCAAACTTCGTGGAAGTCCAAGAAGAAGGCTATGAATTCTACCCCCTAAGGTTGCTTGATGAAGAGAAGTGAGGCTGACGAAGAGTCAGAGGAGGAATATGTAATTAACAATATCACTTTGGATCAAGAAGAGCTGACCAACAAGAACTTCAAGTTTGGATATAAATTTATTTTTGGAGGGTTGGACTCACCTCTCAAAGAAGTTCCTAATGTTCAACTGCCCTTCACTATAATGATTACTTAAGCTATCATGTGATAGTCAACTTGGGAAACATTCAAAGAGTTTTTCCTTAAATGGAAAGACTTATCTACTATAAAGGTAGAACTTATAGTTATGAAGGGTAAGCTCAAATCTTTGGATACTAAACTCGTCAAGCTTCAAGAGGATGCTAGGCATCAAAAGAAAAAAATGATTGAGTAGTCTTAGAGTTGATTCGCCTCATTAAGTTAATGGAGTTGGAGGAGGGGCTCTAACTTCATCATCACTAAATTGGTAAAGCAAGGTCAACTAGAAGCTAAGTTCTTGGATTTTGATAATGTACTCGCCTTTTTAGACTCAATGAGCATGGCAACAAGTGCAACACTAGTTTTTTTTTCAGTTAAAATAATGAAATGTACATCATTCTTGCATTTTGAAACCCTTCTATTTTTTTTTGAAAATAAAGTCTTTTCATGTTTATATTTATCTAGTACTTTTCTGTAAATATATTTACTCTAATACATGCTCGTTGGGTATCTTTATGAGATATGGGTGAATCTTACTCGCTTGTCACTCCCCTTCTCTTTTTTTTTCTTTTTTTTAGTTTATTATTGTAAATTATTTTATGTATTGTTCAAGAGATGCGAATGTCAATTTGCAAAGTGGTAATTTCTAATTATTGATCTTGGATAAGCTCTTTTAATCACCAAACTGGAGAGAGGATCTTTTAAGATGTCAACTATGATGAACTGATCTTTAGTCACTAGTAATTGACCTCTTGGGAAATTAGTCTTATACTTGAGTTGCCAACTGCATGTATTGGCCTTTTAGTTAATAGTCACCAACCTCTTGTGGTGTTAGTTTTACACTTGAGTCACCAACTATAAGTCATCAACTGCATAAAGTGTTCATCATTTAGGTAATGACCGCCGACTTCTCAGGGGTGTCGGTCTTACACTTGAGTTTCCAAGTGGATGGAGTGTTAGTTTTTTAGTTAATGGTCTCCTACCTCTCGTGGTGTCAATCTTACACTTTAGTCACCAATTGCATAGAGTGTTAGTCTTTTAGTTAATGGATGTCGACCTCTCGAGGTGTCGGTCTCACACTTGAGTCACCAATTACATAGATTGTTGGTCTTTTAGTTAAGGGTTGTCAACTAATTGGGGAGTTGGTCTTTCACTTGAGTTGTTACACAACTCCCTGAGTTTTAATATTATCGTTGAGAGCTACTCAATCGACTCTAGTTTTCTCAGGCTAAAAATTGTGTGCCATGCTTTCAGGTCGTCTGTCCAAGCCTTTTGTGGTTTGTTTGGTGAAAACTTTTTACTTGGAAAACAAATGATCTCACTAAGTATCTTGAGTCATCATGCAGCTCCATGTGTATGTGGGAAAAATTTATGAGACCACATAGGATTTAAGAATTTCTTATTTGGATGATCAAATGCGTCAATAGGGAATAAATATATTATCTCAAAAATAAATATGTTATCTTATAATGGATTTGATCATTTAATAAAAGGCATCTAATGTTAATGGGTCTTTCATGTACTAGAAAGTTTTCTCTTGAACTACATGGGAAGTAGAACATGGTTTATTTTAAATTGGGCTTATGGTTTCCTATAAGGTCAAGCCCATATAGTTGATTCTTTGTAAGAAAACTCTCGATTAAATAAATAAGTTATTATTTTATGTAGTTCTGAGTTGGTTTTCAAAGGAATGACATTTGAAATTTCAATTGGGAATGATACAAATGGAAAGACTTATTTTTGGAAGCCAAATAGGATTAAGTAGGAAATGTTTGTTAATGCTAAGATGCCTAGTAGGCATTTCAACAATCCTATCATTAGGCTTTAAATTTTGAATTTAATTTAGATTTTGAATTGACATTTTCTTAGAAGTCTAGGGCTTAGATTCTAGCAGCATAAGACTGTAAAAAAGTCTAGGGTTGAATACTTACACTAAGGAGGATGCTTCAGAACCTAAGTCTATAAGTGCCTCTGGCAAGATTTGGATGCTTGACCATATTTCATTTTAGAAATTATGAGTCATTCCACTCACTTGAGGGAACAAACCTATCACTAACTCTTTTTGACTTACAACTCACTTGGAAGGGTTGTCAGCCAACACCACCTAAGCATATTTTAAATCCATAATGCCAAGTCTCATGTATAAAATGGCTAGGATGTTGCATTTTAAGAAAGAATCTAAGAACTTAGACTCACTCCCTAATCCATAAAATCATGTAGGATATGAAATGCATCTAACTAATGCATATTTTCAGCTTTTTAGATATTTTGACTCAATATTATATTAAGGTCTTGGGTATGTATTTTTATACCTAAATGTTATGCAATTATAAATAGTTATGAGCCAAATCATTAAAAGAAGGCAGACTTCCCCAAGAACATCCTCACAGGTCAAATGCTCTTATGCACAATGGGTGAAGTACCCAATTCAAGAGTTAGAGATATGATTGTATGATTTTCAAGTGTTGAATTATTTATATTTGATTTTAGGTTATCCCTAGAGCTTTAATTTAAGTGAGATTTCAAGTTTTAAATTTTTATGTTTGAGTTGATTAGATTTAATTGGGTAGAAAATTTAATTTTTCTTATGAGCCTTTATCTAGGCATTCATCACAGAAAGTATGACATAGAAAGAAACCTAGAAAAGCTGGTTAATTTTATTGCACACCCAAAATAAATCAAGCTAATTTAATTTAAAGAAAGACCAATGAAGCTGGGTACTATTGTACACCCTAGAAGAATGAGAAAACTGGCAGCTGAGCTCTACCCTTATACAACCCAACCTAACTATACTATGGGTCAGATTGTATCAACTCATAGGGAACCTTTATACCCATCTAGTGGTATAATCCTAGATCTCATAGATTCTAACCAAATTCTAAGCTCAAATTTAGATTAAAATTCAAAGATAAATCTTAAACACTGTAAAATAAATATCAAAAAAATATAAATAGCACACAAAAGTTATATTTTCTAAATATATGGGCTTAGCAATAGTTGCTTGCCAAGCCCACCTGTCTTATTAGGCTATGTTAAGGGACTATTCAGCATATGCAAGCAAATAATAATTTTAGAAATTTATTTATGACTGCAGTCCCCTTTTAACATAACCTCTTGCATAAGACAATGTTAATTCTAAAAATAACATCAACCATCCAAACTAACAATAATCAATCCAAGCCATCTAGTCTAAAATAGTACACCATAAAATAATAAAAAGACATTCCACATCAAAACATTATAGAATATTACAAAATCACAGAATGACCTAACTTACATCTAGGGTCCATGACCTAATAATCTAGTGTGTCAAGAAAATAAGCTTGTGTGACAAGACTTTCTTAAGCCTCTTTCTAAATTCAAATTTGAATTTGAATTTTGAAGTTTGTTTATTTTACCTTTGGATGACTTCAATTCAAATGATTTAATGATTTATAATTTCATTTCCATTTTAGGACATTTTTATGTTAAACTTAGATTAAGTTTTCAAGATTAAAGAATATAATAGGTTCCATTTTGGGTGGAAACTCATTCTATTCAACATCTAAGTCCTAATAGGATAAAGCCTTCATCCTAAGATGAAGATTTATCCTAAAAGTCTAACTAAAATCCTTAAGTATCTATGGTGAATTATTCTCATCTTCATCTAAAAATGTGAATTAGATGAAAATAAAAATAAACTCCTTGTTGGACACCACATAGATCCGTAGATGTTCTTATTAGGGTGATTGGGTATGACATTGAGGAATGATGTACAATCTCAAAAGATAGAAATCATCATCCTACAATGGATCTAATCATCTTAATAAGGACTCCTAAGGACTATGGGTCTTCTATGTAGAGATTCTTCCCTTTTTATATGAAAAAGTAAAGTAGGGTTTATTTTAAATCAATTATTGTTTCTATATTATAGTACATCTTAATTAGATTCCTTAAGAATACTCTCGATTAAGGTAAATGATCGTTGTCTCCAAAAGATTTCAAAGATAAGACTATCAATCAATTGGTTTATTTTTGGAAGATCAAGTATAATTGATTAAGAAGAAGGAGTTATTATCGAAACCAAAAAGAGAGAAGTAGGGGATGCTTATGATACTAGGAAGCCTAGTAAGCATCCCAAACTATCCTATGGTTAGGCTCTATATTTTTGAAATTTGAAGAAAATTTATTATTTGAGTTCAATTTTTATTAAAAATCTAGGACTTATAATTCCATGATGCGAGATCATGGAAATGCCTAAGATGTGAAGATTTATGCTTATAGCCCGCAAAGAGAAACAACAACCTCTAAACTTGAATCTAGGGGGATTTGGCAGGGGAAAAACATGACCTAAATCTAAAGCAAAAATTGGCATATGGTTTACCTCCATAAGAGAGGATAAACCACCTGACTGTTAGACTTATAACCACCCGGGGGTGGCCGCCAATTAACTCCTCCTATGATTTTAAATACAAGTAGAAAGTCTTATGCTTTTGCAAGATAGTTGGGTTGTTGTTTATTTAGAAAGAATCTAAGTCCTTAAACTCATCCTTAAGAGACTAGATCATGTAATGCATGAATTCATGACCTAAATCTAATGCAAATTTTATTTACTTTTTATTTTGATTTTTGGACAATTAATTTGACACAGGCTATGGATTCATATGCCTAATGCATGAGAAATTTGTAATAGGCCAAAATCAACAAGAAGGAGGTGAGTTTCCACCATGGCTCTCAAAAGTCAAGCCATGTTCTCTGGCAAAGGTGGAAGTCCTCCATAACAAGAGTGAAATAAGATGTTTATTTATGCATGATGTGAAACATACAACATCCAACTAAGGGGTTGTTAAATCTTTTATCTTATTTTATGTCATAAGCTTTAGGTGAGGTTATGATTTATTTATTTTTTTAGTTTTAAGTTGATTAATTGGATAAAAATATTATTTCCTTAAGAGTCTAATTGCATCCAGGCCATTCATCAAAATAAGGAAGAGACTAAAAAAATATGCCATATTAATGCACAAGCTAAACAAACATAAAATAATATATAAAGCTAACACAAAAGAATAAGAGGCCTTTATGGTTGAGCTCCACTGCACAAACCCAAAAAGAAATTGGGTAGCCAAGCCCTACCCTTATACAACCCAGATTACAATTGAATAATTACAACTTAGAAGGAATTTATGTTATGTGGGTTTTCATTCTTCTTTCTACTTCCTTCTTTCTTTTTTTTTGTTGGTTGGAATGTGGTTGCTTCAAAGACTTCACATGGTGCATAAGATATAGTCTTATGACCAATGTTCATTCTAATCTCCCATAACATTCATTCCAAATCTTAATTATAAAAATTACATGAAAATGGGAAAAGTAAATCTAATTAAAACCTGCAAAGAGATTAGTTAAACAAACTACACAATCCCAAGCATGTATATGAATAAATTTGACTTAGCACCCCACACATGGTTAACCAAGTCCACTTGGCCTATTTTTGGATTATGCTTAGGGGTATAAGCAACCTACACAGCAAAAGTATTTATATTTTTATTACAGTGCCCCTTAAGCACAATCCCCCACAGAAGATAATGATTAGACTAAGATCATCCTATCATTCAGTCTATGCTCATACACCCTAACATCCAGTCTAAAACATTACATCATAAAATAAAATCATGCATCAAACCATGCACCACCCTAACATAGGACTAGAAATGGTGACTTAGCCTAATGTGTATGCCATTTAAGGCTTATGTGGTATGTCTTAGCTAGGCTTTAAGGTTGAAGTTTTCTAAGTGTGAGAAATTTTGACTTAGTTGGTGGTTTCATTTAAGTGATTTAGTTGATTTGCTAATTTGTTTGATGATTTGATTTGATTTGAATGAACCTACACTTAATTACTAAGTGTTGTAAAGAGAGAAAAAGAGAAGAGAACTTCGCTTTCCTCCCTACCTTAAGTAATTTCTAAGATAGATTCATTAGTGATTTTTGTTTAGTGAATGTTTTGTTATGTGTTTTAATTAATCCTAAATTTATATTTGCTCTAAATAAACCTATTCAACAAGAGAGGCATTTTCAAATTAATTAAAGTGAATTACTATCACAAAACACACCACACTTTATTTCTTTCCGAACATGCATATGAATAATTCTAAGCATATCTATACATACAAATGTAAATATTTAGCACACCTTAATGATGAATGCTAAGGGATGTTGCTTAAGAAAATTTAGATGCTTCATGATTCATGATTTTGTTATGTAGAAAAGAAATGGATTCTTTTATCCATTAATCAAATGCACATTTACATGTATGAAAGACATAAGTGAGTATGACGCCATTATTTTCTACACTAGGGGTGTAAGGTACAAGACCTACTTGGGGCTACTTAAAGCCTCACAACCCAAGGATGTCCAGACTAATATACCACTTTTTCTTAAATATATGTGCATGACAAAAGTAAAT
This sequence comes from Cymbidium sinense, assembly GCA_021442155.1. Lineage (NCBI taxonomy): Eukaryota > Viridiplantae > Streptophyta > Magnoliopsida > Asparagales > Orchidaceae > Cymbidium > Cymbidium sinense. The sequence goes on along the minus strand of CM038221.1, from coordinate 25,170,615 downwards.
GAATGGATGAAGAATCACGCAAAAGATTTATGTTTATTTGTTTGATTTATTGGTTGTTTAATTTATATGTGCAATATGAAGATCCTTATTAATTTATGATAGGGAATGCATAGGAATAAATTTAAGCAAGTGTTATGTTCTTTCTAAAGGAACCATACACTTTGCAAATCCTACACAAACCATGATAAGGAAAGAAAAGAGAATCACATAATACATTTTAAGCTATATTCACATGAAAGCTTATAAATACTTATAAATAACATACATTCATTTATAATCTTTGATTCATAAGTTTTGAAAATAATTTTTGATTTAGTAGTGATAATAGCCACTCATATTCTTACTTTAGCTAAAACATGCAATCTGACATAAAGGAAACATTTCATTTATTTTGATTTTTCAAAAGATATGAATGAATGATTCTCATATGACACACAATATTTAGCATGCTTAGAAAGAAATAAAGTGATGTAACCATGTAACTTCATTCACCCTAATTAATTCTTAAAGATAATCCTATAAAATAAGATCATTTAAAGAGAATCAATATTTCTTAAAGAGATTTTTATTTTTATTTTGAGTTTGATTTAGGAAATATGAAAAGGGTGTTTGTTGGCCCTAACCCATTTCACTATGTGTGTGTTGTTTTAGTTTAATTTTTGGAACCATTAAGTTGATTTTATATTTTATTTAGGTTTAGTTATGAATTAAATCCATTAATTACCCCTTACCTATACCACTTTAACATAATTAACCTAATAATTATGAGCCAACATATGATATGCAACCACATGAAAATTGAATCAGCAATGCACCTAAGAAAGAAAGGAGCCTAATGCAATTCGCTCACCATTATTGATTAATGAAGCTAAAGGGTTTAATTAAGTATTTTCATATCATTTTCACACATGTGAGTTGGAAATGATTTTCTTAAGCTTACCTTAGGCTTTTGAACACCTAAGGATCTACCTATTGGGATTGATTAAGTTCACAATGATTTTGAAATTTTGATTAAGCTAATTAAGAAGATCATTAGTGGATTAATCCTTAATTATGTTTAGATTAAGGAAGAAAGGGGGTTTAGAGAATAAGTTAGGGAAATTACCCCAAACCCATTCCATAAATCTCCTCTTCACTTAAATAATATTTAATTATCTTAATTAAATGATTAAGCCACTGTTCACATGCTTAATTACCCTTAATTACATTAAGAGAGTGATTAAGAATTCATTAATTGATTTTCTAATTAACTCATTAATAAATTCTAAGAAAATCAGGGGAGGTAGAGGTCATCCCACTAAATATGCTTGAGAAGTTTGGAATTAATTAATGAAATGATTAGGGAGTAATTAGGGTTATTAAGATTTTAAATAAACCCTAATTAAGGAAAATTCACTGTTCAAAATCAATTATAAATAATTTTATATTATTCCTCATTGAATTATCTTTAAAATAAAGTTGAATTTGCATTTTTTTTTAGATTTTTCTACATTTAGTTATGAATTTTTGAAGTTTTTGGGATTAATAGGTCATTAAATACCCTAATTATATAACTAATCCCGTCAATGCCACGTGGGTTGTTGACGCGGCATGTGCTTTCCACATGGCACGATGATTAGTTATTTAAGTTATCAAATTGAATGCCACATCAATCGGTGGCGCTATGCACTTTCCTTGGACCGTGTGATCAAAGATCGTACGATCATGCCGCAGTTTTGAAGGATTAAATCATATGATCTAATTGATTAATAAGGATTGTCCATCTAAAACACACGGGATGGATGGTCCATGATTCATCCCAGCCATCGCCTGAGGGAGATGGAGACCATCCGCCCTCCATGGCTTGATCCGAGCTCACTTAAGCTCAAATTGAGCTAGGATTCAACCCACACTATCAAGAGGTGTGGGGAAGAACATCCAACAATCAAATTCGATTGGGATTATAATTCCCTTCACAAATGACCAAAGAAATTTCTCCCTAAGCTTGATTTTGAAGCATACCTTATCAGAGGCTATCACTGGCACTTCCAAACATTGAGGTAGCTTCGTCTAGTGGAGATGAAGCCATATTAAAGGTTTGAAGGCTTTAGATGAAGTGGATATTTCTATTGACCAAAGTGAGCTTCAATGGTTTGCGGCTTTGATCGAACTCCTCCTCTCCATGGCTTGGAAGCTTCGATAACACCTTGGGTGAGCTCGACTTGCCTCCCTGATGGTGCTTGCAAGACCAATTGGACTTTGGTGGAGTGATGAGTGTATTTGAAAATTCTTCTACCTCCCTTATTTTTAGCTCAGGGAAAACCAAGAAGAGGAATTGGGAAGTGCTTGGGAATTGCCTGAGAGAGCTTGGGGAGCTTGCCTTAGGTCTCTCTAGCTCAATCGAATGCAAGTGATGTCAATTGGAATGAAATGAGGGGGACTATATCTCCCCTTACTTGGATCAGATGGTCGTGAGCTTCCTTATCATTTTGGATAATTGATGAGATTGGATGGGTTGTTTAGGCTGTTTAGGATACCATGTGATTTGTTTTGGCAGGGGAGCATAGTAGAGGAGTTTCCCATGTGTTAAATGAGAGTATGGAGTGATTCATGTGCTTATTTTCCATTGGGTGGCAGGTTTTAGCTTTGGGTTGGGTTTGGCTGACCCAAACCTATTGGGTCTTTTCACCACCCTCATTGGTGTCCATTTGATCCACTAAGAGGGTGCCAAGTGGCCATGAAAAGAAATTGGCCAAATTCTAAGTGAATTTGACCAAGAGTTACCCTTTGACCCAAGGGTAAAATGGTCATTTAGCTTTAATTTCAATTCAGGAAGATTTGGAATAGTTTGAAATTGGGTTGAGCCAAATTTCAAGGAATTTGGAGTTGATTTGATATCATTTGGCTCATGTTGACCCATTTAGGTCAAAATGGGTCAACTTGGGTCAAGTTGACCAATTGGTCAAATTGGGTCAAACCAAGCATTGGGTCAAGTTCATATGACCATTTGGAGTGATTTGGTATCATTGGTTTGGTTCAATTTGATTTATATTTGATTTTGGTCAATTTGAGTTGACTAAGGTCAAATGGGTCATGTTGACCAATTTGACCCATTTGACCCAATTGTGTTAGGTCATGAGTTGGTTTAGGTTTGGTTGGTCATTTGAAATATTTTGCAAGCTTTGGTTTCAATCAATTTTGGTTTGATTTGATTTTAGCTTGATATGACCTTTTAAGTCAAGTCATGGTCATGGGCTAGGGTCTAGTTGATCAATTGAGGCTTTGGTCAAGTTCAACAAGTGGTTTAGAATGAATTTGACCCATTGGTTGCAATCAATTTGGCTTAGATAAAGATTTGATATATTTTGACTTTTTAGGTCAACATGGGTCAACTAGGGTCAAGTAGCCAATTAGGCTAGGTTTGGCACAAATGATGGTTTAGTCATGTTCAACAAGTGGTTTAGAATGAATTTGACCCATTGGTTGCAATCAATTTGACTTAGATCAAGATTTGACACATTTTGACTTTTTATGTCAACTTGGGTCAACTTGGGTTAAGTGGCTAATTGGGCTAGGTTTGGCTCAAATGATGACTTGGTCATGTTCAATCATTGATCATAAATTGGTTTAGATCAATGGTTTCAATCAATTTGGCCTATGATAGATTTTGGCTACTTTAGGTTTCATTTGGGTTAAATGTTGACTTAATCAAAGGCTAAGTTTGACTTATTTTGACTCAATTTGAGTGATTTATCATCCTAAGATGATTGTTGCTCACAATGTGAGGCTTATATGGACTTAGTTCAATCCAATTTGGGTAGGATTAGAATTTGGCTCAAAAAGGTGTTTTAGGTCACTTTGGGTCAAGTGAGCCTAATTGGGTCAATTGACTTGATCAAGGCTTGATTCAAGTTTGGTTGAACTCACATATGGACTTATGATTGAAATATAAATCCATTTGTAAGTGATTTAGAGTCAAATGGATTTTGATTCATTTGAAAATTTCAAGTCAAAATGGTGAACATGGGTTTGACTTTGGTTAGTTTGATTTTGGTTTGATGATTAAAGTTTATGTTTATACTTGGGTTTATGATTGTAGGATTGATTATTTGAAGAGAAAATATAAAGGCTTGGATTGATTTGAGTTTGATTTGGTTAAGTTCAAGAATTTGACTTGAAAGAGCATAGGTTAGATTTTGATTAGATTTGGGTTTGAGTTTTGAATTTGGTTTTGGTTATTTGAATTTATATTTCATTTATATCTGTGAATATAATTAAAAATATAAATGGGTTAGGAAAAATCTCTTAAGTTTGAAGTTATTTGGATTGGATTTGAGCTAAGTCCATAAGATGAAATCAAAGTGACTTAGAAAAGATTTTGGATTTGGACTTGAGTTTTGGATTTGGTTTTGCTTATTTGAATTTATATTTCATCTTATATTTGTGAATATAAATGAGAATATAAATGGGTTATGGGAAAATCTCTTGAGTTTGAATTTATTTGAATTTGATTTGAGCTAAGTCCATAAGATGATATCAAAGTGACATAGGAAAGGTTTTTGATTTGGACTTGAGTTTTGGATTTGGTTTTTGTTATTTGAATTTATATTTCATTTATATTTCTGAATATAAATGAGAATATAAATGGGTTATGTGAAAATCTCTTGAGTTTGAATATATTTAGATTTATGGAATTGATTTGAATGATTTGAGAAAAGTCATTTCAGTTGGAATTTGATTTGAATATGGAGTTAGTTTGGATTTGAAGTTTGATTTGAAAGAAGGAAGCAAGGATTGAGTTTAAGCTATAGGGTAGACAAGTTTTCCTAACACCACTAAGGCATAACCTATTCCTATTGCTAACTCTTCTAAGTCTTTAGGGTTAGGTTAAGTGTTCACCTAATCGTTAGAAGTGTCTTAAGACTAAGAAACTCTTAATGTCTAGAGGATTCCTTATGTATAAGATGGAGAAGTTGAAAGCTCACTCCAAAAGTGAGGTCAATAGTATCTTAATTAATCTTTTAGATTCATTTAAGTTTATAATTTTTATCCTTTTAAATTTTGATTCTTTTTTTAAAATTGTTTTATTTTAATTTATTTATTTTTCATTCTTTTTGTTAAAGTTCATATTTGATGTTTATTTCTTATGTGAATCAAATGTGTTTCATTCTTTTCCATTTCATTTCTTCAAATTATTATGTTTAGTTTGGGGTAAACCTTTATGTTTGCTTTCTTTTAACTTAATGTTTCATCTTTTATATTTTTTATGTTTCATTTAAATTATATACATTCATTTGTTTATTTAATTTTGGAAAGGTTTTGTTTACTTATTACACTTAGGTATGTATCTTATTCATTTATTCAATTCAAGTTAATTTCATTTGTTCATTTTCATTGATGTTTATTAACTTATATAAACTTACATTTAATTTTAAGTTTAATATTATTCAATTTATTTTGTTTCAATTTTATAACCCATTTATATAATTTTTATTATCTTGAATTGATTATTCATTGATTATAACCCATTTGCATCAATGATTCCTTCTTATTTCAATTTAGTTATCTCATGAAATCTTTAATGTTTATTAATGAACTTAGATTAAGATGATTAATTCCAAATTATGATCATGCATTATGGAATAGTTCAATTCATTCCAATTAATTTTAAAGGAAATGATGATTATGTTATTTTAGAAGAGTTTCCTTATATCACTTAGCATAATGTGATTTTCCTTATTCATCATTACCTAAGGAGTTTAAAGAAGGATTATTTTCATGTGTATTAAACTTACCTACGCTACTTGAAATCTTTATGTTATTTCAAATTCAATTCAACTTACCCTAAAGTTCAATTATACTAAATCTTTCATATTTGCATTTGTGGCCACTTTATCCCTTAATCTAAATGGCTCTAGTGTATTTAAATATTGATAGAATACAAAGTCCAAAGATTGATGAACTTTCTATTTCAGTTTATTAATGGGTTTATTAGAGTTTATTGATATTAGTTTTTTTGGCATATGATTAAATCTCATATTTTCAAGCATCCATAATCATTAACTTATGATTAATTAGGTTTCTTTATTTTCAAATTTCTTGGGTATTTTTATTTAAGTGTTTTGATGTCAATTATGATGTTTTAAGTTTATTTTATGGAATTTGTAATTTCTATGATTTTTCTAATTTATTATTTAGTTTTAAATTGACCTAGAGACTTAGAAATTTAAGGATTCCCAATCTAGAGGTCAATTGGGTTTGAAATTTTATGACAAGTGGGTTTCTTGCCAATTTGATCTTACTAAAACTTCATCGTAATTAGATATATAATTTGGTATTCATGAAGGTTTTAATTATTTTATTAAAATTTAAATTAAGCTTAATTCAATGAGGATCATTTAAGGGTTTTATTTTTTTCGTGATTCCCCTTTGAAATATGCATCCATAAAGGGTTTATTAATAATTTTTGGGGTTATGGTTGATTTATTATGATTTATTTAAGTTTAGGTTAATTAATTAAACTAATTCATTTAATTAATGGCCAAATTAGGTGATTTTATGATTCATTAGGTTTCAGAGAGTTTCAATGGTTTATTTAAGTTCATTAGAGTGCTAAGATGATTTAAAATGGTTTGATCATTTTCCATGATTTATTTCATTTATTATTAATTTATTTTATCAAAATTAGGGTTTAGAGTTTGAAATTTCCTATATTATGATTTACTATTCAATAAATTATAACACATTCACCTAATATGTATCCTAACCTCAATGTCAATTCCCAAAGTCTCAAATCATTTTGATCAATGGGTTGGGATTCATTTAGGTTTGAAATTTTTCATTCAAACCCAAATTAAAGGAAAAATACCCCCACATAATTTGGAGATTTTAATTTTAATGGATTCCTCTCATCAAGAGAAATCATATAGCCCAAATTTGAAAATTTTGGAGTTATATTTGATTTTCTATGATTTTCAAATTTTTTGGGCATTTTTCTTTAATTTTTTAAATCAAAAAACCTTATTTTTTTAATTTAGCCATGTTACGTGGCGCCACTTTCCTTATGACACCATCATATTTGTCCATGCGGGATCCACATGGATCATGCGTTAAAATGGAGGTGCAAGTTGGCTAACTCAAAGCCATTCATTCCATAGTTTTCCTTAAGGGGTTTAATCAAACGATCCGCCTAAATCAGAGCCATCCATTCCTAATAGAAGGAACGAACAATAGAGATTATGTCTCCTTCGACGGGGAAGAGCGACGAGAACCATCCATCAATTCGAGCAAATCTTCAGTGATCCAACCATCAAAATTGTTCAATTTTGATTCTAAAATCATTAGTGAATGAAATCAAATGGATCTATATAGTTTGATCAAACTTTAAATTAAATATCTTTTGATTAGTCCAAAAACTAAAATCTTAAAGGAGGCTTTAAGGGCATACCTCAACTATGGCAATCTCCGATGGTGGCATTGACTCCAACAATTCTGGAATGATGCGACAAGGTTATGGGAAGAAGCAATTGGATCCTTTCCTTGTGGATTACCTCCTAAACCATGCTCTACCTCCCTTTCATCGCTTTGGTCATTTTCTAGCCTCTCGGCAATGAGAGGATCAGGGCAACATCGAAATCAACGTCGTGTGAGGTGGGAAATATGATGGGATGATTAGTTTGGCTTGAGTCTATATTCTTTTTCCATTATAGGCTAAAAGCCTTTTATTGGATTTTCCTTCTCCTTAGTCAGCCATGGCTGATTGATGTCCTTGGAGGCTAGCTCCAAGGATCCTCACCGCTTAATAGGCTTTTAAGGAGGTGGAATGCTAAGGGGATGAGGGATTGGGCAAATTGGATTTGGCTTCATGCAAACCCTTTTTTCCATGGTATATTCCATCATTTTGGATGCATTTGGACTTGATTAATCCACTTTGTTTTGGATGCCAATCATCCAAAGTTCATTTTAGGATGGGTTTGAGTGCATTCCGAGGGATTGGGTTTAAACATGGGTTCACATATGCCATTTAAGAAATTTTGATGTAAGTTGAGCTAATTCATTTCATTTGGTGAATTAGGACTAGGAATGAATACAATTTCATTCTTTATGATGCTTTCAATTAATGGATTTCCTGGAATTTGCAATTATCCAAGAGTTCATTCCATATTAAACCCATTATGGATTAAGTGGGTTTGGTTGGGTTGGATTGGATTGAGTCAATAGCTTATTTGGCTCACTTATAATCTCTTTGCATTTCAATTATGTTGATCCAAGTATTTGGAATGCATTAGATCAAACAATTTCATTTACTTTAGGTTTAAAACCAAATTTGGTCCATCTCGGTCTTATGGGTCAAGCTTGGGTTAGGTTAGAATTTAATTGAGTCAAATGACCAACTTTGATCAAATTAGATTATGTTTGGACTCCAAGCATGGTTAAGCACATGTGTGAGATGATTTGGAGTGGTTAATTTCAATTAATTTTTATTTTATTTTAATTTGAACCCATTTGACCCAAATTGGGCTTAATGGGTTAAGTTTGGGTTCATTTGGGTCAAATGACTAAATTGGTCCAATTGGATCCAATGATGGATTAAATTTTGTTCAATAATCATTTTCAAATGATTTTGGACAATTGACTTGGGTTGATTTGGGTTTGACTCCAATATGGTCCATTTAGGCCTATTTAAGGCAAATGACCTATTTAGCCTAATTAAGGCCTCATTAGATGTATATTCTCTTGACTTCATGTTTATACATGAATATATTATCATTTAGACCATTTGGAATGATTTTATATGATCAAAATTTAGTAGGTTGACATTTGACTTGGTGGGATTGACTTAAGTCAAACCTATGGCAAAAGGGTTGCCCTCTTTTTGACCTTAATTTGGATTTGGATTTATTTATGCTTTTAATTTCATTTCATGGCTTTATTTACTTTTGATTTGCATTTTTTTATTTAGTGTGAATTTTCTTAAGCTTAAATAGTTTTAGGACAAAATAAAGTAATTAAGTTAACTACCCTATTCACCTTAATCTAAGTTCAAGTGTCTTTAGATTTCAATTTCTTTAGGTTTGATTTTAAATTTTTCTAGGTCAGTCTAATCTTTTGACTTGGATTAATTCTAAAAGATGCATTAGGCCACTAAGTGAAGTGTCCTAGGTATCTAATCAGGAGATTCTTAATCTAGGAGTGGGTATCTAATTACTAGTTTTGAAAGTAATGTTTATCTTATCCAAAAAGGAGGTCAATAAATAGACCCTCAATATGTGTAGTGGATTATTCCAAAGTATGTGATATATTGGTGTTGATCAACTACGGCATAAGCTTGAAGAAGTTTTGCCTTTGATTTTGAGTTTAAACTTATATTTTGAATTGATTGTGAAAGATAGACATTAATATGCCTAAATTTATTTTAATTTGAAATAATTCATTCTGGGAGACTCAAGTTCACTAAATTCTAAGAACAATAAAGATGTCATTAGGAGTAAATCTAAAGAAATACCTAATCCTAACATAGTTATGGCAGTTAAAGAAGATGTCCTCAAGAGACTTTCCCTTGACTATTAGAGATTTGAATTCTATAAGGTTTCAATGACTAAATTAAGAAGAAAGCCCAGAGACTTATATCTTCTCACATGGGATAGTTATAATGATTAACCAACCTAAGGAAGGGATATATAGGTAGATCCGAAAATTTCTTTTTTTAGAAAAGATGGCTACTTTGGGACTTAATCTCATATAGTTAACTATTAAGTATGTCTTCTTGAATAACTATAATAAGGAAGTGAAGTTTTAATGACTTATTCCTAAACCTCAGGAATTTGGCTTTTAAGAAAGGGGTCTTTGTGACTTGTTCCTAACCTAGGTAGCTTATAGGGATGAGGTCTCAATGACTTATTCAATTACTACATTTCTTTCATTTGAAACTATAATAGGGGTCACAATGACTTAAATCCTAGTTTAATAAAATTTACCTAACGTGAAAGGGCTTTTAATATCATAATTTTAGCTTGATGACTTTATCCTAAATTTATCATTTGACAAGATGCCTTATATAGGGCTTACACTTATGTGATTAGCTATTAAGATGAGGCCTTCAATGGCTTAATCCAACTTAGATAGCTAAGAAAGATGAAAGGGGTCTTAATGACTTAATCCTAATCTAAATAGCTAATTTGATAGGGAAAGTGTCTTCAATGACTTATTCCTAATCTATGAATAATAGGGATGGTGCCATGAAAGGCTTGTTCCAAATCTATAGAAGACATGAGGAGGATGCCATTTATCAAGGTAAGGTAAGTAGGAAAGGTGCCCTAAAGAGGCTTACTCCTATCCTAAAGAGATTGCATTTAAGAAGACTATATAAGATTTTAACACCCATTGCATAGAAAGAAATAACTTCCATTCCAAAAGCAGTAAAGAGAAATAGAATTTTTATTGATCATTATTTTTTTGAAACATAGTACAAGTTACATGTAATATTTATTTAGGTAATGTCCATTGATTGCCAGTATTGAACGTTCACCATTACAAGAAATTAAATGATAAGAACCTCCTTCATAGACTTTTTCCACTACGAATGGTCCTTCCCAGGTTAGCTCAAATTTGTTGTCGATTATGCAACGAGCTATGATTAGCTGTTTAAGAACCAAGTCCAAGTCTCCTAATTGGAAAGTTTTAGGATAGACCAATTTATAATGCTTGAGTCTTCAAGTCTTTCTGCCGCCTCTTCAAGGCTTTCAAGTTCTTTAAATCATATTTTATGATTTTGATCATTTATAGTATTGTTATTAACTGCTATTCTTAATGAAGATAGTTGTATTTCTCATGGAAGAATAGCTTCAATTTCATAAACCAAAGCATATAGTATAGATTGAGTTGGTGTTTTGTATGTGGTTCGGTAGGCCCATAAAGCTTCAACCAACTTTTCATGCCATTGACATTTGTTTTCATCAAATACTTTTTTCAAATTCTTACTAAAGTTTTATTGAATTCTTTGACCAATCCATTTGTCCTAAGGTAATAGATCGTCAAATATCTCTGATCTATTTTGTGTTTAGCCACAAAATAATTTAATTTTGAGGACTTAAATGATGGACCATTATCATATATGATTCGACGAGGAACACCAAATCTATAAATGACATTTTCCTAAAATAATTTTAACGCATGATATGCCTTTACTTCTTTCAGTTGTACCACTTTAGCCCATTTAGAAAAATAGTATGTTGCATATAATATAAAATGATGCCCTTTTGATGAAGGAGGGTCAATAGGCCCTATGATGTAAGTACCCTAACTCTTAAAGAGCCAAGAGGTAATCTTAGGGTGTAGTACATTTTGGAGGTCGATATAAGACTACACCATGTATCTGGCATTGATGGTAATGACATACAATTTCCATGCAGTCAATTAACATTGATGGCCAATAATATCCAAGTCTTTTGATTTTCAATTTCATTTTGGGTCTAAATTGGCACCACACAATCCAGAGTGTACCTCAATCACGATCATATGGGCCTCTTGCTTGTCTAAATAGCGTAGCCACATTTGATTAAATGACCTAAAATACAACATAATTAATGAATAAGACAAGGCACGTTTCTTTACTGATTTTCCTGTGACTTGTCTTTAGGAAGCCTCCCTTTACTTAGGAAGTTAATGAACAGCTGCCCCCAGTCACATTCTTCTTGACCTTCGACAAGAATGGCTATCCTTTGCAATTATACTTTTATGTTCATGTAATCTAGATCTATGGGAGATAAAACTTTTTTATTTTAAACTTTTATAGAAATAGATTTTTTTTTTTATTTTACTTCTGATGATTGGATCATTGATATAACACTCGATTTAATTGTCAATCAAGTCATCTAGTCATGGCATTTCGTATGTAGTCTTGACATTCTTGAGTTCAAATGACATGACCGTGTAACATAATATCCTATAGGAGTTATAAACGTCATGTTTTTCATCCTCTAGGGGCATCTTAATTTGGTTATACCCAGATGAGCCATCCATGAATGAAAAGATCTTATGTAAGAGGCTATATCCACCATAAGTTTGTATTGGCAATAGGAACTCATCTTTGGGACAAGGCTTATTCAAGTCTCTAAAGTCAATGTAAATACGTATTTGACAAATCTTTTTCTTTACAGGACTATGTTGGCTAGCCAATCAGGGTATTGTTCTTCTCGCACAAAGCCAGCTTCAATCAGTTTCTTAACTTCAATAATTACTTGGTGTTCAATTTCAAGGCACATATGCTAGGAGATTTCATTACACATTACATTAGGTTTAATCTCTAGTTTATGCAATGCAACTTCCAAAGATAAACCTGGCATCTCATCATATCTCTAAGTGAAGCAATCTTTATATTCAAAGAGTAAAGTGATTAACTCTTCAGAATCTTCTAGACCTAGTAATGAATTTTCTAGACCCAATAATGAACTAATTACAGTTGGCTTTGGATCTTCAATAGTTCCTAGGTTAATCTCCTTTAACTCATCAATAATGTATTATATATCTTCTTCAAACTTAGGGGAAGCATTTTAAAGTAAGCAATCATCATGTTCATTTATTATTTCAAGCATAATTCCTCTAAAGAGTTAGAAGGAATTTCAAGTAATTGATTTGATTTTAGATTATTGCTAATCATCAAACAATGTTCCACATCATCTAAGGGTTCAATGATACAAAACCTGAGGCCAGCTTTGGAATTTGGATTTTTATGTTTAATATTCCACAAGCTTTTCATGCATTGAGTTATATCTCTAGGCCAAGTATTTACAATTAAACCACATTTCACAGAGTTTTTAACACACTCGGAGTACTAATCAAAAGGAAGTTTTATTAGCTCATTTGATAGTGGATCTTCAAACTTTGCATATGCTTCTGAGCTTGAAGATCTGAGTACATAGTAAAATTTAGATAACTTCCTCACTTCTCCTAACAGGTTAAGGCACTTTGACTTCCAATTGAGATACTTTATTTTGAAAAATGGGTGTTAAAGTCAAAGTGTCCACATATTTTTTTTTTTAATTTTTCAAATGTGGAGAGCCCAGATTCATCCTTTAATGCTTCGAATTATTCTTCACCATTATGTGATTCTAGTGTAATCTCAAAAATATTGAGGCATCTTTTTGATTTGAATCCTCATCAGAACTAGATTCCAAATCAATCCGTATCACTAGAGTCTCTTTTTTCTTTTTTCTCCTTTTCTTTCTTTTTCTCTTTTTGATTTGTCACATTATTTGATGCCTCAATAATGTTGGATTCTACAGAATCATGTTTTAGCTTCTTAAGCATGTAATAAGCTACATCTTCATAAAGTTTAATCTTATGAATACATAATGGTTGTATATTTCCTTTTATAGTGTATATTTCCTTTGATAGTTTCTCACAATCAGTTTGGTTTCATGCCAGGTAGATCTACTATGGATGTTATACATTTGTTAAGAGGTTTGATGGAGAAGCATAGAGAAAGTAAGAAGGATCTACATATGATATTTATTGATTTAGAGCTTATGATAAAGTCTCAAGAGATGTTCTTTGGAGAGTTTTAGAATAGAAAGGAGTTAATATTGGTTATATTCAAGTCATTAGGATATGTATAGAGTCTATTTGTATCCAAACACAAGGAGGATTGACAAAATATTTTCCTATTTCTTTGGATTACACCAAGGATCAACATTAAGCCCTTATCTTTTTACTTTAGTTATGGATGTTCTTACGAGGCATTTACAAGAAGATGTACATTGGTGTATGCTTTTTGCTGATGACATTCTTCTTGTTGATAAGACTAGAGGGAGTCCAAAGAAACTTGAATTATGGAGGTCAACTTTAGAGTCTAAAGGTTTTCAAGTAGATCTAAAACTAATATATGGAGTGTAATTTTAGTTGTAGAAGTTTTAGTGATAGTGTTGTGACTTTAGGTGATCAAGTCATTAATAAGAGTGATTATATTTAGGCTCTATTGTTCAAAATGATGGTGAAATAGATGGTGATGTTATTAGTAGAATTCAAGTTGGATGGTTGAAGTGGAGGAATGCATCGTACTATGTGATAGAAAAGTTCCACTTAAACTTAAGGAAAAATTTTATAAGATGGTGGTAAGACTGCAATGACTTTTGTAATGTCCAAAAAAGAGAAGCATAAGACTAATTCTGAGATGAGGATGCCCGTGGATGAGTTTACTCTTAGAGATAGAATCAAAATGAGTATGTTCAAAAAAAGTTGGAGTAGCTCAGTAGATAAGATTAGGGAGAGTCTTAGATGGTTTGGCCACATAAGCTTAGGTCAGAATCATTAGGAGAGTAGATGCATTAGATTTTCTTATGTTAAGAAAGGTAGAGGTAGACCCAAAAGACTAAGATGTATAAAAAATGATCTTAGTATACTTGAATTAAATGAGAATTTGACATAGGACACAAAGAAGGATTCATGTATAAATGGGATTAAGGCTTGTTGTTGTTGTTGTTGTTGTTGTGTATTCTACTCTATCCCTAGTGTACTTAATACACTGGTGGAGTGAGGAGGGAATCATTTTATACTCATGAATCCAAGGTCTGCCTAAGAGGACATTGAAGGATATTTTTGAGTCTATGATGTGGAATTTAGCTTTTTCAATCCTTCTATTTCCAATAATAGAGTAATCGAACCTAAAGCTTTCTCCCTAATTTTATTGAAACCACTCAGTAACAATTTATCTGAGCTGAGTCTAAGTATCTATTTTTAAGAATGATAATGTTCTAGAGTTCATGATATTGACTGATGCACCAGAGTCTACTAGAACTCTTGACAACTTGATGTTCTCTACTTTGAAAAAAATGTAAAGGGGATGGTTATGATCAGTAGTCCCCAAAAGTAGATCCTCGTTGAGAAAGTAACTCCAGGAATTTCTTTGAAGTAGCAAGCCTCATCTGAGGAAGTTTCTACTAGCTAGGTTAGCCATATCTCTAGGTCAAGTAATGCTTATACTAATGACTCTTTCATTTCTTTTGAGAGAATAAGGATGTCATAAATACTCAATCTAGCAGGAAGTTTCCTAAGATGGGCTAAAATGTTGTAATCGACCTTAGGAGCATTTGTCTTAACTACTGCTTCTTTTGGCAAAGGTTCTAGATTTGAACTTTGATCTATAATTTGCTTCCCTTTAACTTTAAGAGGAGAAGATAGGTGAGGTGTTAAAACTCTTCCACTTTGAAGATTGACTTTAGTAATATCTCTGAAGGTTGTATCAACCTGATCCTCATCACTGATATCCCTCTCTAGAGATTGATCAGAATATGATAATTCTATATCTATGCTAAGAGGATTGCCTTGTAGGTCTTCCATATGGCTATCAACATCTGATTCTAGTTCATAAAACAAATCATGAAAATTTTCTTTTGTATCTTTTTTTTTCTTACATTTTTAGAAACATTCGTCATAAATGGCAAAAATGTAAGAAATGCCTTTCGAGGTGGACTTTTTATTAATATTTTTGAAATGAGTACAAAAAGATTAAAAAAATGTAAGGCTAAGCCTTTTCATCTTTATCATACATAACTCTATCATATACAACATGTACCCCTCCCTAACCACTCTCTCCAATCATCTGTGAAGCTGAAGATGCTAACTCGGTAGAGGTGGAACTCACTCTTGAGACACTGGTTGATCAATCTGAATGATCTTACTTCAAGTCTTCATCGAATCTTGCATGGAATTTTTAAAAAATTTTATCAAATACTTTTTAGAAGAATGGGATAGAGCTATATCTCATTCATCTGAAGAAGGAGTACTAGAAGAAGTAGAGTCACCTGTGATAACCTTAATGGACCCTTGTCTAGGGTCCACAAGGTATTCTTTTGGTATGATCACCAACCCCTTCTTGTAATTTCTTTGAGCTAGTCTTTAAATGTGAAGCAATATTCATTAGTATCCCTAACATGTGGTGGTATGGACAATAGTAAGGGTTATTTACTTTTCCAACTTCCTCTGTCCTTTTTGGGTTGGGTAGTTTGAATCTAGCTTCTTTTTTAAATTTTTGAAGATATTCCACACCGCCTCTTTTTTAAAAGAATATGTATGCTTCATTCTTTCAAAAAAAGAGTTGGTTGTAACCTTCTTTAGGGAAGATGATACCTGCTGTTGTGGTGGCCTAAAGGATAAAGGCCACTCTAACTGTATCTAAATGGGAGCCTTTCCCCTATCCACTATAGAGACATTGATTGCCTTCTTTTTAAAAGCTTCCTAGGTTTTGACTATTATATAGAAGAGTGATCTTTAGGAAAGTCATCTTAAGGGCTTCTTCTTGCAAGCTAGAGGCTTTATTTAGGAATTTTTCAAAGGTTTTAATTATAGCCTTTCAACAAAAAGGCGACGGGAATGTAGATGTTTCTGAGGAGAATCTTAATAGCATGCTACTCTATACAGCTGGGGATCACACTTAAGACTTAAGATTCTCCATCTCAAGATATAATCCACTAAAGACTCACCATGCTTTTGTTCCTACCACTAGGTCACCTACATTGATATGTTGTTGAGATCCAGTGAATTTTTTTACAAACATGCCTTCTAGTTTAAAGTGCAAAATCATTGGACCAGATACCAATAATGCAACTTTGGTGAAGCTACTAACGAACTATCTAAATAATAAAGCATCGCTCCCTCCAGCATCGCTCCCTCCAGAATGCAACTTTGGAAGTGAGCTAAATAATGTTTGGGATTTCCAGTCCCGTCAAATACTTTGAAGAGGGAGGCATGAATCCATTTAGGATAGGAATATAATCATATTCCTTAGGGTAGGGTATGCCCGTTGGAACTAAGGTCATGCCTTGTGAGTATGCCAAGGCTTCTTTAAGTTGTTGCTCAACCAATGACTTTAGTCCAGTTGCATAGGGTATATCGTCTATAGGCTTTTGCTCTTGACGATACTCATCTAAACCAATTCTCAAATCAGCAGTGGGATATGAAATTTGGGTTGCTCAACATGATGAGAATGTGAAGAGGAGGGGATGATGCTCTGAAGGATTGCATGGTAGTAATCATTTGCTTGATCCTCTTCTCCATCAAAGCAATTTGATCAACCTTCTTTCATAATTGAAGGATCAGTTGTTGAGTGGGATTCATTACAGGATTTTCTTGTGACTCATCTTGTTCTTTCTTTGATGATCTAAAAAACACCATGTAAATATGAGCTATAGGTAGTCCTGAATCATCATCTAATAGATCATCCTATTCTAGATCATAACATTTTTACATTATTTTTCTTTCCTCATCTTCTTCATCTTTTGCAATGGTTTTCATTTCTTCTTTTGATAGAAATGGTGCACCACTGCTATCGAGAATGATATTGGACTCATCACCCATATCCATGGGTCTTATTTTAGACTCTTCACCTTTTGTGTCCCTTGGGCAGTAGGGACTTCCTCAAGAGTGGCTCTCAAGCCAAGGTGTCACTCATCATCTCTTTAATGTAAGAAGATGGATGAAGAGACTCTATTTTCCTACTTGAAAAATAAGATGATGACATCCCTTCAGCTCAAGGCTTAGGTGAAGATGATGATGGCCTATATGGAATAGGCCTAGTGACAAGTACTCTCTCTAGAGATGAAAGTGGCGAAGGTGGTGAAGGAACTCTAGGCTCAACGACCAGTGGAACCTTCATAACATAGACTTCTTCTTTTCTTTTCTAGGAAGGATTCTATCTCTCCCTAGACTAATTGACTAATCTTTATGCCAAGTCAATGATTTTCCAGGAGATAATATTGCCCTAGTACAACAACCATTGGATAAGAAGGCTTTCTCCTAACAGGAATGGCCTCCTTCCCTTTCCCTTTGTAATGGAAGAGAAGGTCTTCCTAAGATTTCTTTTTCTAGCTTTTTGATGCATGATCCTTCATAGCTCTGAGTAACTCCTCCTTAGTGTAAGAGGAGGGTCCAAAGTTCCTATGGAAGTTCTAGCATGCCACGTGTCTTTTGTTCAACATTTTAAAACTATTCTTATCTTCATGAATGAAGGGGCAAGGTGGAGAACTCGCAATCCTAGATATATCCTCCTCTCCATAAGCAGTAAAAAGAGGGTGATATCTTCTTCCACCTAAGAGAGAGGAAGTATCACAGAGGGTATATCCATTCCTCACCTTAGCCAGTTCTATGCCAGCATTTCTTTCTGTTTTCTCTTCTTAAGGGATATCCTCTTAAGTATTCTACCCTTATTTTTCTTCTAACTTTTAGTCATCTTAGGGGGCTCAGAAGTAGAACCTACCTCAAAGGTACTAGAAAGAAAGGGCGCAAGCAATGCCTCTAGAGTGGGCAGCTTGACTTTCTTTTGAGCAGGACCCATCTAGACCCTCTCAATGACATGGGCAGTAACTTTCTTACTTTCATCAAGAATAGGAGGAGGTGCACTAGAGAACTCCAAAATTGGCTATTTTTTTATCAACTGCCTCAGAAACATGAGCTAATGTCACTCCATTTGTAGCGATGTTTAGGTTCTCAAAGCTGGCTCCAAACTTGATGACAATCATGCCAACATGCTACTATCCATGGAAAAGCTAATCCCAGACGTAACAACAAAAATTAGTTGTCCAACCATTGTCTGTTTACAAAAATAATAAATTTTAAACAAGATATAATAAATAATAACCAAAATGTACTGAAAAGAAAAGCTTTTGACCCATTAGGAAACTTTAGCCAATTTTGTTATGGCTAGAATTTTTTATTTTAAAATATATTTTTTTCTAAAATTTAGAAGTTATAAAATTGTAGTATTTAATTTCCCAAGTGGGATAGTTTTATATTCTCTTTTGTTTAGTAGATGTTGAATATGTTATACCAATAATGAAATGAAGCGATATTCAACAATAAGAAAGGTAATCTTGACTTGTGAAAACATTAATACATTGTTGATTATGGAAATAATAACTTATTTCTACAGATGGAGAGAGGAACATTCTCTAGTGGAGTCAAGAAAATCTCTATGGAAAAAATTTATGACACCACATAAGATTTAAGAATTTCTTATTTGGATGATCAAATATATTATTAGAGAATAAACATATCATCTCTGAAAGTTAAATATGTTATCCTATAATGAATTGATCATTTAATAAAAGACTCTAAGGCTAATGGGTCTTTCATAGACTGTAGAGTTTTCCTCTGAACTACATGGGAAGTAAACAAAGTTTATTTAAACTGGGTTCATGGTTCCCTATAAGGGCAAGCCCCTATAGTTGATTACATCTTAGGAATGAAGGGTCTCTTCCTAAGAATACTCTCGATTTAAAAAAATAAGTTATTATTTCTATGGAATTCTAAGTTGGTTTTCAAAGGAATGATATTTAGAATTTCAATTAGAATAATCCAAAATGGAAAGACTTATTTTTGAAAGCCAAATAAGATGAAGTAGGAAATGTTGATACTAAGATGCCTAGTAAGCATTTGAACTATCCTATCATTGGGCTTTAAATTTTAGAATTAATTTAAATTTTGAATTGGCATTTACTTAAAAGTCTAGGGCTTAGATTCTAGCAGCACAAGACTGTAGAAAAGCCTAAGATTGAAGACTTACTCCAATGAAGATTCTTCAAAACCTAAGTCTATTAGTGCCCTTAACACAAGTCATATGCTTGATCGAATTTCATTTTAAGAATTATGGGTCATTCCTCTCACTTGAGGGAACAAATCTATCTCTGACTCTTCTAGACTTATAACCCACCTAGAAGGATTGCCAGCTAACATCACCTAAGCATATTTTAAATCCATGATGTCAAGTCTCATGTATGCAAGATGGCTAGACTATTGCATTTTAGGAAAGAATCTAAGAACTTAAACTCACTCCCTAATCCTTAAGATCATGTAAGGTATGAAAAGCATCTAATTAATGCACATTTTAGCTTTTTAGATATTTTGATCCAAGATTATTAAGGTCTTGGGTATGCATTTTTATTCCTAAATGTCATGCAATTAGAAATGGTTATGGGACAAATCAATAAAAGAAGGCAGACTTTCCCAAGAAGGTTGTCATCCTCATAGGTTAGATGCCCCTTATGTGTAATGAGTGAAGTGCCCAATTCAAGAGTTAAAGTAATATGATTGCATGATTTTTAAATGATCATTCTTTCTAGTTGATTTTAGGTTATCCCTAGGGCTTTAATTTATGTGAGATTTCAAATTTCTTTATTTTTATGTTTGAGTTGATTAGATTTAATTGGGTAGAAAATTTAATTTTTCTTTTGAGCCTACGTCCAAGCATTCATCATAAAAAACATAATATATAAAGAAACCTAGAAAAGCTGGTTGAATTTATTAGGAACCCAACGTAAATCAAGTCAAATTAATTTAAAGAAAGGCCAATGTGATTGGATACCATGTACATCCTGGAAGAAAGAGAAAATGGGTAGCTAAGCTTTGCCCTCATAGCATGACCTAAAACTATAGTTTAGATCTATGAGTCTTCTTTTTAGGATTATCTCCTTCTTCAAGGACCTCCATTAGGCTTCACAGGGGACCTCTATACCTATCTACTAGTATGATTATCTCCTGCTAATCCTAGACCCCATAGATTCTAACCTAATTCTAAGCTCAAATTTTCATTAAATTCAAAGACAAATCCTAAACCATACAAAATAAATATCAGGAAAATATAAACAGCACACAATAGTTATATTTTAAAAATGTACAGGCTTGGCATTAGTTACTTGCCAAGCCCATTTGTTTATTGGGCTATGCTAAGGGACTATTCAACACCTGCAACTAAATAGTAATTTTATAATTTATTTATCACAACAGTTCCCTTTTAGCACAACCCTTTATAGAAGATAATGTTAATTCTAAAAATAACATCCTACCATCCAGACTAACAACAATCATTCCTAGCCATCCAATCTAAAAATGTATACTACAAAATAATAAAAAGGCATTCCACTTCACAACATTATAGAATATTACAGAAAATCACAAAATGACCTAACCTAATTCTAGGGTATGTGACCTAATGATCTAGTGTGTGAAGGATATAAGTTTGTGTGGCAAGACTTTGTTATGCCTCTTTTAAATTAATTTGAATTTGAATTTTGAATTTTGTTTATTTTACCTTTGGATGGTTTCAATTCAAATGATTTATAATTTTATTTTAATTTTAGGTGCATCTTTATGTTAAAGTCAAATTAGGTTTTCAAGAATGAAGAAAATAATATGTTCCATTTTGGGTGGAACCCATTCTATTCAATATCCCAAGTCCTAATAGGATAAAGCCTTCATCCTAAGATGAAGATTTATTCTAAAAGTCCAACTAATATCCTTAAGTATCTTAATTAATCCTTTTAGATTCATTTAGATGATTTTGATTTGAATTAAGTTTATAATTTTCATCCTTCTAAAATTTGATTCTTCTTTTAATTTATTTTTTGATTTTATTTATTTTTCTTTCTTTTTGTCAAAGTTCATATTTGATATTTATTTATTATGTCAATCAAATGTGTTTCATTCTTTTCCATTTCATTTCTTAATATTATTTTGTTTAGTTTAAGGTAAACCTTTATGTTTGCTTTCATTTAACTTAATGTTTCATCTTTTATATTTTTATGTTTCATTTAACTTATATTTATTTCTTTTGTTTATTGAATTTTAGAATGGTTTAGTTTACTTATTACATTTAGGTGTATGTATCTTATACATTTATTCAATTCAAGTTAATTTCATTTATTCATTTTCATTGATATTTATTAACTTAAGTAAACTTACATTCAATTTTAAGTTTAATATTATTCAATTTACCTTGTTTCAATTTTAGAACACATTTACATAATTTTTATTATCTTGAATTTATTATACATTAATTATAACCCATTTGCATCAATTATTTATTCTTATTTCAACTTATTCATGCCATGAAATTTTCTAATGTTTATTAATGAAATTAGATTAAGATGATTGATTCCAAATTATGATTTCATACATTATGGAATAGTTCAACTTCACTCCAATTAATTTTAAAGGAAATGATGATTATGTTATTTTAAAGAGTTTCCTTTTATCACTTAGCATAATGTGATTTCCCTTATTCATCCTTACTTAAGGAGTTTAAAGAAGGATTATTTTCATGTGTATTAAACTTACCCTATGTTACTTTAAATCTTTATGTCATTTCAAATTCAATTCAACTTACCCTAAAGTTCAATTATACTTAATCTTTCATATTTGCATTTATGGTCACTTTATCCCTTAATCTAAATTGCTCTAATGTATTTATATTTAGATGGATTACAAAGTTCAGAGATTAATCAACTTTCTATTTCAGTTCATTAGGTTTATTGATTATTACTTTTTTTCGGAATATCATTAAATCTCATATTTTCAATCATCCATAATCATTAACTTATGATTAATTATGCTTCTTAACTTTCAGATTGCTTGGGTATTTTTATTCAAGTGTTCTAATGTTGATTATGATGTTTTAAGTTATATATTATGGATTTTATAATTTCTATGATTTTTCTAATTTATTATTTCCTTTAAATTGACCTAAAGATTTAGAAATTCAAGAATTCCAAATCTATAGGTCAATTGGGTTTGAAATTTTTATGATAAGTGGGGTTCCTTTCTAATTTGATTTTCCTAAAATTTCACCTTAATCACATGTATAATTTGGGGTTAATTAAATTTTTAATTATTTTATTAAAACTTAAATTAAGCTTAAATTAATAAGGATCATTTATTTTTTCTTGATTCCCCTCTCGAATATGCATTCATATAGGGTTTATTAATAATATTTGGGGTTCTGATTAATTTATTATGATTTATTTAAGTTGGGTTAATTTAATTAATTAATTAATTTAACTAAAGGCCAAATTAGGTGATTTTGTAATTCATTAGGTTTTAAAGAGTTTCAATGGTTTATTTATGTTCATTGGGGCATGTTATGATGATTTAAAATGCTTTGGTCATTTTCCATAATTTATTTCATTTAATATTAATTTATTATTATTTTTTTGAAATTAAGGTTTAGAGTTTGAAATTTACTATATTATGATTTATTACTCAATAAATTATGAAAAATTCACTTAATGTGTATCATAACCTCAATTTTAATTCTCCAAAGTCTAAAATCATTGTGATCAATGGTTTGCAATTAATTTATGCTTAAACATTTTCATTCAAACTCAAATTAAGTCAAAATATCCCCCACATAATTTGGGGATTTTAATTTTAATTGATTCCTCTCATCAAAAGAAATCCAAACCCAAAATTTGTAAATTTTAGAGTTATATTTGATTTTCTATTATTTTTAAAATTTTCTAGCATTTTTCCTTAAATTTTAAAATAAAAAACCTAGTTTTTCATTTTAACCATCGGATCCATGTGGATCCGACGTGGCGTCGTGGCATTTGTCCACGCGGGATCCACGTGGATCCCGCATCAAAACGGTGGTGCATGGGCTAATTTGTGCCATGTGATCGAAAATCGGATGGCTATGATCGATCCATAGTTTTCCTCAAGGGGTTTAATCAAACGATCACTTTGTCGAGCCATCCATTCCAGCGAAGAGCGTATGTCAAGATCTCTCTTTAGGATGAACGACATGAACCGTTCGTTGATTTGAGCAAATCTTCAGTGATCCAACCATCAAAATTGCTTTATTTTGATTCCAAAACTATTAGTGAATAAAATCAAATGGATATATATGATTTGATCTCACTTGAGATCAAATATCTTTTGATTAGTCCCAAAATCAAAAGCTTAAAGGAGGCTTTAATGGCATACCTCAACTCTTACGATCTTTAACGACCGGATTGACTCCAACAGCTCCGGAATGATGCAACGAGGCTGTGGGAAGAAGGAATTGGACCCTCTCCTTCAGGATTACCTCATAGGCCAAGCACTACCTCCCTTTCATTTTCTTTGGTCATTTTCCTACCTCTCAATGACGAGAGGATCAGAGCAAGATCGAAATCAACTTCGCGTGAAGTGGGAAAGATGATGGGATGATTAGTTTGGCTTGACAATATGTCTATATCCTTTTGCCATTAGAAGTTGAAACCATTTTATTGGATTTTCCTTCTCCTTAGTCAACCATGGCTGATTGATGTTCTTGGAGGCTAGCTCTGAGGATCCTCAGTTGTTTAATAGCTGTCCAAGGCTTTAAGGAGGTGGAATGCTAAGGGGATGAGGGATTGGGCAAATTGGATTTGGCTTCATGCAATCCTTTTTCCATGGTATAGCCCATCATTTTGGATGCATTTGGACTTGATTAATCCACTTGGTTTTGGCTGCCAATCATCCTAAATTATTTTTGGTTGGGTTTGAGTGCATTCCAAGGGATTGGGTTTGAACTTGGGTTCAATTATGCCATTTAAGAAATTTTGATGTAAGTTGAGCTAATTCATTTCATTTGGTGAATTAGGACTAGGTTAATGCTTGAATTACATCAATTTCATTCTTTATGATGCTTTCAATTAATGGATTTCCTGGAATTTGCAATTATCCAAGAGTTTATTCCATATTAAACCCTTTATGGCTTAAGTGGGTTGAGTTGGATTGGATTGAGTCAGCTAGCTTATTTGGCTCAATTATGGTGTATTTTCATTTCAATTATGTTGATCAAAGGATTTGGAATGCATTGGATAAAATAATTTCATTTACCTTAAGTTTAAAGCCAAATTTGGTCCATCTTGGTCAAATCATTTGGCCAAATTTATGTGGATTGACCTTTGACTTGGTGGGACCCACTTAAGTCAAACCTATGACAAAAGGGTTAACCACTTTTTGAACTTAATTTGGATTTGGATTTATTTACGCTTTTAATTTTAATTCATTGCTTTGTTTGCTTTTGATTTATATTTGTTTTGATTTAGTTTGAATTTCTTTAAGCTTAAATGGTTTTAGGATAAAATAAGGTAATTAGGTTAATTATCATATCACCTTGATCTAAGTTCAAGTGTCATTAGATTTCAAATTCTTTAGATTTGGTTTTGAATTTAGTCTAGGTCTATCCAATCTTGCTGAGTTGGATTAATTCTTAGAAAGGTGCATTTGGCCATTAAGTGAAGTATCCTAAGTATCTAATTAGGAGATTCCTAATCTAGGATTAGGTATCTTAATTGCTAGTTTTGGAAGTAATGTTAACTTTATCCAAAAATGAGGTCAACAAAGTATTTTTTTATTTACTCTCAGAACTCCTTTGAATAAAAAAGGTTGAAAGTTCTTTTAACTAAGAAAGTTTGTTTTCTTATAGTTATGCTTTAATAATAAAAGTACAAAAATGAAATAAATAAGTATATATATATATATATATATATATATATATATATATATATATATATATCATCTTAGAGATAAAGTTTTTTAAGGTCTCTTGTATTTCATGTATGAGGTACGTGCGCTTCATGGGTTTATGACTGGTATGCTCAATAACTTATTTTTTAATGATGTAAGGACCACTCCAAGTTTGGGCAAGTTTGCCTTATATGCCTCACTGAGCTGTTGTGTCTACTTTCTTCAGTACTAAGTAGCTAGCTTTGAAATATTTCTCTTTGATGTGGCAATTGTAGTATGGCCATTCTCCTCTTTGTCTTAGTGACATTTCAATCCTTAATTCTTCAAGCATGTCAAGCGTATCTTCCACTACCTCAAAATTCACTTTTCCCACTTCACATTCTTACCAAGTCCTTCAATTGCGAGGACTCTTTGGTTGCAAATCTTGTACTTGACTAGTAAAATAGCTTTTGTGCAATTTAATAGCGTGAATGGAATATGTCCAGCTACAGTAGTTAGAGTTATTCTGAGAGCACAGAGTATGACAAGTAAAGAATCCACACATTTAGCCTTGGCACCCTCTACTTTCTTCTTAGTTGGTTAAGGATTTTCTATTCGCTACTTCTACCCAGCCATTGCTTTGAGCATAATAGACCATAGTGGACTGAAGTGAATTTTAATTGTATTCTTTGGGATTTACAAAACTCCTTTAACCCTTTATCAATGAACTATGATCCATTATTTATGATGATTGTCATTGATAGCTCATACCTACAAATAATGTTAATCCAAATAAGAATGACTAAATTTTAAATTAAGCACATTTTAATTTGTAATTAGCGAAATGAGCATTAAAAAAAAAATTTAAAACTAGGCCGCTCATTTAACGGGGGCCCGGTCTTCGTTAGTGCTGCTCGTTAAGACTACCTAAATCCTTTTTTAAAAAAATCCAAACCGAGAGTCTCGATCTCATTTTTCCATGTGCCCTCGGTTGGCCCACCCACCCCCGTGGAGTCCCATACGCCGGCTGCGCCCGCCCTCTGGCGAAATCGACTACCCATTCCGGCCGGCGGACACTAACGTCAAAGCTTGGAGTGGATTTTAGTTTTTTCAAAGGCAATTTGTAGGTATTGTTTTGGAACTCTTTTTTTAAGTGAAAAGTATTAAAATGTTGATTTTGTGTGTTTTAACATGTGATTACTTAGTTTATCATGTGATTAGTTAGTTTTAGAGTTTAGGCATTTGTTGTTAGATTTGATATTTTAGGAAAAATATAAATTTTGCAAATAAATGAGGAACACGTTTTAAGATTTTGAAATGTACATGTGATATTTTAGGGGAAATATTAATTTTGCAAAGAAATGTTAATTTTGAGTATGTTTATTTGTCGTTTGTTGTTTTGTGCTTATGGATGATTGAGAAATTAGTAGTTATCTCAGATCTTACAATTACTTACTGGCAAAATGACTGTTGTGAATAAATATATTAGATGTCCAAAATAGAAAATAAGATTTGGGGTTTGAAATTATAAGTGGTATTTATTTTGGTTGTCTTTACTTTAACAGAAATTGATCCCAATATTGTAATTTTTTATTCATCGAATTATGGTTAATTTTTTTAGATAATTTGAGTCATTTTGTCAAAGTTAGGTGGTAATATACATCTACGCAGTGTGATCCATACAATTCTTATGAATCTGATTGATTTAAACAAGTGTGCTATTCAGCTTTCCTGTCTCCAATACACGGAGATATACTAACACAATGGATGAGAATGTGCAGCGAAGTAATAGAATATGTGGACTGTGCGAAAATGTTGGGCACAACAGAGTCACTTGTCCACAAAATCGTTTACATAGGACTTAGTGTGGTTGCGGTGAACTACTAAATTATTTTGTCTTAGTGCTGTTGCTAGAAGATTTTTGTTCTTGTTATTGTGTATGTATGCAATGTAATTTTTTAGAATTGTTGTTAGTCATGTATGTTTTTTGTTGATGCTATTATGAACATATGTGATGTATTTTTCTCTATATTGTTGCTAGTGTAAAGTGTTTTCCTTGGTTTATAATATATTGTTCTTGTCACAGTTTACTTATGTATTTTCTTTATGTTGTTGGCGTAGCTATACATTGTTAGTAGTCTATTTTTTTTTTCTATTGTATGCCTCTATAGACATGTATTGTTTTTTATTAATGTCTTCAACTGTCATATTTGTCAGGCTAAGTGAATTCATCCACTATTGCTATTTTGAATCCACCCATATCCACAAAAACTACTGCGCAATGGACCACAATCATATTTTGAGTCAACATAAAAGTCGTGGGGAATTTCGTGCCAATTTGCTCAATTCCGACACCTGACAACTCCGATACGGCCAAAATACCGGTGTGGTCGCTATTCAAAATAACCGTGATTTTTCGCGATTGCTATGCAGGCCACAATCTCCTTTTTGGTCAACATGAAAGTCATGAAAAATTTTGTATCGATTCCAACGATACCAAGCTTGCTAATTCTAACAACGGACCTCCGATGCGGCCAAAATACTACGGCTGGTCGCACTTTTCAAAACTGCGCCGTAGATTTTCCTCGCATTGGCAAAAACTGCTACACAAGGGGCCACAATTGCCTTTTGGTCAACTTGAAAGTCATGGATAATTTCATGTCAATTCTAACGATATCAAGTTCGCCAATTCGATGGACAACTCGATCTGACCAAAATATCGCTGGTGGTCGCACTTTTAAAGCGCAGATTTTTTGTGCATTGGCAAAAATTGCTATGCAAGAGGCCACAATCACCTTTTTATCAACATGAAAGTCATGGAGAATTTTGTTCCGATTCAAACGATAATAAGCTCACTCAATTCTGACAACGGACGACTCCTATACCAAAATCTGCGTCGCGCTTTTCAAAACTGCGTTGCCGATTTTTCAACGCGGCAAAAGCTATGCAAGTCACTGTCGCCTTTTTTGGTCAACATAAAGTCGTGAAAATTTTCTTCGATTCCAACAATACTAAGCTCGCTCAATTCGAATGGCGACGACTCGATCGAAAATATTGCGGTGGTCGCACTTTTCAAAACTGCCCCGCAAATTTTTCGCGCATTGGAAAAACTATTATGCAATGGGCCATAATTGCCATTTTTAGTCAAGTCGTGGAAAATTTTGTGCTGATTCTAACGATACTAACTTCGCTCATATCTAACAACGAACGACTCCAATATGGCTAAAATACCGCAGCTGATCGCACTTTTCAAAATGGCGCACCGGATTTTTTGCGCTTTGGCAAAAACTGCTATGCAAGGGGCCACAACCACCATTTTTACTCAACATAAAGTCGTGAGGAATTTTGTGTCAATTCCAACGATAGTAAGCGCACTCAATTTCAACAACGAATGACTTCGATAAGGCCAAAATACGGTACTTATTTTTTTTTAAAAAATTATTTTGAGGTGCCCATTTAACGAGGGTATTTGCAAATACGTGGCGATCGCTATTAAATGGCGACTTGCCTAGTTTAAATACCCATTTTGCTAATTACAGATTAAAACATGATTAATTTAAAAATTTAGCCAATAAGAATTCTAACAACCTAGGTAGTTATCTTGGCATGTGATTTAACTTCAATCCATTTGTTAAAATAATCGATCATGATGGGAATAAACTTTGTTTGTGCCCTCTTTATTAGCAGGGGGAAATCAAATCCATTCCCTAAATGGCAAAAAGCTAAGGCCTCAAAATAGTTTATATAGGTTATGGTGATTGTTGTTGCATAGGGGTAAATTTTTGACATTATTTGTACCTTTTTGTGAATTCTTTTGTATCCTTCTTTAACATGGGCTACAAGTAACCTTTTCTCAAAACCCTATAAGCAAGTGTCTTTTACCCGGAATGACTACCACACTCACTCGAGTGTATTTCTTAGAGCACATTTCTATACTCTCTCTCTCTCATACACATCTCATGTTAAGGGAAGTTGCTAATATTCAAAATAGCTCACTAGTGATTAGTAAATATTGGGTGACTTTGATCTTAAATCTTCTTGGGTTCTTGATAGTTCCTTCAATCTCCCTAATCTACAAGTACTTTTTTATAGGATCAATTTATCCTAGTGAGCTTTCATACTCTATTTACAAGGGTTCTTCTTCATCTTTTATGCTCAATTTGGTTAGTTGAATAATATGACACCCCCCAAGTTTGCTTGTTCTGGATAGTAGATCAGTGAGTTGGTTTTACTCCTTAGGTATTTGCTTAATTTTGAAGTACCTTAATCTCCTAATCTCGATTTTTATTTTAAGTAAATACCTTTGCAGCGACTCATCTCTATCCTCATAATCATCGTTGACTTACCTTACTATGGTTGCGAGTTCATGTAGGCTACAATATGTGAAGCTCCAAGCTCTCAGATTAATCTCAGTCTAGTGAGTATAGCTTTATATTATAATTGATTATTTTTTTTAGTTTGAAGCCAAACTTGACTATGTTATAGTAATCTCTATTGGGATTTCCAACAAAATTCCAGCACCCATACCTTGTTTTCTTGATGAACCATCAATGTGTAGCTATTACAACAACTTTGGGTTAATTGAGACATCATGCAAACTATAGAAGTAAATAAGGAACTCAGTGATGTCTTGGGCATTAATCATTGTTCAAAGAGAATATGATATATCAAACTTGCTTAATTTTACTAACCACTTTAACAATTTTCCTGAATGGTCTAGCTTGGCAAGTATGGATCTAAGTGTCTATCTATAATTATTTGGATCAAGTGCAATTAAAAATATGGATGGAGTCTTTGTGCTAAAATAACAAGCATGAGTGCGAGTTTTTTCATGATGGAATAATGCTTGGCACCTTGTAGAGACTTTCTAACATGATAGATGGGCCACTACTTCCCACTTTCTTCTTTAATAATGGCAGAGCTGATCGAGTCTTCCTTAACCCATAAGTATAGTAGCAAGGCTTCACCTTCTTTTGGACTTTGTGCATAGGAGGTGATGCGAAGATTTTTTAAGATGCAAAAAGCCTTCTCGCATTCTGAGTCCACACAAGTCATTTTCCCCTCAAAGTAGTATAAAGAATAGTAAGCAGTATTCTCCCGCATTTGAGATGAACTGATTTAATCCAACAATCCTCCCCATGAGTCGCTAAATTTCCATTGCCATTCTCAATGAAGGCATATCGATAATGAATTTCACTTTGTCTGAACTAATTTTTATATCTTCTCGAGTAATTAAGAATCATAAGAACTTTTCTAAATTGACGTCAACGATGTATTTCAAAGGGTTGAGGTGCATATTATGTTTCTTTAATGTGGCAAATGTATCCTAAAGATGTTGAATGCATTGCTTGGGTGTCTTTCTCTTGATCATCAAGTAATCGATATAAACCTACACATTTATTTCATTTTGATCTTTGAACACTCGATCTATCATCCTCTGTTAGGTGGACCCATATTTTTTAGCCCAAAAGACATTACCCAATAGCATTAGTGTCTTTTCCTAATGATAAAATTTGTTTTCTTCGAGTCAAAGAAGATGCATTTGTATTTGATGATATTTTAAGAATGCATATAAAAAACTTATCACGGAGTAGTCCATTGCTGAGTCGACCAATGCATCTATTCTAGGGAGTGGATATCTATCCTTCAGGCATGTCATGTTCAAATTTATGAAGTCAAGGCATATTCTCCAATTCCCACTCAACTTTTGCACCATTATTACGCATAACACCCATTTTGGGTACTAGACTTCTCTAATAAAGCTGGATGTGAGTAGTTTGACGACTTCCTCTTTTGTTGGTTTGGTGAGTAGTGCATCACTTTTTCTTAATTTTTTTGCTTTATGGGTTAAGAATCTTTATGGACATTGAGATGATGACAAGCGATTGATATTGACACCCAGCATCTCAACCTAGGTCCAAGCGAACACATTAATATCTTTCTAGAGAGTCTAGATTAGGGCTTCCTTGTTCTCAATGTAAGAAAATCAAGCTAATTCTAAGGATTTGGTCATTATTTTGTGTAGTTGTATCTCTTTAATTTCTTCAAAGACTTCTATCCCGGCATATGCACGTCTAATTGTAAAATTTCACTTCTTCATTGGAACCATTTATCACTCTTAGATAGTATGTCCTAGATTGATTTAAATTTCCTCTAGATACAATCTCTTCTTCTCCTTTGGAGAATTTTACTACAACATGGTATGTTAAAATTATTGCTCTAAATGTATTGAGTAGTGATCGACTGAAGATGTCATTGTAAGTTGCAAGTGCTTCAATTATAACAAAA
Source organism: Cymbidium sinense (assembly GCA_021442155.1). Classification (NCBI taxonomy): domain Eukaryota; kingdom Viridiplantae; phylum Streptophyta; class Magnoliopsida; order Asparagales; family Orchidaceae; genus Cymbidium; species Cymbidium sinense. Next base: position 25,139,109 of record CM038221.1, on the reverse strand, counting down.
TCGCTATTTGCATGAATCACTTCACTTCTTCTCCCCAAGTTATGGGAAGAGTGATCATCCCTTCAATTTTTCTTTGTTTTCTTGAAAAAAATGTATAGTGGCCCTCCAGTAAGGGTGAGTTTAGAACTCGCCAAACCTAATTTATCACTAGTAGATTTAAAAATAATGTTGACTAAACTCCAATATCGATTGATAAATTCATACTTTGATAATTGGCGATTAATGTTGTGGCGATAATTGCATCATTATATGAATTGTCGATGGTGGGTTGATCGCTTTTTGAAAAACATAGAATAACTATGGCGGTGTGTGGCTGCGTGTTGTTGAGTTAACATCCCTAGATCATAGTTGTTTGATGCTCACTCTCCTTGTGGATTCTCTTTCTCCTCCGAAGATAATGGGTATGACTCTTGTGATATAGATTGTGTGTGTTAAGCAAGTTCATTACTCATGTTGACTTCTTCTTTGTTCTTTCGCTTGGTAAACTCCTTGATCTTCCTAGCCTTAATTATCTCGTCAACTAGGCTCTTTAGATGGCGGCATTCCCCAGTGTCATCCATGTGGTCATGATGGTAAGCATAATATTTGAACTGACCTTCCTATAAACCTTAAGTGAGTGCGGTTTGCGCCATCATGGGCTCCAAATCTTTGACTTTCAATATTTCCCTTTGGAAGCGAGTGATGAACTTTATCAAGGATTTGCCATGTTCCTACCTCATTTGTAGAATCACTTGGGAACTCTTTAATGGCTTTTATGGGCTAGCAGATTGTATCACGAACATTCTTTTGAACTCAATGAAGGAGGTTATAACCTCTATTAGTAGGCACAAGAATCACTAAGGATTGATTATTTGAAAGTAGTAAAAAAAGGAGACACTTCATCACATCATCAAGGTTTAGTAGTGATATTGTTGATTCAAAGTATGCTACGTGATCAATAGGATTTGTGTGGCCCTTGTATGACTCTAAGTGCAGGTTTTGAATTTATGTGGGGGGTGAGCGTCCATGATCTTTATGGAGAAAGCATTGGTTATATTTGCTTATTTTTTTGCATGTCCTCTTCTTCATGCACATAATATGGATCATCCATGTTGAGGGTCTTGGACATTTCTTGCCTCCATCACCAAGCTCAACAGTTACCAAACTTGTGGAACCTTAATTTTCTCCATCCTTTGGTTCTTGGTTATGAGTTTTATCCATGGCCGCTCATACTGAATGGGTTATTCTATTCTTCTTTGTCTTTTAAGTCTTATTGTGTGGCGAACTATTGGGTGTTTGGGTCCATGCCTACAAGGTGATTTCATGATGATTGACCCATCTCGCTTTGTACCTAACTTCTAGTTCTCAGCCTCATTCCTCACTCACCGCACATAAAAGGATGTTGAACCTAATTCTGTTTGTGGAGTGAAGCAGAACCTTCTTAGGTACCTAGGAAATATGTTTATGAAAAGTAGAGCTGTATGAAATAAAAGAAGTATAAAAGATGTTGCTAATTTTATTATTCAACCAAGATCTTAATACAATGACATTTATTCTGGAAGAAATAAAAATAGTCAAAGTTCTTTCAAAAGAATCCCCCTCCCCTAAGAAGACCCTTCTATTTATAAGATTAATGGAGAGATCATTACATATAATAAGTACACATAAGGCAAATTAAGCATAAAAGATACTCCAATGTGGGAAGAATATTCATTGGTGAGTGGCTAGTTCTCAAGTAAGGGTCCTTTGAGTCATTATGTTTGAGCCATCTAATGTACATTCTGGGTGACAATTTGGTATGCGGGTGAGTTACTTGATCTTAATCACACAGCTTGGTTGATGACTTTGGATCCTTCATCTTCAAGGATGACTCATCATTTATGTGGTCAGCTTCCATACCTTTTATCCATTGAACTCTTCTTGGTTCAACACAAGCGGGGTGAGTCTGTGTTTAAAGAGAAACACATTCATACTAATTATGATGGTTGTTCGTAGTGAGTGCTCACCCTTCCATTGCATATTAGAGTATACAATAGCTATTGTTTTGTAAGAGGGATCTTTCTCAATAGTTGATTTGCTAGTTTCTTCATATAGTTTGATTGATTCAAAGATTTTGTAGCGACGTCTAGCTTTGTGGAACCATTTAAGCTTGATTTACGTATCTTAATGAGGGATCATTTGTATGCAATAATGAGCCATTTGTTATGCTTAATTAGTAGAAAATGAACACACTTAAGTATCCATATCTATCTATCATAGCTTGTAAAATTTTATCTACACCAATAATAAGAATTGCTTCAGAATTTGCTTTTAATGCTAGTGACATGATTTTGGATAATTATAAAGTTGTTTATTAGCCAAAACTATTAATACATTGGTTTGTGCAGAAATTGGATTCCATCTACTCAAAAGAATGCACAACACCTTTAATAATCCCTTCCTATAGTCTATTTTTTTTTCATTTTTTATTTATTCAATTAGTAATTAAAGTTATTACATTTACTTTTTTTTTTCAGCAAAACATGCTCAAAGAAGAAATATTTTGTGGAACCATTAGAAATTTAAAGTGAAAGGCTAAGTATTGTATTGAACATTTTATATTACTTGTAGATTTGATACAGTTTACTTTGATACTATTTTACACCAAAATGTATTACATATATGATTTAGCTAATTGTATATAGTTATATGTTTCATGGTCACTCTTCGTATATTGTAGGTTTATATATGCTTCATGGAGGCTATGATTACTAGAAAGGTTAATTAGAGAGGTTGTGAAGATTTAAAAGAAGGTCTTGTGTGCTGTAATTGCTTCTAAACTAAATTTTTATTGCATTTGAAGTTAGCATGGCATGATTATATTGTGCAACCCTTCATATTGTATTTCTGATACTCCTAAAATTGGCATGACATACTAATATTATGCAACCCTTTTAGATTGTAAGTGAATCAAATGTTTAATGTTAAATTTGAGCCTTCATATTTGAAATGAGCAATATTGAAAGAGTGAAGGGTTTTAAATTATTCATTATGAGGTTGTAACTATTTGTTTTACTCTAATGATTTATTTTGTTGCTCATGTTTGTTTTATCCCTTGCTATTATTGTGTTTCGCTATTGTTTGGTTTATTTATGATTGTTCTTGGCTTCTTTTTGTTATGTATGTACTATTTTGTAGTTACTTTGTTCTCATATAGATGAAATATTTTTGTTGATTTTGGTTTACTCTAATGCTTTATTTTGTTGTTTGTATTTATTATCCATTTTTATTGTTGCTATGGTTGTTGCTATTTGGAGTATCCATTATTGCTATTAGGGCTTCTTCCTATTTTGTATTTGTAGTTTTATTATAGTTTCACTCTCCTTTAGTATTTTGTATTTGTTATTGGCTTATTGGCTGTTGTTGTTGTTATGTTTTGGTTTACTAATTGCTTTTATTATACTCAAATGATCTATTTGGTTCTCTTTTGCTGTTGCTCTATTGCTATTTGATTATTCTTTGTTATTGTTCTGCTGCTATTTGGTTCTTTTTTTTTTTTCTTACATAATTGTAAGCTATGCCACCATATTAGACTAGATTCTTATTGACTTGTTACAATATACTGGTTGTATTTCCATTCAAGGTGGTTTTTATTTAGTGTTAATAAGAGATTGAAAAGAATCAAAAAATGGATAGGAATTCAATATATCGATAAATATATATTCTGCTTTTTTTTTTGTACTGTCGAGTTTAAATTATAATTCTATAATGTATTTGATTATTATTGTAGTTTATATTATAATCAGTCAGAGATTATTATTATAATTATAATTTTTTGAAAATAATAATATTTAATAATTTAGGATGTTATTTATGTGCATTCTTTTGAGTAAAAATATATTTTTTTTCTAAAATTTTGAGCTAATTCGAGTTTAAATGAAATGAGCTCATTTCGAATGATACTAACTGAACACAAACAACAATTTAACAAGTCATTCGAACATGAGCCAAATTCAAACACATCTAATATTTGAACAAGCCGAACAAAAACAAGCTACAAAATCAGACAACAGCAGTTGGTGGCTAAGAATGTTGGCTGGAGGCTGCAGGTGATAGCCAATAACTAACTGTGAGGGTGACTGGTGGCAACGACGAATGATGATTGAGTTAGTTGATTTTACTTCACACACAGTCACATATTTAGAATTTATCTCCTAAATTTTAAATACATTAGATTTAAATTATAGAATATATTCTGAACATTCTTAAAATACATATTTTAAATACATAAGATAAAAGACAAAAATTTCAAAATCATGAAGTTTATTTTACTCACAAAATACAATTGACCAATAGCACCTAAAATAAATTAAAGAGATTCATACACATTAAAATTTTAGATTATTTATTTTTCTTTTCATAAATATTTCAAAATTTAAAAATCAAATATTTTATTTGCAGAGTAAAAGTTTAAATTCCTTTAAATGAAAAAGAAAAATTTATATACATAGTATGTAATTTTTAAAATTTGATATTTATAAAATAATATTTTTTATATATTAATTTATGTCATTTAAAAAATAAATAATAATATTATTTAATGTACTATTTAAAATTTATATATTATTTATATAATTATAAAATTTTATGTATTAGATATATTAATATATTAAAATTATTTTTTATGCATTATTATGTTTATAAATAACAAAAATGAGAATTTTTTTTTTTGGGGAACATTATCCGGAACAGTTCATGGACCGTGATGTGTAAAAGAATACAAAACAACAAGAGCAGTTCCTTTGCAAGCTTTCCACGTTTCAACTCTGCTTAGTCAACATTTTTCAGGTCAATCGTTTTCTTTCTGGACTGAGTGGTCTCACCAGAGTAGGAAAATCTTGAGTAGAAGAGAGAGTTCTCCGGTTGCCGGCAGCAGTGATCGGTGATGGATAGTCCAAGGACGCCTCGTGGCTTGTCGAGCCCGGAGGCGAAGATCGGCCTTCGGGTGGAGGATCTTTGGGATGTGCAGGAGCCTATGCTCAGCCCATCGGAGAAGCTCAACTCCTGCTTCGAGAGCATACCAGTTTCCTCCTTTCCTTCCGCTCCTCCTTCTCTAGGTAACTTACACGCCCCACGTCAGCCGCATATTTATCTTTTGCTCATCGCGTACAAATCAGATAACATGTCGCTGATTTAGCTCCAAGACTGGCAGTTGATTAGTGAAGTTTTAATGATTCAATCATTGGTTGGTTGTCTATTAGAACTATTGCAGTTGCAGGTTATACTGATAAAAAGCTGGGCTTGAAATTAGTGTGTAACTTTATGCAGAAGCTCTGAAATGTGCGTGGTATGAGTAGTTTTTTACGCGTGGGTGAAATCAGGGTTTGCTAACTTCACAGAACTTAACGGGGAGATTGTTGAGGACCTTCCTTTACAGGGCTGTCGAGCAGTCTTAGCTTTTAATCAGGAATCGAAGCTTTCACAAAAACAGAAAAATGAAAATTCAAAAGAGAGGAAAATGCATGAAAATGACCTTGGCTTCCCTATGTCAGCCATGTAAGCTTTATTTATTCAAGTCCAAATTCGTTACAAAGCGGTTACATTCAGTAGTCGGGTTGCAATCAAAAACTAACCATTACATCAAGCATACAAATGCAGTCAACCACTACGTAACTAACTATATCCGTATTACAATTTCAGTTCGTGACTGTCTTCTTGCAAGCATTGTTTGTCTGCAACTCCTTGCTTTCTACTGTAACTTCTACTTCAACTGATGTTAGCAATGTCTTAACTGCCATTCAATGCTCAACAATAATCCATCATCTATCTAGGAGCTCTTCTTATCCTTGGGTAATTATTTGTAGATGAACAAGGAAGGTTCACAAAATTATTCCCTCTGTCAAGAATGACCCTTCCCTCAAGGTTATAATCTAGATAACCAGATTGTAATTCTTCTGCTGCTATCAATGATGATTTTCTGGTATTAAACCTTCCCATTGAACTAATACATATATAAATTTTTAATTATTTTGAAAAATGATGCATTCATAAGAATTACTGATGGTCAACTAGAGGATGCCCTTCATAAAATTGGGCTAGAAATGCTACTGGATGCAAATTAAAATCTTGAGATGTCTTAGAAATTGACATTTGGAAAATGTCTAACCCGCCAGATAACTCTAATTTATAGTCAACTTAATTAACCTTTGCTTTCATCTGAAAGGTCTATAATAGTGGCAATTCAATTTGCTAAAATGATGATTAGTCATTGATGTTTTTCAATTTGATTGGAGTTTTAACTGTTTCATATATCCTAATTTGATTTATTGTTTTGGCTTTCTTAACTGCCATTTGTTTCTTTCGATTTTGTGTATTTAACACATTTTGCTTGAATTGATGATGATTTTATATCTATCTTAACAATGTAGCTACCACATCAATATTTGATGTATGAGACTTTAAGGAATAACAGAAGGGGTTGTCTACTATAAACTATGATGAATGGTGACAATCCTGTTGATGAATGTTTAGAAGTGTTATACGAGAATTTGTCCCTAGAAATATTTCCCATCTCGATGGTGTGTATCCATCTCAAATATTTTCGAGTATTATTTTATCCCTTATTTGTTACTTTAATCTGTCTGTCAGATTTGGATGATATGCATTTCTATGATTCGAAGTTGTCTTTAAAAGTGTGCATTGTCGAATAATAATAATAAAAAAAAAATCGAACATAACTGATTGGTTTGGTTGGTGTTTAATTATCAATCAAATTAAAAGTTGTAATTTTGATATATATATATATTTATTTTTGATTATTGGTTTGATTTTTACCATTACAAAATGGATTGAATCAAAAATTGAATTATATTAATTAATTCAAATGTTAAATAAAAAATCAATTTACTAAACAAGTGAAAGATCAATTTAAATAATATTTATTCTATAAACAAAAATTATAAAATTGAGTTAAGAGTTAGCATTTTTTCTGATACATATTACTTAAAACTAACCATAATTATGTTTATTATTTAAAATTAATCAAATTCTAGTTTATTCAAAATTAAATCAAATTGACCAAACGAAAGTTTGGTTCAATGTTAAAAATAATTTTGTTGGTTCAATTTTAATACAATTGAAGCCAATTGACTTAGCTAAATCATAAACCAAATCATCCATACCAATTGATTGTGCACCTTTAATTGTGCCGTTAAGATGAAATTTTTTTTCCAAAATGAACTTATAAAAATGGTATCTTTTTTTGATATTATTGTTCTTGGAATGCTTTGTAATTTGCAAAAATCCACAACAAACGTTGTTGCTACCATTGAAATTAAAAATGGATTGTGAAAGGATTGAAAAAGTAAGCATACTTTGAAAGTCTATCCATGACAACCATAATCACTCTTTTGTGTAGGAGTAGGGCAAGCATGCTATGAAATTCATAGAAATTTCTTCTCATAATACCCTTGGAATAGCCACTGCAATAGACATTTTGGTTTTTGGTTTTCGTATTTTATTTGTTGACAAACAAGAAATGTATGAACAAATTATTTAATATTCTCCTTCATACTAATCCAATAAAATGAAGCTATTATTCTTGCCAATGTAGTGTGAAACTCTTATGCCCACTGATAGGAGTGGAATGCAGTTCAATCATTATAGCATTTTTTTTTAAAACTAATGTTGATGTCAACGAGATCTTGTTTTTGAAATATATCAACCCTTTATGATGTGATTAAAAACAATATTTATTGATTCTTTATCTTAGTTTTCATTGCATTGAAAAGTATCACTGAGATTATGTGTGTAAGCCTAAACTGTTGGCATTTTAGATAATTAATGATGACCAGGAACAAACTTATATGAACAACAAACAAAAGCATAAAATGGCTCATGGCTTACTCTCAGTAGCAGCATTGTTAGAAATTAGTTTTAATATCGTTATTAGACAAAACATTTCATGTACTTTGATTTACAAGGAAATTATTGTAATCTTCTCATCTAGATCTTCGTGGATAGTGGATTGACGCACAGTTTCATATAAAATAGATAGCTCAAATGTTGGAATGCCCAATCATACCATCTATTTTATTCTGTGTGATGGTCGGCAAATCTAGCAATGATAAAGTATTTGTCCTCAAATATCAATTAACATAAAGTGACATAGTTTACTATGAACTTAACATGGAATGATCATAGTAATAAATTATGTTGCAATCTTTGTTCATTATATGATAATATTTTATTACAAAAATTTCATAAATTATTATATATAGATTCTGTAGTTTTAAGTTTCACTTGCTTAAGGTAACATGATAATTATTATTACAAGTTTTGTTGCTAGCATTACTGATGGGCATAGGCATGTTGCTTTGCTAATTTTAAGTGTTGTTTCAACTATCATTATACTTATCATTGTCAAGAGCAATAGATTATCACATTCAATTATTATTGGGTACAAAGCTTGACAATATACCTCCATACCACTATCCTTATATTTGAAAAAACAAACTTTGAGAATACAATCCAAGAAATGATGAAATTAGGTAAGATTTAAGAGGATGAAAGTTCATTTTCATCTATAATTTTACTGATTAAAAAAAATGATATGTGAAGATTTTGTATTGATTATCATATTTTAAATCAAGCCATTGTATCAGATTGTTCTTTAATGTTAGTGGTTGATGAATTAATTGATGAATTACATAGGTTAGTAATATTTTAAAAATAAGATTTACGCTTAAGATATTGACCAATTAGAATGGCTATAAATGATTTATTTAGAATGGCTTTTCAGCTTGATGAGTGGTATTATAAATTTTCACAATATTTTTTGTCTTAACAAATGCTCAAGGTCATAATCTAGATAAGCAGATTGTAATTCTTCTATTGCTATCCATTATGCATCTTCTGGTAATAATCATTCCCATTGAACTAGTAACTTGTTGATTATTTAGAATAGTGGTGCATTCTATGATGCACGGACACTTCAAAAAAATAGGATGTGCAGTGACCAACCACACGGTCGTATTTAGACGAAATTATCGATTAAAATAATATTAAAAATTAAAGGGACGTGTGTCCTAAATAATTGAATTAAAATTATATAAAAATATTTTAAATATATATATTTTTTTATATTTTAAATTATTGTAAGAGTTTTGAAAATTTAGAGAATGAGATTTTAGCTAAAAAAGATAATAATAAGATATATTTATTATAAATAATTAAAATTATAAAAAATTATAATTAAATTTATAAATTTAGAATTGATAATAAATTTTATTCATTAAGATTATTAAAGTATAATAAAATAAATTACTTAAGTAATATATATATATATATATTACTTAAGTAATTAATTTAAAATTTTAATTAAATGACTTATTTTTTATTATTTTTAATATTTTATTTATTTAATTTATACATATTATTCTTAATTATTATTATAATACCGTCGATTTTAATGTCTAATCTGTCCCTTATGTGCTTGTGCATCATAGGGTGTATTGATTAAGAATTACTGATGGTTGAACCTGAGATTGTCTTTCAAAAAATTGAGTTGGAAATGCCGTTGGATGTAAATTAAAATCTTGAGAGGCTTAAGAACTGACATTTGGAAAATGAAGTGAACTCTAATCGTATTAGATAACTCTAATTTATAGGCAACTTAACTGACCTTGCTTTCACCTGAAGGACCATAATAGTGACAATTCAATTTGCTAAAAGAATGATTAGTCGTTGATGTTTGTCAATATAATTGGAATTTTAACAATACCATATATCGTACTTCGGTTTATAGTTTCAGCATTTCTTATGTGCCATTTGTTTTATTTGATTCAATACGTTTTCTTTTGTTTAATGGAAGAATTTATTTCTTTGTCACAGCAACTTAACCACTTCTTCAGTACTTTACGTATAAGACTTTAAGGAATAATAGAAGGGGGGTTGTCTACTATAAGCCTTGATGCATGGTGACAATCTAGTTGACAAATGCATTTAAGTGTTATATGAGAATTTAGGCCATGGAAGAAATCCTACCCATCTGGATGGTGTATCCATCTCAAAAATTTGCAAGTATTGTTTTAACCCTAGTTTGTTACTATAGTTTGTTTCATCAGATTGGCTGATATGAATTTCTATGATTCAAAATAATCTTTAGCAACGTGTATTGTTTTGACAAAATCGAAAATCAATAGAATTGATCTTAGTTAGTTGGTTTGGTAGTGAGACTATTAATTCGGTTAATGATTGTAATTTTGATTATTGGTTTATTTTTTATTTTTATAAAATGGATTAAATCAAAAAATTTAATTATATTAATTTATTCAAATGTGAAATAAAAACCATTTAACTAAACAAGTGACTAAAAGATAGATATTATTCATTCCATATACTGAAATTAAAAAATTGAGCGAAGAGTTATTTAGGGGCTGTTGGGATCAAATTTGTTTTGTTTTTTGTTTTGATTTTTATGTTAATTTTAAAATATGTTTGTTTAGTGTATTTTTTAAGTGTTTTTATTTTTTATTTTTAAAAATAAATAATATTGTTTTAAAACACACAAAATAATGTTTAGATGTTTTAAGTGGTTTTAAAAACAATAATTACCACCAAAAATATTTTTTTTGAAACAAACATAAACAAAATAAAATAAAAACAAAAAATAAAAGTGATCCCAAATGATTTTTTTAATACATATTACTTAAACTATAATCTTATTCATTATTAAAAATTAATGATGTTTTAGTTTATTCAAAATTAAATCAAATTGATCAAACAAAAGTTTGGTTTGGTTTAGTTCTATTTTAAAAATAATTTATTGGTTTGGTGTTTTAAATTTTATAACTGAAGCCAATTGGTTTAACTGATTTATAAACCAAATCATCCAAATCAATTGAATGCATACCTATATTGGTCTCAAATGCTTTGTAATTTTCAAAAAGTTCACAACAAAAGGTTGTTGCTATCAATGAAATTAAAAATGGATTGAGTATTCTTTGAAAGTCTGTCCATGAATGTTGTAATCACTTTGTTTTTTTAAGGATTAGGGCAAGCATGCTGTGAAAGATATTTCTTCTCACACCACCCTTGTAATTGACTGGCTGTAATAAACTTGTTGGTTTCATATTTTATTTACTGACAGACAAGATATAAACTAACAAATTATTTAATACTCTCTGTCATATTAATCCAATAAAATGAAGCCATTATTCTTAGCAATGTAGTCTGAAACTTCTTTACCCACTGATAGGATTGGATTGCAGTTGTTTATAAAATATATTAACCCATTATGATGAGAGTAAAAACTGTATTTATTGGTTTTTTGTCTATTGTTTATTGTAATTGCTGCATGCTAGCATTATTGTACTTTGAATTTTATTTAATCTAAAAAAATAGCAGTGTGATGAGTATAAGCCATCAAATTGCTTGTACCGACTTTGGAATTGGTTATTTGTTGATTTATTATATGTAACTCCTGATCATCTATCCGGGACAATGCATCTACCTCATGGTTTGAAGCCGTCTCTGGGTTGTATTCTACAGTACAATCAAAGCCCATATGAACTTTTACTACTTTGGTGCTTGAATAACTTTTAGTATTCTTGAAAGCTGATTTGTGCGGGTAGTAAAATGATTTCCTAGCAAATATTGTCACAAACGGTTAACTGCCACCATAATAGTATACAATTCTTGTGCTTAAGTGGATGCATTTTTTATTGTATGGGATAATTGCTTACTAAAATAAGCAAGTGGATGTGACTACTGTAATAAGATTGTGCCAATCACAAGTTTGGAAACATCAATTTCTATTGTAAAAAGCAAAGAAAATTCTGGAAATGCTAATCCTGTTAAATATGTGATTACCCTTTTAATGTGGTAAAAGCAGCTTGTGCCTCTTCAGATCAACAAAATTCATCTCTGGACGACAGAATAGTTAATAGAGCACCAATCATAGATAATACTGCATAAAAATTTGATAATATTTAGTTAAGCCTATTAATGCCCTTCATTGTTTCAAGGATTTGGTGCTTGCCATGTTTGAACTATGTCCAACTTTGCTGCATTAGTTGCTACGTGAGCCTAAATACCATGCCCCAAATATTCAATTTGTTTTTAAGCAAAAGTGCCCTTTGTTGGTTTAACAACATTGCATGTCTCTGATGTGATTACAGTACTAAACGGAGATGAGTAAAATGTTCCAAAAGTAATTTGCTATTCATTAAAATATCAATAAAAATACTAGCAAAAATGACATAAATATTGGGTGAAGTATGACATTCATTGTACTTTGAAATGTAGTGCATTTGACAAGTGAAAAAATATTGCACAAAATTTGTAATTATCTCATCAATTTTGAAATTATCATTTGCAACTATTTTAATTTGTTGATATCTCAAGTGTAAATCCAATTTTTAAAACATTACCAACCCATGTGCCCAAGTAATTCATGAACCATAGACATTGGAGAATAATTCGATACTGGCTTGATTTAAAATTTGATAATTAATATAGAATCTCCATGTATCATTTTTTAATTAGTAAAATTATCGATGAGAATGAATTTTCTCTCTCTTGAATGGTACCCAATTCCATCATTTCTTTTATTGTTTTCTCAATGTTAATTTTGTGAAAAATAAGTAATAGTAGTATGGAGGTATGCTACTAGGTTTTATAATAATTGAATGTGACAATCTACTGACGGTGATAAATCTAATGACAGTTATAATAACACTTGAAATCAACAAATCAACGTACCCATGCCAGTTGAAATGCTAGCAACCAATCTTATAATGATAATTATCTTCGTACCTAACCAATTGAAACTTGAAGAAGCTACTAAATCTTTATAGAATAATTTTTGAAGTTGTTGTAATAAAATATTATCAAATGATGAACAAAGATTACCACACAATTTAATACAATTATCTTTCCATACAAATTTCATAGTAAACTATGTCCTTGCATGTTAATTGATATTTAAGGACATTCTTGGATTTTACCATTGCCGACCATCACTTAGAATAATTTAGATAGGCATCTCAACATTTGAGTTTATTTATTTTGTATGAAGTTATGTGTCGATCCACTATCCACCAAAATTTGGATGAGATGATTATGACAATTTTCTTGTAAAAGAAAAATACGTGGAGTGTTTTGTCTTGTAAAGGCATTAAAACTAATTTCTAGTAATCCTGCGATTGGGAGTAAGTCTTGAGGTTTTCACTGTTATTGTTTGCTGTTCATAAGTTTGTTCTTCCTCATCACTAGTTATCTAAAAATGCCAACAGTTTGGACTTGCACACATGTCCTCACTAACACTTCTCATTGCAATGAAAACTTCAGCTTTTTGTACAATGTTTATCCAACTGACCCATTCTCAAGTGTTGTACTGGACTGGCATTAGGTGCTGTAGATAGATAACTCTCAGGCTATTTGGGACATTCCTAAGTTTAAACAGCCAAAGTCAGGTTTGACACTGGTGCGCCACTATGTTGGTAATGCATTAGCAAGTTTTTCCTCTAACAACTTGGTGATTTGGAATACTTGTTATAGTGCTTATGGCTGCAGAGCTCACACCTGTCAATGAATATCCAAACATATTCCCGATTCAAAACAACTTTGAAGAAGGGAAGGTGATAATACTTCAAATTTAGTTGGATAATTCTCTAAACTTGTATAAAAATCTTGAATTGGTGACATGTGTTGCAATTTGGCTAGCTTTCCTTGCTAGTCATGATACCAAAAATGGTAGAAGCACACTTCCTTTGAAATGCATTCTATGAGCTCTATTGTTTTGTTAAGGTGCATGCCACACCCCAAACGACCCCTTTCTTAGGTTAGCTTAAGGTGTAACAAAATAGGATGACTAGTCAGACGTTGATACCACCAACTCATCTCAATATGTGAGGACTTTATAAAAATGATTTGGATGGTTTTGAAACATAAAAAAAAGAGATATATATATATATATATATATATATATCAAGATGCCTTTCATATTTGAATAAGATTCCTTTCATAAGTGATTCATTAAGAAAATCAAAGCTACAATAATCTGCCTTTAGAAAATAACTTAGGTTAGGGATAAAGGGGCTAAGTCTCTTTATTCGCTTTATAATAATTAAGAGCTAAGTATTGAACGAAATGAAAACATGTAAGTTAAAAATCCAATCAAGCTACTAAAAGACTTAAAGTGAAGTAGTTTCAAAAAATGATTTTGAAATATATATCATTTTTTATGTTTCAAAATTCATCCTAACTATTTTTATTCAAACTATTTTAATAAAATCCTCACATGTTGGGATGAGTTGGTGGAATCAGCGTCTGACTAGGTTGTCCTATTCTATTACACCTCAGATTGACCTAGGAAAAGAGTCGTTTGGGGTGTGAAATGGCATCCGTTGGTACCACTAATGCTAGTCAATTCATATAAACTGAATAAATAATGAATATTTGTTCTTCGGAAGTATTAAGTACAAATTGATTGTTAAAAAACCATCTTTGGTGGTTATCCCCGTTAAAATAGGACATACCTATTTTAAGTACATGTGTAATTGCATAGGATTTGATTATTTGAAGCTATAATCACATCAAATACCTAATGAATCCACCTATTTTCATCATTTGTGTCTTGACTAAAGTGGTTGGTTGAGTTTCTCCCTGATCAGGGAGAACTACCAGGAAATCTCATTTAAGATCTCTGTGATTGATCTCACTTGTTCTTCCGTTCAATCAATCTTCCCCATATATTTTTTTAATGTTCTTTGTCACTATATTAGACCCTTTCACCATGTTATGACAGCAACAGATTAACTTGATGCAAAATCTTTGAACTTTGGCAATGAACACAATTACATACTCTAACATGATAATTATAAGAACAACAAGACTATGAATGTTGTGACTGAGCAGAGCTTTCAAGCAGCTCTAGCACTCAATTAGGTGCCAAGTTCCCACATAAAAACAGAAAAAAAATCAAAAAAGAGAAGAAAATGCAACGAACTTATCTTCGCTGTCCTGTTTCAACCATGATGCTTTATGTACACTTGCTCAAATCAGTTATGAAGCAGTTTGATTCAGTCATGTAGTTACATCGAATAAACTAACCATTACAACCAGCTTATAAATGCAGTTAACTACTAAACTAACTGTAGCTGTATTACAAGTTCAGTTTGTAACCGTCTTTCTGCAAGCATTCTCAGTCTGCAACTCTTTGCCACGTGCTACGACTGCTACTTCAAGTGATGCAATTACCATTTAATGCTCAACAATAATCTCCATCCATCTGGGAACTCTTCTCAGCCTTGGGTTTTTATTTGTAGATGAAGAAGTTTCACAACAGACATTCTATATTGTAGGGATGACAATTAGTGAGAACCAGACTCAAGTCGAACTCGACGATTTCAATTTTTACCATGAATCAAGCTCAAGTGAACTTAAAAATGAATAAATTAAATGTGTATCAAGTATATTTTGAGTTGAATCAAATAATCTGTGCAAGCCATCCTTGAGTTTAGACAAATCAAGTTCTTTTAGTGTTGGTTGAAATTCTAGTGATTATAAAGTGAGTTTGGAACTTCAGGCATATTTTGGTATGTGTTTGGTTCAAATTAAGTGGGTAATGTTCGTCACTTTCTTCTCAAATATGTTGCAAAATATATTAACTCAAATCTTTCATGTTTACGTCACAGTTGTTTATATTGCTCATTCATTCCATTTGTACTGAACCAAATAGGTGCCAGCAGTCATCTAGCCATACGTATGCTTACTATTTTACTCCATAGGACATTCAGGGAATGCCCCCCTTTTCTTAGACCTCTTGAATCAGGAGCAAGAAACTGAAATAGAACTAAATTTATACGTTAATACTGTGTATAAAAATTTATTAGCATGAATACATTCTCCTTCCTCATAACTAATCCGGTCATATATATTGGATTTGTATCATATTTACCTTGTAATTGGCAGTGGGTACTAATACGGTTGCACAATCAGCTATTCCATTGCGAGCAATTTTTCTTGCAAACTTTGCATGAACATGAATGATATATTAATTAAGGATCTATCTGTGGATGAACTTTCATTGACTTACGGTTTAATTTGATGTTGTTTTCAGAAATTGAGATACCTTCAGATGCAAGTTTGTCTGATGCAGTGGATACATTATCTAAAACAAGATCCTCAGTGCACCTGTCCGGAATGTGGATGCACCAGAAGATGCCAGTTGGATTGATCGTTACATTGGAATTGTAGAGTTTGCTGGCATCGCTGTGTGGCTCCTCCATCAGGTATACAAGCTTAGGTTTTCTTCTGTTGATATTGTTTCTTAGATAGAAAATCTCTTTTTTGTTTCTAGATGTAGTTTTTAATTTTATGAAGCACTGGGTAGCCTGACAATTAATGAAGCATCTGACAACTACTGTTGGTGTTTTTTGAAAGTGGTAGATCAGTCTATGTTCAATATTGAGATAAATAATTTCTTGATCATCAACTACCGAGTGACAAAGATTAATGATGCAATAATGATTTAAAATCTATTATGAATTTAAAAATTTTATCTCTAGATTGCCCATGCTTAAAATTTAGCATGATTTTTTTTGTTAGAAGCATGATTTTTCTAAGCAAAGAGAAATTATGATAGGTTAATTCTTGTTCAAACTATAGTTGATCTATTAACTTCATAACAAAGGGATGACAAAATTTGTTAATGTCTTAGTTGATGGGGCTACTACTTGATATAATCTTTAATTCTTCTTATTTAAGCTCAATTTTCATGAACTTATATTCATTATTTCATATGAAATTTCATTTTTTCATTGGTTACAATGGTTGGAATTATAAAACTCTATTTATAGTCAAACATGACTTCTGCTGTGAAGCGTGCATCTTGAGGAAATTTTGAAGGATTGAAAATGTGCCTGATATTATCAATTTAGTTATACAAGAGACTAGCCAAGATTGAAATAACATTTCATTACCCAGATGAGACCCAATGTGTTACAAAGAATTGATGGACACCTAGATCACATGAATTGAGTTCGGAGTTGTCCTAAACAGTTCAAATTGAGAGAAACTAGCTAGGCTCAGTTGGGTCGGACCTTTTCTTGCATGTAGCTGGAGGCCTCATGTAAGGAATGACTACTCACAATTAGGCAATGGAAGCCTTGTTGGTGCCGCTGCCAATATCACTGTCAGCCGGATGAGGGGGCTATTTGATCCACCATAGGTTACTTCATTAGAGCTACATGCATGCATATTATGATTGTGCCAACATACAATTATTGATGTGTAGTTTATTCAGGAAGATCAAGACTTCTTTGAGCTGGATCATTATAATGCTCCACTTCAAAAGTAATTTGTTTTACTCACTTCAAAAAGGAAGTTAAACTGTGTTAAAATGGTATATTATCATTTGCTTTTGTTAGATTCATTTAAGAATCACCAAACTCTTTTAGAATTATTCCGACTTTTCATCCGTCAAATTTCAATCCATCATCACCATACCCATGACATCATGTTCTACATTATGGTATATTTAGATCTTTGCTCTAAATATCACCTTAATAAAGACCATTGAATGGTATTTAATCATTTGGGAAAACTCAAGTAGGGTTAGTCCAATGATATTAATCATCTAATACAAAATTAATCTTAGGAGGATGTGATGTCTACCATCTATGACAAATAGCTGCAAAGAATATTTGTAAGGATCACAATAAGCTTTTAGAGTTCTATGAATAGGATTTGTTCTTGGTTAATTTAGATTTTTTTTTTTATTTTTATTTTTTATGAATGAATAAGCTATATAGAAATCCTCTTTCAACATTCATGGATGCTTTTCAGTATTTTGCCAATATTTTGGGTGAGTTGCATCAACATCCTTGGACTAAACACTATACTTCAGTATTGTATGAATCCCATGTATTTTTGCATGCTCATTTCTTAGGATCAGGCAACGATCATCATGCTTATATCTTCAACCATTCATGACCATCCTACAATCACGATAATTGCGCCATGCATTACATATGACTAGTATATTAGCATTGACAACAACTATTTGATGATTAGATGATTCTCATCATACTTTCATCATTGGTTGTCCCATCACAATAAAGCCATAGGCTGACAACTATAGGGCTCAGAATTACCATTTGAAAAAAAGAGAATGCTCGTTGTGCTCCCATCCATTATCACCCTATCATTGTGATAGACTTGCCAAACATGTATATGATGGTAATGACTATTACTTATTATCATTTAATGACTAGATGGCACTCTTCTTTCTTTGCGCTAAGACCATCTTATTATTTCATTAGATGCATTGGATATGATGACCATGATAACATCATTGCAACCATCTAAAGACTAGCTATACTTATCATCCTCATATAAACAATCATCCTGTTGTTGGTAGCTACATATGAAGATAATGATATCATTCACCACTTCCATTGAAGGGCTTCCCATTGCCATGATAGATGCATTGAATGCTCACCGATTATGGAAATATATGGTTGCTCATTGCCATTTGAAGACTAGATGACACTCAAGATATATTCTATATCAAAAAGTTGCTATTCAAACTACTAGGGGATGTTGTTGACCTTATTGTAACACACTTTTGTTTTACTCGCTATTAACGTGCATAAGAACCAACCAAGTGGTATCACCTCTCTTCATCCTATCTTCTAGAGAGCCTATCTATATTAAAGTTTCCAATGTTATGTAGAAGTGAATCATATGTATTGATTATCACAAATTATGATTTTGCAATTGGATGTTGACCTTCACATATGCTACAAAAGCCGAATCAAGCTTATAAGGTGAATTCGATCGACTTCAGATTCTTTAGAGCATAAATCAGAGCTGAGATGCACCAAACATCACTGAAATCAGTTCAAATGACCTCCGATCGACGAACGGATTTGTGTGTTCATCAAAATTGGTCAAAATATAAATATTATAATCAATGATCAAATAAATAAGTGTGACATGATAATGGCATGTATATTGGAAGGAAGCTGCGATGTCCGATGACCTCCGTTCATGAGTAAATTGGTTGCTTGAAATGTCGAAAATTACTAAATGAGGCTGTCAATTCGGATGAATTAAATGCCGAATGAGTAACGATGTAATCGTGAAATATACTGGACGTCGCTAAAATCAATCGAAATGATCTCAGATTGGCGAACGGATTTCTTCATTGCGTTTAGAACATCGAAATTGATTAGAATATAAATATTGCATAATTTAACGATTAATCGATCAAGAGATCGATATCGCATCTTAGCATATGCTCCGGTTAGGAAAACCAAAATGGCGCTTCGTAAAATTGATTTCGTTAGTTTTGAAGCGTCAAATCTATCAAAGAGCATTCACTCAATTCGGACAAGTTTGCACGAATATCGAGCGATTGGAAGGGGTGACGCGCAATTTTGAACTGAAGTTGGCTCGATTCGACGCCAACTTGAACCAAACGGACTCCGATTGTGAAACAGACTGCGTCGTTGCATCCGGAACATCGGAATAACCTAAGATTGACATATATATTAATTACATAATTTTGTCAGCTTAAAATTCATTTTAAAATCGATTAAGTGTTTAAACAAGAAATTATTAATTAGCTAAACCCATTTATAACCAAAATATCTCAAACTAAATCCCTAAATCCCCCTTTTTCCGATTCCTCGCTGACTGGCCAATGCTCGATCTCCCCCTTCGCTCGACCAAACGTTATGATCTCCCCTTTCACTTGACCGAATGTTCGGATCTCCCTCTTCATGCGCAAGCTCGCCGTTCGGTTCTCCCCTCTGCACGTACACTCCAAGCCCGTTCGACGCTCCCAATCAACCACTCCTGCTCGATCTCCTCCTTCAACCGCACCAACCATTCCCCCCTTTTTCATGGCTATTTCTTCTCTCAGCCGAAAAGAAGACTTGGTTTTTTCTCTCCTTCTCTTGTCCAAACCGCGCACAAGCAAAGGGTAAGGTTCTCTCTCTCCTTCCTCTTTCCCTCATCCTTGGCCAAAATTTCTCTCTTTTCGTCATCCTCACTTGGCCGAAATTTCTCTTCTCCCTCTCGATCCGTTATCCTTCTTCCAATTACGCACACATCCACTGATTTTCATTCTTCCGATCCTTTCTTTGCTACAGCCGAAGAGGAACAGAGTAATCAGGCGGGTTATTCTCCTGGTTTCGACATTTCCATCTTTCCCTACATCTGCTTCAAGACGAATGCATCCTCCTCCAAACTGTAAGCAAGCACAAAGCCTTCTTCTCTCTTGGTTTCCGACATCTTCCTCTCCTTCCGACTTTTCCTTGTTTCATACTCAAGAAGAACACCCATCACGCTGTTCTTCTTTCCCGCATCTCCAAAAAAAAACCATTTATGAGTGTTATGGTTCAATAATGGGCTTTGGTGAATGTGCAATAGATTTGAGCTTGAATGTAAAAGGGGAAATATTATGTGTATAGATTGTATGTGTTTCTCTCAGGTTTGAAGGCCTCATCACTCATCGTGGATGAGATGAAAATCTAGAGGTGTCAGAAAACACCAACCTTCATGCTCATCATGACGAAAGGCCTCCAAATCAGATGTGACCCCTATAATGCAAATTTCATCAAATCTTTGGACTTAAAAAAATGGAGGAATAAAAAAATTAGCTTAAAAGCACTAAATAAAGAAATCTAAAGCTAAATTCAAATAAAAAGAATCAAATAAAAAAAATATGAATACGAGCTTTAAACCAAAAAAAAAGAAGAGGCTTATAAAAGAAATTGAGCAAATTTGAAGCTTACCCAAATTTTGAGCCGTCTTTAAAGTACTTCAAAATCAAAGATATGAAAGGAAATCTTAAAGCACTTCAATAAGCATCATTTGATGACCTACTCATAAATATAAGAATGACTTTTAATTGAATAATCAAATTTTACTATAATTTGCATTTAGCACTGAATTGAGTAACTGATGATCAGTATTGAAATTGAAACTTGCTTGTAAGCAAGAGAAATATAAAGATGGTATTATAAACTTTCAAAGTGTCACAATCATATTAAATGAGTTGATATGCTTTGAATAGAATTTGCAATGGGACTAAATGCCTTCCAAAACAAAATAGTTATGCAGTATATTGAATGGATAAAAATAATATGAAGAAAGCTTCAAAATAAAATCTATATCACATTTGATGGTTCTTTATGGAGCACAAATGAAAACTTGTGGTGAACATAAATAGTATGTCGATTGACGTAAAAAAGTGTTCCCAATAAGCGAATGTTTGACATTTGATACTTGACACCAATCGCATGAGTTGAGAGGAGTTGAAGAAATTTGAACAAAAATCTACAAAGAAGTTGATAACTTACTAATGAATTTGAACATGATCCTTGCAATATTTTACTCAAGTAAGTGAGAGGAAACTCTGAACAAATGATCGATCATAAGGTTTTGCAATAAGTTTGAAATCTAGCTTCAAAAAATAGCTTATGTTTAATGAGTTAAAAAAGGTATATATCTTGTCATGGGTGAGAATGAAAGTTGAATATCATGATCAACAAAGATATAAAATCCTATCAATGTGCATAAGCTAAATGACCATTTTATTTTTGCTATCAAATTAAAATTAAGCGAAGTTGCAATATTTTGAAATTGAAAATATAAAGTAACACGCCACCGGATCTGCAACTCTTCATACAAACAGGCAGAAGGTGTTGACTTAAGTTCTAGATGGATTCCAAATATATTAATTTCGCATAAATTATGGAGCTAATTTTCACTCAATTCAAGTGCTTTGAGTGCGATCATTAAAATGAATGTATGCGAAATATAAAGCAATATTCTATTCAATTTGAGCTTTCCAAAATTGTAAGTATAAATTACGCATGTGCCCGACACTCTAAATGATCAAGAGGTTGCTGGGTTGTTCGGTTTGGTCTTAGACCTTCCCAACAAAAAACTTAAAAATCCAATTATTATAAGAATTCCAACTTATTAAAATATTTGAGAAGCTAATTATGTTATATGACAGTGGATTTGATCCCTAGCTAAATAGCCGAAGGATAAAGTTCTTAAATATATTCAATTCAATCAATTAACTACTCAATGAATGTTGAATGATGATTTCAACCGGACGGGATACTTTCATCAAAATGTGATTTTAATTTCAAATCAAATTAATTCAAATTAAGTATCAATCTAAAATTATTTAAATGAAATTCAATCTCTAAAAACTTAAAGCTAAAATACAATCCACCTTTCACAATTATTTGTCGGAAGTAATAAATTAAGAAAACTCTAGCTCACAAAGGAGCCAAAGTGAAATCAAATGTTCTACTATGTTCACTCTCAATCAATCTAACGCCAAGCGTGGACCTGTCCTCCTCACGCGTCGCTGGCAAGAGCTCCACATATGCAGCTATTACCGAGTTATTTGACGGGTGGTTGCCGTTGAATGAAACTATTATATTACGATCATATGTGATGCTTCCCAAATACTCGCCCCTTTGAGTTGTGAATCATAGACACCGATAGAAACAACCCTTTCATTTTAAGATAGACTTAATATGCCTCCTGACAAACATCACCTGCGCCTACAAGATTTCTTTCACCCATGTATTGATAAGGATCCTTCTTAGTCGACCTCCTCGATTAAGTAGAAGTAGGACCGCCATACGAGATGACTAATCAGATTTAGACGCACGTCATCATTCCCCCAACCATTCGCTTTAAGTTAAAATAATGAATTTCATAATCTTAAATTTTAAACTCCACATGCTGCTATTATACACTATGCATTAAGTGATCTAACACACCTTAATCGAAATTCTCTCCTTACTAAATGGATAATTAATTATGCCATAGAAACCTAGAACCAGATCTAAAGTTCTCACAAAATGAGGATGAAATCTCTGGGTAGTGTCTTTTATACTATCTCATCTGCCTTATAAAAATTATACCGACATTAAATCAAACTCTCTTCATTTGTCGAGGTCGAATTTTCTGAGCCCATGATTTCTGAATTCGATTTGGTTTTCTCTTTCCATCTTTGACTAGTCGAATTTGAGTTATAGTAGCAGTGGAGCATGGTAAAATTTAAAATTTAAAATCAATAGTCATTGAAATTAAAGTTAAATCAGTGATCTCCTTATGTCTAATGTTATCTAGGATCTTGAGCACACCGCTTTATCATGGCTAGTCAGAGTCAATCGTCGCAAGCATTATTGTCAATACTGGAGTTGTTGGAGCTACTATTTAATTTGGTAGTATAGACTTTCTAGCCATTGCTGCTGCAAATAATCCTCTGCATGAAGCACCTGCATATTGTACACACCAACCTGTGCAGGGGAGGAGGACAATCAAAATAGCCACTACTGCTACTGAGGTTTGTCAAAAGAAAGCCTCTGTAATCAAAGAATGGGTCATTTTGAAGCGCCATGAAAAGAATTGTCACCGGCAGAAAGTTTTAATCATGCCTGTGAATGTGACAACTTTGTCAGTTGAACCTTTCGCACTAAGAAGGTATAATGCCGAAGCCTCTTCTTCTGGAGGAAAATTGAGTAGAAGGCAAAGAAGAAAATGCTTGAGCAGTAGTTGTCGCCGAATCACTAACCATGCTACTTCGATAGCGAGTGTTCCCCTTCACAATAAGTTTGAAAATCTCAAGTGGGTGAAAAGAAAAGAACTTTGGTGATATCAAACGCATTTTGGAAGTGACAAACTATAATCCCAATAAAGGATGCGCCCGAGACTCATCATCTGAGAGTGGTGTTGAAAGTTGTTAAGGAGAAGGGTCTTATGAAGAAAAAGTATCAATGTATGATTATTAGAGAAAATGAGAAAGCTTCAATAAAAAGGTACTCTCAATGGGTAATGCTCAAGATCGTTCTAAGCAATTCCTGCACGGTGAATATCGGTGTGTGACACCTGAACCGCATGTTCGGGAATCCGCTACCGAAAGGTCCCTGTAGAAAGAAAAACAAATATGGAGGCCGAAGCCTCGAGAAGAAGTAGCGATGTAGAAGCTTCTTCATTTGGGAGTAAGCTAATCGTGGTAGATAAAAGAGAAATGCCGAGTGCCAAATCATCATAAGTAGAAAATTGTACAACCAACCGCTAAAACCGTGTTGTTTCAACTCATAATAGTTTGATAAGATAAGATGGGTAAAAGCGAATGCACCAAATCAATCTTCCGACTGATCACATGAGGTTCTAGTTTATCTAGTGGGAAAACTCGAAACTATATATGCGAGAGTGCATCAGGTCTTCAAAGGTTGCTAAGGAGAAATGACTGATGAATATAAAATATCAAAGTCCTGTCATCAGAGAGGCTAGAGTTGCTCCTCCAAGGAAACCTTCTCCTATAGCCTCGACAACATGCCTACTAATTTAAGTCTCGCATGTTGAGCATCGAGTGACATTTAAGCCCTAAGAATCAAAGGTGTACAAGCAAATTGAGGCGAGCCTCAAGTGAAAGCTTAAAGACAACGATGTGATGACAGATTGTACTCTCAC
The DNA here is from genome assembly GCA_021442155.1 of Cymbidium sinense. NCBI lineage: Eukaryota > Viridiplantae > Streptophyta > Magnoliopsida > Asparagales > Orchidaceae > Cymbidium > Cymbidium sinense. The sequence continues at coordinate 25,114,632 of CM038221.1, read as the reverse complement.
AAAATCTACTACTTATGTATTTGGAGATGATGAAATAGTCATCAACACAATCAAATGAGAATGTCACCGATAAGAGTTTGATCTGGATGAGGTCAGGCTCAAAGCTTAGCAAGATTTATAAGTTTATCGAGCAAAAATGTCCAAAGCATTCAATCTATGGTGCGTCCTTGAGCTTTTCAAGAAGGAGAATTAGTCTTGGTGTTGAGAAAACCAATTATTCTTAATCGAAAATTCGGTGACAAATTTAAGTTTAATTAGACTACATTTTGTCATCAAAAGGTGTATCGAAGGGGCATACCAACTCATCAAAAGGGTGAAAGATCAATCGATTAATGGTCGACCAAAAAAAAAGTATTATACATGACAACGATTTTTACAATAAAAATCTCCGCAAGACATGAGATTTTTTTAAGATATATTGATTTAGGTCATCATATGTGAGAGATCTCTAAATAAATATACTTACTCAAGATGAAAGAAAAATTTCTGTGAAAATTCGCCTATTACATAGGGGATATTTTTAGATTTTTATCTATAGATGAAATCAATGTTATATGTTAAAACCCTCATAAGATTAAATATATCAACTCATACATTGATATATTTTCTTAAATTATTTTAGAGTTTTTTTAAAGTGCTTTAGAATTTTTCGTAGCAGGGACATTTTTTATATATTTATAAGTTGAATATATAAGAGAGATCCTCGAATATATTCTGAATTAGGTTGACATCGAGCTTTACACCGAAATCCCTGAATATACCCATAATTGTTATTGTTAAGTTGCAGGTTCTTACAGGAACAAAAAGAATATATTTTTACGCATGAAAAGATATCCCTAAATATGAAAAGTTTATCTTCTAGATTCGCCAAATTCTGAAAATCAAGTCAGAAGAACTCCCAATTTGGAAGTTTTAATCAACTGAGTTGGAAAAATACCAACCTCTACATCTTTAAGTCTAGGACACAGATGGGTTCTAAAGATCGAACTCAACATTTAAATGAAGTTGTTAACGCTTCACTCAAGCCGTAAGAAAAGTAGCAGTGAAAGAGCGTTAGTCCGATGACCAAATCACAAACCCATCACAGCTTAAGTCGAAGACTCGAGTAGGCTATAAAGGTCGAACTCAACAAGTTATAAATGGCCGAGTTGTTGACGCCTCCCTCACTCAACAAGCCGTAAGAAAGTAGTGGAAAGAGCCTCTTCGCCGTCAATGATGATAGCTGTTCAATCTCAAACCAGATCCAGTTTAGTGAATACAAGCAATCAAAATCTAAGAGATCTTTCTACTTGATCGATAGACTAAGACAATCTGAGAAAACTCCTAATTCAGGGTTGCCTCAAATCAATCTATATATTGTCTGCAAGGTGATGTTATGATCCATTTCTGATGGTGTAATCAAGCACACAACACAGATTAAAACCAAGTTTCTCATCAAGTCTGTCAAAGCAGAAAGCACAAGACCGAGGAAGAAATTCCATAGTTCATACAAAGTCGATGGCCGAACTAAGAATCCGTGATTATTCAGTCTGTTAAAGCACACATTGCTAGATTGATAACTCAACATTGACCCTATATATGCTGGGAGGCTGGGTCATCTATATGTACCATTCAACGAGTTTGTAACAAGCACGACTTGGTGTACATACACTTCCCGACAAGTCAATGCGACAAATCGTCAATCCTTCATCAAGTTCGTCAAAAGCTGGACGTAAGGAATTTCAAATCTCAAAACAAGTAGACCAATTCCTTCATCAAACCCGACAAAATCTAAAGCTAGGGTCGGAGGAAACTCAAATCTGCAATGGCATAAAATAAAGAGATATTCAGCAAAACCATTGAAGTAGATAGTAGATGGTGTAAGTACTCTTATTTGTCTGACAAATCAATTTTGACAAATCGGTCAATCCCGTCACTTAGCATGTCCAAAATAAGGCATCATACTAATGACAAATCCTATCAAAGCTATGCTATTGAACAAGTCGAAGTTATCCTTGTTCTGCGCCAAAGCATCAACGCCAACAAATGCGACTCGCCCATGCGTGAATCACATTTGTTGGGAGCATTGACCTTCACATATACTACACAAGCCGAATCGAACTTATATGTGAATTTGATCGACTTTGATGCGCTTTAAAGAGCAAATCTGAGCCAGACGCACCAAACATCACCAAATCACCCAAATGACCTTCGATCAACGAACGGACCGCCATCAGCTCAAAAAAACATCAAAATTGGTCAAAATATAAATATTGCATAATATAACGATCAACCGGTAAGGATCGAAATGCCAATGCCGACACGCGATATCGGAAGGGAAATTGCAACAACGCCCGCACGACCGCTCATGAAATTGGTTGCCCGCTTCAAACGTCGAAAATTACCAAATGAAATCGTCTACGCTCAATCTCGGACGAACGCTGAAATGATCTAAGTGACAACACGCAAATCGAGGTTGAAATACATTGGACGTCGCCAAAATCAATCGAAATGATCTAAGATTAGCGAACGGACTTCCCCATTCCGTTCAGAACGTTGAAATTGATCAGAATATAAATATTGCACAATCTAACGATCAATCGATCAAGAGATCGAGATGTCAACATGCCAACGCATATCGAGGTCAGGAGGCGCCGACTTAAACCAAACGATCTCCATTCGCGAAATTGACGCTTCGGCTTTCAAAACGCCAAAATCTATCGTGAGATCGTCACACTCAATTTACGCCAATATCGAAGCATTATAAGATGCGCAATTTTGAACTGAATTGGCTTCGATACACTGATTGAACCAAACGCCATCATAACGGATCGCATCGTTATGCCCGAACATCTAATAACGTAAGATGATAAATTAACTACATGATTTTGTCGAAAATTCATTTTAAAATCGATATGTTTAATCAAGAAATTATTAATTAGCTAAACCCATTTATAACCAAAATCTTCAAACTAACCTAATTCTCGCCTGATCAATGCTCGATTCTTCGCCGACCAACGTTTCGATCTCCTTCGCCGACCAACGTTTCGGATCTCCTTCATGTGCAAGCTCGCTATTCGGTTCTTCCTCCAATGCCTAAGCTCGTTCGATGCTCCCACTCCCGCTCGATCTTTTCCTTCAACCGCACCAATCGTTCCCCCCTTTTTAATGGCTATTTTTTCTCTCAACTGAAAAGAAGACTCGGTTTTTTCTCTCCTCTCGTCTAAACTCACGCAGAGGTAAGGTTCCCTCTCCTTCCTCTTCCTTAGCAATTTCCTCTCTTCCTCATCCTCACTTTTAAATCTTTCTTCCTCTCTCGATCCGCTTTCCTAAACAACAAGCATATCCTTCTTCCACTAAGTAATTTTCATTCTTGATCGTTTCGTCTTTGGCCGAAGGAATACCGTCATTAGGTGAGTTCTTCTCCTGGTTTCGACATTTTCATCTTTCCCTACGTCTCCTTCAAGACGAATGCATTCTCCTCCTTCAAACTGCAAGCAAGCACAAAGCCTTCTTCCCTTTTCCTCTTCCGATCCTTTCCTTGTACTCATCGCAGTGACGAGATGGCATCCTTTGAGTTGCAAACACCCGTGATGCTCGTGAGACGGAAGACCTCCAAATCTGTTAGATGTGACCCCCTATGTCGGAATGTTGCACAAATTTCGTCAAATCTTTGGACTTAGTAAGAAAAATGGAGGAATAAAAAAATTGGATTAAAAGCACTAAATAAAGAAATCTAATGCTAAATTCAAATTAAAAGAATAAAAAAATGATGAAAATTAATATGAATATGAGCGTTAAAAAAAAGAGGCTTATAAAAGAATAGGAGCAAATTAGAAGCTTACCCAAATTTTGAGCCTTCCTCCTCTTTAAAGTACTTCAAAATCAAACATATGAAAAGAAATCCTTAAGCACTTCAATAAGCATCATTTGATGACCTACTCATAAATATAAGAATGACTTTTAATTGAATAATCAAATTTTACTATAATTTGCATTGAGCATTGAATTGAGTAACTGATGATCAGTGTTGAAATTAAAACTTGCTTATAAGCAAGAGAAATATAAAGATGGTATTATAAAATTTCAAAGTGTCCACAGTCATATTAAATGGGTTGATATAATTTGGATAGAATTTGCAATAAGATTAAATGCCTTCCAAAACACATAAATAGTTATGCAGCATATTGAATGAATAAAAATAATATGAAGAAGCTTCAAAATAAAATCTATATCACATTTGAAGGTTCTTTAGAGCACAAATGAAAATTTGTGGTGAATATAAATAGTATGTTGATTGACGTAAGAAAGTATTTCCAATAAACGAACTTTTGACGTTTGATGCTTGACACCAATCGCATGAGTTGAGAGAAGTTGAAGAAATTTGAACAAAAATCTACAAAGAATTTGATAACTTACTAATGAATTTGAACATGATCCTTGCAATATTTTACTTCAAGTAATCTGAGAGGAAGCTCAGTTGAACAAATGGTCAGATCATATAAGGTTTGCAATAAGTTTGAAATCTAGCTTCGAAAATAAAGTTTATGTTTAATGAGTTGAGTTGAAAAAGGTATAATATCTTGTCTATGGGTGAGAATGAAAGTTGAATATCATGATCAACAAAGATATAAAATCCTATCAATGTGCATAAGCTAAATGACCATTTTATTTTTGCTATTAATTTAAATATAAGCGAAGTTGTAATATTTTGAAATCGAAAATATAAAGTAACACGCCACCAAATCTACAACTCTTCATATAAACAGACAGAAGGCGTTGACTTAAGTTCTAGATGGATTCCAAATATATTAATTTCGCATAAATTATAGAGCCAACTTTCACTTCAAGTGCTTGAGTATGCGATCAAAGAAATGAATCCTATGAAATATAAAGCATTCTTCAATTCAATTTGAGCTTTTTCGTAAGTATGCTAAATTACTTGTGTGTCGACATCTTTAGATTGGTCTCGAGGATCTTGCGGGTTGTTTTGACGTGTGGGATTGGTGCAGGGTTAATAAAAATCTAAAAATCTAATTATTATAAATTCTTATTAAAATATCAGAAATTTAATTTTGTCATATGACTAATCGATCCTTTGAGTTAAACGAGTTGTGAGGATCTAAAGTTCTTAAATATATTCAATTCAATCAATTAACCCGATGATGATTGAATGGTGATTTCAACCGGAAGGGATACTTCCATCAAAATATGATTCTAATTTCAAATCAAATTAACTCAAATTAAGTATCAATAAAAAAATGCTTAAATGAATTTAATCTCTAAAAACTTAAAGCTAAAATTCAATCCACCTTCGTAATTGTTTCTGGAGGTACAAATTAAAACTACAAGAAAGTCTAATCAGTGTTCTACTATGTTATCAATCAATCTTCTTGTGGGGCGATAGCGGTCTTCCGCGTGGCTTGGCCATAAATCCACATATATGATGTAATTCTATAGTCCTAATGGTGGTTGCCTTGAATGAAATTATATTATATTGTACATATGCTCCTAATGGTTCCTTTTGAGTTGTGAATCATAGGGTATACGATAGGAAAACAGTCTTTCATTGGGTAACTTAAGATTGTCTCTTTAAACTAATATCTTGCAGTACAAGGATTTTTGACAACGTAACTTGTGTATTCGATAAGGATCCTTGGTCGGTTAGTTACTACCTCCTCACTAGGTGGTAGGGATGGCGACGGATAAACCATGGGATCTAGATCGCATCATTCTACCATCTACTTTAAGTTAAAATGATGAATTTCATAATCTTAAATTTTAAACTCCACATCTTCTTCTTACTTCGCATTAAGCGATTTAATAACCTTAATCAAAGTTCTCTCACTTACACTTTCAGTAATTAACTATGCGCATAGAAAACCCGATCTAAAGTCCTCACAAAATGAGGACGAAATCTCTGGGTAGTGTCTTATCTACTATCTCATCTGCCTTCTAAAAATTACACCGACATTAAATCAAACTCTCTTCATTTGTTGAGAGGTCGGTGGCGAATTTTCGGAGCCCACATTGGACAAAGCCTATTATTTTTTCTTCTATTATTTGTGTATATATGCATATTTCTAAGTTGAATAATCAAAATTTTCATCTCATGAGACATGAGTTAAACCTTTTAGAAATAGGCATCCCGTGAACATATTTGATAACAAGTTAATGAAGTGTGATGGTTAGCTACCCTATATGTTGCTTGTATTTTAGATTTGAATTAATTTAAGAACTGTTGACCTATAAATAGATTCCATAAGTAAAATCGTGTACGTGTAATAAAAGAAAAAATATGTTTGACATCATGCAGATTAGAGTTGAAACACCTTGTTCATCGTCGAAATTGATCGAGATGTCCTCTAATTACAAAATTGATCGCATCGATGCATTCAGAGTATCAAAATTGATTTGAATTGATTTCTCGCGTCGTTTAATTGTCATCCGACAAGGAGAAATAAACTGAATAAGTACTTTCATATATATTGGAGTTGAGGTCTAGACGCAATCCAAAGAGTTCCTTTCGTGAAATGGATAGCATTGTTTTTGCCGAAATGACGAAACTTATCAAAGAGAACTTCCGCGATCGATTTGGTCAAATATGGAGCAAGTGACAAGCCTCGGAGTGGGATGACGCGCGAATTAAGCTCAAATTTGACTCAGTTAACCTCGACTTTTGCTCAAACCTTTGATCACGAAACAGATTGCACTGTTGCATTCAAAACACTGAAACTTCTAGAAATGAAATCAATATTGTGTGCATTTAATTTTCACAAGAGTTCACATGAATGTCGATGCGATCAGGCTGTACAAAAAAAGAGAAAGCAAAAATTTATTTCAATTAAATCTAATTTTAATAGATTTATTTTAAATTATTCTGAAATTTCTCTCAAAACAACTCTTAATTTTGATTTTAAATTTAGAATCTTGGTCCTGTTTCAAAAAATTGTAGCTACCTTCTTCTAATTTGACCTCTCCATGAATCTTCCAACCGAACTCCCCTCTTTATCGTCAGAGAACCCCGCCCATCTCTTAGAACTACAGTCGAAACTCTCTTTCCTCCATTCGACTCCATCACTGGCTCATATATTTGCATCTCTCTCTCTCTCTCTTATTGGTCTTCCCACTGTAGTCGAAGCATCCCCAAACTCCAACTGCCTTCCAACTCGTCGCCCGGCTTGAACTGATATACCCTTCCTATCTTACGTAGAACACTCATCCCAGTAGCCGGTCATCCTTCCCTCAACCCTCCTCCAATTGTGCACACATCACAACTGCTCCTCACTGTAGCTGAATAACACATACCTCCAGGCTTCTCCTTTGTTTCGCACGCTACAACCGAATTGCAGCCCCTCTCTCAGAAATTTCGTTGCCACCTCCCCAACACGTCCGACTCCTTATCTCTGTTGCTTGCATTCATCAGAACCAAGATCCATTCCTCTCCCACTGCTTGCAATAAGCTGAGTAGCACACGTGAATTCCCTTTCTGTTTTTGCCGAGCTCCACTTCATAGTCTCCACTCGTCATCTTTAGAAACACTATTCTCTCTTTCTCTCTCTTTAAAATCAAATAAACCAAAAAAAGAGAGCAGTGAGAGATGAAAAGTTTCTCCTCTTCCACTTCAAAATTCATGCATTTCACCTTAAAATTCATGCCACCCGAAAGTTTTTTACCCGAAAGTTGCATTTTGCATTTAAAAGGAAAGTAAAGGGTTACAAAATAAAAGCACCAAAAAGTGTAAAACTAGAAAAAAACAAGACTGTAGCGACATGCTCACGGTCCATATCTAAAATGCTAGAAAAGCGAAGAAGATACAAAAACAGATGATTTACAAAATCGGACTGATGTGCGAAGCGATGACTAATCTTGGTCCCTACGATGTGGAGAAGATCACCATGAGAAAAGATCATGAGCTGAAGAGCATCAAGTCATCTGAAGATAAGCCCCTGGTTGTGCCTTCAAGATCGTGCACTCATACATCCACGCTCGAGGATGTGACCAAAAGCGAGCAGCAACTCTAAGTATCCGAGTCAAGATGTATTGATTTGTGGGTGTCATCTCGATGGCGACTCTAATATGAAGGAGAAGAGGGCACCATCAACATTAAGCCATCTGGAGAGTCCAAAAGTGTGAAATCAGATGAGGTCTGGAACTCATTGCTCAAATGGAAAAAGATGTGTGACTAAAGATGTTTCAAAGCACCGGGGTTCCATGAGGCATGAATCTTGGCATTCTAGCCTCAAACTGGTATATAACATAGCAGTATGCCTTCCCCCAAGCTAGATCAGTCTTGGGGAGTCCAAAAATTCATGCCACCAGTGCCTCCATCACATCGATTTGCATGCTGAAAGTAAAATGCAGTAAAATTCTCTAAAATTTTAAATACCCATTTATGTTGTTCCAACACAGCGTGAACATTTGTGAATTTATGTACCTGTGCACATTGTTCCATTATAGCAAAAAAATTATGAATTTAAGCACTCACATGTGCCGAGGATTGACTTCACAAGGAAATCTATTATTGATATTCGCATAGGTGATTGAAGATCCCACTATGCTCATCAGGGCGTAGTGGGATTAAAGAGTCTGTTATGCTCAATATAGCATAGTAAGATTGAAGCTTTCTTGTAATAACAAAGACCCATTGAATCTAGATGAACCAGCATAAGCAACCGTCAAGGATGTTATTAGGATGTTGTTGGAGTTTCGATTGAACTATATGATGACAAAAGTACCTATATAATATTATTTAAGATGAATACTAAGTTTAAAATTGAAGTTTTAATTAAAAATTAAGTTGTGCAGGTACATTCAAAAGCCTATGTGTCACTTCTTATAAGCAGTGTAGGTGAAAAAAAACCTCTTGGTCATGATGCCGTAAGACTCCGATCATGCACGCTTCCTATAAACATGATGGGAAAGCCTATCACACCCGATGCAACCTCTTATTTAGAAATGACGTTGGCATGGTGCTAAAATTTTGTCAAATTCTGGATTTGAATAGAATTGAAGCATAACAAGATAAGATAAAATAGAACAATGTTTGAAACTTGAAATTGGAAACTAAATTGTCATCATACTAAATTTGAATTATCAAATTTTAGGAAAAGACAGTCTTGCTAGATTTGAACTTAGTCAAAATCGGAATAAATTTGAATGCTCATTACTAAATATAAACAAAGTATTTTATCAAACTTTTGAATTGTTCTATAATCTACATCAAGCTTAATAACTCATCAATGAGCATATTCTTGATCCTCTTAATAAATACTTAGATTGTGGTATCTCACACATTTTAGCAAATCTGAATAATTTAAATCAAATATATTGAGTTATAAAAGCTTAGCTTTTAAAAGATAAAAAGATCCAAGTCAGATTTGAAATGAAGTTACTTTCAATTTGATAGCTCATTAAGAGTTGAAACTTGAATTCATCTAAACACTCAAAGAAGAGGTAACTTGTTTACTAGAAAGAATAAGTAATGAGTATGATGAACTCTGGCAATTAACAATCCATCAATAAGTTTGGAATGAGTCTAATTGTTGAATGCAAATGATTGGACATTATGTTGAATCACTCAACGCAAAACCCAAAATATCAAACGCTACCTAATCTGCATTATACCTTTTCTAGCAGGCAGAAGACGTTAATTTAAGTTTAAGATAAGCCTCGCATACATCAATCTTGCATGAATTATGGAGCCAATATTATTCAATTTAAGTGCTTTAAAATTTGTGCAACCATCTAAAAGAATTCTTGTATGAATATTGAAATAATTTCTACCCAATCTAAGCATACTAAAATTCGTACAAGTATTCTAAACTATCCACATCGGCCCCGACACAATCTTAAATGCTTAAACTCAATATTTGAGGATGTTTCACAGGTTAACATAAAATAAATCTGAATTGACTATATGTGCTCCGACCAATATGTTAAATATTTAATCATATAATGTTCAATATTAATCTAAATTCATCTTCATTTTTAAAATTACATGTGCAATTCCAATGATTAAATTAGATATAGACTCAATCCTTTATGTTTGTAATAGAATTGACAAGGTTTATTATATGATCAATTTTTTAAGGAATTTAAATCATACGTAAAACTTAAACTCGATCCTTTGTTAAGTGGAGTTACAGAGTTGATAAGGTCAATCTCAATAATGGTCATGTTGAACGAGTATATCAACCGGGGAGGGAATATTTTCATCAAAAGTTATTTGAGCCTTAAATTAAAAGGGGGATTTACATACATACCACCCAATTCATATGTATTTACATATCTAACACCAACAATTTTTTACATATATAACATCTTCAATATCACATCAAAAATATACTTTATTCACTTTTGAAAAAATTGAAATGTACTTTTTTAAGCATAGAAAAGTATTAGATAAGTAAATATCTAAGTTTAGGTGTTAGATATGTAAATACATAAGAATTGTGTGGCATGTATGTAAATCTCCCTAAATGAAATTGATATAAAACTAAGCTTCAGTTAAATACAAGTTAAAATTAAATAAAGTTCATCATTTCAAATAATTTAAAGCAAATAATTCATTCATTCATTCATCATTATTTGCTCGAGGTAATAAATTATGGGTTGTTTGGTTGCTTGGATTTAGAGTGTAAAGTAAATTGAATGCAGTGTAAAAGATTTTTGAGTATTTGGTATGGTGCGAAGTAAAATTTCAACATATTTGTTGTGTATTTGAAATGCATTAGAGTGGTCATTTTTGGTGTATTTGAAAGTCGTTCGATTTGGTAATTAAATCTGCGGTGTAAAGTTTTTGACTATTCTTTGCTGCGTATTGTCACGCAGCCGCCGTGCCGTCGGTCATGCACATTGCATCTCGCCTCCATCGGCCACTCCTCTTCGTACGTTTCGTCAAGCCATGCTTCATTTGATCTTATCGTCATATCTCAAAATACTTTACATTACATTTATTTTATAAAAAAAAATCATGTATAACAAGTTAAAAGTAATTCAAAAATAATGAATTCTTTTTTCGCATTCAATTTACTTTACACTCTAAATACAGCAACCAAACTCTAAGAAAATCCTAACTCATAAAAGAGCTAATATCAAATCAAATATATCATTATATTCAAACTCAAATAATCTCATGTTAATAAGAATGTGACCTGTGTCCTCTATCCTCATGATTTTGCTCTTAAACGACATCACATAAAATGCGGTTACGATCAGAGTCCTCTGATTGGGTGGTTTAGTCTTTCAATGATATCTACTTATCTTGATCGTTGTAACTATTCTTAAACTTTGTCCTTTAAGTTTTTCATAGAATATATTTGATATGACAAAGCGTTTTGTCAGCTAGAGTGGACTTAAAGTTATTTCCTTAAACAAACATCAACTCATATTTACAAGATTACGTTGGACGACGTAACCCATGATTGCTGACAAACATCCTTCGATCTTGTTTGGTTGACTACCTTTTTTGACTAAGTAGATAAGAGACTATGACAGCACAAGATGATGAAATCATGGGAGATTGGGCACATCATCATCTCTCTAACCATATGTTTTAAGTTAATAAATGGTGAATTTGTTAATTATCAATACTTCATCTATTGCTACTATATGCTAACAAATTAGCTACCAAACGACTAGCCGCAATTGAAAGTTCTCTCTCATTCCTTGGGAGAGATAGTTAACTATAGGAGCTTATGTTTATAGGAAACTTGCAACCAGATCTAAAGTCCTCGTAAAAAGAAGATGAAATCTCTGAGTAGTGGCTCATTCATAACAACAACAACAACAACAACAACAACAATAACAACCTTTATCCATTACTACATGAATACTTCTTCTCCATTTCTATTATGTCAAATTCTCATTTAATTCAAGTATACTAAGGTCATTTTACATTTTAACCATGTCTTTTTTTAACATCTACCTTTCTTAACATAAGGCAAATCTAATGTATCTACTCTCTGGCTCATTGGTGCTTTATGTGGCCAAACCATCTAAAATGATTCTCTCTAATCTTATTTGCCACTGGAGCTACTCGAACTTTTTCTCGAACATACTCATTTCGCATTTTATCTCTAAGATTCATCCACTTGAGAATCCTCATCTCTGCAACACTTAACTTAGTCTTATACTTTTCTTTAATTAGCCAACATTCTGCACCACAAATCATTGTAGGTCTTATCACTATTTTATAAAATTTTTATCTGAAGTTTAAGCAATACTTTTCTATCACACAACAAGCCAGATGCATTCCTCCACTTCAATCATCCAACTTGAATTCTACTAATAACATCTATTTCACCATCATTTTAAATAATAGAGCCTAGATATTTGAATCGCTCACTTTTTTTAATGAGTTGTTCACCCAATGTCATGACACTACTACTATAACTTTTATAACTAAAATTACACTCCATATATTCAATTTTAGATCTACTTAAATGAAAACCTTTAGACTCTAAGATTGACCTCCATAATTCAAGTTTCTCTTAATCCCTCTCTCGTCTTATCAACAAGAATGTCATCAGCAAAAAACATACACCAAGGTACATCTTACTGTAAATGCCTAGGAAGAACATCCATAACTAAAGCAAATAGATAAGGGCTTAAAGCTAATCCTTGATGTATTCCAACTGAAATAGGAAAATATTTTGTCAATCCCCCTTCTATTTGGACACAAGTAATAGCTCTAGTATACATATCAAAGACTTGAATATAACCAATATTAACTCCTTTCATTTCTAGAACTCTCCAAAAAATATTTCTTAAAACTTTATCATAAGCTTTCTCTAAATCAACAAATATCATATATAGATCCTCTTTACTTTCTCTATACTTCTCCATCAAACCTATTAATCCATAGTAGATCTTAGTATGAAACTAAACTGATTGTGAGAAACTTTTGTATCACATTGTAACCTATGCTCAATTACTCTCTCCCATAATTTTAATGTATGACACATTAACTTAATTCCTCTATAATTTGCACACTCTTGTGCATCACCTTTATTCTTAAATATCGGTACTAACAAACTCTTTCTCCAATCATCTGAGATCTTTTTATTCTTTAAAATAACATTAAAATGATTTATAAGCCAAAATTTTGTTTAATCTCTTAAACATTTTCACACTTCTATTGGAATATCATCAGGTCCTACCATATTTTCACATTTTATTTTCTTTAAAGCTTCTCTAACTTCAAATTTACTAATACAACGATAAAAATAAAATTCGTTATTTTTGTTTATGGTATTAAAGTTGCTAAAATCAATCATATGTTTTAGATCCTTCATTGAAAAGTTTATCAAAATACTTTTTCACTTATTTTCAATATCCTTTTCTAAGAAAAACACTTTATGATTTTCGTCCTTAATACACCTCAGTTGAATTAGATCTTTATTTCTCCTATCTCTTTGGTTGGTTAACTTATACATACATCTTTCATCTTTTGGTATTAAAATTGTATAAATCTAAAAATTTAAATTTTTTGTAGATTACTTTCTTAGAATCTCTAGCCACTTTATATCTTTTTTCCTTCTGTTTTTCTAACAACAATCTTCTTATTTTTAACTTTTTAGATGCATTCGACTCCACCAACTATTTTTATTAAAGAAGATTTTCTTTTGATTCTTGACATTTTTTTTGATTAATTTAAGCTACTTTTTTCTACATAATAAACTTCTTATGACATCCCAAATTCTAAGCTCTTATTTCTTAAAATATTTTTATTAGTGTTATTTAAGTAATGTCGAGGATAATAATTTGATTTATTTTTTTTAAATCTTTCAATCTTTCATCTTAAAATTTAAAATAGATTGATGTTGGGTATTTAAACTTTCACTGAATGGCCTTCTGATCTTTCTGATCTAACAATCTATTTTTCTTATCAGAAAATAATCAATCTGTGTTTTATTAGATCTATTTTTATAAGTAATAATTGCTCAAATCTTTTCTTAAATAAAATATTAGTAACTACAAAATTATATGCTAAAGCAAAATCTAATATAATCCTACCTTATTCATTAGTCACTCCAAATCCATAGCCACTAGGAATATTTTTAAAATCTTCTACCACTTTACTAATATGTCCATTTAAGTCTCTTTCAATAAATACTTTTCTTGAGATGTATCTTTACTAATTCTATCAAAATTTTTTCTTTTGAGTCTACATCCAAACCTACTTAAGGAGCATAAACACTTATAACATTGATAATCTTAGTATCAACAATATTTTTTAAAACTATAATTCTATTTCCAAATCTATTAATATTTATAACATTATTCTTCAAACTTTTATCTATAATCACATCTTTACCATATCTAATTTGTCTTCTACCTAAATATCAAAGTTTAAAACCTAAACTATCAAACTCTTGGCCTTCTTCCATTTAGTTTCTTGAATATATAAAATATTTATCTTCGTATGAACCATAATATCTATTAATTTACTTATAAGAGTACTTATATTCTAAGTTCCTAATCTAATTCTAGTTTCATGGACTAACTTCTTTGCCCGCATCCGTTCATAATGTGGGAAACCTTGCTAATTTATCTCACACAGGATCGCCCTCACACATTTTAGTGTATTCAGTATATAGTCATTACTCAGTATTAACATAATGTTTTAAAGGATTCATGTCATGATTATTTTGACAAGTTTTCTGGTTTGTTGCCATTAACCCTCTATTTTTCACATCCAGACTTGGGACTGGCAAAGGTAGTGTTAGTGGCTCATTCATAAATAAAATAAATTCATCTGCTTCTCAAAAATTTCACTCGGTAATAATCTAAACTCTTTTCATCGGTGGTTAGGTGCGAATTTTCAGGGCTCACAAGAACATCCACAGCCACTTGACTTATAAAGTAAATACATTTGCTCTCAAATCTTGGAGTTTGTGATGCGACACAACCTAAGCATACTCATTTATATGATCACATTTATGAGTCTGGGATCAAACTTGAAGATCCTTCTCATGATCATTCATAAGATTCGAAGCACATGAATTAGCTTCATGCTCGCCAGCCCTCTCAATAGAATTCAACATATGCTAGAAAATGAGGCTTATGATCAAATTGGTACCTCAACTATTTATGAAGGATCAATTTAGTCCCAGACAAAATGAGAGAATTTGGTCCTTGACTATTGATCGAGGGGCCAAGTTTTTTGAATTTAATGAAAAGTTGTAGAGAAATAATGAATCATGTAGGCATTTTGGAATAACAAAAAATAAAAGAAGTAGATAAGTAATAAAGCTAC
This sequence comes from Cymbidium sinense, assembly GCA_021442155.1. Classification (NCBI taxonomy): domain Eukaryota; kingdom Viridiplantae; phylum Streptophyta; class Magnoliopsida; order Asparagales; family Orchidaceae; genus Cymbidium; species Cymbidium sinense. The sequence goes on along the minus strand of CM038221.1, from coordinate 25,099,391 downwards.
ATTTTCTTATTTTTGATTCCTTGTGGCATCGGAAGAACCAGTTGGTCTCATCCAGTCAAATTTAAATTGGTCGTATTTAGCGATACTAAATTAATTCCGTAAATAGTTGAGGGATGATTTATCTTAAATCCTTAGAAAATGGTTCACTCTTCTTCCAATTTAACTTGGCTGCCCCCTCAATTTTGTGCAATAAATGTGTTAAAACAAACTCAAAATTCTTCCAAACTTACATGGTTGAGCACTCCTTCCAAGGATCATCAAGATTTCAATCTTTATATATTTAGCTTAGCTAACTCATGCAAGAGTCATGTCATTTGAAGTTCTCTAATTCTTGTAATCGAAAAGACATTAATTTACAAGCGTGCCACTTGAAACGTGCAATTTTTATTTTATTGAGATAAAATCACCACGGCTCACTTTCTTTGTGCAAATCATTTATTCAACTTCTGATCTAGGGTTACTTTTTCCTCTGCTACATCAATTTAATTGGATTTTGGGCTTCTTACTGGTCAGAAAATAATCTCTCCTATCTGACAGACAGATGTAGCAGCTTGTCATGGGAATGATTTTGGAGCCGATTCTTCCACAGAAGGAAGCTTTTTTGAATGTCTAACCTCTTCACACTTCTATAAGAGTACGAAGGTTTTTATCGTTCACAGAAAATCAAATGCATTCAGCTAAAGATGTGTCTTACTTGACTATATATGCCTTCGACAGGTTCAGGACATTTCAGGGTCATTCCGCTGGGCTCCTTTTCTAGCTTTACAGAAAGAAGACTCATTTCTTACCATGCTTTTGCTGCTATCGAAGTATAGGATGAAGAGTCTACCTGTTGTTGACCTGGGTGAAGGAAAAATTGAAAACATCATCACACAGTCTGCTGTTGTTCATATGCTGGCAGAATGTGTTGATCTTCACTGGTTTAAGAATTGGGGAACCAAGAAACTCTTTGAACTGGGCCTTCCTATCATGAAACCAGAAAAACTGGTTAAGGTGCTTAACTGCAATTCTATTTACATGGAAATAATTTTTAAGCTTTCATTGCGTCTAGTATGTTGGAAATATCATTTTTAACTGTTTTAGGTTATTACTTTTGTTTAATCAGCGCAATATGATTGATATTGGACACTAAGGGGGTGTTTGGCAACGGATTTACTAAGGATTTAGCTAGCTAAATCCCGTAAATCCTACCAAACACCATCGAGGATTTAGTAAATCCGATGCGTAAATCCGGGTAAATCCATGAGCGATAAATCCATTTATTAAATCCCCGATTGGATTTAAGGGGATTCTGAACGGAACCTCGTTATGGCGGAGCTGGCCTTCGTCTCAACTCCCTCGATCTATTTCTTCCCGCAGATGTTTCCGGTCACTCTTCTTAGCCTCTGCGGTCGCCAGTATCTCTGATTGAGTTTTCTTCCATTTAAGCTATCGGTATGACCGAACTCTTTCACGCTTCAATGGTTTCGCGTTTACTTTAGGATCGAAGAGCACCGCGTAAAACCACAGGCGGGTAAAGTTGATGGGCGACAAAGCATCGGATATAGAGAAGAGAGATCGAGCTGGAAAAGACCTTTACTTGCGGCTGCCCTCGTTTGATTTGGATTTTTTTTCCTTATGTTCAAGATTTAGTTTTAGGCTTAGCTTCTATATTTTTATCTTCTTGTTAGATGTTTACGGATTAATCTTCATTAGGGCTTGGTTTATTGGAAATGATAGTAAGTGAACGAATAAGTATATTATTGTTGTAGCATTTTGACTTTTGAGGGTGTTAACTAGTTGGTCAGCTTTAAGTTTCAGTTGTCTTATTTTAGTTGACTCGGGTTTTAGAAGATTGACATAGAAATTAATATAATATACTTGAACATTGTTTGCTCACTTGTTTAAGGTATTGAAATGTGTTTTGGTTATTTAACAAATAGCTAGTTAAGATCTTCATTGAATTTTCATTTAATAATGGCTCGATGCTTATTTTGAATAAATCGACTTTTTCCCGAACAATGGATTTTGTTAATGATTGTATTATTAGAGGTATAAGTCGGATGGAGCTTTAAACATCATGTTTAGTGAATTAACGCCTTAATTAAAAAAAAATCAACTTTAAAGTAATACATAATGAGTTATCTCGGTTTGTTGGCGCATGTAGTACATTTATCTTGGATGATGACTTTATATTTGTAAATTAGCATTATCTCATATATCTTTAATTAAGCTTAATTAAATCTTGATAGCTCAAAATAATAAACTTGAACAATTTTAAAAATTTAGACATTCCAAACCAGCCACTCAATAAGGAAAATACATGAATGAGCTTGAGTAGGGTGGTACTTGGCTTCCTTCTTTTGATTTAAAGACTATGGATTTCAAAAGTGTTGTCAGGACTTCAAAATTGTGATTCCCAAAACACCTATTATGATCTAGGATTAATTTCATTCTACCATTCTTGGACTATGTTATTTGTATTGTTAAAATTACCTAATTTATGTTGCAGCGATGTATGAGACCTTAATGCGTTGATCGTTTGTCAGTGAAAGTATAGTTTAGTATGATAGAGATTTCGAAGAGGAAAGTGAAATTCAATTTGTATTATCAAAAAAAATTTCTTATATCCAAATAATGTAATGTTTATTTATATTTTGTAATGACATGATATCTTACGTTAAATAATGAATTTTAATTTTAATATTTTATTTTTTTATTTATTTATTTTTATATTTTAAAAATATTATTATTTAATTATAACGACTTAAATCATATATAACTTACCAAACGTCTTTCTATTTAGCGATTCAATAAATCATTCAAACACTTTTCGATTTTAGATTTCTAAATCAGGTTATCTTTGGATTTACTAAATCCTACTTGAAATAAATCCAATCCGTTGCCAAACACCCCCTAAAAATGAGATTTCAACAATATAGTGAATATGGGATACTTACAGATGCTTACAGGTTACTTTTAATTTAATGCTTCTCGGTACCTGAGAAATTGATAATTCTACAAGTATGGGAGATAAGGGATGAAATGTAATATGAGCATGAGATGGGGGAGAAAGTAGTTCGTTATGCTGATAAGTCTAATGAGGACCTATTGAGTGATGGAAGTGATGAAGATTTTTGAATTTAGTAATTTTAATCTTGGTTGCTTGACAGGCTTATACCTCAAAATAACTTGAAATTTTTGTTTGCCTCAGATTATAAATGCCTTAATGCCCAATTGCACAGTAAATCTTGTGCATTACTATTGACCATAGCGAAACAAAATATTTTAGTTAAATTTATTGTTTGAATATATGACAATCGATTTGGATTCAATGGCTGGACATTTAACTTCATGCAATCCTCTAAAATAGATTGTTTCGTTTTAGTTTCTTTCTTAATCATGTTAACATTCAACATATGTATATTTATGTTTTTAGAATTTATTTTACTTTCCTATTTGATTTTGATTAAATATTTTAATATAAAACAAATATTTCCTTATCCAAGTTACTAAATTTGAAATCATATGTTGCTTTTATAGGCTTTTGAGGAGGAACCAGTTCTCAGTGCCTTCCAATTGATGAGGAAAAGGAGAATTGGTGGGCTTCCAATTGTTGATGAAAGTGAACATAAAGTGGTTGGCAATATAAGCATAAGAGATATACAATACCTTCTAACCGCTCCAGAAATATACAAAAACCTAAGGTATGTGAAAACAAGCCTCTTGTGGCTTTACTGCTTAACATTAGAAGTCACAGGTCCACTCCACTTGGTTCCATTTAAATTTTGGTGAAGAGCTTGTGCTTCAGCTGATTTCACTCTTGACAGGTCCATCACAGCCAAGAACTTCCTTGCTGCTATTAGAAATTACTTACAGGAGCGTCAAGAGGCTTCACCGCTGCTGCGTGGTGTAATCACCTGCAAAAGAACTGACATACTAGAAAACATCATATTGACATTGGATTCTGAGAAGATACACCGAATATATGTCGTCGACGAGGAGGGAAATTTGGAGGGTGTTATTACATTAAGAGACATCATCTCCAAGTTGGTCCATGAGCCACATGGTTACTTTGGAGATTTTTTCGATGGAGTAGTTCCACTCCCCGCGAATAGTCGGGTTTGAACATCAATGTAACTTCTGTTGTCTGCTTGCTCGGTCGTGTTGCTGTTGTAAGTTGCTACTAGGCCTTTTTTTAGTTGTTTAACTGTTCACCTTTTTCTCACGGTCCATGTTTTGTAAATTCCTGTATGTTTCATGTTTAACCCTCTGGCCACCCAGGATTGTCTTCTTCTGGTAGTCTATGTGGATGACTAAATATTGACTTCTTGAGGACAGAATTTGGACTTCTTTTGATTCACTGCATTGGAACAGAGACGATATAAAAATGTGGAAATTGATATGTGACAGTATTTTGTGATTTTAAAATTGCATTCTGCTACTACAATAGCAAGTCTTTATCTCACTACCTGGGAGGTCAATTACATGGATCTTTTTTTTTTCTTGGGCCTTATTAAATGTCATATTCTCATTTAATTCTAATAAAGTAAGATCAGTTTTTATACTTCAAAGTTAAGTTTTTTTTAAGTCTATCTTTGTGTTTCTTAATATAGATCAAAGTTAATACATTTATTCTCCTAATTTGATCATCGGATGGTCGATGATAATTTATGCGACCCAATCATTTGAGGAGACTTTTCTAATTTCAAAATTAATGTTGTTTGGTCCCAACCCCTGAATGAGAAAGTGAAGAGTTGCCCTAGGTAATTGATAGCCAATATAAAATGATGTTAATCCTATAGAAGTACATTCTTCTATAAGAAAAAAAGAACTCCATAGCCTTAGGCTTATTTTTTTTAATAACTTAAACTTGTTCCTTTTAATCCAGAGAATCATGAAAATTGGTATTAATAGTCTCTCAGTGTTGACAGAATTGAGAGGGCATAACATGGTCAACATTGTGAAGACTTGTATTAATTAATTAATTAACTAATTAGTATTTCATTTCAGCTCGATTCTCGTAAAGGTAGTGCATAAAGTGAGGCACGTGCATGATCAAGGCCAACTAATAGATGATGAATAGCGCAATTGGGCCATTCAAAGAACACCGCGCCAAATGAAATATGATGGTGGAGATACTTTGAATAATGAAGAGACTTTAGTTTCTTTTTGCATTTTGTTAAGTAAAATATTTACATTGGGAATGCTTGATTTTGGAGTGTTGGTTTTTCCTACTCTTTTATTTTGCAACTAAGTTACTTGGGCCCATAAATCCCTTTTATAATGTCACGTAAGATATTTATAAAGGTCGTTGAGCTATTTTGTAAGGCTATTAAATTATGATGGTTTTGGATGCCTTCATGTTGGTAATACTCTGACAAGTAATTAGGAGGCCTTCTTATCATTAGATTATATAAAGGTGCCTGGTGGAGGTTTTCTTCTTACACTTGTTGATTGGTTGGTAGGATTAAGTGGTTATCAACTAGCTATCATTGTTGTGGCATGAGGATGAATAATTGTTAACACTTCTCTACAAGCATCAAGGTGGCATAACTATGGGGCTTATAATAATTTTAGGGGATTTACATACATAACACTAAAAACTATTAAAAGTACATATCTCACATCTAAATTTTACTATTGATCTATTTAGCGCCATTAATGATGTTAAACATTTTTGTCGGATTGTACGACTGCTTTTATTAGTATAATACACTCAGATTACTAGATGAATGTCCTTAAATCTTTAAAAACTCCATCCCCTTTACAGAACCTACTTTATTTCCATGAAGTACATCCTTCATAAGTCTTTCAAAATTCACAATTTACTAATTGTCTCAAATAGTAGCTCAACTCTACCATTATCATGGATCTTATAACTAGTATCATGTTGGAATTTCAAAGCTTGCCGAATAGGAGAAGAGGAGGTCATCGGGATGTCCTCCTCATCTCATGATGCCGACCGCAGGCTCAGTTCAATGCAACAATTTTCATTTTTTTTGATATCCTATATTGTTGCATCAACTTCATTCCACCACGGTGGAGGATGCAATTGGCGAGTGGGCGGTGGGATGACGGGGTTAGGTATTTTAATGGGTTGTGTTATTTTTATTTTTATTTATGTATTTAGGGAGTTAAATATACAAATAGTAAAGTTTAAGTGTGGGATATGTAATTTTAATAATTTTGAGTGCTATGTATGTAAATCCCCCAATAATTTTTTAGAGTTTGATTTTTCAATGGATTATTTCCATAGTGGTTGGTAAGTGCTAAGATGGCTACCAAAAGATGGCCCACCACATTCTACTAAAAGTTGTTGGGGTTATTTCACTTCTTATTTTTAAGTCAATTCTCATGTTCTTGATTCTCAATTTACTTGGGTCTTATATCCTTGAATCCTATGCTCATGAAATCTTGGTTGTTAGCTCTATTGATAGGGAGTGGGTGGATGATCAGGGTCATTTAACCCTCATGTTGTGGTGAATAAATGGGTGGATGAAGGAAGATGCCTATGTATTGATGGTGTTGAACTAGCGAGTGTGTGTGTGTGTGTGTGAGAGAGAGAGAGAGAGAGAGAGAGAGAGAGAGAGAGAGAGAGAAGAGGGGAATTTAGAATAGAGTTATAGGTGGACTTGATTGTGGTCCATGGTATAGTTTGAAATGGAGAATGATGGGGCAGTAATTTTGTTTGGTATAAGTGAATGTTGTAGAAACTACTAGAAGTGTTAAGAGACTTGTTGGACTTTGGGATAGTGGAGACCTAAGGGAGACCAAGAGGTTTTGGTGGATTTTGGGTTGATTTTGGTGGCTACTTTTATGTGTAGCCTATGACATTATTGTGAAAGATAAATGAATGATTAAGAATATCGTGATAGTTTAAGAAGTTGGGAAGAAGTTACACAATATTTTAGATCATGACTTGAAAGTTTTGGTATAGAGGCAAAAGAAAGATGAATGGCTAGATTTAGACATATTTATAGTTTATTTAGAAAAAGAGAAACTGTGGTTAGAAGTGTGAAAGCATAAAGTCTAAAACACTTAAAGAGATGGAGGAGAGAGTAACAAGAAAATTAATTAACACTAAAGTAAATAAAGATACCGATACCGAATCTCTCTAAAAAAGGTGTTGATTTAAGCCATCAAGCCAAAGATTAAGTAAATGCCACTAAGTTTTTTCAATGAAGAATGATACTTATCCAAAATTATGATTTCAATTCAATAAATGATCATTATATTTTAACATTCTTGATAGTTAAAAAATAAAACAAAGTCAAAACATCACAAGGAATTAAACACTTCATTAAAACACTTTGGAAATAGTTTTAAAATTCATTACTTTATCTTAAAAACTCATGGGCTATTTAACCAATTGATTATTGTAATTAGAAAATAAAACATCACTCATGAAGCCATAAAAGAGGGTTGGCCATTGATTGTTTCACTTAAACTTGGTGACCTTATTTTTTGAATGAACACATTCTCTTCTTAGTGCTTAGGATTCCAATCAAAGACTAAGGATTTTCTCACCTAGACACTTAGGACACTTTCTTAGTTGCTAAATGAACATCAAACTCAAAACTAAAACAAACATAACTCAGAATTAAGTGGAATGAAATTTAGAATTCAAACCTAAAACTAATTGAAACCAAAATCTTAGGCTTTGACCTGGGTCAGGCTGGTGGGTGCCACTAGGACCTAACTTAGCCCAAATAGGTCAGGTGAATTGACACCTCTAAATTTAATGAAATTGAACAAAATTGAAGATGAGACATATTTGAACTAAAATCTAAATCCAATCAATCCCTAATTAGGTCAACTAGGTTAACTAACCCAATCAACTTATTTAAGCCTCCCCTATTTAACCTAAATTCAAAATCAAATCAAATTAAATTAAATTCAACTCAAATTGAATCAACCTAAAAGCATAGAATTATTACTCAAGCTTAATTAAGCACGAATCTATATTCAATTAGGGTTTAGTTTGGCTAATTAGGCCATTTTACCTTTAATTGACCCATGAGAATCCCACTAAGCCTAAATCAATTGGATCAAAATCAATTCAAATTCAACTTTCTTAAAGCTTAAAACTATTACACCAACTCAATTAAAATCAATTCAAGCCCAATTAAGGTCTAATTTGGCCAATTAAGGCACTTAACTCAAGTTAACCTAAATTAACCCATTTAAATCAAGTTAAGCTAAAATAAAAAAATAATCAAGATCAAATCAGTTTGATCATCCTAAGTCATTCAACATAATCAATTAAATATGATCTAACTTTCTCTTGATCCAATTTAATCAATTTGACACATTAACTCAAGTGAGTCCAAATTGACTCAAATGAGTCACATTGAGTCAAATCAAAATCAAACCAAAATCAATTACTATTAATCAATCATAATCATTCCAAATAACTAAATATATATGATTGAGTCTTAGTTATGACTAATTTGGCCAATTGGGTAATTTTGACCCAACTTAATCAAATTGAGTCATTTTCACCCAACTTGATCTACTTGGGTCAACTTAAGTTAACCTAAGTTCAAATCAATTTGATGACTCAAAGTTGCAAACTTTGACTCATCCAATCAAAAGAAAATCTCAACATGAATGAGAAAAATAATGGGCAATCATAAAAGAACAAAATTGAACACTTTTTAAACACACACACACACACACAGAGAGAGAGAGAGAGAGAGAGAGAGAGAGAGAGGGCAGAAAAAAAATCTCCATCAAGCATTCAATCCTTCTCATCTCTTATTCTTAATAAAAGGGAAGCATGGGATTGACTCAAGCATGCTCTCAATAGGTTTCAAGGGTTATCGAACCACTTGGCCACCACTCCAGCCACCATAAATTGTGGATTTTGGCTAAGCTGACACTACATGAAAACTACATATTTTTGACAAAAAAATTTATCAGATATCAACCATAAGAATATTAGTTTTTGATGGATTGTACCATGACAGTAAAACCTTGGTTAGAAATGATTTTTAGCACACAAAAAATCTGACAGAAATTAGTTTTCGATGAATTTCTATTGGAGGTATTTTCATGAAGAATTGGTGGAAAGGCCATCTGCATATCCCATCAAAAAGGTGAGCCATCAAAAAATTTTTGACGGGAATTCCGACAGACTTTCTAGTTGAAATTGTCCGTTGAAAAAATTGCCAGAAATTTCCACGTCAAAATTTTTTCTGTCGGTAACCTTCGACGCCACGAATTGAACTTATCGATGAAAAATTCATCAAAAATCCATTGAAAACTTGTACATAATTGAAAAATAAGCTAAAACTTCACATATGCTTTAATTTTTACACCTGTGGAAGATTTGCAAAATAACTCATAATTTTTTATAGTTGATTTTAACTTACCCTCAACATCTATACAAGAAGTCATGACCAAAAAATAGCTAATTTCAAACACATATTTTATTCTAGTACTTTAAAAAATGTTGAAATTAAACAATAGTTTCAAAACATTCAATTGAAATAGTTTGAAATCATTAACATCTTAATAGATTATTTACAAATAAAAAATATGTATAAATAAGACCTAGTCATCATTAGTCTTCTCATCATTGCCTGAGTTGTCGTCATCATCGTCCTCCTCCTCCACTATTAGCTCCTTTCCTTCCGACTGTCTTTGCACATCTTCTCCATTTTAGCCTCCATTATAGCTATCTAGACTTCCATCTGAGCAATTATCCTTGCTTCCATATCCTTGGCCATCACACGACACATCTTTGAACTATCTTGTCAATTGACTGATTGCATTAGCTAACCCCTACGAGCCTAGGTCATAAATTTGTCCCTTCTTCTTTCCTTTAATAGTCTCTTTCCAGTTGCAATACTCTGACCACTCTAACTATCCACTAGAACTTCCTGAACTAGTGGAGTCTTGACAAGCAACTTTCTTCAGCCTCATGTAGTCATCCTACAAGAAATTATAATGTGATTTAAAAATAATATATTATTAATTAAATTGTAATTCATGAAATTAAAATTAATTTATGTATGCTTCCGTGACTGAACATCAACCCACTATTGGTCAACTTGATGGTGATGTGTTCAACTATGTAATTCAGCAGTAGTGGGCTCTCGCCCAAGAACTTTAGCCTATAAATATTATAATGAATTTAATTAACTATGAGTAAAATTTCAATTAATGTAAGTAATGAATGACTTACCATTCTTTATCTATAGTCACTATGTGGCACTAAGCCTCCATTATGTAGAGAGGTGCCCATGCCCCCATAATCAGAAGCTCAATTTTGCTTTTCTTGCTATCTTTTATGAATATAATTTAGGAAGGGTCATACTTTATAGAGGTCAATCCACACATCCTTTTCAATCCAAAGAGGTCTTCACCCAGAATTGCATATGTCAATGAACATATAATGTAGGTGGGTTGCGCTTCTGGACTCAAATTTTTTTTTTTTTTGATTTTCTGTGCTCCAATAGCCAACTAAAACATTTTTATAATACAAAATAAATTAATGATAATTAGTAGTACTTTAAGTTAAATTAATGTATTTAAAATGTGTAAATACTTATTACAATACCTCAAATTCTTTTGAACCACATGTCCCAATCTTAATTGGGGCCTTTTTCCAAGGAACATATGAAACATTGTATTTGCTTATTATTATATCCCTTATTTTATGTATGACTTCCCTAGATGAATTGAAATTGAAATTATAATTAAGATTCGAACCATAATATGCCAAAAAAAAAAAAGCTTATGTGTCACCCTCTAGCTTAATAAAAATGCGTACTATCAAAGGCTCATTGGGCATATATATATCAGGCTGATCAAGTGGCATATGCTAAAACCCGAGCACTCTAAGACCCAAGTGTGCCTGATATGAATAGAACGATGTAGTGTTAGGCATATGTACTGGTTGGTCTCGATGTCTAAAGTGGTGAGATTGAAATGGGCCATGGTGGTGGCAGCCTGAATAATTGGTCGGGACACAACCTTTTCCTCCCGTTTGAAGATTCTCGTAAATGATCGTCATAGAGCATCATCATCATCACCTAATGTCATCTATAAGTACAAGAAAATAAAAAGATTAGATCTATAATAAATAAGGTTATGTAATGAACTTAATATAAACAAAAGAAAATTATAATAGCATGGAGGTGCAAGTACAAATTTTTTAAAAAGGTAGTGTGTGAATTAAAGTATGTAAATGGTTGCTATGCAGAAAAGAATATGTAAAAAGGATAGTATGTGAATTATAGTATGCAAGTAAAGTATATAAAAAAACTATTGCATAAATAAAATATGTGAATAAGATAATATATAACTCCAGACTATTATTTTTAATGCATATGTACAAAAAAAAGTGTGCATACTTATTACATAGAAATGTTTACTACCTTCAACACATATATTAGGTCTTCTACTCTGATGAATCACATGAAGTAGAATTTATAGTATCCTGCTCATCATCATTCTTGTTGCTCTCATATTAAGACTGAATAATTTCTTCATAATTATTATTAGTATCAAGCTTACAACTCTCTCTACATCATCAATTGGAAGTTTAAACTTATCATATCTTTCTTGATGAGCAAGTTCAATAGTGTTTTCAACTTTCACTCTTACTCTAGATTTGATTTTAATTACCATATCCCATTCTATTTTCTCTCTTATTCTTTCTGGATGCCTTAAGTAATACACTTATGTGGCTTGATGAGCAAGGATAAAGGAATAGTACTTAGCATATTTTCTAGTCAACTTCACTTCAGTGGTTCCCATATAACTTATTCTTCCTTATTTTTCTATTACATACATGATCAAACTAATCACAATTGAATAAAACAACATTCCTCTCATTTGATCTATGATACTGTAACTGTACAACTTCTTATAGAACCCAATAATAGTCTATCTCACCATTTAAATGCGTGTTTCCTCGAATGCAAACACCATAGTTATATTTTTTTTCCTTATGACCAAAAATTTGTGTGAAATTTATAACCATTGATATTATAAATTTGCCACATATTTAGAATTCACATTGGACCCCAAGCTAGGTCATGAAAGTCCTGATTATCCACTCCGTTCCTTTACTAGTGAACTGATTACATTAAGAAGAATAAGAAAGTTGTGCAATTAACTTAAAAAATATATTAAGGCCTTAGTGATGATTGCTCACATGTAATATAAACCATATTGAAAAATTCATTTTTGACCTTTTTATTTATAATGATAATGTCATCCAAGTTTAATGAGTTCATGAATAACTTGAACTTAATAATGTAATTAACATGATTAGGTGAATATTATGTTTGATTAGAAATAAAATTAGGTTATTGTAGCATCGACTTGTTTACTCAAGAAAAGTTTGAACTTTATTGCAGTTTATAAGAACATTAACTATCGCTACTCTAAGCTCTTTGTTATTTATATATCTTGATGTGCTTATACCTAATGCTTTTTCGGATGGTTAAAAAATAGATAACACTATTTGTGAAGATCCAACACCATCGACATCATCCATATGTGCATGTGGCTCAAAGTAGTAAGAAGAAGAAAATTGTAGTCTCTTGGGACAAACATGCTTCAAATATTAAGCCTTTGGGATGTGCTTTATTCTTCATAATTTTTTTTCAATTTATTCAAGAATCTAGATGAATTTTGAGAAATAATTAAGCTTAAATTGAATGTTAATTAATATTATTACTAATAATAAATAGCTACCTCTGAAAGGCTACATCTAGTGATACTACATTGATCCTCCCACTCTAGCTTCATATGATAGATGTATCGGTAGATGCTCCATTGAGTTGAATAAAGTAAAGAAGAATATCTTTTTGAGCTTACAGATAATGACTAAAATTTTAACTTCTGATTGTCTTAGAGCTTCGACATTTAATTGAGTTGAGAATAATTTCTTAAAGAAGAGACTAAATTTGATCAAATAATTTAATATTTTCTCTGGTAAAGCACTAAATGTAACTAGAAGTAACCATTACAGAAAAATGTGGCAATCATGGCTCTTCATTCTACATATTTTTCTCATTCTCAAATCAACACATATGCTCAAATTAGATGCATACTCGTATGATAACTTAAATGACTGTACCCACTCACATATTATTCTCTACTGTTCTAATATGAGACAATATCTGACTTTAGGCTTCTAAATTTTTCTAGTTGTAGTCTCTCTCAACTATAACTCTCTTCAATAATTATATTCATTCACATTATCTTTAGTTTTACCTTTAATATTCATCAGTGTGTTGAAAATATTATCAAAATTTTTTTTCTTTATGTATATGACATGAAGATTATGTCTAATCAAATTATACTTCCAGTATGGTTGATCCAAAAAAAATACTCCTTTTCATCTAATTATTGGGTACACCATAACTCGAAAGATGATTGTCAGATAATATAAGAGAATCAATTATAGATGTAATTGAACTAATAATATGCCATAAATCATCCCCACTCAATCTTAAAGGTAGTTTAGCCTTCTCAACTCAATTTTTTATGAATGCATTCTTATTTTTTCTGAAAGGATGATTAGGGAGGAACTTATGGTTGACAGTAAAACCAAGAATATTTTCAGCCATTTTTAAGATTGAATACCTTTGATAAATCCATGTAGTATGGACAAGCTAACTTCTCATCTGTGGTCAACCCTAATGACATTCCATACGCCAAAAAATCATTGATAGTTCACATCAATACTGATTTTATTTGAAAGTTTTATTTTGTAGCAATATCATATATTAGTACATTAAGATTTTCACCTCATCTATTAGTGGTCATAAGAAGACATCAATCTTTGTTTTGGAGTTTTGTGACCTAGAGATGATTAGAGTCAAAAATATTAAAAGTGTGGTTATGCATATCTCTGGTGGTAGATTGTATGGTGTAACTATCACTGGCTAACATGAATAGAGTGACATGAATCGACTAAATGGTGTGAAACCATCAATGCATATGCCAAGTCTAATGTTTCATGGCTTAGCTACAAAATTAGGATAAGTACGATTGAAATGGTTTTATACCTCTCTGTTTGATGGATGAATCAAGATATTGGATGCACTTGCTTTGTTATAATTTCATCATATGTGTTTAGTTGAATACATGGAAGTGTATAGTCTTTGTAGATGTGGAGTTAAAGTCAAGTAGAATAAATGCTTGTATGGTACATCTTTTTATTTGCGTTGTTTTCTATTGTGTGACTTGAACTTAGGTGCTCAGTAAAATTTATATTTAATATCCTGTATGCCATCCTTGTAGTATAGCATACAATCATTAACATAGTAATTAATTTTTTTAACTTAGATCTAGCTTTGACACCAACTTCTTTGTTCTATACAGATCTTCAAGAACTAAGTTTTGTTATGAGTTTGTCTCTTTCAACAACCCTACAAATTGGTTAAAGCATTTGTGCAACATATTAAATTCACTTTTAATACTTAGCATTCTTATGACTACAGACAGCTCAGTGTGATTCGTGTAACCCTCCCACAACATTCATTTTGCCACATTTAGTAAGTTGTAGAACTTTTGAGCTTCTTTATTAGGTTGCTTCTCATCCACTGGAAACTTAACTTTAGCGGCATCATAGACAATTTCTTCATAATTTTGGCTTGAATCATATTCACCTGAAGGGTTGAAGGGCCAATGTTAGCATCAATATGTGACTCGAACTCACCATGTGATCTAGAACCAATAATTTAGCTTGAAACCTTTATGATACAAGTTTAATCTGACATCATCAGACATTAAGAAGGCCTAATTTTTGGTGATACACATGGACATTGAAACTTTTTCTTCAAAAATATAAGATGGAAGTTGAGATATATCATGCATAAAGTGCTCAATAGCACTCAAGAATTCATTAATTAATCCTTTTTTGCAATTTGCTATACATCTATGATCGTTCACTATAGATATCTATGAGCTGGGTAAATTAAAAAGTGTGAGGGTTAAATTAACATTCAATCTCAGTTATATAAGTAGTAATAATTGCATAATCAAAACCTAATTTAATATAACAGCCCTAAGTGTTTAACTTGTTCACTATAATTTTTTTCACATCTTCTAAGTAGTTAGACATAGTAGCCTATAATCACCAAATTCATTTTTTAACAAAATTAAATCAAACTTACATTATGCAATTTATATAAATTCATTAAAATTTATTAATTATATAATTACCAATTTTATACATTAAATTATTAAAAAATACATTAAAATATCAAAATAAAATTTACAAAAAATACAAAATATAATATGTAAAATCATTGATTTACACACAAATAAACATTTTAAACTAAGCTTAATTATTTTCAAATAAATTTGGATAAAATTTAATCTAAAAATAACAAAAACCACTTAAAACATTAAATCCTTTTTTCTCACAAATGTATGGATGAAATATTAAGAAAACCTATATAAACAAGAGATCAAGGTTTACCTTCGATTCCATGTAAAATTTGGAGCAAATAAATGTGTTTTGGATGAAAAATGATGAGCCCTAGCTCATTTCCTAACACAAACAGAGAGAGAGAGAGAGAGAGAGAGAGAGAGATAGAGAGAGAGAGAGAGAGAGGGAAGGGGGTCGGGTTTCGTCACCCTAATAATAACAGTTTTCGGTGGATTTTTCACTAGAAATCATTTTGACAGATTTTTTGCAAGAAAATCAATCTTCTTTAAGTGATTCAACTACAACATCCTCCATAGTTGGTATTTTCTTCAAAAATATTTTTGACTAAAAAATCCATCGATAAATTAGCTGGTAATTTTCAATAGTAAAGTTCGATAAAATCTACAATTTTCCTATAGTGATAAGACAAGAAGCCAAAAACCACAAAGAGAAGCATTTTTTTGCTATAGAAAATTTTACTCAACCCAAAAAAGGAAGAACCTAACCCCATTTTTTTTCATCCACAAAATGCCTAAAACTAACCAAACTCCGATGAGTGCGGTGGTCATCGGTGGATGGTATGTTTCATAGGGAGTTAAGGAGGAGATTCACACTAGAGGCTCGTCTCGACCCAAGAAAACACTATAGTTTGAAAAATCTAACAGACATGGGCTTCAATGAGGTAATGTCTCCAAAGTTTAGATTAGCAATAGGTGTTGAGATTTTGTGAATAAAATTTGCATGAATATAAGAAACAACTTTAAATTTCCATTGTTTCTTTCAATTCTAAACATTTCTAGTGTGAAAAAAAAAACTCAATTTTAGTAAAGTTCATTAAAATGTTTAATTTTGGGGTTGAAAAACTATCTACCCCCCTCTAGTTTTGCTAGCTATGGGGGAGACAACTTCTTGGTTATTCATCTTATTCGATTAGAATGGATGGCCATGATTAAAAACCCCTTAAATTTGACTTATTCAAGAAAATATAAATAAAATAAAATACTTCACACAAATATTCCTCAATGGACATCCCAAGAGAAATCCAATGAACTTAAAAGCCTTAAAATTTATTAGATATTTTAGGAGTAATCTGAGTTTTAGTGATACCTAAATTACTTTACTTACCCACAAACCATAAATTTGAAAGAGCTAAAACTTTTATGGTATGATTATAATATTAATACTACCTCCCATAAAAATTTCAAGTCAAATGGACCATTAGATTAAAAGTTATTAATTTTTAAAATTTCTTGAGTAAATTTTAGTAAATAATTAATTAAATTTTATAAAATTTACATAAATACATCTAAATGGCTCAAAACACCTTAATTAATAAAGAACATAGCAAAATTAATTAAACCTTTTGAATCACATAAAATCAACAAAATCATCAAATTAGGGTTTAATTAACTTAATAAGTCAAATTCCAGAAATTCATAAAAGTCAATCATTAAGCTAAAAGTATAAATAATCCATCTTTGGATTTATAATTTAGAGAGAAATTTAATGGTCTAAAATGCCTAAATTTTACCAAGTATTTTGAGATTAATTTAAGTTTTATTGAAAACATTAATTCTTAATTAATTAGAAATACAAATCAATTTAAGTTGAAGCATAAAAGCCTAATGCCAAGACCAACCTACCATGAAATTTTCAAGTCAATTAGAGCTATTAATTAAAAGCTACAATTGTTGAAAGATAATAGGATAATTTAGATAAAATTATTAATATAAAATTATAAAAATGATAAAAGTATACCAATAGGATTCAATACATCTTCATTAACATCAGAGATATTAGAAAAATTAATTACAATATCGAGATTTGACTAAATCATAAAGTTACTCAATGTAGGTTTTAATAACAAATTAAAATTTAATCAATAAATCAATTAAGTCAAAACATCAAACATTTTTAGGAAAAGTATCACTTGGCCAAAAATTATGACAAACATTTCTTTGAATTTAACATCTAGAGAGGAATCCAACAAAATTAAACCTCTAAGTTTCAATGTGTATTTTAGGAGTAATTTAATTTTTATTAAAATTGAATTTATTTATTTACTCTTAAAATATATGCTTAATTAACTTGAAATTTTTATGATAGGTTCATCACATTAATGTTCACTTAACATAAATGTTTTAAGAAATTTGGTTCATTAGATTATAAGTTATTAATTATCAACCTTTTTATGACAATTCAATCAAATAATTAATCTTAAAATCATGAAAATTATATAAATGATATTAATTAATTTAAAACATCTCTCTTTATATATAAGCACTTAAAAATATTATTTTAAACTTAATTTTTCATCAATTAAATCTTAATTAAGTAATTCATCTCATCAAGTTGATGAAATAAAACTTAATTGATAAGTAATCAAGTTTGGATTAAGTTAATTATCCAATAAAATTAATCATGTCAAATCTAATTGAACATTAATTAAGTCTCAATTAAGTTAATCATTTAATCAAATTAATCATCTATAATATAATTAACCATTAACTAAATCTTAATTAAGTTAATTAAAATTATAATTAATTATTAATTAAATTATAATTAGTTAACCATTATTGACCTATTTAATCATCAATTAATCTCTAATTAAGTCAACCCCTTAATCAACCTTTAATTAAATTGATCACTTTAATAAGTTAATTATATTGAACTTAATTAATCATTAATTAAATTTTAATTAAGTTAATCATTTTATTAAATCAATCATTTCAAGCTTAATTAATCATCAATCAAACATTGATTAAGTTAACCATCTAATTAAAGTAAGCAAGTTAAAATAAATTAATCATTAATTAAACTTTAATAAAGTTAATTATTCAATCAACTTATTCATTTTAAACATAATTGATCATCAATTAAACCTTAATAAAAATAATTAAGTTAATCATTTGAGTCTATCATTTCAAACATAATTAATTATTAACAAACCTTCATTAAGTTACCACTTTAAAGGATCATCCCATTTAGAACTTTGGAGAAGGTTCTTCACCTTTTGGTGAGAAGTTTATGCTATTAGGGTTAGGGTGATGAGAGGAGAGGATCCCACCTCAAATAAGGCCCACTACTTTTTTCACTCTTTAACACTTTAAGACTATACCTCAACTCAAACCAAATTAAAACTTAAACCCATTTTAAAATCATATAAATAACTAAACTAAAACCACTTAATGGTAAATTAAATTGAACTTTGAATTCAAATCAAGCCTTAAACTTAAAAAGGTTAGTGCAGCCCACCATACTAATCTCCTTAAACACACTAAACTTTTAGTTCACCAACTCTAGATTTAGATTAGGCTAGTGCTTTATTTGTGATGTGTTGATTTTTTAATTTTTTATGTACTATTTTAGACATGATGTTAGAATTATTTTCTCGTAACTGGATGTTAGTGCATGGTTTATTAGACTAATATTGTGTTTATAAGTGGTTATACTTAATAAAAAGATTACTAAATTAAAATTAAAATTGATATTATTTGCTTACAGGTGCTATTTACTTAAGTCCTTAAGCATAGCCTATTAGGACAAGTGAGCTTGGTACCTATTGGTGTTAAGCCCTATTATATAGAATATAACTACTTGTCTATATGTGTGTTCTTAGGATAATCTTTCTTCTACATGTTTAGTTAGGATTTTGCTTTTGGAATTTAAAAAAATAATTTAATACTAGAATTATGTTATGATCTATAAGGTTTATGATTAGTAGGGATGGACTATATGAGTTGATGATCTCTAGTGAAGCCTAAGGAGATCCTTAAAGAAGGAGGCAATGTAAAGAAGAAACTAAATGAAGATCCCCATAGATCAAACTTCTAGTTTTAGGTAGGGTTATATAAGGGTAGAGCTCAACTACCCATTATTTTCTTCTAGAGTATATAGTAGAACCCAACCGCACTAGTATTTCTCTTTTACTAATTTAATTTGCTTGATATTTATATTTTGAGTGCGCATTAGATCAATATGCTTTTTATAGGTTTATTTTTGTTATTTTTGTGTTATGATGTGAAAGCTTAGTTTATACAAATGAATTTTAGAATAAAATTAAATTTTATGCTCAACTTAATTAAATAACTTAAATATAAGAATAATTAACTCATAACCTCACATAATTAAAGCTTTACCAGTAAATAATAAAAAGAACTAGAAACTCTTAGAAGTTGTCAATCATGATTGCATATTTCTTCATTATTTTTTGAATTGGGCCCTTCTCCTATTGCAGATAAGGGGGCATCCAACCTTGGATGATGACCACCCTTCTTGGGGAAGCCTACATTCTCTTTTCATAAAAAGTGGTGTTTCATTAATGTAAAGTTAGGGAATACAACTTTTGCTCCTCAAAAGAGGTACCCAAATTGTCACCATAAGTTAGAAACTTAACATTATGACTTGGACAAAATAAAATAGTGGTTGATTGATGTTGCTATCCAAGTCTTGCAAATAATCCCAATCTTTATTCCCTTCCATAAAGATGTGAGAAAGTTGTATGGTTAGTTGTGAGCATAAGCTCCATAAAGTTATGATGATATAATTTAGCTTCTAAGATGGGGATGCTTTGTAGTGGAATAGCTGCACCAAAGAGAGAGTCCTCAAACTTGATGGGAGTGTTGGGAAATACATCAGCCGTCTTCAGAGCAAATAAAAAACCATATACTTCAGAGTATAGAGGGCTAATAATCAGGTATGGTTTGAAGAGACAACAAAGGATTTTACCCTTTCAATCTCTAAAGATACCTCCAGAACCAATAAGGTTGGTGGTGCTTTTAAAGGAGCATCTAGATTGTACTTGATCCAAGGGAAGTCGGGCTTGATCTAATGGAATAGTATCATTTTAGGAGTGGATGGTGGGAGTGTATTCTAATGTGATTCAGCATTCTAGCAACACTAGATTGAGAGGTGTTGATAAGCTTGCAATTGTAAGCTTTCCTTAAGTAGTTATAGACTTGTTGAACGGTCTAACTTCTCTTTTGATTTAGCCCATCACCACATCTAATTACATCTCATTATTGGCATGATATGTTTTTAAATATAATTCTTCATCTCTTTCCTAATTAATAAAAGTCTAAACTATCTTGCATAACATAACACTGAACTCATAAATTTTAAATGTAGAAGGTGTTAGTTGGCAACCCTACTAGGTGGGATATAAGTTCAAAAGAGTCGAGATAGGTTCACATTCTTTAATGAAAAAGAACCAACACATTGTAATTTTCCTCTATTAGACTAAGTCAAGCTTTTGACTTATGTTAAAAGCACGCTTAGATATTTATCTGAAGCATCATGTTTCTCTTTTAATATGGGACTAAATCTTCACCTCTTGGGATTTTCTAGTTTTGTGTTGTTAGAATATAGCCTTATGGTGAAGCACAATCACAGAGAGAAGGATGTCACATTGGAAGTGGAGAAAGAGATGCTCCAATGTTCTTCCACTCGCCAAAGTGAAAGAGAGAAAAAGATCTTTCACTCACCAATATGGAAGAAGTTAGAAGTTTTACTCACCTTAGTAGAATTATAGTGAGAGATCACCGAATCTCTCAGACGACCGACCACCAAGTTCCAACCAAAGAGTTTTCACTCTGAATGTCACACACATAAAGCCAAAAATTCTTCATTAGGTCAAAATAAGTATTTAAATAAGTACAATAATCCAAGGGATACGTCTCTTGGGAAGAAAACTATCACAAAATTTAAAAAAAACTCAAAACAATTCTTTTGTAGTGTTATGATGCCACGAATCAATGCCATGGTGTTAATCCAGTGTTTAGGCCCCACATCCCAATGACAATGCGCCAGTTTCTTGGTCTGTAAATGTTAAAACCAAAAGAATGCAGTGTCAATGTGCTAGACCCACATCTATAAAATTAAACATATGAACTTACATGTTTTCAACCACAACTCTAATACAATATTTAGACATGATTAAATACAACCATTACTACATAATATAACATATGAAATATAAATCCATACCTAAAGTTTACTAAAATCTTCTTAAGTTCAAGCTTTGATTTGAGACCTAATGATAGGTTATTTCTTTGATGTGCTACATCAATTCCTCTGGGCCTTAAAGAACTCTTCTCTGAAGAGCTAAGATTCTGAAGGTCTTCAAGAAGTTTTGGGTCAAAGCTCTATAGTTCTTCCAAAGTTATCAATGTATCCTCACTTAGTGGCTTGTCTTTTCACTCTAACTAGTACTATCACCTATGAGTGCCTCGATGATGATGTTCTCCACCTCAAAGAATGTTGGTTGGATAGGTACTTGCAAATAATTTCTATCTCCTCTCAGAAGTATCATCCTGCAACTTTAGAGGTTGGGTAACTATTTTAAAAGATATCAGATCTTCTACATTAAAAGTATGGCTAATAAACTTGTGAGGGAGAAATTCAAGAACATAAGCATCAGTATCAAGTTTCCAAATAATTTAGAATGGTCCACATGCTCTCACTTGTAATTTTTTATATTAGGTGGAAGAAAATTTCTCAGGATGGATATGAACCAATGCATAATTACCTATTCAATATTCCTTAAAATTTTTGTTTTTATTCTTTCATTCAGCATACTTAGCATTTTTTTATTTCTAATTATTCATTTATGTCTTCATGAAGGATATGAAAATCACATGCAAATGTATATATTGAATCAGAAAATGCATGAGTTGGTGTAGTAGCTAGGTCAACAGGTATTTTAGGGTTGTATTCATAGACTTGTCGAAAGGTGATTTATGAGTTATTCTAGAAGCAAAACTATTATATGCACATTCAAACATTGATAATATTAAGTCCCAGTTTCTTAAATTTTCTAAACTAAACACCTTAGAAGATTTCCTAATATTCTATTGACTATTTTAGTCTGTACATCTATTTGAGCATGAAATGCAGAAGTGAAATTTAATTGTGTTCCATTAGTTTTCATAATATTTTTTTAAAAATAGAATATAAATTTAACGTCTCTATCAGAAATTATAATGGATGGTACTCCATACAACATGATAATTTCTATAAAGAGTAAACTCACTCTGTGGGATGCATCATTTGATTTCAAATAAGGTATAAAATGTGCCATCTTAGAAAATCAATCTAATATGATAAAAATACTATCATGCCCATGAGGTATTCTAGGTAATCCTAATGTGATATCTATTGATAGATCTTCCCATTGTCTAAAATGAATAGGTAATGAAGTATAACGACCACCATTTGTTTGATAGTTTTAGCTTAACGATAAGTGTAATATTGGACTAATATATTCTCAACATCTTTACTTAAAGACGACCAATAAAACTTTTACTTAACTAATATTTGAGTCTTTAATTTACCTAAATGTCATGATATACCTCTTGAATATAATTTAAGATAAGACATTCTTTAAGGGAGGTTTTAGGAATACATAATTGCTTGCCTTTATAAAGATATCCATTTACAATGAAAAATGAGCTATCAAAAGTTAAAGGCTTATATTCATGTTTTAAGTATATTATATGAAAATCATGACAAATTTTGTAATCTTTCTTCAAAGTTGTAAATCCCATAATTTGAAATTTAAAGGATAAAATCATTAAAGATACTCTAGATAGAGCATCTTATTTTCTATCTCAGGTTTATGTTTAAGCATAAAGAAAAAGTCTTGAAGATATTCAATCCAATTAGCATGTCTATGATTTAGTTTCTTTTATGAGTTAATAAACTTTAAAGCGTTATGATTAGTATTGAGAACAAACTCTTTATGTAACATATAGTATCTCTAATGTTTTAAAGTTTGAATAATCACATAAAACTCTCGATCATATATGGAATTTAGCATCATTTAATTTCTCACTGAAGAAAGTAATGAGATAATTTTCTTAATTTATATTTCACCCATTCAAATACCTGATGTATCACAAGTCACTTCAAAAGCTTTATTGAAGTTGGAAAGTCTTAAGATAGGTGAGGAAGTCATAAGAGTTTTAATTCATTACATGACTCTTTCGATTTTTATGGTTCACATAAATTTATCTTACTTTATAATGTATGTGATAGGTGCTATAATAGTACTAAAGTTTCTCATAAACTTCTTATAAAAAGTTGTTAATCCATGGAAACTTCTAACATTTGTAAAAGATTTTGGAGTTGGCTGCTCCAAAATAAATTTGATTTTTGATGGGTTACCTTTAATCAATTAGTAGATACAATGAATCCTAAAAATAATTTCTTATTGATAGAAAATATTTCTTAAATTTTACATATAATTTTGCTGACCTTAACTTCTCTAAGACCATTTTTAATTGATGTAGATGTGACCTCACTTAGGCTATAGATAAGAATATCATCAAAATACACTAGAAGAAATTGATCAATAAAAACTTTCAAAATAGTATTCATTAGTCTCATGAATGTGCTAGAGGTGTTTGAAAGCTTAAATGGCATGACTAATCATTCATAAAGTCCATCGGGAGTTTTGAGTGTTGTCTGCCTTTCATCACCTAGTCTTATCCTTATATGATGGTATCCACTTCCTAAATCATTTTTAGAAATAATGATGAACCTAAAATAACATCTAGCATATCATCCAATCTAGGTATAAGAAACCTATATTTATTGTAATCTTGTTTACTACTCTAATATCAATATGCATCCTCCAAGTTTCATATTTCTTAGGAGTTAAAAGAAAATGTACCGCACAAGGGCTAAGACTTTATTGTATAAAACTCTTCTATAGGAGTTCATCTACTCATCATTTTAACTCTGCATGATCAGTTGGATTCATCCTATAAAAGGGTACATTAGGTATTTGTGAACAAGAAATCAAATCTATAACATGTTGTATATCCCTAATGGTGGTAGATCATTATATAAGTCATCAGAGATCAAATCAGTGAATTCAGTTAATAAATCTAAAACTATAGTAGGTTTATTATAATCTTTAGTACCTATAAGGATTTTTTTAAGGTGCAAGATAAATAGAAAAGCATGGTAATTGAACTCTCTAGTTAAGCATTTATACCTTAAGGCTGTAATTTGCATTCTAAGAGATTCACATGTATTAGGATGTATATTAAAAAAAATTTTCTTATCGCTGGATGGTTATATCACTATCAACTAAAGTTTTACATTCCTTGATTTAGTTTGGGTTGAAGTTCAAAATTGGGTTTGTGAGACATGTTGGATTAATTCTGGGGTAATTGGCCTTTTCTAGGATTTACAAGAAATAACTTGATTATTTTCTCATTATCCTTGAATACGGAAGTGTTTTTATGCCCATAATGGATCACATTTAAGTCATAAAGCCATGGTATTCCTAATAAGATATGAGTCATTTCCATTGAATAAATGTCACACCATATTTGATCATTATAACTATCTATTTTTATTGGAATAAGACATCTATTAGTGGTAAGCAGGGATGTGTAATTTACCCAACTGACTTAGAATGTTTCTAGATGAGGTTCAATTATAAGATTAGTTTTAGTGATAACATGGATTAATATAACATTCATAGCAGTACCTCCATGTATTACAAGCTTATATATCTTCTTCTTAGAATATACATCATGAAAATATTTGTCCTTCTAAATTCTTCATCTTCTCTAGAAGTAGTCATACACCACTTAATTGATATTTGATTATCTATTTTTGGATCTATTTCTTCATGAAAAAAGGGTGTATCATCATGTATTTCTTCAATGTTCTTTTCTTCTTCTTCTAATTCTTCTAAGAACATGATTTTTTCCCTACATTGAT
Source organism: Cymbidium sinense (assembly GCA_021442155.1). Classification (NCBI taxonomy): domain Eukaryota; kingdom Viridiplantae; phylum Streptophyta; class Magnoliopsida; order Asparagales; family Orchidaceae; genus Cymbidium; species Cymbidium sinense. Next base: position 25,074,277 of record CM038221.1, on the reverse strand, counting down.
TTTGCATATAACCATTCTTATGATATTTAAAGTAAACAATCTCTTTCATATTTTTAGAAGTAGTTTCAGTGGGACTTATTTTTTAACCTCACTATTGGAGTGAGGATTAACCCCTCTCACCCTAGACTTAGGAATCTTCCCAAGTACTTGGGTCTCCTTAGTAATAAGACACTTTAATAATTTAGAGAACACTTAATCCAAGCTTAGAGACTTAGAGAACATAACCCTAAGCCCAGGACATACCTTAGGACAAATAGGTTCTACCTATTCTATGGCCTAAACCAAGACTCATGCTTGTCCATTCATCCAAACCAAAGACTCACATAAATGAAACCAACTAACCTCAAGCTTACTCAATCAACCTCAATTGAATTTGGTTTTCCAATCCAAGCTCCAAGCTAAATTAACTTAGACCTTAACCTAAGTTAGCCCATTTAACCCAATAAGTTTAAATGAGCCAAAATTCAATCAAGCTTAAATCAATTATAGAAAAGCTATTAATCAGCTCTAAATTCATCATTGAACTCCTCTCAACACCAAATTGATATCAATTCAACCCAATCAAATATGACCAAAATGAGAAATTTGATTCAAACTTTAATCCAATCCAAGTTGGATTGAATCAACACATTCAATTCCTTCCATAATGATTGTTGATCATTCTTGATTATCCAATTGCAATCAATTGGTGCAAACTAAATCAATTTGATCATTTAACCAAAGTTGACCCAATTTGACCTAAAGGACCAAATTGTACTAAATCATGTTCTAAGCCAAATCAATTACAATGAATGACTCCCATCAATCATAAAGTGAGTATTGAACATGACTCTACCACCAATTGAACCTAACCAAGCCAATTTGGTCTTTTGACCCAAGTTGACCCAATTTGACCTAAATGCCAAATGAGTCAAATCAAATCCTAAGCAAAATTGATTGCAACCAATGCTTCTAACAAATCATAAATTGAATGTTGAACTTGATTGAACCTCCAATTGAACCAACAACCCAACCCAATTGACCCACTTTGCCCAATTTGAGCTAAAAGGTCAAATTAAACTAAATCATTCCCTAATACAAATCAATTGAAACCAACACCTATCATCATTCCTAAATGATCAATTGAATTCAAATCTAACCCATGCCCAAGCAATTTTGCTAATTTGACAAAATTGGCCAACTTAGCCCATTTGACCCAAATGAACCCAAGTGAACCAAATCCAAATCCACTTCAAATTGAATCAAACCAATTACACCAATACATTATGAATGACCTAATTGAACCTAAATTAACCTATATGAGATAAATTGAGTCAAACACTATCAAACGAAGTCCAAACTCAACCAAACTTGGCAAGACTCATCCTTAGGTCACCATGGGACTGCCCATGTGGACCCAACCCATGGTGAACTCAGTTTGGGTCAAAACCCTTGAACGAAGCCACCCAAATGGGGGTTCTTCTACTCCCATGCCTTGGCAGCCACTTTTGGCCATTCTTGGACACTAGAATCATTGACCCAACCTAACCCAAGGCTATTGGGTTTAGCCTTTGGCCATTAGACGGTGAGTTCACCCATGGTACACCATTGGTCCACCTAAGAAGAGTGCACACTCCATGGAAGCCCACTATCCTCCCTCAACCTCTCACACACATCCACCTCAGCAGTCCTCTACCACCTCCGGCCATCTACCTCAGCCGGATGGTTGCCAAAGGCTGAACCGATCTCAGCCCTTGGCTTGCTTGGGGAGGAAAGTATACTCCTCTCCATCCATTCAAATTTCATAGAGAGCTTCCTTAGAGGATTCTGAGTAGTTCGAACGCTTCCCCCAAATACCTACTGCACTCCATCACCAGCGGGACCAACCACTAAGCGAAATAGAAATCCCCGTCTGCAACCCCACCCAAACTCCACCCAATCTAAATTAACTCCTTCCACTCCTTCACCACACTCTAGCGAGTTGAAATGAATCATTCCCAAAGTGATTCAATCATCAGAAGGAATACCTAGACAAACTATGGAGCTTCACGATAGCGTTTGTTCCATAGAGGAATCAACAAGGAGGCGCGAGATCTTCTCAACAGGCTTTATCTCTTCAAGACAAACCTACTTCAGTCTACGGACCACCGTTCTTTTAGCTTCAACGAGGTAAAAATCTGGCAACCATTGATTTTTTCCTTATGTGTTGGTCTTTTGTGGAGTGAAATGTGATTTCATGTGATTTCCACTGTAGTGTCCCTTTAGATCTTTTTCCTGAACATTTTGGAGTCAATCTCACCATCTTATGAGCTTCCGAGCGATCGAGTGATAAAAGGTGGTTGGTGTCCGTATTTTGATGCTCCGGGGATGATGGATCACCGACTATCCATTCTACTTGATTAGAATGGACGATCATGATTTAATATGTTAGATTTTCTGATTTATTCCTTTTAAAGCCACGAGATTAATCTCGACTATTCGATATAAGATCGGACTACTGGGATGAAACTGCATCCACTTCCATTGAGTTAGCTACCATGTTAGTCATTTTAAAAAACATATCCCATGGTTCCACGAAGAAAGCACTGCCGCGCCAGCACTTTCCTGGTGCTGACAGTTTAAGTAGTTAATTAAGCCTTAAAAATGTGCTTAAATAGCAAGAACTTTTAAAAAATATAACTAATTATAGAAAAATCTAAAAAATATAAATAAACCCATTTTGGAAAGGGTAAACATAGGAGAATTTAATATTAATAAAATCCATAGGTTTTACTCAATGAATAGTACTTAATTAGAATTTGAAGCTTAGGCTAATTACTCTAATTAAGGTCTAATTACTTTGCCAATTGATTTCAATTTTGGTGGGTTAATTCTATGTAATGTCCTCGCCTCCCATAATTTTCTTAAAATTTATTGTCCATGTAATTTAAATAATGTGAAATTTTAATCCTAATTTCCCTCTTTAATAATATTCATTAAAATTGCCAGACAATAAAAATTGAATGAATAATAATGATTAATAATGATGAATAGTGGAAATGGTGAGGGAAAATAATTAGGACCTCTTTCTTAATTATTTTCCTAAATGCATTTCCTTAGGAGGATTAATTAAGACATGCGATAATTAAGGGTTAATTCGAGAAATGAATGGAAAGATAAGAATCAAATTAAAATAATGATTAGTTTAGATAATTAAAATATGATTCATTAATTTCCCATTTATGTGTTTAATAACAAAAAGTCATTAAGAGAATTATGGTTAACCCATGGGTTTGGGAAAACCATAAGAGTACTTGTGGTGAAAAATTTCTATTTAAAGGGAGTCGCCTTTCAAAATCTGTTGGTAGAAAAAGAAAGAGGATACTCTTTATAGAAATTCATCTTTTTAGGATGCCACGCAGATCCACAGATGTACTTATTCAAGTGATCAAGTATGTCATCGAGGAAATATTATACTATCTCAAAAGATAGAAGTTACTACCCTTTGATGGACCTAATCACTTTAATAAGGACTCCTAAGGATGATGGGTCTGCATATGTACCAGAGATTCTTCCCCTACTTTACATGAAAAAGTAAAGCATGGTTTATTTTAAATCAGGTTCGTTAAGTTCCTATAGGGGCAAGCTCCCATAGTTAATTACATCCTAAGAAATGGGGATTCCTTAGGAAAACTCTTGATTAAGGTAAATGATCATTGTCTCTGAAGAATTCAATAGGAAGGACCATCAATCGATTGGTTTATTTTTTTGATGATAAAATGGGATTGATCAAAAGATGGATTTATTATCGAAGCCAAATGAGAATAAGTAGGAGATGCTCATGATGTTAGGAAACCTAGTGAGCATCTCAAACTATCCTATGATTAGGCTTTACATTTTTGAAATTGATTTAGTTTGTTTGGGTTGCTTTTTTCATTAGAAATTTAGGACTTATAATTCCTTAATACAAGATTAAAAAATATCTAAGAGGTGAGGAATTATGATTATGGTTTACAAAAGGGGAGAAACAACCTCAAAACCTAAATCTAGGGTGCTTCAGTGAGGGCCAGAAGCACAACCTAAATCTAAGGTAAAAAATGGGTAATTGGTTTGCCTCCACAAGAGAGGACAAGTCAACCGACAACTTGGACTTACAACCGCCTGGGGGTGGTCACCAACTAACTCCTAAAATTTTAAATACATGTAGGCAAGTCTTTATGCTTATGCAAGATATCTAGGCTGTTATTATTTAAAAAGAGACTAAGTCCTTAAACTCACTCCCTAAAGAGACTAGATCATGTAAAGGGGCATGCTTCAAATGACCTAAATCTAATGTAATTCAAATTTTGTTTTTTATTTTTTATTTTATTTTTTTGGACAATCATTTTGGGTCAAGCTAATAGGATTTTTATGACTAATGCATGAGAAATTAGATTATTGGTCAAAATTAGTGAGAAGGGAGGAGGTGAGTTTCCACCACGACTCTCACAGGTCAAGCTAGGTTCTCTGGCAAATGTGAAAGCCCTCCAAGCAAGAGTGAAATAAGATGTATTTGTGCATGATATTATAAAAGAAATGCTCATCCAGTTGAGGGGTTGCTAATTCTTTTATCTTGATTTTAAACCTAAGCTTTAGATGAGGTTATGAGTTGTTTAATTTTAATTTGAGTTGTTAGGTAGGGTAAAAGATTTATTTTTCCCTAAAGAGTCTAATTCTCATCCAGACCATGTAAAGCAAGGAAGAAACTACATGCCACTTAATGCACAAGATAAATAAATTATCAATCAATTTATAAAGCTAAGTGCAAAAAGAATAAAAGTTCGTTGCGGTCGGGCACCACCGCACAAACTGAAAAATATCAAATGTGGGTAGCCAAGCTCTACCCTTATACAACCTAGATTACAAATGAATTAAATTACAATTAAGCAAAGGAATTCATTGTAATGGGGGTCTTCAAGCTTTCTTTCTTCTTTCTTCTTTTCTTCTTTCTTCTTCTTTTCTTCTTTTGTTCCTTCTTCTTGGATGGTTGGAAGATGATGCTCCAAGGCTTCACATGGTATATAAGATAGGATCTTATGACCAATGTTCATCCTAATCCCCATAATAAATCATTCCAAAATCCTAATTATACAAATTTTTATATGAAAAGGAAAAGGGAAATCTAACTAACACATGCAAAATAAAGGTTAGTTAAATCACACCACACAAATACCAAGCATGTATATTAGACTTATCACCCCACACATGGGTGACTAAGTCCACCTGGCCTATGGATTTTGCTAGGAGTATAAAGCACTTGGAAGTAAAAGCATTTATATTTTTATTTATGATAGCGCCCCTTAAGCACAATCTCCTGCAGAAATGAATAGTTAGACTAAGCACGTCCTACCATTCATTCTATGAGCATACACACTAACATCCAATCTAAAATAAATATCACAAAACAAAATAAAGCATCAAGCCATGCACCGACCTAACCTAAAGCTAGAAGTGGTGACTTAAGCTAATCTGTGTGCTTTGAAGGTTTGGGTGGTATGCTTAATTAGGACTTTGGGTTAAAATTTTCTAAGTGTGAAGAACATGTTCAACTTAGAGGAGGGTTTCATTTAAATTGTTTAAGTGTTTTGTGTTGGTTTTATTTCATGTTTTGATTTGGTTTAACTGAAACCTACAATTAATTACTAAGTTATTAAGAGAGGGAAAGAGAAGAGAACTTCTCTTTCCTTCCCTAACCTAAGTAATTTTTAAAGTAGGTTCACATTTTAGTTTCATTTAGGTGAATGTTTTGATTACATCTTTTAATCAATTCTAAGTTTAGATAAACTCTAAACAAACTTTATTAAAAAATAATTTTAAGATTAAATAAAATGAATCAAAATTTGTATAACACACATTACTTCATTTCTTTTCAAACATATATAACATGCATATGGATGGACCCTAAGCATATCTATACATGCAAATGAGAGTATTTAACACACTTTATGATGCATGCTAAGTAATCCATTTAAGAAAATTTAGAAGTTGAATATGAATGATTTTTTTTTAAAGTAGAAAAGGTTTTCCTTATCCAAAATTTCACATACACATATAAAAGTAAGAAAGGCATAAGCGAGTACAGTGCCATTATTAACCAGAGGTGTAAGGTATAAAACCTACTTAGGGCTACCTAAAGCCTCACAACCTTGGAAATGTCCACATTAATATACCACTTTCCTTAAATACAAACACATGTATAAAAGAAATGAGATGGAATATGAGAATGCAAAAATTATTTAATGGATTTTTTGTTTATGCAATTTATGTATGTTAGTATAGGTAACCTTCCTTAAGTGATAGCATAGGGATGAATAGGGTATGGAATTAAGTAAGTGTTGGGTTCTTTTCAAATGAACCCTACATTTACCAACTCCTACTCAAAACTATGCAAACATAAGAAAGAAAGGAAGCCTATGCTAAGCATACCTTTATAATCTATCACATGCAAACTCATAATTAAATCATAAGTAGCACACTTTCAGATTTGGTATTTGATTTATATTTTAAAACTAATTTTTGATTTAGTAGTGATAATAGCCACTCATATTTTACTTTAGCCAACACATGCACATTTGACATAAAGTAAACAATTTTATTTTAAAATTTGAAACATGAAATTATGAATGCATGAAATCACATGGCATACAACTTAACATGTTGGGAAAGATCCAAAGTAATGAAAGCATGTAAACAAACTCACTTTACTTAAATCCTAAAGACATCCTTATAGAATAAGAAAATTTAGAATAAATCAAAGTGAATTTCAAAATGATTTTTGTTTAGTTTGAAGTTTGATTTAATTTTCAAAAGGTGAGCTGAGTTTGCTATTCATAATCCATTCCCACATGTGTTTGAGATTTTTGTTTAATTTTTAGGCAATTAGATCCATTTTATATGTTGATTATGTTAGGGTATGAATTAAGTGGCTTAATTAACCCTTAGCTACACCACCTTAGAAAAATTAACTAAGTAATTATGAGCCAATGAGATGGCATAAAATCCACAAGGAATTTAAATTTGCAATGCACCTAATAATGAAAAGGCCTAATGCAATTTGGCTCACAATTAAAAGTTAATTAAGCTAAGGGGTTTAGCTTAAGTACTTTTAAAATACCCTTTCACACATATGAAAGGGGTTTTAATTTCCTTAATTAAACTTAAGCTATTAAACAACTAAGAATCTACCCAAGGTAGATTAATTAAGTTTTGTAACTTTTTTAAAATTTTTGAAATATGATTAAAGGGGTGATTAATGAGTTAACCCTTAATTAAGAGGGGATTAAAGAGAGAAAAGGGGGCTTAGGGAATAGCTTTGGGAAAATGCCCCCAAAATTACTCCATAACACCCGTACTCACTGGATCTGACCTTAATCAAACTTAATCATAGAATAAATCCACTAATCACACCTTAATCACCCTTAATTACATGAAAGGGGTAATTAGGGAATGAAATAGCAATTTTCCCAATTGAGCCCTCAATAAATCTCAAGAAAATTAGGGGAGGTAGAGGTCATCTACTAAAATGAACCCTAAAAATTTGAGATCAATTAATGACCTAATTAAATGATAATTAAATAATTAAGATTCTTAAAGAAACCCAAATTCAGAGAAAGGAGTAATTAAAACTCCATTGAAAATATTTTAAAAATATTTTAGATGAAATTATATTTCTATTGCATTTTTCCTTTCATTTTTCTAATTTTTCTATGAAGAGTTTGAATTTTAGAAGTTCTTTGGATTAATTAAAAATTAATTAGCCATTTAACTAATCCTTATTTAATCCTCAGCTCAAGGTGCAACACGTGGTGGCGGTGGTCAACGCACTTTACACGTGTCATGACGTGAGGGTGTCACTTAAATGTCACATCCCAAATGGTGGCGGTGGCACACACGCTAATATTCTCAGCCGTCCAATCAAAGATTGGACCGCTAAGGATTCACCCACAGTTTTAAAAGGGTAAATGAATTACTAAATGTGCTAAATAATCTCTGCCATCCATCTAAAATGCGTGGATGGACGGCTGAGATGAGCCAAGTTCTTCCCTGAGGATCACTGGAGACCGTCCATGATCTATGGGAGATCTGAGCCCAATCTAGCATGGAATCATACAAAATTGACCCACACCATCTAAGCACAATTACCAACCTATCCAACAGTTGATTTCACATGCCATGAACATTTCTTTCACAAGGGACCAACACCTATCAAGATAAGTGGTCCAAAAATTACATACCTTGTTGGAGGTGATCACCGACACTCGAGCTCGATGAGGTAGCTTTGTCTGGTGGAGATGAAGCCCTGTTAAAATTCTTAGGCCTTGAGATCGAGTGGATCAATGGATGGACCAACACCACTTCACTTGGGCTTTGGCTTTGGTTGAATTGATCCTCTCCTTACTATGGGAACTCCAATGTGGGCTTGAGTGAGCTCGAATTGGTCCTTAAAAGGAGTGTGTAGAAGGAATTGGATTAAGATCAAGTATAGAGGAAGTTGGCTAATGGATTGAGCTCCCCTATTTTGCACTATGCAAAACCAAGAATTAGGGAATTGAAATCCTATTTAGGAAGCTTAGAATGCTTTGAGCTGGTTGTCTTGGGTTCCTAGGCTCCAATCGACAGTGAGTGTATTGAAATTTCATTGAATTAGGGGGAGTATATCTCCTCCTATGGCAATCGGATGATCAAACCATTCCTTTCCATTTTGATCTAATTGCACAGATTGGGGAGGCTGTTTAGGTTATTTTGAGTGTGCACATGGCCAGTTTGATCCCTTGAGTGGAATGCCAACTTCCCATGTGTTGAAATTGAGCTTAGGAGGAAATTTGAAAACTTTGAAGTGGTTGGGTTTGGTCTATAATAAATGGGCTAACCAAACCCATTGGGTTTGCACCACTCATCACTAAGTCCCCTTGAGCTTTTAGGAAAGCCTCAAGTGATTGTGAAGAGGGTATGACCAAAATACCCATGATCTAGGCCAAAAATTGTTCTATGGACTAGGGGTAGAATGATCCTTTTGCTATTTTTCCACTTTGGACATGTTAGGTATATGGAGTAAATAGGTTTGGCCAAGTTTCATTAGATTTGGAATCTATTTGATAGGGTTTGGCTCATGTTGACCCATTTAGGTAAAATGGGTCAACTTGGGTCAAGTTGACCAATTGGTCAAATTGGGTTAAACCAAGGGTTGGGTCAAGTTCATATGACCATTTTTAATGTTTTGGTGGCTTTGGTTTGATCCATTTAAAAATTTCATATTTAAAGGAAGAATATGAAGGGGTTTTGGGTTTGATTTTTGATTTGGGTTTTGATTGAGTGATTGAAGTTTGAATTTATATATGAGCTCATGATTGTAGGATTGATTGAACCAAGAGAGAAAATTAAGGGCTTGGCTTGATTTGAAAGTTTTTGGCTAAGTTCAAGATTTTGGCTTGAAAGGCTTAGATTTGATTTTGAATGGATTTGAGTTTGATTTTGGAACTAATTTTGATTGTTTAAATTTATAGTTCATTTGTATATGTGAATATAAATAAGAATATAAATTGATCATGAGAAAAATTCAAGGATTTGAAGTGGTTTAATCATGATTTAGGTTAAATCCATTAAAAGAGGATTTAAAGGATTTAAGGGAATTTCAAGGATTTTAAATTTGGAATTTAAATTTTTGGATTAGATTTGATTGATTTATTTTTATATATCATTTATATATGTGAACATAAATGATAATATAAATAAATTTTGAGAAAATCCCATGAGTTTGAAATGGTTTGATCAAAGTTTAGGTTAAATCCATTAAAGAGAATTTATAGGATTTAAGGGAATTTGAAGGATATTAAATTTGGAAATTAATTTTTTGGATTGGATTTGATTGATTTATATTTTTATTTCATTTATATATGAGAATATAAATGAGAATAAAAATAATTTTTGAGAAAATCCCAGGGGTTTGAATAGGTTTGATCATGATTTAGGTTTGATTTTGGCTAACTCCTTTATTGGAAAATTAAAGGACTTAAGAAAATTTCATGAATTGATTTTGAATTTTGAATTTGATTTGATGGGTTTGAATTTATATTTCATTTATATATGTGAATATAAATGAGAATATAAATGAATGATGAGAAAATTTCAAAGGTTTGAATAGACTTGAATCAAGATTTTGGTTAAGTCCTAAGGGAAGGATTAAGGACTTAGGCAAAATTTGGGCTTAAAAATTTTGATGGAATTTGATCATGGGTTTCGATCATAGATTTCAATCATGAATTTCAATCATGGAATTGATTTGGATTTGGAGAAAATCAAATGAGATTTGATTTGGAGTTTGACTTGAAAGAAGGAAAGTGAGGAGTGGTTCAAGCTAAGGGTAAGAAATTTCCTAACACTCCAAGGGCATGACCTATTCATATGGCTAAACCTTCTAAGTCTTATAGGGCTAGGGAGTGTCCACCTAATCACTAGATGTGTCTTAAGACTAAGAAACTCTTAAAGTCTCATAGGAGTCCTATGTCTAACATGGAGGTGTTGAGGGCTCATTCTAAAAATGAGGTCAACAGTACTTAACTTAGATTCCTTCCTTAATCTAACTAAATTTTAAACATGAGTTCAATTTCATTAGCCCCTTTAGAACATTGCAAATTTTAATTTTGATTTCTTTGAGCTCGTTAATGGTTGATTTGATTTCTTCTTTGAATTTGGGGAGCATTTTTAACTTGGAGATCAACTGGATCACCCGAAGTTTCTAAGCACACCTCCTCATATGAGTTAATGTGATTTGAGAAGAACCTATCAGATTCCATATGGTTAGTGATGACCAAAAAGTAATCATCATTGTCCATTGGGCCTATTGTACCAAAAGCTTAGTCCGGTCTTGATTGAGAGCTCTTACATTTATTATACCATAACCTTTCAAAGTATTCTGACCTGTGCTTAGACCATGTGTGTGGGATTAAACCTTTCTTTACTAAGTTAAGAACACAGAGCGAGTACCAATTAAATGATAGTTCTATTAATTATTTAAATGAATCATCCTCAAACTCTACATCAACTTCTCATCTTGAGGTTGTTGCTCCTGGATAAAATCTTTGGGGTTTAGCATTTGCATATGTTTTAGGAGATTCCTTAACTATAAACCCTTGACTTTTTGTGAGGAAAGTGAGGTTAGAGCTAAGGAACCCATATGCCGCCTGACAATTTCACATAAAAGAGATTTAGATACATTCATGTTTTGCTTGGGGACCCGGTCTTCATCACTATCCGGCTCTAATGTCTCCTCCAATGAGATCTGCTAATGTGGAAAGCTAGCTGGTGTGCTAACTACATAGGACTCATCTTATGAACTAGATTCTAAGTCTATGTAGATAGCAGGTGAACTCCTGGATGCTGAAATGAACCTCCTAGTAGGTGGTAGGTACAAAGGTCTCCCACCCCTGGGGTTTCCTCTAAACTTTCCTCTTCCTCATCCTGGTGGAGGTCGGGTCATCCTCCTCACTTGTTCAAATGGAGTAATGAATTGTGAGTGGAATATAATCTCATGCTCTATATCCTCCCTAAGGTCTTCTTCTAGTTCCCTTTTCTTTTCTTTTTAATTTTAATTTTAATTTTCTTTTCTTTCTTTTTCTTTCTTTCTTTTTTTATTCCTTTTTTCTTTTCATTTTGATTAAGTTCATAAGAGAAAACATTTTGTTTCTTAGGGATGTAATAGACCACATCCTCATAAACTCTGACCTCATGTACTTCAAATGGCTTGAGATCTCCTTTGACACAATACTCAATCCCATCCTTAGGAACTTGATGCACTAATGTAAAGAGGATGGAACCATATTGTTCTCATATATCCAAGGTCCCCTAGCAAAGCATTGAAAAATATATCAAAATCTATTATGTGAAACTTGGATTCTATCTTCTAATCATCTATCTCTATAAGAAATACTATGAAGCCTAAGGCCCTTTCACCTTCTTCATTGAATCCTTTCAACATCATTTTCTTTGCTTGGAGTTTAAAGATGTCAATACTCAAGTAAGTAAGGATTCTTAGACTCATAATGTTCACTGATGTACTTGGATAAACCAACACTTTGGATAGCCTGAACTTTCCAACATCCACAATGATGTAGAGGGGGAGATTGTGCTCGATTATTTTTAGCAATAAGTCTTCATCTGAGAATGTGGCTCCTAAGAATTACTTTAAGAAGCATGCCTCTTCTCCAACTGGATCAATACCTGCCAACTAAACTAAGCATATTTCAGGGTCAAGCAATGCTTTAACTAATGACTCCTTCATCTCTTTGGATAAAATAAGGGTATCGTATATGCTTAACTTAGCTGAAAACTTTCTTAAGTGTACCAGAATGTTGTAATCAACTTTAGGTTGGTCCTCCATAAGCATATCCAAAGGTGGAGCATCTTATGGAGGGGTTATCTGCTCACTGGAACCAATGACCTATTTACCCTTACCTCGAGGTGCTACCTTAGGAGGTAGAACTTTACCACTATGGAGGTCGACTTCGATGACTTTTATGATGAAGAGCTTGTGGAAAGTTCTACCTGCTCATCAGGTATACCTACAGCTTCTTATAAAGGATCATTAGAGTCAAATGATTCCAAATCAATCTCAAGTGATGAACCTTGGAGATTTTAAAAGGGCAATCTATTTTTGAATCAGAATGGAATTGATCAAAATTATTTAGATTGTTATTGTTGTGACTTGAAGAGCTATCAATAGGAATGAAATCACTAAGAACTTTAAAAATAGACAAGATGTAAGTGGAATTATTCTTCTCCATTGATTTCTTTAAATTTGGAGGTGGTTCATAGTAAAAGTCAAGTAAAGTGAGCGGTGTGAGTTGCTTGGTGCCCTCATTCGCCAATACAATGCTCATGTTGGTGGTGGTGGAGCTACTAGATGTTGTAGCTATAATGGTAGAAGGAAGAATGCTAGACTCGGATGGTGGGTGGTGCTATAAAGCTATCTCAAGCTTGTAATGGCTATTGTTACTATTAGGCTTCCACCCTGCATGAGTTGTCCATCACAAATGGCAAACCTTCCTTAGTGTTGGAGGTCTGAACTGAGTTAGGCACCTACAAAGAAAAGTTTCATAATTTTAGAAATGATCTTCTTAGAGTTTTGGGATAAAGAGATATCCCAACCTTATTTTGTCTTAAGAGGATCAGATGTATCTCCAAAGGCTACTTTAATAGATACAAAAGGGTGTTCTACTAAGTATTCTTTGGGGATAACTATGGCTTTTGACTTATAGCTATGCTCAAGCTAATCCGTGAAGGTAAAGAAATCCTATAATGCCATTGCCAAACATGCGGTGGTAGGGCAGTAGTTAGGATCATCACTCATACCCACTTCCTCTAGCTTCTAGGCTCGGGTAGCTAAAAATCAACTTTCTAAGGGTTCTTGAAAATCTTACTGACTTCCTTCCTTGTGAATGAGTGGCTTATTGAGTTTATTGGTAAGAGTAGGTAGAAAGTAGCTACATGGTGGTGAATGATGTCATTGTTGTGTAGGCTATTGTGATGGCCTTTATGGTGGTCGAGGTAGTGGAAGTGGAGGCAAAAGTGGAGGCTACTAGATTGTAGGTCTTCTCAAACTGTGCTCTAGTTTCTTCAGCTTATCCATTGCTACTACTATGGCTTTTTTTCAAACACATTATGGGGCGTGGACTTGGATGACTAGTTTGAGTAGGGAAATTGTTTGGCTTCCACTTGTAGGTAGCTGCCTTGCTGATTAGTTTCTCAAATATTTTTAATGTAAAGCCCTTGAGCATGAAGGCGACCAAACCATGAATATTCTTAAGAAAACTTTTATTGGCATGCTCTTGTAGTTGTGGTTCACATTTCATGCTTATGTTTTGCCATCTGAGAATATAATCAATAAGAGACTCAATGGTTTTTTGCTATTCTATAATGAGGTCCCATAGAGTTACTCTTTGTTAAGCTCTAGCGAATCTTTTAATGAAGATTTGCTCTAACTCTGCAAAAGATTTCACTGAACCATTAGATAGTTTGACATACCAATCAAATTCTACTCTAGAATGGCTACTGATAAATTACTGAAAGAGTAGGGCGTCACTATCACCATCATTACAATAACTGGCTCTAACATGTGATATCTGTTGCATAGGATTCCTACTACCATCAAATACCTTGAAGGATGGTGGCATAAAACCTTTTGGATATTGAACTACATCAAACTCTTCCAAGTAGGGTCTACCCTTTGGAACTAATGAGCTCCCTTGGGCTTGCGCTAATGCCTCCTTAACTTGCTGTTCTACCATGATGCCTTTCTCATGCATGGAGGTACTATTAGCTGCCTTCTCATGCAAGCTACTAGTACCCTCATCCATCAGAGTAGTGCTCTTGGGATGATCTATGATATGTGCTAACTTAGCTCTATCGGCCTCCAGAGTAGTGGTGAGACAGGTGCTTGATTCTGCAATGCTAAAGACCACCGTTAGCAACTCCTCTACTCTCCTCTCCATCTTATAAATTTGGTCATCCTTGAGCTTGATTTGTTGGAGAAGGCATTGAGTTGAGTCTGTTGAGTCATCTTTCTTAACTACGATGCACTTAGATTTCTAGCTAGGCTGCTCCCTATGTAATGATCCTCAGGTATCTACAATATGGACTTCAACAGTGTCATCCAAAATGTCATCTTCATCAGCATCAACATTAAAGTTTATCATATCCTCCTCTTGATCAGACTTATCATCACCAACTATCTGCCTCACCATGGCATAATAATCCTCTAAAATCTCTTCTAATGATCGGTCATCCACTCTACTTGGGACTACGGGACATATGCTGAGTGGTAACTCACAATGGGACTGTGCTATGAAGAGGTGATGCACTATATGTTCTGGACAAGAGGAGTGTTATCTCTAACTGACTCAATAATGATGGGAGCCGGTCCGGTATCTCCTCCTTCTCTTTTCTCTAGCTGCAATGGTGGACTGACTATGACTCTCTTAGGCCACCACTCCTTCTCCATTGTTGGGATGGAAGGTCAAACGAGGGAGCTTGGCCTCACCTCAACTAATGGAATAGATGGAGTGTGGTCCTTGGGATGTAATTGTATCACCAAAGGGGATGCTTTTTCTCTAGATGCTGACTTGTGGGACTTGGTGGGCACTTCAGATGAAGGGACATGAATAAGTGATGGTGGTCGGTGAGTTGAGCAGTGTGATGGTGGTGACACTGGCTGCCTCTATGCTCAAGATCTCCTCCTACAGCTAGAACTAGTGGGAAGTATCCTATCCAAGTGATTAGCTCTATCATCATGATCAATCAATGTTGAGGCCACGACTATCTAGCAAACCTCCTCCTATCTCTCTTGCCTTCTTGGGATGCAATCTTGGCCTCTCTAGCCTTCTTTCTATAGATCTGATCCCTCACACTTCTAGGGATCACTTATCTCAAATCATGTAAAGTGGAAGACTTAGAATGTCCATGAATTCTCCCTACTCTTCCAAGCATGAACCTCATACTAGCATAGGGTTTCCTCCTCTCACTATCCAGTGCCTCATACTCTATGAGTTGTGGGGGTGACATTATGATCTTCTTAATATCCTCCTCTCCCTTAACAGCTAAAAGGGAGTGAAACCTTCTACCACCAAGAAGGGGAGAAGGCTCGTGGATGGATCCCTTTTCAGCTACATGGGAGGCCTCCTCAGCTTCTTTGCCATGCACTCATAATACTTCTTGATCTTTCTATTCTTATTATAGTGCTGAGTCTTGGTCAAAGTCATAGGGTGAGAGCTATAACTAACCTCAAAGGTATAGGAGACAATCTGCTAGAACTGACTTCCCCTTAAGAACTGGGGCTGTAGCAGAGGTGGTGCTAGACCTAGTAGAAATTGTGGTGGGAATAAGTGGTACTCATGGCTGGGGAACCTATAAGACCTTTCTCTTCAAAGATGGGAACTCAGTATCTAAGTGTAGATCAAACTGCAGTGGCTTCTTGTTGGTCACCTCCTCCTTACTAATTATTAAGAGTAGGGCCATCACAGGCAGCCTTGAAATGCTCGAATTTGAAGCCAAACTTTATAATAGAAGGTGAGTATGGCCTAATCCATGGCCAAATATACACCCAAGGCAAAAGAAAAGATGAGATTTTTAGATGACATAGTGCTTGATTGCTTGAGGAGAATGAGAATGAGGTTTTCTTCTTTGCTGTTGAAAAAGGAATTACATAGGATTAGACTCTTACATTGATTATTATTGTTGATTTAACTTTTGAATTAGAACCCTCATTTAACACATTTAGTTATGTTAAATTTGGTTCATATGTATATTGGAGAGATTTGTAATTTTGGTGAGGAATATTTTGAACTTCAAAAAGAAGTGAGTTCAATTGGATCTTGAAAATGTTGGATGAACCTTACTTTGTCAAGTTAGTGGTAAGAGGTTATTGATTTATTTAATTTATTTTTGGTGATTTTTTGATTAATTACCTATTGGAGGTCCAATAGGGGTTTAAAAACCTACTAGAGTGAGGGCCTAAAATCTAAAGATGTTGGCCACCTTTGCTTAATGATGAAATAGGCAAGGTGTCCAATAGGAAGAATGATAGACTTAGAATCACATAAAATGTAAGTCCACTATCGATGTTTGTGGATAATGATTGACTACTGGAGAGAGGAACACTACCCAGTGGAGACACTAGAGAAAACTGTAGTGTTTTAATTTAGAGTCGTAGGGATACCACACAGATCTTAGGGGGTACTTATTGAAGTGATCAGGTACGACATTAAGGTATGATGTACCATCTCGGAAGATATAAACATTACCCTACAATGGACCTAATCACCTAACAAGGATTCTTAAGGAAAATGGGTCTTTTATATACTAGAGATCTTTCTCCTAATTTACATGGAAGAGTAAAGCATGGTTTATTTTATGTCGGGTTCTTTAGTTCCCTATGGAAGCAAGCTTCCTTAGTTAATTACATCTTAGAAAATTACAATTTCCTAGAAGTCTCTTGATTAAAGTAGATAATAAATGTCCCCAAAGATTTCAGAGCTAGACTATTAGAGGATTGGGTCTTTATGAAAGTTAAATGGGAGAGTTGAAGTAGAAAGAATTATTTGTCGATTCCAAAGAAGATAAGTAGGAGCACTCATGATACTAAGAAGCCTAGTGAGTGCTCTGGTCTACCCTATTGTGAGGCTTTATATATTTGAAAGAAAGAATTTATTTTTATTTATGTTAGAATCTTTATTAGAATACTAGGGCATATAATCCATCAATACAAGATTGTGAAAATTCCTATGAGGTGAGGACTTATACTCGTAGCCTGAAGGAAATAAGTAGTGTTGAAATTTAAATCTAGAATGCTTTAACACAAGCTAAGCATGACCTAAGTCTAATCGGAGAAATGGGACATAATGGTTTATCTCCATAAGAGAGGATAAACACATCCCAACTACCGGTGAATGGCACCTCCTACGCTTTAAACCCATGTAGGTTGGTCTTATGTAAATGGAAGATAGTTATGTCCATTTAATTAAGAAAGAAATTAGAGTCCTAAACTCACTCCCTAAGAGGCTAGTTCATGATTGGCATGAAAATATGACTTAGACTTATGCAAAAATTTACAATATTTTTATACCATTTTGACATATTTATTTTGGACATAGGCTTGGGACAATTATGCCTATATGTATGATGAAAAAAGGTTGTGGCTAAATCAACAGGAGGAGGTGTTCTTCACTACAAGAGATCCCTCAAAGGTCAAGCATATCTTCTATCATGCAATAATGGAGACCCTCCCAATTCAAGAGTGAAACAAGATGTTATGCATGATGTTATAGCATTCAACATTCAACTAAGGGGTTGCTAAATATTTTATTTATCTTTATTATAAAACCAGGCTTTAAGGCTAGGTTATGAGTTGGATTAAAATTTAATTATGAGTTATTAATGAGGGTAGAAATTTAATTTAATTCTAAAGAGCCTATGGCATCCAGGCCACATATCAAAACATCACACTTTAAGAAACCTATAAAAAATATGTTATTTCTATTACACAAGGCCACACAATAATCAAATATTTATAAATTTCATAAAAGAATAAAAGGTTGGTGTGGCCGGGTATCACCGTACACCCTTGAAAAGAAAAAAAATTAGGTAGCCAAGCTCTACCCTATACACACTAATTTATAAAATAATATTACAATTACATTGAGATAATTGCTATGGGGGTCTTCAACTTCTTGTCTTTTTTTTTCTCTTCCTTCTCTTCTTTTGGATTAGCTTTACTCGAGGCTTCACAGGGCCTCCCAGGTCTTTGCCTTCTAGCCACTGTTCATCTTAAATCCCGTCACTAATCCCAATTCCTATTATAAAAACTACATATTTATATAAAAAAATGAAATCTAACTACATCTGTAAAATAGATGTTAACAAACATACAAACCAAGCAGTTATATTCTATATGTTTGGGCTTAGCACCCTACACATGGGTAACCAAGCCCACCCATCCTAATTGGATTATACTTAGGAGCATAAGCAACTTGTAAGAAAAGCATTTATATTTACTTATTATTTTAGCGACCCCTTTAGCATAATCCCCTGTATAAAATATCATTAGACTATTAGAAACCTAACATCCAGTCTATGTATAAATAATCCTAACATCTAGTCTAAAATATAACACCACTTCATACACTAGTCTAACCTAAGGCCAGAATTCATGACTTAGTATTCTAATGTATGTGCTAAGATTTGGTGTGGTATGTCTTAGTTAGGCTTTAAAATTATGATTATTTAAAGTTTGAAATTGTTTAAGTTAAACATTAGAGGATTTTTCCACTTCAAGTTATTAAAAGAATTGGTTAATTTTAATTTATATTTTGCTTATTTCATTTGATACCTATTTAATATGTACTTATTATAAAGAGAAGGAAGTTTGATGCCCCCTCTATCCCTATCCTAAGTTGTTTTCTAAGGGTATGTTGTTATGGTTTTTCTTCTTTTAAAGAATGGAGTAAATTTAATCCATAGATAACCAACCATTTTATGATAAGTTGAGAAATCTTTCATTTGATTCTTTTAATTAAAAATATTATTAAATTTAATATATCATCAAGAAAGGTGCTTCATGTGGAGTTTCTATTTGAAACTCCATGCAAATTTTAGGGGTTCTTATAAATATTATCAAATACATCAAAAAACATATCATCTTAAGAGGTGAAAATGTTACCCTATAATAGATTTAATTATTGAATAAGCACTCTTATGGTTGATAGGTTTGCAATGTATCAGAGATTTTTTTTGTTGAACTTTAGGAAAATATAGAACATAGTTTATTTTTTAGTATAGGATTCGTAGTTTTTTATAAGGGAAAACCCTTATAGTTAATTACATCTCAAAAAAGGAAAGATTTTCCTAAGGATACTCTCAATTTCCCTAATAGTTTATACTTAAAAAAGAGTTAAATTGAAAAATTAAGTGGGATTGATCCAAAAAAGAAAGAGTTATTTTATAGTCTGAACAAGAGTGAGTAGAAAATGCTTATGATATTAGGAAGTGTGGTGTTTATTTTTGGATGCGTAGGGTGGACACCAAATAGATCATAGGGGGTACTTATTGAAATGACCTGGTATGACATTAAGGTATGATATACTACCTCAAAAGATAGAAACATCACCCTACAATGGACCTAATCACCTAATAAGGACTCTAAAGCATGATGGGTCTTCTCATGTACCAAAGATCTTTGCCCAACTTTACATGAAAAAGTAAAGGATTTATTTTATGTCGTGTTCTTTAGTTCCTTATGGAGTCAAGCCTCCATAGTTAATTACATCCTAGAAAATGAGATTTTTTAAGAAAACTCTCAATTAAAGTAGTCAATCATTGTCTCCAAAAAGGTTAAGATTATCAAAGGATTTATTATTTTGAAAAATCAAATGTAATCGTTCAATTAGAGAGACTTATTTTAGAATCCAAAGGAAGATAAGTAGGAAATGCTCATGATATTAGGAAGCCTAGTGAGTACTCCAATCTATCCTATGATGAGGCTTTATATATTTGAAAGTGAGAGGATTTATTTGTTTGAGTTGAAATTTTATTAAATTACTAGGGCTTATAATCCAATCAACACTGGATTGTGGAAATGCCTAAGAAATGAGAATTTATGCTTGTAGCCTGAAGTAAATTAGCAACCTCAAACCCTAAATTTAGAGAGCTTTATCATAGGTTAAAGCACAACTTAAATCTAAGCGGAAAGGGGACATAAGGGTTTACCTCCACTAGAGAGGATAAACCAGTAACTCTTCTAGACTTACAATTATCTGGAGGGGTCACCAGTTAACACCTCCTATGATTCAAAACCATGTAGGCCGGTCTTATGTAATTACAAGATGGTTTAAGTTGTTATTTAATTTAAAAGAAACTAAAGTCCTAAAACTTACTCCCTAAGAGACTAGAGCATAAGTGGTATGAGCATATGACTTAGTCTAAAATATATAATCTTTTCAACTTTTATATTATTTTGACACGTTCATTTGGACAAAAGCTTTAGAATTTCTTATGCCTAAATACATGATGAAATTTGATTGTTGGCTAAATCAAAACAGAAAGAGGGTGAAGCTCCATAATAAGGGGTTGTCTTATAGGTCTAGGTCTCTAAAATGCAAGAATGGAGGCCATCATTTTGCAAGAGTAATAGAAGATGTCATGCATGATATTAGACATACAACATATAGCTAAGGGGTTACTAATCTTTTAGTTATCTTGATTACAACCTATGCTTTAAGATGGGATTATGAGATGTTTAAAATTTGATTATGAGTTATTAATTGAGGTAGAAAAATTAATTTTGACCTAAGAGCCTATTGCATCCAGGCCACACATTAAAACATCAATCATAAAGAAACTAGGAAAAAGATGCAATCGTGTGTGCTAACACAACACAAACATTTTATAAACTATTGTGAAAGAATAAGAGGTTGGTGCGACCGGGTATCACCATACAACCCAAAAAAAGAGAAGAAATTGGGAGCTCTACCCTTATACAAGCTGGAATTACATAATAATAATATTATTGAAATTGAATACATGCTATGGGGGTCTTCATTCTCCATTTCTCCTTTCTTCCTTTTTTCTCCTTTTGATTTGATTTGATCCAAAGGCATTACAGGGCATCCTAGGACTAAACCTTCTAGCCACTGCCATCCTAATACTTATATCACTAATCCTAATTTCTATTGCAAATTTACATTTTATGGAAAGTAAATCTAACTATAACTGTAAAATAAAGGTTAGCTAAACATACATACAAACCCAAGAAGTTATATTTCATAATTTGGACTTAGCACCCTACACATGGGTAACCAAGCCCATTTATCCTAATATGGATTATTCTTAGGGGCGTATGTAACCTACAAAGAGAATATTTATATTTATTTTGGGCTTCCCCTTAAACACAATCCTTGCAGAAAGCAATATTAGTCTTACAACGACCTAACATCTTGTCTACAAGTCATACACCTTAACAGTCTAAAATATTACATCATAAAATAAAATATAACATCACACATACATCATCCTAACTTAGAACTAGAAGTAGTGGCTTAGTTCTAATGTGTATGTTTTGACTTTGTGTGGCAAGTCTTAGCTAAGAATTAGTGTTATGATTCTTTAAATTTAGAAATTGTTTAAGTTAACATGAAGGGTAGTTTCTTTTAAATTTTTTAGTTGATTTTTGAATTTTAATTTGTATTTATTTTATTTCATTTGATTTACACTTAGTATCTAAGTGTTGTAAAGAGAAAAAGGAAGTTTATCCTCCTTCATTCCTACCTTAAGTAGTTTTCTAAAGCAAATTGTTATGATTTGGTCTCTTTTAGTGAACGGCTTATTAAGTATATTTTATTAATCCTTAAATTGTGTTAACCTTAAAGATTTCTATCCAACATGAAAGGCATTTTAAGATTAATGTAATCAAATTACTATCATATGGAATATGCTAAGTTAGTCCTTTCCATCACCCATAACATTGCATATGACTTGACACTTAGGATACCTATACATACAATATATTTTGGTACACCTAAATGATCATGAATGCATACATACTTAGTGAAAAAAAGGGATTTTTATTCATTAATCAAATACACATACATATGTATAAAAGATGTGAGCAAATACGTGTCATTGTTAACTAGGAAAGTGAGATAATTAAATGACCTCCTTGGGGCTACTTAAAGCCTCGTGTTTCTGGGATGTCCAGAATATATTCTTGCTATCTTAAATACATATAAATATATATACAATTATAAGGATGAAAGTCATATGAGATTATATTTTGTTTAATTGAATTATTTATACATGTAAATTAAAGCTCTATCCAAATTCTAATATAAATATACATAGGAATGAAGTTAAATAAGTATGTGCCTTTGTTAACCAAGGAAGTGAGATAATCAAATGACCTCCTTGGGGCTATTTAAAGCCTTGTATTCCCAGGATGTCCAGATTATATACTTATCCTCATTAAAATCCATGTAAATCTACATATGAACAAAGAGAACATGATCTTTACATATTATGTATTTGACATATTAAAAATGGTTATGGAAGCATGTATTTTCAATAAAAAAGAGGATTTTCTTTCTCTAATCAAGTACACATAAACACGTATAAAAGATGTAGGTGAGTACGTGTCATTGTTAACTAGGGAAGTAAGGTAATCAAATGACTTCCTTGGGGCCACTTAAAGCCTCGTATTTTGGAATTGTCTAGACTATATACTTGCTATCTTAAATACATATGAATGTATACATAATTGGGAAAATAGAAATCATGCAAATGGTTATATTTCTTTTGATTGAATTATTTATACATATGAGTTAAAGCTTTATCCAAATTATAATACAAATACACCATGGTGTTTTATTTTTGTGTTTGTGCATGTTGTGTGTGTATTTATGTGAGGGGACACCATGCAGATCTACAGATGTATTCATTAGGGTGATCAGGTATGATATTAAGGAATAGTGTACTATCTCGAGAGATAGAAGTCACTACCCTATAATGGACCAAATCCCCTAATGAAGACTCCTAAGGCATGATGGGTCTTTGAATGTACTAGAGATTTTTTCTTTTACATGAAAAGTAAAGTAGCATTATAAACTGGGTTCATTAAGTTCCTATGGAGGCAAGCCCCATAGTTAATTACATTTTAAGGAATGAGATTTCTTAAGAATACTCTCGATTAAGATAAATGATCATTGTCTCCAAAGATTTCAATGATAAGACTATCAATCAATTGGTTATTTTTAGGAAAATAAAGTGGGATTGATCAAAAGGGGGGAGTTATTATTGAAACCAAAGAGAGATGAGTAAGGGATGCTCATGATATTAGGAAGCCTAGTGAGCATCCAAAAACTATTATATGATTGGGCTTTATGTTTTTGAAATTAAGAAAAATTATATATTTGAGTTGAATTTTTATTAGAAATCTAGGGTTTACAATTCCACAATATAAGATTGTAAAAATGCCTAAGAGGCAAGGATTTATGCTTATAGCCCCAAAGGGAAACAACACCCTCAGATTCTAAATCTAAGGAGCTTTGGTGAGGGCCAAAGCATGACCTAAATTTAAGGCAAGAATGGGTATATGGTTTACCCACAAGAAGAGTAAACTACCCGACTGTTGGGCTTTACAACCACTTAGGGTGGCCGCCAAGTAACTCCTCCTATGATTTTAAATACATGTAGGCAAGTCTTATGCTTTGCAAGATGGCTAGGCTATTATTTAATTATAAGGGAGACTAAATCCTTAAATACACTCCCTAAGAGATTAGATCATGAAGGGAATGAATAATGACCTAAATCTAATGCACATTTTGTCAAGTTTTATTTTGATTTTTGGACATTTTATTTGACACATGTTATAGGATTTCATATGCCTAACACATGAGAAAATCAGTTATGGGCCAAAATTAGAAAGAAGGAGGTGTGTTTCCACCATAGCTCTCAAAGGTTAAGCCATTTTCTCTGGCAAAGGTGGAAGCCTTCCACTGGAAAAAGTGAGATAATATGATTTATGCATGATATGAGACATATAACATCCAACTAAGGGGTTGCTAAATCTTTTATTATCTTGATTTATGCTCTAGGCTTTAGGTTAGGTTATGAATTATTTAATTTAATTTTGAATTGATTAATTGGATAGAAAATTTATTTTTCCTAGAGCCTAATCGCATCAGCCATTCAATCATCAAACCATTAAGAAACTAGAAAAATCATGCCATCCAAATTGACCAATCATAAATATAATATCAATCAATTTATAAAATTAGTGTAAAATAATAAGAGGCCGATTGCATTGACTCAAAAGAAATGTGGGTAGTCGAGCTCTACCCTTATACAACCTAGATTACAAATGAATAATTACAATTAAAAGGAACTCATGTTGTGGGAGTCTTCATTCTTCATTTCTTCATTTTGATTTGATTTTTTTCTCTCTTCCTTTTGGCTTGATTGGAATATGGTTGCTCCAAAGGTATCACATGGTACATAATACTTGGTCTTATAACCAATGTTCATCCTAATCCCTCATAACATTCATTCCAAATCTTAATTAAAAAAATTATATCAAAATGGGAAAGGTAAATCTAACTAAGCCTATAAAACAAAGGTTAGCTAAACATACCACACAACCCAAGCAGTTATATGAATAATTTATACTTAGCACCTCACACATGGGCAACCAAGTCAACCTGTCTTAATTTGGACTATGCTTAGATGATAAGCAACCTGCACGGCAAAAGCATTCATATTTTTAATTTTATTATAGCGGACGCTTAAGCACAATCCCATGCAAAAAATATGATTAGGCTAAGATCACTCTATCATCTAGTCTATGCACATACACCCTAACATTTAGTATAAAACATTACACCACAAAATAAAATTATGCATCAAACCATGCACCACCCTAACCTAAAGCTAGAGGTGGTGACATAGCCTAATGTGTGTGCCATTTAAGGCTTGTGTGACATGTCTTAACTAGGCTTTAAGGTTGAAATTTTCTAAGTGAGAAAGATTCAATTTAGAGGGTGATTCCATTTTAAGTGATTTAGTTGACTTGCCAATTTTAGTTGATGATTTGATTTGGTTTGAATAAACTTACACTTAATGACTAAATATTATGAAGAGAAGAAAAGAGAAGAGAGCCCTCTTTCATCCCTACCTTAAAGCATTTCCAAAGTAGATTCATTAATGAATTTTCTTTAGTGAATGGTTTATTATGTGTTTTAATTAACCTAAGTTTGGGTTCTCTTTAAATAATCTTATTTAATAAGAAAGGCATCTTAGGATTACTTAGGGTGAATTACTATCACATAATACACATCCATTCATTTCTTTTCACCTTGTATACCATGCATATGAATAATCCTAAGCATACATATACATGTAATGAAAATTTTTGTAAACTTTGATGATGAATGCGAAGAGATGTGATTTGAAATTTTGGATATTCCATTTATTAATTGGATCATTAATGCATTTCTTTATTATGTAGAAAAGAGGGATTTTTCATCCGTTAGCTAAATGCACATCCGCATGTATAAAAGTTATAAGTGAGTATGCCATTATTTCTACTAGAGTAAGGTACAAGACCTACTTAGGGCTACTTAAAGCCTCATAGCCGGGATGTCGGTGATATACCACTTTTCTTAGATACATGTAGATGTACAAAAGAACAAATGGATAAACAATCATGCAAGAAATTTATGTTTTATTTGGTTGTATGATTTACATGTATATGTGAAGATCCTTCTAAGTCTTAATGTAGAGATGCATAGGAATAGATTTAGGAGTGTTGTGTTCTTTTCAAATGAACTATACACTTGCAAATCCTATGTGAATCCATATTAAGAAAAGGAAAGAGAACTTCATAATACACATCTTATGCAATAATTACATGCAAGCTTATAAATATTTATAACTAGCATCACTTCATTCATAATCTTTGATTTATAGGTTTTGAAATAATTTTTGTTTTTAATAGTGATAATAGCCACTCATATTCTTAATTTTAGTCAATACATATAGTTTGACATAAAAGGAAACATTTTATTTGATTTATTTTTAAAAGAGATGAATGCATGATTTTGTATGGCAAGCAATATTCAGCATGATTAGAAAGAAATAAAGAGATGTAAGCACATGACTTCATTCACCTTAATTAATTCTTAAGGATAATCATATAGAATAAGATCATTTAAAATGAATCAAAATTCGTTAAAGAGATTTTTATTTTTGAATTTGATTTAACTTAGGAAGTATGAGAAGGGTTCACTAGTCCTAACCCATTCCCCCATGTGTGTGGTTTAGTTTAATTTTAGAACAATTAGGTTGATTTTATGTTTTGATTAGGTTAAGTATGAATTAAATCATTAATTACCCCTTACATACCACTTTAACATAATTATCAAGTAATTATGAGCCAACATATGATATGCAACCATATGGAAATTAAATCAATGCACCTAAGAAATGAAGGGTGTAATGCAATTGGCTCATAATTATTATTGGTAATTAAGCTAAAGGGTTTGATTAAGTACTTTTTATAACCCTCCTATAAATGTAGTTTGATTATAATTTCTTTTGGAATTCTCTTAGGTTATTGAACACCTAAGAATCTATTCAAGAATTGAATGATTGAGTTCTGGAATGATTTAGTTTTGAGTTTGATTAATTAAACTATTTAATGAAGTGATTAAGCTATTAATTAGTTTCAAGTTGATTAAGTGTTATCCAAATGAAATAAACTTAGGGGAAGATATTGGAAAAGATGTTCTAATCTCATTCCCTATGTCCATTCACTATTTCATAATGATTAGCAAGTTTAATTAATGAATTCTCATTATTTATCATGCTAATTAATCATTTAATTAATTAAGAGAGGGATTAAAGATGAAATAAGAAATTCCCCTAATTAATAAAGTAATAAATTCGAAGAAAATTATGGGAGGCAGAGGTCATCCCACTAATCAATCTCAAAAGTATGGAATTAATTGCTAGAGTAATTAAGGAGTTATTATCTTAATTACATTTCCAATAAGACCTTAAATTGAGTCAAAATCATTGTTCAAAATTAATTGATGTTAATTTTACATTATTCTCCTTTTAATTATCTTTAAAATGAGTATTTATTTGTATTTTTTGGATTTGTTTACAATTAGTTATGAATTTTGAAAGTTTCACCATTAAAATTAAATTAATTAAGCCTAATTAAACCCCTAATCCCTTCAGGCCACGTAGCGGCTGACACAGCGTGCTAACGCAGCGCGCTTTTCATGTGGCATGATGGGATAGGTTATTTAAGTTATCACATCATCATCGTGTTGGTGGGACGTGCTTCTGTAGGCCATCGATCTAGATCGGATGATTGAGATTAATCCCGTGATTTTGGAAGGAATTAGAAGGGATCTAGCATGATCTGATCATAGCCGTCCGTTCTAATCACGTGGAATGGATGGCATATGATCCTTCTCCTTCACGAGGGATAAGAGAAGAACACGATCCTTCTTTTCTCATTTAATTTGAGCTCACCCTGGCTCAGATTAGAATCAAAAGATCCCACACCTTCGGAATTAGGGGCATGCACATCCAACAGTTAAGATTACATGAGGTGATAATTTCCTTCAAGGACCAAGCAAATTTCTATATGGTTTAAGCCATTACCTGGTTGGAGGCTATCACCGCTTCCTGAAGGGGTTCTTCATCTAGTAGAGATGAAGCCCTATTGAAGGAATCTGGTCTTGATTTGAAGTGGTTTGCTTGGTTGACCAAGCTCCTCTTCAATGGTGATCGGCCTTGATTGAAGTGGTGCTTCTCGTTGCTTGCAGACTTGGGAAATGATTCAATTTAGCTCGCTTTAGTCCAAGGATGGTGTGTGAAAGGATATTTTGATTTTTGTTGAGAATTGAATGAGTTCAAGTTTGAGTTCACCTCCCATGACTTTGAGTAAAACTGAAAATGGTAAATATGGGAGCTTGGGAATGGCTTGGAAAAGCTTGGGGAGGCTTTGATTCAACCTCTCAATATCTGAGGAATGGATTTCTTGTGGTTTGAGTGAGAATGAGAGGGGGTATATCTCCCCTCCTTAGATCGGATGGTGAGAGGCTGTTTTACCATTATTCTTCAATGGCTTGGATTGGAGGCACGGTTTGAGCTGCAAAACATCCCACATGAGTCATTTTCGGTAGTGGAGTGAGGGAGAGTGGATGCTCATGTGAGTGGTAAGTGGATATGGCCTTCCAAGTGTTCAAATATGATTGGGGAGGTCGGTTTGGCCTTGCCTTGGGTCATGGCTTGGATCATGGCCAACCCAAGATCATGTTCACCACCTTCCCTGGTGCCCATGTGGACCAATAGAAGGATGCCAAGTAGCCTTGAGAAAGAAATGACCAAATTCTAAGTGAATTTGGTCATATGATAGCCTTTGACCTAAGGGAAAAGTGGTTATTTGGCTATGAGTTTGATTTGGGTAGATTTGAAATTATTTGAAAATTGGTTGGGCCATATTTCAAGTGATTTGGAGTTCATTTGATTTGATTTGGTTCAATTTGACCCATTTAGGTCAAGTTGGGTCAAATTAGGTTAGGTTGACCAATTGGTCAAATTAGGTCAAACCATGGGTTAGGTCAAGCTCAAATGATCATTTGGAGCCTATGGGTATCATTGATTTATCTCAATTTGGTTTAGATTTGGTTTTGATTCATTTAAGTTCATTTGGGTTAAATGTGTCAAGTTGACAATTTGACCCATTTGACCTAATTATGTTAGGTCATGGGTTGGTTTAGGCTTGGTTGATCATTTGAAATGTATTGCAAGCTTTGGTTTCAATCAATTTTGATTTGGTTTGATTTCAAGTTGATTTGACCTTTTAGGTCAAGTTGGGTTCATGGTCAATTGGGCTAGGTTGGGTCTAATTGGTCAATTGAAGCTTTGGTCAAGTTCAACAATCAATTTGGAATGAATTTGACCCATTGGTTGCAATTTGGCTTAGATCAAGATTTGACCCATTTTGGCTTTTAGGTCAATTTGGGTCAACTTAGGTCAAGTGACCAATTAGGCTTGGTTTGGCTTAAGTGAGGGCTTGGTCATGTTCAATCACTGATTAGGGATTGGTTTAGATTAATGGTTTCAATTAATTTGGCTTTTAGCTTGTTTAGGTCTCATTTGGGCTAAGTGTTGACTTGGTCAATGACTAGGTTTGATTTATTTTGACCCAATTTGAGTGATTGATCATTCTAGGATGATTGTTGATCACAATGTGAGAGTTTGATGGGCTTAGTTAAATCTAATTTGGGTTGGATCAGAATTTGGCTCAAAAATGTCTTTTAGGTCACTTTGGGTCAAGTGAGCCTAAGTGGGTCAATTGACTTGATCAAGGCTTGATTCAAGTTTGGTTGAACTTACATATGAACTTATGATGGAAATATAAATCCAATTGTAAGTGGTTAGGAGTCAAATGGGTTTTAGTTCATTTGACAATTGCAAGTCAAAAGGATGAACATGGTTTGACTTGGGTTAGTTTGATTTTGGCTTGGTGATTGTAGTTTATGTTTATATTTGGGCATGTGATTGAAGGTGTGATTGTTTGAAGAAAATCAAGGATTTGGATTGATTTGAGAATGATTTGGTTAAGTCAAGAATTTGGCTTAAAGGATGTATTAGGTTAAATTTGAGTTTTGAATTATATTGATTTGATTTTGGATTTGAATTTATATTTCATTTATATTTGTGAATATAAATGAGAATATAAATTATGAAAATCATGTGAATTGAGTGATTTGATTGAATTTGGCTAAGTAGGTCAAAATTGAAAAAAGATTTGATTTTTGGTTTGGTTATATTCATTTGATTTGGATGATTTGGATGCCAATTTCATTTATAATTGTGACTACAAATGATGGAATAAGTGATTTATAAAGATTTACTTAGCTTTGGGTTGATTTGAAGGGTTTGGCTAAGCTTATGGATGTAATTCATAAGGCTTAAGAATGTTTTGGATTTGGAATTGATTCATGATTTGGATTTAGGATTTAGGATTTGAATTTATATTTGAATTTGAAGTTTGGTTTGAAAGAAGGAAGCAAGGATTGGGTTCAAGCTATAGAGTAGGCAAGTCCTCCTAAACCCCTAAGGCATAACTTATTCTTATGGCTAACTCTTCTAAGTCTCTAGGGTTAGGTTAAGTGTTTACCTAATCACTTGAAGTATCTTAAGACTAAGGAACTCTTAGTGTCTAGAGGAGTCCTATGCCTAAGATAGAGAAGTTGAGAGTTCACTCCAAAAGTGAGGTCAACAAAGTGCAATAAGTGTGATGTGACTGACAAGACAAACCGCACATATTGGTGTTGATCGAGATGATCAACAACTTGAACGATCACAAGCACTAACAGAAATGATCTACTCTTGAACCGAAGGTGTAGAAGGAATCAAGATCTTAGTGCAATGCAACTTTACTCATGTCAAAGACATAAGAGAGTGAAGGAAGAATCCACTAGGGATTAAGTATGTGAGCCTTCCACTAGGGAAAAGGTTCAAGTTATCCACTCGGGATAAGAGGTTGTGAAATCCACTAGGGATTGAAATTTGGAATCCACTGGGAAATTTGGAAAGATTTGCATTTCACTGAAGAGAAACTAATTGATTTGTTTGTTTAATTTGACTCCACGGGAGGTAGGTTGATTTTATTTTGGATTTTAAATTTTTGAATTTTGAGATGGACCCTGTCGGTTTGCGATGGACTGCATTGAGTAGGGGCCATGTTTAGCCTACTTCAGATTTACCAATCCAAAGGGGTAGTCTACCAACCACATAGTAAGACTATCCAACCAAAGGGTTGCCTTTCAGTGTGCAATGGCTATACTAGGAAGAAAGTGTAGTAGACTTACATCCTCCAAAGTAGGGATCAATCGTCGGGGTGACACAATGAACCCAACCTTAGGCTGACTATTGAGTTAATGCTGCTGGGGACTTAAATCAGCTCAAAGATAGTCAAAATTAATTTCATTTTAATTATTTTTGATGGATCCCATCAATTTGCGATGGACCGCATTGAGTAGGGGCCATGTCGGCCTTGTCCTGCTTCATATTTACCATTCCAAAGGGGTAGTCTCCCGGCCGAAGGGGAGAACTATCCAACCAAAGAGGTGCCTTTTGATTTGCAGTGGCCAAATCAGGTAAGAAAACATGGGGACTCACATCTTCCACTACAAAAGACCATTGGGGCGATGTATTAGCAAGGTAACATGTCAACCTTACCTAGGGCTGGCCGTCGATTTGCGACAGTCATGCTAGAAAGAATGTGTAGTTGACAACATATTTTAGAGCAAAATGACTGCCATGGCAACCTGTTTATGGTAAAATAGATTGAACTCAACCTAAAGGCGACTACCGAGTGAGTGCTGACCTAGGGACTTATCTCAACTCAAGTGTAGTCGCAATTCTATAGGAGTTTCTTGACACTCTAAAGATAGGATGCCTGCTTGGGAAAGGGGTCATTGGGGGCTTGAATTCCTAATCCATAAGTGAATAAATTTGTTTATTTATTTATTTATCATGGACCCTATTGGTTTCCTAGGGATCACACTGTGAAGGAGCTTATATTAGCCTAAACTATCAGATTTTGGTCCAGGGAGAATGTGCATCCGAACAAATTCTCCAATAAGTACTAGGAAAGGGACCAATCCAAGAGTAGCCGGTGTTTATGGGGATGTGGGGCGTGATCCAAATAGAGTGCTGCCCTGAGGAGGAGCCAGGGCTTTATCAAAATCCCTGAAGAAGATAAAGTCTATAGGTATTTGGTGGTTAAATCAAAGAGAAAGCACGGGGACTCATATTTATCAAAAGTGGTGTATCCACTGGGTGAGTTATTGTCAGCATAGTGAACATCAACCAACCTAAGGTGCCCATCGATTTGTGACAATCAGCCTAAGAAGAAAGCATCGAGGACTCACATGCTCTTATGGCCATTGATTGTGGGATAGATCGCTCTTGGTCTATCGACTAGGATGATTGAGTGAATTCTACTAGGGGACTTATATCAACTCAAAAGTTGTCAAGAGAAAAGGAGCCACTAGGGGACTTATCCTAAGCCTCCAATATACTCGACCTAGTCAGTGCATGATGGTTGGTTCAAGAAGAAAGCATGTAGGCTTATGTTCTCTTAAATAAAGTCAATATGAGGTAGCTTATTGGCTGTGCAGTGAGGCCTACCAAACTAACAAGGCACTCATCAATTTGCAATGGTCAAGTTAGGAAGAAAGTGTGGGGACTCACATTCGCCCGATAAGTGACCAGGGTGACACTAGCAAGGTAGCATGTTCGACCTGAGCACTAATGAGTGAGTGCCATAGGGGGCTTGCTCCCACATCAAAAATAGTCTGAGATAAAAGATATGCATTTGTGTTAAAGGAGGACAAGATGCCACTTGGATTCTCTTACACCTATCCTAAAACATGCTTAAAAGTTGATGAAATGGTGCCAAGAATGGTAGTTGTAATCCCACTAAGAAAGGATGTCTCTTGGGTTCTCTTACACCTACTCTAGTAGTGCTAAGGAATCATGTTTAATTTGTGCTCGTGTTGTTAAAGAAGGATAGGATGCCTCTTGGGTTCTCTTACACCTGCCCTAAATACGTGATAAATTTGCAAACAAGCAAACAATGCTTCAAATGAAGAGAATATTTTGGTAAATTGGAATAAAATTTTGAAAATAATTATTTTCAAACATGATTTTATGGATAGTATTTATTAAAATAGAGCCCATTGATTGGAAGCATCGAGTGTTCCCCTTTATAATTAATAAGTTGGTGAGATCCTCTTTGGTAGACCTTCTTTATGACAAAAGGGCCTTCCCAAGTGGGTTCAAACTTGCCTCTCATCTTTCAACGGGCAACAATTGGTCTCCTTAGAACTAAAGCATGCTCTCCTACCTGAAAAACTCTAGGGCGGACCAGCTTGTTGTGAACTCGAATCATTTTGGCTTTATATAACTTGAGGTTCTGGCATGCTTGCAGGTGTCTCTCCTCCAAACTTTCGAGCTCTTATAACCACAACCCGGTGTTCTGCTTTGTAGTAATTTTACTACCCATTGCTATCCTTAGTGATGGGAGCTGAACTTCTAAGGTTAGAATGGCTTCGGACCCATAAGGGTAGATTAGGTTGGAGTTCTGTATGTGATGTTGTATGCCCACAAAGCTTCAACTAGCTACTCATGCCACTATCGCTTGTTGTCGTTGAGTGTCTTCTTTAGTATCTAGATGAGAGTTTTTTTAAATACTTCTGCTAGGCCATTTTCCCTAGGATAGTAGATAGTGGAGTATCTCCAATCTATACTATGTCTCCTGGCGAAGCTATTGATCTTGGTGCTTTTGAATGTAGTACCATTATCGGATATAATTCATCGAGCCACCCCAAACTATATATGATATGGTTCTAAAATTGGAGCACATCTTGGAGTGACTTCTCTAAGTGGGATTACCTCCACCCACTTGGAAAAGTAGTCGGTGGCAGCTAGGATGAACCGATGACCCTTAGAAGGAGGATCAATCAGACCCACTATGTTGGTACCCCAACACTCAAATGGCCATGAGGCCAATGTAGGGTGTAGAATGTTGGGTGGTTGGTCCAAGACCAGACAGTGCACCTGACATTGGTGGCATCTCTTAGCTACATCCATGTAATCTGTAATCATCGAAGCCTAGTAGTATCCTAATCTCTTGATCTTGGCTTTCATCTTCAGACCAGATTGATGCGCTCCATATAAACCTGAATGTACCTCAGTCATGATCTTACGGGCTTCATGTTTGTCTAAATAATGTAACCACATTTGATCAAAAGATCGTCGGTACAAGGTGCCATCCACAAGAGCATATGAGAGAGCTCTCATCTTCATCTAATGGGCTTATGATTTCTCTTAAGGTAATTTGCATGTGTTCAAGTAATCCATGAATGGTTTCCTCCAATCCGGCTCCTCATATTTTTTGGCAATAGAAACCTCCCCTTCAAGAGAGAGTCTCTCGATGAGTTCAACATAAACAAGGGATAAGACTTATCTATTTTGGACCCTTATTAGAATGGACTCATCTTCCTGACTTCCAATTCCTTGGTGAGTTTGGCCAAAGAATTTGCTACTAAGTTCTCTCCTCGAGGAATCTTATAGATGGTGACCTAGGGATTTGGGACAATAGCTTCATGGTGTACTTTTGGTAGTGATGAAGCTTAGGTTTTAGAACCTTATAGGACTTAACAATCTGATTGATGACTAGTTGAGAATCCTCGTAGATGTTGATGCTTTTGACACACACTATAATAGCTAACTCCAGACTGACAATCAAAGCTTCATACTCATCTTCGTTGTTGGTGCATGGATTGGAGAGATAGTATGAGAATCTCATCACATCATGATCTGGAGTTAAGAGAGTGATTTCTACCCCTACTTTTCCTGGAAGAGTAGATCATGGTTCTTCTCCTTCTTCAAAGGAAGCTGCACCATCAATTATATCTCACAGCGGCAAATGCTAGTGTCCCCTAAGTTCATGATTTGTTCATCGGGGAGGTCATGACTAAGCGGGGAATTAGCAGGAAGTGGGTGTGCTGCTAAGAAATCCACTAGTGCCTGTTCTTTCATCGTGTGGAGGGGTACAAATGTGATGTCAAATTACAAAAAAATCATGGACTAATATGCCAACCGTTTGAATAGAGACGGCCATGTCATGAGATATTGTATTGGATTGATTCTTGAAATTAAGTTTACCCTATGAAAGAGCATGTAATGTGGTAGCTTTTGAGATACAAAGATGAGAGCTAGGCAATGTCTCTCAATAGGTGGGTAGTTTGCTTTAGTTGGGATCAGACAATAGCTAAGATAATAGAGAGCATTCTCCATCCCTTCATCATTGGTTTGGGCCAACAAAGCACCAAAGGAGTCATCCAATGCAGTAGTGTAAACAATAAGTGGCTTGCCTGGGATAGGGACTGCTAGAACTAGCAGCTTCACCAAATACTATTTGATGTCTTCAAAAGCATGCTGGCACTTATCATCCCACTTGAACTTAGCATCCTTTTTAACAAGTGCTGAAAATGGCTTCCACCACCCTGATAAATTGGAGATAAAGTGCCTTAGATATGCCAACCACCCTTGGAATGATCTGAGTTGAGTTAGAATTTTAGAGGGTGGCATTTCTAAGATAGCTTTGATCTTTTGGGTCTATCTCTATTCCTCGGTGCAGGACAACAAACCCAAGGAACTTTTTTGAAGCTACTCCGAATGCACACTTCAGAGGGTTCATTTTGAGATTGAATTATCTTAACCAATTGAAAACTACTCTCAAGTCAAAGTGGTGGTCTCCTTTTCCTTACTTTTGATAACTAGATCATCGGCATAGCTTTCTACTTGATGATGAATGAGTTCATCAAAAATTTGAGTCATGGCTCACTGATAAGTAGCACTAGCATTTTTAAGGCCGAAGAGCATGACCTTATAATAATAGATTCCAATCGGGGTTTAAAAGTAGTATTCCTCTCATCCTCGGGGGCCATCTTAATTTTGTTGTAGCCAGATGACCCATCCATGAAGGAGAATATTACATTGAGACCAGGAAATTTTCATGATTAACTCTAGTATAAGAAGTGAAAATTCATCCTTAGGACATGCTTTATTTAAGTCATTGAAATCAATGCATATGAGAATTTGGTCATTCTTCTTGCGGGATGACAACTAACTAGCGGGTATTTTTCTTCTGATAAAGCACGTCGATCGGTTCTTGACTTAAGAAATAACTTGTTGTTCGATTTCTAATCGCATGCTTCTAGGAGCTTGCTTGACAGGGTTAGTGTTAAGGTCTATTACTAGTTTTTGGATTGCTACATTAGGAGATAATCGGGCATCTCTTCATAGCTCCATGCAAAGCAGTCCTTAAACTCAATCAATAGCCTAACTAAGTCATTAGTTTCTTCTTCATTCAACATAGAATTGATGTATGTAGGGCGTGGATCTTCTTCTGTCATGAGGTTGTTTTCTTTGAGCTTATTATGGTCGAATTGATTCCTTCTTCAAATTTTGGAGGCATCTTTGATTTGATGATCATCTGGATCATTTGAAGTTTCTAAACATAAATCCTCATAAGAGTTAGTGTGGTTTGAGAAAATTTAATTAGACTCCAGATGATTGGTGACAACTAAACAGTAATCATCATCGTCGACTGGTACCCACTGTACTGAATCCAAGTCCTAGTCTTGAGTGTGCATCGCTATCTTTATTGTCCCACAACTTCTTAAAATACTCCAACCTGTGCCTGGACCATGTGTAAGGAATCAAACCTTTCTTTGCAAGTTTATGAACACATGACATGTACCAATCAAAAGGTTACTCCATTAAATCTTTACATGAATCATCCTCAAGTTTTACATCTGCTTCTTGACTTGATGATGATGATCCCAACATGAATCTCTTTGGCTTGACATCCATGGAAGATCTAGGGGCTCCCTTAACTACTAGACCCTCAACTTTTTGAAAAGAAAGTGGGGTTAGAGCTAAGGTTCCTGACTATTGCCTAATGGTTTTACATAATCTTGATTTAAATACATTTATGCTTTGCTTGGAGGCCTTATCTTCATCACTGTCTGGCTCGAGTGTCACCTCCAATGAGACCCACTAAGAGAGGTTGGCTGGTGTACTAATCGCATGAGACTCATCCTTCAAGCTGGATTCG
Source organism: Cymbidium sinense (assembly GCA_021442155.1). Taxonomy (NCBI): domain Eukaryota; kingdom Viridiplantae; phylum Streptophyta; class Magnoliopsida; order Asparagales; family Orchidaceae; genus Cymbidium; species Cymbidium sinense. The sequence continues at coordinate 25,037,529 of CM038221.1, read as the reverse complement.
AAGTCTATGTGAATAGCAGGAGAACTCTTGTGAACTGGAACATAGCCCCTGTTGGCTGGCCGCCAACTAGGGGTCTTCCACCTCTAGAACTGCCTCTATATCTACCTCTGCCTCTACCTAGTGGAGGCCATGTCATCCTACCCATATGTCCATATGGTGCAACAAACTATTGGTGGAATGTAACATGCGACTCTACCTCTTCCTCGGTGTCCCTTTCTCGCTCACTTGTACTTTCTTTTTTCTTTTCTTTTTCTTTTTCTTTTTTTCTTCATTTTCTTTTGAATTTTGGCAAAGTTCACGAGAATAGGTGTTTTGATTTTGAGGAAGATAATAGGTCGCATCCTCATATATCTCGACCTCTTTAACTGAGAATGGCTTTTCATCTCCTTTGACATAGTATTCGATTCCATCTTTTTGAAACTTGATGCACTGATGAAAAGAGGATGGAACCATCTTGTTCTGGTGTATCCAAGGCCTACCAAGCAAAGCAGTGAACAATGTATTCGAATCAATTATATAGAACTTGGCTTCAGTCTTCCAGTCAGCTATTTTTAAAGGTAATACTATGGAGCCTAAAGCCCTCTCTCCTTGTTCATTGAATCCTCTCAACATCATTCGATCTCCTTGGAGTTAGAGATGTCAATCTTCAAATAGGCAAGGGTTTTTAGGTGCATAATGTTCACTGATGCACTAGATCAACCAACACCTTAGAAAGTCTGAGTCTACCCATATCCTCTGTGATATAGAGGGGACGGTTGTGCTCCATATCCCTTAGAAGAAAGTCTTTATCGGTGAATGTGACTCCATGGACTTCTCTTGAATAATGTGCCTCCTCTCCAATAGCAGTCAGTTGAGTTAAGAATATTTTTAGATCAAGATAAGCTTTGATCAATGATTCCCTCATCTCTTTGGATAAGAGAAGGGCATCATATATGCTTAGTTTAGCTGGCAACTTTCTTAGGTGAGCGAGGACATTATAGTCAACTCCGGGCTGATCCTCTATAAATATATTCATGGGTGGAGCACCCTGTGGAGAGACTTCTTGATCATTAGAACCAATGACTCATTTTCCATTATCTTGAGGTGTTGCCACAGGAGGGAGAACCTTTCCACTACAAAGGTTAACTTTGGTGATCTCTTATGACGGGTTAGTGGAAGATTCTACCTGCTCATCGGGCATACCTACAGCTTCTCCTATAGGTCCCCCGAAATTAGATGATTCCGAGTCTATCTCAAGAGATGAACCTGTATTATTCAGAAAAGGAAAGTTCATTTCTGAATCAAAAAGAGAATGATTAGAGTTTTTATAATTATTAAGACTTGAAGAGTTTTCTAAAAGAGTAGAATCTAATAACCCATCAGAAGTGGCATAGATGTAATTCAAACTAGCTTTATTCCTTGATTTCTTAGATTTAAAAGGAGGTACATAGTAGAAATCTAGTAAAGTAAGTGGGGTGAGGGATTTGATGCCCTCATCCACTATACAAAATGTCTACTAGAAACTAGAAGGGAATCGGTGAAGTAACGTGGAATGGAGGCTGGACTAGGTCGGTGGTTGTGCTTTGGCTATCGGGAAAGTATGGGATCTTCTCCCACTTTCCCTAAGTTATCTTTGGCAACTTACAAACCTTCCTTGATGTTGGAGGTTCGAGCTGCCTCAGGCACCTGTAAGGAAAGTTTCTTAATTTTAGAAATAATCTTTTTAGAGGTTTGGGATAAAGAGATATCCCAACCTTTTTTTATTTTGAGAGGATCACATGTATCCCCAAGGATTACCTTAACAGAACTGAATGGTTATTTTATTAGATATTCATTAGGGATAACTATAGCGCCCGACTTGTAGCTACGCTCAAGCCAATCCTTAAATGTGAAGCAATCCTCCAAAATATGGCCTAGCATGCGATGGTAGGGCCAAAAGTTAAGATCATTACTCCTGCCCACTTCCTATGGCTTCTTAGTCTCGGGTAGCCGAAAATTAAGTTTCTTTAAGAGGTTCTTAAATATTTTCTTGACTACGTCCCTCTTAAATGAATAATGTTTGTTTAATTTATCCAAAAGAGTTTGTGGGTGATAACTACTTGGGGGCAGGTATGTATACCGCTGCTGAGAGTATGGCTGAGGAGGAGGTGGAAAAGGCCATGGAGGCTGTTGCAGCAGCTAGAAAGATGGTCGAGGTGGTGGTAAAGGAGGTGGAAGTGAAGGCTATTGAGCTTGAGGTCTCTCATACTGATATTTGGCCTGTTGCTTCCCCTTATCTAATGCTGCTACTGCCCCTAACTTCTTTTCATAGACTTTCTGTGGCTTTGGCTTTAATGACTGATCTTGAAAAGGCAACTGTTTAGCCTCTCTTTGTAGGCTAGCCGCCTTGTTGATTAACTTCTCAAATGTCTTAATGGTGAAACTTTTAAGTATGAAGGCGATCGACCCATGGATATTATTTAATAGAATTTCAAGAGCATGCTATTCAGACGGTTATGGTTCACATTTCATGCTTAAATTATGCCATCTAAGAATGTAATCAATAAGGGACTCACTAGGGTGTTGTTGAGCTACACCGAGATCTCCCATAGTTACCCTTTGCTGAGCTCCAGCAAACCTCTTAACAAAGAGTTGCTCTAACTCAACAAAAGTCTTCACTGAATCATTAGGGAGTTTAGCGTACCAATCAAAAGCTATGCCCCCTAGGCTGTTGACAAAGAGACGGAACAATAACACATTGATGCCACTAGTGTTGCAACAGCTGGCCCTAAAGTGTGCTATATGTTGGCGAGGGTTCCCACTACCATCAAAACTTTTGAAAGAAGGAGGCACAAAACTCTTAAGATATTGGATACGAATTTCTCTAGGTAGGGTCTACCCTTTAGAACTGATGAACCACTTCAGGCTTTCTCCAGTGCTTCCTTCAGTTGTTATTCTACCATGAGTTTGATATATATTTCTTGTATGGAGGTATTGTCCACTACCTTCCTATACAAGCTAGTACTTCCCTGCTCTACTAGAGGTGAACTCTTGGGTTGATCTAGGACATGAAATAACTCAGGTTGAGCAGTCTTCATAATGGTAGGATGTACTACTGAAGCTTGATTTTGAAGTGCTAGAACTGCCACTAGCAAATCTTCAAGTCTTTTCCCATCTTATCAATCTACTCATCTTTCTATTTGAGTTGTTGAAGGAGGTGTTGATTGAGTTGAATAAGTTGTATCATCCTGTTCGGCTGTAACACCTTCTGAACACTGGTGATCCCGAAGGAGAGAACCTCTAATATCAATGTTATATACCTCTATCGAGTCTTCCAACAAATCATCTTCATGGGGGTTGAAGCTAATCTTCTCCTTTTCGAGGTAAGACTAATCATACCCTAGGATTTTTTTTCTTTCTAGTAAAATACTGTGCTAAGATATCATCCAAAGAGTGATTTAACTGTGCATGCATAAATGCTCACAGCTAACTAGTGGTGGGATCATGCTCATGAACAGAGATACACCTGACCTCCCCTGCTACTGGAGTGCTAACCCTGTGAGGGCTACGCTCACTGGAGGACACATTCTCATGACTGTCAATTGCTATGAGTGGAGTACTACTCCTGGGGAGGTCAATCGCCATGGGGATAATAGAACTGTCTCTTTCTCCTTCTAACATGGTTGCATCCATGATTGGTTGAGGTGATGGTGGTGGTGGTACGACTAGGATGCTGCGAGGTCACCACCCGTGTTCACCACAACTGAAGTAGGAGGTCGAGCAGGAGAGCTCACCCTCACCTCAATCGGTGGAGTAGATGAAGTGGGATCCCTTGGCCATAGCTAGATCACCAATGGAGCTTTCTTCTCCCCTGATGCTGCTCTCATGGCATTGGGTGAAACTGTAGAAGATGGAACCTAAATTGGTGATCGTGGACATGGAGTAGAGTAGTGTGGTGGAGATAACACTGACTGCTTCTATACAGGGGCTCCTATGATGGGTGGTACCCATTGTGGTGTTTTATTTTTGTAGGGAATGTTGTTGGGATACCATGTCAATCTACAGATATACTTATTAAGGTGATCTAGTGCAACATTGAGGAATGATGTACTATCTCGAGATAGAAGTCATCATCCTACAATGGATCTAATCACCTAATAAGGACTCCTAAGGATAATGGATCTTTGAATAAATAAGAGCTATTTCCCCTAATTTACATGGACAAGTAAAGCATGGTTTATTTTAAGCCTAGTTCATTAAGTTCCATATGAAGGTAAGCCCCCATAGTTAATTACATCCTAAGGAATGAGATTCCTTAGGAATACTCTCGATTAAGGTAAATGATTATTGTCTCCAAAGATTTCAAAGATAGGACTATCAACAAATTAGTTATTTTAGAAAATCAAGTGGGATTGATCAAGATGAGAGAGTTATTATTGAAACCAAAGGGAAATGAGTAGGGGATGCTAATGATGCTAGCAAACCTAACCATCATCCCAAACAATCCTATGGTTGGGCTTTATATTTTTAAAATTGAGGAGAATTATATGTTTGAGTTAAATTTTTATTAAAAATCTTTCTTACAATAACACAAGATCTAGAATTTATGCTTGTAGCTTACAAAGAGAAACAACAATCTCAGATCCTAAATCAAGGGAGCTTTGGTGAGGGCCAAAGCATAACCTAAATCTAAGGCAAAGAATGGGTATGTGGTTTACCTCCACAAGAGAGAATAAACCATTTGACTGTTGGACTTACAACTGCCTAGCGGTGGTTGCCAACTAACTCATCCTATGATTTTAAATACATGTAGGCAAGTTTTATGCTTTGCAATATGGCTAAGTTATTGTTTATTTAGAAAGGAGACAAAGTCCTTAAACACACTCCCTAAGAGACTAGATCATGAAAGGCATGAATAAATGACTTAATCTAATGCAAATTTTATCAAGTTTTATTTTGATTTTTTTGACATTTTTATTTGACACAGGCTATGGGATTTCATATGCCTAATGCATGAGAAAATTGGTTTATGAGAAAAAATTAGAAAGAAGGAGGTGTGTTTTCACAATGGCTCTCAAAGGTCAAGTTATCTTCTCTAGCAAAGATGGAAGCCCTCCATTAACAAGAGTGAGACATTATGATTTATGCATGATGTGAGACATACAACATCCAGCTAAGCGATTGCTAAATCTTTTATTATCTTGATTTATGTCCTAGGCTTTAGGTGAGGTTATGAATTATTTAATTTAATTTTGAGTTGATTAATTGGATAGAAAATTTATTTTTTCCTAAGAGCTTAATCACATCCAGGCAATTCAACAACCATCAAGCAATTAAGAAACTAGGAAAATCATGTCATCCTAATTGTGCAATCATAAGCATAACATCAATTAATTTATAAAATTAGCACAAAAAGAATAAGAGGCCGGTCCAATCGGGTACCGTACAACTCAAAATGAAATGTGGTAGACGAGCTCTACCCTTATATAACATGGATTATAAATGAATAATTACAATTAGAAGGAATTCATGTTATGGGGGTCTTCATTCTTCATTCTTTCATTTTAATTTGCTTCTTTTCTTTCTTCCTTTTGGTTTGACTTGGGATGTAGTTTGCTCCAAGGCTTCACATGGTATATAGGACTTGGTCTTATAATCAATGTTCATCCTAATCCCCCATAACATTCATTCCAAATCTTAATTACAAAATTTACATCAAAATGGGAATGATAAATTTAACTAAACTTGCAAAATAGAGATTAGCTAAACATACCACATAACCTAAGAAATTATATGAATAAGTTGGACTTAGCACTCCACATATGAGGAACCAAGTCCACCAATCCTAATTTGGGTTATGCTTAGGGGTATAAGCAACCTGCATAGCAAAAGCATTTATATTTCTATTATAGCGCCACTTAAGCACAACCCCCTACATAAAATATGATTAGGCTAAGATCGCCCTATCATCCAGTCTATGCACATACACCCTAACATCCAGTCTAATAGTAATATATCACAAAACAAAATCATTCATCAAACCATGCACACCCTAACCTAAAGCTAGAAATGGTGACTTAGTCTAATGTGTGTCATTTAAGGCTTGTGTGGCATGTCTTAGCTAGGCTTTAAGGTTGGAATTTTCTAAGCATGAAAGGTTTAATTTAGAGGGTGGTTTCATTTCAAGTGATTTAGTTGATTTGTCAATTTTAGTTGGTGATTTGATTTGATTTGAATGAACCAACACTTAGTTGCTAAATGTTGTTAAGAGAAGAAAAGAGAAGAGAACTTCTCTTTCATCCCTACCTTAAAACATTTCTAAGGTAGATTGATTAATGATTTTTCTTTAGTGAATGTTTTATTGTGTATTTTAATTAACCCTAAGTTTAGATTTGCTCTAAATAGCCCTAATTCAACAAGAAAGGCATCTTAGGATTAGTTAGGGTGGATTACTACATTCATCACTTCATTCATAATCTTTGATTTATAGGTTTTGAAAATATTTTTTGATTCAATAGTAGCCACTCATATTCTTAATTTTAGCCAACACATGTAATTTGACATAAAAGGAAACATTTTATTTAATTAGTTTTTCAAAAGAATTGAATGCATGATTTCCTATGGAAAATAATATTTAGCAAGCTTGGAAAGAAATAAAGGGATGTAAGCACATGACTTCATTCACCCTAATTAATTCCTAAGGACAACCATATAAAATAGGATTATTTAAAATGAATCAAAATTATTTAAGGAGATTTTTATTTTTGAATTTGGTTTGACTTAGGAAATATGAAAAGGGTTTGCTGGTCCTAACCCATTTCCCTCATGTGTGAATTAGTTTGGTTTAATTTTAGAACAATTAGGTTAGTTTTATGTTTTGTTTAGGTTAAGGTATGAATTAAATCCATTAATTACCCCTTATCTATACCACTTTAACATAATTAAATAAGTAATTATGAGCCAACATCTGATATGAAACCACATGGAATTTAAATCAGCAATGCACCTAAGAAATTAAGGGGCCTGATGCAATTGGCTCATAATTATTGATTAATTAAGCTAAAAGATTTAATTAAGTACTTTCATAACCATCCTACACATGTAGTTTTGAAGTTCTCTTAGGTTATTGAACACCTAAGAATCTACCCAAGAATTGAATGATTTGATTATGGAATAATTTGGTTTTGAATTTGATTAATTAAATTACTTAATGAGGTGATTAAGCCACTAATTAATTGCAAATTGGTTAAGTGTTTATCCAAATGAAATAAACTTAAGAGAAAGATTAGAAAAGAGGTCCTCATCTCATTCCTTATGTCCATTCACTATTTCATAATGATTAGCGAGATTAATTAGTGAGTTTACCATTATTTAGCATGCTAATTAATCATTTAATTAATTAAGAGAGGGATTAAGGATGAAACAATAAGCAATTCCCCTAATTAATCCAGCAATAAATTCAAGAAAATCATGGAAGGTAGAAGTCATCCCACTAATTAACCTCGAGAAGTTTAGAATTAATTACTAAAGTAATTAAGGAGTAATTAGCCTAATTACATTTCCAATAAAACTCAAATTGAGTGAAAATTACTGTTCAAAATCAATTGATTTTAATTTTATATTATTCTCCTATGAATTATCTTTAAAATGAGCCTAAATTTGAATTTTTTGAATTTTCTATAATTAGTTATGATTTTAGGAAGTTTCACCATTAAAATTAGATTAATTAGGCTTAATTAAACTCTTAATCCCGTTGAGCCACGTGGCGGCTGACGCGATGCATTTTCCATGTGGCACGACAGATAGGTTATTTAAGTTGTCACATCCATCAGCTAAGTTAGTCGGTGGCTCATTGGGTCATGTTCACCACCCTCATTGGTGTCCATGTGGACCACTAGAAGGATGCCAAGTGGCTTTGAGAAAGAAATGACCGAATTCTAAGTGAATTTGGTCATAAGATACCCTTTGACATAAGGGCAAAATGGTTAATTGTCCATGATTTTGATTTGGGCAGATTTGAAATGATTTAAAAATGGGTTGGGCCAAATTTCAAGTGATTTGGAGTTCATTTGATTTGAATTGGTTCAATTTGACCCATTTAGGTCAAGTTGGGTCAATTTGAGTTAGGTTGACCAATTAGTTAAATTGGGTCAAACCATGGATTAGGTCAAGTTAAAATAATCATTTGGAGCCTATGGATCTCACTGGTTTGGTTCAATTTGGTTTAGATTTAGTTTTGGTTCATTTAGGTTCATTTAGGTCAAATGAGTCAAGTTGAACAATTTGACCCATTTGACCCAATTGGGTTAGGTCATGGGTTAGTTTAGGCTTGGTTGATCATTTGAAATATATTGCAAGCTTTGGTTTCAATCAATTTTGATTTGGTTTGATTTCAAGTTGATTTGATCTTTTAGGTCAAGTTGGGTTCATGGTCAATTGGGCTAGGTTGGGTCTAATTGGTAAATTAAAGCTTTGGTCAAGTTCAACAAGTGATTTGGAAAGAACTTGAGCCATTGGTTGCAATCAATTTGGCTTAGATTAAAATTTGACCTATTTTGACTTTTTAGGTCAATTTGGGTCAACTTGGGTCAAGTGGTCAATTAGGCTTGGTTTGGCTCAATTGATGGCTTGGTCATGTTCAATCATTGATTATGAATTGGTTTCAATCATTTTTACTTATAGTGAATTTTAGCTTCTTTAGGTTTCATTTGGGTTAATTGTTGACTTGGTCAAAGGTTAGGTTTGACCCAATTTGAGTGATTGATCATTCTAGGATGAGTGTTAATCACAATGTGAGGCTTGGATGGGTTCAGTTCAATCCAATTTGGGTTGGATTAGAATTTGGCTCAAAAAGATGTAGGTTACTTTAGGTCAAGTGAGCCTAAATGGGTCAATTGGCTTGACAATGCTTGATTCAAGTTTGGTTGAACTCCATATAGAATGATGGAAATATAAATCCAATTGCAAGTGGTTTGGAGTCAAATGAGTTTTGGTTCATTTGACAATTTCAAGTCAAAAGGATGAACATGAGTTTGACTTGGGTTAGTTTGATTTTGGTTTGATGCTTGTAGTTTATGTTTATATTTGGGTATGTGATTGAAGGAGTGATTGTTTGAAGAGAGAATCCAAGGGTTTGGATTGATTTGAGAATGATTTGGCTAAATCCAAGAATTTAGCAAAAGGATATAGGCTGGATTTTGATTTGAGTTTTGAATTTAGTTTTGGTTGTTTGAATTTATATTTCATTTATATTTGTGAATATAAAAATAATAATATAAATGGATTATGAGAAAATATTTTGAGTTTGGAGTGATTTGGATTGATTTGAGCTAAGTCATAAGTTGAAATCAAAAGGGCTTAGGAAAAATTTTGGGATTTGAATTCAATCATGGGTTTCAATCATTTGATTTGGAATTGATTTATGATTTGGATTTTAAAATTGATCTATGATTTGAGAAAATCAATTTAGTTGGAATTTATTTAAGATTTGGGTTTTGGAATTGATTTATGATTTGAGAAAATCAATTGAGTTGGAATTGATTTGAGATTTGAATTTGAAGTTTGGTTTGAAAGAAGGAAGTAAGGATTGGATTCAAGCTGTAAGGTAGGCAAGTCCTCCTAATACCCCTAAGGCATAACCTATTCCTATGGCTAACTCTTCTTAGTCTCTAGGGTTAGGTTAAGTGTTTACCTAATCACTAGAATTGTCTTAAGACTAAGGAACTCTTAGTGTCAAGAGAAATCCAATGTCTAAGATGGACAAGTTAAGAGCTCACTCCAATAGTGTGGTCAACACCAGTCAACACAATACTATCAGTGTGACCGACGCTGGGAGTGCGCTGATCAGGAAATCTATGAGGGAGGATGCTGCTGACTACTTAGCATATCTTCGCCTCTCTCTGTTAGTGATGTGAACTGATGCTGGGCCTCTCGCTGCTAAATAAAACTCGAATGTGTTTGATTTTTATTTTGATTTTGAAAATAGGATCTTTACTTAGAAAATTTGAAATTTGTGTATTCTAAATAAAGTCCAAATTTATTTTGAAAAGGTGGGGTCTATTTAACAAATATGATGGGTTAAATAGAATCCAATTTAATTTAGATTTTACTTTGAAAAATGAAACTCTCATTTGACAATTTGGGTATGTCAAATGGAATTCCAATGTATTTTGATTTTCATGATTTTTTGCAAAGGAGATTTCCATTTAATAAATTTAGGTATGTAAAATGGAAGTCAATCATATTTTATTTTTCAAAGATGAAATTTTTTTGTGTGTGATTATTGGTTTTTGAAAAGAAGGAAATTCCAACTTAACACATGTGGAATGTGTTGAGTGCAGTTTCAAATGGTGTGATTTTATTTGAAAATGAAACCTCCATTCAACAAATTTGGATATATTGAATGAAGAGGCTTATTTTCAAATTTATGCTTTTTGAAAAAGGAAAGAAACTCCAACTCTAATATATATGGAATGTATTGGGTAGAGTTTCAATTTTATGATATGATTTTATTTGAAAATGAGACATTCATTCAATAAATTTGTGTATATTGAATGAGGATTCTCATTTTCAGATATGTGCTTTTGAAAAGGAAGAAACTCCAACTTCAACATATGTGAAATATATTGAATGGATTTTCAATATCATGAAAGGATTTTATTTGGAAATGAAACCTTAATTCAATAAATTTGGGTGTGTTGAATGAAGATGTTCATTTTCAAATATGTGCTTTTTGAAAGATGATTTTGATTTTGATTTTGAAAAGAACCTACATGTAACAAGCTTGAGGATTGTTAGATGGGGTTGAGTTATATATATTTTGTGAAAATTTTTGTGCAAGTATTTTATTTGTGGACTTTGGGAAAGTGCTTTTGAAAAGTAATATTTTTATAAAGGAATTTTTTCTCATTTGTGGAATGAACCTTACCTTATCATAGAGATGGTAAAGAGGTTCAACAAAGTTTTTAGTCATTTCTTTTGGTTAAATTTTATTTTCACCTATTGGGGGACCCAGCAGGGGTTTTAAGACCTACATGGAGTGAGGTCCAATAGCCTAAAGGATGTTGGCTTGCTTAGCTTAAGAATGAAATGAACTAAGAGTGAATGGATATGAAATACAAATCCACTATCGATACTTGGAGACAATGATTATTTACCAAAGATGGAGAGAGGAACCTTCCCCAACAGAGGCTCTAGAAAAATTTATGGTGTTTTATTTTTTTTGTTTGTGGGTATTGTGTATATTTATGTGAGGGGACACCACATAGATCTGCAAATATACTCATTAGGGTGATCGAGTATGACATGAAGGAATAGTATACTATCTCGAGAGATAGAAGTCATTACCCTATAATGGACCTAATCACCTAATGAGGACTCCTAACACATGATGGGTCTTCGAATGTACTAGAGATTTTTCTCCTACTTTACATGGAAAAATAAAGTAGGGTTTATTTTAAACTGGGTTCATTAAGTTTCCTATGGAGGGAAGCCCCTATAGTTAATTGCATCCTAAAGAATAAGATTCCTTAAGAATACTCTTAAGATAAATGATCATTGTCTCCAAAGATTTCAAAGATAGGACTATCAATCAATTGGTTATTTTTAGGAAAATAAAGTGAGATTGATCAAAAGGGAGAGTTATTATCGAAACCAAAGAGAGATGAGTAGGGGATGCTCAAGATACTAGGAAGCCTAGTTAGCATCCAGAAACTATCCTACGATTGAGCTTTATGTTTTTGAAATTAAAAAAAAATTATATATTTGAGTTGAATTTTATTAGAAATCTAGGGCTTACAATTCTACAATTCAAGATTATAGAAATGCCTTAGAGGTGAGGATTTATGCTTGTAGCCCCAAAGGGAAACAACAACCTCAAATCCTAAATCTAGGGAGGTTTGGCGAGGGCCAAAGCATGACCTAAATCTAAGGTGAAAATGGGTATATGGTTTAGCTCCACAGGAGAGAGTAAACCACCTGACTGTTGGGCTTACAACCGCCTGGGGTGGCTGCCAACTAACTCCTCCTTCGATTTTAAATACATGTAGGTAAGTCTTATGCTTTGCAAGATGGCTTGGCTGTTATTTATTTAGAAATGAGACTAAATCCTTAAACACACTCCCTGACATATTAGATCATGAAGGGCATGAATAATGACCTAAATATAATGCACATTTTATCAAGTTTTATTTTGATTTTTTTGGACATTTTCATTTGACATAGGTTATAGGATTTCATATGCCTAATGCATGAGAAAATCAATTATGGGATAAAATAAAAAAGAAGGAGGTGTGTTTCCACAATGGCTCTCAAAGGTCAAGCCATTTTCTCTGGCAAATGTGGAAGCCCTCCATTGGCAAGAGTGAGATAATATGATTTATGCATGATATGAGACATACAACATCCAGCTAAGGGGTTGTTAAATCTTTTATTATCTTTATTTTTATCTCAAGCTTTAGGTGAGGTTATAAATTATTTAATTTAATTTTGAATTGATTAATTGGATAGAAAATTTATTTTTTCCTAGGAGCCTAATCGCATCAGGCCATTCAACATTCATTAAACTATTAAGAAACTAGGAAAATCATGCCATCCTAATTGTTCAATCATAAACATAACATCAATCAATTTATAAAATTAGTGCAAAAGAATAAGAGGCCAGTGCGGTCGGGTACTACCGTACAACCCAAAAAGAAATGTGGGTAGCTGAGCTTTACCCTAATACAACCTGGATTGCAAATGAATAATTATAATTAAAAGGAATTCATGTTATGGGAGTCTTCATTCTTCATTTCTTCATTTTAATTTCCTTCTTTTCTCTTTTCCTTTTGCCTTGATTAGAATATGGTTGCTCCAAAGGCATCACATGGTACATAAGACTTGGTCTTATAACCAATGTTCATCCTAATCCCCCATAAAACTCATTTCAATTCTTAATTATAAAATTTACATTAAAATGGGAAAGGTTAATCTAACTAAACTTGCAAAATAAAGGTTAGCTAAACATACCACACAACCCAAGCAGTTATATGAATAATTTAGACTTAACACCCCACACATGGGTAACTAAGTCCACCTGTCCTAATTTGGACTATGCTTAGGGGCTAAGCAACCTGCACACAAAATCATTCACATTTTTATTTTTATTATAGATGCCCCTTAAGCATAATCGCCTATAGAAACTATGATTAGGCTAAGATCGCTCTATCATCCAGTCTATGCACATACACTTTAATATCCAGTCTAAAATATTACATCATAAAATAAAATTATGCATCAAACCATGCACTACCCTAACCTAAAGCTAGATGTGGTGACTTAGCCTAATGTGTGTGCCATTTAAGGCTTGTGTGGCATGTCTTAGCTAGGCTTTAAGGTTGAAATTTTAAGTGTAAAAGATTCAATTTAGAGGGTGATTCCATTTTAAGTGATTTAGTTGACTTGTCAATTTTAGTTGATGATTTGATTTGGTTTGAATGAACCTACATTTAATGATTAAATGTTATGAAGAGAAGAAAAGAAAAGAGAGCTCTCTTTCATCCCTACCTTAAAGCATTTCTAAGGTAAATACATTAATGGATTTTCTTTAGTGAATGGTTTATTATGTGTTTTAATTAATCTAAGTTTGGGTTGTCTTTATATATTCTTATTCAATAAGAAAGATATCTTAGGATTACTTAGGGTGAATTACTATCACATAACATACCATTCATTTCTTTCAACCATGTATACCATGCATATGAATAATCCTAAGCATACCTATACATGTAATGCAAATCTTAGCACACTTTGATGATGAATGCAAAGAGATGTGATTTGAAAAGTTGGATATTCCATTTATTAATTGGATCATTAATGCATGTATTTATTATGTAGAAAAGAGGGATTTTTCATCCGTTAGCTAAATGCACATCCACATGTATAAAAGTTATAAGTTAATATGGCACCATTTTTTTCTATAGCAGGGACATAAGGCACAAGACCTACTTAGGGCTGCTAAAAGCCTCGCAGCCCCGAGATGTCCAAACTAATATACCACTTTTCTTATATACATGTAGATGTACAATAAGAACCAAATGGATAATGAATCATGAAAGAAATTATGTTTGATTTGGTTGTATGATTTACATGTGTGATATGAATATCCTTCCTAAGTCTTAATATAGAGATGCATAGAAATAGATTTAGGCAAGTGTTGTGCTTTTTTCAAATACACTTGCAAATCCTATGTGAATCCATATTAAGAAAAGGAAAGAGAACTTCATAATACACATCTTATGCTATAATCATATGCAAGCTTATAAATATTTATAACTAGCATCACTTCATTCATAATCTTTGATTTATAGGTTTTGAAAATAATTTTTGGTTTTAACAGTGATAATGCCACTAATATCCTTAATTTTAGCCAACACATGCAATTTGACATAAAATGAAACATTTTATTTGATTAATTTTTAAAAGAGATGAATGCATGATTTCATATGGCAAGCAATATTTAGCATGATTAGAAAGAAATAAAGGGATGTAAGCACATGACTTCATTCACCCTAATTAATTCCTAAGGACAATCATATAGAATAAGATCATTTAAAATGAATCAAAATTCTTTAAAGAGATTTTTATCTTTGAATTTGATTTGACTTAAGGAGTATGAGAAGGGTTTACAGGTCCTAACCGATTCCCCCATGTGTAAATTGGTTTAGTTTAATTTTAGAACAATTAGGTTGATTTTATGTTTTGGTTAGGTTAATGTATGAATTAAATCCATTAATTACCCCTTACCTATACTACTTTCACATAATTATTCAAGTAATTATGAGCCAACATATGATATGCAACCATATGGAAATTAAATCAGTAATGCACCTAAAAAATGAAGGGGCCTAATGTAATTGGCTCACAATTATTCGTTAATTAAGCTAAAGGGTTTGATTAAGTACTTTTATAACCCTCCTACACATGTAGTTTGATTATAATTTCTTTTGGAATTCTCTTAGGTTATTGAAAACCTAAGAATCTACCCAAGAATTGAGTGATTGAGTTCTGGAATGATTTGGTTTTGAGTTTGATTAATTAAACTATTTAATGAAATGATTAAGCCATTAATTAGTTGCAAATTGATTAAGTGTTATCCAAATGAAATAAACTTAGGGAAGAGATTGGAAAAGATGTTATAATCTCATTCTCTATGTCCATTCACTATTTCTTAAAGATTAGCAAGTCTAATTAATGAATTCTTCACTATTTATTATGTTAATTAATCATTTAATTAATTAAGAGAGGGATTAGGGATGAAATTAGTAATTCCCCTAATTAATGAAGTAATAAATTCCAAAAAAAAATCATGGGAGGTAGAGGTCATTCCACTAAACAATCTCAAAAAGTTTAGAATTAATTGCTAGAGTAATTAAGGAGTAATTAGCTTAATTACATTTCTAATAAAACATAAATTGAGTAAAAATCATTGCTCAAAATTAATTGATTTTAATTTTATATTATTCTCCTTTGAATTATCTTTAAAATGAGTATTTATTTGTATTTTTTAAAAATTTTCTATAATTAGTTATGAATTTTAGAAGTTTCATCATTAAATTTAGATTAATTAAGCCTAATTAAATCTCTAATCTTGTCGGGCCTCATAGCGGCTAACACAGTGTGCTTTCCACGTTGTGCGACAGGATAGGTTTTTAAGTTGTCACATCCGTCAACTGAGTCAGCTGGAGGTGGACGCGCTTTCTCTGTGGGCTGTCTGATCTAAGATTGGATGGATGAGATTAATCCCATGGTTTTGGAAGGAATTAGAGGGGTCTAGCATGATCTGATCATAACCGTCCATTCCAATCATGTAGAACGTACGATGTATGATCCTTCTCCTTCACGAGTAATGAGAGACGAACACCGTCCATCTTTCCTCATTCAATTCAAGCTCACCCGAGCTCAGATTGGGATCAAAAAGATCCCACACCTTCGGAAGTAGGGGGATGCACATCCAATGGTCAAGATTACATGGGGTGACAATTTCCTTCGAAAAGGACCAACTGAAATTTCCTATAGCTACAGTTTTAAGCAATTACCTCACCGAAGGCTATCCTTGATGCTTCTAAGAGGAGATAGCTTCATCTAGTAGAGATGAAGCCCTATAAATGGAATCTGATCTTGATTTGAAGTGGTTTGCTCGGTTGACCAAGCTCCTCTTCAATGGCAATCAGCCTTGATCGAAGTGGTGCTTCCTATTTCTTGGAGACTTGGGAAATGATTCGATTGAGCTTGACTTAGTCCAAGGATGATGTGTGCAAGGTTAATTTGATTTTGGTTGAGAATTGAATGAGTTCAAGTTTGAGTTCACCTCCCCAGTTTCAGCTTTGAGTAAAGCTGAAAATGGGAAATGGGGAAGCTCGAGAATGGATTGGAAAAGTTAGGGGAGGCTTCGATTCAACCTCTCAAGCTCTGATAAATGTATTGCTTGTGGTTTGAGTGAGAATGAGAGGGGGAATATCTCCCCCCTCCTTGGATCAGGCGGTGAGAGGCTATTTTTCCAGTTTTGCTCAATGGCTTGGATTGGAGGCATAGTTTGAGCTGCAAAACATCCAACATGGGTCATTTTGGGTAGTAGAGTGAGGGAGAGTGGATTCCCATGTGAGTGGTGAGCAAATTTGGCCTTCCAAGTGTTCAAATGTGATTGGGGAGGTCAGTTTGGCCTTGCCTTGGGTCATAGTTGACCCAAGCTCATGTTCACCACCTTCCTTGGTGCCCATGTGGACCAATAGAAGGATGCCAAGTGGCCTTGAGAAAGAAATGGCCAAATTCTAAGTGAATTTGGTCATATGATACCCTTTGACCTAAGGGCAAAGTGGTCATTTGGCTATGAGTTTAATTTGGATAGATTCGAAATGATTTGAAAATGGGTTGGGCCAAATTTCAAGTGATTTGGAGTTCATTTGATTTGATTTGGATCTATTTGACCCATTAAGGTCAAGTTGGGTCAAATTGAGTTAGGTTGACCAATTGGTCAAATTGGGTCAAACCATGGGTTAGGAAAAGCTCAAATGATCATTTGGAGCCTATAGGTATAGTTGGTTTGGCTCAATTTAATTTAGATTTGGTTTTAATTCATTTAGATTCATTTGGGTCAAATGGGCCAAGTTGACCAATTTACCCATTTGACCCAATTGTTAGGTCATGGGCTGGTTTAGGCTTGGTTGATCATTTGAAATGTATTGCAAGCTTTGGTTTCAATCAATTTTGATTTGGTTTGATTTCAAGTTGGTTTGACCATTTAGGTCAAGTTGGGTTCATGGTCAATTGGGCTAGGTTGTGTCTAATTGGTCAATTGAAGCTTTGGTTAAGTTTAACAATCAATTTGAAATGAATTTGACCCATTGGTTGCAATAAATTTGACTTAGATCAAGATTTCACCCATTTTGGCTTTTAGGTCAATTTGGGTTAACTTAGATCAAGTGGCCAACTAGGCTTGGTTTGGCTCAAGTGAGGGCTTGGCCATGTTCAATCATTGATTAGGGATTGGTTTAGATCAATGGTTTCAATCAACTTGGCTCATAGTGAATTTTGGCTTATTTAGGTCTCATTTGGGCTAAGTGTTGACTTGGTCAACAGCTAGATTTGACTTGGTTTGACCCAATTTGAGTGATTGATCATTCTAGGATGGTTGTTGATCACAATGTGAGGTTTGGATGGGCTTAGTTCAATCCAATTTGGGCTGGATTAGAACTTAGCTCAAAAAAGATCTTTTAGGTCACTGTAGGTGAAGTCAGCCTAAATGGTTCAATTGACTTGATCAAGGCTTGATTTAAGTTTGGTCGAACTCATATATGGACTTATGATGGAAATATAAATCCAATTGGTTTGGAGTCAAATGGGTTTTGGTTCATTTGATATTTTCAAGTCAAAAGGATGAACATGGGTTTGACATGGGTTAGTTTGATTTTGGCTTGGTAATTGTAGTTTATATTTATATTTAGGTATGTGATTGAAGGAGTGATTATTTGAAGAGAAAATTCAAGGGTTTGGATTGATTTGAGAATGATTTGGTCAAGTCCAAGAGATTGGCTTAAAGGATGTAAATTGGGTTTGGATTTGAGTTTTGAATTTATATTGATTTATTTTTTATTTGAATTTATATTTCATATTTGTAAATATAAATGAGAATATAAATGATCCATGAGAGAATCATGTGAATTAGGAATGATTTGATTGTGAATTTGGCTAAGGTAGGTCAACAAGTTTGAAAAAAGGGGTTTTGATTTTGGTTTGATTTATATTCATTTGATTTGGATGATTTGGATGCCAATTTCATTTATAATTATGACTATAAATGATGGAATAAGTGATTTATAAAGAAATCACCAGCTTTGGATTGATTTGAAGGGTTTGGCTAAGCTTATGGATGTAATTCATAAGGCTTAGGAAGGTTTTTGATTTGGAATTGATCATGGGTTTCGATCATTTGATTTGGAATTGATTCATGATTTGGATTTTGGATTTTGGATTTGAATTTAGATTTGAATTTGAGGTTTGGTTTGAAAGAAAGAAGCAAGGATTGGGTTCAAGCTATAAGGTAGGCAAGTCCTCCTAAACCCCTAAGGCATAGGTTATTCCTATGGCTTACTCTTCTAAGTCTCTAGGGTTAGGATAAGTGTTCACCTAATCACTAGAAGTGTCTTAAGACTAAAAAACTCTTAGTGTCTAGAGGAGTCATATGCCTAAGATAGAGAATTTTAGAGCACACTCCAAAAGTGAGGTCAACATATACATAGGAATGAAGTTAACTAAGTACGTGCCTTTGTTAACCGGGAAGTGAGGTAATCAAATGACCTCCTTGGGGCTACTTTAAGCCTCATATTCGTGGGATGTCTAGACTATATACTTATTAACATTCAAATCTGTGTAAATCTATATATAAACATAAGACAGAGAGAGAGAGAGAGAGAGAGAGCTTCACATTCACATGCTTAACCTATAAACACATGCAAGTCCTATATGTATTCATAACTATTATCTTTTCAAACATTATTATCAATTTATAAACT
Organism: Cymbidium sinense; assembly: GCA_021442155.1. Classification (NCBI taxonomy): domain Eukaryota; kingdom Viridiplantae; phylum Streptophyta; class Magnoliopsida; order Asparagales; family Orchidaceae; genus Cymbidium; species Cymbidium sinense. The sequence continues at coordinate 25,018,522 of CM038221.1, read as the reverse complement.
TTGGAAAATAGATTTGGATTTATTAGTGATAATAGACACACATATAATTAAATTAAGCCAACACATGCAATCTTACATAAATAAATTCCATTTGATTCATTTAGATTTGAAAGATAAATGCATGAGGTCACACAACATGCAACATTTGAAGTGACTGGAAAAGAAAAAAACCAAGCATAAACATATAATTCATTCAACTACACTAATTAATAAGGACAATCACATTAAATAAAACCATTTAAAGAAATCCAAAGCTTCTTATTGATTTAATTTTTGGATTTGGATTGAACTTAAAGAAGAGATATTATCATTTGTTATTTTAATCCCATTCCCAAGTTGGTAATCATAATTAGTTTAAGAAAAGAAAATTAGATGGATTTTATGAATTAATTAAGTTAGATCATTAATCAAATCACTTAATTACCCTTTTTATGCTTCTTTAATTTGATTAATCATTTAATCATGAGCCACAAATGATATGAACATGGATAAAAATAAAATTACAATGCTCTTAAAGGACCTAATGCAATTAGCTCATGATTAAAAATTAATTAAGCTAAAGAATCTTATTTAGTACTCTTATGATTTTCTCACACTTATGTGTTAATCATAATTTCCTTAAGGATCTTTATATTGTTAAACACATAAAGAGAAACCCTTAGTTTGGTTGTTAATTATCTAAAGTGATTAACATTTCAATTTGATTTGAGTTATACATTAAATGATTAATTAATCACTTAATTAAATCTCACTTTAATTAACTCTCTTTAATGAAAGGAATTTGGAAAAGTAATTAGGAACTCTAATCACTCTCCCTCATCACCTCACTATTAATCTGTGATTAATAGAGCCAAATTAATTAATTTTTGTTGTTTAGAATTTTAATTAATTTTTAAATTGATTAAAGGGGTAATTAAGATTTGAATTATCAATTCCCTTAATTACCTAGGCAATAAATTCTAAGAAAATCATAGGAGGTAGAGGTCATCCCATTAAATCAACACACCAAGTTTGGGATAAATTTCCCAAGTAATTTAGGACTTAATTAAAGTAATTAGGAAAATATTCAAGCCCTAATTAAGCCTAAATCACTATTCAAAATCAAATGGACATATTTTTAATAAAATCTCTTATGTTTTACCTTTCCAATGAGTATTTATTTACATTTTTTAGATTTTTCTATAATTAGTTATGATTTTATGATATTTTGGCTATTGAAATGAATTATTAAGCCTAATTAACCTCTAATCTCATCGGCACCATGTAGATCACTGTCGTGGCAATGCTTTCCACGTGGCACCGTAGGATTGATTATTTAAATCGTTCTACGTGGCATTGACATGGCGGCGATGGATGCACTTTCATCCTTGCCATCTGATCTAGGATTGGATGGTGGGGATTAACACCACGGTTCCTAAAAGAATTTAATCAAATTAAATCTTGTGAATAATCACGGTTGCCCATTTGAATCACCTAAAATGGACGGTGGACGATCCTTCATCCCCCGAGCGATGAAAGACGGATACCATCCGCCATCCTTCACTCGATTCAAGCTTGTCGGAGTTCATGGAGATTCGGGATCAATCCAAAATGTTCACAAGGAAGATTTAGAAGGATCTAATGGTGAAAATCTCATGGCATCAAACTTTCCTTCACAAAGGCCCAAAAAAAGTTGGAAAAATGTCGATTTGCCAAAACTTACCTCGCCGGAGCTCAGGACAAGTGGCTAACTGATTGAGGTAGCTTCATCTTGAAGAGATGAAGGCCTGCAGAGAAGATGATGCCTTGACTCCTCCCCTGCAGCTTTTTGGATCAATCATCACTGAAAAACTCACTGGAGTTAGGCTTGGAGTGGTCTTCGGTGCTCGAATCGCTCAAGAAAAGATTCATTTCAGCTCATCGGAGCTTGGTGAACATGTGGATGAACTTAATTTGAGATCGGTTGAGATTTGGTGGAGTTTGATGGAGTTAAGCTTTGTCCTATTTCGGGCACACTCAATTTCATCGTCGTTAGCGATAGGGAGGCCTTGGAAGCTCTGTAAATGCTTGGGGGAGTTCATCTCTTAAGGTGTCAAAGATCTGAGGATTGCCAATCTCTTAATTCGAATGAGAATGAGAGGAGTATACCTCTCCCCTCCTCCAATCTGACAGTTGTGATCCTCTCTACCATTTGTAGGTGACCGTTAGTGGCACAAGGGAGCTGAGGTGGCTTAGCTTGAGTGGGGTTAGCTCACCTTCACTTGGCTTATGGCTAACCCAAACAACTTTGGGTCAGGTGAGCCAATGGTCCTTGTGTCCATTTGAAGCTTAGGGTGGTTGCCAAGAGGAGGAGAGTTGGTTTGACAAACCAAATATGGGTTTTGTCTCATGTGGGAGGCTTTACCTATTGGGTAATGGGTCAATTCAGGTTCAATTTAGGTTAGATTTGGGCTGACCCAAGGTGACCCAAGGATGGGTCATGCTAAGTTTCAATGGGTTTGTGCTTGGTTTGAATGGGTTTGGCTCAATTTGACCTATGTAGGTCAAATTGGACTAGGTTGGGTCAAGTGGAACAATCAATCAAATTGGGTCAAAGCAAGGCTTGGGTTAAGTTCAAATGAGTATTTGGGATGTTTTGGTTCAATTGGTTTGGCTTAATTTGGCTTGGATTTGATTTTGACCCATTTTGATCCATATGGGTCAAATGGGCTACGTTGACCAATTTTGCCAAGTTGGCCAAATTGGCTTGGGTTAGGTGTTGGTTTATGTTCAATTGATAATTTGATAATGATTGTAGGCTTTGGTTTCAATCAATTTAAATTTAAAAATGATTAAGGCCAAATTGACCTTTAGGTCAATTTGGGCTACATGGGTCAATTGGGTTCAATTGGTCAAATTTGACTCAATCAAGGCTTTAGTCATGCTCAATAGTCAATTTGAAATGGATTTGAGTCATTAGTTGTAATCAATTTGGATTAGATTTTGATTTGACCCAATTTGGCCCTTTAGGTCAAATTTGGTCAACTTGGGTCAAAGTGCCAATTGGGTTTGGTTTGGCTCAATTGATGATCAAGTCATGTTCAAAGACTAATTTTAGGTTGGTATGAATCATTGGTTTCAATTGATTTGGAATAGGAAGAGTTTGGTTCATTTGTCTTATGTAGGTTAATTTGATCAAATTGCCAAATTAACTTTATTATACCCAATTGATTGCAATTGATCAATCAAGGATGATTAGCAGTCATTAAAAGAGGTTTTGGATAAGTTGGTTCAATCTAATTTAGGCTGGATTGAAGATTGACCCAAATGGGTCCTTTAGCTCACTTTGGCTTAAGTGAACCTAAGTGGGTCAATTGAGTTGGATTAGGTTTTATTTGAGTTGAATTGAGTTTGATAATTAATTTGGAATTGATTGGTAGCTTTGATTGCAATTGATTTGGGTATAATTGAATTTTGGCTCATTTAGACATTTTAGGTTCAAATGGGCTAGCTTAAGTTGATTGAATTGATTTTGGGTTTGATTGGTTTGATTGTAGTTTTAGCATGCTTGGAATTATGATTGAAGGTTTGATTGATTTATGGGAAAATCAATTGAGTTAGGTTTTGATTAAAGGAATTTTTGCTTAGTCCATAGGATTGAATCATAGGGCTTAGGTTTGAAATATTTTGGATTTGATTTTTTTTGCTTGGAGTTAAGACTTGAGTTGAGATTCAATTGAGATTAGCTATATTGATTTGAGGTTGGATTTAAGCTAAGGAGATAGGCATGGGTTTGGTTAGGCTAGGCTAGGTGGGTTACCTTAGACCCTAAGGCGTAATAATCTTCCTAAAGTCTCTAGGATTAGGTTACATGTTCACTTAATCACTAGAAGTGTCTTATAAATAAGGAGCTCTTAGTGTTTAGAGGACTCCTAAATCTAGGATGAGAAGATTGAATCCTCACTCCAATTTGAGATTTAAGTGTTATTAGAAGGCTAGAATTTAGATTTTAATAGTATAAGACTATAGGAATCTCTAAGAGGTGAAGACTTATTTATGTAGCAAAATAGAAATAGGATGCTTTAGACCCTAAGTCTAAAAGTGCTTTTGACATAAGTCAAATGTTAGCCATAGTCTAAACACAAGAATTTGAGATTTTATTAGTTTTATTTACTTGAAAATATTAACCTAATCCAACTCTTCTAGAATTAATTTTTTCCTTGAAGGGGTTGTTGCCAGCTAACACATTCTATGATTTAAAACCATGAGTTTTGCCTTATAAATACAAGATAGGTAGCTTGTTGTATTTAGGAAAAGAAGCTAAAAGCTTAAACATAATCACTAACCTTTAGATTATGAATGGTATGTTATGCATCTAACTAATGTATCAATTTTTAAAATTTAAACATTTTTAGACACATAACTTTTTAGACTTATTATTTTATTTGAAGGTTTAGGTATGAATACATGCTCACATGCATGATAAAATATGGTTATGAGCTAAATCAACTGGAAATGTGCTTTTCACTCATGGGTAATGTTGTCAACAGTATGACACTACCTCTTATTGTGCAATGACTGAAAACCTTTAACCAAGGAAAAAAGATCAATATGTAATTAAGATTTTTAACACTGTAGAATTATGATATCCAAGTCATTTTATTATTTAAACCTAGGTGTTTGCATCTAAAAAAAATGATGAAAATAAAATAAATTTAACATCCCAGCTTGGGGCACCGTAGTGCTATCACCGCCTTATAGACTCCAAAAGCTCAAACCGCTCCTAACGATTGCCTACTTAAATGATACAGTGTTGAGGCTCTGTTACGATGACCTTTAGTTTTAAAATCAAGAAAAATCACCATCTTGCAGGGGGAGAAATTATGGAGTTGAAAATCTCCCTCATAACAAGAAATCCACTATAAAAATGGGAGAATTGCTTCTCTCTCCCTTCTTATTTTCCTCTCTCTCACTCTCACTCTAACCCATCTTCACTATTCTTCCTCCCAGTCATCTGCGCTCTTATCAATGTATTTTCCACTGCTATAAAGCGATCTCCTAGTGCAAAAAATAAGATCGAGGTTTACTCTTATCAATTCCAAATAAAAAAACATTTTAAAAATGCTTTCTTTATGCTAATTTCTTTCTGAAAATTAAGTTTAAAAAAGATTTTTACTATTGATCTTGGATCTAGTGAGAAATAAAGATGGTCCATCTCCATCAATCTTGGATCGAGAGTAAAAAAAGAGAACCCCCAGACCCAAAAATTCTAAAATCTTGAAATCTAAAACACCACCCCATTGTAGTTGGTTTCGGCATGAGAAGAAAAGCTCTCCTTCCATCAATTTTATATCCAAAATAAGGGAGAAGAGTATGTTTACACTAAATAAGTAAAAATTTAACACTGCTAATGCATCATACGATTGAATTTTCACAAAAAATTATCAAATTATGCAAGAATCCTGTACAAAAATGGAGTTCTTGCCCCGTGGCATCGTGACGCCGAGGCACTATAGTCTTGGGAATGAAATTCTTAGAGCTCCACCCCATAGCATCGAGGTGCTAGATATTTGGCATCGCATTGCTTAGCTCTTAGGTTTAGGTACAATTTTTTCAGCATCGTGACACTATAATTCAGCGTCATAGTGCTAAGCTTGTGAGTTCCATATCATCAAAGCAACACCAAAGTGCCATTTTTTAGTGCCAGGGCGTTATATCTTTTACCATCAAACTTGGTTCTGATGTGAAATGAAATCCTCCTTTTTTTGATCTTGGATCTAGAATAAGGGAGAATGGTGCTAATGCACTAAAAATCATGAAATTTAGCACTACTAAGATATTATGCTGTCAAAATTTCAAACGTCTTTAAAACTATTAAATTTTAGGCACTGATGAAACATTGTCTAGGTGCTTTGGATCCACCACCAAGGCACTGAGCTCTCAAGGTTGTATGGGAGAAGTCTTCTCATAGCACTGTACTGTGGCACTACCCCTCAAGTGTTACTGCGATGGATTAATTTCATGATTTTGAATACTTGAAATACTGATCTCGACAAATGTTAAGTCTAAACATTATCACCCAATGCTGTAGCACAACATATCGAGCATAAGATCATTGATCTTTCAGGTAGAATGATGAGATATGTCTATCTTAAGAACGCTGTAATATCACATATTGAGGGTCATAGCACTGACTCCTCGACTAAAAATATTCTGCAGGCTAGCAGCACCTAGGCGCTGCATTCTCAGTGTTGAGGCGCTACTACTATGATATCATTTTAAGTTCAGAAAACTTTATTATTTTAAATTTTGAAGATTTCACAAGATAAATAGAAAGACATATACATATCAATACACATATATGTGAAATCAAAATATATTTATTAAAAATAAAAATGGTTACATAAGTTGTACAAAAAAGAAGAATATATAAAAATAAAACAAAAACAGAGGGCGGGGGGAGGAACTGGTGATCATATTCATCACCATCCTCCTTGTCTTCTTCTCTTTCTAATGCTAGCGGGGTGCTCACGTAAGGCGAATATTGAGGCGCGGTAAGAAAAGAGGCCTGACCTAGACTCTGAAAGCCACAATTTTTAAATATATGAACTACTGCTGAGTTAAACTAAGCCATGTAAGAAAACTATTTATGTTGCTTATCCATATGAAAATTAAATTACTTTTTTATGGTTGCTGCTACTCTCACCAACCTATTTCCTTAAATCCAAAACTTCTCCTCCAATTTCTTGGAGTTACTCATTTAAGGTTTTGAAAGATTGGGATTGAGGTTGTGGGGCACGTGGATCACGTGAGCTTTCCCCCACCTCAAACCTTAAGCCAAATCCCCCAATTATTCTTTTCGTTAGAGGAGTCTTCTAAATAAGAACTTCTTCATCAGGCTCTCCTAATGCGCCTGTCATAGTACATAAGCCATAAATAAGAGAAGGATGACCATATACTATAGTTGTACTGACCTTAAGTATATTACAAATAGAATTATAAATAACCTTCCATATATCAATTGTAAAGTTCTTTTGAATAGCAAAATTCAAAATGACCATATCCTTAGTTACCTTACTGATATTACCACTAGGCATTAACTTGGAAGAAATAAAATAGTGCCAAGCCTTAGACTCTACTATTAGGATGATGGTAGGAAAGTTGATAATTCTTTCCTCCCACCATTTCCACTAAACATTGGTATTTCTGCTAGGGAGAAAAACAAGGACTTCATCAAAATCAGGATGATCATTATAATAAGAAAGATATTGATCGTGCACTACATTTTGCAAATCATAATATATGGTAATGAAAGTATTGTCAAAACTTAACAATTTTTCCCGCACAAGAACTCTATTATCTTGGTGCTCCTTTGCATTGGCGAGGAACTCTCACACCACAAGTATGATGCATGGGTTGCTTTCATAGGTCAACATCTCTTAGCCTCACTCGATGATAATCCTCTCCATGCTCCCACCTAGATTATGAAAACTTCTCTCCATAATGAGATGCTTGTGGATGAGAGCATATTGATACCTCTCCTCTGCTTTCACACTAACAAACCTGTTAGCATTGCTTAAAGCCACCCTCCTCTTGTTCGCAAGCCACTTCAGTGGCATGATTATTTTCGTAGTGTGAAAAAAAGTTGTGGGAAAGAGAACTCTGAGAATTCATATAGCAAGAAGATAATTGAAGAAAAAAGCTACAGCCTAGAGGAATTCGTGCCAATGCTATCCTCTCAAGTTCTGAAATAAGGAATATGTGTCGTAGCACTATAATAGTAGTGCCAAAGTGCTAACCTCTCAGGTTGTAAAATAAGAATCCACACCATGACACAACAAAAATAACGTCGAGGACTACAATAACAACATAGAGGCACTAACCTCTCAGGTTTTGAAATAAGGAATCAGTGTCACAGTACTCACATGCAACGCCTAGGCAATGACCAGCTGGTCAAAATAGTTACTGGCATAATCAAAAAGAGCACTTATTATCATTTATTAACATTAATTTTGTAACCGATAAGAACTAAAATGTGCATCACATATTGATGTGGCACTGCAATGCTCTAATGTAGTGTTGGTCAAAAAGTTTGTCCTATTTGTTAAATGTGCCTACCAACCCATTAGCCCTTTTGAATAGTCTTTTGATTAGTGTTGAGGCGTTACATAGTCAGAGCCATAACACTAGTCAATCTACCATCTTACATTTAAACATCCTTTATAGCACCTATAGTGCTATGATGTCGATTTCTTGATGCTAAGGTGCCAATCAAATAATGCCTAGGCGCCATAATCTACAATGTCAAGGCCCTCCACTTCACAGTGCCCAGGATCTATATTTTGCAGCATTGAGGCACCATCCCCCCAAAATAACTTATTTATGTTCGCTTTGTGAATAATAGTATAATCTATTCACCTTATGAACAACTATAATTATGGCATTCTAAAGGGATGTAAGTCCAATCCAAGTGTCCGTCATGCGAACACGCTAATAGCTTCTAATCAATGCAAGTCCTACCCATGCTTGCAATGTAAGCATAACACCTTGTTGGCATTCCAAGGGATGTAAGTTCAATCTATACGTTCACCATGTGAATACCTCTACATTAAACCTCTGGACTATTTAGGATATCTGAGATGAGGTAACTCATGACTGCTAATCAAACTCTCTAAACATTACGGCTAGCCTTTTGATATTGGTAGACTAGAACAATGTAGTCCCAAGATGACAGAACTATGGGATCTTGATCGGGACTATTCCCCTATTCCCTTAGACAATCATCTATCATGCACCACTAAACATCGATTCATATTAGAGAGATATGTTCATTTTCAACCTTAATTGAGAGTGTTCATTTTTGTGGTAAGAGGTGTAATTAACTATGAAGGCTTGCATTCATAAGAAGTAGAACTTAGATCTAAATAAACCCTAATGTAGTGTTAGGAGAAACCTGGTTGAATATATCTCAATCTGCTTCATAAAAATAAGGCTCTTACCCATCTCAATAAAGATGATGGAGAGCATCCTCAAAGTGTTTTTTTAATGATCGCTAGGCTTTAAGTGAGGTTATAAATTATAATTATTTTTTAAAAGTTAATTTAATTTAGTTGGATAAAAAATTTAATTTTATTCTATGAGCCTAATGCAAATCCAGGCTTTTCATCACAATATGATAAACCAAGAAAGTTTTTTGAAAAATATGTAGATTTATTGCGCACCCCAAAATAAATCATACCAAATAAATATTAATTAAATAAATAGGCTAGCTTAGCTGAGTATAATTGTACACCCTAAAAAAAGAAAAAAAAATAGATTGTTGAGCTCTGACCTTATGTAGCCTAGCCTATAACTAAATTTTGATATATAAGGATCATATTTTCACTTCCTTTCTTCAGGATCATCACATTATTTAGGGATCTCCTATTAATTCTATGCCTCATTAATCCTAACTTAATTTTATGATCAAATTATATTTTGAAATTAAAAATAAAATAAAATTTTAAGCCCTGTAAATTAAAGGTTAGTTATGGTGTTTAAAATTATGTTATGAAGACACCACATAGATCTCAGAGGATACTTATTAAAATGATTGAGCATGGCATCAATAATTGATAGACTTCCTTGAAAGGTAGAGATATCACCCTATGATGGACTCAATCATCTAATAATGACTCCAAAGGCCAATGGGTCTACATGAACCCAAAGATTTTTCTCCTACTTTATACAAATAAAGTAAAGTAAGGTTTATTTTAAGCTGGGTTCTTAAGTTTCTTATAGAGGCAAGCCTCTATAGCTAATTACATATTTGGAGAAGTAATCTGCTAAGAATACTCCTGATTAAAGTGGTTAGCTAGCATCTCTATAAATTTTAAAGTTTAATATCAAAGGATTGGTGATCATTCTAAATTAAGTGGAAGAGCATAAATAGGGAGAGTTCTTAATAGAATTTTGAAGGAGGATAAGTAGGAAGTGCTCATGATACTAGGAAGCCTAGTAAACACATCAATCTACCATATGGTGAGATTTTATATTTTTAAAGTAGGGAAATATGATTGTTTAAGTTAACATTTTATTATGAAGCTAAGACTTATATTCTAACAACACAAGATTTTGAAAATGCCAAAGAGATGAAGATTTATACCCATAACAAAAGATAAATAGGTTTCCTTTGAACCTGTGTCTAAAGTGCTCTAGCACAAATTATGAACTCAACTTAATTCTATTAAAAAAAAAATTGGGATGTGTTGGTTCACTTTCATTAGAGGGAGTAAACCTATTTTGACTATTATGAACTTATAATCATCTGGAGTGGCTGCCAATTAACACCTCCTGCAAGTTAAAATCAAGTGACCAAATCTTATGAATGAAAGAAAGTTAGGCTATTATTTATTAGGAAAGAGTCTAAGATCTTAAACTCACTTCTTAAGAAATTATAATATGGTTGTTATGAAAGTATGTCCTATACTAATGCAATAAAAATTATATATTTTATTCATTTTGACTCATCAATTTTACGTAGGCATTGGTGGTCAAGTATGCCTATATGCATGATGAAATAAAATTATGGGCCAATCTATGAGAAATGTGTTCTTCACCCACAGGGTTGTTGTCAATAGTCCTGCACTCCCCTTATCAAGCAATGAGTGAAGATCTCTTATATTCAAGAGAGGAAAACAATATGCATGCATGATGTTATCCACATCCATTATAGACCTATGATATTTAATTAAGGAAAAGAGTTTAATTTTCATTTAATATTATAGCAGTTCCTTTAATTAAGCACAGCCCCTTATAAAAATATCATTAGTTTAATAAATAATACCCTATCATCCAAACCAACACACAAATAATCCAAACATCAAATCTAAGATATTACATTACAAAATAGGAAAAATTAATACATCACAACAAACCACTAACCTAACCTAAGTCTACGATCAGTGACTAATCACTTTAATGTGTGTGCAAAGGGTAATATAATAAGTTGAAGCTAGGCTTTATTGTTTAAGTTGTAAGTTGGAAGTAAAGTTTAATTTATTATTATTGGATGATTTTAATCTAAGTGATTAATAATTTAATGCAAATTTTAGATTAATTTTTTTGTTTAATGTTTGAGCTATGATTAGATGTTATAAAGAGTGAAGAACTTTAAGGTCCACATTTCAATGAGAACCATTATGTCCATGCCCTATCCTACAAGAACCAAACCCCAAGATGAATATTACCTTGACTTGATGTACACCTCTTGAAGGGATAATTAGATATAAAGAATGACTTTTGATATATGAATTTTCTTTACACTTCATTCTTTAATTAATGAACATGATGGGTATGCATGCTTATGCCTTGAGTGAAAGTGAACATATATATGTTAATGTTTTGAAGTTGCATTTAGTTATTAGTGAATAGTATGCATACATAGAGTTATAGTACTTTAATGATTTTCAATGCATAGGTACATGGCTTTATTAAACCAAGAGGATGAGGTTATAAAACCCTCCTTTAGGTTATAAAAACCTTATGCTTATGAGTATGCTTATGTTATGAATTTATATTTCTTAAATGGACAAACACCTCAAATGAATTATGCACTAATCATAGGTATGTGGCTTTATTAAATTTGAGTAAGATTATAAAATCTTCTTTGGGCTAACTTAATAGCCATGCACCCCTAGATGTCTAGCCTATATATCTTAGATTTGTACCAAGTATATGATTCTATGTAAATATAGCATGAGTGATGATCTACATGAGTGCATGGCATGAAAGATGATACATATTATATTACTTTCTATGTGATTTCAAAATTAAATATTAAAATTCTGAGTTCTAACATGATTATGACTTATGACTATATGCATGAGATAACTATAACATGATTATGACTTGTGACTATATGCACTACCTTAAGCCTTTTAAGCAATGGGGAAGTCACATTCAATAAGTTTATCTCACTTGTTTATTAGACCTAAGAAGAGGCATAAACAATCAAGATTCAACTCATACTTACAGTATATATTACTTAATGGGTTTGATTAAGGATTAATTAAGGGTTATTTAACATAGATTAATTAGGTTAAATTATATGGTTTGAGTTTCATTTTTTATGATATTATTCTTTGTTGGAAAATAAATTTTAAATTAAATTTTAAATTAAATTTTAAATTAAATTTGTTATTTTATGAATTTTTTAATATATTAAATATTAAATATTATAATTAGGCCGATTGAGCCCTAAAAATAGAAATATCTACTAAAGATAAGCCCAAAAATTATGACAAAATTCTTAAATATGGATGAGGATAGAAAAAATAAGTAATAAAATTTCTAAGATATTTGGGTTTATATAAAGTGATTAATTAGACTAATTAAGATTTTGATAGTTAGACAATTATACTTAAAATAATCAAATCAATTAGAGATTTTGATTTCATTCTCTAATTTTATCACCTAAATGAACCCATGGATGGTTCATTCTTCATTTTTTTGGATCATGGATAAGTAATTATGAATTTTCTTAGTTCAAGGTCAATTACTTAAATTATTTAATTAATGCCTTAAAGTACAATATTTCAAATTAATTATAATTAAAGAGTTAAAAAAATTTTAAAGCTCTTTGGTGTCAATCATTAATGATTGAATACAAAAAATTCAATTAATTATTTTTTAAGATTTTTTTAAAAATTAGTTAATTATGCTAACACTACCTTTGTCGGTCCCAAGTCCGGATGTGAAAAGTGGAGGGTTGTGATAGGTAGTCGACAGCAAGTGCAAAACTTGTCAAAATAATCATGACATGAATCGTTTAAATCATTGTGTTAATGCTAGGGCATCCCCTGGAAGTGACGTGCTATATGGCTTGAATACAGTAAAAATGTGCAAGGGCTGCTGCATCGGTGCCCAAGTGCAGTGTTAAATAAGCAAGGGTTCTCACATTATGGATGGATGTAGCAAAGAAGTTAGTCCATGAAACTAAAATTAGGTTAGGAGCTTGTAATATAGGTACTCTAACAGGTAAATTAATGGAATTAATAGATATTATGGTTCATAGAAAGATAAATATTTTATGTGGTCAAGAAACTAAATTGGTTGGGGAGAAGGCCAAGGAGATTGATAGTTTAGGTTTTAAACTTTAATATTTGGGTAGAAGTCGAACTAGAAATGGTATAAGTGTGATTATAAATCAAAGTTTGAAAGATAATGTTATAAATATTAATAGATGTGGAGATAGAATTACAGCTTTAGGGATTATTATTGATACTAAGATTATCAATGTTATAAGTGTTTATGCTCCTCAAGTAGGTTTGGATGTAAGCTCAAAAGAAAAATTTTGGAATGAATTAGAGGGATTAATACAAAAGATACCTCTTGAAGAAAAGTATTTATTGGAGGAGATTTAAATGGACATGTTGGTAGAGTGGTAGAAGATTTTAAAAGTATTCATGGTGGTTATGGATTTGGAGTGACTAATGAAGAAGGTAGGATTATATTAGATTTTTCTTTAGCTTATGATTTTGTAGTTGCTAATACTTTATTTAAGAAAAGATATGAACATATTATTACTTATAAAAATGGATGTAGTAAACTCAGATTAATTATTTTCTACTAAGAATAATAGATCGTTTAAATTGTAAAGATTGTAAGGTCATTCCAAGTGAAAGTTTAAGTACCCAACGTCAATTGTTAATTTTAGATTTTAAGATGAAAAATTGTAAGAGAAAATATAAATCAAATTATTATCCTAGGATTAGATGAGGACACTTAAAGAACACAAATAAAAATATTTTTAAGAGCAAGCTAAAAGAGCTTAGAATTTAGGATGTTCATAAGGAAGCTAATGTTATGTGAAAAAAAGTAGCAAGTGAAATTAAGCAAATTGCTAAAAATGTGCTTGGAGAATCAAAATGAAAAGTTTCTTTTAATAAAAATAGTTGGTGGTGGAGTCAGAGTCTGAAAGAAAAGATAAAAAATAAGAATCATTATTATAAAACTTAGCTTAAATGTAAAAACTCAGAGAATTAGGAAAGATATAAAGTGGCATGTAGAGATTCTAAGAAAGCAATATGTGATGCAAAAAAATTTAACTTTTAGTGATTTATACAATAGATTAGATACCAAATAAGGTGAAAGATGTATGTATAAGTTAGCCAACCAAATAGATAGGAGAAGTAAAGATCTAGTTCAAGTGAGGTGTACTAAGGATGAAAATAACAAAGTATTTTTCTTAGAAAAAGATATTGAAAATAGGTGGATGAGACATTTTAATAAACTTTTCAATGAAGGATCTAAAAGTACGATTGATTTTAACAACCTTAATACTCTAAAAAAATAGAGAATTTTGTTTTTGTCATCATATTAGTAAATCTGAAGTTAGAGAAGCTTTAAAGAAAATGAAATGGGACCTGATGAATTCCAATAGAAGTGCGGAAATTTTTAGGAGATCAAGGAATTTCTTCGCTTAAAAATCTTTTTAATGTTATTTTAAAGACTAAAAAGATGTCAGATGAGTGGAGGAAGAATTTTTTTGGTTCCTGTATTTAAGAATAAAGGTGATGCACAAGAGTATGCAAATTATAGAGGAATTAAGTTAATGTGTCATACATTAAAATTATGGGAGAAAGTAATTGAGCATAGGTTATGATGTGATACAAAAGTTTCTCACAATAAGTTTGGTTTCATGCCAAGTAGATCTACTATGGATGTTATACATTTGTTAAGAGGTTTGATGGAGAAGTACAGAGAAAGTAAGGAGGATATACATATGATATTTATTGATTTAGAGAAATCTTATGATAAAGTTTCAAGAGATGTTCTTTGGAGAGTTCTAGAATAGAAAGCAGTAAATATTAGTTACATTCAAGTCATTAAGGATATGTATACTAGAGTCGCATTTGTGTCCAAACACAAGGAGGATTGACAAAATATTTTCCTATTTCATTGCATTACATCAAGGATCATCTTTAAGCCCTTATCTTTTTTGCTTTAGTTATGGATGTTCTTACTAGGCATTTATAGGAAGATGTACCTTGGTGTATGCTTTTTGCTGATGACATTTTTCTTGTTGATAACACTAGAGAGGGAGTCCAAGAGAAACTTAAATTATGGAGGTGAACATTAGAGTCTAAAGGTTTTCATTTAAATAGATCAAAAACTAAATATATGGAGTGTAATTTTAGTTGTAGAAGTTCTAGTGGTAGTGTTGTGACATTAGGTGAACAAGTCATTAATAAGAGTGGGCAATTCAGATATTAAGGCTCTATTGTTCAAAATGATGGTGAAATAGATGGAGATGTTATTAGTAGAATTCAAGTTGGATGGTTGAAGTGGAGGTATACATCTAGCCTGTTGTGTGATAGAAAAGTTCCACTTAAACTTAAGGAAAAAATTTATAAGATGGTGGTAAGACCTGCAATGACTTATGGTGCAGAATGGCCAATAAAAGAGAAGCATAAGACTAAGTTAGACAGATGAGGTTGCTCGTGGATGAGTGGCTTTACTATGAGATAAAATGTGAAATGAGTATGTTCGGGAAAAAGTTGGAGTAGCTCCGGTGGCAGATAAGATTAGAGAGTCGCCTTAAATGATTTGGCCACATAAGCGACCATGATGACCTGGTTAGAGAGTAGATGTATTAGATTTGCCTTATGTTAAGAAAGGTAGAGGTGGACCTAAAAAGACTTGGTTAAGATGTATAAAAAATGACCTTAGTTTACTTGAATTAAATGAGAATTTGACACATAATAGGACACAATGGAGATGAAGGATTCATGTAGCCGACCCCACTTAGTGGGATAAAGGCTTGTTGTTGTTGTTGCAATCAAATTAATGATCAGGCTTAGAATAAGCATATATTTTCATTAATCAATCAATTTGAACTGAAATAATTATGGGTAGGAAACTTCATCAAGAATGTTGCCCAAAAATTTCAAGTCAATTAGAGGTAATTAAGGGTTAATTTCATTAATATGCTTTTTATTCAAACTCTAACTATTTCTAATCCAATGGGTAAAAATTAAGGCTTTTTAATTTTTTTTTTAAATTCCTATCAATTTAAGCTTTCTGGAGAGTATTTATTTATATTTTTTAAAATGTTCTATAATTAATTATAATCTTTTAAGATTTTGGCTAATTAAGGAAATTAATTAATGCTTAATTAAGCCTTATTTTAATTATTTTTGTGATTTAATGTGATCTCGATAGTCTAATTAAGTTTCTTAAAATCTTAAATATAGATTAAAGTGATTTAAATTATTTTAATGAATTTTTATAATTTTTATAATATTTAATTAATTATTAATTCAAAATTAACCAATTAACATAAAAAATTAATAACTCTTAAACCAAAAAACTTGTTTAACTTGAATTTGTATGATAGGTAGGCAATAACATTAAGTTTTTTCCCTGAAATGTTCAACTTAATTGGTCTAATATTTAAAGATTAATTAAGGATATGGTGTTTTCACTAAAACTCAAATTACTCCCAAAATTTACAATCAAATTTGAGGATTTAAGGTTCATTAGATTTCTTCTTAAAGGATAGATCCATAGAGTTATTTACATTTTTGGTTAAATATTTTATTTTTTATGATATTTTAAAATTTCATAGATCTGATAGAATAAATCAAAAATGAGATCTAATCATGATCATCCATTCTAATCATATTAGATTGATGACCAAAGGTTGTCTTCTCATGGGAGGTAGACCAAAGAGGGTTGGATGGATAGGATCTACCCCATACATCACTAAATCTCACAATTTTTCAATTATCTTAATCAAAAATTGATTCATTTCACATCAGGAGGTTGAAAGAAAGAAAAGCAATGGGATAAGAGAAAAAAAATCCTAGATTCACATAATTTTTTTATAAAACATAAATACCTATGGTTGATTGAAAGTTTAAAGAAGTTACCTCATCAAAGTCCACATTTGATGATTGCTAGATAATTTCCTCGGATCTCCTCCCTTGCCTCCTTATGGAATGCTCTGACCGCCATGCACCACAATTTAATGCTAGAAATTAATTGATCTCAAGATTGGAAGGCATCATAAAGAAAGGAAAGACATGGTTTAGGTTAAGAGAGGTGTGTGTATGTTCTCCCTCCTCTTTTTTGTGTCATGAAGAAGAAAGATAAAAAAAAAGGTGTGTAAGATGGTTGCCTTTTTTTCTCCCATGTGCAAAAAAAAATGTATATTTTTTCTCTCATGCTCATCTCCCTCTTTTTATATTACCTTGTGTTTGGCATGCCCCTTTTTTATTTAGGCTAAAATTGTTATTGTATTTAGGATATGAGGAGGTGAGTGAACTCATTTTGGGTTAAGACTTAAGTTGACTTACTTTAACCCAAATTGAGTTGAGTTGAGTCAAGTGAGTCTTATTTTCCCAATTGATTTAGGATTAAGTTTAAATTTTGTTAAATTAATTATTTACATTACTTATGATTAATTAACTTGGTTTAATTTAACTTAAACCTAGGTCAACCCAATTTGTCCCAAATTAGTCCAATTGGGTCAAATGACTTAATCGATCATTTTGGGTTTATTGGGTCCATTGGCTAAATTTGTCTCAAATTCAACTTAGATTAATTTTAAATGAGTTTATATGATTATTTTAAGATTATATACAAGTTCAATTTGATTTTATTTTGATTAAATCCTATTTGGGCTTAATGCGGCCCACATGGGTCAATTTGGGTCAAATGACCCAATTGGCCAAATTAGGCTCAACTTGGACTTAGATTTGTATTTGATTAAACTTGAATGATAATTACACAATTATAGATTGATTTAATTTTCTTTGGTTCTAGTTTAATTTAATTTGGTTTGAATTTTGGTTAAATAGGGTCTAAATTAGTTTATTAAGTTAAACAACTCAATTAACACAATTACGAGCCAATTTGGATTTAGATTTTTGTTCAAATATGTCTTATCTTGAGTTATTTCAATTCATTAATCTTAGGGATGTTTAAATTTACTATTTAGATCAAGTTAAGTCTTAGTGGGGCCTACTAATTTGATAGCTTAACCCTAGGTTGAGTCTTAATCCTAAATTATGTCCTATAAGCCTTAGAGTTGATTTTGGTTTCCACTTGATGACTAAGTGTGTCCTAATGTTTAAGTGAAGTTAGCCTTAGTGCATAGATTTCATCCTAGGTTTATGGAGTGATAGGTGTCAACCTTACTAAAAGTGAGGTCAACATTAGTAAAGTAAACAACACACCGTCAATTATATATCAAACATCAAGCTTAGTACCAATGGTTATTGTGCCCACTTGTCCTAATGGGATATTCTTAGGAACTTAAACAAATCACCTACAAGCAAAATAATATTTAATATTTTTATTTATTATAGTGGTCCCTTTAAGTACAACCTCCTTCAGAAAATAACCTTAATCTAAAAGATGTCAACTAGATATAGGCAAACAATCTTAGCCGTCTTGACTAAAATAGTATAAAACAAAATAAAAAAAATATTACATCACAACATTGCACCATCCTAATCTAATTTTAAGGGATTGTGACCTAATATCTTGTGTGTATGGAGATAATGTGGTATGACTGAGCTTAGCTTTTTAGGTTTAAGTTTTGATTTAAATTAAAATTTTATTTAATTTACCCTAAACTTTTAGTGATTTAATTAATTTAAAATTTTAATTTTAATTTTAATATATTTTTATGTTAAATTTAAATTTAGGTTTTAAAGAATGAAGAAGAGAATGAGTTTTGCTTGAGGTGGAACCCATTCTATTGAACATCATAAATCCTAGTAGACTAATTTTTTTTTTTATCAAAGAATGAAAAGTTACCCTAAAATCAAAGCCTTTTAATTGTAATGAATATTTATTAAGTTCTAATTTAATTTAATTTAATTTATTTTATTTAGTTTACTTTTTATAAATTTGCTTTCATAGGTACATGTCCTTTGTTAAAGTAGTGGTTCGAGGCATCGTGACCTCCCTCAAACTAGTAGACCTACGACCTTGGGTGTGTAAACTGTATACCTTATGATCGCTTATTATAAAATGTTTTTGGTTTAGTTTAAATTAAAGTTTATGTTTATTTGATGACATCAATTTAAATTGAATAACCTTTTAATTTAGTTCAAAACATTTTATTTATGTTGTCAAAATATTTTTTTAAGGTGTTTCAAGTTTGTTTACTTTATTTTAGTTTAATAATTTATCTATTTTAGTTAAGTGATTTAATTTAATTGAATTTGATCATATTTGATTAAATTAGTTATGATTTAATTAAATTAATTTGATTAAACTTGTATGGTTGAATGATTAGTCAAGTGTTTAAATTTAGCTTGATTTATTAAAATTCATCTAATTTAATTAAAGAATATTTTGGTATGTTTATTATTTATTTTATAATAATTTAATTCAACTTAACTGATTAATTTGATTATACTTTGATGAATATTTATGATGAACTTGATTAAGTTTTAATTTAAGTTATGCTCAATTTAAGGATTATTTTTGATATGGTTTTTTAGGTGGATTGTTTGGTTTACTTTAGTTTAATGTAGATGATTAATTAATTTAACTTAAAATTTTATTACTAACTTGATTTAAATGGTTGCTTTAGTTAGAGGTTGAATTTAGGATTTAAAGAGTGAAAATGAGGTTAAGCCTTATTTTTGAGAAGGCTCAATCTACTTAACACCCTAATCCTAATAAGGTGAACTTGCCACCAAAGGGTGAAAATTCACTCTAAGGGTCAAACTAAAGGCTTATGTATTTTAATTAATGTTTTTTAATTCTTCATTTAACTGATTTGGTTGAATGAAGTTTAATTTGATTAATGTTCATTTAAGTTGTGTGGTGTTTAAAAATCATAATGATGACACTACATAAATCTTAGAGGATACTTATTGAAATGATCGAGTATAATATCAAGGAATAATATACTATATCAAAAGGTAGACATATCAACATATGATGGACTCAATCATCTAATAAAGACTCATAAGATCAATGATTCTACATGTGCTACTTTATATGAAAAAAAAAAGTAAAGTATGATTTATTTTAAACTAGATTCTTAAGTTCCCTATAGGGGTAAGTCCCCATAGTTAATTACATCTTAGAGGACGGGGTCTCCTAATAAAACTCTTGATTAAAGTAGTCAATCATTATCTTTATGGATTTCAAAGTTTGATATCAAAGGATTGATAATTATTGAAAATTAAATGTGAGAGTTCAAATAGGAAGAGTTATTTGCATAATCCAAAAGTGGATAAGTAAGAAGTGCTCATGATATTAAGAAGCATAGTGAGCACTTCAATTTATCCTATAGTGAGAGCTTAAATTTGCGAAGAGAGAATTATGATTGTTTAAATTAATATTTTATTTAAAGTTAGGACTTAAATTATAATAATAAAATATTATGAAAATTTGTAAGAGATGAGAATTTATACTCATAGAAAGAAGAGAAATGAGTAGCCTAGATCCTAAAACTATGATGCTCCAACACAAGATAAAAGCCAAAATTACTTCTACTGAGGAAAAATTGAGATATATTAGTTTTCTTCCACTAGAGAGAATGAACCTATCCCAACTCTTTTGGATTTACAACTGCTTGGAAGGGCTACTTGCTAACACCTTCTACAAGTTATAATTTTGTTGTCAAGTCTTATGCCTGCAAGATAGTTAAATCATTATTTATTATGAAAATAAATCTAAGAGCCTAAACTCACTCCCTAAAGCATATATCATGATTGATATGAAAGTTTATCCTAGATTAATGCAATAATATTACATATTTTATCCATTTTGACACATCAATTTTTACTCTCAAGTTTGGGTAGGCAATTATGTCTACATATATGATGAAATAAGGTTATAAGCTAAATCAGCAAGAAGGGTATTTTTGTTGTCAATGGTTCTACACTCTCCTTATCATGTAATAAGTGAAGATCCCCTATATTCAAAGGATGGAAGATAATATGTGTGCATGATTATTACTCATATCTATCACAAACCTATGACGTCTAAATCAATTTTATTGATTAATTCTTATAGCTTTATGGTGATGTTATGAGTTGTATTAATTTTAAGTTAACTTTATTTTTTTAATTGGATAAAAAAATTTAAAAAGTTCAAAAGAGCATAATAGAATCCAGTTCATACACCGAAACTTCACACTTTAAGAAACTTAAGAAAGAATATGCTATTTTTATTGTGCAAATAAAGTAAACAAACCAAACATTTAATCAAATTAAAAGAATAATAAAAGGCTGGTGCAACTATACACCTTAGAGAAGAAAATGTTGTTGTTGAGCTAAACTATTATATAATCTAGATTACAATTACATGAATTAATGCAAGCCATGGCTTTAAGTCTTTGATTCTCGGAGCGGGTTCTCGGTTTATCTATCTAAACCATAGCTCTAATCCTACTGCTATTACAAATTACATTTCAAAAATAAAGTATGTTCTAACTATACTTACTAAATAAAGGTTAGCTAAATCACACATACACACCAAAGTAGTTATTTTTCATACAATAGGGCTTGACACTAACTAGTGCCCAAGTCCACCTGTCATAATGGATGGTAGGATGCTATTTATTAGACTACTAATACATGCTTAACTAAAGGGGCTATTATAACAATAAGATAAATTAAATTCTTTTACTTGTAGGTGTTGTTTGCTCTCGGGTGTCTACACTAAATACTTGCTAGCTATGTATATATGTATATAACATGTATGCAGATGAATGGGTTATATATATATATATATATATATATATATACACGATTCATATACAAAATGAAATTGAAATTAGTTTTGAGATTTACTAGTAATAATGGCATTAATAACATAAACTTAACACTTGGAATTTTTAGGCATGAATGCATGAACATATAGTCAAACACACATGTGTAAGTCGATAGAGAGGAATGACTAATTCTCACAAAGTAATTTACTTAAAAATCATCAATAGCTGAAGTAATCACATGAGCATAACACCACTTAAACCTAATAAAATTCTTTTTTACTTAAGATATTTGAATTAAGGTTATTTAGATACATTTGAGAGGATTAAACACCCTAAGACTATCCGACAACCTTTTTGTTCATTAAGTGATTCAAAAGTTGGATAAATGAATTTTATTATTTAATTAGAATTTAATAATTATTTATTATAATTAAGCTTAAAGAACCTAAATAAATTAATTAGACGTGAAATATAAGCCCAAAAATTATGCAAAAATTGTAGAACATGCATTAAAATAAATGAAACACATCCTTAAAATTCTAATGTATTTAGGTTTATAATTTATGACTATTTAAATAAATGAGAAAAACTGTACTAATGATGATTTTGAGTTTAAATGATAACCAAAAATCTTTAAAAAAATTTAAGTGTCTTCTGCTAGGGGATTGTATTCATGCATTTAAATAAAAATTTTGTAATATCTAAAATTTTGTTATTAATTATTAACTAAATTTGGTGATTAAGTGCTCTAAAATTTATAACTTTTAATCTAATCATCTAAATTTTATGAAATATTTATGAGAAATGTACATTGAGATGGTTAACCTACCATAAAAAATTCAAGTTAATGAAGCATATATTTTTGAATTAATTAAAAAATTATTATTGTTGATATTTTCTAAATTATCCCAAAAATACTTATCAAAATTAGATTTTTTTTAAATTTTGTATGATTCCTCTCTAAAAAATGCATTTGTAATTTTTAATACCTTAACAAAATTAAAAATTTACTTAGCAAAATTTACTCTCCAAGAGAGATCATTTGCACTTTTTAGCTAAAGTTAATATTTTATGAATTTTTGAAGTTCATGCCCGATTAATATAATTTATTAAAATTTTAATTTCTTATTAATCCCTAATTAAGTGATTTTTGATATTTTATCAAATCTAGATAGTCTAATTAATTTTTATATAGTTTTTGATATTGGTAAAATTGTTTTCCATCATTTTGATATTTTTGTTATAATGTTTATATTTTAAATTAATTATTTTATCTAAAATATTCTAAAGTGCCTCAAAAATCATATCTTTTGATTTATTAGTTTGATTGACTTGAAAGTTCTATGGTTAGTAAATATCTGCAATAAGTTATCACCCTCAAAATTTTAACTTAGTTTGAGTTGTATTTTGAATGTTATTAAGAAATTATCATTTTTATAATTTCTAAATTAACCCCAAAATATTTAATAAATTTAAGAAATTTAATTTTGTTGGATTTCTCTTTTAAATATGCATCAATAGAGGGGTCACTTGTATTTTTTGGATTAAGTGCTTAATGTATTATGAGTTTTTGAAATTCTAGTTCAAATAAATTAATTGTTTGAATTTTAAATTTGATATTAATAACTAATTATGTGATTTTGAGATTTTAAATAATCGAGAGGGCTTAAGTTTTTTTTCTTCTATATTTCTCATTATCTGTTAGAGTATTTTGAAGTATTTTGATAAATTTTTATAATTTTATAAATTTAATTATTTATTTATATAAAAAATTAGTTAATGAACTTAAAAAAGTAATAACTTCTAAACTAGAATCTCATTTGACTTAAGATTTTGATTGTAGGTTGGGATTAACATCATGTTCAATTTGTAAAAATTTTAACTTTACTAGATTAGTATTTAGAGATTAATTAAAGAATTAATATTTTTAATAATTTTTAAATTAATCTCAAAGTACCTAATAAAATTTCATGATTTTAGGTTCATTATATTCCTTTCAAAAAGACAAATCAAAGAGGGCTTATTTATATTTTTTATTAACTATTTTAATTTTTATAATTTCTGGCAGTTTCAGCTATTTTCTAGAAATTTTTCAAATCCTAAAATCCACGTATTTTTATACTTAAACTAGTCAATGCTGACATGGCTTTCCTCCATGTGTGTCAACAACTGATTGGGCCATGTAAAGGCAAGAAGGATTATATAGGAAAAAATTCAATATAGATTATTCAATTTTTAGATTAGATGGTCTAGATCAAAAGGGGTTTATAATAAAACAAAAATAGGGATCTAATCGTGGTTGTCTATTCTAATCAAGTAGAATGGGTGGCCCTAGGCTTATCGTCATCATTAGAGGTGGACCAAGGTGGGAGGGGTAGACGGAATCCACCCAAAAGTCACTAGAGTTTAAAATTTTCCAGTGATCTTCGTCAAAAATTACTTTTTTTCACGCTAATGGTGTTCAAAATGAAAATTGTAATAAAAGTCTAGAGGAAAATCCGATAATTGCATCATAATTTTTATAAATATCAAACCTATGGCCTATTTATCAGATTTGAAATTCAGCTCACTCAAGCTAATGATGAGTGGATTTTCTGATTTGGAGATGATCATTGGGCCAAGATGAAGCTTTGAATTAATTTTCCCACTTGCCACCCTTCAGATTGCTCCAACCACCAAGTGTCACCACCTCTTCCCTGGAATCTACTCAATTTTAGTGCTTTGTGTGAGAAAAAAGTAAGAGGATGGGTTGATTTTACTTCTTGGGATGTGAAGAACGTGTTTCTTGCAAAAATAAAAAAAATAAAAATAAAAAATAGAGGTTTTGAGCCTCTTTTCTTCCCCCTCTTTATGTTTTGGCCGAAAATCACCATGAGAGGGTGATATGGTGGTGTAGCCATTGATGGTGGGTGTTGATCTCACTTTTGGAGTGAGGTTGACTATCCTCATCCTAGACTTGGGATTCTTCTAGACATTAAGACTTCATTAGTACTAGGACACTTCTAGTGATTAAGGAAACACTAAACCCATGCCTGGAGACTCATAGGGTGCAACCCTAGGAGTAGAACTTACCATAGGAGGAGTGAAGCCTCACCTACCCTAAGACTCAACCAAAGTTCATGGTCAATTAACTAACCTAATCCAAATCAAATGATTACAATCCAAGCTCCAAGCTAAACTGCCAGTTCAATATAGGCTTAATTTGATCCATCTTGGTTCAACTTGGCTAAAGAAGGTAAAGTGATTCAACCTAACCTCTTTGAGCTTAGGAAGACCGAACCTAATACCAAACTATCATATTTGAAATCTAATATATCCAAACTCATTTGAATCTAATTGAACTTGATTGAGTCTTAACCAAGCTCTAAGCCAAACCAACTTAGGTTTTAACTCAAGTTAACCTATTTGAACTTCATAAGACCAAAACCATATTAAACTTGATTCAAGCCAATCAAACTTGGCTTATACTTGTTGATCATTCCAAACACTCAATTGAACATCTAGTTGAAATGGTCTAATTTGGGCTAAGTAGGCCAATTAGCTCATTTGATGTTAAGTGTGTTTGGTTCATGTTAAAGTTTATGTTTGAGCTTAAGATTAATTTGAAATCAATTTGGCTTAGTGTGTAGGGGTTTGGGTTAATTTGGGCAAAGTGAGGTCCACTAGTCCAATCATGGTTTAAACTTAGAATCAATTAAGTCTTTGAGTTTGGGTATCTCTTTCGTAAAGTGTCCAACACTAAGTTAGGGAGAGAATGGAAATCTATGTCTAAAGAGGATAGATGTCAACCTCACAAAAACTGAGGTGAATAATTTGATTAAGGATTCAAATAAAGTTTGTTGTGATTATTTAATTCCATGTATTTTTGTCTACTCGTATTCAATTTAAGATTGATTATTAGATTTTAATTTGATTAAGTTCATTTTTAATTCTACGTTCAATTCATATTTAATCCTTTTATGGAGTTTGATTTGAAGATTTATTAAATTCATAAAATTCTATTATTTATATGATTTAAGTTGATTGGTTTAGTTTAATCATTATTTAAAATTTTATATATTTTTTATATTATACTCAAGTTGATTTAATTATTCAATTTGTATGTTTAATTTAATTAAAGGGTATTTGAATTTGTTGTTTAATTATTTTTTTATGATTAAAGTTTGTTTATTCTTATTTAATGATTCACTTAACTTAGTAAACCTATAGAAATGGGATACTCAAGGTACCAAGCTTAGACTAGGTCATTCCAAGTTCCTAAGGCATTTTTGAAGGATTATTTAATTACTTATTTATTTTATATGAATATTCAATTACTCTTGACATGCTAAGAGAATTTTAATGATTTTAATTTTAGAGGATTTTTATTTTAATGTTGAATTTAGAGAGTGATTAATTATAGTTTTCATTCAATTATTAAATTTCTTATAAAATTTCAAATTAAGACATTAAATTTTAATTAATTTCATTGTATTAGTTATTTATTAAACCCTAAGTGTATGGTTTTAAAGTTTTGTAAACTTTAGAGGGCTGAGAAAATTTTTCTAAGTATTCTAATGTTATTGAAAGTGTTTTAAATTGATTTTGTGAAGTTTCATGATTTCTATGATTTTCTATTTATTATTTAATTTAAATTGCTCTAGGATTTCAAAAAGTCATAACTTGTGATCCATAAGTCATTTTGATTTGAAAATTTTCAACAAGTGAGGTTCCATGTCAATTTCATTTTTCTAAAAATTTGTCTTAATCAAAAGTATATTTTAAGACTAATTAAACTTTTAAAATTTCTAATAAAACTTAAATTAAGCTTAAAATACTAGATAATTTTAAGATTTTTTATTTTTTTTCCCTTGATTTCTCACTTAAAAGGGCATTCAGAGAGGGTTTATTTAATTTTTTTAGATTTTTTATTGATTTATTATAATTTATTGAAATTTAGCATAATTAATTAATACTATTTAATATTTAATTAGATAATTTGGGATTTAATGAGTTTAAGAGGATTTTAATGTTTTTTCTTAGGCTCATTGGTGTTGACTATGATGATTTAAATTGACTCAATATTTTTCTCTAATTATTTTGGATTAATATTAATTTATTTCATTAAATTAAGAGTTTAGATTTTTAAATTGTGTAGCTTATGATCCAATTAGAGTTATGCCTTGAAATTTTTATGTAAGATGAATCCTAACCTTAATTTCAATCTCTAAAATTTTTAAATTAATTGGATCATTAGTTTAGGTTTGATTATTTATATTAAAACTCAAATTAAACTCAAATTACCTAATAAAATTGTGCCTTTTGGATTTAATAGATTTTTCTTACAAAAAAGAATCCATAGAGTCATTATTTGTAATTTTTTAGTTGAGTATTTTATTTTCTTGTTGCATTTTTTATAATTTTTAAATTCAAAAATTCTAAATTTTTTACTTATCCTAGTCAGTGTGGACACGACAATTACTAGGTACCACATTTGGCGTGTTGGTGTGCTATTAAGCCATGCAAGCGCTTGGGTGTCCCTATGATGGGGATGGGTGATTGATTGGGATCATCAGATCAAAGATTGGACAATCTTGTTCAATCCTAATTTTCTTAAGGGATTAAATCTTATTATACAACTAAATTTTGGCTGTCAATTTTATTTAAAAGAAATGGATGGCTATGGTGTCATCAAGATTTGTTGGCTCTTAGGGTTGATCTCTTATGATCTAGGCAATTGAGATAGAAGATTTTGATTACAAATTGATCAATGATTAATTTTCAATATAATCACACAATTTGATTAATATGAAGTCTAACTTCACTTCAAAAAGTATGAAACTGAATTGTAGGGATGGCCATAGTTAGAGTATGCCTCATCAAAGTTTTCCTTTGGTGCAAGTGTTGATTCGAGAGGTTATTGCATGTCAAGAGGAAGTTGTAAGAGCAAATTGATGCTTTGCCTCTCTCTAGATTAGTGTGGAGACCAAGAACGATTAACCTTTAATGGGAGGCAAAGCAACTAGTTTTTAAAACTAAAGGGAGCAAAAGAATCAATTAGTTTTATGTCAATCTAAAAGGAGGCAAAGCACGATTCTTCTTCCAAAAGCTTCGTCCAACTCCCTTGAACATTTTTAAAACCCAAACCACTGTCGAGACCCAATGCCAATGAGGTATGGCTGAAATCGACCTCCTTTTAATTTTATGTTAGTCGTTTGTGAAACAAAACAAGTTTTAGGATTGATCAAACCATATAGATCCCTTCAAAATCATGCCTTGATCATTTTGTAATCAAAATCTCATGATTTCATTGTGTGGATCACAGATTATTAACCGTAGAAATCTAATTGCACTCTGTCACCCCCACAGATGAAAGAGACTTAATCATAGTTGTCCATTCCTTTTATTTGGAACAAACAACTATGATTTAGTTAGACCAATTGATTAAATTATTAAGGCAATCACAAGATGACTAAGAGCCATCTGATCAAAGTTCAAATGGCCCATACAAAATTACATCTCCGGTGCCGTATTAATGAGGGATCCACCTAGATCCAACATGGCCCAATCAGTCACCGTTGCGTGCAAAGAGTGGTGCCACGTTAGTGCCAAGTGGCACTAACTATTTTAAAGAAGAAATTCTGATTTTTTTTTAATTTAAAAAGTTTAGAAAAATACTAGAAACTTCAAAATTTTATACAAAATAAAATACTCAACAAAAAAAATGCAAATATGGGCTCTATGAATTCATCTCAATGAGAAGAATCTATTAATCCCAAAATTCCCAAATTTATTAGATATTTTTGGATTATTTTAAGTTAAATTTTAAAAAAATCAAACTTAAATTAAACCCAAACTATTAATCCAATCAATTTGAAACTTTAAAAAATTAAAATTGAGGTTAAAACACATCTTAGATAAATACTTAGAAATTTATTGATTATTGAATTAAAAAATACAAAATTTTTAATCTCTAACCCTAAATTTAATGTAATAAATTAAGAAAAAATTAAGAAATTTGAGGAAAACTATGGAATCACTCTAAAACATCATAATACACATTAATAAACCCAAGAAAAATATTAAATTTTACTGAAACCTATTAATTCTCAAAATGACCTAATTAGGTAATTAAGTGAATTAATTAGTTCATTTAATTAATCTGATCTTTGAAAATTTATAGTGTGGTGTTTTAATTTGGAATCGTAGGAACACCACACAAATCTTAAGGGATACTTATTGAAGTGACTGAGTATGACATTAAGGTATGATGTGCTATCTCGAAAGATAAAAACATCACCCTACACTGAACTTGATTACCTAATAAGAACTCATAAGGCAGATGAGTCTACATATATTCTAGAGATCTTTTCCCTACTTTACATAGATAGGTAAATTTGGGTTTATTTTATGTCAAGTTTTTTAGTTCCCTATGGAGGCAGGCCCCCATAGTTAATTACATCCAAGAAAATGAAAGTTTCTTAACTCAATTAAAGTAGGTAATGAATGTCTCCAAAGATTTTAAGGCTAGACTATCAAAGAATTGATTGTTATTAGAAATAAATTAGGAAGAGTTCAAATAAGAAGACTTATTTATGAATTCCATAAGAAGATTGAGTAGGGAACATATAAGATACTAAGAAGCCTAGTGAATACTCCAATCTACTCTATGATGAGGCATTATATTTTTTAAGAAGAGAATTTATTTTTATTTAAGTTAAAATTTTATTAGAGTGCTAAGACTTATAACCGAACAACACATGATTATGGAGATGCCTAAGAAATGGGGACTTATACTCGTAGCAAAAGAGAAATAAGCTGCCTTAGAACCTAAGTATAAAATACTTTACCACAAGCTAGAAGCACAACCTAAAATCTAATCGGGAGAATAGGATATAGTGGTTCACCTCCACAAGAGAGAGTGAACACATCCCTACTTTTGGACTTACAACCACCTAGAGCGGCTACTAGCTAACACCACCTATGCTTTAAAATCATGTAGGTTAATCTTATGTAGATGCAAGATAGTTAGATTGTTATTTAAATAGGAAGGAAGTTAGAATCCTAAACTCACTCTATAAGAGACTAGATCATGATTAGTATGAAAATATGACTTAGATAAATGTTAAATTTATAAATCTTAAAATCATTTTGACATTAATTTGAACCAAGGCTTGGGATAATTATGCCTACATGCATGATGAAATTGAGTTATGGGCTACATCAGCGAGAAAGTGGTGTTCTCCACAACAAGGGATCACTCTCAAAGGTCAAGCATGTCTCCTATAGTAAAAGAGTGGAGATCCTCTCTATTCAAGAGTGAAATATATGGCATGCATGTTGTTATAGCATATATCCATTCAGCTAAGGGGTTGTTAAATCTTTTATTATCTTGATTAAAAGTCTATGCTTTAAGATGATGTTATGAATTCATTAGAATTTAGTTGAAGTTATTAATGAGGATAGAAATTTTAATTTTATCATAAATATCCTATTGCATCCAGGCCACCTATCAAATCATCACTCTTTAAGAAACCTATGAAGAGCATGGCCATTTTATTACACAATCTAAACATAATGATCAAATATTTGAATTTCATAAAAAATAAAAGGTCGATGCGACTGAGTACCATCATACACCCCAAAAAGGAGAAAGAGTTGGGTAGCCGAGCTCTACCCTTATACAACCTAGATTATAATTAAATATTATAATTAAAATAAATGTTATAGGGGTCTTTAATTCTTATTATTCTTTTCTTCTTTGGATTAGTTTGCTCCAGGATCTATAGGGCCTCCCAAGTCTTTGCCTTCTAGCCACTACTAATCAAAAACCCCATAACACTAATCCTAATCCTAATTACAAAAATTACATCTTTATAAATAAACTAAAATCTAACTACAGTTGAAAAATAGATGTTAGCTACACAAACATATAAACCAAGTAATTATATTTCACACATTTGGACTTAACACATGCACTTGGGTAATCAAGCCCACCCATCCTAATTAGATTATGCTCAAGAGAATAAGTAACACTTGCAAGCAAAATATTTATATTTATTGATTATTATAGTGACCCTCAAGTAGAATTCTACATAATATATCATTAGGCTAATAATGACCTAACATCCAGTATACACATAAACAATCATAACATCTAGTCTAAAATATTAAATCATAAAATAAAACATATCACCACATTAAACACTGACCTAACTTAATACTAAGATTGTTAACTTAATATTCTAATATGTGTGCTAAGGCTTAGTGTGGTATGTTTTAATGAGCTTTAGGATTAGGAATTTTTAAAGTCTTAGGATTGTTTAAATTATTCATTAAATATGGTTTTACTTTAAGTCTTTTAGTGGCTTGATTTGATTTTAACTTATATTTATATATTTTTTATTTTTGATCACTACTTACTCAAGATTTAATCATTATGAAGAGAGGAGAGAGACTTAACTCTTTCATCCCTAGCCTAAGTTGATTTCTAAAGATAAATTATTATCGCTTTCATTCTCTTAATGAACCACTTATGAATTTTATTTAGCCTAAGTTTGATTATCATTAATGAATCTTATCCAAACATGAAAGACATCATAAGATAAATGAAATTAAGTCACCATCACATGAGTAATATTCCATTGCTTCTTTTCATTATCAATAATATCCACACTATTTCCTTTTTAAAATTTTCTAATATTTGATTTAGTATATACATATACATGCAATCTACCCTTATTTTTGCATACTTAATGAAAGTTGATACATGAATTTGATAGAAAAGGTATATTTTATCTCATATTTAAGCATATGCAAGCATGTATAAGAAATTTAAGCAAGTGTGTGCAATTGTTAAACCAGGGAAGTGAGATTATCTAAGACCTCATTGGGGCTACTTAAAACCTCATGTTCCTGGGATGTCCAGACTATATACTTGTCAATTCAAATACATATAAACATATACATAATCAAAGAAACAAAATCATGCAAAGGTTATGTATAAATATATTTTATTTATGTAAAGCTAAATGACATAAAGAATGGGGTTTCACTTTATATTCTATTATATGCATACAAATAAATGAAATTAAGCAAGTATGTGATGTTGTTAAACTAGAAAAGTGAGATTATTAAAGATCTCCCGGGGCTACTTAAAATCTCGTATTCCCGGAATGTCCATACTATATACTTGCCAATTCAAATACATATAAGCATAAGGATAGAACATAAGAACAAAACCATTCATTGACATCTTTTAATTATAAATAAATAAATATTTCATTAAGCATTTACAATAAGCATTGGTTTAAGTTTCAAGTCATTTGATTCATAATTAATATAGAATTTCAAAATAGTTTGAGATTTACTAGTAATAATAGCCACACTATATAACATCATTTTTTCAACTCAAGAAATTTGAATGCAATCATATTTTTTTAATTTTAAAACATAAATACATGAAGCACATGACATACACATTTATGATAATTGAAAGAGAGTAATTAAATATCATCACATAATATACTTGATTTCATTAAACTCTAAGGACAATCAAGTAAAATAAACATCCATTAAGCCTAATCAAAACTTCTTTAAGGTCTAATTTTAATGTTCAAGTTATTAAAATCTAAAGAGGAGAAATGATACTTAGAATCCACTCCATCCCATATTGGTTATTTAATATGTTGAAGGAAAGAAGTTAAATATGTTTTATGAATTAATTAGTTTCAATCCATTAATTATATCAATTTGATTACCCTTCTCAAGCTTCTTTAATATAATTAGCCACTTAACTATGAGCCTTCAAGGACATGCTTTGGGAAAATAAAATTGACAATGCACTTAAAGAGGTCTAATCAAGCTCATGCTTAAGAGTTAATTCAATTAAAGAAGAAAAATATTCAAGCTACATACTCTTAGGATTTCCCCACACTATTGGGAGAATCATAATTTATTTAATGACTTTATATTATTAAATGCATAAAGGCATTAATGGGCTGACACTTGAGTTGTTTAAATTAATTTCATTATTAATTTTCTTACTTTATCCTTAGTTACAAAACATGTTAATTAAATTCATTAAGGGAACACCTTTAGGATTAATTAGAAGAGAGGGTCATAATGAACTCCCATGTTATCCTTACTATTTTCATTGATTAATTATCCCTAATTACTCAAATTTACTGTTCATTGATTTCAATAACTATTAAATCACTTAAAAGGGATAATTAGGATTAAAAATTTGGAATTTCCCAAAATGGCAAATAATTCCAAAAAAAATATGAGATGCAAAAGACATCCCATATAATCAACATGCAAAATTTGGAATTAATTAGCAAAGTAATTTAGCCTTAATTAAAATAATTAGCCTAAGCTTCAAACCTTAATTAAGCACTGTTCATTAGACATTAACTAGAGAATTTCATTTTTATTAAATTTTCTTCTGTCTAAGCTTTCCAAAATGGGGCTTTTTTTTTCCTTTTTGAGATTTTTCTATTATTAGTTATGAATTTTTTTTGAAGTTTTGGCTATTTAAATTAAAATTTTAAGCATAATTAATTATTTTAAACCTTGTCACGTGAACGCTGACATAGCAGTGCTTTCCACATGTCACTATGATATTGGTTATTTAAAATGATTGATTTGGCTGCTAACTTAGCGGCATCGAACATGGTTTTGTGCTGACCTATCTAATCAAATTGGATGGTTGAGATTAATCTTGTGATTATGAAATGATTAAATCAAAATTTTTAATGCAATTAATCATGACTGTACATTCTAATCACGTGGAACAGACTACGAGTGATCCGTCATCTTGCGCTAGAAGATCGGACACCATCCACCTTTCACCACTCGATCTGAGCTCGTTAGAGCTTATTTGATGGAAAAATTGACTCCAAATGATCGGTAAGAGATCTAAGGTGATCCTATGATGGAAATCGCATGACAACACAATTCATTTTGAAAAAGACCAATACTTAGGGGCCAAATCTATGGTTGCTAGATTTTTACCTTCTGGAGCTAAAGACTGGCTATCTATCGATAGAGGTAGATTCTTCTTGAAGAGATAAAGCCCTACTATAAATATCTTGAGCTTCCTCCTTATCGAATCTGTGGGCCAAACATCATTATGGAAGTCATCGAGTTAGTCTAGGGACATCTTTTAGTGGTTGAATCGATCAGGAATCAATATATTTTGAGTCACCGGAGTGTGGTCAAGGTGTGGGAAAGTTAATTTGACTTTGGTAAAGTTTGGTGAGGTTAGATGGATGGGGCTCTCAGGTTTGAATGGAGCTTGGTCTAGCCAGTGATGAGGTGCATGGGAGCTCGGGGAATGCTCTGGGACTTCTCGGAAGGCTTTGAGGAAGGTCTCTATTTAGTTTGAATGGATGGGAAGGAGAATACTCTCCTCCCCAAATATAAACCAAGGGTTGAGATTAGCTCAGCCTTTGGTAGGCATTCCACTAGAGTGGGTGGTCAGAGGTGGCAGGGGACTACTGAGGTGGATGTGAGTGAGAGGCTGAGGGAGTATAGTGGGTTGCCATGGAGTGTACATTTTTCCTTAGGTGGACCAATGGTTTCCCATGGGTGAGCTCACCCTCTCTTGGCCAAAGGCTGAACCCGACATCTTTGGGTTGGGTTGGGTCAGTGATCCTCTATCCAAGAGAGGCCAAAGGTAGCTACCAAGGAGTTGGAGAACCCATCTAAATGTAAATTTTGTCCCATTTGGAGAGCTTGGTTCAATGGGTTTGACCAAAACTAGGTTCACCATGGGTTGAGCCCACTTGAGCAGGCTCATGGTGACACAAGGATGAGTCATGCCAAGTTTGGTTGTATTTGAACTTGGTTTGGCTTAATTTGACTCATGTAGGTCAAATGGGCTCAATTGGGCTAAGTTGACCATTTTGACCAAATAGGGTCAAAGTGAGAGTTTGGTTAAGTTCAATTGGCCAATTGGAATGAATTAGTGCAATTGGTTTGGTTCAATTTGAGTTAGATTTTGATTTGGTCCATATGATTTCATTTGGGTCAAATTGGTCATGTTGACCAATTTAACCAAATTGGCCAAATTGGCTTGAGCATGGGTTAGGACTATGTTCAATTAATCATTAGTGATTGATTGGAAGAGTTGATTTTAATTTGGATTAGGGAGTGATTTGTTTCAATTTGATCCTTTAGGTCAAATTGGGCTAAGTAGGTCAATTGGATTGGGTTGACCAAATTGGTTTCAATTAAATATTTTAATCAATTTAGTTTAGGATTTGATTTGGCCCAATTTTTCCCCTTAGGTCAAATTGGGTCAACTTAGGTTAAGAAGGCCAAACTGACTTGGTTTGGTTCAATTCACTTCAATTGGTGGTTGAGTCATGTTCAATATTCAATATGTGGTTGATGAGAGTCTTTGATTTGACTTAATACATGATTTAGCCCACTTGGCCTTTTAGGTCACTTTGGGTCAACTTGGGTTAAGAGGCCAAATTGGCTTGGTTAGGTCCAACTGATTGTAGTGGAGTGTTCAATAGTGACCTACAATCACCAATAAAGAGATTGGATAGCTTGATTTAATCCAATGGTGGTTTGGTTGAAGTTTGGATTAATTGGACCTTTTAGATCACTTTGGGTTAAGTGGTTTAGTTTAGTCAATTTGAACCCATTGAGGCTACAAATGGTTGGAGTATGTTCAATGATAGATTGGTCACTTTGAGTATAATTGATTTGGGTACAAATGTGTTTTGACTCACTTGAACCTTTTAGGTCAAATGAGCAAACTTGGGTTTCTTAAATCTAAATAATTTAATTGGCCTGATTGCAAGTGTTGGAATAGTTTGAAATGATCTATTGGATTATTAGAATAAAAGAGAGAACTGAATTGAGTTTAGTTTGCTTGGATTGGTTTGAATGGAGTTATAGGATTTGAAGTGAGTTGGTTAAAGTTCAAATTAATTTGGCTTGAAACTTGGATTGGAAATCAAATTAAATCAAGGTCAATTGAATGGTTGAGGTTGAGGTTTCAATCATTTGATTTAGATTCAAATAAATTGATGGTATGAGTGTCGATTTAGGCCTTAGGGTAGGTGAAGTCCACTCATCCTGAGGTAA
This sequence comes from Cymbidium sinense, assembly GCA_021442155.1. NCBI lineage: Eukaryota > Viridiplantae > Streptophyta > Magnoliopsida > Asparagales > Orchidaceae > Cymbidium > Cymbidium sinense. The sequence goes on along the minus strand of CM038221.1, from coordinate 24,982,755 downwards.
GCTCTAGGCCTAAAGTTATGCCCTACAAGTCTCTAAACTTGAGTTTAATTTCCTTTAATCACTAGAAGTGTCCTAACACTAAGGAAACCTAAGCGTATAAAAGAATCCTAGACCTAGGGTTGGAGAAATCAATCCTCACTCTAATAGTAAGGTCAACATATAGTAAATCAACCAAAAATCTAAAAATCATAAATAAACCATTTATGGATTCATCTTCTTGAGGAGAATTAAGAAAAATTAAAACCCCTAAATAATTCCCAATAACTTAGCTTAATTTAAGTTTTTTTTTAAATCATTAAAATCTTAATTAGTCTAAAAATATATATCTCTGATTGAGATGAAAGTTATGAAAATGAAATTAGCTAGGAACCCCATTTACAATAAAAATTGCAAAGCTAAATAACGTTTAGATCAAAGGTTATAGAATTTTCAAAATTTAGGCCAATTTAAATCAAACTATAATTTAAAAATTATAGAAACTAAGAAAATTAATGGAATTAATTTAAAACATCTAAATAACATCAAAGGATTTTAGAAAAATTTTCTAATCCTTTGAAGTTGAAAATTTTAATTAATCCTTAACTTAAGGTTTAGAGAATTAATTAAAAGCAAGAAATTAATTAAACCCCAAAGCACTAAATTATTAAAATTGGAATAAAATAAATACTTAAATAAAAATTAAAACTAATTAATCCCTAAATTTCATGTCAAAACAAGGAATTCATTAACATTAAAGCCACCTTAAACTTACTTAACATCAAATGGAATACATTAATGATTAGTAAATATAAATGATTAGAATTAAAAATTTTAACTTAAATGATCTGAAGAAGGTTGATACCTCAAATCTCTAGTTTAACAATGGCACGTACCTATGAAAGAAAAATTATGAAAATTAAAGAACTAAATTTTAAAATTAAATTAAAACTTAAACCTAAAATGTCTAGTGTAGTTATACTACACAAGCCCCTCTTTCACACACTAAATTATTAGATCATCAACCCTAGATTTAGGTTAGGTCGATGATTTATGATGTTCTATGATATGAAATGATATTTTTCTTTTATTATAGCGGTCTCTTTAAGACCAGCTTGAAGTTCTATTCAGACCGCTATAATAAAAATAAAATGAATGCTATTTACTTGTAGATGCTACTTAAGTCCCTAAGCATAGCCTAGTAGGATAGATGGGCTAGGAAAACACTAATGCTAAGCCCATATGTTTGAAACATAAATTATCAGTGTATTGTATGTATTTCCTGATGTCTATTTTGCAAGGATTAGAAATTTATTTAGGAATAATATGTAATTTGAGCATATAATTAGGTTAGGATCTATGGGGTCTAGGAATAGTAGGAGCTGACTTTACTAGCCGGTACTCCCCTATGAAGCTCGTGAAGGTCCTTGAAGAAAGGTGGTGATCCTAGATAAAGAACCTCATAGATTAAGATTTTTAGTTCTAGGCCGGGTTGTATAATGGCAGAGCTCAATTGTCCATTTTTCTTTTCTTTCAGGGTGTATTGTGATACCTAGTTGCATTAGCCTGTTCTATTAATTTAATTTGGTCTAATTTATTTTTGTGATAGAAATCCATGCTTTTTTTAGGTTTCTTTCTATGATGTGCTATGTGATGAAATGCTTGAAAAATGTTAGGCTCCTAAAAAAAATAAAATTTCTACCCCACTAAAATTAAATAATTTAAACATAAGAAATAAAAACTCATAACCTCACTTTTATTAAAACCTTATGTATAACTTAAATGTAATAAGAAATAACTAGCTATTACAAATCATGAGTCCATATTATCAGTTTCTCTTGAATTAGGCCGTCGCCCATTGTACATAAGAGAGCATCTGACCTTTGAGGATGACCACCCTTCTTGAGGAAGTGTGCCTTCTCATCATAACTACTTTTAATTGTATCTCATTATAGGCATAAATTATATACCTAAGTCTTCAAATGAATCATGAATTAAAATATATAAATATGAAATTTATTGCATTAGCTAGGTGCATAACATGCCAGACGTCATCTTAAGATTAAGGAGTGAGTTTAAGCTCTTAACTTTCTTCATAAATGTAACACCCTAGCCATCTTGCATACATAGGATTGGAATCATGGTTTTAAAAATCACTTAGACCATATTAACTAGCAACCCTTCTAGGAAAATAATAAATCTAAGTGTCAAGGATATGTTCATCTTCTCAAGAGAAAATAGCCAATAATTCACATAAATTAAACAATGTTGAGCCTCTGACTTATGTTAGAAGTATTTGTAGACTTAAGGTCTAAAGCATCTTATTGGAAAAAGTTTTAACCCAAAGACATTGCCTTGTGCTGTTATAATTTAAGCCCTAGGTTTCTAATAAAATACCAACTCAAAATCTCAATAATTTCAAATTCAAAATTAATAAGCCTAATGATAGGATAGTTGAAAACCTTACTAGGCATCCCAATATCAATAAGCATTTCTTACTTAATTCTTATTGGCCTTAGAAAAGAACCCTTTTCTTTTGAAACATTCCTTATTGAATTTTTGAATTAGTAATCTTTTAAGACAAGTGTTAAAATCTATAAAAATAAAAGTCAATTTATTTAATCAAGGGTATTCTTAGGAAAAATTCTCTTCTTTGTAGGATGTAATTAGCTATAAGGGCATGCACTTATAGGGAACTATGAACTTAGTATAAAATAAATCATGTTTTACTTCTCTATGTAGTTCAAGAGAAAAATATCTGAATATCAAAGTCTCATTAGCTTTAGGAGTCCTTATTAAGTAATTGAATCTAGTATATGATAACATATCTATCTCTTGAGATAATCTGTTAATCCCTTATTTATGTATTTAATTACCTAAATAATTTTTTTTTAAAATCTATGTGGTGTAATAAAGTTTCCCCATAAGGCTAAACTCAAGTTCAAATGGGTTAAGTTTGGGATTTGAGTTGAAGTCATGTCAGGTTTGGATTCAATTGGTTTTGATTTGTGTTGATTGTACTTTATTTGATCAATTGATTGTTGATTCATGTTTTTTTTGTTATTGATTATCCATGGAATGATTTTTAGATCAATTGATTCAAGTTCCAAATGATTTTAATGAGATTTAGGCTTAAATTGATCAATTTAGCTTAAATAGGTCAAATTGCCTCTCCTAGCCTTTTCTCCATTTTATATTTTGGATTTATGTTTAAGTATGTTCAAATGATCATTTGTTATGTTTATGATTGATTGATTTTGATCAATTTAAATTTGATTTTAATTTTAACCCAAGTTGACCCATTTTGATCCAAATGGGTTAAGTTAGGTTCAATTGAATCACATGGTCAATTTGACTCAATCATGGTGTGCTTAGGCTCCAATCTTGTTTGATCAAATGTTTGAAATGATTTGGGGCAATTGATTTTAATTAATTTGAAGTTAATTTTGACTTTGACTCATCTTGATCCAAATTGGACATAATGGGTCAAATTAGATTCACTAAACCCAAGAAAAGGTAGAATTATGTTTAAATATGAATTTGAAATGATTTAGAATATTTGATTTGAATTGATTTTAATTTACTTTTAACTTAAGGCTCAATAAGGTTCATTTGGGTCTACGACCAAATGACCCACCCAATTAACCATTTTAGTTCTCATTAGATTTAGATTTACTCAGATTTATTTTTAAACAAGTTTTCTTGATGACTTTGAGCCTTTGGGATGGCTCAATTTGATCAACTTTTAGTTGGTTGACTTTTCGCTTAGTATGACCCACATGGTTTAACTTCAAGTCAAATGGCCTGGTCAACCACTTTATACCCTATATGGATTCAGTTTTATGTTCATTTATATTTGTATATTGATTATGTGCTTTCAGTTTGAATTGATTTTGATTTAATTTAATTTTATTTAGACTTAAGTGAGATTGGGCTTAATTAAGTTTTTTGAGTTAATTAATCCAATTAACTTAATCAAGGCTCATTTAAATTTAGATTTTGATTTAGGATCATTTATTTTAATTTTTGTTAAGTTTTTTATATTTGGATTTGAATGGACTCACTTAGTTGAATTGGATTGGTCATGTCCTAGTGGGGTCCACTATACTGACTTAAGGTTTTACCTTGAGGCGTTGACTTTTAATTTAATTTTGATTTCAAAATTTATATTTAATTTAATAAATTATTTATTCATTTTATTGGATTACACACCTAGCCACTAAATATAGTGTTGAAGTATCTAATTAAGAAATAATTAATATAAGATTAAGAGTCCTAATTACTTAGATTAAAAAGAGCATTTATCTCTTTCAAAAATGAGATCAATAAATAGACCCCCAATATATGTGGTGAATTAGTTAGAGTACACTGCATATATTGTTGACTAATTTAACCACCCTTTGAGTCCAAAGGATTTTGATTTGATTTGAAAGATGTTGTTATGAAAGGATTATGTGAAGAATCTAGTTCTAATGTAGTAGTAATAGTCAAGAAAGATGTCACAAAGAGATTCATTCTTACCTTGACTACTACACATTTCGTTTTCATTAGTATTCAATAACCAACTTAGGAAGAAAGCATGAGGACTCATATTAGCCAAAGGGATAGCCCTAAAGGCTAACAAACATAAGGAGGGATCTATAAGTGCCTATGTTGGGATAGACAGGATCCTAAGTTTCATTTTTTTAGGAGGATGCTGCTGAGAGACTTATTCTTAATTAATTGTACTAGAGAGGTAGAATATCACTATGGATACTTACTCCTATTCTCATTGTAATAATCCATAGAGGATACCAATATAGATATTTACTTCTATATAGGGGTTTGGTTAATATGTATGGGCCTTATGGAGGCTTAGTTCTTGACCTACATAACTTACTTAGAAAAAGAGTTGAATGACTTTTCTATGTTTTTTGGCTTACTAGGAAGGTGTCATGAGGATTTGCTCATAAACCTAAATGGTTTAGCTAATATGAAGGGGCCTTGAGGTGGCTTAGTTCTTGAACCTGAAAGCTTAAACGGGAAAGGGGTTGCGATGACTTAATCCTATCTCTATTTTCTAGAAAGGATATCGTTGAGGGAGTTATTCCTAACTAACTAGGTTAACTATTTGAAAGGGGCCTAATTGCTATTTAAGTAGCTATATTAAAGAAAGGGGCTATGACACTTGATCCTTATCTTCAAATTTTGACTAATAGGTAGTGGTTGAATGAACTTAATTCCTAACCTAAATAGTTTATAGGAATGGGGCCTTGGAGTGGCTTGATTACATTTTATTTTATTTTATTTTTTTGTTTAAACTAGGAAGGGGTATCAAGGACTTAGTTCCGATCCTAGAAAGACCTGAAATGCTTAAATAAGAATATGGCCATGATGATTTTATCCCATCTCTATTTTCTTAGAGAGGATGTTGATGGGGGACTTACTATTAACTTGTTGATTTTGCTATTAGGAAGAGGCCTTGATGGGTTGATCTTAATCTAGATAGCTAGAATGAGAACAGGGGCCTTTGGTGACTTAATTCCTAATCCTCAAGGTTTGACTAATAGGTAGGGGTCACTTGGAATTTATCCTAACCTAAATAATCTAGCTGGGGAAAGATGTTGCAATGGCTTGCCCCATTTTTTTATTTTTCTAACATTGCGAAGAAACACAATAAAGAAAGAGATGTTGAACAAATTGAAAGTAATAAATTTACCTAGAAAATAATTGGACCCATTCAATTATACAAAAAGACTTTTGTTGAAATATAAATTTATTGATTATTTTCATTATTTTTAAGTGATGTCATACATAATATTTCCTCAACTAACTGCCATTAACAAGAAGCATAGGACATTCATCATTATAGTTTACTATCTAATAAGAACCGCCTTCATAAACCTTCTCTATGACAAATAGACCTTCCCACATTGGTTCAAATTTGCTACCAATCTTGCGATGAATTAGAATTAGCCTTCGAAGAGTGAAGACCAAGTCTCCTATTTGGAAGATTCTATGATAGACCAATTTATCATGAGCTTGAACCATATGTGATTGATAGAGTTCAATGTATTATTGAGCTAGCAAATTCTTCTCTTCAAGACTCTCAAGCCCTTCCAAGCAAAGTTTAGCATTTTGTTTGGTCATAATTTGGTTATTGACTGCAATTCTTAAAGATGAAAGTTGTACTTCTAAAGAAAGAACAACTTCAATTTTGTAGGCCACGAAAAGAGGAAGATGTTGGAGTGGAATTAAGGGAGAAACAAAGAGGCATATAAAGACCTTTTGTAAGATCTTAAGCTAAAGCTCAATATAATTCAAGAAAGAGAATGCCTAACTTGTCAAATCCCATTTTGATCCCCTTTCAATCAAGCATTTAAAGCAATAAAGATGGACAATCTAGCCAGACACATTTCCTACAAACACTCATCCTGACTTCTTCCATCAAGATCAAGTAGATAGAAAATTAGTTTGACTAGATTATCACAAAAAAAAATAAAAAAATTTCCTATGTTCTTGTGATCATCAAAATATATTCATTAGAGTTGTTATGTAGAAGCACTTAATTTAAGACAACAGAATAAATTACAAAGCTTCTAATAAACTTCATAAAATTTATATACTAAAAATAGGTTATAATTTACATCATGAATATCTTTTTTCATTACCATATATTATAAACTTTCCATCAAAGTTAACGATATAAGATATAAATCGAATCACCTAACTAAGGCTCCACTTGCCCCTTTCATTTACTTAATATAATAGGTAACAAAACATTTGGTGAGCTAATAGCTCAGTAGGATAAATAATTCTAGTACATGGTTCAAATATAACAACATGAAATAATAACATTCATGCTAATCTTCTATGTTAATATGAACATTTTTAAAATATAAGCATATATTTAATATAATACAAAAAATTTAAATCATAAATAACTTTTATAATTATGTGCATGGAAGGTAATCTTAAGTTATAAATGCATTTGTCAATAGATAAATAAAATATCTCATTTAAATGTTAAATATTTAAGTTTTAAGGCTTTCTTTTCTCTTCTATTATTTATTTCTTTTTTTTTTATTGTTCATAGTCTTAAAGTTGTCATGTAATGTCTATGAGTTTTGACATATTCATATTATTAGGCCATCACCTAGCCCGTTAGCCATAATAATCATTGATAAAGTTTGACCATTCCAACATTTCAATTATCAACAATCCTTCGATATAGTTTGGACCATCCCAAACATTGGTATCAAGAGTCAAAAACTCTTCTTTTTTTTCCTAATAATGCTCATCTTATAAAACTTTTTGCCTTTACTTGTTTAGGTTATCATCATTTGCCTACTTTTTTCACATGATATGACTTTTTAGATTTTATTTTTCATTTTATAAATAATTATTTTCAAACTTTTGTAAGTATTTATTATGATGATGCACCTATTAACAATCATCTAATATATATGATTGTATGTATTAAGGCTACATCCTAGTAATTATCATGCACCATATTATGAAATAATTCTCTTTTTATATAAATATCTCAAAAATCACCTAATATATATGATTGTATGAAAATATAGTAATTTTACTAGTAGACATTAAGTGATAATAATATGCTCAACATGAAGAAAATTTTTTAAACATTAGGCTGAAGAGTTTATTTGATTTCTGTATTAGAGGTTGAATATCTCACCTCAATTATTGAATTTTTTTAGTAATTTTTTTTATTTCTATATCCACGATACCTTTTCATGTTGTCAACAATCTAAAAATAATAATTTCCTCAATTTATTATCAACTTTTAAATTATAAATTTAAATTAAATTAATTGTCAATTTTTTATTATTTAAAAGAAATTTTCCTTGTTCAAGTCTTTGATGCCAACTAATTGAAAATCAAATTGATTTAAAGAGGAAATTTAAAAATTATATTTTTACCAACAAAATTAGTTTAATTTATGAATGCAAAGAGAAAATTAGAATTCCTCACCCAAATTCCTAACTTTCCCGTGTTTCTTTGTCCTCTTCTTCCTTTTTTTTCTCTTTCTCGTTGTTTTCTCTCCCTCTTATTCTCTTCTTCTTCTCCTCCTCGTTCTTCTAATTCTCTGTTTTTTCTCCTTTTGCTACCTTCTCCTTTTTCTACCTTGTCCTTTTTTGTTTCTCCTATTTTCTCCCTTTAGATGAGAACGGAAGTTTTCTGATCCCGCCCTATTTAATTACATGGTGAAGATTCAGACAAGGCTTAAGTTAGATGCTACAGAACTGTTACAGTAAATTGCTACAATACTGCTACAGTGATTTGCTATGGTGAACCTGTGAGTGTAATTAAATGCACACACGCATAAGTTCAAATGCGAGTCACCATATTTAGAGTGAGACTCAACCAACGAGTTCCGTCATCTCGCACAAAGGTAATTTATAAATATTAAAGTTTAGGAGTGAAATATATAAATGCATAAGAATTGCGTGGTATGTATGTAAATTTCCCTTTGTTATATTGTTGTTGTGGTGATTATGGCAAATCACAAATTAAATAAAATTAAAAATATTTTTTTAAAATAATTATTATTAAACTCAATTATTTGTATATAGTTTTATGTAATAAAATGATCAAAATAAAGTGTAAAATTTGATAAAAATGTCTAATCATTTTTGAGATATGTAAAAATGGGAATAAATTTAAGAAGAAATTTTAATATCATTTTTTAAAATTTTTTAGTGTTATGTAATTATATTGCCCACTAGCCTACGAAAGCCAATTTTACACCTCAAAGTTTATATCATGTAAATTTTGACTTTTTTTAGAATAATTTAAGTTTTAAAATTTTAAATTTTAAATTCAAGTATTTGTATTTGCATGTGTGTGTGGGATCTTGATATTTGTTATCATAACTAAAATACCTTGATGATTTTAAAACATATTACTCAACTATTTACTCTCCATCAATGTGGTAGTCTTTGAGCCACACCAGAATTTTGATTTCCCTCCTTTGATGTGCAATAGTTAACTATGCCTTAGTGTCTCAATCGATTGACTCATAATAATTTGTTTTATCTTGGTAGCACGATCTTTTCTTAAAGTTGAAATTGGACAAGGTGTCATGTAGTTCGTTATTATTGACCCATCTGACATTCTGATTTGAATCCCCATCCAATGTACAAGATATTGCCATTAAAGTATTCCTTCCTTATAGATTTGGTGTGAATTGAAAATACTTGCTAAATTTGTAAGTGGGTGATTTTCTTAGGCATTGGTAGGCAATGACATTATAGTGACATATTTTGAGATTTGTCCAATAAAATTATTCTTAGAATTAATGTGTTTTTATGTGATCCACCAAGGCCACCAACCATGTCAAAGAGAAATTGATTTAATGCCCTTTTGGATCAAGGAAGAAATTATGATGATGATGTGAGCTTGCTTTTATATCACTTCATTACAAAATTGGACAATGCATTGAATTGTCTAATTTATCGTGTGCTTCTATATTTATTGCAATTTAAATTATAAATCATCTTACAATAACTTGTCTAGAAGGGATGAGATTTGGGTGATTATAATGTCAAATAATTTTTATTTTTAGCCTTTAAATATATCAGATAGTGCATTAGTAACCATGTTGGTTAATCTCAACTTAAATCCAATGATAAAATTGTACTTAATGAGCTTTAGCAGTAGTGCTTCTCCATAGTTTGTATGACTTGCATCATTAACTCGCGTATGCTTTTTTAAAAAATTAATTTGTATGGTAATTATAATCGAAACAAGTATTGGCACAACTTGCTTATTCCCTATATGATGGTGAACATTTTATCATCATAATTGCTGGCATTTTGCATTTCTAATACATTATTTTCAGCTATATAATAAAATGGGTTTATTTATTTGGCATAGAATAGCTCTAATACTAATTCTTGAGGCATCGATGTCAATGGTGAATGGTTTAGTCAAGTTTAATAGGGATATCATTAGTGAAATAGCAAGTGTATGCTTGAGCTTGTTGAATATGGTTTTCAAATTCTTGTATCCAATTGAAGTTACCTCTTTGCAATAGTATTATTAGAGTTGTTTCAATTTTGCAAGGCCTTGAATGAATTTTTTTATAGTAAACAAGAAGGCCAAGAAAAACTCTTAGAGCATTGTTTGTTTTCAAAATGGCCCATTTTAGTATGTGAAATTTTTTATCTCCATTTGATTGTTTTGACCTCCACATATATATTACAAATTGAATTAGACAAATATAGTGAAATCAACGGACTGCATGCATGACATTGCATGGATCAAAATTGTAACACCTCGATCGTTATTGAAACTTATCAAATATCCTCTGATCATAAAATATGTTGTGTCGATGCATCTAGAATGCTGAAATTGACTAAGAAAGGATCCTTGTGTCGTGAAATGATCTCTTAATGGAAAAGATGAGTCATTAGTGTGGTATTTATATCAAAATTAGAAGGCATTGATGGCATTCAAATGTCCTCCATTTATAAAATTTACTATCTCAATGTCATCAAAATATCAAAATCTATCAAATGGGACCCTCCTCAATTGATTTGACTGAGTCTATGTGAATGTTAAGTGAACAAATGCGATGTCACACAATTCGAGTTGAAATTGCCACGATCAATGTCAAGATCATTTAGAAGATAAATAATTATAAAACATATAGTGTTGTTGTATCTGGAATGTTAAAATTACCTAGAATAAATAATAATATTACTCAGGGTCGTCCCACAAAAAATTCCATCAAAATTGGCACACATGTCCAGAAAATTAGCTTAATCCCCAAAATCTCATCTATCTCAGTCAACGTTGTAGCCCATAACTCGCACACCCTCTTGTCCCTTCAAATGTCCAACCCATTCAGGCATGAGTGTCATCCCTTCTCCTTTCTTCCTCTTAATTTCGCATGACACCCAACTCCCTCATGTCCCATCATTGTCTCTCTCTTGTGTTCCTTGTTCACATGATCCTCACATGACCCTTGCACAAAAACCACCCCTCACCCTCTCTCGCAGATTGGTAGCCTCCTTCTACACTATCTCATGGGATGCCCAGCATCAACACTTGCATCCATCGCCCAGTTCAAAACACTGCTCCTTCCTACTACCGTTGAGTTGCACATAGACCTACTCAACCTCCACTTTTGTGTAAACCCGCTAGACCTACCTCTCTTTTTCAAGCATAGCATCCATCTTCTCTTCCCTTCTCTACATTATGGCCTAGGTCAATAACTCCAAAATTGTTGCCTATTTTCCACCTATAAGCTTGCAACAGTAATCCTCCACCCACTTCTACCCAACAACCAACCACCTAAGCCCAAAGCCTCTCTTTCTCTTCCTTACTCTCTTTAGATAGAGAAAGAGACTCACTCTCTCTCTCTCTCTCTCTCTCTCTCTTGCTCTCTCTAAACTCAGAGAGAGATTCCACATCCTCTCTCTATCTCATTTTCTCTCTCTCTACTTCTCACTCAATCTCCTCTTTAGCTATTTAGATTTTATCTTCCTTTCCTTTTCTATCTCATATTGCCTCAAAATTTATTCCACATCCCACCTTAATTTGGTGTGAGGTAAAAATATGAAAAATACCTAAATTCACTTAAATACACATGCATGTTGTTCCAACATGACAAAAAAAATTGTAGAATTAAGCACTCATATATGTTATTCCAATGAAACAAGAAAATCATGTGTTTTCATTCTTCTAAGTACCTAAAGGCCTATGTATGCCTTTAGGCGAGCAAGTCTAAAGAAATATGGCTTAAGGGTTAGGTGGGGAATAGGCTTTGGGTGGGAAAGAGACTTCACTCTCTCTCTCTCTCTCTCTCTCTCTCTCTCTCCCTTGTCATTATAAATAATAATAATGTTCACTTGTGGGAACGAATATGAATTTATAATGTGCATTTGGATAATATTAGTTCTTACATTGGAAGAACTAAAAGAGACTTGAATTCACATGAGCAGACTTGAAAACCCTTCCTCAAATAAAGACGAAACACAAAACACAATTTATTAAAGGCGGGATAGCTTTTCAGTAAGCATGAAGGGTAATCCTTTGATGGGTGATTAGATTGTTATGTAACATTCTATGGATTAAAGGGACACAAAGAAAATACTTCAAAACTGAAGTTACAATACACTTGAAGGCTCAATTTTGGGCTAGAATAAGTATTGAGCATGATAAATTGATACCAATTTAAAAGCTCTTTAATGAGCATGAGCTAAGTGACTATTGGAATATAAAGATTCAATCAATTATAAACTAATTGCAAGCAATGATATAAAATATTGATTCACAATAAGAATTTATAAGGCTTTCAACATTACTAAATCCACAACACATCGCACAACCATACAGAAGATGTTACTAAGTTTTAAATTAACTTTTGCAGGCATTACATAATAACCCTATATTCAGCTCAAATGCTCTGTAAGTCATGCGAGCATTTAAATGAGATGAAACATGCATGTATTTCAAAGTGACCGTACATGTAGATGTATTGCATTGAAATACATGCAAACAACTTAAATGATTAAAGCATTCACATGTCTCGAGATGAATCTTTTTTAAAATTATCATATTGGAATGCGTGCAAGTATTATAAGAAATGAATATAATTTGGATAAGCAATACTAACACATACATTAAATATTTAGTTCTTATATATGAAGATGTTGTGCAGATTAACTTAAAATAATTTTAGCTCCCGCATGGGTCCCGATACATGTATTAAAAGCATGAATTATGTGTCTAAGGATGTTACTTGGGTTAAAAACAAGCACATTCAAATTTTTTTACATTGAAAAGCGTGTAGATATTTTAAAATATAAATAATCATTTTAAATGTTTACTTTTTTTTTAAATTTGAATCTCAAAATAAGTACATGTGTATACTTCCAATTGGTTGCTTTGCCTATATGATGATGTTGTAAGTCTTACATAACTAGTATGATTCTTTTGTTTTTTATGAGAACAAAGGTTAACAAGATTGGTTAAAAATCAAACGCTCACTCTTTAAAAGACAATTTTATTTATACATTTTCATATGAACATCAATAATATTAATGATAAAAAAAATTATATTTAAACTATAAATCCTAGATTGTAAAATCAAAGAGTATAATTACATGTGTTAACCATAGACCCAATCCTCTATGTTTGAATTTGAGTTGACAAAATTTGTAATACAAGCAATCTCCTAAGGAATTTAAATCAAACATAGATCTTAGACCTACTCCTTTGTGAGCAAAAAGGCAAAGTCGACAAGCTCTATCCTGATGATAACTGTGTTGAATAGAGATTTTAACTAGAAGGGATATCATCATCAAGTTATATTTAATATTCAATATCGAATCAATATAAATTCAAATGTGACAAAAATATGAAAGATATAAAGATATTAAATTTAAAATGCTTAAGTAAAATTTATTATTTGAAAATTTTAAACCAAAATCTATTTAATCCGTATCACACAACTATTTATCAAGGATGATAAATTTGATATTAACTTAAGCTCACAAATAGTTGATGTTATATTAAGTATAATGTTACATTCACACTCAAAATAATCTATTCCAGTAAGAACGTGGCTCAAATCTTCTATCTGTATCATTTGGATAGTATATTTCATATATGAAGTGGTTACGACCAAAGTCCTATGTTCGGATGATTTGATTAGTAGGCTCCACTATATTACAATCACGATTGTAGATTGTATGTTCCCTAATGATTTTTTACTCTTTGAGTTGTGAGTCATAAGATATACATAATAGGATATAAAGCTTTTTGTTAGCTAGGTTGGACTCAAAATTATCTTCTTAGAAAAATATCAACCCATATAAATAACTTTCCAAAGCAACCCATGACTACTACTAAGGATCCTTCGATCAAGTTAGGCTGACTACTTCAGTAAAGTAGACTAGGGACTATGATAACTAGAGATGATGAAACCATAGAATGTTGATCGAGCATATCATCATTTCCCTAACCATCAGCTTTAAGTTAATAATAATGAATTTTATAAATTTTAAATTCTATTTATTGATACTATACACTAAGTATTTAGCAACCTAATGACTAGCCTTAATCGAAAGTTCTCTCTCATCATTGGGAGGGAAAATTATAAGTGCTTGTGCTTATAGTATTTCAAGGAACTAGATCTAAAGTTCTTAGAAAATGAGGGCAAAATCTCTAGATAATGTCTTATTTACAGTCCTTATATGCCTTCTAAAAATTTGACCAGCATAAATCTAAACTCTTTTCATTAAGTAGCCAAGTGTAAATTTTCAAAACCCATAGCTTGAACCCCTTCAATAGAGATCTTGTGATCTAGGTACTTGATTTGTGCTTGACAAAAGGAGCATTATAAAAGTTTTAGATGAAAATTATAATCATCAAGATTGTGAAAAATGATACTTAAATGATTAGCATGATCATGAATGGAGCTACCATATACCAAAATATTATAAAAAATGTTTGAAAATTGTCTTAAGTATGATTTCAGGATTGTGTTCATTAAGTTTTTTAATGTTGAAGTTGCGTTTGTGAGATCAAATAGTATCATCATAAATTTATAGTATCGTTTGTGTACTCTGAATAATATCTGTGGATAACTTCATCTACCATGTAAACTTGAATCACATGCAAGTTAAACTAACCAAAAAAAAAAAAAAAAAAAAAAAACATGCAGTGTAGTTCGTAAAGGATTCCATTGTTGGAATTTATCATATACATGGAATGATTGCTTGATTCAAAGGTTTATAGTCAACAAAAAAACATCATGTGCCATCTTTTTTTTTTTTGTTGCAAATAAAGCAAGTTGTAGGTATGATGATAAAAGATTGAAGCATCTCATCTACCAATTTTTTTTATTGTTGTGTTATAAAGGTGCAGATATCTATAAGGGAGAATGTTCTTTGGTTGTCCCTATTTTCAAGTGAATTTGGTGACCTTCATTGCGGAGTAGAGGAAGCTGTTGAGGCAAACACTAGGCTATCACTTCAATTGATTCAGTGAATACATGGTATGTTGATTGTTATGTTATTAAGTTGGCAGTCAAATGGAAGCATGATGTAATAGATCCTTGAGTAGATAGTTTCTCGAGTAGGTTGTAGTAAATTGGCTTTATATTAACACCTTTGCAGTGTGGAAGCTTGCATGAGAATTGTAGTTAGTGAGGACATTTTACCTAATTGTTGTAGCCATTACTCTCCCAACACGATGTCTTCACCTTGAAATGGTAGGAAGAAGACATTTAAGAGAAGTGGATGGCATTGTAGTGACAAGGTTGTGGCTGCATTTACTTTTACAGTCTAACCTTTCACCATGATTGATCAAATTTTAAAAAGTAGGGATTGAGGCAACTGATAATCTTAAGAACTCAATGAAGCAATGTTGAATGAAATTTGTTATTGTTGATTAAAACTTGAACTTGTGTTAGCCCGGGGATGTCGAGGTGAAATAATTGTGGATTTGATTATTTGTTTAATGAGGGGAGGTTTATTTCTAATTGTTTAGGATCTAAAAGTTGTAGTTCTGTCTCGGTGATGGTTCTGGATTGTTATCTTCTTGTTTGTTGCCCAGTATGGAGACAACATACTTGCTTGCCAATGCAAACTTCTTGCCTTTATAAATGTGGTTTTAATGAGATTTCTCATGGCAATTTTAGCAAAGTCTTTTCTCCTTCTTCTTAATGATTTATGCTTGAATGAATGTTTTTAGTGGAATGGAGTTCTTGGGCATGGGTAGTTCTGATGATGTTGCCAAAAAAGGTGGAAGTTGTATGTTTGGAGGAGAGTTGGTAGTTGTTTCTGGTAGTGAACCTTGGTTTCCCATTAAAGAGATAATCTTTGATGAGCTTAACTACCTTTATGTTTGATCCAAAGATGTTGGATGATGCGTGTAGACTTCTTTTCTGATATTGGATTTCAAATTGGATTCAAAGCTCTGTAGAAAGAGCCCCAATTCCGATAATCTGAGTAGAGAGTTTCTTGAATTTCATGTAGTATTCAACGATAATTGCTATTTGATTAATTTGGCCACTTCATCACTTAAGTTGCCCTATTTGGATGGTCCGAAGCACTTTTGAAAGCTGTTAAGAAACTTGGTCTAGGATGTGAGTTAACTTATTTTAAACAATAAGAGATATTATTCTATTGATGGTCCATCTATGTGTAATGAAGTTAGTGTTAATTTGTGCTAATACATGAGTTTTTAAATTCATAGTATTGCTTATTTTTTAGATCTATGTTTTGTTGAGAGATAAATCACGAAAATCAATCTGAAAGATCCCAAGCAATACTTTAAAGGGAAATTTATATACATACCAGGCAATTCTTATGCATTTACATATTTCACATCCAAACTTTAATATTTACAAAACTAACACTTTTCCTATGCACAAAAAAATGCATTTCCCTTGAAAAAAGTAACAAGGGTGATATTTTTGATGTAATAATAAAGATTTAGGTGGTATTTAAATAAAAATTAAAATTTGGGTGTGAAATATATAAATGCATAAGAATTGCATGGTATGTATGTAAATCCCCCTACTTTAAATAGAAACAAATAAAATAAAAAAATATAGAAGACACTATATTTAATGTGAAAAAAATCAAAGAACATGAAAAAATCATGGAGTCGCACTACATCAAAAAATCCACAGAAGACAATCTATGGAGGATAATACAATCGCATTTCACTTAAATTACTCTAGAACACTCACTCTTCATTTACACAAGTGAATAGTGAACAGTTCTAAAAAACTGCATAAAAAAATTGCTTTAAGATGATCTCCCTACTCCGTAGGATTGCAGCACCGCAACTTTGGCATCTAGGTGTTGGCACTGCTGTCCTTTGATTTTTTTTGCATAGGTTCAAGCACCTTGGAGCCAGCGCACTACTGCTGCAATGCTAAAGTGCTAACCTCTTGGTCTTGTGAAATAAGTGTCCTAGTCCTAACGCTGCGGCGCTAGCTTCTTTGTATTTCTGGTACAAATCTTAGATCCTAGTGCTATGATGTTGATCTCATGACATTGTCTTCTGTCTCTGAAACCAAGACGCTATACACAAAAAAATTAAAAAATAATAAAAAAAATTTCCGGGGGCCAAGCCCCAAAATCGTAAGGGACGCGCAATCCCCTTGCACCTACCCCCACCCCAAGCGAGTTCACCGCCATGCCTAACCAGCAAAATTGACAGCTCTATGTTAATAATTTATCTCTAATTAATCGACACAATTAAGCTCTATATAATAACATATTTTTAGATTGTCATCGGTATATCAAAGAATTGTGATGTGCATAGTTTTACATGGAATACCTCTCATGAGTTCCTTGCATGAATGTTTAGATATTGTTGGTGCTATTGGTTCATCATCTCCATTAATTTGTAAGATTATTTTTGTTTAGTCTCCCTAAATCAAAGGCGGTGAACTATTCTCCAGTTGATTGTAGTTGTTCAAGAAGCTTAAAATTCGATCTAGTGTCGTTGGCCACGGACTAGCTTCGCTCTATTGTTGTGGTTTCTGATCTCATCTAATGGCGAGCTTTAAACAATGAGCGCCAAATGTTAGTTCTCACGGCAATTATAGGATGTTGGCAACTCCATTTAGAAAAAGAAAATAGGGTTGGAAAGGGAAGAAGAAGATAACAGGGGTAAAAAGTATGCAACAAGAAAGTCTACAGCCAACATGTACCACTTTTCTCCCATGATTATAAAAGATACTCCTTCACCCATGATAGTTTGAGAAGTGTCAAACCCCCCAATAACCAAAACAAATGACTCAATCATCTACTCCCCATCATGACTAACTTCCAAGAACAAAAGGCACATACTGACTCATCCAACTCTACCCATTACTAATCACCCTCCAGGTGGTAGTCTTTGAACCAAACCAGTATTTTGATTTCCCTCCTTAGAGGTGCATTAGCTGGCAGCACCTGACTGTCTTGATCGATTGGGTTTGTATCAATAATTCTTACAAAGCTGTAACTACATTGTAAGGAATATGATAACACAAACACCGCAGCATAAAAGGCAATTTAACAAAAAGATGCAATAAATCTACAGTTTGCCAGCAAATCAACTACGTAAAGACAGAGTATGATGAAAGCTGAGCTTTCTCCTAGGCTGGTTTGAGAGCCGAGATAACCCTTCAAAAAAATCAGATAGGTGGTTCTCCAGATCGTCGGGTGTGTATTTTATGCACTTCGCCGCATGGCGTTCAGCTTGCAGGCGACCACCAAATCTTCCAAAGAAAGAGCGATAGGCCGGGATGACATTCTCAGATATCGATATTCTCAACTCCTCTCGAAGCTGAGGATCAGAAACTTTCCATGTGGCCTGGTTCCTGTAAATTTCTTCAAAACCCAAGTTGAAATTCTTGAACCTTTCTTTGATAGCCATTTTAGATGCAGTATTGAAGCCACCACCTCCATTTCCTCCAAACCCATCATCCTTTAAATATGACAAGAGATTGCTCCAGGAAACTCTCAGATAACTTTTGGCAAATTGCTTGACTTTGCCACGGCGTTTTCGAACAAAGTGATCCCCCAAAACTCTTAGAAGTTCTGAGTCCTTCAGCTTCTGAACTATGTAGAGTACGTTATTCATCAGGAATATGTATTGCAAACCTCCATCTTCATAACTTTTCGACTTCTGCTCAAGGTTGGACTCTAGATAGGATATCAGTAAGAGAAGATGCCGGCCCAATGCGGCCATTTTACCCGAGCACTGATCATCATCTTCCTCACCACCTTCAGGCAAATCCTTATTATCCAAAAGCAGGTCAAGCGAACTGTTGTAATCCACCAAATATTTGCAATAGTTCATAACATAACGAGTGAGTGGGTGGACATCACCTCCCTGTAAAGGCTTTCGTGAAGCATCTTTCTGGACAGAATTCGTGAATTCCATGAAAGTACCTCTTACTGAATCCCCCAATCTACTCAGTATCCCCTCAGCCTCACTACATATGATATCTTTGGCTTCTCCTGAGAAGAGAGAGTGCAGGTGCGGAATGACGTCGACTAGAGCCTCATACATGTCAAGTGTCCTAAAGATTTTCTCCGCAGACCTCTGGCAAAGGGAGATTGCCTCCCCAAAATAGAGAATCTTCATAATGCAACCTTTGGCAGCCACAGCAAAGCACTCTTCTGCGAATTCCTCAGATTCCGTAAAGATCTGCTCACAGAGCCTCTTCTCCTCTATCAGAATAGTCCTAACCATGACCCCCATTGCCTGAATCCATTTCGTCATCCTCTCATTAAGAGCTCTCCACTCAAGTCGTTGGACCTCCTCAATGCTCATATTTTCAAAACCAAGGATTAATAAGAACTCGTCGAGGATGTCACGCCTGACGCTGCTGTAGGCCTGGCAGAGCTCCTTCCCGTAGCCAGAACAGAGCATGCGGTCGGCAATCTCCTTCAGATGGGAAAAAGCCTCAGGTTGCACGAGATCGATCTTACGACAATCGGAGATGGAGTTACCCCCGCGCTCCACTTGCTTAGCCTCCGGCCGCTGTTCTTCTTCTGCGGACCCGTCGAAATCGTCCTCGATTACGTCGCCGGAGTCGCAGGGGAAAGAGAGGGAGAGACGGCGGATCGAACTGAAGAGGTCATCGAAGTTTAGCGGGACCGTGCTGCGGATCATCAGATGGCGGAACTCCTCGTCCAATCTCGCCATGGAGACCTGCAGAGCTACCTCGGCCCTGGAGCGGAGTTCATTTGCGCATGTCCCCGATTCGAGAAGAGAGATAAGTTCGTCGACGGCGTCCAGATATTCACTAGCCTCTTCAGCAGGCGCCTCCCAAAGAAGAGAATCTAAGGATTCCCGTCGCAAGATAACTTCCTCGGCTATGTCAAGGCGAGGGTCCCCGGATCTGACTGGCATCCGCCATTCGTCTCCCCTGCCAGTGGGAGAGGAGCAGACAGAGCCAGTAGCCTGGAAGAGTTCGGTCATAGTGGAAAGTCGGTTGTCGAACCCGGAGAGGATGCGGATCATGTCCTCAGCGGCATGCTTGGAGGTGGCCAGGCTCTTCACAATCTGCCGCGCCGCTGCAATAACCTTTTCATGATCTTCCACCCTCGCCGCCACCGCGGCCATAAAAGCAGCTTCACCGGTCGCTAAACTTCCAGATCTCAACACATCGATACATGCCGGCTCATTGCAGAGTACAAATGAAGACCTCGGAATGGAAAGCTGGAGAAGTGGTCACTGGTCGTCGATTCCGCCGGCTTCCAGCCAAAGGACAAGCTCCCGTTCCATACGCAGGTCTGATATGCACACCACGTTTATTAATTGTTGTCAACTACACCAAATAATACTCTTTAAAAAAAAACTATAATAAAGAAAGGTAAAATTTTTAAGGGAAATTTACATACATACCACGCAATTCTTCTGAATTTACATATTTCACATCCAAACTTGAATATTTACAAAACTAGACTTTCCGCTAAAAAAAGTGCATTTCACTTG
Organism: Cymbidium sinense; assembly: GCA_021442155.1. Classification (NCBI taxonomy): domain Eukaryota; kingdom Viridiplantae; phylum Streptophyta; class Magnoliopsida; order Asparagales; family Orchidaceae; genus Cymbidium; species Cymbidium sinense. Next base: position 24,962,316 of record CM038221.1, on the reverse strand, counting down.
AAAAAAGTAACAAGGGTAGTATTTTTGATGTAATAATAAAGATTTAGGTGCTATTTAAGTAAAAATTAAAGTTTGGATGTGAAATACGTAAATTCATAAGAATTGCGTGGTATGTATGTAAATCCCCCAATTTTTAAATTAGGGCGTAATATTAATCGTAATTAATAATTTAGGCATTAAAAAAAATTTAAGAAAATAAGACTAATCGTCCGACGGATGACTGATATCAACGTGGATGTCACATACGGTCATCCATCCAATGGACTAATCTGCGAATCGTCATTGACGACTGACGGCGTCCGTTACGCCATCGTCCGTCGTCTGACGATTGGTTGTTTTTTAAAGCGTGGAGCGATTCTCATTATTTTATCGCGATTGAGTCATACTATGTCAGAATTGAGCGAACTTTGTATCGTTGGAATCATAACGAAATTCTATACAAGTTTCATGTTGATCAAAATTTACGATTGCAGCGATACCACAGATTTTGCAAATCGTGAGCTAAGCTAGAGAATCGATTTTGTGCGAGTCATCATCGATGTCGGAATTGAGCGAAATTTATATCGTTGGAATCTTAACAAAATTCTCAACAAGTTTCATGTTGGTAAAAATTTATGATTGCAGATCCACGGATTTTTTACAAATCTTGTAGCTAGCTGAAAGTTTTTCATTTTACATTGTTCAACTCCTTTTGTCATGAGGAACATTTTAAGATAAACAACATACAAATTAATGAAATTTGTGTGGCACAACAAAGCCTTGAATGCTCTTCAATCTAATTGAAATATATATGCTACATGACAATTAGACCACAAGGTAATTCATAATGGTGAACTTTGAGATTGATTTTCCTCCCAATTTCTTATAAAGACAGCCACTCAAAACCTTAAATACCATGTACAAGTCCCAATAACAAGTTACAATGAAACCCTAACGATCACATGTACTACAGATATCTTGTGTAAGAGTATTTCTAATCAGAAAAAAGTGTATTACAAGCTACTCCTACACCACCACTTTCTTCTCAGTGTGGCTACAATCAACTCCTATATCACAATCATCTCAAAAAAAATTTGATAACAATAGAAGTCATCAAGATCAAATTTGATAATAGTGCAGACGACAATCTCCGACGATGCCTGCAATGCGGTATCGCATCACTACCGGGTGTGTAATGGGCAGGTGGTCATGGGGTCTGTGGTCTCTAGACTGGTCCTCTGTTTAGCTTGCTTGGATGGTCAGAGTAACTCGTGTGTAGCACTAGGACATCGGTGAAACCGTGTCGAGCGAAACCATGATATAAATACTGGGGGTGTCATATGAGGGAGGCCCATATGTAGGAGGAACCGGTTGCTGCCAAGGGTGCATCTGTGACCACATAGCTCCCCAGTACGAATACTGTTGTGGTTGTATGAATGTATATTTAGATGGTCTGACCACTAGTGGAGATGATGAACCAATATCCATCGTCCCATTTGCATGACAAGTACTGAATGCTGTCCCCAATGCATCTATCGAATATACATGTTGTGAGTCCCTGACCCTCATACTCATTGATTGATTGTTGAAACTCTGTGTCCTCCTCCCTCCCAAAATAGTGTCGGAATATGTCCTCAGTATTCAATATGTGCTCACGCTGCGTTAACAGAACTCGAATTATGATGAAATTAGTACAAAAATTTATTATTATAGTTAAGAAATGCTGGCTTACCATGAGTCGATCTCCAGGAGCTCGGGGGTAATAAGTGTCTGGGGGTATTGTATATATATAGTGAAGCCAAGACGATACCATCTCATGTATCGATTAATGGTTGCACCCCACGGGAAGAGTGCCACCACAACTAAATCTCATCACTCTCCCACTCGCAATATATATACGGTGGTAATCGATCCATGTCGGCTTTCCTCGGCGATCCACTTTCGCATGAAAGAAGAATCTACCAGTGCAACCTCAGTCATAGGTGGAAGGCCGCTCGAGCACCACGACGGACAAGTGCCACTCGCAACTTCCAACTAATCAAGGTACTCTTTCCATCCATGTCATCATCCCATGTAAACATTCATCGAACTCGTATGGGTCCCGGATCACCTGTTATTTGAAATGATTAGCCATGCTATCTATCCCAAAAAAATACACTTACAAAAAAATATACCTAACTCTATAGTAGGCCATCTACCTCGTCTCTCTGGGTCATCTCTGACAAACCCCTTCATTTACAACCCACACTCATCCATCATGCAGGGCATGAAATATGTAATGTTGCCAGGTTGGTGCTACACCCATACAAATGCGCAACCACCATATTCGTCCACTTCGACTTCGTTGCCTCATGGAGCTCCCTGTATAAATGAGCAAGCACAGCTTCTCCTAATGAGAACTCCTTGAATGTGTGAAGATCCTCCAGTAGGGGCAGATACTGCAAGTGAATCTTCGAACAAGATGTGTCTGGCATAAGGAAACAACCAATAGCAAAAAGTATGTAAGCTCTGACATGTATGCTAAATTGAAACTCTGGTAGATCTAAGTAAGGATCTCTGTAATACGTCCAGCGTAGCCACCGTAAGGGAAAACAAGTCTGTGCATGCGCTTGACCCATTTTGAACTCTGATGTGATATGAGGTCGATCGGGTAGGCGGTGTGCTCGATGTGCTCTATCAACTCATCACAGAATCGGTCAAGATGCACCGCCTTCTCCACCAACATTACGGGTCATCTATTTGAACACCCAGGATCATAGCAACATCCTGCAACGTGACCGTCATCTCGCCAATGGGAAAATGGAATGAATTTGTCTGCGAAGACCAAGGTTCCACGAATGCTGTGAGAAGGTGGTGATATATGCGAATGTATTGCATCTGAGACACACAATCCAATCCAACTGCTCGTAAAGTAATCATCAATCTAGGATAGTTCACTGGCCACTCTTTGAACAAAAGTACATGAGATGACATATCAACCTACACAGTATGAAATTATAGTTCAGTAAAAAAAAATATAAGAACAATCCATACACACAACTTGACTTAAAAAATCTTACCAAGTCAGGAAGTGCTACTCTGTGCCAACCACGTAGTGCCGCTATGCTAGGGTGAACTTCAGTTGGCGGAGAGTCATAGTCTACTGATCTTCTACATATCTTCTGCGTGCGAGGTGGTTCTTGACATCTACCTACAACACTCAAAATTCACATGAAAGCTTGTCTCATATAAAGATAGATTCAGTAGCTTTGAAATAATCATCCTAGTTTGAGATCAGTGCTTCATAGCTCTAAACATTGAGAACAAATTATATAAGCACTTTTGTATAACATATTTCTTCCTGAGGTACCCTAAGATCCTACTACACATGATACTGAAATAAAGAAGGAAATTGCTCACATGAGTAAGAATCTTGTTTAGCATCTCAATCTACATATGTCAATAGAAGGTAATCCTAATGTCATCAACCTCATAAAGCAAAAATGATAACAATCTCTAACTCTGGTAATATAATTCATGGTTCCTAGAGTAAAGGTTACAAACCTGAGCCTAGCTCGAGTAGTATGCCTCTATAAGTTCAATGTAAAGAGGGTAGAATGTTTTTTAGCCCCCATGTGAAACTCATGAGTTTATAATTGGCTTTGTGCACACCTTCTTATTTATTAAAAACAAGTGGCAGATTTATATCCTTAAAAAATGCCAATAACACTACAAAAGTCAAATGCCAACAATTAAATAAGCTAATATATTTTCAAAATATACGAATATTAAAACTGAATGTGAGTTTAATTCAATTCAATGAACAACACCAATAACTTCCAAAAGACCTGGGATAATTGATTGACAAAGTGAAAGGGTTCTGAGTCATATATACAACGCATGTAATGCATCATTATATCACTCAAATGGCCAAAATATCTGATAAAGCACTAGAAATGGTGTTACTTCTCATTGCATAGAGGATAACGCATGCAACAAGTAAATAGCATATATGGTATATACAACAAAAGGCAAGAATGGCAATTTGAATAAACTAAATCCTACTGATGACATAAGTAAAATCACTGCTACAAACTCAATAGAAACACTTCATGATATCTACTACTCCTGGTTCATAAAAAGAAAGTTCCATTATCCTGTTAAGAAGTGAATACTTCCCAAGCTTCAATGTATTAGCTTTAATAAACATGTGTAAGTATCTACATTGATACACCACCTAGACCTATAATTAACCATTCAGCATACCTAAATTAAAAAAAGAAAAGAAAAAAAAAACAAAATAAGCATCCAGTACATGTTAAACATCCCAAGATGAAGTACTATAAAACATACAAATATAGCTAAACAATACAAGGAAATAAACAAATCATACAACACAAAGCAATATATAACAAGATCTATCACAAATTAAGCATTTATGAAAAAATTTACCTTAATCGACGGACGAACGAATAAATAACCCGTCTTGGTGCGGATGGGGCGACAACGAAGCTCTCCCGCGTGGCGACCTCCCGCTGACGCAGCGGTTCATCCGGGTGGAACAATGTCCGTCGACGGATTGCGAGGAAAAGAGAAAGCAGATCGAAATATCGGCTCACGGGCTTTTTGCCCAAAATAAGGCGAAAGTTTATTGGGGGCCAGTCTACGATGATGCTTGGTGCCAACGAATGATTGCTCGTCTAATTTGAAGAGCGTCTGGTGAATGATGGCGACATGATCCAAATTATGCGCTGGTCGTTATAGACTGCCAAATTCTAAATTAATAATTACGATTAATATTAAGCCTAATCTAAAAAATTTGCTCTAAATAAACACTTGGAAATATTACGTACCTATCACAAAAATTTTATACATTTATATATTCAAATATATCAAAATTATGTGATATGTAGGTAAAAATTAAAGTTTAAATATAAAAATTATGTGAGAATCTCATTGATTTAAAATGTTTTTTTAAGAAATTTAGATTTTGATCCTCTTTGGTTGTAAGTAGGATTAGGTTTAGAATTTAGTAAATCCTATAATTCTAGATTTAGTAAATTCTGATGTAATTATATCATGAAAATCATGTCACATGAGATATATTAAATTTAGTTTAATCTAGTAAAGCTGTTTAGTAACATATTTTAAAATTTAACTTTAGTATGAATTTAATAATATATATTAATGATAAAATCATTAAAAATAATATTATATAATTCATTTTTTTATATTTTTATTATATTAATTATTTACTAAATTAAATAATCAATCATAAAAAATTATTAAATTAATTAATCGTTAATTAGAAATTTAATATTAATTTATTATTCATTGATTATTTAGTTATTAAGCTAATTAATCATTAATTATATATTTTATCTAATTAACTAAATATTATTTTAACTTTATATGATTTAATTAAGTATTAAATTTATAACAATTATAATTATATTTACATATAGTAATTTTTTAATTAATTATTAATTAATAATCAATTAAATTAGTTAATTTTTAAATGAAAATTAAATTAAAAATAACTTTAAATAAAAATATATTATATAATCAAATCAAATTATAAATAATTTAATTTATTTTCATTATATTAATTAATAATTACTTTATAATAGCTATTTCTCTCCTTTTGGTCTACTTCCACTCGAGAACGTTAAAAATGATTAAAAGTTTCATTAGCAAAATGAGCACTAAAAACAAAATTAAAATTAGGCATAATCGCCGCTTCAATGGGTGACTGGCGCCTACGTAAATTTCACGTCACAATTAAAATTTTTTTTAAAAGTCTCACCATTAGTATTTTATGTATAGTCATCCGATGTGAATCGAGGTATCGTTGAACAAAATCCCCGACTTTCATGTTGACTAGAAAAGGTGATCGTGGCCCGAAATGCAGCAGTTTTTGAGAATGCTCACAAAAACATGCGACGACGGCATGAAAAATTTAGCTAGTCGGGGTATTTTGCCCGTATCAGAGTTATCCGCCGCCAGAATTGAGCAAACTTGGTATCATTGAAATCGGAACAAAATTTCCATGACTTTATGTTGACCAAAAACTATGATTGTGGCCTAGTATGCAGCAGTTTTTGCGAATGTTCGCAAAAACTACAGCGTCGGCTTGAAATGTTTGACTAGCCGCGGTATTTTGGTCATATCGGAGTCATCCGTTGTCAGGATCAAGCAAGCTTAGTATTGGAATCAAAACAAAATTTTCCACGACTTTCAAGTTGGCCAAAAAAGCTGATTGTGGCTGATTTTGCATTTCTGAAAACTGGCGAAATTTAAATGTTTGACCAACCGCAATATTTTGGCCATATCGGAGTCATTCGGTGTCAGAATTAAGCAAGCTTGGTATCGTTGGATTCAAAACAAAATTCCCCATGACTTTTATGTTGATTAAAAACTACGATTGTGACCTAGTATGCAGCAGTTTCTGTGAATACTCACAAAAACTATGGTGCCGGCATTAAATGTTTGACCAGCCGTGATATTTTGGCTGTATCGGAAGCATCCACTGTCGGAATTAAGCGAGTTTGATATTGTTGGAATCAGAACAAAATTCTCCACGACTTTTATGTTGAGCAAAAACTGTGACTATGGCCTGGTACGATGCAGTTTTTGCGTTTCTAATGAATGAGACATTGGTAGAAAAAGTTTGCTCTTTCGAATGATTTGATCATCCATTACCACAAGCTCGTCTTGTATTCAGAATTAGATGTACCATAATATGCGTTGAAAATAACATGATTCACTTGACTGAATACAATACACTATGCCAAGCATAACTGCACATATAATAGCTATGAAATGATCCAGTGAATGATAGGACTCTTCCTAACTGTTGAAAATAGCTTGTATGGCCTTTCTACGTGCATCCCAAGCTTTCATATAAAAAATCCTAATGTTAAAATTTAATTCTATACAGCCAATAATTTCCCTAGGCTTCAAATCTAACTGGTATCTAATCACAGGTTGGATGAAGTAGCTGATAAACTATGAGGTGCACTGCTTGTGTCCAGTACTCAATATTAAATGAGTACATGTGTGTAGGACAACTATACTAGATATCAAATGAGTTTTGTTCACTAAAAGATCAAGATATACGAGATGCCCCTAGAAACTAATAAATTCTCGAAGTAATCTTCCTGTCTACTTTGCAATCAGCTCACATGTAAATGAATCTTTTAGAATATCATAATTCTAATTTAGAAAAGCCTATCGAATAATGAAATATACACATTACTGTAATTAGATAAGAATCATTTCAAATAGCTTCAAAATGAGCACATAAATATACAATAAATATAATATTTAAACACACATAAATTAATTTAAAATATATATAAAATATACATAAATACACATAATTTATTTAAAATATACATGTGAATTTAAACGAACATAATCATGACTTATTTGAAATATTTACTTTTCCTCAAAAATCTCAAATCTAATAATATAGATCTAACATCTAAACTAACTAATCATATATTAAAACAAACCATCTATAATTAATCATTTACCAAAGACAAAAAAGAATGAGCTTTTTTTTTTTAAAAAAATAGAGTTGAAAAAAATACCTTCAAACCCAAGTAGAAACCCTAAATCCACCAAAAATATCACCAATGTGCGTAGGCGGGAAAGGACGGTGGGGGCACATGACGTCGTGGACGTGGGCGTCGAAGAAGGGGCGCGAGCTTCCCCTGACCGGAAAGGAGATCGGACTTATATAGAATTAAGTAATCATCAAAAGCAGCTACTGCTTAGTTTAAAATTTTTTTTAAGTATTTATTTCGCTAATTAAATTTTTAATCAGCCATAAATTAAAATTTTACCCAAAAAAAAGAATGCTGAACTGTGGCCATGACAATGACGCCGTGTAAATCTCATAAATCCATCTGTCAACCGGATTTAGTAAATCCGAGATTTAAAGCTAAACGGCGGAGACGGTATATAAAATTCTAGGATTTAGACTTCATTTGATTAAGCTTTTTAAATTCTTAAAAAGTTAATTTAAAAATATTTCTTAGAAAGTTATTGTTCAATATATGTTATCTGAAAAGTTTAGATTAATTATTTAAATAAAAATAGCTTTTTATAATTTAGATTAAATCGGATTTATATTAAAATAAGAAATGATCAAAATGTCCCCTATCTCTTTTTCAGAGATAGTTCCAGCAATGCGATATTTAAGAGTGTAAGAGGTTATGACCATTCACAAATATATGCATCATAATAATATATTGCAGAAAAAAATTTAATCAAACTCAAAATAATTTATTTTTTAATAAAAAATATTTTTTTTGATTAATTTATAGCATGTTTTATTTTTCTTTTACTTTATATATATATATATATATATTTATTTATCTAATGCTTAAAATAAAGTTTAGTATATCTAACAAAATTTAATTGTATAAACCAAATTTAACAAAAAATAAAAATAAAAATATATTAATTAAAACTTTATTATGATCAACATATGGGATTAGAAATTAAGACTAGAAATTAAGGAAAAAAAATTTATAATGAAAAAGAGCATTTCATAATAATAAATTTCAACTTATATATATATATATATATATATATATATATATATATATATATATATATATATATATATATATATATATATTTATTTATTTATTTATTTATTTATTTTTCATTTCACGATTTCTTGGAGTTAGTTTTTCAATAATTTTTTGATTATGCCTTTTTAAAAATAAATTTAAAACTAGGAAGAGGTTATGTAAATATAATTTTTTGCTTGCTCTTTTTTTTATCGAAAGAGCTTGTTCAATTTTTGAAAAATTAAAATAAATTTTAAAAAAAGTAAAATAATTATATTGAAACAATTTTCAGCGCATATAGTTGATAACGCGGTCCATCAACGGTCTAGATATATAATTCTTTTTTTCTTTCTCAGGCAATTTCGATATTTCAATCTCCGAAACAATGGAGAGCATGAAGAAAGGAGTTTTTTTTGCTTTCTAAAATGGGGTAAAACGAGTTTTCAATAAAACGCAAGTTCAAAAAGTATAGTATTCAAATGCGAGTTCAAATCCGAATTTCACGTTTCCAAAAACAAAACGTACTAAAAAAAGCTTATTCAAACGAAGTCTTAAAGTTGCCGTTTCGGCAGGATTTAGGTTAAATCGTGCTACCAAACTGCCTGAGGCTCGTAAGTTCGTGGGTTGTTCGTGTAATAGAATTTAGCATTAACTAGTTGGCAAAGTCTAATTTGACTGAAATGATCTTAAGTTTATAAAAATCGTTTTCAAAATTTTTATTGAATATTCACGTACATGCGAAGACGGCCATATGTCGACCTTTAGGAACTTCATGTTTAGAAGTTGGCAACGTCCGTGTAGAATGATTGATCGGATATTATTGATATTTTGCTACGCGCTAAGTTTAAATTCCATTTAAGAGCTATTTGATTGATGAGTTTTGAGTTTAGAATAAATAAGTAAATTTTTTTTTTGAGTATTTCATTTGCTACAGAGTAAAAATTCAAATTATTTGTAATATATTTGAAATACTTAAAAAAAGTGATTTATTGTGTATTTAAAATTTATCTAACTTAGGTGAATTATAAATACACTCGTTAGTGTAAAGTGAAAATTACTACCACCACCACAACTATCCATTACCCACTCAGTACCGCTCAAAGATGTCCATCGCCCACCTGCGTGTTGCTAGCCCCCCCTCCCCACATGTTGGACACCTACCCTCATCGTTCCTAGGGCTACCAAAAAAGCTCGTTGTTTGCAAACAGCTTATATTCGGATCTTTAAGTAGCTTGTATTTGAATCGTTCATTAAGCAAACTAGGCAAACATGAATATATATTTTAAGCTCAATTTATAAACAAGTCGAACAGAAACAACACTATGTTCGATTGTGTTCGGCTTATTTTAACTTGAAATAAAAAATATTTTTAAATAAATGTATATAATTTAAATAATTATTGATATATTTATTTATTTATTTATTAAAATAATTTAAAGAATTATTCTAAATTATAATAATATATTAGATTTGATATAAATAAAGGAAAAGTCCTAAATAGCTTAAAATGATATAGGTCATCAGATCATCATATAAACAATCTAACGGTTGAGATTATTTACCTAAACCTGAATTGATATAAAACCTTCGAATCGAAGGTTCGAGGCTTTGACCTTCGAGCGATGAATCTCTTCATTCACCCACAGTGAGGCAACGAGAGCTGTAGAGCTGAAGGGCTCTTGGGTTTTAGTGCTCCATTTTCAACATCTCATCGGTCATCCAATCATCCCTTGCTTTTCTAAGATTTCTCACTCACCTCTTTCTGAAAGATTATCTCTTTTCTCTATTGGTTCTCTGTCGAGTAGCATCTCTCTTATTTTTCACATTTATTTCTTGAGTTTGGCTTATTGTCCCTACAGGTCCAACTCTTAGCTCTTGGCTCTTGATTATTCATTTAATTTGCTTTTCTTATGTTAGTAGACTAATACATTTTTTTATGTGAATTAACTTTTTTAGGGTTTATCTATATTTTAACTTTTGAGATGAAATCTATCTTCTATATAAGGTTTTTGAATTTTTGCAACTTGTGCTTTAGATTATTGGCTATTTGGCTAGTCGACTCTTAGTTTAAATTTATTTTTAGGGTTATTTACTTGTTGCATATAATCCTATGTTTGATCTATTATTTTTGCTAGTATGGATCAATATTTTCTTTTGCTCTTTTCTTAAAATATGTTATACTCTTGAGAGATTTGAATTATATTAATTTTTTTTTAATGTGACTTAACCTTTTCAGGGTTTGTCCATATTTGGGCTTTTCAGATGAAATCCTCTTTCTCTATGCGGTTACGCAACTTTTGCTCTCAGTTTTTGGCTATTTGGCTAGTCGACTCTTAGTTTAAATTTATTTTTAAGGTTGTTTAGTTGTTGCATGCAATCTTATATTTGATCTATTATTTTTGAAGGTATGGATCTAGATTTTTTTGCAGGTTCGCTCATATGTTGAGATAAGATATAATATATTTTTTTTAGTCCTAAGTGATTTTCTTTTGTGAACATGCTTATCTTTTTTGTAAGATACCTAGTTAGTTTTCTATTGTACATATAAATTTATGTCAAAGTTTTTATTGTTTATTGTAGACTTATATTTGATCTATTGTTTAGTGCTTCATTTAATAAAATTATGTGCAATATTTGATGTTTGCACTTTTAGTTGATATCTAATGAGAATGCTAAGTCATCTCGACTTATAGCTTTTTGCTTAGAATATATTATACTATTGTTAGATTAACATAATGCTAGTAAATTTGAGTTGTTTTCTTAGGGTTTGTTCATATGTTGAGATAATATCTGGTACTTTTTTTTAGTCATAAATGATTTTTTTATGAGCATACTTATCTTTTTTGTAAGATACCTAATTAGTTTTCTATTGTACATATAAATGTATGTTAAGATTTTAATTGTTTATTATAGGCTTGTATTTGACCTATTGTTTAGTGCTTCATTTAATAAAATTATGTGTTGTGTTTGATGTTTGTACTTTTAGTTGATATCTGTAGGCATGTAGACCTATGTAAGCTATAACATTAGCAAAAAAAAGTTATTGCATATGTGTTGACCTCATTTTTAGAATGAGTTTTCAACCCCTCTATCTTAGACATAAGAATCCTCTTTGACTTTAAGAGATCATTAGTCTTAAGACACATCTAGTGATTAGGTGGACACTCAACCTAGCCCTAGAGACTTAGAAGGATTAGCTATAGGAATAGGTCATGCCTTAGAGGTGTTAGGAAAATTTGTCTACCCGTAGCTTGAACCACTTTCCTTACTTCCTTCCTTCAAATCAAAACTCCAAATCAATTTTATTTGATCTTCTCCAAACTCAAATCAATACCACATGATTGAAATCCATGATTGAATTCCAAGTTGAAGTTCCTAATTCAAAATCCTTCTTAAGTCCTTAATTCCCTCTTAAGGACTTAGCCAAAATCATCTTCAAATCAATTCAAATTCATGAAATTTTCTCATAACTCATTTATATTCACATATATAAATGAAATATAAATTCAAATCAATCAAACTAAACTCAAAAAATCAAATCAATTCATTAAATTTTTCCTAAATCCTTAATTCCCTCTTAAAGAATTAACCAAAATCATCTTCAAATCAATTCAAATTCATGAAATTTTCACATAAATCATTTATATTCTCATTTATATTCATATATATAAATGAAATATAAATTCAAATTAATAAAACAAATTCAAAAAATCAAATCAATTTACTAAATCTATCCTAAATCCTTAATCTCCCTCTTAAGTACTTAGCCTAGATCATGATCAAATCACTTCAAAACCTTGAAATTTTCTCATAACCTATTTATATTCACATATATAAATGAAATATAAATTCAAACAACCAAAACTAATTCCAAATATCAAATTCAAATTCAATCAAAATCCAATCTATGCCTTTCAAGTCAAATTCTTGAACTTAGCCAAATCAACTTCAAATCAAGCCAAACTCTTTATTTTTCTTCATGATTCAATCAATCCTACAATCATGAATCCAAATATAAATACAAACTTCAATCACTTAACCAAAACTCAATTCAAAAATTAAGCTAAAATCCATTCATGTTCTTCCATTGAACATGGAATTATCAAATGAATCAAATCCCATTTGACTTCAAACCACTTGCAAATGGATTTATATTTCAATTATCAGTCCATATACAAGTTCAATCAAACTCAAATCAAGCTTTGACCAAGCCATTTGACCTACTTAGGCTCACTTGACCCAAAGTGACCTAAAGTACTCTTATGAGCCAAATTCTAATCCTAACCAAATTGGATTGAATCAAACTCACCTAAGCCTCTCATCATGATTAACAATCATCATGAGATGATCAATCACTAAAATTGGGTCAAATCATGTCAAACCTAAGGGTTTACCAAGTCAACACTTAGCCAAAATGAAACTCAACATAGCCAAAATCCATCATAGGCTAAATTGATTGAAACATATGATCTAAATTCATTCATGACAAACGTTTGAACTTGACCAAGTCAATATTTGAGCCTAACCTAGCCTAATTGATCACTTGACTCAAGTTGACCCAACTTAACCTAAAAAGTCAAAATGTGTTAAAACTTGATCTAAGCCAAATTGATTGAAACCAATGGGTCAAGTTCATTCTAAATCACTTGTTGAACTTGACCGAAGCCTCAATTAGCCAACTAGACCTAACCTAGCCCAATTGACCTTGAACCCAACTTGACCTAAAGGGTCATATTGAGATAAATTCAAACATAACCAAAATTGATTGGAAACAAAGATACCAATCTACTTCATATGACTAACAAACCTAAACCTACCCATGACCTAGCTCAAATAGGTCAAATAGGTCAAATTGGTCAACTTGACCCATTTGACCTAAATGAAGTCATATGAACCAACTTCAAACCTAAACCAAATTGAATCAAACCAAAGCCACTAAAACATTTAAAATGGTCATATGAACTGACCCAACCCTTGGTTTGACCTAATTTGACCAATTGGTCAACTTGACCCAAGTTGACCCATTTTGACCTAAATGAGTCAACATGAGCCAAACCATACCAAATGAACTCCAAATCCAATAAAACTTGGTCAAACCTATTTCCTCAACATATCGAACATATCAAATTCAAAAAGTAGCCAAATGACCATTTTACCCATAATCTATAGAGTAAATTTTGGCCAATTCCACTTGGAATTTGGTCAAATCCTCTTCATACCTACTTGATAGTCTCCTAATACATCAAGTGGACACTATGAAGGGTGGTGCACCTAACCCAATGAGTTTGGGTCAGCCCAACTTGATCCAATGGCCAAACCGACCACTCCACTTAAAATGGCCACATGGGAATCATGCATCCACTTATTTTGAGCACATGGGAAGTTCATATTCCCACTCCCTAGCCTAAAACAAACTCAAGGACAATTCTAACAGCTTAAACAACCCTTTCAATCTTGGCAATTGGATCAAAATGGCTCAGGACCCATGCCAAAGGGGAGATATACTCCCCAATTCTGAATCTTGAGCCATTTATTGATTGAAGCTGAGTCATAGGAGCCATTTGCAAGTGACCTTAGGCTTCCTAGAGGGAGATTCAATTTGCATCTTCTCGGTTTTTCTTAAGTAAAATAGGGAGGTCCATTGAATTCTAACTTCCTCCACACACTCAATTCCCTCTTCAAGCTTCATGGAGGGAAGTCTCTCAGCTCTCTTCCAAGTTCTTGAAGCAAGGGAGATCCAATTCAATCAAAGCTCCAAGCTAGGAGGAGGTGACCCATAGGAAGATCACTCAACCTCAGTCCCTCAAACTTTCACCAAAGCTTTGTGAACAGAATGGCTTCTCAAGGAAGCGGTGATCACCTCAGCAATGCCATTTTCCTACCATTAAACTCAATGTGGTGTGACTTTGTGAAAGAAATGTTAATTTCATAGGATCTTGACCGTTAGATATGATCTAGGGTGCATGTTGATGGTGTGGGTTGAGTTTCATCCCAATCTGAGCTCAATCGAGCTCGGATCAAGGCCTAGATAATGGACTGTCTCCATGGATCACACACGTTTGCAGGGAAGGATCTCTGGCCGTCCATCCACACATTTTGGATGGACAACCAAGATTAAAACATGCTTTATATCCTATTTTATCCCCTCCGATCGGCTTTAATCGGCCGTTGATCGATCAACATAAGGGAAAAGCGTGCCATAATGCATGCGATGGGAAATTTTAAATAACCAATGGGAAGGTGCCATGTGTAAAGTGCATGCTGCGTCATCTAATGCGTGGCACGCCATAGGGATTAAGGATTTAATTAGATTTTAAATAATTCTAATTAATTTCCTAAACTTCTAAAATTCATATCTCAACCTAGAAAAATCAAAAAAATATAAAATAAATTTCCACTGAAAGGTAATCGAGTCTAGAAGTTTATAGGATTTATTGGTGGTTTAATTGGGGAAATTGCTAATTCATTTCCTAATTACTCCCTTAATGTAATTAAGGTTAATAAGGGTTTGATTAGTGATTTAATCTTTGTTGAGTTGATTAAGTATATTTAGTGAATGAGGTTTAGGAATAATTTTGGGCATTTCCTAAGCTATTCCTTAAACCCCTTTTCTTCTTAATCTCTCTCTTAATTAAGGGTTAATTCACTAATTATCCCTTAATTAATTTCTTAAAATTCTAAAACTTTCAGAACTTAATTAATTCTTCTTGGGTAGATGCTTAGGTGTTGCCTAAGTTCAATTAAAAATCAAAATTCAACTCATATGTGTGAGGGGTGTTTTGAAATTACTTAAGTTAAACCCCTTAGCTTAATTAATCATTAATCATGAGCCAAATTGCATTAGGCCCTTTTCTTCCTAGGTGCATTACAAATTTAAATTCCTTGTGTGGTTTATGTCATCTCATTGGCTCATAATTATTTGATTAACTATGCTAAGGTGGTGTAGGTAAGGGTAATTAACATGCTTAATTCATACCTTAACCTAATCAAAATATAAAATGAATCTAATCATCTAAAAATTGAACAAAAATATCAAACACATGTGGGAATGGGTTAGGAACAAAACTCACCTCACATTTTCAAATTAAATCAAACTCAAAATCAAATAAAATCACATTAAATAAACTTTGATTTACTTTAAGCTTTCTTATTTCATAAGATTGTCTTTAGGAATTAATTAAGTGAATGTGTTTACATGCTTTCATTACTTTAGTTCTTTCCCAACATGCTAAAATGTATTGTGTCATATGATTTCATGCATTCATGCTTTTCAAAATCAAATTTAAAATGAAATATTTCTTTTATGTCAAATTGCATGTTTTGGCTAAAGTAAGAATATGAGTGGCTATTATCACTATTAAATCCAAATTATTTTCAAAATATGAATCAATTATCAAAACTAAAGTGTGTTACTTATATCTTACTTATAAGTTTGCATGTGAGTAAAATATAAGGATGTGCTTAGTGTAGGTTTTCCTTCTCTCTTTTTTGGTATAGTTTTGAATAGGATTTGGCAAAGTCTATGGTTCATTTGAAAAGAACCTAACACTTGCCTAATTCTATCCTATTCATTCCTATGCTATTACTTAAGAAGGATACTACACTTGCATATAAATTGCATAAACAAAATAAATCAACCAACTTTTAAACTTTTCTTTCTTTTCCATTCATTTCTTTTGTACACATGCTTGTATTTAAGAAAAGTGGTATATTAGTCTGGACAACCCTGGTTGTGAGGCTTTAAGTAGCCCTAAGTAGGTCTTGTACCTTACACCCTCAGTTAACAATGGTCACTCACTTATATTTCATTCATTCATATGTGCATGTGAAAATTGGATAAGAAAACCCTTTGCTACTTAATGAAAATCATGCATCATAAACATTCAAATTTTCTTAAATGAACTACTTAGCATGCATCATAAGTGTGTTAAACATTCATTTGTATGTATAGATATGCTTAGGACTCATTCATATGCATGTTATACATGTTGGGAAAGAAATGAAGTGATGCATGTTTTGTGAATTTAGTTCATTTTACTTAATCTTAAAATGCCTTTCTTTTGAATAGGTTTGTTTTGAGTTCATCTAAACTTAAGATTAATTAAAATACATAATAAAATATTCACTAAATAAAACTAAAATGAATCCTTTAGAAATTACTTAGGTTAGGGAAGGAAGAGAAGTTCTCTTCTCTTTCCCTCTCTTTATAACTTAGTAATTAATTGTAGGATTCACCTAAACTAATTCAAAATACAAAATAAAATCAACCCAAATTAGTAAAACACTTAAATAAAATCACCCTCTAAGTTGAACATTTTCATACTTAGAAGATTCTAATTTAAAGCCATAGTTAAGCATACCACACAAACCTCTAAAGCACACACATTAGGCTAATTCTAGCTTTAGGTTAGGGTGGTGCATGGTTTGATGTTTGCTTTTATTTTGTGATCTATATTTTAGTTTGGATGTTGGGGTGAATGTGCGTAGAATAAATGATAGGATGATTTAGTCTAATCATTATCTTCTTTACGGGATTGTGCTTAAGCTTGTAAATAAAAATATAAATGCTTTTGTGCATGTATTTATACCCTAAGCATAATCCAATAGGCGGTGGACTTAGTCACCCATGTGGGGTGATAAGTCCAATATACATGCTTGGGATTTGTATGGTTTGTTTTTTTGTAGGTGTTAGCTAGATTTACTTTTTCCTTTTCATGTAATTTTGCAATTAGGATTTTGGAATGATTGTTATGGGGGATTAGGATGAGCATTGGTCATAAGATTACATCTTATACCATGTGAAGCCTTTGGAGCATCCACCTTCCAACCATCAAAAAAAGGAACCAAGAAGAAGAAGAAAAGAAGAAGAAAGAAGAAAGAAGAATGAAGAAATGAAGCTTGAAGACCCCAATGAATGAGTTCCTTGCTTAATTGTATTTAATTCATTTGTAATCCGGGTTGTATAAGGGTAGAGCTCTACCCAATTTATTTTAGTTTGTCGGTGGTGCGACCTGTGGCCTCTTATTCTTTTGTGATTAGCTTTATAAATTGATTGATGATTTGTTTATCTTGTGCATTAAGTGGCATCTTTTTCTAGTTTCTTTCTTGCTTATGTATGGCTGATGTGGATTAGGCTCTTAGGAAAAATAAATCTTCTACCAAATTTAATAATTCAAAACTAAAATAAAGAACTCATAACCTCACCTAAAGCTTAGGCTAAAATCAAGATAAAAGAATTAGCAACCTTGTGGATGAGTATTTCTTTTATAACATCATGCAAATGCATATTATTTTCACTCTTGATTGGAGGGCTTCCACCTTTGCCGGAGAAACTTGGCTTGACCTTTGAGAGCCATGGTGGAAACACACCTCCTCCCTTCGATTTTTTTCCAATAATCTCATTTCTCATGCATTAAATATGAATCCTATTAGCGTCAAAATGATTGTCCAAAATGAAAATAAAATGAAATCTTTGCATTAGATTTAGGTCATTTGCTTACATGATCTAGTCTCTTTGGGAGTGAGTTTAAGGACTTAGTCTCTTTCTAAATAAATAACTTGACCTAACTTGCATAAAGCATATGACTTGCCTACATGAATTTAAAATCATAGGAGGAGTTAGTTGGCGGCCACCCAAGGCGGTTGTAAGTCCAAGCGGTGGTGGTTTGTCTCTTGTGAGGCAAACCAAATACCATTTTAGATTTAGGTTGTGCTTTTTCGCCAAAGCTCCCTAGATTTAGGTTTACGGCTTCTCCCTTGTGGGGCCATAAGCATAAATCCTCACCTCTTAGGCATTTCCTTAATCTTGTGTTGAATCATAAGTCTAAATTTCTAATGAAAATTCAACTCAAATAAATCAATTTCAAAATATAAAAAACCATAGGATAGTTTGAGATGCTCACTAGGTTTCTAGCATCGTGATCATCTCCTACTTATCTTTCTTTCTTGATAATAACTCTCTCTTTGATCAATCCCATTTGATCTTCAAAATAAACTAATTGATAGTCCTACTATTGAAATCTTTGGAGACAATGATCATTTACCTTAATCAAGTATTCTAAGGGATCTCATTCCTTAGGATGTAATTAACTATGGGGCTTGCCCTGTAGAGAACTTAACAAACGATTTAAAATAAACCTACTTTACTTTTCCATGTAAAGTAGGGAAGAATCTTTTACATGCAGACCCATTGTCTTAGGAGTCCTTATTGGTGATTAGGTCCATTGTATTGGTGACTTCTATCTTTGAGATAGTACACCTCTCATGTCTAATCACCCTCAATAAAATCTGGATCTACATGTGTCAAAATTGCATAAAGAAAGAATGTATATTTCCATCTCATTTATCACATAGAGTGAAGATGGAAGTATATATCTTATTCTTTAGAAATTCATATAAAATTTCACCACAATTTTTTGACTCAGGGATGGTTCCTCTCTCCATCTTTGGTAAATGATCATTGTCTTCAAGTATCGATAGTGGGTTTGTACTTTGGTATGAATCTAAGACTATCTTTCATTTTGTTGGCACTTAGCTTATTTCATTCTTAAGTTAAGCTAGCCAACATCTTTAGGTTTTAGGACCTCACCCTGTGTTGATCTTAAAACTCCTGATGGGTTCTCCAATGGGTAAAAAATAAAAGATCTAAATAAAAAAACATTTAAAGACTTCCTCCTTCATTTTTATGATAAGGAAAGGTTCATTCTAAAATAATAAATAAAATTTATCAAAAAAATCTTGCTTTTCAAAAAAGCACTCTTTCAAAAATGCACTTAATAAAATATTTTGCACAAAATTTTCTTAAATCATCTTCATCTAACAATCTTTATAATTGTTATATGTAGAATCTTTTATAAAATAAAATTTAATAATCATATTTTCCAAAAGCACAAATGAAGATCTTTTTTCATTTCATCTTTTTGAATGGATTTATCTTCAAAAAAATCATAATTTTGAACTTCCATAAACATTCAAAATCATATTTTCAAAAGCATATGAACCTTTCCATTCAATATACCCACTTATTGAATGGAAGTTTCATTCAAACAAAATTTTTCAAAAGCACATATGAACATCTTCATTCAATATACCCAAATTTATTGAATGAAGATTTCATTCAAATAAAAATAACATTTGGAAATCCCACTTAAACATATTCTATATGATTAAGTTGGAATTCTCTTTCAAAAGCAATAATCACACACAAAATAAATTTTCATTTTAAAATAAGATTGACTTCCATTCCTACATACCCAAATTTGTTGAATGGAGTCTCAAAATCAAATTTTTTAAACATTTGGAACTTCATTTGGCATACTCAAATTTTAAGTGAAGTCTCAAATTCAAAACTAAAATTTTCAAACACATTTTGGAACTTCATTTAGCATACTCAAATTTGCTAAGTAAAGTCTCAAATTCAAAAAAAAATTTCAAACACATTTGGAACTTCATTTAGCATATCAAATTTTCTTTCAAGTAAGTCTCCAAATTCAAAACCAAAATTTTTCAAACACATTTGGAACTTCATTTAGCATACTCAAATTTGCTAAGTGAAGTCTCCAAATTCAAAATCAAAAATTTTCAAACACATTTGGAACTTCATTTAATACCCCATTTGCTAAGTGAAGTTCCTTCAAAATAAGAACAAAAAATTTGAAATACATTTGGAACTTCATTCTAGCATACCAAATTTGCTAAAGTGAAGTCCATTTTCAAAACAAACCAAAACACAAAAAATTTTAAACACATCTTTTGGAATTTCATTTAGCATAATTTAAATTTGCTAAGTGAAATTTCCATTTCATAAATTAAGTGGAACTTCATCTTAGCATACCATATTTGCTAAAGTAAGTCTCACTTTCAATTAAAAATAAATCAAAACTAAAGGAAAATACATTAGGTTTCCCTTAACATACCCAAATTTTCTAAGGATCCTACTTTTACAAAAAAAAAATCAAAATATCCAAAACAAATGAAACACTTTAGGATTTCTTTAGCATACTCAAATTTGCTAAGAATCCTATTTTCAAAAAGCTTTTCAAAAATAAAACACACTTGGGTTCTTCACTTAGCATACCTAAATTTTCTAAGTGGGAATCCCAATTTTCAAAATCAACAATAATTTACAAAAAATAAACAATTATTTTCAAACACTTCACTTAGCATACCCAAATTTGCTAAGTGAGTGAATTCCAAAATACAAAATCAAAAATAAAACCAATTCACCCTTACTTTAACATACTCAAATTTGTTAAAAGGAAGGATCCTTAAATCAAAATCTAATTTCAAACATGAACCTATGGAAGCATCTTCCTTAAAATATTTAAATCCATTCTCAACTTGCCCAAATTTGTTGAAGTTGGATTCATATTCAAAATTCCTCTTCCAATCAAATCTTCAAATCTTCTAAATCCATTTGAACCCACTTAACACTTCCAAGATGTTGGATGTGGGTTCAAATTTTAAATTCAAATTCAAAATCAAAATAGAAATTGATCCAAGTTTTTCCAACATGATTCTAGCATTAGTCTCATAGATAGTTCAGCTTCTTTTATTTTAGTTGACTATAATGGCGAGAAGTTTGTGTTTACTTTCCCCTATGGCATGAACTTAGCCTTGGATCAAGCCAATCTCCCCTGAGTTGATCACATCCATCTTATCCATTTTGATAGAGGTTTTGAGGGGGTGAAGATCACCTGTGAGGGCACTCCCCTCACAATTGTCAGTAGGACTGCAGTGGTCGGGCAGAAGTCGATCATTCAGACCGAGTTACCATCAGATTCTAACATCCCCTCATTAAAGAGGAAGGCAATCATAGTCCCATAAGTTTCAGTAGTGCCAGTGATAGTGATAGTGCCTGCGCACTCTGTGGTTTCCCATGTTGCCCTAGTAAGGGCTATCACCCACTCTTTGGCACCCTCTAAGGGTAAGGCTCCTCTGATCCCAGAGATTGCCTCCCTAGCTTTTGAGGTTTCTAGTCTAATCTCCCACCCCTACCACAGGAGAAATAAAAATTGCATGATTAAGTAGTACCATACCAGGATGGCTAGGGAGATGGAGACAGTTGCCTGTTCAATTGTAGAGGAGGTACTTACTCTGATCACCCTGCTGGTTACAGCAAACCAATTTCATCCTCTCTCTAGGTCAAACAGAGAGGATGCTAGGAGGATCCGTACTTCACCTCCACCAATGGTTCGACCAGCCCCAAGTTAGTGGAGGTCGTATGCGCCTGATCAATTTTGTTGCTGAGAGCTTATGGACGTTGAGTCAATTTAATTTGAGATCTATCATCCCCAAAGGGGAAACATATTCGATGGGAGAGGGCCAGAGAGGCCCATACATTCATCACCAGAGAGGCGGAGGTTTAGTCTGCTTCTACACTCATGATTTTCTAGCTCACGCCACCCGCCGACCATTTTACTTTACGGGATGGCCCATCATAAGAAGAGGGTCCCATCCGAGAGAGTCGGTGTCTCCACCACACCACCCTCTCCCCCTCGCCACCATTCACATCACATCATCTCCAGTTCCACCGAAGGCCATGAAGGCCACATTCGGGGAGAATCGTACCGTGTTGGTGATCTAGCTACGGCTGAGGGATCGTAATCCATCTACACCGCCTATTATAGCGAGGCCAAGCTCTCCTGCTCGACCTTCTTCCCCAGTGGTGGTGCGGAGGGAATGGCGACCCCGAAGCATAGTGGTCACCCTTCACCAACACCACCAGGAGACATGGAGATGGTGCTATTGAGAGTAGATGATAGCCAGGTTGTACCGATGATAGTAGAACCTCCTAGAGTGTCACCCCTTTCAGCGAGTGGGAGTGTATCTCTCTTCAGTGAGTACAACCTCATAGATTGATTCTCCAGAAGGGAGGTCGGTGCCTCTCAAGACATGAGTGATCACACCTCGCCAAAATCATTTGTGCTCGATTGATCATTCTCTTGAGGAGATAATGGCACATTATTCTGTAGAAAAGAAGAAAATTTTGGGGTATGATTGGTTTAATGAGTAGAAGGTTAGTTTTGATCCCAATGAAGATGATTTGTTGGGGGACTCAGCTAGGGTTTGCATGGTAGATACCAGTGGATCCCTCCTCAAAAAGCAGCAAGCTATGGAAGGTGATGAGATTGAGCAGGAAGACACAGCCCAATCAGCATAACACCTATGATATCATAAAAAAAAGAAAGATGAACAAATAGATGATGAGGACTTGAGGACTTGTTAGCATTCTCGTAAACAAGCCCCATAGTTCATCCTACTACAGTGATATTAGTCTGAGTTAGCATGTCTTGGACCAACCAAGACCTTACCTCCCATTGAGCAAGGTAGCACTAGTGATATAGGAAGGGAAAGTACCTCCATACAAGAGAAAGACATCATATCCATGGTTGAGCAAAAAGTGAAGGAAGCATTGGCTCAAGCGGAGGATCATTGGTTGGGTAGACCCGAAGAAATTTGATGCAATCCAATATCCCAAGGGTTTCATGCCACTTTCCTTCAAAATCTTTGATGGCAGTGGAAACCCAATGTAGCATATTACACACTTCAGGGCTAGTTGTTGCAACACTGATGGTAGTGACACTTTGCTATTTCTCCTCTTTGTTAGTAGCCTAGCAAGGATAGCTTTTGACTGGTATGTTGAACTTCCCAATAGTTTAGTAAAGACATTTGTTGAGTTGGAGCAACTCTTTATCAAGAGGTTTGCTAGAGCTTAGCATAGGGTTACTATTGGTGATCTCGTTCTAGCACAACAACACTCAGGTGAGTCCCTTGTTGACTACATTCTCAGATGACAGAATAAGAGTATGAAATGCGAGCCACAGCTGTCTGAAGAGCACACCATTGAGATTCTTTTAAATAATATCCATGGCTCGGTCGCCTTCATGCTTAAGGGCTTCACTATCAAAACTTTGAGAAGTTAATCTAATCAAAGGCTGTCTACAAGGAGAGGCCAAACAGCTCTTTTCAAGATTAGTTGCCTAAAGCAAAGCCAGAAGGTTATGAGAAGAAGTGAGAGTGACAATAGTGATGGGAAGCATCCAGCTAGAGATCAGTCCGAGAGACCAAGACCTCAGTAGCCTCCACCTCCTCTACCACCACCAAGGCAGCCCTACCGGCCTCCACATCAGCCTCCATGGCCAGCAATGCCACCCCCTCAGCCATACCATCAGTAGCAGTAGCACACATACTTATCGTCAGGTAGCTATGATCCACCTAATCTTTTAGATAAGCTCAACAAATTTTATTCATTCAAGATGGAGGTAATCAAAAAGATCTTTAAGAATCTCATAAAAAAGCCTAATTTTCAACTAATTGAGCCTAGGAGACTGGAGGAAGTGGGAAAAAGCCATGATCCAAACTTTTGCCCCTACCACTATGTGCTAGGTCATGTTTTGGAGGATTGCTTTTACATTTAAGGACTGACTTGATCATAGCTTCAAGATCGGTGTAGTAGTTATCCCGAAGGAATACCTTGTGGAACAACCATCTAGTTCCATTAGGGTAATCTTTGGGGATACATGTGATCCTACCAAAACAAAAAAAGGTTGGGATATTTATTTATCCAGAACCTCTAAAAAGATCATTCAAAAGATCAAGAAACTTTCTTTGTAGGTGCCTGAGTTAGCTTAAACCTCCAACATCAAGGAAGGTTTACAAGTTGCTAGTGCCAACTCGGGGAAAGGTGGAGCTCAATAGTAGCAGCATGTGTCAGCTCAGGATAGCCTAGTAGAACAACCACCGACCGAATTAGCCTCCACCTACCATCTGCCTACCACATATGACTTCCCTACTTCATAGTTCTTCTTCTACTAAGAACTCAGCGTGGATAAGGGCATCAAATCCCTTACCCCTCTTACTTTACTTGATTTCTACTTTTTACCTCCTATCAAATCCAAGAAATTGAAGAATAAAGCTAGCTTGAATTATATCTGTGCCACTTCTGATGGGTTATCTACTTCTATTCTTAATGATAACTCTTCAAGTCAAAATAACCATAATAATTTTGATCTTCCCCTTTCTGATTCAGAGTTGGATTTTCCTAATCTGAATACTATGGGTTCACCTCTTGAGATAGACTTGGAATCATCCAATTCTAAGGGTCCCATAGGAGAAGCTGTAGGTGAGCGATGTGTAGAACCTTCATTACCCCCGCCAAGAGATCATCAAGTCAACCTCAGAGTGGCAAGGTTCTACCTCCTAGGGTAGCACCTCAAGATAGAGAGAAACAAGTCATTGGTTCAGAGGATCGAGAAGCCCCTCCATAAGATGCTCCACCTTTGGATATGCTTATGGGGGATCAGGCTAAGGTGGACTACAATGTCCTTTCTCATCTAAGAAAGTTGTCATCTAAGCTAAGCATATACGATGCCCATGTCTTATCTAAAGAGATGAGGGAATCATTAATCAAGGCTCTCCTTAATCTTGAGATATGCTTATCTTAGTTGACTGCTATAGGTGAGGAGACACATTACACAAAAGAAGCTCAGGGGATCACTTTCACAGATGAATACCTTCTTCTGGGGGACTTGGAGCATAACCGTCCCCTCTACATCATAGTTGACATGGGCAGATTTAGACTTGCAGAGTTCTCATTGATCTAGGTGCATCTATGAACATTATGAGTCTAAAGACCCTTGTTTATTTTAGGATCGACATCTCCACTCTCCAGGGAGATTGGATGATGTTGAGAGAATTCAATGAATGAGTGAGGTTCCATAGTGTTACCTTTGGAGATAGGTGAGAAGACTAAAACCAAGTTTTATATCATTGATTCAAATACTTCATTCACTACTTTGCTCAGGGCCTTGGATACATCAACAAGATAATTCCATCCTCCCTCCATCGCATCAAGTTCTAAAAGATGAGATTGAATACCATGTCAATGGAGATGAAAAGCCATTTTCAGTTAGAGAGGTTGAGATTTATGAGGATGTGACCTACTATCTTCCTCAAAACATCCTTTATCATGAACTTGGACAAAATTCAAATGCTAATTCAAAAGAAAAAGAAAATGAAGCAAAAGAAAAAGAAAAAGAAATGAAAAATAAAAATCTAAGTGGACAAGAAAGGGGAATTGAAGAAGAAGTGGAGCCGCACATCACATTTCACCCACAGTTCATTCCATCATATGGACATGTGGGTAGAATGACTCAACCTCCACCGTAGGAGGAAGAGGTAGAGGCGTGAGGTGGAAGACCCATGGTTGGCCATCACCAACATAGGTTCATTTTATGGAGTACCCTACTATTCACATAGACTTAGAATCCTGTTCAGAGGATGAGTCTAATGTGATTATCATACCTGCCAATCCCTCTCAGCGGGTTCCATTGGAGGTGACATTCAATCCAGACAGCGACAAAGACCAGGCCTCCAGACAAAGCAAAGTATTCAAATCAGGTTTATGTGAGACTGTTAGGCAACATCTAGGAACATTATCTATAACCTCACTTTCATCCCAAAAAGTTTAAGGTTTAGTAGTTAAGGAAGTCCCTAAGTCTTCTAGTGATATGAAGCTGAAGAGATTCTTTTTGGGATCATCATCCTCAAGTCCCAAGTTGATGTAGAACTTGAGGAGGATACATTTAAAGAATTAATGGAATTACCATTTGACTTTTACTCACCTTGTGTTCATAATCTTATACAAAAAAAGGTTTAGTTCCTCATACATGGTCGCATAATGTCAGTATTTGAAAAGCTATGGAACAATAGGAAGGAAGCACAATCAAGAGGGACTAGGATTGACAAGGTCGTTGATGATGATGATTATTGCTTAGTTGTACCAATCATTTGGAGTCGATAGGTTCTTTTCACACAACACCAACTCTTATGAGATGTGTGTTTAGAAACCTCGATGATCGATGATCTCCAAATTAAAGATGCACCTCAAAATTTAAAGAGAGATCCATTCAATAATTGACAAGCTTAAAAAAAAATCAACCTCGTGAAAGAAAATCCATGCCCGATACGTTCATTCTTGAATGAAGAAGAAACCAATGACTTAGTTAGATATTGAGTTTAAAGACCGCTTCACATGAGAGTTATGAAGAAATTCTGACATCTCTTGATGTGTAGTACAAGCTAGCAATATAGATCCTAATGCAACACCCTATTAAGCAAGCTCCTAGATGCATGATTAGAAATCAAATAATAGTCATTTCAAGTCAAGAAATTGATCAATGGTTTCATCGGGAAGAAAAATATCCTACTTGGTTAGCTGTCATCCCGTTAAGAAGAAGAATGGTCACACATATGCATTTGGGACTTAAATAAAGGCATGTCCTAAGGATGAGTTTCCTCTTCCTATACTAGAATAATGGTGGACATCGCCTCATCTCATGCAATTCTCTTTCATGGATGGGTCATCTGCTACAACCAAATCAAGATGTCTCTAAAGATGAAAGAAACACCGCTTTTGAATCTGTTATAGGTCATGCCTTCACTTTGGCCTCTTTGGTGCTACATACCGGCCATGACTCAAATCTTCAATGAACTCATCCATCTTGGTTGAGTGCATGATGATCTAGTCAAGAGTAGAGAAAGGAAGACCACCTTTGACTTGAGAGTAGTTTTCAAATGGTTAAGATAATATAACCTCAAAATGAACCCCAAGTGTGCATTTGGAGTAGCTTGAAATTCCTTGGTTTGTTTTTTCTAACAAGAATAGAAATAGATCCAAAAGATTAAAGATATCTTAGAAATGCCACCTTAAGAATTTAACTCAACTTTCCAAGGATGGCATATCTAAGATGCTTTATCTCCAATATATCGAGGAGATGCAAGCCATTTTAGCACTTGTCAAAAGGATGCCAAGTTAAAGTGGGATGATAAGTGTCATGCCTTTGAAGACATCAAGCAAGATTTGGTGAAGCCGCCTAGCTCTATCCGAAAGCCACTCATCCTCTACACATTGATTGATTCTCTGCTGTTGGCCCAAGCCAATGACAATGGGAAGGAGAATGCTCTATACTACATCAATCATCGTCGATTTCTCAAGAACTATCCACCTATTGAGAAATTGCTAGCTCGATCTTTGCATCTCGGCTGCCACTATATGCTTTCTCATAAGGTGAACTTGATCTCAAGAACAAATCCACTGCAGCATCTCATGGCACGGCCAATGCTATCCGGACATTTGGCACAATGGTCCATGATTCTCTCGCAGTTTGATATCACATTCATACCCATCCGTGAGGTAAAAGGGCAAGCACTAGTGGATTTCTTAGCAGCACACTCACTTCCTGCTAATTCTCCGCTTAATGATGATCTCCCTGATGAATAAATCATTAACTTAGGGGAAGTTGACAACCACCAATGGGAGATGTATTTTGATGGTGTAGCTTCTTTTCATAAAGGGGAAGTACCGCAATCTACTCTTCCAAGTGGGGGGTGGAATAGTTCTCCGACCGGACCATGATGTGATGAGATTCTCATACTATCTTTCCAACCCCACACAACAATGAAGCTAAGTATGAGGCTTTGATTGCTAGTCCGAAGTTAGCCATCACTATCGCTGTCAAGAGCATCAATCATCTTGGGATTCTCGTTGGTCATCAATCGATTGCGATCCTACAAGGTCTCAAATCCAAGCTTCATCATTACCATGAGTATACCATGAAGTTGGCCCAAATTCTCAAGTCACCATCTAGGTTCCCAGCATAGAGAACCAAAGAGATGCTTTGGCCAAACTTGACAAAGAATTGGCATGTTCTAAAGATGAGTCCATTTCAATAAGGATCCAAAGCAGACAAGTCCTATCACTTATTGATGTTGATCTCATCAAGGGACTTTCTCTTGAAGGGGAGGTTGCCGTTGCCTATAAGGACAAGGAGCTGGATTGGAGGAAATCATTCGTAGATTATTTAAACACCAACAAACTACCTCAAGAAAAGTCACAAGCCTATCAAGTAAAATAGAGAGCTCTCTCCTATGCTCTCGTTGATGGCACCTTGTACTGACGGTCCTTTGACCAAATATGGTTATGCTGTTTAGACAAACACGAAGCCCATGACACTATAACCGAGGTACATGCAGGTCTATGTGGAGCACATCAATCCGATCTAAAGATGAAGATGAAGATCAAGAGACTAGATACTTGGCGATGATTATATCGCATGGATGTAGGAGATTCCATCGTGTCATGTACAGGTGGTACTCCACCAACCTCCCAACATTCTACACCCTACATTAGCCTCATGGCCATTCGAGTGTTGGGGACGGACATTGTGGGTTCGATCGGTCCTCATTCTTCCAAGGCCATTCTCTTCCACCCACTACCTTTTCCAAGTAAGTAGAGCGATCCCACTCGTGAGAGGTCACTCAAAGATGTGCTTCAATTTTTCAGGAATCATATCGTATATAGGCTCGTGGTGCCTCAATGAATTATATCTGATAATGGTACTGCATTCAAAAACACAAAGATCAACAACTTTTCTAGAAGAAATGGTATAGATTGGAGATACTCCACCATCTACTACCCCAGAGCAAATGGCTTAGCAGAAGAATTTGACAAAACTCTCATCCAAATACTAAAGAAGATACTTGATGACATAAACAGAGGAATGAAATGGTTGAAGCCTCAGGGCCTACCACACCATATCGAACTCCAACTCATTACCTTTAATGTATGGGTCTGAAGTAGTTCTACCTTTAGAAGTTCAACTCTCATCACTAAGGATAACATTAGGTAGCAAGATCACTTCAGAGTAGAATGTAAAATTATGGTTAGAAGAGTTCAAAGGTTTGGAGGAAAGTCACCTATGGGTGTGCCAGAACCTCGAGTTGTACAAGGCCAAAATGATTCAAGCTCACAACAAGTTGGTCCGCCCTAGGTGTTTCTGAGTAGGTGAACTTGTGTTAGTCCTAAGGAGACCAATTATTTCCCGTCGAAAGATGGGAGGCAAGTTTGAACCCACTTGGGAAGGCCCCTATGTCACAGAGAAGGTCTACTAAGGAGGATCTTATCAGCTTATTGATTGTAAAGGGGAACACCTGATGCTTCCAATTAATGGGCTCTATTTGAAGAAATACTACCCATAAAAAAATCATGTTTTGAAAATAATTCTATAAATCAACAAAATCTGATTCCCTTTCATCTGAATCTTCTCTTCTTTCAAAGCTTTGTTTGTTTATCTTGTGAATTTGCCATGACGTGTTTAGGGTAGGTGTAAGAGTCCCCCAACGACATCATATCCCTCTTTCACAATACAAACATAATCTCCCAGCGCTATTAGAATAGGTGTGAGAGAACCCAAGAGACATTCTATTTCAATTAGCACAATTAAGTTAGGTGTGAGAGAACCCAAGCGACATCCTTTCTTAGTGGAAATCTCCAGTTGCCATCCATGACACCATTTTATCAAATTCCTCAGCATGTTTTTAGGATACGTGTAAGAGAACCCGAGAGGCATCCTATTCCCTTGAACACAAACACAAAAAATAAACACAAATCTTTTATCTCAAGCTATCTTGATGTGGGAGCAAGCCCCTTGTGGCACTCGCTCATTTGCTGCTCCAGGTCGGGTTTATATGCTACATTGCTAGTATGTCACCCCAGTAGTCACTTGTTTGGAAGATGTGAGTCCCCGCACTTTCTTCCTAACTTGATCATTACAAACCAACGAGGGCCTTATTAGTATGGTAGACTTCACTTCCTAAGCCAATAAGCTACCTCATGTTGACTTTGTTTAAGAAGATGTGAGTCCCCAAGCTTTCTTCTTGAACTAGCCATCATGCACTAACTAGGTTGAGTATATTTGAGGTTTAAGATAAGTCCCCTAGAGGTCCTTTCCTCTTCACTACATTTGAGTTGATATAAGTCCCCTAGTGGCATTCACTCAATAGTTGCCCTAGGTCGGATGGCACCTGTCGAGCCAAAGAAAAACTATCCCATCTATCAGTTTCGCTATAGGAGGATATGAGTCCCTGAGTTTTCTTCCTAGGCTAATTATTACAAACTAACGAGCACCTTAGGTTGGTTGATGTTCACTATGCTGACAGTGACTCACCCGATAAGTACACCACTCCTAGCAGATGAGAGTTCCTGAGCTTTCTTCTTAAGTTTGACACTGAATGCCTATTGGATATATGACTTGTCATGTCATTTTCTCCAAAGTTTTGGATTAAGCCTTTAGCGGCCCCATCCCCTGCGGGCACTCTATTTGGATCACATCATTTGCGACCCCATTTAGACACTGTCCGGGTTACTCATAGATCGGACAGTCTCCCTTTCCTAGTAGCCACCCCTATGGTTGAAGAATTTGTTCAGTGGATGCGCAGATTCTCCCTTGGTTCAGTAAATCTGAAATAGGTCTAGGCTGATATAAGCTCCTTCTTAATTTGATCCCTCACAAACTAACAGGGTCCATGATAAACAAACTAAACAAATAAATAAAATTAATTCGCTTGTGGATTAGGAATTCAAGCCCCAAAGGGCCCCTTTTCCCAAGTAGGCATCCTATCTTTAGGGCAGTGTCAGCAAAACTCCTTATAGGAATTGTCTGACTACTTGAGTTGAGATGATTCCCTAAGTTGGTACTCACTCCGTAGTCTCCCTTAGGTTGGGTTCAATCTATTTTTCCATAAGTAGGTTACCCCGACAGTCATTCTGCTTTAGAAGATGTAAGACTATGACACATTCTTTCTAGCATGATTGTGTCAAACTGACGGGCAGCCCTAGGTTGGGTTCAATTTGTTGCCCAAAGCAACCGATCTCCCCAGTGGTCTTTTGTAGTGGAAGATGTAATTCTTCTAGCTTTCTTCCCTTAAATTTATCATTGCAAACCGAAAGGCACTCCTTTGGTCAGATAGTTCTCCCATTGGCCGGGAAGCTACTCCCTTTGGTTCAGTAAATTTGAGATGGGCCTAGGCTGATATAAGCTCCTTCTCAGTATGATCCATCGCAAACCAACATAATCCATCAAATAAATAAATTAAAAATGAAATCTATTTTTGACTATCTTTGAGTTGACTTAAGTCCCCCAACGACATTCACTCGATAAGTCAACCCTAGGTCGAGTTCGATTTGTTACCCAAAGCAGCCAATCACCCCAATGGTTCCTTATTTTGGAAGATGTCAGTCCTCACATTTTCTTCTTAACTTGAACATTGCACACCAAAAGGCACCCCCTTTGGTTAGATAGTCCTAGTCTGTGGTTGGTAGACTACTCCCTTTGGATTGGTAAATCTGTGTTAGGTCTAGGCCTCCATGGCCCTTACTCAGTGTAGTTCCTCGCAAACCAATGAGATCCATCATAATCAAAATAGATCTAAAAATAAAATTAACCTTGACTATCTTTGAGTTGATTTTAAGTCCCCCAGTGACATTCACTCAATAGTTAGCCTCAGGTTAGGTTCAATCTGTTTCCTTGCCAATAGATTATCCTAGCAATTGGTCCTTACTTTGGAGGATGCAAGTCTACTATGCTTTCTTCCTAGTACAGTTATTA
Source organism: Cymbidium sinense (assembly GCA_021442155.1). NCBI lineage: Eukaryota > Viridiplantae > Streptophyta > Magnoliopsida > Asparagales > Orchidaceae > Cymbidium > Cymbidium sinense. Next base: position 24,930,326 of record CM038221.1, on the reverse strand, counting down.
TATACCGAAAGGCATCCATTTGGTTGGCTAGTCCTACTATGTGTTTAATAGACTACCCCTTTGGATTGGTAAATATGAATTAGGTCTAAGCCTCCATGGCTCCTACTCAGTATGATCCATCGCAAATCAATAGGGTCCATCTCAAAATCCAAAATCTAAAAATTTAAAATAAATACAATTAAACAAACAACAAATTGAAGCAAATTCAACCTCTTCCCCAGTGGAATTCTCTCCCCAGTGAGACTCAACTCAAATCAAACCTCTCATTCCCTTGTGGATGACTTGAACCTGCTTCCCTAGTGGAAGGTTCACATACTCTATCCCTAGTGGATACCTCCTTTCCTCTCTTATGTCCTTGACATAAGGAAAGCCACATTGCACTAAGCTCTAGATTCCTTCTACACCTTGGATTAGGGGTAGATTGTTTCTGTTAGTGCTTGTGATCTTTCGATGTTTTTGATCATTTCGGTCAACACCAATACATGCGATGTTCCTTGTCAGTCACACCACACCTATTAGGCGCCCTTTGTTGACCTCATTTTTAGAATGATTTCTCAACCCCTCCATCTTAAACATAAGACTCCTCTTAGACTTTAAGAGATCCTTAGTTCTAAGACACATCTAGTGATTAGGTGGACACTCAACCTAGCCCTAGAGACTTAGAAGGGTTAGCTATAGGAATAGGTCATTCCCTAGAGGTGTTAGAAAAATTTGCCTACCCGTAGCTTGAACCACTTTCCTTACTTCCTTCCTTCAAGTCAAAACTCCAAATCAATTTTATTTGATCTTCTTCAAACTCAAATCAATACCACATGATTGAAATCCATGATTGAATTCCAAGTTGAAATTCCTAATTTAAAATCCTTCTTAAGTCCTTAATTTCCTCTTAAGAAATTAGGAAAAATCATCTTCAAATCAATTCAAATTCATGAAATTTTCTCATTTATATTCACATATATAAATGGAATATATATTCAAATCAATCAAATCAAATCCAAAATTCAAATTCTTAATTCAAAATCCTTCTTAAGTCCTTAATTCCCTCTTAAGGACTTAGCCAAAATCATCTTCAAATCATTCCAAATCCTTGAAATTTTCTCATAACTCATTTATATTTTGATTTATATTCACATATATAAATGAAATATAAATTCAAATCAAAATTCAAATTCAAAATCCTAATTCAAAATCCTTCTTAAGTCCTTAATTCCCTCTTAAGGACTTAGCCAAAACCATCTTCAAATCAATTCAAATTCATAAAATTTTCTCATAACTCATTTATATTCTCATTTATATTCACATATATAAATGAAATATAAATTCAAATCAATCAAACCAAACTCAAAAAATCAAATAAATTCACTAAATTTCTTCTAAATCCTTCATTCCCTCTTAAGGACTTTGCCAAAATCATCTTTAAATCAATTCAAATTCATGAATTTTTTTCATAACTCATTTATATTCACATATATAAATGAAATATAAATTCAAATCAATCAAACTAAACTAAAAAAATCAAATCAATTCACTAACTCTTTCCTAAATCCTTAATTTCCCTCTTAAGGACTTAGCCTAGATCATGATCAAATCACTTCAAATCCTTGAAATTTTCTCATAACCCATTTATATTATCATTTATATTCACATATATAAATGAAATATAAATTCAAACAACCAAAACCAATTCCAAATATCAAATTCAAATTCAATCAAAATCCAATCTAAACCTTCCAAGTGAAATTCTTAAACTTAGCCAAATCAACTTCAAATCAAGCCAAACTTTTGATTTTCCTTCATGATTCAATCAATTCTACAATCATGAATCCAAATATAAATACAAACTTCAATCACTTAACCAAATCTCAATTCAAAAATCAAGCCAAAATACATTCATGTTCTTCCTTTGAACATGAAATTGTCAAATGAATCAAAACCCATTTGACTTCAAATCACTTGCAAATGGATTTATATTTCAATCATAAGTCCATATACAAGTTCAATCAAACTCAAATCAAGCTTTGACCAAGCCATTTGACCTACTCTCACTTGACCCAAAGTGACCTAAAGTTCTTATGAGCCAAATTCTAATCCTAACCAAATTGGATTGAATCAAACTCACCTTAGCCTCTCATCATGATCAACAATCATCATGAGATGATCAATCACTCAAATTGGGTGAAACCAAGTCAAACCTAAGGGTTGACCAAGTCAACACTTAGCCAAAATGTAACTCAACATAGCCAAAATCCACCATAGGCCAAATTGGTTGAAACCAATGATCTAAGCTCATTCATGACCAATGTTTGAACTTGACCAAATCAACATTTGAGCCTAACCTAGCCCAATTGGCCACTTGACCCAAGTTGACCCAACTTGACCTAAAAAAGTCAAAATGTGTCAAAACATGATCTAAGCCAAATTGATTGAAACCAATGGGTCAAGTTCATTCTAGGTCACTTGATGAACTTGACAAAAGATTCAATTGGTCAACTAGACCTAACCTAGCTCAATTGACCTTAAACCCAACTTGACCTAAAGGGTCATATTGAGCCAAATTCAAACTTAACCAAACTTAATTAGAAACACAGATACCAATCCACTTCATATGACTAACCAAACCTAAACCTACCCATGACCTAGCTCAAATAGGTCAAATGGGTCAAATTGGTCAACTTGATCCATTTGACCTAAATGAAGTCATATGAACCAAATTCAAACCTAAACCAAATTGAATCAAATCAAAGCCACCAAAACATTTCAAATGATCATATGAACTTGACCTAACCCTTTTCAATTTTTGACCAATTGGTCAACTTGACCCAAGTTGACCCATTTTGACCTAAATGGGTCAACATGAGCCAAACCATACCAAATGAACTCCAAATCTAATGAAACTTGGCCAAACCTATTTTGTAAACATACCAAACATATCCAAATTCAAAAATCAACCAAATGACCATTTTAACCCTAGGTTATATAGTAAATTTTGGCCAATTCCACTTGGAATTTGGTCTAATCCTCTTCATACCTACTTAATACTCTCCTAATAGATCAAGTGAACACTAGGTAGGGTGGTGCACCCATCTCAATGGGTTTGGGTCAGCCCAACTTGTCCCAATGGCCAAACCAACCACTCCCCTTAAAATGGCCACATGGGAATCATGCATCCACTTGTTTTGAGCACATGGGAAGTACATATTCCCACTCCCTAGCCTAAAATGAACTCAAGGACACTTCTAATAGCTCAAACAACCCTTTCAATCTTGGCAATTGGTTCAAAATAGTAAGCTTATGCTCGGCCGTCGATTACCAAAGGGGGAGATATTCCCCCTAATTCTTTTGAATCTTAATAGAGCCATTATCGATTGAAGCCTAGAGAGTCATAAGAGCCATTTGCAAGTGATCCTAAGCTTCCTAGAGGGAGATTCAATTTGCATCTTCTCAATTTTTCTTAAGTAAAAATAGGGGAGGTCCATTGAATTGCTAAATTACTCCACACTCAAACTCCACTCAATTCCCTCTTCAAGCTTCATCAGAGGACCAAGTCGAGTGCACCCAAGCTCTCTTCCAAGTTCTTGAAGCAAGGGGAGATCCAATTCAATCAAAACTGAGCTCAAGCTAAGGAGGAGGTGACCCATAGGAAGATCCACTCAACCTCAGCCCCTCAAACTTTCACCAAAGCTTTATCTGAACCAGATGAAGCTTCTCTAAGGGAATCGAGTATCGGTGATCACCTCTGGCGAGGTATGCCATTTTTTGACCATTAAACTCAATGTGGTGTGGAGCTTTGTGAAAGAAATGTTAATGGCATAGGATCTTGATCATTAGATATGATCTAGGGTGCATGTTGATGGTGTGGATTGAGTTTCATCCCAATCCAAGCTCAATTGAGCTAAGATCAACGCCTAGATTATGGATGGTCTCCATGGCTCACATCTGTTTGCAGGGAAGGATCTCTGGCCATCCATCCCTGCATTTTGGATGCACGATCGAGATTAAAACATGCTTTATATCCTATTTTATTCCCTCCGATCCACGGCTTTAATCTCAGTCGTCCGATCCTTGATCAAACGGCTGAGGAAAAAGCTCATAACGCTGCCACCATGTGGCGCTATGATGGGGCATTTTAAATAGCCAATGGGAAGGCACCGCGTGTAAAGCGCATGCCACATCAGCTAATGCATGGCATGCCATAGGTATTAAGAATTTAATTAGATTTTAAATAATTCTAATTAATTACCTATACTTCTAAAATTCATATCTCAAATGCGTGGCATGCATGAATAGTCCTTTTTTGTGATTTTGGGTTTTATTGGAAATTTTAATTTGCTAATTACTCTTTAATTAATCCACTAATTAATCTTAAACTTCTTGAGTGCATTTAGGGGGATGACTTCTGACTCCCCTAATTGTCTTGGGATTTATTGATGGATTAATTGGGGAAATTGCTAATTCATTTCCTAATTACTCCATTTATATAATTAAGGTTAATTAAGGGTTTGATTAGTGATTTTATCCTTTGTTGAAGTTGATTAAAGTCTGTTTCAGTGAATGGGAGGTTTTGGGAATAATTTTGGGCCATTTTCCCTAAGCTATTCCTTAAACCCCCTTTTCTTCCTTAATCCTTTCTTAATTAAGGGTTAACTCACTAATTATCCCTTAATTAATTTCATAAAATTCTAAAACTTTTCATAACTCAATTAATTCTTCTTAGGTAGATACTTAGGTGTTCAAGAGCCTAAGTATAATTAAGAAAATCAAAATTCAACTCATATGTGTAAGGGATGTTTTGAAATTACTTAAGTTAAACCCCTTACTTTAATTAATCATTAATCATGAGCCAAGTTGCATTAGGCCCTTTTCTTCCTAGGTGCATTGCTGATTTAAATTCCTTATGTGGTTTATGTCATCTCATTGGCTCATAATTATTTGATTAACTATGCTAAGGTGGTGTAGGTAAGGGGTAATTAACATGCTTAATTCATACCTTAACCTAATCAAAATATAAAATGGATCTAATCAATTAAAAGTTGAACAAAAATATCAAACACATGTGAGAATGGGTTAGAAGCAGTAAATTTACCTCACATTTTCCAAATTAAATCAAACTCAAGATCAAATTAAAATCATATTAAACAAACTTTGATTTGCTTTAAGCTATCTTATTTCATAAGATTATATTTAGGAATTAATTAAGGTGAATGTATTTACATGATTTCATTACTTTAGTTCTTTCCCAACATGCTAAATATTTGTGCCATCTGATTTCATACATTCATGCTTTTCAAAAATCACATTTAAAATAAAAATATTTTCTTTATGTCAAATTGCATGTTTTGGCTAAAGTAAGAATATGAGTGTCTATTATCAATATTAAATATAAATTATTTTCAATAATAATAATAATAATAATACATAAATCAATTATCAAAATTGAAAGTGTGTTACTTATATCTTATTTATAAGTTTGCATGTGAGTAAAATATAAGGATGTGCTTAGTTTTATTTTCATTCTCCTCTCTTTTTGGTATAATTTTGAATAGGATTTGGCCAAGTGTATGGTTCATTTGAAAAGAACCCAATATTTTCCTAATTCCATCTCCTATTCATTCCTATGATATTACTTAAGAAGGATACCTACACTTGTACCTATAAATTGCATAAACAAAAATAGATCAACCAACACAAACTTTTGGATTCTTTCTTTTCCATTCATTTCTTTTATACATATGCTTGTATTTAAGGAAAGTGGTATATTAGTCTAGATAACCCCAGGGTTGTGAGGTTTTAAGTAGCCCTAAGTAGGTCTTGTACCTTACACCTCTGGTTAACAATGGTGTTGTACTCACTTATGCCTTTCATACATGCATATGTGCATGTGAAAATTTGATAAAAAACCATTTGGTACTTAATGAAAATCATGCATCATAAACATTCAAATTTTCTTAAATGAATTACTTAGCATGCATCATAAAGTGTGCTAAACATTCTCATTTTCATGTATAGATATGCTTAGGACCCATTCATATGTATATTATACATGTTGGGAAAGAAATGAAGTGATGTAGGTTTTATGAATTTAGTTCATTTTACTTAATCTTAAAATGTCTTTCTTTTTGAATAAGTTTGTTTATAGCTCATCTAAACCTAGGATTAATTAAAACACATAATAAAACATTCACTAAATGAAACTAAGCTTGAACCTACTTTAGAAATTACTTAAGGTAGGGAAGGAAAGAGAAGTTCTCTTCTCTTTCCCTTCTCTTTATAACACTTAGTAATTAATTGTAGGATTCACCTAAACCAAATCAATATATAAAATAAAAGCAACCCAAATCAATAAAATAGTTAAATTAAACCACACTCTAAGTTGAACATTTTCATACTTAGAAAATTCTAACTTAAAGCCATAGCTAAGCATACCACACAAACCTCTAAAGTACACACATTAGGCTAAGCCACCACTTCTAGCTTTAGGTTAGAGCAGTGCATGGCTTGATGTTTACTTTTATTTTATGATATATGTTTTAGTTTGGATGTTAGGGTGAATGTGCGTAGAATGAATGATAGGATGATTTAGTCTAATCATTGTCTTCTGCAGAGGATTGTGCTTAAGGGGTGCTATCATAAATAAAAATATAATTGCTTTTGCTGTGTAGGTGCTTATACCCCTAAGCATAATCCAATAGGCCAAGTGGACTTAGTCACCCATGTGTGGGGTGGTAAATCCAATATACATGCTTGGGATTTGTGTGGTTTGTTTAGCTAATCTCTATTTTATAGGTGTTAGATAGATTTACTTTTTCTTTTCATGTAATTTTTGCAATTAGGATTTTGGAATGATTATTATGGGCATTAGGATGAGCATTAATCATAAGATTGCATCTTATGTACCATGTGAAGCCTTTGGAGCAACCACCTTCCTACCATCCAAAAGAAGGAATTAAAGAAGTAAGAAGAAAAAAAGAATGAAGAAATGAAGCTTGAAGACCCCCATAATAATGAGTTTCTTGCTTAATTGTATTTAATTCATTTGTAATCCAGGTTGTATAAGTAGATCTCAGCTACCCAATTCATTTTTGGGTTTATGCGGTGGTGACCAACCATAATTAGCCTCTTATTCTTTTTTGATTAGCTTTATAAATTGATTGATAATTTATTTAGCTTGTGTATTAAGTGGCATCTTTTTCCTAGTTTCTTCCTTGCTTGATGTATGGCCTGGATGTGGATTATACTCTTAGGGAAAAATAAATCTTCTACCAAATTTAACAATTCAAAACTAAAAATAAAGAACTCATAACCTCACCTAAAACTTAGGCTAAAAATCAAGATAAAAGAATTAGCAACCCCTTAGCTGGATGAGTATTTCTTTTGTAACATCATGCACAAATGCATATTATTTTCACTCTTGATTGGAGGACTTCCACCTTTGCTAGAGAAACTTGGCTTGACCTTTGAGAGCCATGGTGAAAACACACCTCCTCCCTTCTCACTGATTTTAGCCAATAATCTCATTTCTCATGCATTAGGCATATGAAGCCTATTAGCCTGAGTCAAAATGATTGTCCAAAAATGAAAATATAATAAAATTTGAATTGCATTATATTTAGGTCATTTAAAGCATACCCTTACATGATTTAGTCTCTTTAGGGAGTGAGTTTAAGGACTTAGTCTTTTTCTAAATAATTAACAGCGTAGCTATCTTGCATAAAGCATATGACTTGCCTAGATGAATTTAAAACCATAAGAGGAGTTAGTTGGCAGTTACCCCCAGGTGATTGTAAGTCCAAGCAGTCGGGTGGTTTATCCTCTCTTGTGGAGGCAAACCAAATAACTATTTTCTCCTTAGATTTGGGTTGTGCTTTCAGCCCTCGCCAAAGCTCCCTAGATTTAGGTTCTGAGGTTGTTTCCCCTTCCATGGGCCATAAACATAAATCCTCACTTCTTATGCATTTCTATAATTTTGTGTAATGGAATCATAAGTCCTAAACTTCTAATAAAAAGTCAACTCAAATGAATAATTCAATTTCAAAAATATAAAGCCTAACCTTAGGATAGTTTGAGATGCTTGCTAAGTTTCCTAGCATTGTGAACATCTCCTACTTATCTTCCTTGGACTTCGATAATAACTCTCTCTCTTCAAACCCATTTGATCTTCTAAAATAAACTAATCAATTGATAGTCCTACCCTATTGAAATCTTTAGAGACAACGATCATTTACCTTAATCAAGAGTATTCCTGAGGGATCTCATTTCTTAGGATATAATTAACTATGGGGGCTTGCCCCTGTAGGAAACTTAATGAACCCAATTTAAAATAAACCCTACTTTACTTTTCCATGTAAAGTAGGGGAAGAATCTTTGGTACACATGAAAACCCATTGTCCTTAGGAGTCCTTGTTGAGATGATTAGGTCCATTGTAGGGTGGTGACTTCTATCTTTCGAGACAGCACAGCTCTCCTCAATGTCGTACCCGATCACCCTCATTAAGAACATCTGTGGATCTATGTGTTATCAAAATTGCATAAAAAGAAGAGATGCATATTTTCATCCTCATTTTATCCAGTATATAGTGAAGATGGATGTATATATCTTATTCTTTTAGAAATCCTCCTCATACTTGAAAATTTCACCACAATATGCAATTAAAATAAAATTGTATCTAGGTAACATATTTATTTTTTAAAAGCATAGATATTATTTGGTTATTGCTTTATTATCTTGGGGAACTTTTAATGATGTAAGTTTTTAATACTATTTTCATTTCTTTCTTATGTTTAAATGTAAATTTTAATGTTTTTATGTATTACATACATATCCTTAATACCACTTTCATTTCTTTATTATTTAATGAAGTCTGATATGATGTATTATTTTTTAGTATAATAAAATATCATCAGTCGAGCAATCTCAAGGTGCATCAACTAGTGAATCACAATCATTAACTGTAATGAATTGGGATAATGGTCTTCAAAATATTGTCAAAAGTAGCTAAAACTAATAATACAAACATTTAAGAAACATAGAAGAATAAGCTTGGGAATATTTAAATACTAAATTGAAGTTCTTATGGTAATGCATTTGTTTAAATATTTAATAAACTAAAATCAACTTACAATGCTTAAGAATATTTATGAGAGAAGATAAAAAAGAAAAAATATATTTGTCGAAAAAAATTGAATTTCTTTTATTTTTTTTAATAGTGTCACAAAATTATCTCTAGTATCAACAAACATAGAGATATTCTTACCTATATTATGCATGTAAAAAAAATTGGAATCAATTCACAAGATGAATATATAAAAAATAGCATAAAAGTATATGCAAAAAAGAAATTGAAATGTTAGAATGTTCATAGGCATCACAACTATTTTGGATCTAATCAAACCATAAGATTCATTCATTATTTTACATTTGAGAAAAATATAATCCACAAATGAATAATCATTATTTCAAATTTGATAATTTATGTGATTATTTTTGTTATGGAATTATGTTTATTAATTTTGGATTCAAGTTCTAAGTTGTTTGTTTTCATAGAGGAAGTTGCATCTTCCATAGTTTTTTTTTATCCTTTATAATTCCATGTTTGGGTTCATGATTTTTGTATTAGCATCCAGGAAGTGTATCTTGATGAGGGATTATTTGTGTGCAATAGTGAACATTTTGATATTCTTGAGTGGTGGAAGATGAATACACTTAAGTATCCATGTTTACCTATCATGGCCTGAGATATTTTTCTATACCTACTACTACAGTTGCTTCATAGTTTGGTTTTAGTGCTAGTGGTAGGATTTTGGATGATTATAAGAGTTGTCTATCAACTAAAATTGTTAATACATTAGTTTGTGCAGCAAGTTGGATTCAATCTACTCAAAAGAACACAAAAATACCTTTTGTAATTGCTCCTTATAGTTTATTTTTTTATTTATGTTTTCCATAAAATTAGTTAGTATTTTTATTTCATTTATTTATTCTTTTCAATAAAAGATTCTTGAAGAGGAAATACTTTCTATTCAACTTCCAGAAATTTAAAGTGGAAGGCATAATATGCAAACTAAATGCACTTTATCTTTTTATCACATTTATGTTAATTATTTTAATTACATTTTAATCACTTTTATATTAGTTTAACTAGGATGTTTACTTTGACATGATTTAGTTATATGCTTAGCTAACCTTATATAGTTATATGTGTAAGAACCGAAAAATCAACACCGAAGAAAGAAAAAAAAGAGAGTGAAAATAAAATAAAAATAAAATCCAACCGTCATGATGGTTGGCCGCGAAATAAAAAGAAACAAAGGGGGATCAATTTTGGTTTGCCGAAACTGAACCCCAAACCACCGAGAGAAATCGTGGTAGAGAGAGAAGGGGAAACTTCCTCCGTGCATGCCCTAGACTAGTGAGGCGGCTTCCCTGCCGTCGACATTTAGCCGTCGGAGGGTTTTGTGCAAAAGAAGCTGAGAGAGAAGGAGGGAGCGACCGAGGAGGCATTTGTACGTTACCTAGGGATGGAAGACAGGCACGGGTCCTAGGCCAACTGAGAATAGAAAGTGGGATAGAAAGGTAAGTCTATATATCTATATATATATATAATTATTGAGATTTGATTTTTGTATTATTTCAATTTTAACTTAGGGTTTATAGATTTCAGCAAGAAATTTAATTTGGGAATGTGTAGCATAAATCAAATTCAAATAATTATGTATTAAATCTTTACATGTAAAATACAACTAAAATATTAACTTGATATTTAGCTAAATAAATGTAAATAAAAACAACATATGTCATAGTTTATAATAATATAAAATTAGTCTTTTTTTGGATTTATAAGTATAAATTTTATGAGACGAATAAAAGAAAAATGAATAAATTTAAATAATTAATTGGAAAGTTTAAGGAAAGAAGTGCTAAAAGGAAGGAGATTAAAAAAGAAGCTTCAAACTAAAGTGGGTAATTATGTTATTATATTTATGGTAAAAGTTTATTTATTTTCCTATGATGAAATTCATTTGTACATGATTATGACTTTTTCATGTACTACAAATTGTGATTGATTTTTTCATTTCTTCATATTGAATAAACAACCTGAATGCTAGGTCATATTATCACTTTATCATTTCATAGAGTTAACTGATTTACTGTTATGAATCAATATGCATAGCTATATAAATTGTATACTATGACTTTATATGTTTGAAAGTGGAGTTAACCCCACTATGGTACTGGCTGGGGACACAATGTACCCATGCATAAAAAAAAAACAATTGGAAATGGCAAATGGTAATTATTACTTATCTTTTGGATGAGTTTTGGTAAAGGTTTTCTTTTGTTAAATGTTTAGATGGTGACTCCTGAAATGGTTGATAAATATAAAAGTAAAGTTTCTAAGAAATATTCATTTGTACATACCTCCTATATGTTTGATTGTTTGAGCATTTTCTTTTTAACGTATATGTTATAGCAAAACCTGTCAAGCATACTATTTATGTTTTCTTGCTTTACTATAGTGTAAAAGCATAATTCACCCACTAAAGTTTATTCAATTGCAAGTTGTTTATATTTTTCTTAAGTAACATTCCTAACAAGCTGGAGGATTGAAGGGTGGGTTATGTTTATCGCCATAGAGAGACTTCAAGAGATAGGTATTATGTTAGTTTATATTTTAAATTGTATTTCATATAACTTAAGTTAGTAGATATATTATATGTGTGGACAAATTATTAATTATGGTGCCAATTTTGTAGTAGCTCTTGTATGACTTGGAGAAATATATATATATATATATATATATTGTGTAGTTTTATTTCTATTCAAAATATTAAGTAAGGTTTTCTTTTATCTGTTCGACCGTCTGTTCTCGCCTTGGTATTCCAAGCTCCTGGGCTTGGTCGTGATAAGAGTAGTATCAGAGTGAGATTTTACATTTAGGGATATAAGTATGATCATAATGAAAGAGCTAATAGGAAGATGATAAATTTTATGAAGAGATTTATATATGATTATGTTAATTGATGCATAATGGTTATAAATAATTTGTGCTTCTCAGGCCTATGGAATTAATTCAAAAAGATGCTATGGGTAAAAATAAAGAAGCACAAACTACTGAGCACCACAATTTGGTGCAACTGCCTTCAGCAGCTATAGATGTATTTACTCAAATGATGGAAGCAATAACTCAAATGATAAGAAATTAGAAGACTCAAGCTAGCAGAAGTGGTGGGGTTCTTATGGACAAAAACCTAAAATTATTTCAGGATATGAGGCCACCTCTTTTCTCAGGAACAGGAGGACCTGTTGAAGCAGAAAACTAGTTGGTGCGGATAGAGAAAATTTTAGAAAGTATGTCATGCCCTCTAGAAAGGAGAGTTCCTTTGGCTTCTTTTGCTTTTGAGGCCGAAGTTGAGAGATGGTGGCGAGGACAATTGCAAAAGGAAGGCCTTGCAATCTTATTTCATGGGAGGATTTTGTAAAGGCTTTTAGAGATTAGATTGTACCCCTCTTAGCTAGGAGATAAATGTAGGACAAGTTCATCAGATTGGTACAAGGAGATCATTCTATCATGCAGTATGAAGTTGAGTTTATAATGCTTTCAAGGTATGCACCTCAATTGATACCAAATGTAGAAGAAAAATGTCATAGGTTTTTATCTGGACTGAAGGATGTAGTCAGACAACCCTTGATTCCTCTGAGTATTGATGACTATGCTATATTGGTGGAGAGGGCTAGAAGGATAGAATTGGATTTGCAAGCTACTCAAAGGAGGAGAGATATTTAGAAAAGGAGGAATGAAGATAGAATAAAATCTGGGCAGAATGTTCAAACTAAAAAATTAAACTGGAAGAAGCCTAAGTCATATAATAATGCCAGTAGTAGCAATGTTAATACATGCCCAAAATATGGAAGGACAAATAAAGGAGAGTGCCTCTCAGGCACAAACACTTGCTGTTGGTGTCATCAGCCATAAATAAAATTTTGTATTATCCAGAGTTAGAAATCTTCAGTGGATACTAGGATAAGTGTTCAGCCTCCTCAGAAAATTGTTGGTTGACAAAGAGAGACTGAATCAACTGCATTAGTTCCATCCCAAAATCAAAACTGATAGAATACATAGCCTCGAGTATATGTACTCATATAAGATGAAGTAAAGGACTCGCCTGATTCCATTACATGTATGTCTTTATTTAAATTAGCATTATTAAAATTTTATATTGTGCTAGATATATTTGTTTTATATATCTACTCATTTATAGGTATTATCTCTATTCAAAAATAAATCAATTAGAGTTTTATTTGATATTGGAGCATCATATTCATTTATATCTGAGGAATGTGTGAGAATTTTGGGATTGAAAGTTATGGATATGCCTATAGTATTATCAGTTACAACACCAAATAGGTCTCATATGAATGCTAAAAATTTTTGTAGTGTGAACCTGAATATCTATGAAAGAAGTTTGAATGTAGATTTAATAGCACTACAGCTATATGAATTTGATGTGATATTAGGAATGAATTGGCTATCTAAACATTATGTCAATATAGATTGTTATAAAAAGATAGTCAAATTTAATATTCATGGAGAAGAAGAATTCAAATTTGTGGGGCATAAGGGAGTATTATCTATCATGGTGTCTTGCTTAAAAGTTTAAAAGATGTTAGCCAAAGGTTATGAAGGCTTTCTTGCTCAAGTTACTGATGTTACTAAAGAGGTAAAGAATTTAAAAGATATATCGGTAGTAAAAGAGTATCCAAATATTTTTAAGGATGATTTACCAGGCTCACCTCCAGTCAGAGAGATAGATTTCTCTATTGATTTAATTCAAGGCGCTAAATCTATAACAAAAGTACCATATAGAATGGCGATCAAGGAATTACAAGAGTTGAATAATTAGTTGTAAAAACTATTGGATAAGGGCCTTATCAGTCCTAGCACATCCCCTTGGGGAGCTCCTATATTGTTTGTAAAGAAGAAGGAAAGGAGCTTAAGGCTATGTGTATATTATAGAAACTTAACAAACTCACATTGAAGAATAAATATCCCTTGCCAAAGATTGATGATCTTTTCGATCAATTAGAAGGAGCTTTAGTGTTTTCAAAAATTGATTTAAGATCGGGTTATCATCAATTGAGAATCAAAGAAGAAGATATACCAAAGACTGCATTCAGTACAAGATATATGCATTATGAGTTTATGGTGATGCCTTTTGGCTTAACAAATACTTCAGCTATATTTATGGATCTCATGAATATAATCTTTAAACCCTTTTTAGATTCAATTGTGATTATATTCATAGATGATATTCTAATTTATTCCAGAGATGAAACAGCTCATGCAAACCATCTTCACATTGTTGAAATAAATTATATGCAAAATTTTTAAAGTGTGGATTTTGGTTAAATAATATCATATTCTTAGAGCACTTGATTAGTAGTGAAGGTGTTTCAATGGATTATAATAAAGTCAGAGCAATAGCTGAATGACACAGACCAACCACTACCACAGAAGTTAGGAGTTTCTTAGGATTGGAAGGATATTACAAAAGTTTTATTGAAGGATTTTTACAGATTGCCATGCCATTATCCAGGTTAACTCAAAAAAAAGTCAAGTTTGAATGGTCAAATCAGTATGAAGAGACTTTTCAATAATTGAAGAATTATTTAATGGCTGCACCAGTATTAACTATTCCATCAAGGATAGAAGGATTTCAAATTTATAGTGATGCATCATTAAGAGATTTGGATGTGTACTTATGCATAATGGAAGAGTAGTTGCTTATGCTTCAAGACAGTTGAAAAATCATGAAAAGAATTATCCTACCCATGATCTAAGGCTACCAGCAGTGGTATTTGCATTAAAAATTTGGAGGCATTATTTATATGGAGTAAGATGTGAAGTTTTCACTGATCATCAAAACTTAAAATACATCTTTACTCAGAAGGAGCTAAATTTAAGGCAAAGGAGATGATTGGAAATCATTAAGGATTATGATTTGGATATTCAATATCATCCGGGAAAGGCAAATGTAGTTTCTGATGTTTTAAGTAGAAAAATATCTGGTAGTGCTAATTGGTTGATCTCTCACCAAGAGGAGTTGATTCAAGATTTAGAAAATTTGAAATTTTCAATTATTAAATCTATAGGATCATACTTTATTGTTAAATCAAATGACTATACAATCAAATTTGATAGACAAAATATGAGATATTTTACCTCAAGATGATGACTTTCAGAAAATTTTAAATTTCGTGAAAGTAAGCCATACAAAAGATTTTGAAATTGATTGAGAGGGATTGTTAAAGTATCATGACATAATTTGCATTCCAGATGTTGGAGATTTGAGAAAAGATATCTTACATGAAGCACATCACTCTCATTATACAATTCATCTAGGTAGTAGCAAAATGTATCAAGATTTGAAGGAAATTTTTGGTGACTAGGGATGAAAAGAAGTGTAGCTTAATTTGTCTACAAGTGCCCATCATGCCAAATGATTAAGGGTAAATATCAGAAGCCAATTGAACTTTTACATCCCTTGCCAATACCTAAGTGGAAATAGGATGATATTATCATGGATTTTGTGGTTGGCTTACCTAGATCTAGAAGAGGTTGCGATGTTATTTGGGTTATTATTGATAGATTGACTAAAAATGCACACTTTGTACATATTAAATAATCTAATGCTGTTGAAAGGTTAACAAGAAAGTATATTGATGAAATTGTGAAGTTACATGGTGTTCCAAAATCTATAGTGTCCGGTCGGGATGGCCGATTCACATCTAGATTGTGGAGAAAAATCCAAGAAACTTTAGGAACCAAGCTTACTTTCAGTACTGCATTTAATCCTCAAGCTGATGTCCAGTCAGAATGAATAATCTAAACACTTAAAAATTTGCTTAGACTTTGTACCCTTCATTTCGGGGGAAATTGGGAAATTCATTTGCCTTTGAATGAGTTTGCCTACAATAATAGTTTTTAAGCAAGTATTAGTATGGCTCCCTATGAATTATTATATGGAAGGAAGTGCAGAACACCTCTTTGTTGGGTTGAAATTGGTGAAAGAAGAACCATTGGTACAGATATAGTAGATGAAGCCACTGAAAAGATTTGATTAATTCGTGATAGATTGAAAGCTGTTCAAGATAGGCATATAAAATATTATGATGCTAAACATCGACCAGTAGAGTTTGAAGTGGGAGGATTTGTATTTGTTAAAGTTAGCCCCATGAAAGGTATTAAACTTTTTGGCAAGATTGGAAAGTTAAGCCCACGCTATATTGGTGCATATGAAATCTTAGAAAGGAATGAAAAAGTGACTTATAGATTGGCTTTACCTTCTCATATGCAAGGAGTGCATAATGTGTTTCATATTTCTCTCCTGTGAAAATTTATTATTGATGAAGCTAACAAAATTATTACTGATCCTATTAATATTCAATCTGATCTCACATTTATGGAGGAGATAGAAAGAATTATAGATTGTGATGTTAAACATCTTAGGAATAGGGAAATTCTATTTGTCAGTGTACTGTGGAAATAGAGATTAGAACGAGAAGCTACATGGGAGAAGGAATAGAAAATGCAAGGACTTTACCCTCATATATTTGATCAAAGGTATGTTTATTTCTATTATTATCATTAAATTTCAAGGATGAAATTTTTATAAGAGGGAGAGATTGTAATATCTGAAAAATCAGCATAGAAGAAAGAAAAAGAGAGAGAGAGAGAGAGAGAGAGAGAGAGATAGAGAGAGATAGAGAGAGAGAGAGAATAAAATAAAAATAAAATCCAACCATCGTGATGGTTGGCTGCGAAATAAAAAGAATCGAAGGGGGCTCAATTTCAGTTTTCCAAAATCGATCCCCAAAGCACTGAGAGGAATCCTAAGAGAAAGAGAAGGGGAAACTTCCTATATGCATGCCCTAGATGAGTGAGGCAGCTTCCCTGCCGCCGACATTTAGCCATTGGAGGCCTCCATGCGAAAGCAGCCGAGAGAGAAGGAGGGAGCGACCGAGAGAGGCATTCATGCATGACCTAGGGACTGATGGGGCATGGGTCCTAAAGAATAGAAAGGGGATAGAAAAAGTGTGTGTGTGTGTGTGTGTGTGTATATATATATATATATATATATATATATATATATATATATATATATATATATAATAAATTGAAATAGTATTTTAACTTAAGGTTTATAGATTTGAGAAATTTATAGGCATAAATCAAATTCAATTAATTATGTATTAAATCTTTACATGTAAAATATAACTTAAATATTAACTTGATATTTAGCTAAATAAATGTAAATAAAAATAACATATGTCATAGTTTATAATAATAC
Source organism: Cymbidium sinense (assembly GCA_021442155.1). Lineage (NCBI taxonomy): Eukaryota > Viridiplantae > Streptophyta > Magnoliopsida > Asparagales > Orchidaceae > Cymbidium > Cymbidium sinense. The sequence goes on along the minus strand of CM038221.1, from coordinate 24,912,980 downwards.
AAAATTAGCCTTTTTTTGGATTTATAAGTATAAATTTTATGAGACAAATAAAAGAAAAATGAATAAATTTAAATAATTAATTGGAAAATTAAGAATAAAATATATGGAACTTATTACAAAAGGTTATGTTACATGCATAATAGTAGATCCATAAATTAAATTAATAATAAATAAAATAAAGTTGATGATTGATAAAGATTAAGTTAAGATATTTTAGATAAATTGTGATTATCTAAACAAGAATAAGAAATTATTTGAAAAGCTTAATATCCTTAATGAATTAGTAAGATTATAAATGAACCATAAGAGAGATAATTATGTTTCAATAATATATACACTTAGATAGTTATGAGTATTGATCAAGTTAATATTTCTAATTATAGGAATTTCAGTTAAGGAAAGAAGTACAAAAGGAAGGATCTTCAAACTAAAGTGGGTATTTATGTTATTATATTTATGGTAAAAGTTTATTTATTTTTTTGTGATGAAATGCATTTGTACATGATTATAACTTTTTCCTGTACTGTAAATTGTGATTGATTTTCTCATTTCTTCATATTGAATAAATAGCCTGAATGCTAGATCATATTGTCACTTCATCATTTCACAGAGTTAACTGATTTACTGTTATGAATCAATATGCATAGCTGTATAAATTGTTTGATATGAATGTGTATGTTTAAAAGTGGAGTTCACCCCCTTATCGTACCACGAAAAAGATAAATGAAAATGTTAAATGGTAATTGTTACTTGTCCTTTGAATGAGTTTTGGTAAAGGTTTAGAAGATGACTCCTGAAATGGTTGATAAATGTAAAAGTAAAGTTTCTAAGAAATATTTATTTGTACACACCTCCTATAAATTTAATTGTTTGAGCATTTTTTTAACACATGTTATAGTAAAACCTGTCATGCATATTGCTTCTATTTTTTATTTTACTATAGTGTAAAAGCATAATTCACTGAATTTTATTCAATTGCAAGTTATTTATATTTTTTTCAGGTAACCTTTCTAAGTAGATGGAGGATAGAAGGGAGGGTTATGTTTATCATTGTAGAGAGAATTTAAGAGATAGATATTATGATGGTTTATATTTTAAATTGTATTTCATATGACTTCTGTTAGTATATATGTTATATGTGTGGAGAAATTATTAATTGTAGTGTGGGTTTTGTAGTGGCTCTTGTATGAATTGGAGAAATATATATATATATTATGTAGTTTTGTTTCTATTAGAAATATTAAGTAAGGTTTTCTTTTATCCGTCCTACCGTCTGTTCCCGCCTTAGTATTCCAAGCTCCAGGACCGGGTCATGACAATATGTTTCATGTCAATCTTTGTATATTTTAAGTTTATATATGCTTCATGGAGGTTATAATTATTTGAAAGATTAACTAGAGAGACTATGATGGTTATTGGTTACACTAAATATTGATTGCATTTGAAGTTAATATGACATAATTATATTGTGCAACCCTTTAGATTATATTTTTTTAAGCATGTAAAGTTGGCATGACATATTATTAATATAAACCCTTTCGATGACAAGAGAATGGAATATTTAATGCAAAATTTGAGCCTCCATATATATTTCAAATGAATAATATTGAAATATTATGCTTCTATTCAATTCTATGCAATATTTATATATTGTATTTACATTATTGTTCTGCTAAACTAATCAATAAACATTTGGTTCTCATTTGCTATTTTCCTACTATCAATTTTTGCTCCTTTGTTGTCATATTATTTCGATGCTATCCTTTTGTCATTCTGCTGCTAGCATGTTATTCAGTTCTAGTGATTCAACATATTTTAAATTAATTGATTTTGCATCATCTTCCATAACTATCACCAACATTATGTTAGCTTGAATACTTTTATTATGCTTATAATCTAAAATTGAAATATTTTTAGGTAAGCCTATAATTGTTGTATTATTATCATTTGATTCGCCTTTGTTATTGCTGTGTAATTCAACTACTTTCTTTTTTAATATTCTGTTGTCATTTAGTTTTGCTGTAATATTGTTCTGTTAATCATTATATTGTAAGTTTACAGTTGCTTCATAAAGGTTACAATAAGTTAAAATATTAATTGGAGAGGCTATGTTGATTTAAAAGATCACCCACATGTATTGTAATCATTTTTAAATTAAATTTTGATTGAATCTAAAGTTGGTATATTATGATTATATTATGCAATACTTCAAATTGTATTTATGATACAATTAAAGCAGGTATGGCATGATAATTTTATGCAACCCTCTAGATTGTGATTGACTAAAATACTTAATGTTAAATATGAGCCTCAATATTATAATATTGAGTCAGAGACTCAAAATTGATGTTATGCTACTATTTTGTTGTGACTTTGAGCAATTTTATATATTGTATTTACAATAATTCTGCTATGAAGCCTATCTTTTAGTTCTCATTTAATGTAGACTTATAGTTTTGTTGTTAGCCTTCTATTTAGTTCTACTTTACTGCTATTTTGTTGTTATTTAATGCTACTATATTGTTTTTTTTAGCTAGTTCTCATTTGTTATTCTACTGTCATTTCATCTTGCTGTAAATGTAATTCCTATTCTACTTTTATTTATTTTATCTTGCTTCTCTTTTGCAGTTATTCTAATGTTAATTGGATATTTACTTCTTTATTTTGCTATCACTTGATTCTCATTTGTTGTTCTACTACTATTCAGTTTTCTTTATTATTGACTTATTGTTCTGCTATTTTTTTTATTCTCTTTTATTGCTGACATTTGACATGTTTTATTGATTCGATTCGTATGGTGTTGAATATTTGTAATTATAACTATGCCTACATTAGATTGGATTGCAAGTTTGTAATTTTTAGTTAAAATTTTTTGGTTTCATTATTTCAAATGTTTTCTTAGATTTAAATGACACTATTTGATTGAAAGCACAGTTAAGTTATAAGTTTGAATGCTTATCTAAATATTATTACATTACATTTAGCTCTCAAGTTTACTTTTCCACATCTATCTAAATTATTTGGGACATGCTATGATATTAATCCTAGATAATATTTTTTCATTGATTCATTAAAATACACCAAAAAAGTGATTGATTCAAATCCATTCTTAAGAGACATCAGAATCTTTTAGTCAATAATAATGACCCTAAAGATAAAGAGATATTTATTGAAAAAAATGTTGAGAATTCTTTTATATTTTTATTTTAAGAAATTAATTTGATATTATTTTGTGTTGAGCTTATTTTCTAGCCTCATATTTAAATATTTAAGTACTTTCCATGCTATCGGAGTGGCTATAATTCAAATTTATCTATGGAGTGATGCAAAATTTTTCTTAAGGTATACGAGAAGTAAGGCTAGATTAGGTGGGACAAAGTGAATAAAAACTAAAATAAGAAAGTGCATGAAGTAAGAGAAATTTCACTATGTCAGGGAATAAAAGTACAACCACGGGTAAAAAACCAAAAATTTTCCTTCTCTCTTTATAAGATTAGTAAAAAGGAAAATAAGTCCCAATGTGAAAAGTCTCCACTTCCTTAAGAAATTTTCCTTTCATATAACTGAATGGCGGCTACATAAGGAAGGTAAACATCAGCTATATCAGTTACTTAAGAAGGGACTTACCCTCGATTTGAAGAGTGGGCTAGTAATATATACTGAGTGATGAGTTTTTTAAGTGTGGTCATCAACACATATTAGGAAAGTTATTTGATGTGAGTGCTTAGATGCATAGTAGCTCGTATGTGGGTGAGTCTTCATGTATAAGGTGAGTTGCTTGATGTTGGTAGCTTGATTGGGATGTTCTTTGTGTTTTCCTACTTAGAGTGAATCCTCATGTAAAATTGAATCATTTGTTTGAATTTTTCTTCTCAATACTTTCTAGGTCTAAGCATACTTTGGGTATAAATTTAGCCCTCCAATTCATCTACTTCCTAAAGAGGGGACTCATGAAAAAGATAGAGGAATGAAAGTATACATTAATTATTAGCATTTAATTTAAGAAATTCTAAGTAAAATATTTTAAAATGATATTTATGTCATGTCACCTTTAAGTTGACCTCTTCTTTTAAATTTATCTCCATGGTTTAGGATATAAAAAGGATTTGAAAACCTGAGCTAATTTACTTCAATGTCAGTGGTAGTGATTGTGAGTGAGACTATTGTCCCGACCAAGGATATTGACAAGAACTCATGAGTGATAAAAAAATGTCGATGCATAATTGGAGGATCACCTTATTTAAAATAGCACAAGGATGGTTTTGAGTGTTTAGGGGGATGTTGGGGAGGAGTTCATTTCTATTCGATGAAGGAAGGTCTTAGTGAACAGGTCAGCGAGAACCCTTTCTCAATAAAGGGTTGCAGAAGACTGTCTCATCACAGTATGAATTCTACCTATTGTAACTTTATTATTTTTTTATAATTTCATATAATCCTTTTATTATTTTAGCTTAGCATATGGAACATTTATGAGCCTGTAGATGGTGATGATGGTCAGTCGCTGGTTCCCATGGACATTATTTTTAAACCTCTAAATAAATCTGAGATGATCATTCATCTAACAATAAGCAGGTTGTTTGAACATCATCCGAGTGACGAGAAAGTATTTTGCTTTAACAGTGGCTTTCTTTTCAAAGGATGATTTCCTTAACTTAGGGCATTGTAAGAATTCTTTTATCTAAAATTGATGATGTTGCTTCTTATCATACAGGGGCAACTTTAGTGGAGAAGATTTCTACCTCTATCGATCTTTGAGCAGCTCTATTGAGCGGTGACTCAACAGTTCTAAGTTTTTCTTTAGGAGTGGATATTCCTCGGCTAGAGAAGAATTCAATAGTCTAGCTTCTTCAATAGTCAGAGTGACTAGTTTTACTTTGATGGACATTCATGATATGATGGTGAGCTTTCCTCTGTCAATTGATCGAGAATATTGCAAGTCAGAAAAGAATAGTCCTTCTTTCCAAGAGAAGGCAATGCTATGGAAGAACCTCAGTCATATTCTTCTAATGAGTTTATTTCTTTGTAAGAAAGAGTAACTCTACTTGAGAAAGGTTCAAACTAGATAGGGCAGGTAGTTGTTGTGTTGCAGAGATAGTTAGCGGCTATAGAAGGTGAGTTTTAGAAGAAGTTGGTGTTAGTGGAAGCTGAGTTAATTTCACTTCATCGTTGTGATGAGACAAGTGAATCTTTTCTCTTCATCATGGGTTCCAATTTTATGTTTAAATATTTTTCTAATAAGGGATCACTCGCCATTGAGTGGTATTTAGATCAAATAGTTAAGCAATACAAAAAAGTAATGTAAGAAAATGGATAGGGTGAGTGCATTTAAACTAAAAAAATATTTGTAATGATCTCTTTATTAATTGATTAATATGATGCTCACATTTCATGAAGCTTTTTACCCTGTTTATAAAATCCCTTGACATTAGGTGAGACTTTACTATGCAGAGCAAACAATTCTCTTCTTGTGAAAGTTATTTTCTTCTTTTTCATCAATCTTTTCACTTTTTAGCTAGTTCCTTTTTGATCATGGTCAAAGCAACTCTAAAGAAAGCATCCATAAATTTTTTGATTTCTTTGGTGAATGAAGTTTTCATCTTCAAGCTAGAGATAGGGCCTTTCATTTTCCATGGGTTTTGCTATGGTAACTCAAACTTCTTAGTGCAAGTCACTTATGAGGATGAGCAAATAAATACTCTAAAGACAGATGAGTTTTGTGTCCCCTTCAACCATTTCTAGTGTGGCCTCAAGTTCTCTCTTTGTGTTCAGTTAGTGGAGTTTCTGAATTTCTATGGAGTTATATTCACCTAAGTGCTGTCAAATTTCATAGCTAGTAATATGACTTTTATTTTGTTCTTGAGGCAAGAAGGGTTGACTTGGGAGTTTGATCATTTTCTACCATGTCTTCTTTGTTAAGGGTTATAAGGATAAGACTGTACAGTTCTCGACAATTCATTTAAGAATTTCCAACTTGTAAAAAGTAATTTAGAAACTAGCGTTCCAACCATTTTTAAATTAAATGCTTGGTTGGGTGGATAGTGATGACTATGCCTAGTCTTTTCACTGTCGACAAAGTGGTGATTCTAAAGCTGAGTGCCAATGAAGTTGAGATTCTAGAGAAGTTGTTAGGCATATTGCTCAACTTAAAGCTTTTTCTTAAGTTTAATAAAATCCACAAGCACATCTATAGTAAGTTTTCATCATAGTAGAGAATATCCTTTAACTTTTTCATGCATTAACCTTTACACTTATTTCTTTCAAGGAATGATGTCTCTACTCCCTTCTTGACTGATCTTGAGGTCATTAAGTTACTTTGAGAGTTTGAGGAAGGTAAGCTTGTACCCACTGAGGTTGTTCATAGAAAGTCGATTGAGGAGTGCAATCAGGCCATGTTCAACTCCCAAAAGTCCAAGAAGAGGCCAGAGTGTTATTCCTTATGCTCTGTTGATGAACATAAGTGATAATGGTGAAGAGCTAGCAGATGATCCTTGTGACATTTATTCTCATAATATTTATACTTTCAATATGGCTAATTCAATGAGTTAAGCTTTTAGGTTGGGGCATCAAATTTTTTTTTGATGAGATGGACACATTACATAAAGATATTCTCACAAAGAAACTCCACTATGTAGCCATGATTACTCAAGCAATGGCTTGATAGTCAATATGGGAGCTTGGCAGGGAGTTTGTGCTCAAAAAAAAAATATTACATCCATTAAGTTAGAGTGCGACTAAATGAGGGATGAGCTTTAGAGCGATGAGTCCAAGTTAATTGAGCTTCAAGAGGAGGCAAAGAGACAATAAGAAGAGATGGATTGAGTTCGAAATTGATTCACTTCTTTGATATAAATAAACAACTATAGGTGAAACTTTCTCACCGAATTAAGGAGTTTCAATAGAAGGAAACTGAGTTATCTAACTTCCTTAACTCTAACAAGTACAAGATTTTTTTGTAGAAAAAGTTCAAGGAAAGCACTAAGTTCATCATCACCAAGTTGATAAAATATGACTAATTGGATGCTAAATTCTTGGAATTTAATAATGTGCTCACTCTGTGGGAGTCGGACTCTAATGAAAGTAATAAGGAAAGGAGCACCAGCTAGCTTTTAACCTATGTAATAATTTTCCTTTGTTTTTGTGAGTTAGAATGACAATTATACATTTAAATTTTTGTATACTTGCTTTTGTACAAATATTTTGTTAATGATATTTGTCTTTATATTTATTCTCTCATAAACATTCTTACTTTATGAATGCACTTGTGCAATGAGTATATTGGTTAAATATATTTATTAAATGAATATACTTAATGAATGTAGTTGTTGATTAATTTCTTTAATTATTTGCTTTATAACTATTTGATATTATTAAGGGAATACTAAGTAGCCAATCATTTATAGTTTCCAATCATACAAAGGGTTGGTCTTACACATTGGTCTCCAACCACACAAAGTGTTGATCTTTTATTTTGTAGTCACCAATAACATAGAATGTTGGTATTACACTTTAATTACCAACAATACAGAGTGTTGGTTTTATACTTTAGTCACCAACTACATAGAGTATTGGTCATTTGTTCATAATTTCTAACCACACAAAGTATTGGTCTTGCACTATAATTACTAACCATATTGAGTGTTGGTCTTTAATTTTTTAGTCACCAACTACACAGAGTTTGGTCTTACACTTTAATTTCCAATCACAAAAAATATCGGTCTTTTATTTTGTATTGCTTTAAATATTTATGAAGCATTTAAGATGAGCTAGTTTAGGTGAATTGAGACTTAGTTTTGACAGTCTACCAAGTCAATACATATACACTCAAGCCAAAAATAGCTCATCAAGTGACTTGAGTTGACACATAGCTCCCTGAGACTTAATTCAAATTACTATGATCTCATCAAGTAGCTTCGGCCAATGTAGCTCACCAAGTCATGAGATGAGTGTAGTTTACTAAGTATTTTAGAGATATCATGCCTCATTTAACAACCTTGCGTAGTAGCTAGCTAAGTAAGTTGGGCCAAATGTAGCTCACCAAGTTACTCAGGCTACTGTAGCTCACCAAGTCATTTGATCTACTGAGTAAACATGTCTGGACCTAGAAGTGCTCACAAAGCATTTTCTCTTACTACACTTAAACACTTAGGCACTATATTTTAATTTTGAGCATTATATTTTTATGAATAATAAAAAAATTATTTAGTAGGTGAAAGTGAGAAATTTCTTTTAACTTATTCTGATAATCAAAATAATTTTCTTGCATTAGTTTGAAAGAAACAATGATTTTGGCAAAAAGAAAATGAGTACAAGAATAAGACTTCCATTATAGATGAAACTTCTTCATGTCCCTTGCATTCCAAGTCAGTGACACATTTTATACTCAATCAGTAGTACAACTTCTATTCCATGTGACAAGCTAAATGATGTCTGCCCAGTAGTCAATGATGGAGTCATCTTGAAGGCCCAAAGCATGGCGAGTAGGGCATTCGCCCACATGGCTCTAGCACCTTCCACTTTCATCTTTAGCAAACTGAGGATATGCTTATTCACCACTTCTATCTAGCCATTAGTTTGTGGGTGATGTACTGAAGCATATTTGAGTTGGATTTCTTTTAATTTACAAAGTTCCTTCAACTACTTGTCAACAAATTGTAGACCATTATCTTGATGATCGACATGGGTAGTCCATACTTGTAAATAATGTCAATATATATAAATTTTGATCTATCTAGGTGATTACAATGGTGAGCGTCTTAGCTTCATTTTACTCGCTGAAGTAGTCAACCATGATGAGTAAGAATCTTCTTTATTCGTTAGCAATTGGCAAGGGGCATATTGGGTAAATTCCCCATACTGGGAAGGGCCAAAGGTTTGTAATATATTGTACATGTTAAGGTAGCCAATGTTATAAAGAAGAAAACTTCTGACATGGCTCACATATTTTAGAAAAACCCTAGTCATCTATTCTTAATGTTGGCCAAAGCATCTTTATCATAAGTTTTAATAGGTAAGTGTTCTTCCTTCAGAATGACTTCCACACTTATTTGAATGTATTTCATCAAGTACCTTAGTCTGATCATTTTCTTTTACACACCTCAAGTTTAATGATGTATCTGACCTTTGAATTTACCATTAATTAGTGGATATTAGGTGGCTTTAATTTTAAATCTCTTTAGGTCTTTGGATCCTTCTTCAAGATTTTTAGTCTACAGGTTCTTCTTGATAAGATTAATCCATCTAGTCAAGCTTTCACTATTAATGTGCATGGGCTCCATTACTTCAATGCTTGGTTAGATTAGTCAGAGGGTAGGCTACTCCCTAAGTCCATTTTCTCTTCATAGTAGGCCAACAAGTTGATTCTCAAATCTTGGGACTTACTTAATCTTGAAGCATTCCGGCCTTATAATTTTTTCTTTTATATGAAGTAGGAATTTTTGTAGTGACTTGTCCCTTACTTCATACTCTCCAATGATTTTATTTACCATAAATTGTGAATCTAATTGAGTCATGATATGCCTGACGATTGGCCTTTAAGGAATCCTAATCAAGCAAGTAATGCTTCATACTCATATTGATTATTAAATACTTGATATTTGAATTTCATTGACTGAGACACGATGATTCTTACTAAGCCCTTTAATATAATGCTAGCCATTTCTTATTTTTGTGAAGAGCTAACACGTACAAGTTCCACAAGGGTTTAGATTAATGGAAACATTATGTGAGTTATTGAATTCTACAAAAAATGGTGAGCACTTATGCCTTGATTATCATTTGTGGTGAGTGCAATATATCAAATTTTCCTAACTCTACTGACCATTTTAATAATCTTCTTGAATGATCCAGTTTTTCAAGTGTTAAGCTCATTTTTGGATGAGGTTAATATCATCTCTAACCCTAGTAACTAGGACACCTACTCCTATTTTATGAGCTTCCTGATTAGCCACTTAGGACATTATACTTGGTAACCTAGTGAATCCTTTTGGGATTTGACCTAACCAAATAAAATTAGGTGAACCTAAACCAAGCTTAAATTTAAACAAATGAATAAATCAAACACAATTTTAATTGAAATCTAAAATCTAATTGAGCTTGAACTAAGATAATTTGGGAGGATAACTCAATTAACTTGCCTAAGCTCAAAATTACTAAATCTAAATAAATTCAATTAAAATCAAAACCAATTAAAATTAAATAAAAAAGAAGCATAAAATCAATGTATGAATATAAATAAACCTGAAAATAAATATAAATGAGATTCTAGATGGTCAATCATATCATTTGACCCAAAAATTCACCTATGTGACCAAAGCAAAGATCAATTCACCAAAATTGATCAAAGTAAATCATTCTAAAGACTAAGAATTATCAAATGAACATAAATATAAATGAATCTAAATCCAATAAGGCTTCTAATAGGCTAACTAAATCACTTGATTCGAATGAAACTTATTGAAACCTAAATCAAAATAAAATGATAATTAACTTAACTCAACCATCCAATTAACTTGACTTTGGCTCCACACCATTGAAAGTCATAAATGAATATAACTTAACAAATTATTGAGATTAATTATACCAATTTGGTCATTTAATCTAAATAAAATCATGTTGACTTATTAAGAGAATTAGCCAAGATGGGTTCATTTGGGTTTAAAATTAAAATTAATTTCAAATCCAATAAAATCAATTAATCAAAAACATTATAAATGATTAAACAAACATAAATGGAACCAAAATTTAAAAGCAATCAATCAAATGGGTTAAACTAAACTAAGCCAAAAGAAAAAGATATATAAGTGAACCAACTTGAGGCATTAGAACCTAAACCCTATTCAAATGAGTTTATTTGACTCATGGATTACTTTAGGCTTGATTTCTGTAGCAATCATTAATCTAAAGAGATGAATAATGAGCATTGATTATAATTAACCCATTCTAAGTCAAGCTAAACCTAAATGGATCAACCTAGACCTTTAAGCACAAACTCTAACCAATCACACTTGGATTCATTTAAACTCATCATAGAATGAACCTAAGATAGCTAACAACCCAAATTAAAAGTCTAAAGATATTTAATCAGTCTTAAAAGCAAAGGAATATGCCATGGAAGGGAAGAGGCCAAACTAAGCCAATCCCCTCCCAATCCTTCCAAAATCCCATCCATTTATGCAATCTTAACTGTCCTAAAGATTCAAATGCATGCTTTGACCTTCTCCACGCCTTTAGGACCATCATTGGAGTGCTCCTATGGCTAGCGACCTCTATTGAAGTTCAATATGGGAAGCTCTCGACCAAGCTTAAAAACCCAAGGAGGGATCGAGTTCTCCTCTCTCTGATTCCAACACCTTCCCCAAGTGAAATCAAACACATGCACATCTTTCCCCTCTTCCCAAGCTCCCCTGATCGTTCCCAACACCAAACTCCAGTGAGTGGGCGCAATCGTTTGTCTCCACATTGGTCTAGAGAGAAGTAAAACTTGATTCTTTTTCTAAAAGCTTTACCCAACTCCTTTGAATGTTTTCAAAACTCAAACCACCATCGAGACCCCACGTCTGTGAGGTATGGCTGAAACTAACCCCTTTTCAATTCCATATTAGTCATTTATGAAACAAAACTAGCTCTAAGATCAAACAAATAATAAAGATCCTTTAGAAATTATGCCTCAATCATTTTGCAATCGAAATCTTTTGATTTTGTTGAGTGGATTGTCGGTGACTAGTTGCAAAAATTCAATGGCGCTCGATCACCGTCATGAATGAAGGAGATAGAATTATAGTTGTTAGTCTCTTCTATTTGGACTGAACAACTGCGATTTAGTTGGATCAAGTGATTAAATCACATAAGGAAACCATAACTAGATCTAAGCTGTCTGATCTTTGATTGGATGGTCCAAATGAAATTGCATCCTTGCTACCAACTTAACGAGTGATCCACATTGATCTTGCATGCCCCAATCATGTGTTGTTGTGTGTAAAGCGACGTCACGCCACCACCACATGGCTCTAACTATTTTAAAGAGGAAATTTTGATTTTTTTCATTTAAAAATTTAAAAAAATTGCTAAAAACTTTTAAAATTTATAAAAAAATAAAATATATAACAAAAAAATACAAATAAGTGCTCTATGGATTCATCTTAGTGAGAGGAATCTATTAAACCTAAAATCCCCAATCTTTATTAGGAGATTTTAGGTTAGTTTAGGTTTAAGTGAAATTAATTAAATCTTAATTAAGCCCAAATTATCAATCTAGTTAATTTAAGACTTTGGGAAAATACAATTAGATTTAAAATAAGGATCATATGAAATACTTAGGATTTATTGATAATGAAATTAAAAATTGTGTAATTTTCAAACATAAAATATTAATTTAAGGAAATAAATTAATAACAAACCAAGAAAATTAGAGAAAATGATAAAATCAATTTGAGATATCATAATACACATCAGTAGACCGTAGAAAAATATTAAACCTCACTAAAATCTTCTAATCTTTGAAAATGACTTAATTAGGCAATTAATTAAATTAACTAATTCATTTAATTAATTAGATCTTTAAAAAATTATAATAAATCAACCAAAAATTCAAAAATTCAAAATAAATCCTCTGTGAAAATTAAAATTAAAACTCCAAATTTATTTTTAATAATTTAGTTTTAATTTAGGTTTTATTAAAAATGTCAAAACCTTAATTAATCTTAAGATATATTTCTGATTAAAGTAAAATTTTAGGAAAATGAAACTGGTAAGAAACCCCACTTGATAGAAAAATTCCAAAGCTAAATATTTCTGGATCAGAAGTTAAAGAATTTCCAAATTTAATGTCAATGTAAATCAAATAATAAATCAAAAAAATTACAAAAAGTAAGAAAATTAGTGGAATCAATTTAAAATATCTTGAACAACATTAGAGGAGTTTAGAAAAAATTTCTAGTCATTTCAAGTTGAAAATTTTAATTGATCCTTTACTTAGGGTTTAGTGAATTAATTAAAAGTAGGAAATTAATTAAACCCTAAAGTGCTAAATTATTAAATTAAGATTAAAATAAAAATATAGGTGAAATTTAAAATTAATTAATATCTAAATCTCACACTTAAATAAAGAATTTATTAACATTAAAGCCATCTTTAACTTAATTAACATCAAATGAAATAATAAAAAAGTATTAATGATTAAAATTAAATCATTTAACTTAAATGACCTAGGAATAAGAATGGCCTAGATTAGGTTTGGCCCCTAAATGATTCATCCTTTAAGTTCTTAGGTTATGATTAATAGGCAAAACTTTATCTTAAGAGGTTTAATTAAATAATGAACTTTTAATATATATATATATATATATATATCCCATTAAAACCTACCTAAACAATGTGTTAAAATGCATAAATTAATGAACATCCTAAGCCTTGAAATTTAAATGTAATGAACTACTTCAATAATGAAACTAATGCTTTTAAAGTATGCCTAAATAAAACATGTGAAGCAACTAAATTTGATCATTCAAGTTAATAAACATTAGCATTTATGAATCATGCGAATAAAATCAATCCAATCAAAATTAAATGGATTAAATTAAAACATGTGAAACCAAAAAAATTATTCCTTAATCAAATCAAGGGAATATAAAATCAAAATAAACCTAGATTATAAAATTATGTCCACCTTAAATAATAGTATTAGTAAAAAATGTAGGTAAAGAAAATCATTTAAAATAAAATCATATTAAAATGAATATTAAACTAAACTAATCATGAGTTAGTTAAAATTTAAAGAACCATTTTAAATTTTAATTAAATGTTATAAATTAAACTAAGAAATATGAATCAAGGCAAATACAAATATTAAAGCTTAAGCTTAACTATATTTAAATTTAATTGGATAATTGTGGTGAATAAATCTCTTATAGGAGTCGCCTTTCAAATCTATGGAAAAAAGAAAGAGAAGACCTATAGAAATTCATCTTGTTAGGATGTCATGCAGATTCATAGATGTACTTATTTAGGTGATCAGATACGTCATCAAGAAAATAGTGTACTTTCTCGAAAGATAGAAGTCAATACCCTTTAATGGAACCAATCACCTCAATAAGGACTCCGAAGGACGATGGGTCTGCATATGTACCAGAGATTATTCTCCTACTTCACATAAAAAAGTAAAATAAGATTTATTTTAAATCAAGTTCGTTAAGTTCCCTACAGGAGTAAGCCCCCAAAGTTAATTACATCCTAAGGGACAGGATCCCTTAGGAAAACTCTTGATTAAGGTAAATGATCATTATCTTTGAAGATTTCAATAGGGAAATACTATCAATCGATTGGTTTATCTTTGATGATCAAAAGAGGGAGTTATTATTGAAGCCAAAATGAGAGATAAGTAGGAGATGCCCACGAAGCTAGGAAACATGGCGAGCATATCAAACTATTCTAAAATTGGGCTTTACATTTTGGAAGTTGATTTAGTTTGTTTGAGTTGGATTTTTCATTAGAATTTTAGGACTTAAGATTCCTTAACACAAGATTAAAGAAATGCCTAAGAGGTGAGGAATTATGCTTATGGCACACAAAGGGGACAAGCAACCTCAGAACCTAAATCTAGGGAGCTTCGGCGAGAGCCCGAAGCACAACCTAAATCTAAGATGAAAAATGGGTATTTGGTTTGCCTCCACAAGAGAGGACAAATCACCCGATATCTTGGACTTACAACTGCTTAGGGGTGGCTACCAACTAACTCCTTCTATGATTTTAAATACATGTAGGTAATTCTTTATGCTTATGCAAGATAGCTAGGCTATTATTATTTAGAAAGAGACTAAGTCCTTAAACTCACTCCCTAAAGAGACTAGATCATGTAAAGGGCATGCTTCAAATGACCAAAATCTAATGCATTTCAAATTTTATTTTATTTTCATTTTGGACAATTATTTTGACTCAGACTAATAGGATTTTTATGACTAATGGATGAGAAAGAAGATTATCGGCCAAAATCAACGAGAAGGGAGGAGGTGAGTTTTCATCACGGCTCTCAAAAGTCAAGCCGAGTTCTCTAGCAAAGATGGAAGCCCTCCAATCAAGAGTGAAATAAGATGTATTTGTGCATGATATTATAAAGAAATGCTCATCCAGCTAAAAGGTTGCTAATTCTTTTATCTTGATTTTAATCCTAAGATTTAGGTGAGGTTATGAGTTGTTTAATTTTTATTTGAGTTATTAAGTTGGGTAAAAGATTTATTTTTCCCTAAAGAGTTTAATCCTCATCCAAGCCATACATAAAGCAAGGAAGAAACTAGGAAAAGCATGCCAGTTAATGCAAAAGCTAAACAAATCATCAATCAATTTATAAAGCTAATCGTAAAAAAGAATAAATGATCGTTGTGGTCGGGCACCACTGCACAAACCCGAAAATATCAAATATGGGTAGCCGAACTCTACAATTAAGCAAAGGAATTCATTGTTATGGGGGCCTTCAAGCTTTATTCTTCTTTCTTCTTTTCTTCTTTCTTTTTTCTTTCTTTCTTCTTTGGTTCCTCCTTTTGGATGGTTGGATGGTAGATACTCTAAGGCTTCATATGGTGCATAAGATAGGATCTTATGTCTAATGTTCATCCTGATCTCCATAACAAATCATTCCAACCCTAATGCAAGTTTTACATGAAAAGAAAAGTAAAATCTGATTTTATTAAATCACCCCACATAAACAAGGTAAGTCCACTGCCTATGGATTATAAAGGGGTATAAAGCACCTACAAGTAAAAGCATTTATATTTTTATTTATGATGCTTAAGCACAATCCCTGAAAAGAATAGTTAGACTAAGAACGTCCTACCATTCATTCTACGAGCATACACCCTAACATCTAGTCTAAAACATATATCACAAAATAAAACATAACATCAAACCATGCACTGACCTAACCTAAGGCTTGAAGTGGCGACTTAGGCTAATGTATGTGCTTTGAAAGCTTGTGTGGTTTTCTTAGCTATGGCTTTCGGGGTCAAATTTTCTAAGTGTGAAGAACATGTTCAACTTAGAGGAGAGTTTCATTTAAGTTGTTTAAGTATTTTGGGTTGATTTCATTTCATGTTTTAATTTGGTTTAAGTGAAACTTATAATTAATTACTAAGTTATGAAGAGAGGGAAAGAGAAGAAAACTTCTCTTTCCTTTCCTAACCTTAAGTAATTTTCTAAAGTAGGTTCACATTTTAGCTTTATTTTAGATGAATATTTTGATTAAATTTTTTAATTAATCCTAAGTTTAGATAAACTATAAACAAACTTATTCAAAAAGAAATGCATTTTAAGATTAAATAAAATGAATCAAAGTTCACATAAAACATATTACTTCATTTCTTTCCCAACATATATAACATGCATATGGATGGACCTTCAGCATATCTATATATATAAATGAGAGTAGTTAACACACTTTATAATGCATGCTAAGTAATCTATTTAAGAAAATTTAGAAGTTGAATATCATGATTTTTCTTAAGTAGAATGGGTTTTCCTTATCTAAATTTTCACATACATACATGAAAGTAAGAAAGGCATAAATGAGTACAACGCCATTGTTAACCAGAGATATAAGGTACCATACCTACTTAGGGCTACTTAAAGCCTCGTAATCTTGAGGTTGTCCAGACTAATATACCACTTTCCTTAAGTATAAACATGTATATAAAAGAAATGAAATGGGAAAGGAAAATGTAAAAGTTGTTTAATAGATTTGTTTTGTTTATGCAATTTATGTATGTAAGTATGGGTAACCATTCTTAGATGGTAGCATAGGGATGCATAGGATATGAAATTAGGTGAGCATTAGATCCTTTTCAAATGAACCTTATATCTCACCAAAATTCCTATTCAAAACTATACCAACATAGGAAAGAAAGGAAACCTATACTAAGCATACCTTTATAATATTTCACATGCAAGCTTATAATTAAAGTATAAGTAACATACTTTCAGATTTGATATTTCATTTATAAGTTTTGAAAATAATTTGGATTTAGTAGTGATAATAGCCATTCATATTTCTACTTTAGCCAACGCATGCAAATTTGACATAAAGTAAACAATTTCAGTTTAAAATTTAAGAAATGAAATTATGAATGTATAAGATCACATAGCATACAACTTAACATGTTGGGAAAGATCCAAAATAATGAATGCATGTAAACAAACTCACTTTACTTAAATCCTAAATACATTCTAATAGAATAAGAAAATTTAGAATAAATCAAAGTGAATTTCAAAGTGATTTTTGTTTAGTTTGAAGTTTGATTTAATTTTGAAAAGGTGACATGAGTTTGCTGTTCCTAACCCATTCCTACATGTATTTTATATATTTTTTTTAATTTTTAAATAATTAAATCCATTTTTATGTGTTGATAGGTTAAGGTATGAATTAAGTGGCTTAATTAACCCTTACTTACACCACCTTAGAAGAATTAACTAAATAATTATGAGCCAATGAGATGGCATAAAACTCACAAGAAATTTAAATTTGCAATGCACCTAATAATGAAAAGGCCTAATGCAATTTGGCTCACAAGTAAAAGTTAATTAAGCTAAGGGGTTTAGCTTAAGTACTTTCAAAACACCCTTTCATACTTATGGAAGGGGTTTTAATTTCCTTAATTGAATTTAGGTTATTAAACATCTAAGAATCTACCCAAGGTAGATTAATTAAGTTCTAAAACTTTTTAGAATTTTTGAAAATTGATTAAAGGGATAATTAGTGAATTAACCCTTAATTAAAAAGAGATTAAGGAGAGAAAAGGGGGTTTAAGGGAATAACTTAGGGAAAATGTCACTAAATTATTTCAAAGACCTCCTACTTACTGGATCTAACCTTAATCAATTCTAATCATAAGGTAAATCCACTAATCATACCCTAATTATGCTTAATTACATGAAAGAGGTAATTAGGGAATGAGATAGAAATTTCCCCAATTGAGCCCTCAATAAATCTCAAGAAAATTAGGGGAGGTAGAGGTCATCCCCTAAAATGAATCCCAAAAATTTTAGATTAATTGATGACCTAATTAGAGGATAATTAGCTAATTAAGATTTAGAAAGAAATCCAAATTCAGAGAAAAGATTAATTCAAAATCCATTGAAATTATTTTTAAAATAATCTAGATGAAATTATCTTTCCATAACATTTTTTTTTCTTTTCTTTTTCTAATTTTTCTAGAGGGAATTATGAATTTTAGAATTTCCATGAATTAATTAGGAATTAATTAATGCATTTAACAAATCCCTGACTAATCCTTAGCTCATGGGGCGATGTGTGGTGGCGACGTTCAGAACACTTTACACGCATCACGCCGTGAGGGGATAACTTGTCACCAAAGGTAGCGTACAACACTTATATTTCCATCAAGGATCAATCAAAGGATTCCCCATAGTTTTAAAAGGGTAACAAGATTTCTAAAACTTTCTAAGTAATCTCAGCCATCCATCTAAAATGTGCATATGGACGGCTGAGATGAGCCAAGTTCTTCCCCTTGATCAACATAGACCGTCCATGGTCAAGGGGAAGATCCAAGCTCGACCTAGCATGGAATCACACAAAATTTAACCCACACCATCTAAAGAGATAGAACGACAAATCCAATGGTCAAAATTCAATGAGGTGAAGATTTCCTTCACAAAGCTCCACACCACATTGAGTTTAGTGATCGAAAAATTCTATACCTCGTCGGAGGTGATCACCGGTGCTCGAGATCGATGAGGTAGCTTCGTGTGGTGGAGGTGAAGCCCTGTTGAAATTCCTAGGCCTTGGGACTGAGTGGATCAATGGGTGGACCAACACCACTTCACTTGGGCTTTGACTTTGAACCAATTGAGCTCTTCCTCGTCTCTAGAACTTCAGAGAGAGCTTAAGCCAATTCAACTTGATCATCTGATGGAGTGTGTAAGAGTAATTGGAAAGAGATCAAGTATGGAGGAAGTTGGCTAATGGATTGAGCTCCCCAATTTTACACTAAGCAAAACTGAGGAATGGGGAATTCAAATCCTTCCTAGGAAGCTTGGGAGAACTCTGAATGGGTGCTCTGGGTTTCTAAGCTTCAATCGATAGAGGGTGAATGAAAATTTTATTGAATTAGGGGGAGTATATCTCCCCCTATCACAATCGAACGGTCGAACCATGAGTTGCTGTTTTGATCCAATTGACCATATTGGAGAGGTTTTTTAGGCTATTTTGAGTGTGCACATGGTTAGTTTGATCCAAGGAATGGATTGCCAACTTCCTATGTGCTTGAATTGAGCTTAAGAGGGAATTTGAAAACTCAATTTTGAGCTAGGTGGTCGGGTTTGGTCTAGGGACCAATTGACCCAAACCCATTGGGTTGGGTGCACCACTCATCACTAAGTCCCCTTGAGCTTTTAGGAAAGCCTCAAGTGATTGCGAAGAGGGTATGATCAAAATACCCATGGGTTAGGCCAAAATTTGTTCTATGGACTAGGGGTAGGATGGTCATTTTACTATTTTTCTACTTGGACATGTTGGGTATGTGGAGAAACTAGGTTTGGCCAAGTTTCATTAGATTTGGAATCCATTTGATAGGGTTTGGCTCATGTTAACCCATTTAGGTCAAAATGGGTCAACTTGTCAAGTTGGGTCAAATTCAAACCAAGGGTTGGGTCAAGTTCATATGATCATTTAAAATATTTTGGTGGCTTTGGTTTGATTCAATTTGGTATATATTTGGTTTTGGCTCATATGACTTCACTTAGGTCAAATGGGTCAAGTTTACCAATTTGACCAATTTGACCAATTTGAGGTAGGTCGAGGGTAGGTTTAGGTTAGGTTAGTCATATGGAGTGGATTGGTATCTTTTTTTCCAATCAATTTGGGTTATGTTCAATTTCAGCTCAACATTACCCCTTTAGGTCATGTTGGGTCTAAGGTCAATTGTGCTAGATTGGGTCTAGTTGTCCAATTGAGGCTTTGGTCAAGTTCCACAAGTGATTTGGAATGAACTTGACCCATTGGTTTGGATCAATTTGGCTTAGATCAAGTTTTGACACATTTTGACCCTTTAGGTCAAAATGGGTCAACTTGGGTCAAGTGGCCAATTGGGCTAGATTAGGCTCATATGTTGGCTTGGTCAAGTTCAAACATAAGTCATGAGTGAACTTAGATCATTGGTTTCAATCAATTTGGCCTATGGTGGAATTTGGCTATGTTAGGTTTCATTTTGGGTTAAGTGTTGACTTGGTCAACCCTTAGGTTTGACTTGGTTTGACCCAATTTGATTGATTGATCATCCCATGATGATTGTTGATCATGATGAGAAGGATATATTAGTTTGGTTCAATCCAATTTAGTTAGATCAAAAGTTGGCTCATAAGGATACTTTAGGTCACTTTGGGTCAAGTGAGCCTAAGTGGGTCAAATGGTCAAAGCTTGATTTGAAGTTGGTTGATATTGTATATGGACTTATGATTGAAATATAAATCCATTTACAAGTGGTTGAAGTCAAATGGGTTTTGATCCATTTGAAAATTTTATATTCGAAGGAAGAATATGAAAGGATTTTGGGTTTGATTTTTGATTTGGGTTTTGATTGAATGATTGAGGTTTGGATTTATATATGAGCTCATGATTGTAGGATTGATTGAACCATGAGAGAAAATCAAGAGTTTGTTTTGATTTGAAAGTGATTTGGCTAAGCTCAAAATTTTGACTTAAAAGGCTTAGATTTGATTTTGAGTGGATTTGAATTTGATTTTTGGAATAGGGTTTGATTGTTTGAATTTATATTTCATTTATATATGTGAATATAAATGAGAATATAAATTGATCATGAGAAAATTTCAAGGATTTGAAGTGGTTTAATCATGATTTAGGTTAAATCCATTAAAGGGAATTTAAAGGATTTAAAGGAATTTTTAATTTGAAATTTATTTTTGGATTGGATTTAATTGATTTATATTTATATTTCATTTATATATGAGAATATAAATGAGGATATAAATAAGTTCTGAGAAAATCCCATGAGTTTGAATAGGTTTGACCATGATTTAGGTTAAATCCATTAAAGAGAATTTAAAGGATTTAAGGGAATTTCAAGGATTTTAAATTTGGAATTTAATTTTTGCCTTTGATTTGATTGATTTATAT
The DNA here is from genome assembly GCA_021442155.1 of Cymbidium sinense. Taxonomy (NCBI): domain Eukaryota; kingdom Viridiplantae; phylum Streptophyta; class Magnoliopsida; order Asparagales; family Orchidaceae; genus Cymbidium; species Cymbidium sinense. The sequence continues at coordinate 24,891,847 of CM038221.1, read as the reverse complement.
TTATATTTCATTTATATATGAGAATATAAATGAGAATGTAAATAAGTTTTTAGAAAATCCCAAGGGTTTGAATAGGTTTGATCAAGGTTTTGGTTAAGTTCTCAAGGGAAAATTTGGACTTGGGGATTTTTGATGGATTTTGATCATGGGTTTCAATCATAGATGTTAATTATGGATTTCAATCATGTGTAGTTGATTTGAGTCATGAGAAAATCAAATAGAATTGATTTGGAGTTTGACTTGAAAGAAGAAAAGTGAGGAATGGTTCAAGCTATAGGTAAGCAGATTTTCTTAACACCCCTAAGACATGACATATTCCTATGGATAACTCTTATAAGTCTTATAGGGCTAGGTAGAGTGTCCACCTAATTACTAGATATGTCTTAAGACTAAGGAGCTCTTAAAGTCTAAGAGGAGTCATATGTCTAAGATGGAGGGGTTGAGAGCTCATTCTAAAAATGAGGTCAACAAAATGGTGTGTGACTGACTAGGAACACCGCACGTATTGGTGTTGACCGAAATGATCAACAACACCAAAAGATCATAAGCACTAACAAAAATAATCTATCCTTAACCCAAGGAAAAGAAAGAATCCAGAGCTTAATATAATGTGGCTCTACTTATGTCCAAGACATAAGAGAGGGGGAAGAATCATCTAAGGGATAGCGTGTGAACCTTCCACTAGGGAAGCAAGTTCAAGTCATCCACAAGGGGATGAAAAGTTTGATTTGATTTGAATCTCACTAAGGAGAAAAAGATTTGATTTGAGTTCCACTAGGGAAGAGGGTTGAATTTGTTTTAATTTTTTTTTTTTAGGTTTAAATTTTTAGGATGAACCCTATTGGTTTGTAATGGGTTGTACTGAATAGGAGCCTGGAAGCTAAGACCTAATTCAGATTTATAAATCCAAAGGGGTAGCCTGCTAAGCACATAGTAGGACTAACAAACCAAAGGGATGCCTTTCAGTATGCAGTAGCTGTACTAGAAAGAAAGCGTGGTAGACTTACATCCTCCAAGAAAGGACCAGTTGCTAGGGTAATCTATTAGCAAGGCAATAGATTGAACCTAACCTAGGGCTAACTATTGAGTGAATGCCACTGGAGAACTTAGATCAACTCAAGGGTAGTCAAAGATTGATTTCATTTTTTTTCAAATTAGTTTATTTTGATTATGATGGATCCCATAAATTTGTGATGAACTGCACTGAGTAGGGGCCAAGAAAGCCTAGACCTAACTCAAATTTACCAATTCAAAGGGAGTAGTCTACCAACCACAAGGTAGGACTATCCAACCAAGGAGAGAATGCCTTTTGGTATATAATGGTCAAGGTAGGAAGAAAGCGCGAGGACTCATATCTTTCACAACAAGGAACCACTGGGGTGATCAGTTGCTCTGGGCAACAAATCAAACCTGACCTAAGGCTGACTATTGAGGGAGTGCTGCTGGGAGACTTAAATTAGCTCAAGGATAGTCAAAGATTTATTTCATTTTTTCAGTTTTGTTTGTTTATTTATTTTGATGGATTTTGTCAGTTTGCGATGGATCAAACTGAGAAGGAGCTCATAGAAGCCTAGACCTAACTCAGATTTACTGAACCAAAGGGAGTACTTTCCGACCGATGGGAGAACTATCCGACCAAAGGAGTGCCTTTCGATTTGCAATGATCAATTGAGGGGAAGAAAGCTTGGGGACTCATATCTTCCACGAGAAAATAGCATTGGGGTGATTGGTTGCTTTGGGCAAAAAATTGAACCCGACCTAGGGCTGCCCATCGATTTATGACAATTATGCTAGAAAGAATGCTTCATAGTCTTATATCTTCCAAAGCAGAATGACTGTCGAAGTAACCTGCTTGTGGCAAAGCAGATTGAACCCGATCTAAGGCTACTACGAGTGAGTACACCCAGAGAGAGATTTATCTTAGTCAAGCAATTCCAATAGGGAGTCACGACATTGCCCCTAAAGATAGGATGACTGCTTAGGAGATGGGGCCCTTTGGGGGATTGAATTCCTAATCCACAAGAAATTTTTTTTTGTTTATTTTAGTTATTTGTTTATTTTATCATGGACCATGTTAGTTTGTGAGGGATAAAACTAAGAAAGAGTTTATATCAGCTTAGACCTATCTCAGATTTATCAAACCAAGGGAGAATCTGCACATCTGCTGAATAAATTCTCCAACTACAGGGGTGGCTACTAGGAAAGGGGACTTGTCCAATCCAAAAGTAACTCGTGTAATGTCAAAATGGGGTCGCAAAGGACTTGATCCAAATAGAGTGCCCATAGGGGATGGGATCGCTAAGGGCTTAATCTAACACCCTGGAGAGAATGACATGGCTAGTCATAAATTCAATAAGTATTCGGTGTCCAACTCAAGGAGAAAGCACAGGGAATCATATCTGCCAAGAGTGGTGTACTCACCGGGTGAGTCGCTATCAACATAGCGAACATCAAACAACCTAAGGTGCTCGTCAATTTGCAACAATCAGCCTAGGAAAAAAGCTCTGGGACTCACATCATCCTATAGCGGAACTGATTGCTGGGATAGTCTATCTTCAGCTCGACAGGTGCCACCCGACCTAGGGTGACTACTGAGTGAATGCCACTAGGGGACTTAGATCAACTCAAAAGTAGTCAAGAGGAAAGGAGCCTCTAGGGGACTTATCCTAAACCTCAAATATACTCAACCTAGTTAGTGCATGATGGCTAGTTCAAGAAGAAAGCACGAGGACTCACATCTTCTTAAACAAAATAAACATGAGGGAGATTACTGGCTGGGCAGTGAAGCCTACCACACTAACAAGGCACTCTTTGGTTTTCAATAGTCAAGTTAGGAAGAAAGCGAGGGGACTCACATCTTCCAAATGAGTGACCACTGGGGTGACATACTAGCAAGGTAGCATGTAGACCCAACCTAGAGTAGCTAATGAGTGAGTGTCACAGGGGGCTTGCTCCCACATCAAAATAGCTCGAGATAAAAGATTTATGTTTATTTTATGCATGTGTCAAAAAGAATAGGACACCCCTAGGGGATTCTTACATCTAACCTTAAAACATGCTGGGGAATTATGAGATGATGCCATGGATGGAAACAAGAATTTCCACTAAGAAAGGATGTTGCTTGGGTTCTCTCACACCTAACTTAATTATGCTAATTGGAATAAGATGCCTCTCGGGTTCTCTTACACCTATTCTAAAAGCATCAGGAGGTTGTGTTTGTGTTGTGAAAGAGGGATAGGATGCCACTAGGGGGACTCCTACACCTAACTTAAACACGTCATGATAGATTTGCAAGACAAGCAAACAATACTTCGAAAGAAGAGAAGATTTGATGAATGAAATCATATTTTATTTCTTTTTATTAATGATTATTTTCAAACAAGTTTTATTTTATGGGTAATATTTCTTTAGATATAGCCCATTAATTGGAAGCATCAGGTGTTCCCCTTTACAATCAATAAGCTGATAAGATCCTCCTTAGTAGGCCTTCTCTATGACATAAGGGCCTTCCCAAGTGGGTTCAAACTTGCCTCCCATCTTTTGATGGGCAACAATTGGTCTCCTTAGGACTAACACAAGTTCTCCTACTCAGAAAGACCTAGGGAGGACCAGCTTGTTGTGAGCTTGAATCATTTTGGCCTTGTATAACTCAAGATTTTAGTACGCCCGTAGGCAACTTTCCTCTAAACCTTCGAGCTCTTCTAACCGTAACTTTGCATTCTGCTCTATAGTGATCTTGTTACCCAATGCTATCCTTAGTGATGGGAGTTGAACTGCTAAAGGAAGAACGGCTTCGGACCCATACACTAAGGAAAATGGGGTAGACTGAGTTGGAGTTCGGTATGTGGTGCAGTAGGCCCATAAAGCTTCAACCAACTGCTCATTCCACTATTGTTTGTTGTCATCAAGAGCTTTCTTCAAAATATGGATGAAAGTTTTATTGAATGCTTCTGCTAAAGCATTAGCTCTGGTGTAGTAGATGGTGGAGTATCTCCAATCTATACCGTATCTTCTGAAAAAGTTATTGATCTTTGTGCTTTTAAATGTAGTACCATTATCAGATATAATTCATCGAGGCATCCCGAACCTATATACGATATGGTTCCTAAAAAATGGAAGCACATGGTGAGCTGTGACCTCTCTGAGTGGGATGGCTTCAGCCTAATTGAAAAAGTAATCGATAGTAGCTAAGATGAATTGATGCCCCTTGGAAGAAGGAGGATTGATCGGACCTACAATGTCAATACCCAAACACTCAAATGGCCATGAAGCCAATGTAGGGTGTAGAATATTGGGTGGTTGGTGGAGGACCACACCATGTACCTGACACTGATGGCATCTCCTAGCTACATCTATGCAGTCTATGATCATAAAAGGCTAGTAGTATCCTAGTCTTTTGAACTTCATCTTTATCTTCGAACTAGATTGATGAGCTCTACATAGACCTGAATGTACCTCGGTTACAATGTTTGTCCAAACAACGTAACCACATTTGGTCAAATGACCGACGATATATGGTGCCATCAATAAGAGCATAGGAGAGAACTCTCTGTTTCACCTGATGGGCTTGTGACTTCTCTTGAGGTAGTTTGCCGGTGTTCAAGTAATCTATGAACGGTTTCCTCCAATCCAGCTCCTTGTCCATTTTGGCAGTGGCAACCTCCCCTTCAAAAGAAAGTCTCTCGATGAGTTCAGAATCAATAAGGGATATGACTTGTCTATTTTTGACCCTTACTGAAATGGATTTATCTTCCAGATATGCCAATTCTTTAGCAAGTTTGGCCAAAGCATCTGCTACTGCATTCTCTGCTCGGGGAACCTTGTAGATAGTGACTTTGGGAATCTGGGCCAACTGCTTCATGGTATACTCGTAGTAATGACGAAGCTTGAGCTTGAGGACCTGGTAGGATCCAACAATCTAGTTGATGACCAAACTGAGAATCCTCAAATATGTTGATGCTCTTGACACTGATAGTGATGGGTAACTCCAAACAAGCAATCAAAGCCTTATACTCAGCTTCGTTGTTGGTGCAGGGGTTGGAAAGATACTATGGACGGTTGCCTCCAATCCAGCTGTCAGGTGGTTTATCCTCTCTTATAAAGTTAAGTCTTATGCCCATCTGTCTCTTAGATTTAAGTCGTACTTTTACTCATGCTAAAGCTCCATAGATTTAGGATCTGAGGTAGCTGTTACCTGTGGGCTATAAGTATAAATCCTCACCTCTTATGCATTCTTACAACCTTGTGTTGGTAGATTATAAGCCCTAACAATCTAATAAAATTTAACTCAAATAAATAAATCTCTTCACTTTTAAATATATAATGCATAATTATATGATATGTTGGAATGCTCACTAGGATTTATAGTATCATGAGTATTTCCTACTTCCTTCTTTTGGATTCCAAAAATAAGTCTACTCCGTGAACTTCCCCAATTGATTTTCCAAACATAACTAATTTTTTGATAGTCTAATCTTAAAATCTTTGGACACCCTAATTGTCTACTTTAATCGAGAGTATTCTTAGGAAATTTCATTCCTTAAGATGTAATTAATTATGGAGGCTTACCTCCATAGGGAACTTTAGAATCTTGTTTAATATAAATCCTACTTTATTCATCCATGTAAAGCAGGGGAAATATCTCTAGTATATTCGAAGACCCATCATGCCTTAGGAGTCCTTATTAGGTGATTAGGTCTATTGAAGGGTGATGTCTCTATCTTTTGAGATAGTACATCATACCTCAATGTCATACCTGATCACGTCAATAAGTACCCTCCCCCTACGATCTGCATGGTGTCCCCCACACATCCGAAAATAAACACCACATCGACCTCACAATAAGTGTTTAGTCATGAGTTTTTAGATATCTTTAGTTATCATGAAATTAAAATGCATCCAATAAACTACAAAAAGGCATCTTTCATCTCTAAAGATTGGCTATATTGCTACAAAGTAATGTCATTTAGATTAAGAAAAAGGCATCCACTTATCAATGAATAATTAATCTTGTGCTCAAGCAAAAGAATGGGAAAATATGGAATTTCATGTTGATATCTTGTTGATAAAATGCAAAATGCCAAACTAGCATATTCCAGACCTAAGAAAATAATTGTTATATTAAAGAAATATAATGTTCACTTTAATCCAAATATATATATTCAAAGCTAGATTTAAGAAATTCTTAGAGATTTTACCCACATCAAAAGGCATCAAAATGACTTTGAAAAAGATGAAAATGTCTTCCTTAAGGATTGCCAAAGTGTTACAATGCATGATTGAAAATATCGTGGGGCTAAATTGCTTTATCTCAAAATTAAGCAAAAAAGTACTCACCTTCTTAAAAATCTTAAGTACAAAGTATTACGAATTGAGTAAGAAGTGCAAAGTAACCTTTCAAAATTAAAAAAAATTTCCTCACTTAATTGCCATTGCTATAAAATTCACAAGGTAAAAATTATTCTTGTGTATCTAAGTAGGACAACATGCTATAAGCTCAAAATTAGTTTGGGAAGAAACCATAAAATAGTGGTCGATCTATTATGTGAGCAAAATACTTTAAAGAGTTGAGTTGAGGTACTCCATCATATAAAAATTTGCATGGGAATTGATCATTATAACTTGTAGCTTCATTCATACTTTAGGTGCATTCAATCTAAGTCATCATGAACCACCATTTGGAACTGTACTTTCTAGGACAAATCATCCAAGAAGGTTGCTAAAAAAATGCAATAGAGTCAACCAAGTTCAAAGTGACTTATACACTAAAAAGTACTAATTAGTCACAAATACTCAAGAATTTTTTAGCTCACTTCATCTTCTAAGAGGCAAAAATTTGAAAAGAAAAATGGAAAAGACTCACTATGGATATTACATGTTGATGGAGCATCAGGGGAGCAAAGCATCAAATTTAAATGGATGTAAAGAGCCCAACAAAAATTATGCCCACACACATAGAAATAATTGGCTATACTATATCCAACAACTAGGTCGAGTATGAAGCTTTGATCACTAGGCCATGTTTTATAGTAGGAGTTAAAGTGAAGCATTGATTGTGTTTTCATATTAACAAATCAAGTGTAGAGGTAGTATCAAATATGAGAGGGTATCTTGAAAAAAAGTATTTATTTAAAGTAAAATTGGAGATAATAAAGATTGAATATTTTAAGATTGAAAAATTCCAAGTGAATGAAACCAACCCACCAATTTCCTCTCCAAAAAATGAGAATTTTGATAGGAGGCTTGCCTTAATGCTTTCATAAGAACTAAAAGACATGGAAGTGGAGTGAAGAAACTTAATAAATTTGGTGGATCCCTTCATCAAATATCTTAAGACTTGGAAGCTCCTACTTAAGCTAATGGATCAAAAAAGATTTAAAATCAGAGTGGCACAATACCCACTTATCAATAGTGAATTATTCAAGAAGTTGGTCTCATCTGCCGACTTAAAATATCTAAAGAAAAATATAGCAGGAGGGATTCTAAAGGAGGTTCACTTAGGAGAATGTGAAAGTCATTCAAGAAAAAAAATTTAGCATAGAATCTTGAGACAAGGATATTGTTAAGAATTTTTTAACATATTGCAACATTTTTTAACTCGGTCTATTTCACATTTGGAGATAAAATCACCTGAGTCGGAATATATGTTATCCAAAGTGGTGGCCTCACTAACTCAATGATTAATTCAATAATACCATTCAATATTTTTATAAGGACATTGAGTTGAAGGCATTGAGAAAATCAACATCAAGGTTCTCCTTTATTGTACTTACCACAATCTTCACTAACTTTTTCCTCTTCATAGCTAATTAATTAGACTCTTGCCTTCTTCCTTTTACCTCAAACGGACTTGACTATGCTTATGAAGATTGCTTTAAAGCGACTTGTGGTTGGTCAGATCCTCATATTTCATTTTGAGGATATTATCCATCTAAACAAAATAAGTTATGGAGTTAAAAAGAGGAGAAAGATAATGATAAGGGCTAAAATTCAATGTAAGAGAATTCCATTCATATTTAAGTGCATCACTCAAATTAAAGCCATTATTAAAGTAATAAATAAACACCATTTTCAATGCAATGAGTGTTTTACAAGTAGCTTTCAATGATAAACCAAATATCTAAATATATATTCAAATGTCATAAAAACTAGGTTCAGTTAATGATTGGATATCTTTGAGCAAGTTGGATAGATGGAAAAGGAATGGACAACATACTTATTCTCAAGAGAAACTCACATAATTAATTGGCCCATTTAAGGCTTACTCGCATAATCAAGGGGCTTATTCACCCAAGCTTAGGGATTACTTGCTTAAGGTCAAGAACTGCTCGTCAATGTTAGTCTGTTCATCAAGAATTTAATGACTTCACTTAGAGGATTTGTGACTCCACAAATAAAGTGGTGGCCTTAATCGACTAGTTGGTGACTTACACCAAGAACAAGCTAGGATAATTGTCTATATGAAGTCATGAGTGTTCCCATGTATATATAAAAATCAAAATATGAAAAAAAAAATTATAAAGTCAAATGGTAGTTTTTATTTTTATTTTTTTATTTTTTATGTAGTACTAAAGCTCTTCATATGAAGGCTCAAAAAGGAAATTTTATATATGAGTTAATTTAAGGGTGCTTAGAACTAATAATAATCTAAGAGCTTCACATAAAGAATTTTTTTCTTTTTTTTTTCTCTTATTCTTCTTCCCCTCCTTAAATCCATTTGTTATTTATTTTTCTATGAAACCTTGCAAGCCTTGTTAGTAAGGTACTAACATTATCCAATGATTAAATTGGATTCAATAAAGTTCCAAACAATTGATTAATTTGGAGTCATAATCTAAAATTTTAGTATTGTTATTCAATATTGTAGATGGATGGAATTTATCACTTGAACTTGACTAATTGACTTTGTATAAATTTGAATCAAATGTTTCACCAATGTAAATTTTAAAAAAATTATTAAACTCTTTTAAAATAGAAATAGTTTAATACCTAATTTGATACTTTTAAACATAAACTCACAACTTGAACATTTGATAAGCATGATTACTCTCAAATTAATATGCATATGCATTCCAAGCCATGCTTGTTAAAAAAGAATTTTGACTTTATGTGCCTCATAATATACTTATTCAAATATATAATTATTATATTTTATTTAGAGAAATATGTTCAAAAGTTCATTTTAGATGAAATTACTATTATTATTGAAATATAAAATATAATCTTATGAATATTTGAATGAGATACCTACCTCAAATATCTCTCTTTCAAGCACTATCATTGTCTTCCAAACAATGTTTCTCTTCAACATTGAGTGAACCCTCGATTATAAAGCTTAACCATGAACCTTTCAAGTGAACAAAAGGTTAATGCTTATATATATATATATATATATATATATATATATATATATATATATATATATATATATATATATATATATATTCTTCACTAAGTCTAAAACATAGTCACCTTCATTTTTAGTGCTTGCAGTAGGAAAGATACAAAAGGATAACCTCATGTTAAAAATGAATATGGCTCGAGTATTATTCTGTGTTCAATCCTTATTTGAAGTAGATTCAAGCATATATTTTAAACAAATGGCTTAAACATTAGTTGCAAAACTAGTTTAAAAAAATAGTTCAAAGGAGGTACAATGGTGCAATAAGAATTTGGAGTATTTTTATATTAGGTTTGAACCTTATTTGAACAAGATTTGAATCATGTTCAAATCTTATTTAAAGCATGCTTGAAAAATGAATTTAATATTATTTGAACCATTCTTGAATCTTATTCAAACCTACTTATCTACTCTTTCAAATTCTTACAAACATAATAAATGCATTGAAGTTATAGGAGTTCAATACAATGGTAGTATTGATGATACTTGAGGAGGGACAAAAATTAATAGAGGCATATTATATATTAATTTTTTTCCTATTGAATTTTCTAAATTGTTTCCTTTGTATCAACTCTTATAACTTCAACTAATCTTCTATGTGTATACAAATTTGAAAGAGTGGAGAGGTAAGGTCAAACAAAGTTCAAATATAATTTAAAAGAGGTTGAAACCTTATTCATTTTTAAACCTAAGTTTCTCCTTTCATCTCCTTTTTTATAACCTAAGGCTACTACCATTAAAATAAATAATGACTACATTCAAACTTTCATAAAAAATATAAGGATTAACCAATAATTTGTCTTGTAATACTGTTTAATAAAATTGTATTGAAGAGAAAGACTCGCCATTGAGTTTCTAATGATCTATTAAGTAATTATGTTTAATATAAATAATGATTCTATTTAATGTAATTAAGTACCATACTATAACAATTTAATTATGTATTATATTTCTAATGACTTGTCAAGTAATCTATTTAATATAAACAATGATTCTATTTAATGTAATTAAGCATCATACTAAAACAATTTAATTATGTATTATATTAGTGATTGGTTCTATTTTATATAGTCATTCTTGCCCTTATGATGAGAAATTTAAAGGACTCCACGAATATTTATTGCCCACAACATTGCAAAATAATTGATAAAATATATTACAACATTACTTGAGATTAATAATTATACATCCCTCATAAATTAGTTCTCATTTAATAATGATTTTTCATAAGAAAAAAAAATGCAAATGATTAATACCATAAATTTATATTTTGAGTATTTAATAATGATTTTCATGGCAACTACTTAGCTCTCAAGGTTGAAAAAAAAAATGTAATTCTCAAATAAAAAATAAAAGATCATATTACTGATTGCTCTTGATTTTAATGTTCAATAAATCTGATTTTAACATCAATCATTGCCTAATAGACATAATTTATTATTAAATTAAAAAGACATGCACACACTTGTGCAACATTGATGACTAGCCTTGGAGAACTGCAAACCCTCTACAATCGAAAAGCAATTTGGAGATGGATTTATTAAGACAATTTTCAAAACAATATAAGAACATACAAAATGTGTTCGAATAAAGCTCAGACATGATCTTAACCTGATTAGAACTTTATCCAAACCTTATACAAATAGGGTTTAAATCATGCTTAAACCAATCTTTTTTTTAAAGCATGGTATTAAATCCTAAGTTCAAAATAGTTCAGATCTTCAAACAAAGATAAAATATTACATATTAAACTTAAATCTTATTCGTTTTTTCCTTTTATCTACTTATTATAATCTAATACTATTGAGGTGAAAAGGGAATGTAATTACAATAAAACTTGAGAAATTAAAAGTACATCGTCACTTTGATTTTATAACATACTGATCATACATGATTGGAGATCGCCGAGCTAAAAGTTTGAGCAAAAGTTAAAGCATTTTTCTTGATCAAAGTTATGGGTTATAACTGGCATTCTTAGATCAAATATCAATAATAAGAGTACGTTTATCAAAAATAAACTTTTAAACATATTTCTCTGAATGAAACTGAAGTTAAAATTCTCTTTTAAGGCATATAAAGGCATATAAAGTTAAAATTCTCTTTTAAAATATACTTTTATATAAAATAAGATGTAACAGATAAAAATGCAATCCATATTTAGTTTTTTTTAGATATCAGTACTATTCGGGCATCACTGTCATAAAATAATCTAAAGATTAAATTGGACAAACACCCCATTACATTCTAAATTTTATGAGATTATTATTGGAAAAATTAGTAAAAAGATAATGCTGTAACGTTGCTAGTTTCTGTTTGAAAGATAAACAATTGAGCTACTGGTCTAACGCAAAATTCATTCATTTAACTGATTTTTTTCTTTTCTTTTTTTCTTTTTAATATATCAGACTAATTCGCTCTATAACTCACTCCATAACACCTCTACATCCGGCCTCCATAAATTTTCACTAACCAGCATGACGAAAAAAGAACACGGTTGCGAAGAACTGCTAGCAAAGATCGAAGTTTGTGAGAAAGCAGAGACACTGCAGAGGTTTAAGGCGTCTTCGAGTAAGATTGAACTAATCTAACAGTTTAATCCGTCATGATTAATGAAATATGGTTTACTAATCAAAGTAAGTCGCACATAGTTACAGTGTCAATCTCCTAAGTGAGGCCAACGATTACATTGATAAGCTACCAAATTGTCTATTCCATTCCTCAAAAGTGCCGAGCTCACTAAATGAAACTGAAGGTCTCACTTCCTGCAAAGCGTTCTCAAAGTCCTAAAAACAAGGACACCAAATAAAATATGTTGGATTAGTTCAACACTAGCTAAAAAGACTGCAGAGGACATACCTGCAGATTTACAGTTCTCATATCCTCTTTCTTGAGCTTTGTTATCTCGATACCCTGTCTGAGGGCCTCTCTCAGTGGCCCCATGGATGCATCCTTCACAAGGTTCTTCATGTCTGATCCAGAATAGCCTGGAACCGCACAGTAGTTCATGAACTGTCAAGTTTCAAACATGGCAGTCAAATTGGACTTCGAAAAAAAGAGAGAACCTTCTGTTATCTTGCAAATGGTGGCAATATCTTCATCTGAAAGCTTGAACAGCCCATCCTTATCGAGAAGATTACGGACAATCCAGGCTCTAGCATCTTCATCGCCAGTGAAGAAAGTTTGAATTGAATTCAAAAGACAACCAGACGATGGAACTGAAACTCACCTGAGGAGGGGAGGGGTATGTAAAGCCGCTTTGTAAGTCTCCTCCGTGCAGCCTCATCGAGTTCCTGAGGTCTGTTGGTTGCACCTGCAGTTTCTCCAAAAAGTTAAAAAAAATTATGGCCTTCTAATAACCGTGCTGCTTGCATCAATCTGGAACTTTCAATGAACAATAATGGCATAAAACACAACAAAAAATAGACTACAGAATCAATATGATTGTTGCGGGAGTAAATATTGATGACATTAGCTATGTGCATCATGCACACACAAAAGAAAGGACATTTTTTAAGAAAAAAAAAACCCTTTAAGGGCTAAAATCATGGTTCTACTCCAGTTGAACATCTACTATTTTATGGAGAATTCATACAAATGTGATTCTCTTTCAAGTAATTGGAGGAATTTTAGTACATGGTGCCTCTTAAGGACTTAATAAAAGGAATTAGGACATCAACAAGGGTCCTAATATGCATCAGTTATGAAAATATTGTAGATGGATGAGACGACAAATTTTATGGCCTAACCAGGGGAGATTGCAGTGTAATCCAGGGTGAGATGATGGGGTGCAAGCCTCGTTGGAGATGTATATGGGAAAGATCTCACTGGAGATGAGTGTTGTAAAGACCTTGTTAGAGGTTGCTGTATAGGTCTCACTAGAGAAAACTATAGTCCATGTCTCAATAGAGATGACTATAATGGAGAGATTGTGAGACGTGTAAGAGATCTAGAGTAGATCTTAGAGGAGCAATTGTCATACCAACAAGAATTTTGGCATCTATTTGAAGCAAAGATGGATGTAACCTAAGTGAGGTTACAACCTACATGAGGTGACACAGGCCTAGAGGGAGCTGCAAATGAGTTTGCAACGCATGTTTATAAAGAAATGACTACAATGTGGATCATGAAGGGGATGATTTTGACGCTAGCTAGATTGTGATACAGGTCTGCAAAGAGGGAGTTTCTATGCATGCAAGGTTGCACTACAAGTTTGGATGCAACGATGACTATAGTGTAGGCTGTGTTACAACACAGGTCCAAAAACAGATGGTTGTGGAGTAAGAGAAGTTATAGTATAGGTTTTGAAGAAGACCATTGAACTGCAAAGCAAGGTTGTAATGTGAGTTGAAAGGAAACATCTGCAATGTAAGTGAGATTACTACATTAGCCTTAAAATGAGATGGTTGTAGCATATGTTTTGAAAGGGATGCGTCCATTGCAAGTGAGGTTGTGGCATAATTCTTGGAGAAAAAGAAGACCCATAAAAACTCCTTGACAATCTAAGTGGTCTTTAGAATTCTAGAATTCTCCAAGGTTTGCCATGCAGAACAAGAAGGTTGCTATAAAAATTGGATATTTGTGGATAGGAATCAAATTTATCAGTTTGATAAGATTTTGAGGTACATTGAAAATAGAGTTATCACCATACAAGGAGTTGATTATTATGATGCAAATATATATAAAAAAAAAAGATGTATATTATTCTCACCATCAATTTATAAAAAAAATACAATCATCAACAATTAATCAAAAAATTTCTATTTTAAAAAATTGCTATGTTACCACCATAATCATGGAAGAAGTTAATTACCATTATAATCATCACATAAATTTAGAAAGAATATAAAATTTGTCATTTTACAAATAAAAATAAAATATTATTTATTTTATAAAAATCCATCTTCAATTAATGGTGGACAATCAACGAAGAAATTGACCATCATGCAAGCAATTATTAGGACTTTTCTCTTTCAATTGAGAGATGCCAAATTTCTAAGGAATCAAGCATGGGATGCCCGCCTTCCTCTTCATCTTCTATTAAGGTTCAAATGCAAAGAAGGAAGTCTTGGATGACATATAATCAATGATTTTTTTAATTAAAATGGAGATCAATTATGAAATTAAATCATGAAGATTTTTTAACTTTATTTTCCCTCCGTGGAATTATGTAATAACATGTATTTTCAGGCATATAGATATGTAGTGAGTTGTATTAGAAAATCATATTAGATTGAAATTGTAAGAACTGAATTGGTCAGCCATACCTAGAACTGCACCGGTCAAATCCTCGATCCCTCTCTACACGAACCATCAAAAATCCCCTTCTATTTGACATGAATAGCCTGAGCTAAACCCTCCCTTGTGTGAACCACTCAACATTTCCTCTCACAAATCAACTGCTAATCATACGATCTCTCTCATTTGAGTAGCCACCCCCTTCCTCCCAATTGTGTTAAATTTGTGAACTTTCGGGCCTTTTGACGTGAATTTAAGGAGCAAAGAGCTAGAGCATGAAGTCACTTGCTTGTGACCTTCATCTCTAGCTGCTAACCCTCATTTCTTTTGTCTTCTTCTTCTTCCCAAATCCCTAGCAATCAAGCCTCCTTCCTGGCAAGCCGATCTCCTATGACTTCGAACTAGTGTCACAACCCAACCTAGGGGATTAGAATTATCAAGACGGGAATAGATGGTAAGATGGTGTAATTATGTTTTAAATTTCAATTACTTTTACTATTCAATACTCATTAAATAAATCAAAAGAGCTACTATCAAATGTAATTTATATTAATTTAAAATTATTTCACTTATCTCTATGTTAACTATATCTTTGATATACATTTTCTCTTTTGTCGGTCATTTCTACTCTAAAGTTTAAACTTAAAAATGTCACTTTAAAAGTATGGTGAGCTATCAATTAACAAGTAAATACTAATGCTTCTAAACTATAGTAATGTCATGAAAAAGAAAACAATATGCATGTTAGTTAAACTTAATAAATCAATATAAAATAAGACAATTTATATTCAATTATAATCATTTAGGATGGTTTACTATATTCTATTATATAATACAATATCTTATCTTATTAATATGATTTACATCCATCACAGGAGCCACCAACAAAAGTTGCATCATTTAAGATATTTCAACATATCTTTTTTCATAACCTTTTTCATATGTCCATGGACACCTTAGCATCTCCAGCTAGTATCATAAAAGAGTAAAACTCCATCATATTCAACATACATATGCAAGCATAATATAGATATTTACATTTTCATATTATTAAGTGTATATATATATATATATAATTTTATATTTAAATCAAACAATCTATATCACTATCTATGCAATTAATCTAGAAGAAGCAAAAATACTATTACAATTTAGAAGAATGCTCATCTTGCATTAGATGAATTGATTTGTCTTTAACTCTTAAATGTCATCTTCTACGCAAGTTTTCTAAATCAACACACACATAAAATTCTTATTAATTTTCTTTTTATTATTAAATATATCTTGACTCTTTATTTATTTTTAATCTATTTTGCTCTCATTCAATTTGCATATGTTTCTTTTCTAATTATATTTAATTAATACCATTCTCTTATTAAAATTTTAGAGTCACGACTACTATTAGCTAATCTTCCGTTTAATTCTTGTTATCATTGAATATTTATCTTTTCAATTTCTTTTAAATCCTACT
The DNA here is from genome assembly GCA_021442155.1 of Cymbidium sinense. Lineage (NCBI taxonomy): Eukaryota > Viridiplantae > Streptophyta > Magnoliopsida > Asparagales > Orchidaceae > Cymbidium > Cymbidium sinense. The sequence goes on along the minus strand of CM038221.1, from coordinate 24,875,741 downwards.
CAACACAACTTTAGACAATCTTGTTAATTAACTCTTATATTAATTACACATGTAAATATTTTTCTCTAATTTAATTATATTAACCATGATTATATATTGAATCATTTAATTATCTTGATTAATTTTATTACTAAGTAACATTTCCTCCCTTCATTAACTATGTAGTTAAAGTTAATCTTTGTAATCCATTAAAATAGAAAATTTTATAGATTATTTCAGCATATGAATGTATGTGTCTATGTATACTCCTTTCTTACAATAAAAACATGAGTTTAATTATTTACCTTCCTAGTATAATTTTCTTATACCTTTCATATTTATCTCCCAAAATGATCCTATACTATATTAAATATAAAACAAACATGAGCTTTGTAGAATGTAAAAGAAATCAACACAAAAACATACATCTTAACATAGCAAAAGAAAAAAGAAGGAAAATCTAATTTTCAACTTCAAAAATCATACCTAAGTCTATTCCTTACTGTCAAGTCCATCACCGATTAGCAAGCTTGTTCTAGGGTTTTAATTTGACATAAAGTCTTCTTTCTTGCCTGATTCAGCATGCAAAGTGTTTTCTCAAAGTTCGTCGCTCGCCTAACCACGTGCTCAACCCTCTTTGATTCGCTCCTCCAGATCGCACTTTCTATCTCGCTCAAATACTCTCACATGCTTGTTCAAACTCCCTCTCCATTTCCCTTCCCTCGTTTGTTCTCTGTTAATTGTGTGGGCTTCCTCCCCTCTAAATAATTGAATCGATTAATACCAGTTCAAGTGAATCAGCATTAGTCAATTCATATTACTTTTTTTACACGATTTCAAAATACTCCTCTTTTATAAAAATTTCATCCTTGAAATTTACAAATCATATTCATAACTTAGTAAATTTATCTAGGAAAAATCAATTGTCATACAATCCTCAATCAATAAGGAAAAACATTACAACATAATATCATAAGTCATAAAAGCTATATAATCATACATAATGAGCATCAATGTCCAGTATATATATCAAACTATTAGAACAAGATAGTTCATATAAGATAACTGTTATAATGATACTCTATCAAATATTTTTGATACAATTGTCTACTACAATAGATTCTTCAAGCTCATGATAAGTTAGGACATAAACTCATGATTGAATAGGCTGTCTTGACTGTCTTTGAGTAAAAGTTGAAGCAAATGACTCTATCATCGTTTATCCACTTATAGTCTTCTGTGAAGAAGCTCCATTTGATATTTGTTCCTCAAAACTCTTTTTGGCCAAGCAAAAAATAATATCTAATTATATGACTAGGCTGATGATACCAATAACATGTGTTGGAGCCTGACAAACATTCACCCTTATGATGCTTCCCATATTAGCAAAGGATTTTATGATATGAGCTGTACGACTATTAAAATCATCAAAACTAAATTTAGGCTTTTTCCCATTGGATCCTTCTAATTGAGCTACATGATCACCTTCATCTGTACTTTCCTCTTTTGTAACTCTTTATGCTTTTGAGTGATTTGAAAGGTTAATTTCACTCTCCTAGCCCTCCCCACTAACATAGAATAGTTAATGATCTCCAAAGACACCAACGACTATCTAATTGAATCCTTTAACCCATATAAAAGGCTATAACACTTCTATTCTATAATTGATACAAGTTGGGATGTATTCCTTAACAGTGTAGTAACTTCTGCCTCATATTGCATGACCATCTTTCCTTCCTGCACCAACTTAATGAACTTATCTTACATTTATCTTTCTACAGATAGATGCAAAAACCACTCTCTAAATAGTTCAACAAAATCTTCCCAGTTAATCATCATATTTGATATATCTCCTAACCTATCTTGGCGCTGCTCACACAACCACATTTCTATTTCTCCATCTAATACAAATGTTGCTAGGGGTACCCTCCTTTCATCAGGGACTACCATACTATCTAATATATTTCCTATGCACATTAGTTAGTTCTATGCTTTAACCAGGATTTTAAGTAGCATTCAGGGCAACGGTGCAGTGCGTTTTCACATCGCACTGCTGATGTCATTTAAAAAATTACAATCTAGCTGTGTTTTGAAGAATCTGCAATGAGAAAGTTGTATTTTTCAACCTAATTTTGTATAGTGCAGTGGCTGCAAGAAAGCTGTGGTCTAACTTTTTAAAAATAAAAGAGTCATAATACCCACTGTAACTTCTTCTACAGTAATTCCACTACTACGTTTTCATACCAATGTAATTGCCCCAAAAAGACCCTTAGTTTCCTTAAATAAAGGTGGTCACAAATCTTAAAACATCTTCGAATATTTATCCATTACAATAGTATCACTTTCATTTAATTCAGATCTAGAATCTTAAATCACTTGCCTCATCACCATCATCAAATGAGTTAGAGCATTAAGACTCACAGTGACATTAGATAAAAATCCATTTTTCCACCACATTTTCATCACCCGCCTCCTCTTGTGCATCCTTTTACCCGAGATGAAAATATTATCTAATTAGAGTTAACTTAAATCTCCAAAATTTTCTCATTAATTGTCCTTTTGGCTTTTTTGATATGATTTTATTTTTTAATCTAAAACCCAACCAACTCTAATACTACTTTGTCACAACTCAGCTAGGAGAATTGGAATTACCAAGATAGGAATAGACATTCGGATGGTATAATTATGCTTTAAATTTCAGTTCCTTTCACTAACTAACACTGATCAAATTAATCAAAAGAGCTAGCAATGAATGTAGTTTAAATTAACTTAAAATAATTAAAATAAGTTTATATTTCTCTATGTTGATCACATCTTCGATATATATTTTCTCTTCTATCACTCTTTTCTACTCCAAAGTTCAAATCTGAAAATGTTAATTTAAAAATATGGTGCACTATTAATCAGTAAGTGAATACTCATACTTTTAAACTATAATAACGTAACAAAATGAAATAGTATGCATGCTAATTAAACATAATGAATCACTATAAAATAATTGATAATTTATATTTAATTATGATCTTTTAAATATGTTTAACATATTCTATCATATAATACAATATATTATCTTATCTTATATCATTTACATCCATCATTAGAGCTAAAGTTGTATCTTTCAAGACACATTAATATCAATATCCATTTTCATAACTTTTTTTATATGCATTCACAAGTACCTTAACATCACTAGTTAGTACCAAAAGAGAGTGAAATTACATCATATTCAACATGCATGTGCAAGCATATTATATAGTTCATATCATTTATATTTTCATATCATTCAATTATATATATATATAATATTATAATTAATGCATAAAAAATTAACCATGTTGAATAACTTAAATCATTCATAGCAATACAACAATATTATAAAAAGATAAATGAATAATGATAGAATCTTGCATTTGAAATAAACAATTTCTATCATTATTCATACAATTGGTTTAGAAGAAAAAAATGCTACAACAATTTAGAAGAGTACTCACATATAAACAGATGACTTGTTTTGTCTTGAACTCTTAAATGTCATCTTCTAAGCAATAAAATTTCTTTGAATTATTAAATATATCTTGACTCTTTGATATTTCCTTTTTTATTCTATTTTACTCTATTTTAATTTGAATATTTTTTCTTTCCAATTATATTTAGTTAATATCATTCTATTATTAAAATTTTTGAGCCACAATTACTATTAGATAATCTTTATTTAATTCATGTCATTATTAACATTTATCTTTTCAAATTCTTTTAAATCCTACTCCAATCAACTTTAAATTTTTGTGATAATTAACACTTTATTTATATATGTAATATTTTTTTCTAATTTAATTATATTAATCATCATTATGCATTGAATCATTTAATTATATAATAATAATCTTTGTTAACTTTATTACTAAGTAACATTTTCTCATTTCATTTAATTGTATTGTGTAATTTAAGTTAATGATTGTAATCCATTAAAATAAAATTTATAGATTATTTCAATATATAAATATGTGCATGTGTGTGTATTAAAAATACATAATTATAAATTTTCATTTATTATGCTCCTTTCCTACAATTAATATAAGAGATTAATTATTTACATTTCATAGTACAATTTTTGTATACTGTTCATATTTATCTCCCACAATATTGCAATAATTCCTACAATACATTAGATATTAAACAAAAATGAAATTTGTAGAATACAACAACAACAACAAGCCTTTATCCCACTAAGGGGGGTCGGCTATATGAATCCTTCGTCTCCATTGTGTCCTATTATGTGTCAAATTCTCATTTAATTCAAGTATACTAAGGTCATTTTTTATACATCTTAACCAAGTCTTTTTAGGTCTACCTCTACATAAGGCAAATCTAATGCATCTACTCTCCTAACGCATCATTGGACGTGACGCTTTATGTGGCCAAACCATCTAAGACTCTCTAATCTTATCGCCACTTACTCCAACTTTTCCCGAACATATACTCATTTCATTTTATCTTCTAAGAATAAAGCCACTCATCCATAGCATCCTCATCTTGTAACACTTAACTTAGCCTCATGCTTCTCTTTATTGGCCAACGCTTTAATAAGTCATCAGTGTCTTACCACCATCTTATAAAATTTTCCTTAAGTGGAACTTTTCTATCACACAATAAAGCCGATGCATTCCTCCACTTCAACCATCCAACTTGAATTCTACTAATAACATCTCCATCTATTTCACCATCATTTTGAACAATAGAGCCTAAATATTTGAATCGCCCACTCTTTATAATGGCTTGTTCACCTAATGTTACAACACTACCATTAGAACTTCTACAACTAAAATTACACTTTATATATTCAGTTTTAGATCTACTTACAAAACCTTTAGACTCTAATGTTGACCTCCATAATTCAAGTTTCTCTTGGACTCCTCTCTAGTCTTATCAACAAGAAGAATGTCATCAAAAAAAGCATACACCAAGGTACATCTTCCTGTAAATGCCTAGTAAGAACATCCATAACTAAAGCAAAAAGATAAGGGCTTAAGGCTGATCCTTGATGTAATCCAATTGAAATGGAAAAATATTTTGTCAATCCTCCTTGTGTTTGGACACAAGTAACAGCTCTAGTATACATATCCTTAATGACTTCAATATAACCAATATTAACTCCTGAAATTTGTAGAATGTACAAGTAAAAATAGAAATATGCATCTCAATCTAACAAAAGAAAAGGAAAGAAAACACAAATTTTAATGTCAAAAGTACCTAAGTCTATTCCTTGTTGTCAAGTCAGTCACCAGTCAGCTAGCTTGTCCTAGGGGTTCAATTTGACATAGTCTCCCTTCTTGCTCGATATGGCATCGAAGGTTTCCTTGATATTCGTTGCTCGTCTGATTGCATGCTCAACCCTCCTTGCTTTGCTCCATATCATGTTCCCTGTCACTCTTGAACTCCCTCACACTCTTGCTCAATTTCCCTCTCCATCTCCCTTTTCTTGCTGGCTCTTTGTTAATTGCACAAGCTACCTCCCCTCTACATAATGGAACAAACAAATGCCAGTTCAAGTGAAACAACATTTGTCAGTTCATAGTACTTATAATTTGTTTTTTCTATGGGATTTCACACTAGAGTTTGCATCCTCTCCCCTATTGTAGCCACCCAAAAAGAAGCATCCTAGAGTTCTTCTTCTCTCTCATTTCTTAATTAAGTCGTTGTCAAAAAGCCTTTCCTCTTTTCACCTCCAATGGACTCTATATGAAAGCACCCTTCTCTTTGTAAGAACTCATTAGGTTTGCTATAATTAGACATGGGAGAACTTGCATGTAATTTATTCTTCTTAGTCCCCTCTTTTCTTATGACTTAATTTGATGTTTATATCGATACATGTGCTAGTTAATGTTAATGTTAAATTGTTACTATATTTTATTTAATAAAGTTTAGGTGAGATAATATGCTTAAGTTAAATATTATTAATCTTATTATTGAAAAATTGTAGTTATCTCAAATTAACGTAGGACTAGTTATATGGACTAAGTTGTATATTACTTAATTAAGAAGTTATTCTAGTGCTTGATATCAAATTGGTGCATAATTTAGTTCATAGATCAATTGAATCCTTGCAACGACAATGATTACTTTAGATCCATTGTTGGGTAGCTTTGATAGGTTAGGTTGCATTTATCTTGATAACTAGTTAATTTCAATATATCTATTGATGTGCTTGTAATTAATCGAAAGTTTGCATTGTGTAGGATCGTTGAATTGAGTCCACTCGGCTAAACTTAAGATAAAATCATGCCACCTTTAGGTATATAATTATTATTTATTAAGGATAAACATACCGTTTTCTGTTAGGACATTATTCTAGTTATTTGTACAAGACACTAAAATATTTTATAAGATTGTCCATCCTGTTGTTGATATTTTGTATTTATTTTACTCATGTCACTATATCTCTATTCTATATTTCATAATAAAATAGTAAATTGTATGAATAACCTTGATTACTACTGCAAGAATTCCTATATATAGAATTAGTTTCTATAGTGTAATATTTTTTTTCATGAACGTTATCTCTGTTACATATCATAAATTATATTCATATATATATATAGATAGATAAATGGATGGAAGGATGGATAGATATTAACAACCCTGGCCATATTATTATGAATGCTTATTGAAAATTTGTGATATAAAAGTTATATTTTTGTATGCAATGATGTGTAGGTTAATAGAATCTTTTGATTATTGGTTAGCCAAGCTGATGCACTCATAGAGTGACAACTTTACACAAAAAATAAAAAAATCATTTAATTTCTTTGGGTTGCTGTCTATCATTCCAGTTCAAGTGTCTTAACAAAAGCAACTATAGTTAGATGAATATACTCATAGTAAAATGATTAATGACTATTGAGTTATAATATGATGTGTTTGAGATTACTTGATTTTGTATGACAAATGAATGTTGCATAAAGGCATATTAAGTTTGTATATAAATGGTTATTAGTTTTTTTTATGTGAAATATCATCTTAAAATAGGTAATACTTCTATTCTAAATTGTAAACCTGATTACTGGATGACATTCATTGCATTGCTAGTATGTATGTGGTCATTCGTGTTTCCTTTGTTGTTCATACAACATATCCATTACCTCTCCCTTTATGCTATAATAGATAATTGTTACTTAATGACCTTGATTCATCAAATTCATTTCTTAAAATTTTTTTTATACCGAATTTGACTGGAGTACTAAGTTGTCCCTTCTCGCAAGAGTAAATTTTTCAACAATAAAATTATTTCAACGTTTTGAGTTATTGTATTAATTTTATTGGACATTTATCAGAATTAAGTAGTTGTTTTTTTTTCTCTTCCATTATATATTGTCTTGTACCCATGTAGAACTATTGCTATAAGTTTTATTAATTGAATGAAATATTATTTATCTCATTAATTTATATTAGTTTATCATATTTACAACTATTATATATAAATTTTCTTTTGTGAGCACAAAACAAAATTTTATATTCCTTCATTATATTCTTTATGCCCGAGATTGTACCAACTTTCAGATCTAGTATATAACAGAGTAATATCAGAGCTTATATTTTATATTAAATATCCTTCTTTTCTTAGAATCAAGTAGAGGGACAAATTATTAGAAGTTATCCAGAATAATAAGTATTACATCCTGTTATATATATATATATATATATATATATATATATATATATATATATAAGTATTTAATTATTTTATTTTAATTTTTATTATGATTTATTCATATAGAATGGCACCAAGGAGAAAAGCTGTTGCAGATCTCAGAACTAATGGTCTAAGAGCTATCGTTGAAACTATACCCATCTGTAAAGGATCTCATTTTGCAAATCGCCATTTTGCTATTGCACAACCTATAGGAACTACAGGAATCTAACTCCTGATGTAGCTGTCATCATAGAGATGATGATATAAAATGTCACGCAAACACTACAAGTAAATATTATTGCTCAAATTACACAAATTGTTAAGGCGATTCATCTAGCAACCCAACCAATATTGCAAGAAATTCAATCAGTACTATAAAAAAAACTACATGTGCACTAACTATTGCAGTCAGGACTCAAATTAATGGATTAATATGAAATGCATAAAAATCTTGATTAACATGAATCGATGTAGATGTACACATTACTATTAGAATTAAAACTCCATAGGTTGTGCAAGAATTGATGTGTGATAGATTGGGTGATAGATCAATTTTTGAAGACTCATCCTCCAACTTTGGATGAGATGGTGACTCCAATTGAAATAGATACTTGGCTTCGTCATAATGAGTAGAGGCTTCGAGGCATAAAATGCCCTAAGGAGTGCATGATGGTCAAGGCTACATTTCAACTACAAGAATGTATCAATGATTAGCTAAAGTGTCCCCGCCACAATACTCATGGACCTGATGCAATGATTTTATGAGCTGAATTTAATAGATTTTTCTTGGGATAATACTTTCCTGTGACAGACCATTCAAAATTAATGAATGATTTAAGAAAACTTGAACAAGAATCTAAGACTAATCGAGAATACAAGATTGATTCCATTTACATAATTGTTAGATTTATTGCTTCTAGTACACATGACAATCAAAAAATTTCTATTTTCTTTTTGGTGAGAGAAGATATCAGCGTTTATTTGCTATGAAGTATACTACCTTTAGAGAATTGGTAGATCATTTCATACATGTGAAGGTAAAAATCAATGACTGAAGAAAAACAAGCTAGAAAGTGGAAGGTAGATACACAAGCAAATGAGAGTTCTCAAAAGAAGCATCATCTAAATCAATAGGCACAAAAATCAAAGAACTTCGTTGCATCTACTGAGAAATGACATTTAAGAACTTGTAAATTACTACTTAGCAAATTCCTCAATTGTGATTGTACTGATCATAAGGTCAAAAGATTCAAGATTAGTCTCATCCAATAATTGCATGAGAGAAAAATTCTAGAAACTATCACAAAAATGGGTGGAAGTGTAATAAAGGCTGATCCCAAAAGTGCAATGGTGAGAAACTCGCAAAATAGTATCATTTTCAGCCTCAACAACTCTTGCAACCTCGGCAATATCACCATCACTCTTCATCTTTATAACGCCAGCAACAACATTTGACATCATACCAACAACAACAACAACAACAAATAGTGAAATATCAGCCACCATGACCTCAGTCTTTGGAGCAACATAAATCGACGACCTAGCCATAAGTATTTACTATGACACAACAAGAGGCTCGTAAAACTCTTGATATGGTGACATATATAATTTATATTTTTAGACAACTGGCAATAGTATTATTTGACTCTAGGACATCTCATTCATTTTTATCAAAAAAATTTGCAGATAGTGCATCAATTTCTCAATTACAACCACACTTATTTACTATCATGTCATCTGGTTCATCTATGATTGTTTCTCAGTATATACATGATTATAATATCATTAATGATGTGTATATGATTACTACACTTATATTATTCCGTTAATTGAGTTTGATGCAATATTAGATATGAATTAGCTTTTTTGATATCATGTTGTTATAGATTGACATAAGTGGAGAGTAAATTTTTATGTTCCTAGTATGACACCTTTTAATTTTAATGGCATGACAGGAATAATGTCCTATTCAACATCATCAATTAAAGCTTATAAGGTGATCTCTCAAGGGTATGTTGATCGAGTGATTAATTTCTTCACTAGTAATGTTTTTCATAGATTCAGTGCGCCACACCAAATTATCTCAGATAATTACCTGACTTTCAAGATTGTGAAAATGTATAGATTCACTAATCAACATAAAATTAATTGGGGATACTCATCAATTTACAACCTATAATGGCCTTGACAGAGGCATTCAGTAAGACACTGGTCAAGATGTTCAAGAAAATTCTTACAAAAAAGAAAAGGGCATAACACAATAAAATGATAGAAGCATTGTAAGAATATCAAACCACCCACAAGATGCCAACCAAAGCCACTCTTTATACTTTGATATTTGGAGTTGAAGTGATATGACAACTAAAAGTTGAGCAGTCATAACTTCAAGTAGTTGTCCAATTCAACCTCACTTAAGATGAGAATGCTCATTTATGAATGGAAGAATTAGATGCACTTGATGAAGCCAGACTCCAAGCATAACAAAATCTAAAAATTTATTGAACAAAGATGTACAAAGCTTTTGATGGAATAGTACATCCTTGGACATTCCAAAAAAAAAAAAAAATCTTGGTGTTAAGAAGACCAATCATTCCTCACGAAAGAAATTGTGGTAAATTCAAAGCTAACTAAAAAAGCACATGCATTAGAGGTGTATAAAAGAAGAGCCTATCAACTTATTAATTTGAATGGTCAAAGACCAATGTCACTAATTAATGACTGATATCCCAAAAAATATTACACTTAATTATAAACGATCATATGTCTAAATCAATATTGCACTTGTAATGTGTTTTTATATCAAATATACATGTAATATCACTTTAAAATTCTCTCACTGTAATAACCGAAAAAAAAAAGAAAAAGAAAAATCCAACCGCCACGAAGATTAGCCGCAGAGAGAAGAATTGAAAGCCGGGCTCGGTTTTGGGTTGCCGAAACCGAACCCCCAAAACACACGAGAGAGAGGAGGGAAGGGTGAAGGAAGACTCCGCGATGAGTGAACCTTCCGTCGTCGACGAGGGGAGAAGAAGAAGCGGCGGCCTAGTCGCGTCAGGTGCCTAGCATAGTGAAGCGGCTCCATTTCCATGACGTCGGTCATGAGCCTCTTGTCGCCGATGACGAGGGCGGCGTCGAAACGGAAGGAAAGGAGAGCGAACAGTGTGATAGCATTGAAGAAGCGAACGGGTTGGGTCTAGAGGAATCGGACTTATAACATAAGATAAGTTTATTTATTGTAAATTGAAAATTTTCCTTTGACTTAGTCACCTCTATGTAATATAAAAAACCCTAAGTCAAGTTTGAAATAATTTATATACAACAACAACAACAACAAGAAGCCTTAATCCCACTAGGTGGGGTCGGTTACATGAATCCTTCGTCTCCATTGTGTCCTATTATATGTTAAATTCTCATTTAAATCAAGTATACTAAGATCATTTTTTATACATCTTAACCAAGTACTTTTAGGTCTACCTCTACCTTTCTTAACATAAGGCAAATCTAATGCATCTACTCTCTAATGGGTCATCGGACGGTAGGCGCTTTATGTGGCCAAACCATCTAAAGGCGACTCTCCCCAATCTTATCACCACTTTGGAGCTACTCCAACTTTTTCCCGAATATACTCATTTTGCATTCTATCTCTAGAGTAAAACCACTCATCCATAAGCATCCTCATCTGTAACACTTAAGCTTAGTCTTATGCTTCTCTTTTTTGTTGGCCAACATTACCATAAGTCATTGCATGTCTTACCACCATCTTATAAAATTTTCCTTAAGTTTAAGTGGAACTTTTCTATCACATAATAGGCGGATGCATTCCTCCACTTCAACCATCCAACTTGAATTCTACTAATAACATCTCCATCTATTTCACCATTATTTTGAACAATGAGCCTAAATATCTAAACGCTCACTCTTCTTCACCATCACTAGAACTTCTACAACTAAAATTACACTCCATATATTGGGTTTTAGATATACTTAAGCGAAAACCTTTAGACTCTACAGTTGACCTCCATTTAAGTTTACGTTGGACTCCCTCTCTAGTCTTATTAACAAGAAGAATGTCATCGACAAAAGCATACACCAAGGAACATCTTCTTGTAAATGTAATAAGGACATCCATAACTAAAGTAAAAAGATAAAGGGCTTAAAGATGATCCTTAATGTAATCCAATGAAATAGAAAATATTTTGTCAATCCTCCTTGTGTTTGGACACAAGTAACAACTCTAGTATACATATCCTTAATGACTTGAATATAACCAATATTAACTCCTTTACGTTAGAACTCTCCAAAGAACATCTCTTGAAACTTTATCATAAGCTTTCTCTAAATCGATAAATATCATATGTAGATCCTCCTTACTTTCTCTATGCTTCTCCATCAAACCCTTAACAAATGTATAGTATCCATAGTAGATCTACTGGCATAAAACCAAAGCGATTGTGAGAAACTTACGTATCACATCGTAACTATGCTCAATTACTCTCTCCCATAATTTTAATGTATGGCACATTAACTTAATTCCTCATAATTTGCACACTCTTGTGCATCACCCTTAAATATGAACCAACAAACTCTTTCAACACTCATCGACATCTTTTAAGTAAAAAAATTAAAAGATTTGTAAGCCAAGAAATTCCTCCTAAACATTTCCACATTGGAATATTATCCGGTCCTCTTTCCACATTTCATTTTCTTTAAAGCTTCACTAACTTCAGTTACTAATCTGACGATAAAAATGAAATTCTCTATTTTTGTTTAGGGTATTAAGTTGCTAAAATCAATCGTCTTTCGATCCTTCATTGAAAAGTTTATCAAAATACCTCATCCACCTATTTTCAATATCATTTTCTAAAAAAATATTTTATTATTTTCATCCTTAATACACCTCCTATGTCATTACTTTTATCTCTTTGGTTAACTTACATACATCTCTTTCTTTTGGTATCTGTCATTGTATAAATCACTAAAATTAAATTTTTTCATATCGCCTTTCTTAGAATTTCTACCACTTTATATCTTTCCCAATTCTCCAGTTTTACATCTAAATCACATTTTATAACAATACTTCTTATTTTTTATCTTTTCTTGCACACTCTGACTCCACCACCAACTATTCTTATTTATATAATTATATGTTAATTAAAAATCTGATTATATTATTATCTTTGATTTTCATGTTATTTCAAGTTTTTAACTTAGAGTTTATCAATTTCAGCAAATAATTTAATTTAGGAATATATAGCATAAATTAAATCCAAGTTTAAGATATCATTTTAAGATCATTTCAAGAATCATTTTAAGAAAAATAATAAATAAAAGTATTAAATTTAGGAGAACCTATAAATGAAATGCAAATATTTGAAACTTATGAATAAAATGGATGTAGTAAAAGCATGATTAATTGTATTAATAGATTGAGAGCTAAATTGTATCTTTTCTTAAGTATAATATAAATTAAACTTAATTATTTAAAATTTACATGCTACATGGAAAATATAACTTAAGTATTAACTTGATATTTAGCATAATAAATGTACATAATTTAATAAATAAATTAACTAAATATGATTATTATCATTATTATTATTATTAATTATTAATTTAACTTGATTTATAAAATAAATAATGAATATTGATAAATGTGAGCGTTAATCAATAAAAGCTATACATAAGTATTATAGATAAGAAATGAATAAAATAAAATAAAATACATTACTTTCTAATATTGATCCAAATCAATATTTTATTATATAGAAATTTCAATTAAGGAATGAAGCATTAAAGGAAAGAAGATTCAAAAGGAAACTGCAAGTTAAAGTAGGTCATTATGTTCTTACATTTATGATAAATAATGAATATTGATAAATGTGAGCGTTAATCAATAAAAGCTATACATAAGTATTATAGATAAGAAATGAATAAAATAAAATAAAATACATTACTTTTTAATATTGATCCAAATCAATATTTTATTATATAGAAATTTCAATTAAAGAATGAAGCATTAAAGGAAAGGAGATTCAAAAGGAAACTGCAAGTTAAAATAGATAATTATGTTCTTACATTTATGATAAAAATGTCTTTAATTTCTTGTGATGAAATGCATGTTTATATGATTATGACTTTTTCTTGTACTGCAAGTTGTGATTTATTTTTCTATTTATTCATAAACTGTAATGTAGTTTCCTGTATCTTCATGTTGGATATTAACCTGAATGTTAGATCATATTGTCACTTCATCATTTTATAAAGTTAAGCGATTTCGTTGGTTATGAATTAATATACATAGTTGTAGATAACCGTATGCTAAGAATGTATGTTGAAAGTGGAGTTCACCCCTTATTGCATAATCGGCGGGGACAATGTACGTGAAAAAATGAGAATAAAATTGGTAAATGGTAATGACTACTTGTCATTTGGATGAGTATTGGTAAAAGTTTAGACGGTGACTTCTAAGACGGGTGATAAATATAAAAGTAAAAATTCACACAAAATATTTATGCATACCTACCCCCCATATGTTTGATTGTTTGAGCAAATTTCTTTTATATACATATGATAAAAAACCTGGCCAGTTACTACACCTTTTCTATAGTGTAATAACATAATTCAATTTGAATTTTATTCAATTTAGTTGTTTAATTTTTTAACCATCCTACTAAATGGTGATAGAATGAAGAGTTATGTTTATCGCTGTAAAGATACTACAGGAGATAGGTAATTATGTCAGTTATGTTGAATTATGTTTAAATTGTATGTCATATGAACTTTGTTAGTATATATATGTGTGAACAAATTGTTAAATCATTTATGGATTGTAGTGGCTCTTGTATGATTAGAGATTTTATTTAAGATTAGAAATGTTATGTAAGTTTTTATTTTATTCGTCCGACCGTCTGTTCCCGCCTTGGTATTCCAAGCTCCCGGGCCGGGTCGTGACACTCACAATATGAGAATGTACTTTCAAGTTATTGCGAAAACTCTCGTGTAAGACAGGTAGCATTTTTATATATTTATTTAAGCTGAGACATCGTGCCTCAAACCGAGATTCCTTGATAGATATATATGATGATCAACATTAAGTTGCATCTATTTACATGAATTATATGAACGAAAATTAAGTGCTATAAAAATATATATGTAATATATCTCTGGATTATTAGACATGAGACAATTTTAATATTTTCATATTCAAAATTATTGAATTTTCCTCTGTAAGACAAATTTTTTTTTTTAATATATTCAGGTTGACATCGTGCTCTACATCAAGATTCTTGAATATATCTAAAATCATTATTGTTAAAATTGTAGGCATCCACAGAAACAAGAATGAGACAGCCCCAAATGCCAAAGGCTTGTCTCCTAGATTCTTCAAAATCCTGAAGATAAATTAAGAACTTCCAATTCTAGAAACTTCGATCAACAAAGTTGAAAAAACATCAACCCTTACATACTCAAGTTTAAGACTTAGACAGGTTTAAAAGTCGAACTCAATAAGCATAAATATGGTCGAGTCGTTAATACTCTCCTCACTTAATAAGTCACAAGAAAGGGCCAAGTGAAAGAACCTCATTCATTAATCTAAAGACAAAAGTGTCAATTCACCATAACCAAAGTCAAAAACTCAAGCAAGTTTTTCTCAACAAGCACAAACATAACTGAGTTACTAACTCTCTTCTTACTCAACAAGTCGCAAAAAAGGTCGTAGTAAAATAACCCCTGTTCGCCAGTCCAATGACAATGGATGTCCAATCTCAAAATATATCTAACTTAAGAATTACAAACAACCCACATCAAAGAGATCTCTTTAACTGATCAACAAATTAGGGCAACATTTAAGGAGACAACCCTTAATTCAAAAAATATTAAGTTGATCTCTACGTTATAAACAAGTTGATATTATAACCCCAATTTAGAGGTCTGATTGAGGATGAAGCACGGATCGAAAGTACTTCAACAAGTTCGATCAAGCAAAAAGTACAAGACCAAAAAAGTTATCTCGACATTCATATAAAACTTGATTCGTTTTATGAACTAATCAAATTTGTTGGAGGACATTTGTTGACCTCCGCGTAAGTTTCATAAGTCAATTCAAGCATGCACAACAAAATCGACAAATATTAAGTGCAATACCACACAAAACACCTCAATTGCGGTGGAAATTGATCAAAATATGTTTGATTTTCAAAATAGATCGCATCAGTGCATCCGGAACACTGAAATTACTTAGAATAGGACACTTGTGTCATCAAATCTTCACCCGATAAAAATGATGAGTCACAAGTACAATTTTGCACATATCCAAGTCACAAAGCCTCAATGACATTCAAATACGTTATATTCGTGAAATTAAGTGTGTGGGTGTCGCCAAAACATCAAGATCTATCAAATGAGACCTTTTGCGATCAATTCGATCAAATTTGTCGAATGACAAGTAACAAATGCGGCATCACGTAATTCGAGCTGAAATCATCTTAATATATGCCAAAATCATCCAAACAACCTCCGATCGTAAAATGGACTACGCCATTGCATTCAAAGCATTGACATTACCTAGGGTAAGCACCCATATTACTCGAGGTCATTGCACAAAAAAATTTATAAAAATTGGCACGCATTTTAAAAAAATACATAATCCTTGCAGCGCCAAACTCCATCCATTTTGCCCATGTTACATCCTATCCAACGTGCCATGCACAATCTTCTCCTCTTCTTTCTATTTCGCTCCATTTCCTCCTTAGTTGTCAGTCATTCACCCAAAAAAAGTCCCTCATTCTCGTGCAAAAGAATCTCTTAATTTCCGCTTGCTAAACTCCTAATCCCACTTTGCTTGTTCTCTCCCTACAACACCTCACATGCTTCCATCCTCTGACATCTCTCCTCTCTCTTCAACCTCACTACCACTCCCCTCCTCACTCCACTTGTGGTACACTGCTTGCTCTTTCTCAGGAAATTCAATCTCCTACCTGATCTCCTCTGATCGTTCATTTTTCATTTCATTTTATCATTAAAGCCACGGCTTCATCCGTCTCCTCCCCCTTGATCTCTCCCTGTGCTGCTCCAAGCTACACATTAGCCAGCCTGCACCCCTAGCCTACTCTAGCCTCACACTATCTCATCTAAACCATAAACTGCACTTCTCTGTCTCCAAGAACTTCCGTCCACACCAAACCGAGCCTACCCTCTCCCCTCCTCTCTTTACTTTCTCCACAAACAACCCTTAGCATTACCTACCACTTTCTTTCTCTCTCACTACACTTTCTCTCTCTAGAAAGGCAAGAAATAAAAAATAGACAGAAAAAGAAATCCCCCTCTCTATCATGCATCGCCTCAAAACCTGTACCATTTGTCCTGCTTCATTTTATATGTCGAAGGTATAAACACAAAAATGCCTAAAATAAGTATATATACACGTCTCTCTTAACGTGGCGAGAAAATTTGTAAGTTTTTGTAAGGTGAAAATCCCATAAGGCCCTTTCTTGGTGCGGTGGGGAGGACTATCGACCTCTAAAATAAGTACTTGTACATGCCATTTTTGGCGTGATGAGATGACACACTTTGATCGTGATTTACACCATTCATATATATCTTTCTTGGCATGATGAGCAGTCCCAGCATACTCAATGCAGCCACTATATGGGAACAATGCCGGGATGATGCTGACCTTCACACCAATTGGGGACTTACATAACCTAATATAAAATGAACTTTAAGCCTAAAATTACAAGTACTTGAAGTCCTATACATGCCTTTTTTGATGTGGTGGAATCGCATATAAGACCATGGTGTTTACACAACCTATACACACCTTTTTTGACTTGGTAGGTATACCCAGCATACCCGATGCAGCCCCCAATATGAGGAGAATACCAAGATATTGCCAAACTTTGCCAAAATTCTATACTTAGAAAATTTTCAATCAAAACAAAATGGCATCATTTAAATCATAAAGGCTCAATTAATATTATGTCTAAACTTGATATAATAGATGATTAACTTAAAAAAATAACGAATTCCAAAGCTATTATTCATATGAAATTAAAGTTTAAAATTGATATTATAATAAAAGATGAATTTAAAAAAAAATAATGAATTTCAAGGATACTCTTTAGATGAAATTAAACTCAAATGATACTTATAGAACACAATAGTTTGTCACGAATATGAATAGAACTAAGTGAACATTGGGATAGTTGCATTTGATGCTAAATGAAACAAAAGATATCAATTGAACACCGGTTTGAGTAACACATGACTAGCAATGAATTCAAAAGTTTACTCCCACGCAAAAGTGAGCACAAACATATATTTTCAATAGTTATCCAATAGTTGTGACAAAGATTTGAATCTTAAATTCACTCATGCCAACTTGAAAGAGACATAACAACCTATATACGAGAGAAAATAGACACTAAACCTAATGAATTGACAAAATCCTAAGAGCTTGTTAGCGAACACAAGCCCAACAATCATTGAAGTTTAAAGGTCCAAATGAATCACAAAATAAGTGCAAGGTGCAAGCAATGATCTGAATCCTATGTTGCAAGCCTATGAAATTTCTATCAATGCTAGTTTTACACAAGCTGATGATAATACGCCGTCGGCCCTCAAGTTGAAAGTTGCAAATAGTTAATATCTTCTCTCTAGAAATGGTGAACAAAATTTCAATAATAAGAAATTGAAGGTTCCTACTAAAGTAGAGTAATAAGCTGAATGCTAATCTTTTCTACTCAATGTGACACCAACAATCACATAAGAAATTTACAAGCAAATTTAGATATTTGCCTTCTAATGAAATTGAATTCAAATTAAAATAAAGAATGAAGTTCAATTGACCTATGTGGCTTAATATTGAACGCATGCAAATATATTGTGTGGATGCATTGAAATTCATGCAACCATGAAATGTAGGTGCATCAAAATTTGTGTAATTAACTCAAATACAATCACATGAATTCCAACATGTAGATTAAATGACTAATTCTAACATTTGAGGATGCTATCAAACTGGATCCGAGTTAACAAAATCAATTGTAGTCATAAAATTCTCTCTTTGAGAGAATCCTTGAGAAGCTAACTCATAGTTATCTCTATCACCTCAATGATAACCTTGTTGATTGCAGATTTCAATCAGAGGAATTATTACCATCAAAATTTATATAATTTTCAAATCATCTTAAATCTAAACTCCTAAAAATGCAAATCCAAGACCTCATTCTCTGCATTAAAGCTAGAGTTGATTAGGTCTGTAAAATAGTTAATCACTAAACAAATTTCGAGTCATAATATATCATAGATCCGATCCACTGCAAGCTTATCAACAAAGTTGTTAAAGTCAAAATTATCTCGATGATGACTGTGTTGACTATAAATTTCAACTAGAGGGATTTCTTGCTATCAAAATCTCCAGAAATTCTAATGCTAAATTATTCAATTAATGAATTATGAAATGATAAAAATATTTTATTCAATGATACTCATCAAGTGAAATTCATTACATTAATTACTTTTAAGTATGAATCCATTCAATCCACCTTTCCACAATTATTTATCGAGAGTAACAAATTTAGTATTAATCTAAGCTCACAAAGAGCTAATATCATATTAAATATACTACTATATTCACACTCAAAATAGTCTACATCAGTGAGGATGTAGCCTGAGTCCTATCTATGTGATTTGGCCAGTTGGCTCCACATATGATGCGATTATAATCAAAACCCTTTAACCTAATAGTTTAGCCATTAAACTCCATCATATTACAGTCACGACTATAGCTCATATGTTCCCTAATATTTTTTTATCCCTTCATAAGATAAACCTAATAGAGTACAAAGCTCTCTGTCAGTTGAGATGAACTTAAAATTATTTCCATAGAAAAAAAATCAACCTAAGTTTCCAAGATCTCTTTGGACGAAGCAATCCAAAGCTGCTAATAAGGATCCTTCAGTCAATTTGAGTCAACCATCTCTTCTGACTAAGTAGACCAAAAATCACAATATCTTGAAAAAACAGAACATGGGATCTTGATCATGCGCATCAGCATTTCCCCGACCATTTGTTTTAAGTTAAAAGATGGTGAATTTCATAAAGTTTAAATTCCAATTTGTTTCTACTATATGCTAAATAATTAGCAACCTAATGATTAGCCTTAATCAAAAAATTTGTCTCAACATTGGGAGTGGTAATTCACTATTAGTACTTGCACCTGTAGAAAACCTGAAACTAGATCTAAAATCCTCAACAAAATGAGAGCAAAATCTCTGGGCAGTGTCTTATGCACAACGTTCATCTACCCTCAGAAAATTTGAATGACATAAATCTGAACTCTCTTCATCAAGAGGTCGAGGGTTAATTTTCGAATCCCGCAACAATTAAAACAACATAAAATGATAAATAGAGAACTCACCAAATAACTTCAATGAGAGGAAGCCTCCAAGCCACCAATTTCATTGCAAACAACCAACAAACTTTAATAGATTCATTCAATGAATTTTCCATATTATATGAGACTTGAATTATAGAGCTGCAACAAAGCATTTTATGGAATAAAACCTAACTAAGAAAGTATATGGCTGCAAAGCAAACATGGAAAGATTGAAAACACTCAATGAAATCTTCACTTAACTTGAAAGGCGGCCAGCTTCTTTGAAAAAGTCCTTAGTGCCTTGTTTCATCACAAGTTTTCCCACACAAGGGCCAGCCAAACCTTGTAAGCAAACTTGAAAACTCCTTGCATTAATCCACCTTATTGAATACACAAGGGGTGGTCGACCATGCAAGTAAAAGAGGAGGCACTACTCACAAATTTTGAAGATCTTACTGAAATTAGTAACAATGTCCCTTCGTGATAATGAGTTCTTGTTTTGCATCATAATCATGTAAATTAATTTATATAAAGCTTAAAGGATTATTTGCTTTTTTATGGTAAGATGAATATAATGATAACAAATGCATTTTTATCCCCATTTCCATCCATTTCAAGTGATGGCTAGCCATAGGTGCTTAGAAGGATATGAAAAAAAATGAGGAATGGGAAAGAGAAATTTAGTTTTGGAGGCACATCAATGGGTAGATCAAATTTCCGGTGAAAGAATTGAGGTAGGACATGTTTAGCCTTGTGCAGGAAGTTTATGTTTCTTCTCAGATCATATTTTATGATATGATATGATAATTCATGTAATGATAATGATAATTGATGTCTTTTAGTGTATATGTGAAAGCATATATAGTGCTTTACAATTATCTTATCTTATACCACTGTAAGTCCGGTGTTTTTCTTTGTTACTACATGTGGTACATTGCATAATTATGACTTGATATAAAATTTTATTTGTACTAAAGTAACTGTGTAATCATACCTAACAGTTCCTTCCTAGTTCCATGGCTAATATATGAGGCATTATTTCCCCCATTGGTTCTATCTAATGCAATCCCTATAAAGTTTATTTCTTCTTTTTTAACATTACCAAAAAAAACTAGAAAAAGTTTCAAGAAGAAAAAGTACCAGAAAATTAAAATAACTTATCAAAAGTTTTTTAGTTATGTAATACCTATGAGAAGGATTTGTTCGTTTCCACTGTCAAATCCTTCCATCTCGATTAGAAATTGTGTTTTAAGTCGCCTGCTTGATTCATGTTCGCCATCTGACTTCCTCTGCACTTCAAGTTGCTCGGCATCAGCCAAACTTTTTAAGATACATCTAAATGAAGTCAGTAAAAAGTTACCTGAGAGAGAAGTGAGTCTATTTCATCCACAAATATTACTGCCGGTTGGCGACAACTGGCAACCCCAAAAAGTGCCCTTACAAGCTTCTCTCCCTCACCAATCTACAGCCAGGAAAGCTCAACAAGGGATATATATCAGGTAAACATAGCAAGACGCTAATGTCAGGAAATAAAAGACATCAGGCAAACATGTATAAAATGTTTGAAATCCTGCTCAGCAATGCAATAAAACAATAGAGATCAACAAAGAGGATAGATTTTTCTTGTTATTTTCCATCCATCATTGAAAAAACAAATGCATTTTAAAGGAGATTTCTTGTTCGTTTAATTTATATATATATATATATATATATATATATATATATATATATATATATATATATATATATATATATATATAATTTCCTTAAAATTCTTGGTGGAAGGCAAATATTAACAACACTTAAAATGGATTGTTTTATAGCCTTTGATCATGTCATGGTAATTGTAACATTCTACTGACTTACCAATTGACATCAACATCAAAAATAGCTCCAGCTATTAAACGAAAGGCTGCAACAACGTCAATCAGATATGAAATAACATTGGACAGAAACATATTTTCTGACTTCATTTTGTTATTTAGTATGACACAACATTGCTTCATCAATAGATAATAGAAAACTAACGAAATCTAACACCATAAAGAAAAGAGTCTATTCCATCAAGAAATGTGCCTTGATTAATGTGTTAATAAACTAACTAAAAATATTTTTTTCACCGATGTATACTGTGGCTACTGTGATCATATGCAACCAATAAGAGCATTGAGCTCAAAATCAATCTTAATAAGTACTGTATTTCTCTTATGTAGTACTTGTACATTTCATAGTTTGCAGGGATGTAAAGTTCTGATATCATTTTGGTGAAGGAAGTATTCGACAAAGATATTATTTCAAAAACAACTGTGAAGTGGAACATTAAATATTCAAAAGATATATTGCAAGTATACATAATCTTTCATGGTAGAACACAAATGCAAATGCTTTATTATCATCATTAGTTTTATCACAACTATTTAAATCTGGCCTTTTAATTATAATCCATTCACATCAATTAAATGTTTGCATGAGGTATAAAATTAAGACTAGACAAATCTATATTTATAAAATTCAAGACAACTAATATACTACTCCTTCCTTCAAGCTACCCATTTTATTGGCCACCTTTGTGCACCGCCCAATGTCGCATGTTTTTATTCTATTGAAATATTCTCAGTAGTTGCTCCTCCCAAAGTCTCTGATCACAGTCATTTTCTGCTCTATTATTCTTAATTTTATCACAAATCTTCTCAACATTTTTGTTTCAAAGACACTAAAATAGTCAGTGCTTTATGATGCAACAATCAAATCCATACAATGTAGGTAATATTTTGTTATTTTTATAAAACATATCATTATTCCGGTGTAGACTGTAACTTCACCCATCTTCCAAGATTAAATCACACACACATAAATGTAAAAGTTACCAAGATGTCATTAATTCAATTTAACCGAACAAGCTCTAAGTCACAAAACTAGACACTCAAGACCTAGTTGATGAAAAATATTGTGAACATATTATTTGCCTTCAAGATTATTTTTTGATAGGCCTTTTGAGAAAAAATAAAGACAAATGTGCAAAGACTCAAAAAGAATATTTCAAACATATGCAATTTGAACTTTACCAAAATTTAATAAGGAAATCACATTTGATGATTTATGCATTGAGTCTCTAGGATTTTCATGTAAATACCAACAAATGTCGAGTAAAATAAATTTCATTCAAATATAACAAATAATTTCAAAGTAAAATTAACTTAAAATAATTTAAGGATTCATTTTATCATTAAATGTCTATATCTACTCCCTAGATAATCAAAATCCTATTTCAAACCTTGCACACATACATTCCTAACCAATGAATGATAAAAAAAAAAAAAAACTATCCTATGTTGTGTGAACTGCAATTCATATATAAGATAAATTTTATTGTTATTTTTATCCATCATTGAAAGCCATAAAAATAACTAGTAAGGACGATTAGGCCCATTGTTAATGCCCAAATCAATCAACAAACTCAAAATTAGCTATCTTTGGGTAGATTTTATACAGATTTTAGATTTTATTGAATTTTATTTGATACCTTCCCATGATTTTGCAAATCCTATCTAATGCTTATAGGAGAATCATAGAAGTATAATTGAAAAGTTTGGGGATTATTGAGCGAGATATGAGATTAAAGATATATTTATTGAAATTCAAAAACTATAAATATCAAAATTTTCCATCATCCCTTAATGACAAAAATCAAACTCCTTACTTTGACTATAAATACCACTCTTTATGCAGCAAAAATGCTAATGATTCTAGTGAAAATTTCCTTGAAAAGCTATTAAATTTCATTTTGATTTCTAAAAATTTTTTGGCTTTATACCTTTTCTTGTAATTTCTTTTATGTTAGACACTTGACCTTATCTTTGGCATAATCCTCCTTGATCATGCAAGTTGGCTCCTTTCGAAGAAAGAGTTTTCTTAAAGTTTTATTTCTTATGTTCTAGCAAAAAAAATTATTTGCATAATTTTAACTTTAACATCGTACTTTATTTTAACTAAGTTTGCTTGGCTTGGCTCCTTTTGGTATGCTACCACTCCCATTGTAAAAAAATTTTTGAACTTCTAATTATTTTTTTTTTTTTTTTTTTTTTTTGCTAGAAAGCATGTATGCTTTTGAGTATTATGAAATCATCTTGTATTTTTTTAGAGTTATGCTTCAGTCAAAAGAAGGATAGCAGAGGATTGCAACTTTGTTTATAGGAAAAGAAAGATGTGATGTAAGACTCAAATTTTAAATCTAGATCTCTTGTCTTGTGTGATTGTTGACTCACTTTAATTTAGATCAACCAAATATAACTTAGATTATCAGTTAATTGGTTAGTTATAAGTCTAATTAAGATGTCAACCATTAGCTAAAGAGAGATCAACTAGAATATAAGTGATTTGATTGGGCCAATCAACTAGCTATGCCGATTAGATAAAGTTTTAGCCGACTAAATAAAATACATGACAGAATAGGTTAGGATCTATTTTGGGTGTAATGATAGTCTTGGATAGCTTTACCAGTAAAACACATGGTAAGCCCTTGGCTTATCAAGAGTTATTGAGATTGGCAATATATAAGTTGTTGAGATACAACAAAGGTATAGCTGGATTGTCGACTTAGTGATGTATATGTCAAATTAACTATAAGTTGGAGAAAAGATATAAGTCTAAGACCAAGCAATTAGCCCATGTATTTGATTAAGTAGAACTAGAGGCCTGTGTTGAGTGGAAGTGTTATTTACCATGTTATAATGATGAATACTACATATCTAGCATAACGATCCTCAATAATCAAATGAAACAAGCCCCACAACTCATGGTGGTGTCAACCTAAGTACTTAATACTAATAGATCCCCCACTTTTTCTTACTAATGTATTGACTATCTAGTTTGGTATTGTCAATAGTATAGCTAATATAGCTAACCAGCTAGGTAAGTTGAATGCTAATTGGATATAATCGACTAATGCAATTATATGACTGACTAGGTGTGAGTACCAATTAAGTGAGACACATCCAAGTAAATTTGATCCATAAGAGAATAGTCAAAGTGAACAGAATTACTTAATGTGGGCTCCGAAAATTCGTCACCGATTTCTCGACAAATTGAATTGAAAAGAGTTTGATTTAAAAGGTGTCGGTGTAATTTTTAGAAGGCAGATGGAATAATAGATAAGACACTACCCATAGATTTTGTCATCATTTTGTGAGAACTTTATATCTGGTTCCAGGTTTCCTATAGGCGCAAGTCCCTATAGTTAATTACCCTTTTCAATGTAGAGAGAGAACTTTCGATTAAGGCTAGTCGAAAGATCGTTAAATGCATAACATATAGTAGCAGCATGTGGAGTTTACAATTTAGATTATGAAATTCATCATTTCAGCTTAAACCATATGGTTGGGTGAATGACGATGTGCCCGATCTAGATCCCATGGTTCCGTAATCTCGAGCCGTCGTGGTCCCTAGTGTACTTAGTCAGAGGAGGTAGTTGACCCGAAGGATCCTTATCGGCCAACACGGGTTCGTTGTCCAAAAAAATCCTTAACAGGGGTGGTGTTTGTCGAAAAGAAAAGCTAAAGCTAACGAGGGTTTTTTATCAAGTATATCTTATGATTCACTCAAAGGCGGTCGTTGAAGAAGCATCACAACGATGCATTGATCGTAATATAATGGAGCCTTACTAAAGATTATGATTTGGATATTCAATATTATCCGAGGAACGCAAATGTAGTTGTTGATGCTCTAAGTGAAAAAATATCTGGTAGTTTTTATTGGTTGATCTCTCAACAGTAGAAATTGATTAAAGATTTAGAAAAATTGAAAATTTCAATTATTAAATCTGATGATCATCTTTATTGTTAAATCAAATGGTATATAATCAAATTTGAAAAGAGAATACGAGATGTTTTACCTAGATGATGACTTTAAAATTTTAAATTTGGTAAAAGTAGCCACTGAAGATTTTGAAATCGATGAAGAGGGATTCAAGTATCATGATAGAGTTTGCATTCCAGATGTTGGAGATTTGAGGAAAGACATCTTACATGAAGCATCTTTCTAATTACATTCATAGGCGGTAGAAAAATGTATCAAGATATTCGAAAAATATTTTGGTGGCGAGAATGAAAAGAACTGCGAATTTGTCTACAAGTGTCAATCATGTCAAATGGTTAAGGCTGAACATCGGTCAGTGGAACTTTACATACGAGTGAAAATGGGATGATATTGTTATAGATTTTGTGGTTGGCTTACCTAGATCCAGAAGAGGATGCGATGCTATTTGGGTTATTATTGATAGGTTGACTAAATCTATACACTTTATACCTATCAAACAATCTGATGTTATTGAAAAGCTAGCAAAGAAGTATGTTGATGAAATTGTGAAGTTACATGATGTACCAAAATCTATAGTGTCCGTCGAATAATTGATTTATCATATGGAGAAAATTTTAAGAAGCTTTAGAAATACTTTCGACTTCGCATTCCATCCTGTGATGGTCGGAAAAGAATAATTCAAACACTTGAAAATTTGCTTAGACTTTGTATCCTTTTGGGAAATTGAAAAATTCATTTGCCTTTGATTGAGTTTATTCACAATAATAGCTTTCAAGCAAGTATTGGTATTGCTCCAAGCATTGTATGGAAGGAAATCTGAAACAGCTTTTGTTGGGTGGAGCGGTGAAAGAAGAATCTGAATGCGGATATAGTAGATGAAATGAAAAGATCCGATTGATCTGTGATATATTAAAAGCTATTCAAGATAGGCAGAGGAAATACTATGATGTTAAACATCGGCCAGTAGAGTTTGAAGTGAGAAAATTTGTATTTCTTAAAGTCAGTCCCATGAAAGGTATAAAACGATTTGGCAAAGTTGGAAAGTTGAGCCCACATTATATTGATCCATATGAAATCTTAGAAAGAATTGGGAAAGGATAGACTTTTACCTTCTCACATCTGAGGAGTCTGATATGTGTTTTCTATTTCTCGAAAATATATTACTGATGAAACCAACAAAATTATTACGAATACTATTGATATTCAACTGGATCTCACATTTGTGGAGGAGCCAGAAAGAATTATAGATTATAATGTTAAGCATCTTAAGAATAGGGAAATTTCATTTGTCCGTGTATTGTGAAAACATAGATCAGATCGAGAAGCTACGTGGGAGAAGGAATCAGAAATGCGAAAACTTTATTCTCAATTGTTTAATTAAAGGTATGTTTATTCCATTATTGTCATTTAATTTCGAAAATGAAATTTTTATAAGAGGGAGAGATTGTAATAATCGAAAATCAGAAAAAAAAAATAAAAAAAGAGAAAATAAATAAATAAAATGAAAAATCCAACAGTTGCGATGGTTGGTATGATTGGAAAAAGTCAAAAGGGGGAAAGCTTCGATTTTAGTTTACAAACCAACCCTCAAACAGAAAGAAAATGGGAGAGAGAAAGAGAAGGGAAAATCGTCGTGCGTGCCCGAAGTCTTCCGTGTGTGTGTCGGTAGAGGAAGAAGGAGTGTGCCTGAGTGAGGCGTCTCCATGCCGCCGACATCGTGTCGAGGGCTCGTCGACCGACCAAGAGGAGAGAACCCTGTGGGGGAGGAAGACATCTGGCGTCGTGACTATAGGAAGTCGACGTACTTTGGGCAAACCGAGAGAGGTATTATAGGTTAGTTTTTCTATTTTTTTTATTTATTAAGGAAATGCGTATGTGTATATATTATATATATATCATATAAGTTACAATTTCAAATAAAATTGAAAACCCTAAGTCTTTCTTACTTTACAAACCTTTACATAATTATATTTCATTTCAAAGTATGTCTTTTAATTTTATTAAAAGTTATATAAAATAATAAATGAAAGTATTAAATTTATGAGAACCTATAAATGAAATGCAAACATTTGAAACTT
Organism: Cymbidium sinense; assembly: GCA_021442155.1. Lineage (NCBI taxonomy): Eukaryota > Viridiplantae > Streptophyta > Magnoliopsida > Asparagales > Orchidaceae > Cymbidium > Cymbidium sinense. The sequence goes on along the minus strand of CM038221.1, from coordinate 24,847,801 downwards.
ATGAATGAAATGGATATAGTAAAAATACGAGTAATTGTATTAATAGATTGAGAGCTTAATTTTACATTTTCTTATATATAATACAAATTAAACTTAATTATTTAAATTTTACATGCTACATGCAAAATATAATTTAAGTATTAACCTGATATTTAGCTTAATAAATATATATAAATATAACATTTATTATAATTTACAATAATACAAAAATTAGTCTTTCTTATGAATTGAATAAAAGAATATTTAAGTCATTTCAATAATTGATACAGGAAAGTAAGAAAAATATATATTATGATTTTTAAATTGAAATCATTAGAGAAAAAGATAGAAATTTTTAAATCAAAGTAAATTAAGAGAATAAATCCTTGAATAGAGAAAATGGAAGATATTGTGTATGCACATAATTTAATAAATAAATTAAATATGATTATTATTATTATTATTATTATTATTATTAATTGTTAATTTAAGCGATTTAGAAAATGACAATGAATATTGATGAATCTGGCCGTCGATTAATAAAAAAATTTATATGTAAGTATCTATAAATAAAATAAAATAAATTGTTTCTAATATTAGTCGTCATATTTTATTATAAATTTTGATTAAAAAAATTAAAGGGGAAAGAGATTCAAGAAAAGCTGCAAATTAAAATGGGTAATTATGTTGCTACGTTTATGATAAAAATGTCTTTAATTTTTTGTGATGAAATCGTGTTTGTATGATTATGACTTTTCTGTCGCTGAGTTGTGATTATTTTTCTAGCCCATAGAATATTGTGATGTAGTTCTTATCTCTATGACATTGATAATAACTAAATGTTGATCATATTAATCATTTCGTTTGCCATTTCAAGATTACTTACGTTAATTATGAATTAATGTAGATGTATAATTGTATGTTATGAATGTGTATGTTAAAAGTGGAGTTCACCCTTATAATCTTGTTTGAGGTATATATGTCGAAATGATGAAAAATAGCCGATAAATTGAAAAATAAATTCATTTCTTTGTCAGCATTTGGATAAGTATTGGTAAATGTTTCTTTTGGTAAAGGTTTAGGCGGTGACTCACAGACGGATGATAAATGTAAAAGTAAAGTTAAAATGTTTATTTATTCTTACCCGTATATTTGATTGTTTGAGAAATTTCTTTTTTTTTAATGTACGTATGATAACAAAAAAAAGCGTCATCACCAGATTCTACATACTTATTCTATATAGTCACAACCGTAATTATTTGAATTTTATTGATTGTTAGTTGTTTAAATTTTTTATGTAACCATCTAGCTAAATGGCGATAGAAAGGAGGGTTATGTTTATCATCGTAGAGGAGATAGGTAATTATGGTTATTTGAATTATGTTTAAATTGTATGTCGTATGAAACTTTGTTGTTATATATATATGAAAACATTATTAAATCATTTGTGGATTGTAGTGACTCTTGTATGATTGGAGATTTTGTTGGAAGTGTTATGTAAGTTTTTTTATATCCAGGTCAAATCCCGTATTCCAAACTCCGAAGCGTGACACATGGCTTGGCAGACAACCATTATTGGATTAGATTAGGTTCTTTAAACTTAGTTTTTAATTGAGGAAAGTGTGGGTAGTTTAAGAGTCTCATATAATACATACAAGCATTAAATTGATCACCATCTTGATAGTGTGAACGTTTGAGGTTTTATTGCAAATCCTACAACAAGGAAACAATGGAAATGACATCACCAAACCAGGATCTGAGTTAAATCTGCAACGACAACCAAAAACATTGGAAGCGATTGGAAGAGGCAACCAAAGTTGACTTTAATAATGGCTACCATCAACATAACTAGAGTGACACAAGAACTCATGGCACAAGCACTTATAATATTATGCAAGCTATTTGAGGAATACAACTTCCTATCACTCGCAAAACTAAAAAAATTATTGGTGCATGGTCCATCAATCAACAAAGACAAGAAGATTTATGTTATATATCAAAAGTGTAATAGCCCAAAAAAAAATATACAAAAGGATAATTCAAATTTATTTTGGAAATAAATTTAATTTTTCGCATTCCTTGAAAAACATCTGAACCATTTTTATAAGATTCTAGATGTTTTTTAATTAAAATGATATATAAGTGTAAACATTATTTTCTATTTATTATATTTTTTTTAAGAAAATAATTAATAAATATCATATAAATTATTATAATTATTCAAATCTAATCAATAACATGCAGTACAAACTTCATGCAAGCACGGCATGCAAGAGCGTGTATGGAAATGATCGACTGAGATTAATTAAAACAAAAAAATTATTTAATTTCATTTTGATTCAACTATTAATCTCGATTTCTATGCATTGCTTTAGACATGCAGTGTACTTTGGTGTTGTCGAAAGAGAGAGAAGAGTCTGGGGAAGGAGGTACGTGATTGATGGGCTGCTTTAGGAATCTGTACATTATGTTTTCCGTAACTTGAGGAATTACATTTATGTGCTCCAGTTGCGATATGTGCTCCGGGTGGCCATTTCTGCATGCATGGAGGGGGGGATGGCATGAAGTCTCAGGTAAGGTTGAAAGAACAAGGAAGGTTAGGTATGCTTATATATATAAGATAATTAATATCAATTGATTAAAAGTATTTAACTCCTATTTTAATTGAATTCTTAGAACACACACAGATTTGGTGATGATGCTCTCTTGGCCCTTGGTTTGAAACCTTTATCTTGATTGCTTGATGAGATCATCATAGCTCTTTGACTCATCTTAAGTTCTTAATCTTGATCTAGTGGTGTGCCAAAACTATCCTCTGCCGGATGACCCTTATCTTTAGAATTAAAATTCACGATGATCAATGAAATAGGATGATTTCGATTAAAGGCAGTTGCGACCAGTTCCGTCTTCTTGAGCGAAGCCGAGTGAAATTATCTAATCAATCATCAGCAATATTTCGTTAATACTCTTCTTAATTCATATCCGATTCTTATAGCGTGAAATCTTTAAGTTTGTAAATAAATCTGAAATAGTAAAGGCATCGATTAAGAATGCATGCAAAAAACAAGCTTCCCAAGCTATCAATTCGTAAAAGCAATCAAACTTCCTAAAACTAAATGCTCACCGAAATTATCAAGCAGTAGCATCATTTAAAAGGCTTTTGAGACAAGAATCTTAAAAAACTTTAGAATCCGATCTGGGTGATGTATGCATGTATAAATTTACAAAGCGGTAAATTGTCTTTGCGATAAATGTATATGTGGAGAACGATATCTTTGTAGGTCTTTGAAATGTAACAATATAAGCGAAAATATATCTTTATGGGTTGTCTGTATCGATGAGGAAGCGGTGATTTTCATTCAAAATCGTTTCGGATTCCCATATCAAATCGTTTTAGAAATGTCGTTTATAATAATATAGGTTTTGACTTATGAAAGGGTCGTCTGGTAGGCTGAAGGTAAAGGCGGTAGGCAATCTCTTACCTGTTTGTGCGCGGTGGACTGAAAATGTCAGTGGGATACTAAGATCTAATCACAAATCCAGGCTCGTCTTTTTACTTTATTTGTGATTTACATGTGCTTGTAATTTTCACGCATTTTCATTTTATCAGCATTCTTGCATTTTAAAAGCATTTATATGCCGATGAAATCATATCTTTGAACTAGGCGGCTTATAAATATTCTCATCGTAATATATATCGAGCAGTAATGTCGCGTATTTCATTGATAGAAATATCATATGTCATTCATCTGATTTATCTGAAGTGGTAAAGCGATTGGCATACATGAGGAATAGAAATTGAATTTAAATTATGATATAATTAGCAATTAATCAGGTCGCAGTGTGGTTATGTGCTGATTCTATACATGCGCCGCATAATGAAATAAACTCTTCTTACAAATCTTACATATAACTCATAATTAACGGTATTATTAGAACTGGCTGTAATCTTTTTGAAATTGATATCTCGTATAAACTTTCAATCTGGAACGCGCATCGAGTATCAATGGCCTTGATATTATTATTCACGATTCAATTATGCTAAAATTAACAAAATGTCATCTGATCCCTGCGCATTACGCTTAGGCGAAAAGCAGTTGAACTTCCCAATCAAGCATTTCTGACAAAGGAGAAGAATAGGAAAGAATAAAGAAACAAGTCGAGAACTCTCAGGTCTTCCCTCTTATGACGGGACCGGAATTCCAATCCAGGGTGATTCACGAAACTCCACGAAATGCGTCTTTACTGGACGGTGCGGTTCCGTCGGCGAACCACGGAAGGGCCAGCGGAAGGAAAGAAGCGAAGCCGAAAACTCCACTGGCGTTCTGGCGTCCGGACTGTTCAGTTCTGACGTCAGCAGCGGAATCCTCTGCCGGGATCTGTAGCGTGGTCAGCGTTCGGAAGCGGTCGAAAGCCGAGCGATGAAGGCTGAAGCGAAGGCGTGGATCTAGTGAAGCCGGCGGAGGAAAAAAAAAAGGAGAATTAAACGGCTCGAGAGGAAATAATAAAGCGAGCCAGGAGAGATCCAACCATACACCTGACGTCGAATAGAAACCCCACGCATGCTTACTAAGTCTTCTGATAATTCTTCTGATAGCGACAAATTAATTAAACCAATTAGGAAAATTTAATTGGATTAATTGGATATTATTTTTCTACCCCATAGATCGAAATTTCTTACGAATCATTGAAAGGAAGGGAAACCTTGCCTCATCTCTTGTTCAACCTCAAGTAGCTTCTTTGATTGGTGCATTGCTTAGTTTAATTTTAGCATAGGAAATTTGTGATCATATCTCTTACATCAATTAAAATCTTTTTTAAAACCTTAAATAAGTCCAAAATGGTTGTATTTCGGCTTTGTATATGGAATCTTTACCGCGTCGTGATCCATTTTCTCGACATTGAAATGTGAAAAGCGTTGTGAATGTCGATTCATGGGTAAGGTAAGTGGGGTAAGTCCATATTGTCGATCGCTTTTCGATGATTTGAAGGTCACATGTACTAGGCTTAATTTACGCCAGTAATCTATAATTCGCTTTCATAGGTTTGACCTACTTTCAGAATACAAATTCTCCTACCCGGCTTTCAGTCTTTAATGGTAATACACGGCGATCACGGCGACTTTGATTTATCGATTAATGCGATTTTTTTCTGGTAACGATGACCTCTGGACTGTATGCTTTCTCACGCGACCGACTCGATGCGGAGTTCACATCGACAATGCTTCATAGGGCCGTCGAATACTAGATTGGTAAATTTATTATTGTAAGCTTCGATCGATCGTAGGAATATGATCTTCAAATTACCTCAATCTAAAATAGTCTCAACAAATCTTAGGACTTGAATTGTTCTTTCATTGTCCGTCGGTCACGAGGGAAGAAAAGCTCACTTAAGGGTGTAGCTGCTTCTAATTCCTTTCCATAATCACGATAAATCCGCCATCTCGAAAGCGATCACTTTGGTGCAAGTCTGAAGTCTGATTCTTTTCATATAATCACGGACGATTTCAGTGAATGCATGCGTTTCATGGGTGAAATGAGGACTTAGTCAATCTATCCCACAATCTTTAGATACTTGTGCAGATCCCAAGAATCATTAACAAAATCCAATTTCTTTCCACTTATAGGTAATGGTAATAGCAGAATAAGTGCTTTGATCTCGACAACAATCGACAAACGCATTTAGAGACATTAATTTATGTCTTTCTTATTGCGAAATGTTGCTTAAATCTTTATACATTTTGAACTACACGGATGAATAGTATATCATAAAGCTCACTATAAAATTTCTTGTCTCAATTTCACAGAATCCGTAATTGTGAATGCTTAGAATAATACGCATCTATGATAAAATTACGCCCCATCTGGATTTGTTCGAATTTCGATATCCAGCAATCGTTTAAATGCGACTTTGATTCATAAAGTTGATTATTTGTCGATTGAGATAAATGCCCGACTTTGAATCTTAACTTCCAACTGAAGCGCCAATTCTACGTCGGCTACGACTTTTAGTAATAATAATCCGTGGCATTTCACGGAGTTCTGACTTAATCATCCACCACATTAGCTTTTCACGCGGATCTCTGAATATCTAATCATAATCTTTAATAAACTTCAGAAGTAACTTCTTTTGTGTAAAATATATTTAAGACTCACGATGATTAGTAAAATTTCATTTCATTCCATATAAGTAATGTCTCCAAATTTTAAGAGCAAAAGCCATTTCTTAATTCTAAATCATGCGGATAATTTCTTTCATGGCGTTTTAATTATCTGAAGCGTAAGCGATTCTCTTACGTTACTGCATTAAGACTGAAAGAACCTTTTAAAGATGCATCCTTAAATATTTGGAATCCTCGAGTCCACGATGGAATATCTAAAAGCGGGGCGTGGAATGTTTTCAATTCTTGAAAACTCTTGCTCGCGTTCAATTGTCCATTTGGAATTTGACATCCTTTCTCGATAAATTAGATAGAGGCATTGCAATGATAGAGAAAATCTCTTGACAAACTTCCATAACTGCCTTGGCAGGAAAAGCTGCGAAATTACGTAAGCATTCTTTGGTGCGGGACCATTCCCAAAATTCTTTTCTTTTGAGGATCAGCGAAACTCCTTATTGCGATAATGTGACTAGAAATCGTGTATCGTCAAAATTCCGCGATTTGAAAATTTGGCGTATAATTGATTTTTCTTAAAATTTCTAAGCAATCGCCGGATGATTTGCGTATTCTTTATCGATTTTAGAATAAATTAGAATATCATTGATAAAGATGATAGGTCCGCGAGGGCTTGAAAACCACGATTCATTAAATTCGGCGAAGGCTAGCGGGGCGTAAAACCAAATGGCATATGAAATTCATAGTCCATACACGGTTCCGAAAATTTGTTTTAAAAATATCGACATCTTTTAACTTCCGATGATATCCGGATCTCAAATCGATTGAAAAATACGGCTCCTCCCTCCCATTGATCATAATAAATCGTCGATCCGGTGGTGGATACTGTTCTTAATTAACTTTATTTAATTCCTTGTAATGATTCGTGCGATCCTTTTATGAACAAATATCTTGGTGCACTCGGTGTGAGTTCTTTGGTACGAATAAATCCTTTGTGTCAATTCACGATTGGCGCGTCATATTCTTTAAGAGTCGTCCAGAGGAGATTTATGTATAAGTTGTAGTTGTACATCGATCCCGAGCCACTTCTCGTGTTGGTGCACCGGTAATTCAGGAAGCTCAGGAGGAAATTAGAAACAAGCGAAATGTTTTCGGTTCAAACACCTCTTATTCACACATGTCAATTTGGTAGAAATATAATTTAAATATTTCTTAAATATTTACTCGCATCTTTTCATCAAGAAGACACGAGCATTCTTATCAAAAATAAAATGATTTTTCACCGGGCATGCAAATTTCACTCCTCTTAGGCATTCAATTGTTGCAAAATATTTGATCAGATTCATCACAGTATAACGTCGAAATGTCGATTGGTAAGATAATTGGAGTTCACAGTAGGATATTGTTTATCTTGAATGTTAATGTCAATTCTGTATTATTCTCTATCCGCGAATTATCTGAGGTGTGAAATAAATAGTATCAGTAAAAGCTGGTGGGAAAGGAATGAAATGAGCGATCGAGCAGGGAGATCAAAAGCGGGCGGACCGATAAAATTTTAGCATGCTCGGCTCCGACCACTTCCTTTGATTCCTTACTTGCGAGTGATAGCAAAAACTCACGGCTTGGAGGATTGGTTTTTTGCTGCAGTTTCTCCTTTTCTTGAATTGAAGGTTTCTAAAAAATTGTGTTGCGACTTCGGCTTCAAAAACTTTCTTTGTTGACCCTGTCCCTGATAATTGTATGATTTTATGTCTTCTTCTTCGAATGGGCAATCGGTTTGCCCGATGTAACCCCATCATCTGTTTCACGAGCGGACATTGACCAAATGTCTTTTCATGCCTATCCATGAAATAGGTTTCTCATTAAATTTGTGTTTACGTCTATCGACTTAAATTCTTCTTAAAACAAATCCGATCTTTTCAAAACTTTTGCGTTTGCCTTCCTCTCGTCCTTCTTCTTAGAAAAATTCAACTCATTTTTAATTCTCTAGCTGTATTTGAGAACCGACATTCTTCAGGAATGGTCTTTATCTGATCTTGAATTGATCTCGCCGGAAAATCTATGACATTTCTCTTCGCGTTCTCTTAATATAATGTGAAGAATATCCCAGAAAGAGAAGTGAACTTCGAGCTTTAAAAGTGCATTATAGTTTTTTGAGTTAGTTAGATTGAAAAATTTGTCTTTAAAAAAAGTCTGATGGAGGAATAAACCAATCTTTGAATACTTTGACAAATTCATCGCGTAATAGGTGACGAGATCAAATCTTTCCCTGTGTTGAAGCTTTGCCACCACTACTTCTCCTCCTTTTCACCCAATACAAGCCGATCTTACTCTTACATTTTTAGGCAAATCATCCATCAAAATTTTTTTCAATTTTAAGCGCCAATCTTCGCCCATTATAGGATCACTGGCTCGCTTGAATCTTTGGTGATTTGAGCGTTTGAAATATCTCAATGTTGATCCACTTCAATACTGGATCTTGCTTCTTAGTGCGATTTTTTATAGATCTTGCCTTATCGACACAGAAATCAAACTTGCAATTCATCTTTTGCTACTTATGGGTTGTATTTCTTTTCACGATTAGAATTATCATGTAGTTCGAGTGCGCATTTGAATGCGGAGGTGACCATCTCATCGACATTTTTCTTGGGCAATTAATGTAATTATAAAAAAGTATTTATATGATATTTATTAAATATCATACATACATGAAATTATTAAGAACATATAGATTCTAATCCAAACTTAATAGCGTATACTGTATTGATCGATTCAACACTTCTAAATTCAAATCCTCATTCTATTACTCATGCTAATCGTTTTGCTCGTTTCCTCGCTTATTGCTTTGATAACTTTCACAGGATGACCACTTATCTTGGGGTCGGTCGAAGTCTCAGAATAGGATATTTCGATTGAACCACAATTTTAACCGTTCCAACTGCACTACAGGAACGAGCGAAATTGAAATTTATCAATCAAATCATCACATATTTGTAATTCATACTACTTATTAATATACAATTACTAGAAGCGTAGAATCTTTAAGTTTGTAAATAAATCTGAGCCATTAAGACCGATATTAAAATTTTTATGCGTGCGAAAAAAACTTTTAAAACTTTCCAAAAATCTGATTCAAAAAAACTTTCTACCCAAATTTTCCGAAATTATCAATCCAGGTAGCATAAAATTTAAAAGCTTTGTGAGACAAAGAATCTTAAAGTAAGCTTCGGTCTGACGATAGGAACGATCGATTATGCATATAAATTTACAAAAGCGGTAATATCTTTGCAGATAATAACGTAACAAATGTGTAGGTCTTTGTTGCAGAAATGTAACAATACGCGAGACAATATCTTTGTAGGTTCATCATCGATGTCGAGGAGCGATTTTCATTAAAATCATTTGATTATCTCAAATCATTTTCTAGAAATGTCATTTATAATTGCGTAGATTTTGACTTAACAAAGGGTCGTCCACGGATTGTGAAGGCGAAGGTAAGCGGGTAGAATCTACTTCTATGTATATTTGACGGCTGCTCCAACCTCAAAAATGTCGAGTCGGGGATACTAAGATCCCCATAATCACTAATCACGCAATTCTATAACATGCCTGTAGATTTCACGGCATTTCGTTTTATCACATTCTTGCATTTTAAAACATTTCATGCGATAAAATCATATATTGGCCTAGGCTTGTAATCATTGTAAATCATCATCTGAGGTCAGTAATAAGCGTTTGTATTTTTATTGTAGAAATATCATATACGTTCATCTGATTTATCTGAAGTGTAAAAAAGCGGTAGGAATATATTTAAATTTTGATTATGTACTCGGTGTCGCAGGTCGATTATTTATGATTCCGATTTCAGTAACCTATAATGAAATAACTCTCTTAAATACTTACATAGACTCATAATTAATACGGTAGTATTACTAAACTGTAATCTTTGCGAAATTGATATCTCCTCATATAAGCTTTCAAATCTTTGAACCGACTCAGCGTAATCAAGCGGCCGATATTAATTCGCGATTGATTAACAAACTAAAATTAACAAAATGTCGATCTAAACCCCATAATTAAACTCACTGGCAGAAAAAAGATTTGAACTTCCCAATCACATTTCAACAAGGAAGGTTTGAAGAAAAAAAAATAGGAAAAAGATTAGCAGTCACCTCCAAGTCTTCCCTCTTGCTCGGCGGGACCGGAATTCCAATCCAGGAAGCGGTGATTCTGAACTCCCATGCGTCTTTACCTCCTGACAGTACGTAGTTCCGTCGGCCGTCTGGAAGAAGGACGCGACACGGGAGGAAAGCTGAAAGCCGGCTCAAACTCCCGGCGTTCTAGCGTCATGCGATGGACCTGTAAGCCCGACGGAATCGCAATCCGGATCTTAGCGATGCTGCGTTCGGGAGGCGAAAGCCAAACGATGAAGAAGAGACGGATCTGAGTGAAGGAAGCCGGCTGAGAGGAAAAAAGAAAGGAGGAATTACCACTGAGAAAGGAAAATAAGGAAGCCAGGAGAGATCCCATACAGCGTCGAATGGCTTAATCGGCCACGCATGCTAAGTCTTCTGATAATACTGAGTACGCGAATTAGAGCAATTAGAAATAAGCTAATTGGATTAATTGGATATTACATACTCTACTTAACATTCTACCTTACCAAACTAAGTGAAATTATTGAAGAATTAATATATGTGCTAACACAGCAAAAGATAAAAGAAAAAAAATTAAACATTGTGGCAGATATGAATAACACGTCTAATCCCCACTTGAAATTTTGTAAAAATTTCTTATTATATGTGTATACTTGTATAAGTTTTGAAGATGAAATTTTAATTAGGGGTGTTTGTAATAATCTAAAATTTCAACCAAAGACCAAATCCTATTATGGGGGTAGGTTCAACATAGGCTTTAAACTAGGCTAGCTTTGTTCAATCCAAAAAAAAACTACAAAGACTATTTAAGGCATAATTAAATGCACCTAATCAACCCTAAACAAAAATTAGAGTCACACCCTTAAAATTTAGTGTATCCTTAGTGTGTCAAGTAAATTTAATTTGGCTCAGTCCGACAGAAGAGAATTATGCTCACATAAAGAGGTTAGGCTAATCCATCAAAGTCAATTTGCTAATTAAGCAAAATTAATTAAAATAAAAGAGTGGAGATGAGACCAAGCCAATTTTAAAGCTTTATGGGATGAGGTGCGATCATGTATCATAGCCTGAGTTGATCAATTTAATCAAAACAAGGCTAAAATGGTCCTACTTTGATAAATTGACTAAAGCTCAATAATAATTTAGCCTAATTACAAGCTTTGGACGTTGGAACTAAGCCAATTGGCTTATATAGTCACAAACTTAATAATTATGTCAACAACAGAAAGCAGCCAAAGCTTAATTGTGCTTCAATTAGGCTTAATTGAAACCTAAATAGTGTGACCAAATCAAGTTGTAGATCCAATTGAATTGATTAACCAAGAAAAAAGCTAAGCTTGGTAGGGATCGGTTAAGTTAGTAATGACCTCTTTAGTATGGGAATGGTCTGCCCAATCTTGACCATAGTAGATTGAGATTTGTATAGCCTACTTGATCTAAAAAGAGGTTAGGACAATTTGAGGGTCAATTAAATACAATATAATGGGCAAGGATTATTCATGTAACAATTGATGCCAAATGATAAGTTAAGACTAGTTAAGGGTGTCTGGGATAATTTGACTTGCTCAACCAAGTCAATCAATAGTTGATTGAGACCCGTTGTAAGTTGAGTGAACGTAGCGGGGTGGACAAAAAAACTTGAGGATAAACTAAAGGCAATAAGATAGGTGAAAGCCATATATGGGCCAGTGAAGCCAAATTGTACGCAAAAAGGTAGTTAGAGCCAACAAAGTCGAAAAGGTTAACCAAGATGAGTTATCAATTATTAGGTTGGGGAGTTATGCGACTAGTCAAGGTTATGTTGAAGCGGATAGAGGAAGACTAGGATCATATATGAGTAAATTGAGCATAAGGGTAGATTTGTTGATTAGCCAAAGTTTGATGAGTCAATTTGGCTCACATTTAATAAACAAGGCTTGGGACTAAGCAATTCGGACTTCAAGTCAACATCACAAAAGCACCAAATTCTTCTTTTAGATATATCTAACTATTTGTTTGCTCATATTACTTGCTCAAGACATTAGCCAATGACATATGTAACATACTATTTTATTGATGGCTAGTAAAATCTTATGTTAATAGAACTAATGATCTTGTCATGATTTAAATGGCTAGTGAGTCAGAAGGAATACAATGCCAATAAGGAAATCGTAGAAAGATATGTATGAAATGCATAAAGGAGACCCCATGATTAATCAGCACAGAAATAATAATCAAAAGGAAAAGAGATGATTATTGTGTGAAAGCTCACAAAAGTTAAAGTGTGTCTAGGAAAAAATGGTATTTAGTTTTCAGTTGGTCAAAAGCAAGCACTAATATTGTGATTAGCCAAAACTTCTCAAGTTAAAATTAAGTGGTTGATATGGAAAGTGACAAAGTACCTATGAAATTAAAGAGTAATATGAGAATTTAAAAGTAAATTTTATAAAACAGTACTTAAGCCGTGAAATATAAATTTAAGAATTGAGCTATAAAGAAATCATTGACATATAGATTAAGCATGGAAGAAATAACAATGTTAAAATAAATATAGTAAAAGTTAAAATGATAGAATGAAAAATAATACTTCAAATGGGGATGGGATTTGTTGAAAAAGAAATAGCGAAAAAAGAAGATTTTGCCAGTCAAAACATATAAAACAAAGGGTAGGAGATGTACCAATAAGATAAGTAGATTAATTAATATGGATGGGTAAGAAAAAGGGTATGCCAAGGGTAACACGGCACAAGTTGCAAAAAATGAGTCTCACAAAATAGAGTTAATATTTTTTGTAGTATTCAACAGGAATGAATAGAAGAGGATTTGTATGGTCTACCTCAAGTAAATAAGGTGAATGTTGATGTTTATGATTTGATGCAATTAAATATTAGTTGATATATCTTAAAAACCAAACCTTCGGCTAACAAGAAAAAATTGCACTAATGGAATGTACCCTACTAAACTAAAAGTATGTCTCTGTGGGGAAAAGGAGCATGGACACGTTGTGCATATAGTTAGCTAGATATAAGATAAAGAGAAGCATTTTTTTTCCAACAAAACCAATGGCACCATTGAGCTATTTATGTATCATAATATCCTTCAGTAATTAGATTATAAAGAACCTTTTTCCCAGTAATGAGGAAAAAAACATTAGAAATTAGAACATCATATCACAGCCACTATTATGTTTTATTCAGGTTAAATAAAATTGGCAAACTTATGATGCAAGCATTAAAAAAACAACCTGAATAGAAAAGTATATCAAAAGGATTAAGCATACCCATTTGCTTGTCAATGAACTAGCTGATATGTAAAAAAAAGTAGCTTTAGCTTCTCCAGCAATGGCTTTACCTATCATTGTTTTACCTGTTCCCTAAGATAAAGCAAGAATCAATGCAACATCTTAACTAGTAATGGTATGACAAGCTTTATTTCTCATAAAAATTACATACTGGGGGGCCAAATAATAGTAGGCCTCTTCCAGGAGAGCGACAACCACGAAATATGTCAGGCCGCAAGAGAGGCCATATAACCATCTCCGTGACGCATTTCTTTGCATGGTCCAAGCCAGCTGTAATGAGTAAAATTAAGATTAAGCAAGAACAATTTACTAACCTTGAAAAAGTGGAAACCTAGAAAAAGATGATTGCTCAAGAAATATCTTAAAAATACCTATGTCATTCCAACGAACATTAGGATCCTTCTCCATTATCTCATTACTAACATGTTCAATAAGACGAGGTTCCAGATTCCTCAACTTCTCTGGAAGTTCCCCATCCGCACCACACAGCATTTCCAAACTAACAAAAGAAGTTAAAAAATAAATATAACTATTTCTTGAAGAAAGAGATCTTTGATTGGAAGAGATATCAAAATCGTTATAAGTTTAAAACCATAAGAAATGATATAAATCTAAAAGATACAAAGAGATGGACTAAAGCACAATATTTATATATGATTTACATTTTACTTATATACAGATTATGTCTCGCAAGTGGATTTTCAGATGTAGTTGGACAAATTTTAAGAATGGGTAAGTAACTATCTACCCAAACATCCAAATGAGGAGGAGCCAAAGTTCCAGAGCAATACTAATCAAAGAATTGAAAATAAACCACTCAATAATATAACATGACTGTGAATGAAAAACCAAGAAATTTTCTTAAATCTTTAGCTTTTCTACTTGTTTTCAATTCTTATCCTTTTGCATAAAATTTTTCTTAATATTTGTGTGCTTGTAAAGCTCATGAGTGAGTGCCAAGAAACTGTGATATTTTGATAGATAAATAGTACACTGAATAATACTGAGTAATTGTTGCTATTTTTTAATACTTATTTTTCATTTTTTTGTGGCATTTTTTCTATTAACTTATCTCTCGTGTGAAGATTCATCCACTTAGTTTATAGGATAGGGATTTATGTGTCCCACTATTAGGTGTTATGTCTAGAAAGTCATCATTATATTCATTACATGCATTGTGGAATAGATTGGGGAAGAACATTCAACAACCATTTTGCAAGGTATGATAGTCTTAAAAATGGTTCACCACTTACCCTTAAAGAAGCAAGAATGTCCTAGAATGCTTTTCAAAGTGGGTGAAATTAAGATGCTTCAAACTCTCAACAAAGTAGGTATAGAACATCATTGATATTATTTGAGTGTGGCTTATGAGAGGTCAAAGATGTACTAATAAATAACAATAGTGGCATTATCAATGTGACATGCTAATGTGAGATGATACATGGCATTGTAGGTGCCAATAGAAGGCATGGCATAGTCCTAAGTAGCCACATGGCAATGATGTAGCTTATATTATGTTTCACCAATAAAATCATTTTGATGGGCATGTATTGCTCCTTAATAAGTCTGCATGCCTTCTACTATGGTAAATAATAGAATGATTGTTGATTAGAAGCTCCCACTGAATAATTAGGTGACCACATGTATTTACACAAGGACCTTATGCAATAATGCATACGCAGGAGAGCCTTCTTTGGGATGCATATATGTCTGGTCTTGGTAAACACAAATAAATTATAATTATACTTAATTTGAGGATATGTAAGCCTATATAAGTGGCACATTTTTTGCATGTTTGGCATTGTTTATTAACAAGGTTCTTATTATTTTGGTCCCCTTTAAGACTAAAATGAGCCATTAGGAACTTGTACACAACCCCATCTTAACTCCATTCATTGTTTGATATGACAAAGCATCGATAATAGTGAGAAATTATTTTTTTATTTGTGTGCATAAAGTCCTAAAATAATTCCCAATTATTGACATGTGGCCAATTTAATTTCTAAGTATCACATTTCTCTAATTTAGTCCCTCAACTATACAAAAGTGATCCAAAATGGTTTCAAATGTAAAAACTATGATACAAAATTTAAATTTGATTCCAATTTTGTCCCTGAGGAACTATTTTGGATCAATTTTGTATAGTTGTGGAACTAAACTAAATAAATCTATAATTCGGGACTAACTTAACTAAATTGAAGACTCATTATTGGATTTATGATTTTGTGTATTTAAAGAAACATTTTAACTAAGTTCAAAAATAGTTAACAATCAAAACAACACTTCCATATAAATCCCATAAAGGTGGGCAAACAATAAAGTTGCTGTTTGAAGAAGCTGCGGTGGGTATAATTTTTTTTTTTTTAATTTACAAAAGTCAAACCGTAGCTTTCTAACCGTCACCGCAAGTAACTAGATCAGGTTGAAAAAAGCAGCTTTCTATTGCAGATTCCTCAAAAGGCATCTAAAACATTACTCAAACGTAGTATCAACATAGCACTGCAACACGGTGTGGCACCGCACCGCACTGTCACCACCCCCAAATAGGGCCTAAATCTTTGTCTAGGAGGAGGTTTTTGAGCCATGCTGACATTTTGTGCTCATGGTGTGGTTGGGTTGTGATATGTGTTGTGATGTCCTCATTGGTTAGTGATATACTGTGGTGTGTATGCCAAGAAGGTAACTATGGCGTTACTAAGAGTAGCATTTATGCATTTTTTTGTCCCACCCATATAACAAGAAAGGCAGGTATGTTTGACATGCCAGACAAACAACCATTGATGAAGCTTTAAGCCTTCCCACCTAAGCCAAGAAAGTTAAGTGTGGTTGGGATTACAGACCTAAGCTGCATAGCAATTATTAGCCCACAACTAACCATCTACTGGCAGCATTAAGGTAATGCCAAGGTTGTCAAAGACGCTAGATATTCGCGTTCAATTGTTTTTAGCTCAGTACTTAGCCAAAGTTTGGCTTATTTTTACAAGCTTGTCTACTCATGAGCCAAACATAAATATGACTTTATCTGATCTTGTTCTATTCAATGGTAGCTCAATTATGTTTGCACATGACTTTATGTTCATCAATGTGGATCCCCTATTGTAATGGTTGGGTCAATAGATCAAAATTCATAACTTAATCATATGTTTTGATATATCTACTTACATGGATGTCAATAATGCTTTAAATGCATCTTCTTGCTCCAACAACTACAAATGATTCCTCAGCATACAACTTGGCATAAAAAAAACTTTAATTAATTAACGTTGGTATTAGTTCTAAATTTAATAAGTCACATAGAAAGAAACCAAGTGCACCAAATGCCAGTAGATTGAGTTTATGATATACTTTAGAAATATGTGTGAAGTTCACAAGTCATTTGGTCATTTTATATTAATTATTAATTATATTTAAGTATTTTTTTATTTTAATTTTTTGAACAATGAGCTCTCTTTTACAGATACATTAAACAAATAAGCATTGATATGTCATAAATTTTAGCATATTAAAGACATACATATGGCATGTTTGTTCAATAATTAAAAAAAAAACATGATGTACTGTTATTGTTTGATTACACGTATATAAAACATATCTAAAAAAATAAACAACAATGCAATAGTAAATGTTATAAATTTACCAAGTACATTGTTCTCGGTTTATGTATAATATCATACAAGAAATATTGACCTTGCTGATATCATAAAGTTTTTTTTTTGAAAATTTTGAACAAAAAATGAAAAAAAAGAAAAACAGTCATTCCTAAAAATCAAGTAGTATGTCTCAACAGAATGATGGAAATGCAGCTAAAATTGGCTTATTACTACAGTTATATAATTACTTAATTAGTATTTATCAGAATAATATGTCAAGGATAAATAGACTAGATCTTTGCTTGATAAAGTTTTAAGCCACTTTTTGATAGTAGTTGTGGACACTGACGGTCAAGAAAGAATAAATAGAGCACTCATAACCTTAAATAGTTCAGATAAGGCCTGTGAATAGAGAAGCCTTTGAGTTCAAGATGGAAAATATAAGAACAATAACAGGAACTGTAAATTTATTCTTCATTTTATCCTTTTTAATTTCCCCTACAGTGTTTGAATCTTTGGATATTAATTTCTAAGAAAAAATTTCATTTACATTCCACTGTTAGCATTGAGATATTTAACATGACTAACTAAAATTGTGTGGCAAACCCAAGTAAGCACGTACCTGTGAAGCCTTTTACTACTTATAAAAACTAGATCTGCAAAAATTAAATTGAAAAAGAAAAACACGGTGCATCACATCAGCACAATTTTAGATTCCACTTGGAGAACAAACCATCTTCTTGTAGAATCATCCAACAAATCATCATTTTTCCCTGAAATCCGTGAGCTTATTGTATTTCCAGTATTCCCTCCATTGGATTTTATGGGAGGAACAAAATTACCACGAAATCCCCGGCGAGAAAAACCACCTGACCTCATGACATAGTTTCTTGCTAATCCTGTCAAATTATTCTCCCTTTGAGGAGACATAGTAGGATTTAAAGAGGCCCTGCCACCATGCTTTTGCCTGGCATCCATTTCCTGGAAATAGATTACATTTCAGTCATAATTTGAATAAACATTCCAAAAGCATCAACAGTTGAAACTGAAGTCATGTCCTCTAGTGAGGGAGTACAAAATACCCCAGAGGAAGATATTAAAAAAAAAACATCAATAAATATAAGAAACTTTTTCAGTACGACTTTGCAAGCCAAAAAAATGGACAACCCTTAGAGTTCAAGCCTAGTATGTACATGAAAGCATGCATACACGTAAATAATCACACCCACTCTTGAGTGAATTAATAGTTTGCAAATTGTAGAAATTTTTCTCCTATTTTTATAGATGCACACATAGAAATATGGTTAATTACTTGTATATTATCCAAAAGATATTGTAATATTATCATTGTACAATTAGTAATTTCCACAAGTAGAAATTACCTAATATACTTTAGAATTCTATCATATAAATAGAAGTGCTAGGTCCTCAATGAAATGCATATATAATTCAAATCATTTCCCATCTCTTCATGGCATCAGAGCCACTCCAAAACCTTAATGTATTTTTTCTTAAATCACACTAATGTATGAGGACTATCCCATGTTACTCACATTAATGAGGCCATTTGATTTGTTACTTTCATGGATGGTTGGTAATGAATAGCCTGACTTTTTTGCATCAAAAATAAATCTGATGTTAGTACCATTCTCCTCATCTTCCATAAAATGATACTCATTCAATTTAGCACTAATATTCAATATATTACATCACATAATTAAAGAAATATTTTAACAAAGTCTTTACTCTTTGCTCCAAAAAAAAATGGCACCAACAATGAATCCTCATGTGTTAACACCCAACAATAAAATGGAGCTGCAAAAAGAAAAATCATCACCTTGAGACCACTAGGGCCCCACTTTTTGAATGGAATATTTTGAAATTTTATTAGAGGGAAGTAACTTTAATTACCACATTTCTAATAAATCACCTCCCCAATATAATCTTACAAGAAAAAACACTTAATGAAAATGTCAAATGATTATTCTAACATAAAATACTAATTGCTTTCACTAGGAACCTTTGGGAGTGTTACCATTGTCCATTAACACAATCAAAACACTAAACTTGATCTAAATAACCTAACATGCATCTTCCTAGGAAACTCCTCCAATCAAAAAGGTCACAAGTTTTACCATCCAATACCAAAAATTCATCCACAGAGATGGCAACGTTACTAAAAATCAAGATTTTTATGATCAAGTTTGCTTTCAAGAAAAGCCTTGAAAAGAAGACCATTTTAATTTTCTCAACATTGATCTCCCAACCAGTCAACTGACCTATGGAGTCTAACATAACCACTAGACTTCTTTACAAGAAATTAATTCAATATAAGTGAGTATACACTATTAAATGCGACGCAAATGGGACATTTGGAAGATATAAATTAAGACACGTTGCAAAAGACTTAAATTCAAACCTTTGAAGTTGAGTACAGAGAAACTTTACACCAGCTACAAAACAAAAATTCATCTAGTCACTTCTATCCCTAATAGCCAACATCAACTGGTCCATACACGTTACAATAGTTTGATATAAAAATGAATTACTATATAACAAACTAGGAGAAGTCTACATAAAAGCCCCATTAGTTTTGATTAAGTAGGTTGAAGAAATCTCTATATGGACTCAATTCATCTACAAGAGCATGGTTTAAAAGCTTCATCATATACATGAAAAAAAATGAACTTCAAACAAAATCTTAAAGATCTCATTTTATTTATAAAGAAATTCGAAGAGGGAAAAAATTACAGTTTCCATAATGTCTATGGATGATATGATTGCAATGGGCTAGAAGAAATAAGAAAAATTAAAAAATCAACAATCCAAAGAATTTGAAGTAAAGATCTAATTAGACTCAAGTACTTTCTTTGAATCGATAAGGCTCACTTAAAGGTTGAGATATTCATCTCTCAACAAAAATATATCATGAATCTACTAAATCAAATAGATATGATGGGATACAAACCCTCAAATATTTCAAATGATTACTACCATAAAGTTCCAGAAATAGGGTAAAGCCTAGAAGTTGATGAAGGGAGATAACAAAGATTAATCAGGAAGCTTATCATACCTTCACAAGACTTGGCATTGCCTATGATGCAAGTATTCTAAGTTATTTCATGTATAACTCTAATAAAACACATTAACATGAGACATATAAAATTCTTCTATCTCAAAACAACTTTGAGAAATGGAATCTTATTTAAGAAAAACAATAGACTCAACCTAGAAGCATACATAAATGTCTATTGCAGGAATTAATGGATAAGAGATTTAACAAGCCAAACAATTCACCCTGGGTGCACCAATGCTATTTGTTAAAAAAAAGATGGATCAATGAGACTGTGCACCGATTACAGGGAGTTGAACAAAATCACAATCAAGAATAGATACCCTCTGTCAAAGATTGATGATTTATTTGATCAGCTTGATGGAGCTACTATATTTTTCGAGATTAATCTAAAGTTTGGACATCATCAAGTTAGAGTTAAGGATGCAGATATCACCAAGATAGTTTTTGGGACTAAGTATGCTCATTACAATTTCCTTGTAATGTCATTTGGTTTAACAAATATTCCTGCAATCTTTATGGATCTGATAAACCACATTTTCAAGTCTTTTATGGATCAATTTATCATTATATTTATAGATGATATTTTGATTTATTTTAAAACTGATGAAGAGCATGCTAATAATTTGAGGATAAAACTGGAGTTGCTAAAAAAGAATCAATTTTATGTTAAGTTTTCCAAATGTAAGTTATCGATGCATGGTGTTGTATTTCTAGGTCATATTATTAGTGGTGAAGATGTTTTTGTTGATTCATAGAAAATAAAAGCAATATTAGAATGGCCTATACCAAAATATGTTACAGAGGTTCACAATTTTCTAGGTTTGGCAAGTTATTACAAAAGGCTTGTCAAGAGGTTCTCATAGATTGCAATATCATTATCTAATTTAGTGAGAAATGATATCAGATTCCACTAGACAGATGATTGTGGCGAGTTTTTTAGGCGAAAAAGCATCGACAAGCTACCTAATCCATCAAAGGCGAGATTTCAAAGATTCAGTGATTCTTCATTAAAAGGTCTGAGTTGTGTATTAATGCAAAACAAAAGGGTAATTGCATATGCTTCTAAACAGCTAAAATCCCATGAAAGGAATTATTCAACTCATGATTTAGAATTGACAGCTATAATATTTGCTCTCAAGATCTAGAGGCATTATTTATATAGAGTGAAATGTGAAATCTTTACTTATCATCAAAGTCTCAAGTATAAGGTAGAGAAGATGGTTAGAGTTTACTAAAGACTATGACTTAGATATTCAATATTGTCCGGGCAAAGCAAATGTTGTGGCAGATGCTTCAAGCTGCAAGTCTATGATGGGCAGTGCTCTAATGACTCAGGAGTCTGAATTGGCCAAGAAAATAGAAGCCTCGCATTTGGAAGTTAGGAAATTTGATAATACTGGGTATTTGTATCATATGTTTAGTGCAGTCTACTTCAATTGATAGAATTAAAGCCGCACATAAATTGAACAATAAATATCAAAAATTTACCGAGCAAATTCAAGTTGGAAAAAGGCAGGATTTCACTACAAATACGAAGGTGATATCAAGAAGAAATTTCAATTATGAGTGCCAAGTGATAACTGAATTGAGATAAGAAATTTGTAGGAGGCTCATCATGTAAAATACACTATACATCTAGGCAATTCAAAGATGAATAAAGATTTGAAAACTATATTTTGATGGCCATGAATTAAAAGAGATATAACTGAGTATATTTTTAAATGCCAAGTTTATCACCTGTTATATGAAGAAGGATGGATTACTTCTGATGGCAATTATCTATACGAATTTAAATGAGAAGAAATCACAATAGATTTTGTTATGGGATTTCCTAAATCCAAGCAGGGACATTTGAGTTATATTGACAAATTGACCAAGTCAGCCTATTTCTTGTCTATTAACCAGAAAAACTCAGTGGATAGGTTGGCCATATTGTATGTTAAGGAGATCATTAAATTACATGGTGTTCCAAAGGTAACCGTCTTCGATAGAGATGGCAGATTCATTTCTAGATTATAGATAAGAATTCAAAGAGGTATGGGCACATAGTTATATTTGAGTACAAATTTTCATCCTTAGACTGATGGGCAATCAAAGAGGATAATTCAGGTATTAGAGGATTTGTTGAGATTATGTGTTTTAGATTTTGGAGGCAATTGGAGAGATAACATACTTATAATTGAATTTATATATAATAATTGATACCAATCTAGAATTCAAATGATTCTATATAAAGCACTGTATGGTAAGAAGTGCAAGACTCCATTGAGAAGGGTTGTGTAATAACCGAAAATCAGGAAAAATAATAATAATAAATAATAAATAAATAAACCGTAGCAACAGTTGGCTTCGAATAAAGAAGGGGAGCTTCGGTTTTAGTTTATCGAAAAACCCCAAAACAACGAAAGAAAGAAAAGCGTGAGGTGCCTGCAGCGGTGAGGCACTCCTACATCAAGTCGAGGAAGCCACTTCAGGAGGCATCAGTCCGTTGTGAGCCAGGAAGAAGGAGGAGGAGGAGAACTCGCATTGTGAGCGAGGAAGGAGGAGCCTCCCATATCAACCTCAGGGTGTATAACCTTACACTACCACCCGACTAATTCCTCTGCTGTGGCTGCCCAATCTAAGGGGAAGGAAGTTGTCACATCAAGAGTCTTCATCTTACCCATCTTTCGATCTGGGATGAATATGGTCGTGGGTCCTTGTGACTAGAAAAAGAAACCCAAACCACCCGGTGCTACTCTGCATAACCCTCGAGTCACTACCCCAGAGCCACACCTCCACATTCCACCAACCTCCCCTCAGTCAGTAAACCACCTTTATGAATTCCTAGATGTTGACACCACCAACCCCCATTTTTTACCACTCATACCTCCTCATCCACACAAGGTAAAATCCGGTAAAGGAAAGTCCAAAAAGTCAAAGAACTTGGCAACTTCTGATTTCTGAGGCAAATCATGAAGACATTGGTCTTTCAAAGAAAAGGAAGAAGGTTGGTGGACACATCACGGTGGGGGCGTCCCTATGGTTCCCATGTCCTCCATACTTTTAGGGCAGGGGTGCATGAGCCCGCCCAGGCAACTACCCTACGATTAATTGGTGGTCATAATATATGCTTGGTTGGCTTCTTTGGAGACTTGAACACATATCCGAAGGAGGTGGACAAGCTGGCAGAGCTGGAGCTTTCTTTGTCACCCTGGATACTGGTGTATCATCCTTCTCGGCTCGACATTGTGTTCTCTCTATTCTTTTACAGGGACGGATCATATTTGGAAAAGCAACCTTGCAGTCAAACCCGGTGGATGCTTGGATGGATTTATGCCCATCATACCAGTGAAGACTATTATGGCGATCTCTCCACTGATCACTCTACTCCATTGTGGGAGGGGATTTCCATCACTTCTCGGGGGTGGAAGGCAAGTCTTTCTCTCTCCCAGTGCCAAGGAAATGGATGATTGCTTTATCTCAACCTCCCTACGGAACTTGACTTTGTTGGCCTAGATTTACGGACCAACAACAAAGATGGGAGAAGTAAAATGGTCGGGTTGGTTATGGTGAACTCTTTGGCCTCAATCTCTCCTGACAATAAGGTACAGCATTTACCACGCATCGATCCTTGCCCTTCTCCTCCATTTGTTATTCGAGAGGCTGGGCCGATCCACCACCTGAGATGGATCGAGGTTTGAGACACATGGCTCTCCATCAGTTGCTTGGAAACTAGTGTGGCACACACTTTGGAAGAAAAATGACTTTGGGACTAAGTATCTTGAACCGCAAAAGTGGTAGAACTATACTAGCCACTTTACCTTTGGAGTAAAGCAGAAACTTAAACAACTCCATGCAGGACATGATTCACTTACAAAAGGTAATGGAGCTACAAGCGTGGAATGTTCTCCCTGAGGTCTCCAGCGGGACAGTACCTATTCTTACTCGAGAAAGTCTTGCAACTCTTCAGTCAGTTGGCTACATGGTGGCGAGGGCAAAATCCGATGGTTACAGGGAGATCAAAATACACATTTCTTTCACTGGTAGCATCATCAGCCATAGAGTAGCAGAATTTCTGGTTCAATTGGACAATGGGACTTTATCCACTTTGCCGATATTTCTACCATCTTTACCTCTTTTTTCAACAAAATGGGGCGTTTCCCTAGATGAGTGGCCAAGCTATTCCTCATCGGGTTCCCCGATCTCATTCCTTTGTTGAATGCACACTTTACATTTTAAGCTGAGAAATTTGGGAGGCCCTCGATCATTGAACGCGAGCCCGAGTCGATGGTATTCTGACTTCCTTCTACAAAATTTACGGCATTGTGTGAAAGAAGATGTGATTCTTTGGTAATGGAATTCTTTGCCTCCCACATGGATGATGCAGCAGACACTTGTTGTTTTGATCCCAAGATTGGGAGCTACCACACCATCCAAATTCCGTCCGAGTTTATGCTCCACCATATACAAGCTCATTGCCAAAATCACGGTCAATCGTCTCAAACACCTCCTCGACTCACACTCATCTCTTTGGCGGACCATCTCACACACCATTCTCTGTAGCGCAGGAAATTGTGAACAAAGCACTCAGACCTCAAGGTGGGATTTATGGCATTGGGTTGACATGGAAGCTTATGACAAAATGCATTGGCAGACCCTCTCACATGTGATGGGTTCCCCTCCTCTTCTCTGGCACCCTGCAATGCATCACACTTCAGGAATTTACACTTCTGCGAGCGAGGCATCATTTGGATTCATGCTATTTAGTTTGGTTCGAGCATGTCATGCCCTCCTCTTTCTCCCACTTTACTTTAGCTTTCAAGCGAGGGGTCCGCATTTGGGGATGTCATATCTCGACATGTCTCTCACTATATCGATGACATCGATAACCTCGCAACTCTTGCACATCTTGAACAAATATCGACCATCCTTGATTGCTCGACGACCAAGCATCAACCACACAAATCGTAGTTATGTTTTAGCAAAGTTTGGCGACGGAGAACAATCGGTTGCTATATTGCTATTGCTGAGAGGTGGGAAATGGACTTATCTTGGCATCAAACTATGAGGCGACTCATTAAATCGATTTCGAACTCTTGAGAGGGTTCGGGAAAGACTTGGCTCATGGAGCATCTCTCTCATTAGTGGTACTCGTACACACCCTGAACCTCACTTACTGCTTCAGTTATCAGTTACTCATACATTGGTTCCGAGGGAATGTGTCTGACGGGGTGGCGACTTTGCAGACTCTCCCACTCTGAGGGGCATCCACTACGCATCTACAGGACCTCACGCCTGCATCTTGGTGGTTTGGGGTTACATTGCGCATCCTCACGGCAAGGACCACTCGTGCTCGCTGGCTTGGGATTTCATTTCCGGACCTTGACCCTCACCAATGCCGGGAGCGTTATGGGCGATTTATGGCATAGAGCATCGTCGCAGATTCCAGTGACCTTGGAAGATGCCGGAGACGGCCAGAAACCCCTCTACCTTTGGGATGTTCTTGATGGTGTGGCATTGAGGTTCTATCAGTTGGCTACATTCACAACCATTGTCCAAAACCGACTTTAAGTGGATGCCTGACTCAAAATACCTATGTATGATTTTCTCCCGGACGATCAGCAATGGGATCTTTCTTTCTGATCTTGTTGACCACGATCTTTGACGATTTACTGATTGTACCACTACATTACCAATTGGTAGGACTATCACTTGCTTTATACCTGGCGGGTTTCCCTGATCAGACCCATCCATTGCGAAAACTCAAGCTTCATCGTCAGAGACTATTTTGGTGGAGACTTAGTGAGGGCATTAACAGGATGTTGGCTCTCATCAGGCTTGGTGATGACGAGTTGCCATAGGCGTGATGCCATGGAGGACATTGACCACATCCTTTTCATTGCTCGCTTACTTTTACGAACTCCTGGAATTGGTATCTCTATGCATTGCGCTGATTACCTTTGAGGCGTTATTTGCTTTCTTTACCCACCACACACTATACCCTTTCTACCCTGTAGGGGTGAACTCATAATCACACATGGAAGCCCATTTGCTACTCCAGGGATCATGGTACTGCATACATCATGAGTACGCACCAAGCACTTGTTGTTCTCATCTCGGAGCGGCAATGGGATCATGAGTTTTGCCTTCTCACGGACTCCCCCCCCCTCTGGATGGCTCAAGGCCAACATAGATGGTGCTCTTCCCTCACGGTGATCTTTGGCATTGGTATTGTCCCTCACGTGATGATAGTGGCACTCTCTCAAGCTCTTGGGGTACACCTCCATCATTTGGGACACATACAGGTTGAACTCGAGGCTATTTGCATTTGAGCAAATGAAGCAGATGTTAGAGTATAAGGGTCTCATATTGGAAGGAGACAATGCCTGATGATTGACTTCCTCAAGCGACCTATGACATGGAAGACCGTGCCATGATCCCGTCTATCCTCCACGGACTTCCATTTTTTTACATGAAGAGGATCATGGGAAGTGCACGTACCCAAGCTTCTTTACTTCTAGCTTCTTGTGGCTAGTCCTTCTTGCCTTATTCCTCCATCTTTTCACTCCTTACTTGAGGAGGAGAGAGTGTTGTTTCTTCTTCTTAGTATGTTTTGTCAAGCAAACACGTATATTTATATTGTTATTTCTCATTAATTAACAAATATACTTCAAAAAAAAGAAGAAGGCTAGATGAGCCCAGGGAAGGAGGTGCATCGTCTTGAGATAGTAGAAGCGGGGGGGTATATTTAAGGCAAGCCGATTGAGGAAAAAGGAAAAGGAGATAAGTATATATATATATATATATACATATGTACATTTAATTAAAGTGAAATTTTGATTTTATTGTTATTACGATCATGATTTAGGATGTTATAAGTTTAATAAGGAATTTAATTGAAAATATTATTATTTTAATATATATATATATATAATTAATTAATTGAAATATTATTATCTCAATTTTGACTTAGGGTTTATAGATTTCAACAAAAAATTTAATTTAGGAATGTGTGGGATGAATTAAAGTCAAGTAATTAAGTATTAAACTAGCATGATGAAATATAATTGCAAAATAAAACCTTAAAGTAGCAATTATCATTAATTAATTTAGAATCGTTTTAAGGAGAATGATAAGCATTAAATGAAATATTAAGTAATTCCTTTAACACTTAATATTTTATATTAATTAAAATAATATGATTAATAGGATTTAGAAGTATTACATGGCAATTAGACATATCGTTATATTAAATGAATTAAAATTAATTTAAGCTTGATTTAAAAAAATGAGCGATATTGTGATTGAGAATAATAAAAGATATATGTAAGTATAAAACAAAGCGAATAAAATAAAATAAATTAACTTAATATTGATTCATGATATTTTATTATATTTTTTAAGGAAAGAAGCGTTAAAGGGAAGGAGATTGAAAAGCTATGAATTAAAGTAGGTAATTATGTTATTACATTTATGATAAAAATATCTTTAATTTCTTGTGATGAAATCGTGTTTATATGATTATGATTTTTTATCATCTGAGTTGTGATTTATTTTATTCTTGTAAAATTATGATGTAATTTATGTCTTAATGGATAATATGTAGATATTATCGTCTATTGTCGACGTTATTTTATAAAGTTAATTGATTCTGGTTAGTTATGAATTAATATATCATATTTGTATAATTGTATCTTTGTGAATGTGTATGTTGAAAGTGAAGTTTACCCTTATATGTGTTTGGGCCATGTAGATACGAAAAGGATCATAAGAAATTGATAAATGGTAATGACTATTTGTCATTTGGATGAGTATTAGTAAATTTTTTTTTTTGTAAAGGTTTAGACGGTGACTCCTAAAATGGATGATAAATGTAAAATTAAAAAGTTCACACGAAATGTTTATTTGTACATACTCTATGCATTTGATTATTTGAAGCGATTTATATACGTGTTATAAAAAAAGCTCGTCATCTGTTCTACTTGTTCTGTTTCTTATAATGTAGCCGTAATTGGCCAGAATTTTATTGATTGTTGATTATTTAATTTTTTTCAGGTAACCATCCTAAATAAATGGCTGATAGAAGGGAGGGTTATGTTTATCGCCATAGAGAGACTTCAGGAGATAGGTAATTATATCAATTATGTTGATTTATGTTTAAATTGTATTTCATATGAATTTTGTTAGCATATATATATTGAATGAATTGTTAAATAATTTGTGAATTATATAGGCTCTTATATGATTGGAGATTTTGATTGGAAATGTTAGGAAATATTTTAACTTTTATCCGTCAGTTTGTTCTAGTAGCCTTAGTGAATTATCTTAGAGGGTCATGTGATGGAGTAGTATCGAGATTTTATATTTAGGGACATAAGTATGATCATAAACAAAGAGTCATTAGGAAGATGATAAATTTTATGAAGAGATTTACATATAAATATATTGATTGATGTGTAACGGTTATAATTAATTTGTGCTTCTCAGATCTATGGAATCAATTCAGGAAGATGCTATGGGTAAAAATAGAGAGCCTGGCTAGCGGGGAATTTGATATAATGCTTCCACTTGAAATATAGATCGTTCGAAATGATAAAGTAAACTCGAATGATAAGAAACAAAGCTAGTGGAAGTGGCGGGGTTCTGATGACAAATCACGAAATTTTTTGCGGGATATGAGATCACCTCTTTCTCAGGGGACAGGGAGGGCTAGAATCAGCAGTTGATGTGGATAAGAAAATTTTAGAAAGTATATCATGTCCTCCGAGAAAGAATTGCTTTGGCTTTGCTTTTGCTTTTGAGGGAAGGCGAGAGAGATGATCGACGGTCTGAAGAAGTTTGAAAAGGCTGCAATCTTGTTTCATGGGAGGACTTTGTGAAGACTTTTAGAGAATGGTTTGTACTCTAGGAGACAAATGCAGGCAAATTCATCATATTATCTGAGGAGATCGTTACATCATGATTATGAAGGCTGAGTTTATAATGCTTTCAGAGTATGCATCTCTGATTGATATCAAATCTGAGAAAAAAAAATGTCAGGGGAAGGATGTAGTCAGGCCACGATTCCTCTGGTATTGATAGTATGTTGTCTTGGTGGAGAAGGCTAGAAGAATAAAATTGGATTTACGAAAATTTTCGGAGGAGGAGAATATTAAGAGGAGTGATGATAGGCAAAATCTGGCGGAGAATGTTCAAGCTAGAAAATAAAGCTTTATCGCCTTGTTGTGATGTTACAACATGCAAAATATAGAAGAAGCATGGAGAGTGTCTCTCGGTACAAACACTGCTAGTGCAATTGTAGGGACATATGGCAAAATCTTGTCTTATCTTGGAATTGAAATCTTGATGGATCTTAGGACAAGTGTTGACCTCACCGGAGGATTGTTGAAGAAAAGATGATAATTTGTGCCGAGTTCCATCTCAAACTCAAATAGAATACCACATTACGAGTTTATCGCGGCGAAACAAAGACTTCGTCGATGTAAATTCTGTATGTCTTTATTTAAATTAGCGTTATTCAATTTTATATTGTCTAGATATATTTGTTTTTATATGTACACTCATTTATGGGTATCATCTTTGTTGAAAATAAATCAATTAAAATTTTATTTGATCTGGAGCATCCGTTCATTTATATCCCAGGAATGTGTGAGAATTTTAGGATTATATGAAAATGTCGTAGTACTTTTGATGCAATCTTAAATGGGTCTAATAAATTCTTGAAATGTTTGCGGTGTGAACTAAATATCATGAAAAAGAAGCTTAGATGTAGATTTAATAACATGATATATAAATTTGATGTGATTTTAGGAATGGAATTGGTATCTAAATATTATCTTCTTATAGATTGTTATAAAAAGATAGTCAAATTTAATATTCCGGAAGAAGAAGAATTCAAATTTGTGGGGCATAAAGAAGTATTAGCTATGATGGTGTCTTGCTTGAAAGTTCAAAGATCTTGTAAAATGAAGGCTTTTCTTGCTCAATTGCGATGTTATTAAGGAGGTAAAGAAATAGAGGATATCTGGTAGTAAAGAGAAGTTTTACGGATGATTTCTGAGGTTTACCTCAGGTCGAGAGATAGATTCTCTATTGATTTAATTGAGTGCAAAACACCAGCAAAGTAAATATAAATGACGATCAAAAAATTACAAGAGTTGAAGAATCGGTACAAGAATTGTTAGAAGGGATTTATCGGCACATCTCCTTGAGCTCTGTATTATTTGTGAAGAAGACGATGGGAGCTTAAGGCTATGCATCGATTATAGAGAGCTTAACAAACTCACATTGAAGAATAAATATCCCTTACCAAGAATTGATGTTCTTTTTGATCAACTAGAAGGAACTTTAGTATTTTTAAATATTGATTTAAGATCGGCTTATCATCAGCTTAGAATCAAAGAATAAGATATCTTGAAGGCGCATTGATCTGGTATGACTATGAGTTTGTAGTGATGCCTTTTGACTTAACAAATGCTCCAACTGTATTTATGGATCTCATGAATAAAATCATTAAACTCTTTTTAGATTCATTTGTGATTGTATTCATAGATGATATTCTAATTTATTTCAGAGATGAAGCGGCTCATGAAAATCATCTTTACATTATTTTGCAAGCTCTGAAAAGAAATGAATTATATGCAAAATTTTCAAAGTGTGAATTTTGGTTAAATAGTATCATATTCTTGGGGCACATGATTAGTAGTGAAGGTGTTTCAGTGGATCAAAGTAAAGTCAGAGCAATAGCTGAATGGCG
The DNA here is from genome assembly GCA_021442155.1 of Cymbidium sinense. NCBI lineage: Eukaryota > Viridiplantae > Streptophyta > Magnoliopsida > Asparagales > Orchidaceae > Cymbidium > Cymbidium sinense. The sequence goes on along the minus strand of CM038221.1, from coordinate 24,816,866 downwards.
ACCAACCATCAGTCAATTTCTTACAGTTGGCGGGATATTACGGGAGATTCGTTGAATGATTTTCACAGATTGTCATGTCACTATCGAGACTAACTCAGAAAGCAATCAAGTTTAAGTGGTCAGATCAGTATGAAGAGATTTTTCAAAAATTGAAAAATTGTTTAATGACTACACTAATATTAACTATTCTATTAGGAACAGAATGATTTCAAATTCATAGTGATGCATCATTAAGAGGCTTGGGATATGTACTTATGCAGAATGGAAGAGTGATTGCTTATGCTTCAAGGCAATTGAAAAATCATAAAAAGAATTATCCAACCCATGATCTAGAACTAGCAACAGTGGTATTTGCATTGAAAATTTGGAGGCATTATTTATATGGAGTAAGGTATGAAGTTTTCACTGATCATCAAAGCTTGAAATACACCTTTACTCAGAAGGAGTTAAATTTAAGGCAAAGGAGATGGTTGGAACTCATTAAGGATTATGATCTGGATATTTAATATCATCCGAGGAAGATAAATGTAGTTGCTGATGCTTTAAGTAAAAAAAATATCTGGTAGTACTTATTGGTTGATCTCTCAACAAAAGGAGTTGATGAAAGATTTAAAAAAGCTGAAAATTTCAATTATTAAATCTACATATGATCATGCTTTATTATTAAATCAAATGATTATACAATCAAATTTGAAAGACAGAATATGAGATGCTTTATCTCAAGATGATGACTTTCAGAAAATTTTAAATTTGGTAAAAGTAGGCCAAATAGAAAATTTTGAAATTAATGGAGAGGGATTACTGAAATATCATGACAGAATTTGCATTCCAGATGTTGGAGATTTGAGGAAAGATATCTTACATGAAACACATCATTCTAATTATACAATTCATCCAGGCAGTAGCAAAATGTATCAAGATTTTAAGAAAATATTTTGGTGGGAGGAATGAATATGAACACAATGTCGTCATGTCGATGATTAGGTTGAACATCGAAGCCAGTGGACTTTTACTGGCTTTGTTACTGAGTGAAAATGGGATGATATTCTATGGATTTTGTGGTTGGCTTTAGATCCAAAAGAGGATCGATGTTATTTGGGTTATTATTGATAGGACTAAATTTGCACTTTATACCTATCAAACAATCGATCTTTATTGAAAAGCTATGAGGAAGTATCTTTGATGAAATTATAAAATTACATGGTGTGCCAAAATCTATAATGTCGATCGGGATGGCGATTTATCCAGCGTGGAGAAAAATTCAAGAAGCTTTATGTACAAAGCTTACTTTCAGTACTGCATTCCATCCTTAAAATGATGGCCAGTCAAAAAGAACAATTCAAACACTTGAAGATTTGCTTAAACTTTGTATCCTTGATTTTGAGAAAAATAGAGAAATTCATTTGCCTTTGATTGAGTTTACTATAATAAATTTCAGTATCATATAGCTCATGAAGCATTGTATGGAAGAAAGTGCAGAACACCACTTTGTTGGGTGGAGACGGGTGAAAGAAGAATCATTGGTGCAGATGTAGTAGATGAAAGCGAAAAGATCAGATTAATGTGATAGATTAAAAGTATTCAAGATAAAGAGAAATCTTATGAAATATCTAGTAGAGTTTGAAGTGGGAGAATTTATATTTCTTAAAATCAGTCTCATGAAAGGTATAAAATGATTTGACAAAGTTGAAAAGTTGAGCGCTATATTGTACTATGAAATCTTAGAAAGAATTGGAAAAAGTGGCTTATAGGATTTTATTCATGAGAGTGCATAATGTGTTTCATATTTCTCTTGATATATTCGATGAAATTAAAATTATTACGGATCCTTTGATATTCAACCTGATCTCACATTTGTGAAGGAGCCAGAAAGAATTATAGATTATGATGTTATGCATCTCAGGAATAAGGAAATTTCATTTGTCCATGTATTGTGGAAACATGGATTAGAACGAGAAGCTACGTGGGAGAATGAATCAGAAATGTGAGGACTTTATCCTCAATTGTTTAATTAAAGGTATGTTTATTTCTATTATTGTCATTTAATTTCGAAGATTACATTTTTTTAAGAGGGAGAGATTGTAATAACCGAAAATCAAGAAAAAAAATAATAATAAAATAAAAAACCAGTAATGTGGTTCAAATAACGAAGGAGCTTCGGTTTAGTTTCAAAAACAAACCGAAAGAGAGGGAGAAAGAGAAAGAGAAATGTCGTTGAGGTGAGGTTCCATCAACCACATCGAAGTCGCGGAAGCCGTGTCGTCGGTAGGAAGGAGGAGGCTTGTGAGAGGAAGAAGAATGGAAAGCCTGCGATGCACTGCGTCTGACGAGCCAGAAGGAAGAAGCGTCGCGTGCATGTAAGTGGGATAGAAAGTCGAAGGGGTATATTTAGGGCAAGCCGACTGAGGAAAAAGGAAAAGGAGGTAAGTGTATATATATATATATATATATGTACCTTTAATTAAAGTGAAAATTTGATTTTATTATTATAGCGATCATGATTTAGGATGTTATAAGTTTAGCAAGGAATTTCATTGAAAATGTTATTATTTTAATATATATATATATATATAATTGAAATGTTATTATCTCAATTTTGACTTAGGGTTTATAATTTTGACTTAGGGTTTATAGATTTCAGCGAAAAATTTAATTTAGGAATGTATAAGATGAATCAAAGTCAAGTAATTAAGTATTAAACCCTTACATATGAAATATAATTGCAAATTTAATAAAACCTTAAACCTATGGTAAGTATATAACCGTTAATTAATTTAGAATCATTTTAAGGGGAATGATAAATATTAAATAAAATATATTAAATCACTTTAACACTTAATATTTTATATTAAGAAAAATAATATAATTAATAGAATTTAGAAGTATTATATGGCAAATTAGACATATCATTATATTAAATGAATTAAAGGTTAATTTAACTTGATTTAAAAAATAGATAATGAATCTTGATGAATGTGAGCGTCAAATAATAAAAGATATATGTAAATATCATAGACAAGAAATGAATAAAATAAAATAAATTACTTTTTAATATTGATTCAATCAATATTTTATTCTATAGAAATTTTAAATAAGGAAAAAAGCATTAAAGGAAAGGAGATTCAAGAGGAAACTGTAAATTAAATTGAGTAATTATATTTTTACATTTATGATAAAAATGTCTTTAATTTCTTGTGATGAAATGCATGTTTATATGATTATGACTTTTTACTGTACTGCAAGTTGTTATTTATTTTCCTATTTCTTCATAAATTGTGATGTAATTTTCTGTATATTCATGTTGGATAATAACCTGAATGTTAGATCATATTGTCACTTCGTTATTTTATAAAGTTAGCTGATTTACTGTTAGTTATGAATTAATATGCATAGCTGTATAATTATATGTTATGAATGTGTATGTTGAAAATGGAGTTCACCCTCTTATGGTACTGGCTGGGGATGTAATATACCCGTGCACGAAAAAGGGACAATGAAATTGGCAAATGGTAACGACTACTTGTCTTTTGGATGAGTATTGGTAAAGGTTTTCTTTTGGTAAAAGTTTAGATGGTGACTCCTAAAATAGATTAAAGTAAAAAGTTCACACAAAATGTTTATTTGTACATACCTCCTACATGTTTGATTGTTTAAACAATTTCTTTATGTACAGATTATAACAAAAACTGACATGCATACTTGTTTTACCTTCTTGTTTACTATAATGTAATAATATAATTGACCCACTAAATTTTATTCAATTGTTAATTATTTAATTTTTTTCAGGTAACCATCCTAACTAAATAACTGATAGAAAGGAGGGTTATGTTTATCACCGTAGAGAGACTTCAGGAGATAGGTAATTATGTTAGTTATGTTAATTTATGTTTAAATTGTATTTCATATAAATTTTGTTAGCATATATATGTGTGAACAAATTGTTAAATAATTTGTGAATTGTAGTGGCTCTTATATGACTAGAGATTTTATTTAAGATTGAAAATGTTATGAAATATTTTCTTTTATCCGTCTGACTATCTGTTCCCGTCTTGGTATTCCATGCTCCTGGGCCGGGTCATGACAGGTTGAAGTAAGAGAATGTCAGCTATTAAGTTTAGAGCTAGTTGATCAAGCTATAAAGAAAATCAGATTAATCAGAGACAAATTAAAGACTACTCAGGATCATCAACAGAAAAACTATGACTTGAAGCACAAAGCTATAAAGTTTGATGTTAGAGAATTTGTGATCCTAAAAGTAGTCTATGAAAGGTATAATCAAATTTGGTTAGGGAGGTAAATTAAGCCTAGATTCATAGTACCATTTGAATTTATTGAAATTGTTGGAAAACTGGCTTACAGGCTTGCTCTACCAAAGAAAATGGCTAGAATTCATAATATTTTTCATATATCAATGTTACGAAAATGGATTGCAGATACATAGCAAAGGATTCCACATACAAAAATTGAAATACAACTAAATTTAACTTATGTCTTGGAGCCAAAAAGAATCTTGAATTTGATGTTCAAAAACTGAGGAACAGGGAAATTCTATAAGTTAAAATTAAATAGAAGTACAGGCCAGTTAAAGAAGCCGCCTGCGAAAATGCACAAGAAATGAGGCAGAGGTTTCCTATCATTTTTGAATGATGGATAAGGAAATTTTGAAAATGAAATTTTTTATGAGGGGAGAATTGTAATACCTGAAAATCCATAAAGGTAAATTAAATACATTCTAAAAACATATCCTTTCATGCTTTAAAAATTGTTTCAATCATTTTTTTATATATAATCCTATATGTTATTCTCATAAAAATAAAACATAATCTAGACACCTTATTAATATAAATAAAATATATTTAAATTCTACCTTAAATAAGTTATAAAAATCAAATAAAATTTATTTAATCCTCACTTTTTCCGTCAGTACTGTAACAATTCACTGTAGCTGCTATTGTAGCACTTCTACTGTAGCAAACTGAGGCATTCCACTATCGTGGACATGCCTTGGCAGATCTTTGTTAGTGGAAATTAAGGGCTGTGATTTATTAGTATTAGTAATTAATTAACTAAGTTAAAGGATTATTAATATAAGCATTCTTAAGCTAATTTCCTTTCCTAATCTTTCTAAATTCCATCCAATTTCCTTGTGCTCACTGTGCCGAGCCTTACTTAATTTCATCCCTCCTGATTACGCGAAAAATCGGGAATACAGGATTTTCTCCCAAGCCGTTAGGCTAACAAAGGAATGTAGTAGCTGGCTGGAGTGGATTTTAGTGAAATCTAAAAATGCTTGAGGAGATTTTGGAGTAGGTTTTGAGAAAGTATTGGATCATAATTGAGTATTATGATTTTTTAGTATATTAATTAAATTGGTTTGTTATTACTTCTAATTATACCTAATGTTGTAACAATCTTAAGAATTTAGGATTAAATTGAAAACAGTTGAAATAATTATAATTAAATAGGATTATTTTATAATTCTATGAAAATAATGTGTAAAATTATAATATTAGTAAATAGATTTCAAATTAAAATATGTATATATAAATATTAAGTAGAATGGAGTTTTTAATGATATGAAATGAAGTATTAATTATGTAACCAATAAACTCTATTAACTTTATGTTAATTTAACTTGATAAACGGTGTTGGAATATTAATTCGAGTTATCTTATAGTAGTGTGACTAGTTGGCTGTGAAAGATTGAATGTAACATTGGTTGAATTCAGGTAAGAATGTGATTAAAACTTGTAAAAATATTAAGTAATTTAAGAATCTCAAACATTAATAAGAAAATTTTGGTTATTAGGTTGTTCTTCAAAAAAACATTGAGCACATCGTGACAATTTGTTGTTTACTATTTATATTTCACAACTTTACATACTATAGTTTAGTTCTTATACTTGTCAAAATGTCTTTATTACTGTTCAATTCTTACACATACAAACATATTTGTACTAACGGTTACATTAATGCAAGCTCAATTTTATATGCACATTATTTCTTCTATCGTGTATTAAATTTACTTAGCCCTACTCATTTCATTAGGCTACTAGCTTATGATATTACACGTTAATTTTCAAACAAAAAATAAGGAGGGTAGTAATTAGACAGACCTTTTAACTTGTGCAGCTTTTGGGTGTATAGTTTTGGAAGAATGTAATGTCTTTTTGGGATACGTATAATTTATGACTTGGTACCTTTAAATACTCTATATTTATATTGAAATTTACTTTTACATGCTTACAGTTATGTGACTTAAATATGAAAAGAATTCAAAATATAAGAAGTTGTTCGTAATGATATGATGAGATTTAATTTTCACCCATTTGATCTTAATCCTTACAAGCCAGGATGAGTTGGTGGAAGCTGCATTTGACTAGGTCATACTATTCTTTTACACCTCAAGTTGCCATGGAAAAAAGAGAGTCATTTAGGATGTGACAAGATGAATGAAATTTTTTATGAAGATGAAGCGTGAGATTAGACTAGTTCGGTGCTAGGTAGAGGGATAAGGGTGGCGATTTGGTAGGATAGGGTGGTTGGGATCTGATAGTAAAATTAAATTAATGTGTTTCCTCGAAATCCATGCCAATTTTGACTTATCACAATCATGCCACCACTTAGGCAATATAGCTATCCATTCTAAGTAAATTAGACATTTCATGCGTAATAGCACAGTCCATTCTGAACACAACGACGCAATCCATTTTACAATTGAAGGTCATTTGGATGACTTTGGCATTGATTGAAATGATTTTAGGCCAAATCACGCGATGTCCCATTTGTTACTCGTCATTCACACAAAGCCAATCGTATTGAATGCAAGCGTCTCGTTTGATAGGTTTCAACATTTCGGCGACACCGTTGTAGTCAATTTTATGAATGGAGCATATTTAAATATTGTCAAAACCTTCCGACTTCAATATGCATTAAACTGCACCAATAACTCATCTCTTCTATCGAGAGACCATTGAACGATGTGAGGAACCTTTCTTAATCAATTTTAATATTTTGGATGCATTGACGTAATTAATTTTACAATCAAAGGGATAGTTCGATCGTGATCGAGACATTTCAACTTTGATCCATGCAACATCACGTCTGTAATCTATTGAGTTTTCCATATTTGCCTCCTTTGACTAATGGGATACATTTGCAGATCAACAGAGTACAAATTTTGTTCTTAAGCTAATTGATGTTGAATGAAGAATGAAACTCATTTCATGATAATAAATCCAACTCCAAAGTTGGTATCCCTTATTTTTCATCAAGGAAATTTTGATATTCACAATATTACAACGTATTTCTCTAAGAACTTAAGGATTCATTTTACCTCCCACTAAATAATGCATATTCATAAAATGTATCCATATCATTTGTAGCTCAAAGCAAGCATTGTTTGCACCATTAAATTCAAAAGAAACTTAGTTTGAGCTATGAGAAATACAAAACTATTATTGATGCACATAGGTAACACAGAATTTAATAAGGTAAATTTAATTCTGAAAGTTAGATATGAGAGATTTCTAATCAAAACAATTAGAAAAGTCAACATTAAAAGATGTAAACCCAAAGTTCTATGATGCATTGACACTCTTTAATAATGAAGCATATTATATCAAAAATATACACTCATTCGACACATGATCAACACGAGTTGAACACTCCATATAGAAGTCCAATTAAAAAATATAAAAAATTAATAGACAAATGCTTCTGATGCACTATTTTGAATAATAAATTAAATTTTAAACTATATTACATAAATAACTTATGTTGACATATATTCTCTCTTAGTTTGACATATAGTATTTAAATAACTTAATTGAAACATAACGCTAATTTTATTTTCCTTGTTTTAGTATATCTTGTAATACATATCGCTGCCTTTGTTGGGTCACAATTCCCAGATGAGAAAAGTGGAGAGTTGCATTAGGTAGTCGACAGTCAGCATAAAACTTCTCAAAAAATCATGGCATAAATCCTTTAATACATTGTGTTAATGCTAGGGCTCTTTGGAAGCAATGCACTATGGCCTGAATACAGTAAAGAGTGTGCAAAGGCCGTTGCATCGACGTTAGTTTAAGTAAAAGTGCATTAAGAATAAAAATCACAAAATGCTTTTCTTAGAAGACGATATTGAACATAAGTTGATGAAATATTTTAATAAGCTTTTCAATGAAGGTTATGAGAGTACGATTGATTGTAGCGACCTTAGTGCTCTAAATAAAAATAAAAATAAAATTAATCATTGTATTAGTAAAATCGAAGTTGAAGAAGCTTTAAGGAAAATTAAGTGTGGTAAAACAATGAGACCTAATATTTTTTCAATAGAAGTGTGAAAATGCTTAAGAGATCAAAGGATTTCTTTACTTACTAATCTTTTTAATATTATTTTAAAGATTAAAAATATGACTAATAAGTGAAGAAAGAGTTTGTTGATTCTTATTTTTAAGAATAAAGGTGATGCATAAGAGTGTGCAAATTATAGAGGAATTAAGTTGATGTGACATATATTAAAATTATGGGAGAGAGTGATTCAACATAGGTTAAAATGCAATACAAAAAATTCTCAAAATCAGTTGGTTTCATGCGGGGTAGGTCTACTATGGATGTTATACATTTGTTGAGAGGTTTGATGGAGAAGTATAAAGAGAGGAAGAAGGATCTACATATGATATTTGTTGATTTAGAGAAAGTATATGATAAAGTTCCAAGAGATGTGCTTTAGAGAATTTTAGAAAAGAAAGGAGTTAAAATTGTTTATCTTCAAGTCATTAAGGATATGTATAATGGATCTGTTACTTGTGTTCAAACACAAGAAGGATAGACCGAGTATTTTCCTATTTCAATTGGATTACATCAAGGATCGACTATAAACCCATATCTTTTTGTTTTATTTATGGATGTTCATACTTGGCATTTATAGGAGGATGTATAGTGGTGTATGTTTTTTTATTGATGATATTCTTCTTGTTGATAAGACTAGAGAGGGAGTTCAAAAAAAACTTGAGTTATGGAGGTCAACCTTAGAATTTAAAGGCTTTCATTTAAGTAGATCTAAAACTAAATATATGAAGTGTAATTTTAGTTATAAAAGATCTAATAGTGTGGTTGTGACATTAGGTGATTAAATGATTAAAAAGAGTGATCATTTTAGATATCTCGAGTTGATTGATCAAAATGATGGTGAAATAGATGAGGATGTTATTAGTAGAATTCAAATTGGATGGTTGAAGTGGAGGAATGCATCTGACCTATTATGTGATAGAAAAGTGTCACTTAAACTTACAGGAAAATTTTATAAGATGGTGGTAAGACCTACACTGATTTAGGGAGCAAAATGTTGGCCAATAAAAGAAAAGCATAAAATTAAGTTAAATATTCCATAGATGAAAATGCTCAAGTGGATGAGTGGCTTTATACTTAGAGACAAAATGCAACGGAATATATATGTAAAAAAGGTTGGAGTAGCTCCAATGGTAGATAAGATTTGAGAGAATCACCTTAGATGGTTTGGTCACATAAATGTCGGTCATTTGATGAACCAATTAGAAGAGTAGATGTATTAATTTGATGCATGTTAAAAAAGATAGAGATGGACCTAAGAAGACTTGATTAGGATGTATAAGAAATGACCTTAGTTTTTTAGAATTAAATGAGAATTTGACACTTAATAGAATACAATGAAAAAAAAGAATTCATGTAGCCAACCCCACTTAGTGGGATAAAGACTTGTTGTTGGTGGTAGTGTTGGTGGTACTCAAATGTGAAAAATCTTTCAAGTAAAATTTGATCTATTTCAGTTGGTACAAAATCAACTTATGAGTCCTATATGTTTGTCCCCACCACAATATAATACCAAATTTGAACTTAGAAAAATACATTATCACAAACATATACTGATATAACTGTAGATAATGCATTCAAATTTGCATATAAACATACATGCATCCATTGTGAGTGGGTGTAATTCTGTGCATATCGTGTTTTAAATTGAATCAGGTAAAACACCTCTTACATGAAATCAACTCAAAAATGTTTTCAAGGGTGTCAATAGTCCAAGTGCAATACATCGCACAAAGGGTCTTTTATTTTTGAAGTATGAAGTGCAAATAAAACAAGTGCTTCAATTAATTAAAGCACACATATCACAAAAGATATCATATTATAGAAAAATCTCAAAATAATCAATAAATTATTTCTATGGAGCTATTTTAATTTAAGAATATAAACTAATTCAATTAATCTGTTGACTCCTTAAATATAATCCAAAATAGTCCCTTTGTTGAACTATTTTGGATTAGATTTAAGGAGCCAAGAGACTTCTATGGATCATATTTGAGGAGTCACAAAATTAAATTGGATACATTAGATAATCCGAACCATAACAGCCTCACATGAATAGTTTAGAGCTTATTTTGACATTTTTCTTTATTATATTATACTATATTATTTGGCAACTATCATAAAATTTAAAATAATAAAATGATCTATGATATTTTAAGTTAAATATTAACAAAGATAATTATCACCAACTAGCAAACAATAGGACTTACATGTGGTGTATGACTCATGAATGATATTAACCTATCATTGAACTAGTCTTCTTATTCGACCAAGGCGTACTCTACAAAAGTGATGAAGAAACATGGACTTCATTACTTGGACTGCACTTTGTAGTGTAAACCTAATTTTTTGTAGAGTGATACTAACATTACCACTCCACTCAATCCTGCACTTAAAACATGCACTTTATCGAGCTTTTAACAATAGTGGTTTCAAGTTAAGCTTTGGTTAATTAACTCAAAATGATGGATGAAATTTGATTCAGAAGTTCAAGTCACTAAGGATTGAGTTTTTTTTTTTTTTTCCCAAACATTAAACCATAGGATCATATCTATGTTAGGATAGAATTTTCAAAATTAAAATAAAAAAGGAAAGTAAGAGTCACTGTGACAAAGCAAGTTCTACTACGGAAATCTGACTATAGTCTCAATATGAGAACTGGAGCTCAAACAGGAAGACAGACTTTGGGGTTGTTCTTTGTTTCGCATAAGCTCATGCCAAACTCAAACGAGTACTTCCTTTTTCGGATCCTCTGTTCTCTTATGAGCAGGAACTAACACAATGGTAGCCAAAGTGGTAAAGACCAATAAAAGGGATTATTAACAATGATTTATGGTGTCAGATGAAAGATGCTTGATGAACACCATCAGAGGCATAAAGGCAATTGATATAAGTTATGAAAAGATAAAAAAATGTGCAATAAAGAATCATGATTAAATCACTTAAGGTCTGGAAATAGTCAAGAGCAACCAGAAAGAAAATGGCATCACATAGGAAAAAGTACCAATTTTGTCCTTGCCGTAACAAATCCATTGCCAGTGGCATCTACATTGGCTTCTTCACAGCCAGGTGGGGATTTTACATTAGCACATATTGGACTAGTAAATTGTGTGTGTTTGCGTTTGGCTTTCAGGGATATGGCGTGAGACTTTTCTTCTTCCTCAGTTTGTTGGCCAGTGTCATCAGCATTCTTAGCATAATTGCGGCTTTCAGAATGTTCATTCTCAACATCAATACACTCCATAGAAATGCAACCTTCAGAATTTAGCTGCTTTTTGTCATGCGTCTCATTCAAATTCATGGAATTGCTGCCATAAATAGATGTAATCTTCATCTGTGTCATTAGTTTAGATGTCCTGATGCTCAGCTTTTCATGCTGCCTATCAGATTGGATTTCCAGTAGTTTCTGTTGTGCTAGGGTGTCACAACCCAAATTGGTATCTGAAGATGTCTTATATATCTGCATAATCAAGATGGTAAAAAAATGACAAATCGTTAATGAAATCATTCTTTTACACTATTTGCAAGCAAAACATCTACACTAATGCACATTGAAAGGATAGAAAATGCCATTTCAGTTTCCATGTTATGATGAATAAGAGAATGAAAAACTTAATTTTTTAGCTTATAAACAATGAAGCTTGCAAGATCGAGAAAATACAGCAAAGGATATCAATTTCTGAACATGGTACTAGGAATCACTATTTTTCATATCAATATATTTACCTTTTGGTCTTCAATAATTCCTCTGGGCATCTGAACAAAATTTTGAAAGTGCTTGGAGATTTTAATATTCTGAATGTCTATATCACCACTCTTAACAAATATATGACCTACATCTCTTCTCGCCTGTTCAAATGCCTGGCTGAATTAATAAGTTTCCATATGTTAGCATATGATGAAATCAAGTTTATTACAGCGTGACAAAAGGGATGGATTAGCTTCTGAAAATCAACACAAGGCGAAGGGGTACAGGCTTGCAGAATAACTCCATACCAAGTAGTGGCAGCAAAACATAAATCAACTGAACGCAACATGCATCTGAAAGAACATATATACGAGTTAAATAATAGATTGGTCTATCCCATTGGCCGTGTTTCAAAAGTACAGCAATCAAAAGCTCATATCTCTCAAACTAACGTTCTTACAGAACTTAATACATAGGAAGAAAAAAAAAGCATATCTTAAATCCATAAAAGCAAAAAAATACAAAAAGGGGAAAAAATACAAAAAGAGGAAAAAACAACAGGACTTCCAGAAAACAAATGAGTGAAAAAAATCTTTCCCTCCGGCAAAGACATGTTGCCATCAATGCGCAGGAAATATTCATGGTCTCAAACTTTTAGGATGACTAATCAGATGGAATGTTTTACAGCATATTTCTCGCAACTGGATAGTATTCAAATTTCATTATTTATTATTATTTTCCAGTCATTTCAACAGCTGCGCAATACTCAATAGGGTTATAACAAAACTTGATTGCAAAAGCAATAGATTGTTTAAATTTGTTTCATAAGAATATAAAAACTTACATGCTACATTAATAACAATGGTATTGTCGTTTGAATATAGAAAGACTCTGTCAAATAGAGTATGAGAGATTGCTGAAGGATTACTGATTGGAGTCCGGAGCGAGGGCTCGAGAAGCCGCAGCAACAATCGATTGCACCTCAGCGCGAATTGGAGTGATATAGGCTGCGTCTAAGGGGGAAACGATGCTGGAGTCAAGAAAGCCAAGGAGGCGAAGGCCAAGGACCTGAGCTGCCACATGATCCCCGCGCTCGGCTGCGGCTTCTGCTCCGAAGAGTAGGGAGTGGAGACGACGGAGATTCTCCCCCACCTCCGCCCTCCAGTTGTTCTCTCTATTCTCCATGGCCGCTCCCTCCTCTCTCTCTCTCTCTCTCTCTCTCTCTCTCTCTCTCTCTGTTGCTGTTTCTGTAAAAAAAATGCCGGGAAAACTCGCGGGGCATAGGGTGCCGCTTCACGTGGCGACCTTCTAAAAGCAAATGATCCAAATAATATATGAGAAAAATAAAATTTAATTTTATGTGTCATAATACTCATAATTATAAAATATTAATTATATATGTTTTTAAAGTAAATTATGTTTAATAATTTATTTTGAATAAAAATACTTTCTCTTTCATTATAGATTATTCATTTAAAATTTATCATAAATAATATTAATCTAAATAAAATTAAAATTATAGTTAACAAAAAAATTAAAATATATTTTAACTATTTTCCAACATGATTTACACTTTGTCCAACAATTTTGAATAGAATGTGAAATTACTGTATCTAAAAATAATAGATAATAAAGTAGATATATTAGGCTTTTAACCCGCTAGCTTTAACTATCACCCCCATGAGCATATGACTCACTAATTTAAAACTGAATGATAACAAGCATGTCATTAGCATATAATAATGTTTATTTCGAAGCATTTTAGAAAACATCAAACCTAAAAAATTTTAGATTACTAGAGCAATTCATATCAATAAAAACATGAGTTTGATGTGTCATTTCTGTCATGTATCAATATATAAATTGACAGGTGAGCTCATAAAATTCATTAAAATTGTTGAATTTTATTATTAATGTTATTTCATTTTAAATAAAAAATTCATTAAATTCCATGCATTCAAAATTGATTTATCATTTAATGCAATTTGATCGTAAAATGAACCTAAGTGACATGTTTATATATGTTATCTACTTGGAGTCTTCGATCTTCTTGACTTCATATTATCAAATTATGATAAATTAAATTTTTTTTATAATTTTTATTCATATATATATTATTGGTATTTGATCAATGTCCACACTCCTTTAATTGTGTTATCTCAATTCAAAAGATCGACATATTTGTGATAAAGTATGTCGGATGAAATCATTAGATCATCAGTAAAACTAAAGGCATGAGAGAGGGTTTAGGGGACACACTCATCTGAAGCAAGGTCTAGGGCAGCAGTCTCAGGGAGGATTTGGGGGTAGTGCCCTTAAGCGGGTTGGGGTCTGGGGCAGCCCCCAATGATGAGTGTTTGGGATTGCTAGTAAGTCCAAACCCCAAAAGTATAGGCTATGCAATGATCAGAATCTTAATTATAATGGAAAAAAGTGAAAGAAGACAATCACTAGCTGCCATCCTTGATAGCCTCCAATCATCGTTGTTGACTACCAGCCATCGTCCTTAATAACCACAACAATAGCAGCCATCGTCCTTAATATCCACCAATGTTACAACAACAACAACAACAACAACAACAACAACAAGCCTTTATCCCACTAAGTGGGGTCGGCTATATGAATCCTTCATCTCCATTGTGTCATATTATGTGTCAAATTTTTATTTAATTCAAGTATACTAAGGTCATTTTTTATACATCTTAACCAAGTCTTTTTAGGTCTACCTCTACCTTTCTTAACATAAGGCAAATCTAATGCATCTACTCTTCTAATCGGGTCATCGAACGGTCGACACTTTATGTGGCCAAACCATCTAAGGCGACTCTCTCTAACCTTATCTGCCACCGAAGCTACTCCAACTTTTTCCCAAACATACTCATTTTGTATTTTATCTCTAAGAGTAAAGCCACTCATCCACCTGAGCATCCTCATCTCTGTAACACTTAACTTAGTCTTATGTTTCTCTTTTATTGGCCAACATTCTGCGCCATAAGTCATTGTAGGTCTTACCACCATCTTATAAAATTTTTCCTTAAGTTTAAGTGAAACTTTTCTATCACACAATAGGTCAGATACATTCCTCCACTTCAACCATCCAACTTGAATTCTACTAATAACATCTCCATCTATTTCACCATCATTTTTAACAATAGAGCCTAAATATCTAAATTGCTCACTCTTATTAATGACTTGTTCACTTAATGTCACAACACTACCACTAGAACTTCTACAGCTAAAATTAAACTCCATATATTCAGTTTTAGATCTACTTAAACAAAAACCTTTAGACTCTAATGTTGACCTCCATAATTCAAGTTTCTCTTAGACTCCCTCTCTAGTCTTATCAACAAGAAGAATGTCATTAGCAAAAAGCATACACCAAGGTACATCTTCCTATAAATGCCTAGTAAGAGCATCCATAACTAAAGCAAAAAAGATAAGGGCTTAAAGCTGATCCTTGATGCAATCCAATTGAAATGGGAAAATATTTTGTCAATCCTCCTTGTGTTTGGACACAAGTAATAGCTCTAGTATGCATATCCTTAATTACTTAAATATAACCAATATTAACTCCTTTCTATTCTAGAACTCTCCAAAGAACATCTCTTGAAACTTTATCATAAGCTTTCTCTAAATCAATAAATATCATATGTAAATCCTCCTTACTTTCTCTATACTTCTCCATCAAACCTCTTAACAAATGTATATCATCCATAGTAGATCTACCTGGCATGAAACCAAACTGACAGAGAAACTTTTACATCACATCGTAACCTATGCTCAATTACTCTCTCCCATAATTTTAATGTATGACACATTGACTTAATTCCTCTATAATTTGCACACTCTTGTGCATCACCTTTATTCTTAAATATAGGAACCAACAAACTCTTTCTCCACTCATCTGACATCTTTTTAGTCTTTAAAATAACATTAAAAAGATTTGTAAGCTAAGAAATTCCTTGATCTCCGAAACATTTTCACGCTTCTATTGGAATATCATCAGGTCCTACTGCTTTTCTACATTTCATTTTCTTTAAAGCTTCTCTAACTTCAAATTTACTAATACGATGATAAAAATGAAATTCTCTATTTTTGTTTAGCGTATTAAAGTTGCTAAAATCAATCATACATTCATATCATTCATTGAAAAGTTTATCAAAATATCTCATCCACCTATTTTCAATATCCTTTTCTAAGAAAAGCACTTTATTATCTTCATCCTTAATACAAGTCCTTAATAGCCACCAACGTTGACTCATAGAAAATTGAAAAAAAAATCAATAACTATTCATCGCTTTTCATAGTTAAGTTTATCTTGTAGTCCCTTAGCTCTCGTTTTCTTCTTTACAAATCTTATAACCATTGAAGCTCTTCTAAGAATGCACGGTTAAGGACATTTATTGTGGTAATCCTATTTATATTGATAATGAGTAAACTGTTTATGACATACATACATACATACATACATATCACTTCATTTATTTATGTTATTTAAGTCATAATGCAATGCTTTATTAATTCAAACTTTTCAAATTTGGTTTGGCCAGCCAATTCAAAATTACCCTAGGTTTAAGTTATTTTATTCTTTAATTGAATGATTTTATCATGATATCATTATATCTATTTTAATATATTCAATTTAAACTAAATTTTATTTTATAGTTAGTTTCTTGAAATAACCCTTAGGAATTGGTGTGGCCACCACTTCCTCTCTCTCTCTCTCTCTCTCTCTCTCTCTCTCTCTCTCTTCATATATATATATATATATATATATATATATATATAATTCCACATGATTTGATTAGATTTATTTATTCAAAATTCTAATTATTTCTTCATTTATCCATATATTAAATAGATTGATTATTATAATTAATTAAAAAGTCAAATTTGAAATAAATCAATTGATTTCTTCATTATTTCCTTCCATATTATTCATCGTCCGGCACACTCTTATTTAATCAATATTGAATTAGTTATGTGCTATAATTTCAAGGCATATCTCTATGCCCACTCTCTCAAAACATTTTAGAAAAGCCCTAGCTCTTTTTCTTACAAAAATTTCAATTTTCATCAAATAATTTTCAAGCCAAATACTTCAAATTCTTTGAAGATTTCATTGCAAAAATTCTTTGGTAGAAAGATCTCAAGCATGCTTCATTAGTTGTAAGAAAATTCATCCAAATCTATTAGTTTTATTTTATTCCTTTTGTTTACAAAAATTTATTTTGAAAAATAATATTGTATTTTATATTTCATATATTTGAAATCTCTTTATGGTATTTTGATATGATCATTGAAATATTCTTCTAAATCTAATTTATCATTTCACATCCAAACAATTTTTTTCTGGTTGAATATTTGTTGAAAAAAGGTAAGTTGTTGCATGTGAAAATTTTGCAAGACTTTCTTTTTAAAATTTGTTTTTGATTTCAATATATTATTTGCATGTCATATTAAAATATCTTCATCTTAAAATATTTACTTTTACACTAAATATTCATATTATTTTTATTCAGATTTGCAGTAGACATCATCTTTATGAACAATTATTGGTGTTTTGTTGAAAATATCTATTTGCTAAAATTATTTATTCAAATATTTATTCATAATTATTTTATATTGATTCATTATGAATACAATTTTCATAGCAAATGTTTTATTATATTTTGATTGAGTTTTAGTTGAATTTTACTTAATTTAATTTGCTGGAATTTTATTTAATATACATTTAATGATAATAGGAACATGTAGTTTTAAAGACTTAAATAAAAATATCCAAAGAAAAATAAACATGCTTGAAAAATCATGCACTATTAAGTTGAAGATCAATAATTAGCCTTGAATATTTTTTGTGTAGCATAGCAAGATAAAATGATAACTTCTGAAAAGATGCTTTAGGGGACCTTCTTATATAAGTGGTATCTTGCATACAACATTAGTAAGCCTTCTTATAAAATAAATCAATGTCATAATCATCTTCACATTTATATGATTGTTTATTACTTAACATTAGGATCAAATCTAATGAATTTATCATTTTTATATGTATAATGAGCCATGATTGAGTTTATTAGTGGTCTTTTAATCTAACATCGAGAAGCATAAGTGTGACTTAATTCAAAGCTCATGATCTCAAACATATTTGACTTTCTCAACATCATATTTCATGAGCACTATTAATATTTCCTTGAAATGCAATGAATACGTCATCTTTATCTAATTTTCTTCACTTTGAATTTAAAGGTTTTTTCATCACATGTAAATGCATCAACCTCTTCAACTCTTCTTTGCTCTCAAAATGCTACCCAACTTTTAAGTAAATTCAAGATAAACTTGAGCTTAAGAACATTATTGTTATCAAGCTATGGCACCCAAAAAAAGAGGTGTATTGAATTTGCAAAATATTTTCAGATTAAAAATTAATTTTTATATTTTATAGAAAATTTAACTTCAAAAGATTATATTTAAAAGAGCAAAGCAATGAACAACAAAAGTAAAGAAAAAGTAAAAGTACAAAAAAAAAAGTAAAGCAGACAACATAGACATTTTTACATGGCTCAACCAAACTCAAAAATTAGCCTATGTCCATGCCTAGCTACCCAAGGTAGGAATTCATTAAATCAAAGTTGAGATTACAATAAATCTCTCGTACTCTCTTTTCACGGGCAAGTGCAACCCAACACCATATTTTCCTATACGATTAAGTACAACCCAACACTATATTTTAACAGGGGCAAGTACAACCCAATATTGTACTTTTCTATACATTCAAGTATAAGCTAACACCTACTTTCGGACTCGAGCAAGTACAACCCCAACAAGGTACAAGAGAAAAGAAAAAAATGATACAAAGAATCCAACTCACAATTTTAAAATATTTTGCACTCACAAGCCAATTAAATAATATTAAGACAAATAGAAAAAGAATATTCAATGCAAATTCTTTTCGTATTAAATTAAAATTAAAGGCAATTGAAGGATATATAGGTGAAATGATTTAAACAACCAAACCAAAAGAAAAATTTTACTTGAAAGAGATGGAAACTTAGAAGTAGAATAACTTGAAATGATATTTAGAATCAAACCACAAAAAAGGTTAAAATGCTTGCATGAAAATATGTGCAAACTATGTTATGCGATAAACAAGTTAATGTGAAAACCTAATTGAAAAACACACTTAAAAAACCTTTTTCACAAGTGCTTTAATGTATGCAAATAAATAAATATTTGTGAAGTCATGCTTTGTAATCTCTTAAAAATAACTTTTAAAAAAGATAGAGAAGTACCTCTACTTAATGATTTATGAAAATAGTAAAGAGGGAGAAGACTTCAAGCACTAAGACTTCAATAAACTTCAAGAATGATTTTGGCCACACAAGAAGCAAGAGAGGTCAGAGATTATTTTGGCTTACTTCTAGCAAAACCCTACGGAGGGAGTCGGCCAAAAATGAACTTGCACCAATACTTCAAAGTTCTTCAAACAAATCTTGACTATAGGTCTTAGCCAAGGATGAATTTGAAAAGGAATGAAGACTTAAGCGCTTTGGAAGACTTTAAATTTATTAGCAAGCTCTCGGTTAAGTGAATCAAGGAAGGTTGGAAGAGTGTTGCACTTTTGATCACTAAGATCTCCAAGAAAGAAAATAGCTAATGTTCGACCAAGATGGAGAGAAGCTAAAAAAGAATTAACCTAAGTATAAACCATATTATATAGAAAATAGAGGTAGGAGGGGTTAACCAAGAAAGAGAGGAGTTGGAGGGAAACTCTATCAAGGAAATGATTCAATTTTGAATCAATAAAATAATTAAGAGTCCTATGACAAAACTTTTGGCCAAAAAAAATTTAGTGTGTGTGTGTGTGTGTGTGTGTGTGTGAGAGAGAGAGATAGAGAGAGAGAGAGAGAGAGAGAGAGAGAGAGAGAGAGAGAGAGAGAGAGAGAGAAGATATTTAATGAGACTAATTTGAATTAAAGAAGGTTAATTAAAAAATTCGGCCAAGAGAAAGCAAGAATTTAAACTTGAATTAAATTAGCACATGATGAAACATTAATTCAAATAAGATTTGTAAGCAAGTGAGTCGGCTTAGAGGGAAAAAGAGAAGGAAGAGTAAATATTTAACAAATAAAGCAAAGTCTAAAAAGAGAAATAGTCCAAGAGTGAAAAATATTTGAATCAAATTTGAAATGACCAAAGGGTTTGGTCGACCAAGCCACATTCCAAACAAGAATTCAATTAGGTTTAATGCTTGATAGATAGAATATATGATGAATTAATTAGAGAGAGATCAAATAAGAAATATATGAATTAATTCAAATAAAATAAATATAGGAAATCAATTATAAGATTTTCGGCCAAAGAGACTTCCTATAATTAAGATGATCTCCAATTAGTGCAATCAATTAATTCAAATCAAGAAAGAGCAATTAAGAGATTTATTTGGAATAATAAATACAATTTAAAATAATTCAAATTAAATCAAATAAAGCTAGCCATATACTTTTCAAAAATAATTAACTTAGTAAAAAAAAGAAAATTTTATTAAATAATGGCTCATTTGAATTCAAATTTGAATTAACATAAAATAAATAAAATTTAAATTAGCTGAATTAAAACATGATAAGCTTGGCCAAATCATCCCATAAATGAATAAATCCAATTTTACATTCAATGAATATTCAATTTGGATTCAAAATAATTTAAATTCAAAATTCAAATAAATGGACTTTTGAAATTTGAATAAATGAGTGAAATGTTATGGAAATAATTTGAATAATTCTAACATGATTTAACATTTAAAATCTAAGAAAAATTTGGCCAAAATGTTTCCAAAATAATAAAGATGATATGATAGAGAAAATAAAAAGGATGGGAGAGAGAAAAAGAATAATTAATATAATTCTTGAATAGTTTTACTTTCATGCAAAAATAAATGAATAATTAAGGCAATTAAGCCTAAAAATAATTTAATGATGTTTGAAATAAATTCATCTTTTTTGAAACCACAATAAATGATACTTGAACTCATACAAGTGATTTAGTTTATTTAAAAAGAAATATTCAAGAACTAATTAAAGAATAATGTAATTTGAATATGTAGAAAAATATGGAGAAGTTTAAATAGAATATTTTGAAATGATTAATTCATTAACTTAATTATTTTGAGCTCTTATTTATCTTAGTATTGTAAGTCCTAGAAAATTCTCAATCATTTCAAGTCCAACAACTTTAACTTTCTAGATTTGACTGAAGAATTCTGATTAAGAAATTTCCTACATCGCTTGAATTAAATCAATTAGTAGAATTTAAACATATGTTTTTTTATCATATGAGATGTGGCACTTGAAGTCAACAATTATTTCAACATCTATTAAATTGGAGGTATTTTTAAGCATCGACTCTCATAAGATATATGTTATCCATACATTCTCAACATCTTAAATTGCTTCTTTTAGCTCAAGAATCAAATGACCTCACCCATTTATTAATTTCAAGTACATCACAAATTGGAATCTCTAATGGATGCCTAATTAATGTAACATCAATGGAGCCACAACTTCTATTTTCACAAATAGCATGTCTACAACATCACTTATATCAGTGAATAATAATAAACTAATTAATCTTGCATCATCATTTTTGAATAATAATTTATAGTTAAAATCTTTTTAGAGCCATAGGCACATGTATGAGAGACTATTTATCTTGGTGAATACTTCTACATATAGCATGTCTACAACATCACTTTTATTGGTGAATAATAATAAACTAATTAATCTTGTATCATTATTTTTGAATAATAATTTATAATTAAATACTTTTTATGAGCCATAGGCACATGTATGAGAGACTATTTTGAATGCCTATGTAAATTTGATTCAAGAAAAAGCAAGGTTATAATCTATTAAAAGCTTAATTAGTGGAATTAAAATTATTGATTGTGCTCCCCCAAAGTGATACACCTTCTACAATTTTATATTAGCTTCGTTCTTCTAACTCACTATCACTTTATATATAAGATTTATGACATCTTTAAATGAAATACTCTTTTATATCATCAATCTTGTTTTATTTTTCAGTTAATATCCAACAAACTTAGCTATCTTCTTTCTTGTCTCTTTTATATGATATAAGAATATTAACACCTGATTTATTTTTTAAAATAATTAGCTATTACATAACTTCATTATTATTTAGACATGGTTCAAAACATGTTTGATTCTTGTTCAAATAAGTAATCAAATGTTATTTAAATAATGATTGATCAAGATTTGAATAAGGTTCAAAAAAATGTTTGGACATATTCTAATCTTAATTAAATCATATTTAATTATGGTTCAAATATGATTTAAATATTGTTTAAATATACATTCCAGTAAGATTCAAAGTAGTTTCTTCAATATTATATCTAGTTATGTGTTAAAGTACCATCAAAAAGACCTAATTAATTTTACATAATAAAAGTAATAGTAATAAGCCTTATCCATATTTTTACTATATTCATTATATCACTACCACAGTTATCTTAGTTTGTTGAGTGAAAAAGAATATTTAATAAAAGAATGATGAAAGAAATTATGTTTTGAATGCTATGTCTCAATATATACTAATGTTTATACATTACATAAACTTATGCAGCATTGGAGTAATGTGAGACAATTTTTTTAATATAAAGTGTGAAATATAAATTTATTATATATGAGTTTTAATTAATGAATCTCTTAGCCCCATGGCCTCAATGATTTATCATTTTAATTTGATGATTATAAATATATGAATGGATATACTAACGAGTATTATCATGATTAAGATTGCTATTGGTTTGATGAGTCTTAGGATTATATAGGAAATATTTTACATAAATTAAAAAATAAGCTCACAAATAAATTTTATTTGCAAAAATTATTTATTATTTTTATTTATTCAAAAATTAACTTTTATTTTTAAAATTATATTTAAAATTATATGTGCTAGATTTCTATATAATTTTGATATTTTATTTGCATTTTAAAATTTATATAATTGAATTAATTTATAAAAAATCTTCCTCTTTAGTAGTTGGGACGTCCAAACTTTAAAAAAAATATATTAAAAGCAAAATTAAGCCCTAATTTGAATAGAAAGCTTAAATCTATTTGGATACTTGTTGAAATCTATCTTAATAGTTGATAAATACAACTCAAGTACTTAGTGAAATAAAAATTGAGTATTTGGTGAATTTATTCTTTTATACTTGCTTAAATTTAGCTTTCAGTGACTTAATTATTATAACCACTTTTATTATAATTAAATCTTATAGGTTTATTAAATTAAAATTTACAATTTATTGAAATGAAGAGTCTAATATTTAAAAATCAATTCGATCATTATTTTATCATTAATCTTTTACTTGCATTATTACATACATTAAGACTTATTACAAGTATCATTTTCATAAGATAAATTTCATCTTAACAACACTTGTGGAGGTTATTATTTGTCATTTAGAGGATGAATTTGATTATATTATATTTAGATCATTTTAAAAGAATTATGAGATCACCAGTTCCAATAAAGGATCAACAAAAGATTTGAGATATTTTGTTTTTATTTTTTATTAGATTGGAAGAGTGCATTATTATAACTGTTTGAAATTTTAGTTAGTGGAATCCTAGCTACAAGTTGGCTAGGTATGGACGTAGGCTATTTTGATCTTTGACCATATCATGTAAATTTGTTTGCGCTTGTTGTCTCTCTCTTTTTTTCTTCCACTTATTTAACTGATATTATGATATCATAACTGATTTAGTTTTAAGTTAAATTCATTTATATTTATTCTCTATTAACTTAATATTTTCAAAAATATCTAATTCATCTCTCTCTTGGGTGCCATAGTTATTGCTCTATAATTAGTGTCAATGCATTGGCTCTTTCTTTAGGTTTAACATTCTATGGTAAATCTATATATAAACTATGATGTAAGGTTTTTCTTAGGGTTCACTTCCCAAAGGATAATCCACTCACCAACCACCTTTATTAGATAATGTCACCATTGACTATTACAAATATATAATTTATATATTCTTATGAGGAAAAGACTCACACATGTGACATATGCTTACACACAAACATCATATAGAATTAAAATTTAAAATTCTTTTGGTGAATGGTTTGCATTAGCAAAAATAAGATGAATTAAATGCTAAACCATAAAATACTTTCCATTGTGCTTTATTATCTAGCAATCATATGAGAATTTTTATACTAAACCTAATAGAAAATTTGGGATAAGCTTATTGTTAGATATGAAAAAACCAATGAGGCTAAACATGCACATACAAATATGAATTATCTTATATGGTACCTAATTAATTAATTTTTATTATATACACTAAATTTATGAGAAGTATTAATATATTGCATTCTCTAGAAGAACTTAAAAGTTAAGATTTAGTTTATAAAATTTCAAGATATCTAATAACAATGAGTTTGAAGAAAACTAAAGTCATTGATGAGACCACCTCTAGTTTAAATGCTAATAATGATGAAGCAGCAATGCTTTTAAGAATACTTGGATGTCCATTTAAAAGAAAATTTAATGGTATATAAGATCTAAATTTCATAAATTTTCTAATAAATCTTCTACATATGCTGAAATCATAGATATCATTGTAAAAAGACATGTAAAAGGCGATTGCCCATAACTTATAATGATTCTAAAAGAAAGAAAAAGACAATGAAAAAGAAAAGGATATGAGAGAAAAGAAACATCATTAAAAAAAGAAAAAATAAATAAAGCATTTTGTTCATTTCTTGAATTTGATGAATTAAGTGCTTGTTCTTCAAATAAGAAAGTGAATTCATGTCTGACGGTTATTGGAGAAACCATTTTTGACACTCTAAAGGTAGATGGAAAAATAACTTATGAAGAGCTAGATGATACTTTTAATGAATTATTTGGTAAATATGAAAAGCTTAAAAAAGTATAAAGTACTAGAAAAAAGAACACATAAATCTTAACATGTATTTTTCTACATTGAAAAATGAATATGATGAGCTGAAAAAGAAAAATAAGTGTTTAATATATGCTTCATAGAAGATTATAAAGAGAAAAATACTCTTAAAAGTTAGATTGAATATTTATTTCAAATCAAAAGCTCATCAAAACTTTTTATTTAGTAAATTACATGGAAAAATGCATAATCCTTGCTCATACATATCAAGCTCAAATATTCAATTCATATGCAAATACTACATGATGCAACTATAGCGATAAAAAGCTTGAACTTTATTTGCTAGTCATGCACATAAGTCACAATCTCATGCAAGATTTACATTTATATAAGTGCCAAAAGATGCCAATACTACTCTAACACCACAACATAAATCATTTATTATTCATTTGGAATGCAGACCCAAGCTTGTTTGAGTTCTAAAGTTAACCTATAAATTTTATTTTGTAGAAATGCCTTCTAAGAAAAATCAGTGAAGGTATGTGGTACTTGGATAGTCAATGTTTAATATGCATGATGAGAAACAAATAAAATTCACTAGTGTGGAACCAAGTAAGGCAAGGAAATTACATGGTATATGGAGATAATGCTAAAAGAAAAATCATCTGCTTTAAATTAATCTATAAGAATCATGTTACCTTAGATAAGGTATTTCTAGTAGATGATTTAAAATATAACTTAATATTTCTTAGCCAAATATGTGACAGAATATTATATATAACATTTCATGCATCTTATTATCTTATTAGTGATAGTGAAACTATATTAGTAGTTGGACATAGACAGAAAAATATTTATTTGAGTGCTTTTAAAAGCTCATATGATATAAATCTAAAATTGCTTTATTTTAAAAGCACAAATAATGATATTTGATTATGGCACATGAAACATTATCATATTAACATGCATAAACTTATAAAAAGTGCAAAACTTGGATTTAGTTATTAGTTTACCTAAGTTATATTTTTATTATGGCAATATATGTGATGCTTGATGCTTGGGTTCATGGAAAACATTCTAAATAATCCTTTAAAAGTAAGAATATTATTTCAACATCAAGACCTATAGACTTATTGCATATAAATTTTTTTTTCCTAATAACACTATAAGATTGGTGGCAAAAATTTTGAATTTATGATTATAGATGACATTTTCTAGATATACTTTGAGTTTGCTTTTAGCCAATAAAATGATGTTTTTAAGGACTTAATTTTTTTTAAATATATACAAAGAGAAAAATGCTATTTGATTAATACAATTCAATTAGATTATGGCGGAGAATTTAAAAATAAGTCTTTTGAATATTAAAGTTATAAAAATAATATTACACATAATTATTTCACTCTTAAATTGCTTAGCAGAATGGAGTTATAGATAAGAAAATCATATATTGATTGAATTAACTAGATCAATACTTGATGAAGATATCACCAAAATAATTTAGGCAAAAGCTATTAACATAATATGTTATGTGATGAATAAAATTTATTTGAAATTTATTAAATAAAACTCTTTAAGAATTAATTTTGGGAAAGAAACATAAGATTGTTTATCTTCTTATTTTAAGTTCTAAATATATTATTTTTAGTATATAAGAATCTTCGGGTAAATTTGATTGCAAATCTAATGAAATTCTTAGGTTATTATAATTTAGAAAGTTCTTATATTATTCTTAATAATAGAAATTTAATTATGAAAAAATTAATTCCCATCATATTTGATGAGAATTTAATCGATCCTAGTAAAAATAATTTGCGTGATGATTAGGTTGATAGCTTTAATAAAATAAACTTGGAAGATTACATGGTTGATTCAATACCTATTGATTGAAAGTATAGTAAGAATCACCTAAAAATGTTTATATAAGAGATTCACTCTAAGGTATTATGACTAAAAATTATAGTAAAAATGTGATAATCATTTAGATTTATTATTTAAAATTGAATCTTAATTCATTAAATAAGATTTGAAAGCTAATTTCTAGATTATTACTATGGAAAAAGAACTAAATTAAGTTTAAAGGAATGATGTTTGGGAACAAGTCCCAAGACCCCAAGATCAAAATATTATTGAAAAAAAATGGATAAGTCAAATGATTCATAATGTATTATTAGAAATAAGGCTATATTAGCTACATAGGGTTACGCTTAGGTTGAGGGTATTCATTTTAAGAAATCCTCTGCACCCATGGCAAGACTAGGAGCTATTAGATTACTCATTGTCTATACTTGTCATAGAAGTTTTAAACTCTTTTAGATGGATACTAGGAGTGCTTTTTTAAATGGTTCATTGATAAGATATTTGTGTAGAGTAAGCCTCTCATTTGGAGATCCTTGATTATCCTAATCATGTATAAAAATTGATAAAAACTTTATATGATTTAAAACAAGCTCTTCATATTTTGTATGAGTGGATAAGCAATTTTTTAGTTAATCATAATTTAAAAATGGTAGAGTAGATACCACCTTATTTCTTAAAAATATACAAAATAATTTTATTATTGTGCAACTGTATATATATGATATTATTTGGAAGTACCAATGAATTTGTGTCATGAGTTCTCATCCTTAATGTCTAAAGGGCTAGAAATGAGAATGATTTGAAAGTTTTGTTGTTGAAGTAATAGCCTGAAGATTTTGAAATTAAGTTGGAACACATTCCAGTTAATTGTGATAATACCCTTATTAGATTAACTAAAAATCCAGTCCAACACTCACAAATGAATCATATCAAGTTAAACATCACATCATTAGAGATCATGTGTGTACATGTGACATTCATATTAAACTTTTTTTGTACTAATTTGCAAATTAATGGCACTTTTACAAAAACCTTTACTTGAATAACATTTTTTGTACTTTAATGTGTGTCTTTGACTTGTTGAATCTTAATCTTTAAAATCATATATTTTATTTTAAGTTTATAATTTTCATTACACTTATATATCTTCTTTTTTATGTTCCCCAAAAATTTGAGAAGTATGCATATATTAGATATGTTAATCTTTACATTTTTTACATACATATATTTAAGGGTGACTCTATAGTTTATTTTATCTTTCTTAAATAAAAAGATGTAGTTTGGCAAGTTACATTTGTTAGGGGGAGCATGATAATATTCTTCTTGATAAATATGATTTGAAAGTATGATTCAAAGTCAACTTACAATTTCATCTACACTTATTGTCAACATAAATTTGCCATTATAAAAAAAGAGAGAGATTGTTAGTCCCATGGGCCTTAATAACTCATCATTTTAATTTTGATGATAACAAATATATGATTGATGTACCAATATGTATTTTCAAGTGGGTTGAGTAGACCATCAAATTTAGAACATTTAGATGGCTAGAGCAGATAATATTAACAATATTATAATAGATTTAATATTTGATGAATTCATTTTACATAAATTGATAAATAAGCTCACAAATAAATTTTATTTGCTATTATTTTTATTTTATAAAAATGAATTTCAATTTGTTAATTTTATTTGAATTTTTGTGTACATAATCTCCAAATAAATTTGAATTATTATTTATTTATATTTTTAAAATAAATAAATGCAATGATTAAAAATATTATAAAAAATTAAATTCATGCTTATGCTTTATATATTACTACTAGAAATTATTTATTTTGACATAATGTCTTTCCCAAAATAGCTACAAAATCTAATAATCTTAAGATGGCTAAATTTTTAATGTATTAAGAAAATACATAGTTTTGTTCTTAATTTGCCTTTCCAAAATATTAAATTTAAGGGCTATTTTCAACAAAAAAAATTAAATTATTTATTTTAAATGACATTTATTTCCTTGAGTGAATCTTTCTAAAATCTACTCACTATAGTGGTTAGGACATCTAAGTTTTTAAGAAAAAAATTTAAGAGCGAAAACTGGCACTAATTCCACATATTAAGCCAAATCCTGTTTCCTATCTTTTCTCCTTTTAATTCACAAAAAAAACCTATAACTTTATTTACAAAAAATTTTATTTGTCTTCTTAGGATTTTTAGAAAAATCAAGGATTATTGGAGATTTTATGAGAGAGTTGGTTGCATCAATTGAATGAAACAATTTCAAAATTCTTTTACTTGATTCTCCCAGGCTATTGAATGAAACTTTATGAGTTAATAATTTCGTGTTGAGATCTTGAATTTTATTTAGAGAAGTTATTTTTCAAAATGCAAGTTTTTTCAATTATAATCTATCATTTATAAAAAGTAAATTTTTTAGTTCTCTATTAGATCAATACTATTGTTTACATAGATTATTGAACCATGTTGTAGTTGTTGAAATCCATTAGGTTTATTGTTGAAATTAATTTAAACTCTTGCCATAATCCATTTCTAATGGTTATATTCTTTTTAAAATCTATTTAAACCTTTTTTCTGAAAATTATTTGAAGTATTGTTGAAACCCATTTAGACATTTTGTGGAATATATTTTGATATATCCTAGAATTTATATGAGTATTTGTTGAAATTATTTTAGTATCCATAAAATTATATTATGAAGCCATTGAAATTAAATCCTAAAGTTTGCATTGCTTGTTTGTAAATCAAATTTAAGTCTTTCTTAAGAATCCTTCATCTATTTTGAAATTTAAATTTATTAGTAATGAAATTTAAAACTTTGCTAAAATTAGCTTGAAAATTTTGTGTTTGATAAAGATTATCTTGGATAAACTTCTTCCCAACTTGATAAATTTTTGTCTGTCAAAATTTATGTGAGCTTTTATTGAAATTTATTTATATATATGTTGAAGTCTATTTGAATTTTTACTAAAATTTATATATACTTTTGTTGAAATCAATTTTGATTAGATTTATCATTTTAATAAGTTAAATTTATTTCTCACTTTAACGTAAATGAAATCAAAGAGTTGCCAATTCTTACAATGATGTAGTAGTCATCATAACATTTTGAATGACATGGGGAACTCAGTCAATATCAAATTTGAGTTCATATTTGATAAAATGAAATCAAAGAGTTCAATACTTATACATGCGATAGCTCGCTAAACAAATTTTATGAAAAATAAGGGAGATAGAAGGAATAATCACTCTTCGGTGACTTGGGGAGAGAGAAAAATTATAGTTCATGATAATGCTTGATTTTGTCATAGTTTATGCACCCGCTACATACAATGCATTTTTAGCTTACCATTACTAAATACATTTAGAGTAATGGTGTCAACAAACCATGTGACAGTGAAGTTCTAAGGAGAAGGAAAAAAATGATTATTAGGGGACACCTAAATCAATCCAGGACATGACTTGTGAGTACTTGGTGACTCTCACAAAGGAGAAGAAGTGTTGTGAATAAAAATTGTGTGCAATTGACTAGATGTTGTAGAAGCAATCAAGGAAGTGCCAACAACTATATACCCAAGATGAGTGCTTAGAATTAGCACATCCTATGGAACTGAGTATAAGGAAGCCCTTATATGAGCTATCTAAAAAGATATAAATGTATTTACTTGGATTATTGCTGAGATGTTGGGCATAGACATACCTCAAGCTTAAAATTAAGAAGGATTCCCAACTCATCAAACAAAAAGTGAGAAAGATGACAACACTACTTGCCAATCAAATTAAAGAAGAAGGCACCAAATTGCTAAATGCTGACTTCATAAGGGAGGCTTCATAGTGGATTTCCTACATGATCATGGTGCAGAAGTTTAATGATAGGTGGGGAATGTGTGTAGTCTTTACCAATTTGAACCCAGTCTGTACTAAGGATGGGTAACCATGGCCCCACATAGATGCACTCATAAATTCAGTCATAATATATCTTATTATGAGCTTTCTAGATGCATTCTTAAACTCCCATCAAATCATAATACATTCATCTGACTTAGAAAAGACAACATTCATCACTAGAGATTGATTTTAATTTTATAAAGTGATGTCTTTTAGTCTGAAGAATGCTAGTGCCACTTATCAAAGTATGATTGATTGAGTCTTTAGAAATAAAAAGAGAGAAGCATGGTGGTCCATGCAGACAACTTGTTAGTCAAAAGAAAGTTGCTCAACTAACATATTATTAATTTGAAAGAGACCTTTGCTATATTGAAAAGTCTAACATGTGTCTCAATCATTTGAAATGCATATTTGGCACTAGGCTAGCTAAGTTGTTAGAATTTTTATTCACCCCATATGGCAAAAAAGGTAATATAGACAAGGTCCAAGCTATAATTTATGTGCCATTACCCATAATAACTAAAGAGGTGTAACAACTCACTAGTCAAGTTGCTAGATTGGACATGTTCATATTTAAGGCCAGTGAATTCTACTCACTACTCTTCAAAATACTAAAGAGTGAAAAGAAGTTCAAATGCACCATAGAGTTTTAGAAAGCATTGATCAATTTGAAAGCTTCACTGACCTCACTGCCTCCACTATAAAGCATTAAGTAAGGTGAAACCTTAGTTCCATACCTAGGAGTTAGAGAAGATGTTGTAAGCATAATTCTAAGTAATGACTAGCTTACTATGTTAG
This sequence comes from Cymbidium sinense, assembly GCA_021442155.1. Classification (NCBI taxonomy): domain Eukaryota; kingdom Viridiplantae; phylum Streptophyta; class Magnoliopsida; order Asparagales; family Orchidaceae; genus Cymbidium; species Cymbidium sinense. The sequence continues at coordinate 24,785,324 of CM038221.1, read as the reverse complement.
CAAGTCATTGAGACTTGCCAAGTTGCACTATTCATTCATGGAGAAACTCACTCACCCTCATCATGTTATATTGATAGCCCACTTCCAAGCTCATTCATTCCAAGTTGTCACTAATCATCTAGTCAGTACTTATAAAACCTAACCGTTTAAGGAGATTACTAAAATGGTTCATGGAACTAAGTGAGTTTGATATCTCATTGTTACCTCAAATAGTGATCAAAGTGCAAGCACTCATTGCCTTCCTCAAATATTTTAATAACCCACAACATGCCCACTAGCCAAACATTCTACATTATATAAAGCATCTCTTAACATTATGGCCACACATTCTACATTTCCCACAATATAATGGTTTCTATTCAATCTCCACCTTTTTCCAATATTTATTTGATTGGGTGCCAATCTAGATTTTCTCATTATAGCTAGCAGTTATGTACATTTCCACAAGTATCCTTACGATAGATGGTATTCTTAAATTAAATGTAGGGGTGCCTAGTCTTAGGGGTCTACCAAAGATGGTAGCAATGGAGTAGAGGATCTATTTGGGCCAACCAAACATCCCTTTTTTATCACCAAAAATGCCTTATTCCAAAAATTTATTTTGGTGATTATAAAGATTATATCTAATATAATGTCCTTTCCAATATACATTTCTTATATCTTATTATAAAGATATTAGTAGTATTTCATGACTACTATTCATTATGATAGATTAAATACTTATGCTTCTATAAAAATTAAAATATGAAATTCTTACCTATAAAATATATGGAGAAGATGCCCACTATAGTACCTTACAAAACATACTTTGATCTATATCCCAAACTCCAAAATAGGTGTTAAACTTCATCTTCATGTCATAAGAAACTTTACTAATAATGATACCATTTTTATCTTAATTTTAGCTCATCTATTATGCATACTTTTGTAGCTTTAATAATATATATTAATATTTGGAACTATTAATTTTTTTCATATAACCTCAATACTTATTGTATGTGAAAGAAGTAACATTAGACTCTAATGTGACTAACATACATATTGTTGTTTCCTTACTCCTTGCATTTAGTGATATTATGCCTAATAAATTTTCAAATGAATCTCCTACATTTAGAAACATTTAGCTTGTCATTGACTTCCTTTGAAGTTCCTAAACTTCATAGTTTTCTTTCTTACAAAATGAATCCCACTAACATGCTAAAATTTAAAAAACACAAGTGAAGTTTATTTACTAGTTAGAGGGCTTAAGTAGTAGTATTCTCACATAGATAGAAAGTGAAGGTGTAGTGATTTTCCATTAATAGTTCAAAATAAAGGTTTATCTACCTAAATATTAACAAAGAAGAGAGGAATGCAAATCTCCAATTGAAGACTCATGGTATGGACATAGGTATTAGTGTTAAACCATAATAAATCAATATACTTAAAGGTGTTAAATATCTATTGGAAACTTGGAATGTGAGCATTGGGGTATTGAGGCCACAAAATTGTGAGCTCTAAATTATTTATAATTTGTAGGCTCAATCTCAAAGTTGTTAGCTTTCACTCTTGGTTCAATAATGGGCTAGGGATATAAAGAATGGTGGAAAGTGCATAGTCTTTCAATACCCTCGCACCTATATGCATACCATCTCTATTTTCAAGAGTAATAATTACTTTTGATTTGTATGCTCTTCTAGTCTCCTTTTCTTAGGTCTCCTTACCTAAGTTATTTCAATTTATAGATCTATTCAATGGTCCACCACTAGACCTGTACATACACAAAATTCAATCTACAAAATAAAGTAAATAAAATAAAAAGAAAACAACTATAAGTGACTAAAAAAGAAATTTGTGTCAAAAGTAAGAAAAATAAACTTGTATTATTATTGGAACTATGATCCCTAGAAATGGCGCAGTCAACTTGATGTGATGTAAGGCAAATCATACATACAAGAGTACACAGTTGCACCGAGTAATTAAATCTTTGTAGAGTGTCATTTCCTCAAGAGTTGAATACCAAGAACTAAAATTAAGTTGATTATCTATTATTTTGATGGAAGAAATAGGGTGTTGAGGCAAAAGCTACAAACTACTCCAAACTCTATTAAAAATGCCAACGAAACTAACAAGAGTGAGAATTCATGTAGGTTTCTCAATATGAAGAAGCTTAGGGATTGGGTTTCATCAATGTTGATTTGTGAATTGAAATTTTTAGCAAAGTAGAAGTTAATTTTACCAAATTCCAATCACGGTGGTTGCTACCTTTCTGTCATAAACTTAAGGTCCTCATTTTTCTCACACAAGCTATCTATCTCTTAGTGGTAAATTCAATGCAAGAAAAAATCATTAAAACTCTTAGATCTCAAAAAATATTGTATGGTTTCATCGTAATTATTTTTTACCTACAATCCATCATTAAGTTATTTTTGTTCACTATGAGTTCATTTTCCACCTCTTGACTTGAGACAATATTCTAGTAAAATGATGGCTAGTTAATTCAATGGTCAATAAAGTCTAGCATAAAATACACTATAATTAAATAAAATAATAGTACACTATTTTATTAAATTCAAAATAAATACAAATATATCATGGATACACTCAACATCTAGAAAGGGAGTTTAGTTTAAGGTTAAAAAAAACTTGAAAACTTCATGTATGAAGAATATTATAATAATAAAAAGGTAGAAAGATAGATACAACTCAAGTAGGAAATGCTAAGAATTTCTCTCTTCACCTTGTATCCTCACCCTTGAGATCTTCTTAACAACCTCTTCACAAAGTTTGGAAAAGGGTTATCAAAACTCTCCTCTTGGACTCTTCTAAACTTTTAGAAAAATCCTAGAAATGTGGTTGGAACTATCCCTTAATTCAATAGGAATATATTTTTTTTTAAATATAGCTGCACTAAATATCCTCAAAAAGGCAAGTGTTTAATAAGAATTTAAGGCAAATTGTAGCAATTGTAAGGCTAGGGCCCATAAACCAGGGTTTTGTGCTTAGGTGCCATTCTTTTTGTCTTGTACATGCTAAAATTTTTTTTGGTCTAATCCTTGAGATCCAAGACTAGGCAACTAGGCATCATGCTCACTGTCTTAAATCACATTTAAGATCTAGATTTAACACCTAAGTGCTAGTGGTTGGCACCAAGGTGTCAGCTTCTCTATCATGAATTGCAATTAAGGTTAGGGCCTTGTGGCTAGGCACTAGGAGTCTATGCCTAAGCATCAACTTTTCTATCATGCTTTTATGGTATGACCCTTAGGCACCTGGTGTTTGTTGCTCAAGTTCCTAGCTAAGATCCAAACATTAATTGCTCTTAAGATTATGTTGTTTGCTTCTAAATATGCTCCAAACTTTTCCCACATGATTTTTCACATAAATGATGCATTTATCTTTATTATAACTGTCTTACAAAAAAATAATAATTCAATGAATAAGTCCTATGAATTTCTTTAAAATATGCAAAAACATATGGTAAAATTAGAGCATAAAACTACAAAAATCATGTATAGTTCACACCTACGAAACTTCTTAACATATGCCTCATTGACCAGAAGATAAGGAAAGCCAAATATAGTTCATTTTGGGTCAATCTTGGTCCAGTTAAAGTCAAATTGCATATATCTTGTATTTAATTATCCAAATTTACCAATTAATGTTACATATGTTATAAACATTCCAATATTAATATTAGGTCTATTAATTAGATTAATTGAGCCTATGTCGACCTATTTGACCTAATTAGTATAATGGATTAATTGGGCATACTAATTCCTTTATGTGTTTTAAACTTGGTCTAATCCTCATTATGGTAGTTATTCCATCACCCAATGTAATTGGCCAAATAATGTGTTTAAACCAATTAAACCTAACACACTTAGTTGGTGGTTGATTGAGCTAAGCTAATGGTAATATCCAATCAAATTCTTATGAGTGACTATAGCTAAGAATGTCATAAACAAATGCATAATTTAACTCTTATTGGTTTGAACCTTTGAAAAGGTCAATTTAACCAAATGAACCGACATGGTCCCTTCAAGAGCCAAATGAGAATACTCATGTTCATGATGGAATTAGATATTTTAAATAATTAAATTAGCTCAAACCCTTGACACTAAATTTAGCATTGGACCTTAGGAGTATATCTACATCCAAGCTAATTTGACCAATCAAAATTGGTCAAATTGATCAAGTGGACCATAGTATATCATGTGGGCCAAGTATGGTAAAACAATAGAAATTACTTAGAATTTTTTGAAAATTCAAATTTTTATGGTTATTCATAAAAGATTATAACTCATTCCACCTAATAAGCTATACTATAGATAACATAACATTAATAAATATTAATTCAAATCTAATCAAAATTATCTATTTTTAATTTACTTAGACCTCTAAACTTCACTCCCTAACTACCCACTATAGTTCCAAGGGTTTCACTTTCCAAGAGGCAACTCTTAACCATGATCAAATAATGGTTAAGCATGGGAAGCATGAGTAAATGTCCATTAAATGGGATATCTCCCATTATGGAGAGAGCTCATCCTCCCTTGGTAAGAGAAGAAGTTTAAGCTATTTTTCACCCATCAAAATCTCTTATCTGAGATAAATCACCATAGTTGGCCCAAAGTTGATCGAAGCTTGATTGACCCAATAATCCAACTAACTTTGGACTAATTCTAGTGAGGGTTTTTCTAAATTCAATTCATTGAATCTCTTCCAAAAAAAAAATTTAAATTATAGGTTCTAACTAAGTGACAATTCTAAACCATCTCTTCCAATTCTCAGCTTTTGTCTTCCATGTGACATAGTCCATGGCAGACAAAGTTAAGCATAAAGACTAGTTTCCCCCATTCTTGTAAAACTACTCTAATTAAATTCACTTAAATTGGTTCACTATAGAAGAAAAAATTCACTTAGTTCATGAAGCCTCCTTACAATTTTAAAGGAGAAAGATGAAATTGAGGCTATTGATCTAAGTTCATGGTCAGATCATGAGATTATCCACATGTACTTCTCTAAAATTTTACTTAGATTTTTTTTCTTTGGATGAACCCTTAAGCTAAATTAGCTAAAATTTTTACGAAATAAGGTGTTTTAAATAAATAATCTAAAAAAATATAATTACTCAAATATTAATGCATTTTATATTTATAAAAATTAATTATTTACTATTTCAATCAATTAAAATTACAAATAAATTAACAAAATCTAATATTTATTTAGAAGGTTCTAAATAGCTTCACATTCACATACATCTCATAAAAATATTAAAGTCATTTGAATCCGCTTACGAAAGTTATGATTTTTCTAACTAAATAACTTTTTGTTTAAAAATGATAATAATTATAATATAAGTTCAAATATTTTTAAATTTAAGGAATATTTATAATACATTTTTACACCTTTATAAAATGTATTAGAATTTTTGAAGATTACTTGCTCTATTAAGCAAATTAAAAAATAAATAACTTTAATATTATTAAGTGTTTAAAATATTTAATAATTCTAAAAAAAATAATATAAACTATAGAGGGTCCTTTAAGGTAGGGTATGAGAGACCCCTTGGAATTTTCTTAAATTTTATTAGTTTATATGTATATTATTAATTATTTTTATATGAAATACTTCATAACAATTTCCCATGATGGGCTTCTGAGCATATAAAATTACTTATGAATGAAATCTATTTTTTAGAATCTACTTGACTTAATGATGGAGGTGGGTGTTCTTTATTTTGGTGAGATTGAGAGAACTTGGATATTGGAGGTGAGGAAAGAAGATATGTTGGATAATTAGCATTCTCACCAAGGATTTCCAAGGTTTGGCCACCAAGCTTTCAAACCACAAAAATGACTTAAATAATTTGTAATTGCTAAAAGATCTCTTTTCATTGTAGAAATGGGGCTATTGATAGCCATTATGGATATCTTTCAAAAGAAAAGAATTCAAAACATGGAGGAAAAGGTGGGTGGTCACATTAATGTGAAGCATTATTTTGCCATGTGGATTCACACATGTCATGTAGAAGAAAATTAAAAATTACATAAATAGAAAAAGATGAAGTCATAAAATGGCCTTATCAGGCTAATAGGCTAAGCCTTATTCTTTCTTAAATTTTCTTAGCCTTTAGCTTGAGATCTTGTAAATGGACCTTGAGCTCTAATTTCTAGATCCACATGATGTTCTACATCAACTCTCCTAGGCTCAATTGAACTCTTCTCCATAGAGTTGAAATCTAAGAAGTCTTTTACTAATTGTGGGGCTAGAGTCTCCAAATCAGTACGGGTCAACCATGTGTCTTCAGCTGGTGGCTTATTCTTCTAATGAACTAGAAAATGATATTCAAATGCTAGATTAATAGGTGCTTCCTTAGTGATAATATAGTTAACTTCAAAGAAAGAGGGCTTCTAAAAGTATGATACTATATCTTCTACTAAAAAGTTAGACTGAATAAGTGGAGGTTTGCTAATTCCTTCATATGATAAAATATCTTCAATATTAATAACTTAATAGATGAGCATATCAATAGATAAATCAAGGTGATAAGCATTAGTTCCAATTTTCTTAAGAATTTTAAATAGACCACAAGCTCATGTATGTAATTTCTTATATTTAGTGGTTTGATAATGCTCGGGCTGAATGCGAATCAATACATAATCACCTTATTTATATTCTTTCATTGAACAATTATGATTTTCCTTAGAAGCATAATTTTCATTACTTAGAGTATTTTTTTTTCTTATATCTTCATGGAGGCTATGAAAATCTTTAGCAAATGAGAATGTTGCATTAGAAAATGCATGAGATGATAGGTTTGCTACATCTATTGGTCATCTTTGGTTTTGATCATAGATTTTCTCAAATGGTGATTTTTTGTAGTTCTAGAAACAATACTATTATAGGCAAATTTTAAGGTTGGTATTTATGTAAATCCTAATTTTCTAAACTTTTAGCATCTAAGTAAATTTCCTAAAGTATGATTTACTACTTCAATTTTTCCACCAGTTTATGGGTAAAAGGCAGAAGAAAATTTTAATTTGGTACTTAATAATTTTCATAATATTTTCCAAAAATATGAGACAAACTTAACATACCTATTAGAAATAATGGTTAAAGGAAGACCATGGAGTCGCAATATTTTCTTAAAAAATAATTTGGCTATATAAGAAGCATCATTTATTTTTGAACAAGGTAAAAATGAGCCATTTTTGACAACTTATCCACTACAACAAAAATGATATCATGTCCTCGAGCTGTCCTATGTAATCTTAGAATAAAATCCATTAATAGGTTTTCACAAGGCCTATAAGGAACATGTAAGGTAGTGTATTATCCAGACCTTTATTTGATAGCTTTAGCATGTTATAAATTAAACATTGAGCCACTAATTTTTAAACATCTCATTTTAATAAAGGCCAATAAAATTTATTTATTAATAAATATATGGTCTTATCCTTTCAAAAATGACCAGCTACACCTCCAACATATAGTTCGGTGATAAAGAATTCTCTAAGAGAAGATTGAGGAATACATAATTATTTTTCTTTATATAAATATTCAATTGTTATCAAGAATGTTCATTGTAGTTATTAGTTTATCTTGGTGTTCTAAATAAATTAGGTGAAAGTCAGGGCACATAATATAATCATCTTTAATTCTATTAAATCATGAGATTCTCAATTCTACAAAGAAAATCATTAGGTTTATCTTGGATAAAGCATCAACAGGTTTATTCTCAATTCTAGGATTATGCTTTAGAACAAAAGAGTAATCTTGTAAAAATTCAACCCATTTTGCATGCCTATGACTTAATTTTCATTGAGAATTAATGAATTTTAAGACATGGTGATCAGAATTAAGCATAAATTCTCTATGTAAGAGATAGTGTCAACAATGCCTTAAGGAATGAATTACATCATAAAACTCCCTATCATAAGTGGAATATCGTTGTTTGGATTCATTTAACTTTTCACTAAATAATGCGATAGGATGATTCTCTTGACTTAAAATTCCATTATCCCAATTCCTGAAGCATCGCATGTCACTTCAAAGGCTTTAGAAAAATCAGGAAGCCTAAGGATTTGTGCATTAGGAGTCCAACAAAATTTATCTAATTTTAGTATATCAGTTATCGGAGCAACAATGGTACTAAAATTCTTGATAAATCTCTAATAAAAAGTGACTAAACCATGAAAGCTTCTAATTTTAGTAAAATTTTTAGGTGATGACCAATCTAAGATTATTTTTACTTTAGAAGGATCAGGTTTAAGTCCAACAGTGGATACAATAAAGCCTAAAAAGATTACTTTAGCTTGCAAAAAGAAACACTTTTTTTTTTAAATTAATGTATAATTTCTCTTGTCTAAGTATTTCAAAGACTTTTTGTAGGTGTTGTAGATGCTCATTTTCACTTGGACTAAAAATCAGAATATCATCAAAATATACCACCAAAAATTTACCTATATATGGCTTAAGAACATTATTCATTAATCTCATAAATGTGCTAGGAGCATTTAAAAGTTCAAAGGGCATGATAAGCCATTCATAAAGTATATCAGGGGTTTTAAAAGTCACTCATCACCTAATCTAATCCGAATTTGATGATATCCATTTTTTAGATCAATCTTTGAAAAAAAATTTGCTCCTGAGATTAAATCTAAGATACCATCTAATCGGGGAATAGGAAACTTATACTAGATAGTAATTTTATTTATTGCCTGACTAACAACACACATTCACCATGTTCTATCTTTCATTAGAGTTAATAAAGCTAGGACTGCATAGAGCTAAGACTCTCTTGAATAAAACCCTTTTTTAATAATTCCTCAACTTGTCTTCTAATCTCAACATGCTCGGTAGGGTTCATCTTATAATGTGAAAGATTAGCAAGTCAAAAATCGGGTAAGAACTTAATAGCATGTTGAATGTCTCTTAGAGGAGGTAGCTAATCAAGAAGCTGTTTGGGTGCAATATCTTTAAAATCAAAAAGAAGAGAAGAGACCACAACATGTATGCGAGTTCTTTTACATGTAATAAGTGAAGGAGAAATGAATTTGAAAATTCTTTTCGTAAGGCTCCAAAACATATTGTTTCTATCTTTGGGGTAAAAGAAGGAAGAATAGATGTTTTAATGCAAGAATTAGAAATGATAATATTAACCCAAATAGTAAGATTTTTTATGATAATTAATAGAAGTTTGATATTTTTCTTTAATAGAGGCTTAGGTTGCAAGTCAGAAGTTATTTTATGTGGTGCTATGGAGGCTATTTTTTCTATTGGCTTTATTGGTAGGAGTTTAATAGTCTTATTATTATGTTTACAAATATAAGTATTTTCCCTACCATAGTGAATAACATTCATATCATACAACTAAGGTTGTCCTAAGAGAATATGAGTAATGCCCATAGGGAGAACATCACACCAAATTTGATCCTCATAACTTCCTATTTTAATTGGAACTAAACATCGATTGGTGATGGGAAGAGATGTATGATTTACCCAGCTAACGTGAAATGGTTCAGGATGAGGTTCAGATTTTAGGTTGGCACGAGTTAAGTTGTGTGTTGAAATGACATTCATAACATTTTCTCCATCTATAACTAACCTACATCTTTTCTCATTACACAAAGAATACATGCTAAAAATGTTCTTTCTCCAATCTTCTGCCTCATTTTTAATTATAGTAAGACATCTCATCACATTAACCTGAGGATCATCAATTAATTCTAATTCTTCATCAGATAATGGGGTGTCATCATAAACTTCTTCTAGATTATCATCTATTAGGTTTTCAACTTCTTCTAAAACTAAGATTTGATTACATTGATTTTGCATATGACCCTTTTTATGATATTTAAAACATATTACTTCCTTAGTGACCTTAGAGCTCCCTTCAATTGAAGTTTTAGGCAAGGGGTCAGGCCGTTTGGATGGGAGGGTCTAACAATAGATCCATGGGATGAAATCGAAGGTACTTGACTTTTAGTTTTAAGGATGAAAGTTTATTTCTTTTATTGTTCAACCAGTAAGGCATAATAAAATGCTTCCTCTAAAGATTGTAGGTCAAATAATTCAACTTCATTTCTAATGTCAGTCCTAAGTACAATAACAAATTTATTGGCTAATTATCAACCATATGCAAGTTTAAATCAATTATAAATTATTCATATTACTAAATTTCAATAATTAATTTTCTCTTTACATAAAATTAAAATAGTAATTGCTTGTACGCATATGTATACACATATATACACAACTATTTGGAAACCCGATATCATAGAGCTACTAATTTAAAAGAAATTTTTACCTCATATGTCTAGTATAACAATAACATATACCTGTGAATGCAAAATGTATATATATATATATATATATATATATATATATATATATATGTATGCCCACATATATAAATGTTTAGTTTCTTTTTACATAAATTTGCATGTATACATATTATATTTGAATCCTTAAATCATTCTATGTAAAATATATGCATACATATGCATCCATGTTAGAAGTATCATATTTCTTAAGTTATAAAATATTCACATGAATGATTTTCAAATAAAAATAAAGTATTTTATTAAATTAAAAATAATGTAATATTTGAAAGGAAAAGTGTTAAGATGATAAAGAGAAATTAGATGAATGTAATGAGGAAATCGCTAATTTAATCCTTTAATCCTAAGATGTGTTTTATATAATTATAACATCATTTAAACTTAAATTAATATTTAATATTTAATTAAAATTTAGCACTTCATTAAATCAATTAAAAGTTATAAAAGCTACCATTTAGACTTTGAGATGAGTAGGCTGTAAGAAAGAGTGGGCTTCACCTCAAAATGAAACCAACCATTCCTAATACTCTTTAAATTATTAAATTCAATTGAAATGTAAATCCAATTCACAAATTAAAATCCATGCTTAAATCATTAATCATTTGAATTGAAATCACTAAATATCAATAAATTGAACTCTATCCTTAATCTTCAACTTAAACACTAAAGCTTAGTTTTATTTCACCACATATACCTTGCACACACTTTAGAAAAATAGGTCACTGATCCTAGATTTAGGTTAGGCTGATGGTTTATTATGCTGGATTGAATTATATTTTATGATGTAATATTTTAAGACTTGATGTTAGGGTATATATTTGTACACTAGATGTTAGGATGATAATAGACTAATGATATTTTATAGTGGGGCTTGTGTCCAATAAAAAGGGTTGCCATAATAAATTTAAAACTAATGAGTTTCATTACAGATGCAATTTCCTTAATAATAACTTAATAGGATTGGTGGACTTCGACACCCGTTGGTGTCAGGCTCCACTATATGGAATATAATTGTTTGGTGTGTATGTGTAATATAGCTAATCTTATTTTGTAGGTGTAGTTAGGTTTTATTTTAAAATTTCAAATATAACTTATACCAGAACTATGTTAGAGCCATAAGATTTTGGATGAGAAGTGATTAAAAGGCACAGATCTGGATGGCCATATGAAGTTGGAGTGCCCACACATTGGAGGTGAAGATGAAGACCCCTATTAGCTTATTATTGTAACACTTAGTCCTACACCAGGCAATTTAAGATTAGAGCTCGGCTGATCATTTTCTTTTTTCCTTTAGGGTGTATAATAGAACTTGGCTGCACTAGCCCCTTATTATTTTAACTTAAATTGAATTTATTGAAGTGTTTACATTATTTGTGCAGTAAAAATGGCTTACTTTTTATAGGTTTCCTTACCTGTAATGTATTTATGTTTATTGCTTCGATTCAGTGGGCTTTTATGACTTAAATTATCTACTCCAACTTAAAAATAAAATTTAAATTTAAATCAACACAATTTATAACCACATTTTAAAGCTTTATGATTAATCAATAAAATATTTAGAAATCTTAGGTTTGTGATATACAATCATGAAATCATATTAACTCCTTCCCTTGAAATGGTGTTTTTCACTCATAGCATAATAAGGATGAGAGTCTGATCATTGTGAATAGCCACCCTTGAGTGAGGAACATCTCTCTTATTGATTTGGCCAATAATTTTATTTCATCATGTATGCAAGCATATTTATCTACCTAAGACTAGTCAAATTGTTAAAACTTAAAAATTAAAATTTTATGTGCATTAGTAAGAAGTATTGTTTATGCTAATCATGATCTTAAAATCCTAAAGAGTGGGTTTAGGATTTATATTTTATTTCTTAATAAACAACAACTTAAATACTTTGGATTTACATAAGACTAGCCCACAAGATTTTAAAGCATAGGTGGTGTTAGCTAGTAGCCCTTCTATGTAGTTGTAACTCCAGAAGAGTCGGGATATGTTCACATTCCTTAGTAGGAGTGTGCCATTATTATGCCACTTCTTTAAGTAGAATAGACCAAGCTTCTAGCTTGTGCTAAAGCATTATTAATTAGTTTTGAGGCTATATGTTCTTCTTTACTATAGGTATAAGTCCTAACTTCTTAGGCATTCTCATAGTCTTATGCTATCGAGATATAAGTTCTAACATTCTAATAAATCATCAACTCAGAATCATATAAATCATAATTTTAAATATTTAAAGTTTGATAATAAGATACACTAAAGTGTTTGCTGAGTTTCTTAGAATTAAAACACTTTCTACTTAATCTCCTTTGGAACATGTTAAGAACTATTCTTATTTAGACTATCACATTTGACTTCTATATTTAGCAGTCTTAACACAAAGTTTGAAATCTAAAAAGATGTTAGTAAACTATTATAATTAAGAGCTTTTATTTCTAGAAGATTTACTTCTTCTAGGATATAATTAACTACAAGGGCTTGCTCCTGTAGGAAACTTGCAACCCAACATAATGTAAACCCTATATTACTTCATCCATATAAGGAAAGAGAAAGATCTCTCATATATGTAAACCCATTAGTCTAAGTAGTTCTTATTAAATAATTGAATCCATCGTAAGGTGACATTTCTTTGTTTCGAGATAGTATATTATTCCTCCATGCCGTACTCGATCTTTTAGGTAAGTACCCCTAAGATCTGTATGGTGTCCTTTCATTTTAATCACCATAAGAGCATAATTGTATAATTAAGTGAAATAAGATATAAATAAAATATTTCACAAGAAAAGATCAAAATAAGAATCTAAGTAAGATTCTAGTTCTTATTTATACTTATGTTAAATAATTATTTATAGGTATTTCACCAAGTTAATTGAAAGGAAGAGAATGTGAGTTAATTATTCTCCATGGAGACATATCTACCTTGGTTAATTACACTTAATAAATGAAAGCATAAAATTGATTCTGATTTATTTGCTTCCTTTATGAATTCTAAAGAAAAGCTTTACAGTTTAATAATAATTACTATAATAGGATAATTCATATATTAAATGTTAGTTTATAAGATAGAGGGTGAATCACTATAACAAAGTAAGATGATAGTTTGATATACAAAATGTTTAAATAATAATTACTACTAAATTACCAAGGACTCTACAAGGAGTATGATGGATCAAAGGGATTATGCACAAGGGTGAAGAATAAGGAAAGAGGTAAAACTACTACAAGTTTATATCACATAGATTTATCATTCTAGGCTTTCAAACTCGTAGCCATTTAGCTTAGAAAGGTAGTTAACCTAACCTAATTTTGAGGCACATTATCAGCAACTACAAATTATGTTGTCTAGAGTTCGCCTCATGGCCTAGACCAATAAAAGAAGATATAGGAAATTTAAGCAAAGGTTTCTAAAGAACAAGCTTGAAAATATGTAGGGCTTATGGCTTCCACTTAAGTGAATACATGCCTACAGAAAGAAGTGATGGGTGATGACCTAGTCTCATGGTTAATATGATTAAGAACAAACTTACAAACTTGTTTGAGTTAAAATGCCACTACCTAACATACTAAGCCTTTCTAGTTGCAAATCATGCCTACCTAAAGCTCTATATATCTTAAGGGGAGTTTATCCATCATATATAGATTACTATCCTTAATTGATTTCTAATACATACTTTACGTCAAGGTCATGACATGATGGGTGCCAACAACTAATGCTGGAAAGGATCAACTCTAAACCTCTTCTAAAAGATATTAATAAAGAGAGAATAGTCTAGATCAACTTAATTTGATAAATCTAAAATATCTTTTTTGATAATGATCTTAAGATAATTTAAACAAAGAAAAATGATGGAGGAGGGTTAGTTTAAGATGTGAACTTATGTTTTGGAGTACTTGATGGAGTTTTGTGAGCCTTAAGGCATCGTAATGGTAAAAGATAAGACTAGGTAATTGTCCATCTACTTTGGGTTGAGCAATTTAAAAATATTTTGGAGAGGGTTAGTGGACTTAAATGATAGATGATTTATCTTAGAGGATAATTAACATTTAGGAGAAGATATGATAATTATTAAAAAAAAGTTTTGAGACATGGTTTGGGAGCTCAAGAAATATAAAGACTAATCTCATAAGGAGAGGTTAAACTAGGCCATTAAGCACTAACACAAAAGGAAACAAATTTCTATGAAGTAATTTTATCATAGTAAAGTTGAAAATTTTTATTACATATCAGCCCTATTTATAGGGATGATAATGACCATCATTCAAGAAAAAGAAGATGAAAATTTAGGAGGAAAATGTAGTAGTTTATCATTATTGGAGGAAGATGCTAACCACTTTCTTCAACTCATTTAATCTTTCATTAGTTTTAGAAAGGCCTATGCATATTTGCCCTCTATATCAAAAATTCTAACTTATAGAATCTACATCTAAAATTTAAGAAATAAAATTCAAAATCTTTTTTTTACTGGGCTTTTATGAATGGTCTTGATTGGGCTTCTGCTTGGACACTTTTTGGGCTATTATAACTGAAACTTGGATTTTAGATTTTTATATATAGATGATTTCTTATTACAATTTTCAATTATTCTTCATGTAAAATATAATCTTCGTTAATGCATATAACCATACAATGATTATGTTAGAAAGAGTTTTAAGTGAGAAGCTCTAAGATTTTACATGGTTGATGAGAGTATAGACTTAAGTACATAAAAACTTTGTTTATTAAAAGCTTTCACTGATCTCTTTTTTTAGGTATGGGCAAATATTTTGTTGGAACTATAGAAAAAGCTACTTAAAAAATAAGAAAACACATTGAAGTAAATGAGATGTGTAGCTAATTATGGAATCATATGTGGGCAAATGATTTGGTTTATCATTCATTGAAGCTAGTTCACTGTAAAAGATTGTCGAATTTTTGGGTAAAGTTGCAAGCTTATTGGGGGAAGTCATCAGCTTGTAAGGGGAAGTTTTTCATATGTTATATAAAGTATGAATGAGTATTTTTGATTGAGTATCTTAGATGAAGTATAGTTTACTAGGCACCACATGTCTCTAGCATGCCCACTATAGTCCTACTGATTACCTTGAACTAGACAACTATTGTGAGGAAAGTAAATTAACAAGATGAAACAATCAATGTATACAATATTTTATATGATGAAATGAGAAGGGTATAAAGATAAGATCTAAACTTTCATCTCAACTTATTGTAAATATTTATTTCTAGAAATATCATTAAGTTATTAAAAGAAATCAAGATAATGTGGGTTATTTAATCTCCCAAAGAGATTAGGTTCCCGTTGGTTAAGTACACTTGAGGGCACCTCTAAAATAAACTCTCAATAAATGAAAATATGCATTTTATTTCAATTTTATTTTCTTAATTTTACAATGTTGACTCATAATTTAATAATTATTATTTTAATAGAATGATCTATTTATTAGGTACTGATCCATAAAGCAAATGGTTAATCATTGTATCTAAGTGAAATGATAGTATAGATAAAGCCTATGAGATAATAATTTATAAATCACTAAATATTTAATAAGGAGTATGATAGGCTTAAGATGTGAATGTGTAATAGAAAGAGATCATGGAAGAGCTTGAAATGATATTAGTTCATACTTTGAAGATTTATAATTCAAGGCTATCATGCCCGATGTCATTTAACTTAGGAAGGTAGTCAACCCAACTCAACAGTGAGATGCTCCATTAGCAACCATGAATTATGTCTTCCAAAGTTAGCCTCATGATCTAAAACTAGGAAAAGAAGTGTAAATAGATAGATGATTTCTAAGGGAAGGTTAAAAAGATGCACAACTTATAATATTTACATATATAAAGAAATATTTATTAAAAAATTGAGATAGCCTAGTTATATGCAACCAAAGCTACTTGATTTTTGATTTAAAATTTTTATTAAGTCATGTTGTCATCTTCTAACTTACTAAGACTCTTTGAGTGTAATTAAAATCAGCCTATTTAAGGCTTTGTTCAAAGGGATATGATATGAAATGTAAGTTGTTATTCTTTAAGTGAAGACCTCTAATACATGCCTGATTTGGCCTTGCTATGAAAGTGTACTAATGCTTGCATGTTTTAATTATTGTTTAGGTTTATCATATATCTTTTATAAAAAATATAAGAGAGTTAAAGTAATTTAAAATATTAATTAAAAAGACCATTAATTTTTAAATTTAAAATATACATTTAGCAAATTTTAATGTTTTTTATTTATTTTATTAAGATGGAAAAAATATTTCATCCTATGAACTTAATGTAAAATTGACTATAGCTTACATAATCACATTATAATAAATAAAAAGAAAACAAATCCATAAAAGTAAACATTAATAATTGATGAGTTGTGCTATGGGTAAAAGAATATATTACTAATTAGTGTAGTTAGGTAATTTATTTATATATACCCATGAAAATATAAAATGTAGTAGTTGAGTTCTACTCAACAAGCTCAGATAAATCAAATAATAAAGTATAAGCTTTAGTGTCCCTCTGCTATTGCTTATTTCTCATGGTTTAGAATATATATTTGTTCATCGAGAATTAGACTAGCATGTTTTGGGTCATAAATCATAGTATATACCTTATTGTACATATAAAATCATGAAAATATAATAAAAATATTATAAATTTAAATGGAGCAATCACAACACAACAAAAATATAACTTTATAAGAAAAAATCATAAGATCACAAATAAAATATATTAAGGTAGCATTTATATGCCTGTAGAAGTAAAAATAAAAGTAATGGTCATACATCATGTACTTGTAGAAGAATATCAAAATTCTAATGCAACAAAACATTTGAGTGGTGCAACATTTTAAAAAATAACAAGAAAAATTAATTTCATGTACTTACTATAGTCAAAGTAACGTCACCTGTAGCATTAAAGAGCTTGTACATCAAGATGACCTAACTATATCGTTCATATACTAAGTGGTTGAAGTGTTTACAACATCTAAGTGTGTGCAAGAGGTGTAATCTATAATTAAGTCAAATGCTCTTAACGACTTATCAAGCTAAGCAATTTATAAGAGTTTAATCATCTAAAGGCTGATCACTTTATAGTAAGTCAAAGAGATAAGTTTTAAGCTAATTATACTCATTAAATGATCGATTGAGGTATGATTATGATTAAAATTATTAGATGAACCATTACTTAATAATAATAATAATAATAATAATAATAATAATAATAATACTAAATAATAATATGAATATAATAATTATAATTATACTAAATTTTTGGCTTTGATAGGATGAATTCTAACATAAAGTATTAACATCACTTTGCAGACTTGCAAATGTATCAATATGATAAAAATATTTAAAACAATCAACACTTAGGTATGAAATTCAAGTGTTTAAATGGGCATGCAGACTTGATTATAGATAGACTCTTGATAAATAAGAAAATATTTGAAATATCTAGAGTGCAGAGTAGTATTAAAAAACCATATTTTTTTTTTAAAAAAGAAAGAAATGGATCCAAGTATAGGTGTATATTAAAAATCCAAAGATATTCAATCATTATGTGTTACTAAACAATGAAATGATTTCATCAAACTAATATGACTTAGTTGATTAGGTTTAACCAAAGGTTGTATTCACCAAACTCAAACTAAGTTTGATTTAAAGGACAATTAAGTTCATAAATGTTGGGAATATCATAATAGTAAAAGTGTAAATATACTATAAATGGATTAGATCATTAAGTGTATGATTAGCCTATAAGATTTTCTCAATCTAGTGAGCATGAATAAGGGGATAATCACTAGAAGGTGTGTTCTTGATTGGGCTAAAATGATGTATGCAAGTGCAAGTGCCATTCAAGTGATATAGTGGTAAGTAGAGTATCATTCTAATGAGGATTTGTTAAGAAAATTTTAATAAGTTAATTACTAATCTTATATTCATCTTTGCTTTTATCCAACTTCCTAAAATTTAAAAAATAATTTATATAGGAGATTATTAAAATACTTTTATTTTTTATTTTAAATTCAATTTAAAAAGAGTACTTTGAATCTATAGATTCTCCAATCATATCATATTTTTGAAAATATTGTGTTTACAATTTTTTATATTAAAAGCAATTATATCATGTTATCTCCATTGAATTAAAAACAAAGCTAATCACTATAACTAATTATATGTGTATGAATTAATTACAATCAGTGATTGAATTACTAGTATCTCCCTACATGATTTCAAGTCCTCAAATATCACATGCTTATGTATTTTTGAAAGAGCTATTTAATTTTTTAAGTAGTTATTTATCTAGGACTCTTTTGATGTTTATATATTAGAATATATTTTAAGATTATGATTCATCAGTTGACAACTAAATTAAGCTTGAAGAATAACAAAATAATAAATCATTAATTATACAAAGATGATCCCAACTTAAAAAAAAAAGATTCAAAAGAAAGGCATATATTCACCATAAATCCATGGTTCAAACACTTAGTTCAACATTTTGGGAAACAAAATACAAACATAAAACATAAACATTTGGAGAAATTATTAGAAAATACCAAAAAAAGAAAAAAAACACACCAGGTAAGTTCTCTCCTAGAGTTGTTGTCTCCTTCTCCTTGATCTCCTAAGTGTAATATCTTTTACACACTCTAATGCTCACACACACACGTGGAGTGTCACTCTCAAAATGACAATAGAGATGAAACCACAAACTAAATAAGAATTCCAAAGAAATAAACTCTCTAAGATACAAAATAAGTTAGTTCTATATTCTCACTCACATCTCTCGTTAGTAAGTAGATGAATACCCTCATAAACCTCTTTAAAACTGCCTTAATAACTCACTAATATCT
This sequence comes from Cymbidium sinense, assembly GCA_021442155.1. NCBI lineage: Eukaryota > Viridiplantae > Streptophyta > Magnoliopsida > Asparagales > Orchidaceae > Cymbidium > Cymbidium sinense. The sequence continues at coordinate 24,766,141 of CM038221.1, read as the reverse complement.
CAATACTACTTGAAATAGAATTTCTATGGTTTAGTACACTACTTGCTCTTTTTAGCTCTGACTTTTATTTGACATTTCTAGTTTACAATTTTTTTTTGTAGTGCCTTCACTACTGGTGTTCACTTTTTTTATATTTTTTTTGTTTTTTTTTTTAAATAAATCTATTCTCTCACTTTTTAATCATTTTATACAAATACAATTATGAAATTATAAACTAACATTATTTTGATTTAAAAAATTTGCTAATTTTACTAAATTTATTCACTTATCAAACACCCACAAACTCAAATCATTATTTGTTCAAATAGCTTTAATTTAATAAATTAAACATGAAAAAAAATAACTATTATAATAAATCTTATTTAAATAATATTTCTAAATTATAAAAATGCAATACTTAACTTTATACTTAAAATTGATTTTTTAAGTTAAAATTAAAATAAGAAAGGAAATATCAAATATAGTATTGTTTATTTCTCTATTTCTTTCTCTTATTCTTCTTCTTTCTTTTTTTTTTACCTTTTATTTACTTTTTTCAAAACTTTAGATTTTATCAAGATATAATAACTCACTCTTTTCAAATCATTTACTAACACCAAATCAACAAACCATATTCTTTTAAACAATGCATAGTTTATAATCCTCAGCCTAATTATGCCAATTTTTTCTAATTTTAGAAAACCTATCTGATAAGTGATTTATGCAATCATGCATTTAAAAGCTTTCCTAATGATCCTCATAATTTTCTTTAATGTTTCTTCTTTTTTCATCACATTTTATAAAAGTAATGATTAATTCTTGAGTTTTTGGTCCTCCTTCACCCTATGAATCATCTAATCTTTTGAGCACACTTCCTCTTAATTTTTTGAAAAAGAACATCTTCATGATTTATCTTAAAGTAATCATCATCATATTTGCCTCTCCAAAACTTAGTCTTACTGCTCTTGCATTTATTGTTCATAGCCTTTGGTATTATTTTGATCTGTCTTACCACCATCTTATAAAATTTTTCTTTATAAGTTAATTTTTATAAACATAATGAAAAGAAAATTGTATTAATTCTTTAAATAACATCTCAGTTTTCATACTTATTTGATGATGCTACTTTTGGATAGAACACTTTAATGTTTGCACATGCCTTGTTTTCTTAACTACCAACCTATTTTTTATGAAGAATAGAGCTATACCCATCTAACCTCCATAATTTTGGATACATTCATTCTTTGTTGACTCATCATTCTTATCAGCTTGAGTATCACCTCTTATCACCAAGAAGATATGTCTTCTACATATGACTCATCATTTGAATTAGATAAGTCATGTTGATAGTTGGTATCCAATCTTGAAATAAATCTCTTGGTATGATATCTTATTATAAGGACTCTACTTGCTTCTTCCTTATCACAATTAACATTCTCACTTGTTTGAATTAATAATATAATCATAGACTAATATCCTCTAAGATCTTTTTCTCATTCCATTTTTCTTTTCTTTTTTCTTTTCTTTTATTTTTCTTTTAATTTTGATGAGGTCATTAAATATATTTTATTTAATTAATTTTAATTCTAAAATTTTCAATGAATAAAATCTTGAGTTTCATAATAATATTAAATGATGCATTGACATAAAATAACATATTTGGTTTCATGTATAAGGCCAAAAAACATTGAAAGATTTAAACATTATGAAACTTGGCTTTTTTAATCTTCTATCACAAGGAAACATATACTTCCTAACTTGTTCATCAATCTTTTCACATCATCCTCTCCATTTGTTTAGAGATGTTGATCCTAATACAAAAATAAATCATATATTCATTGTTTAGATAATAACACTTTAAAACATTGTAATATAATGGTTGTCCTTTATCATCCTTAAGTATCTTCATCCATGAATGTGACTCTAACTTTTTCATGTTTTTAGCAATCAAAATAAGCATATTTTTAAAATTTTATTCTTAAACTCCCTCATCTCTTGGATAAAAAATCATGCTTAACTTCAACTTTCTATGTTTAACATTGTACAACTTTCATTCCACAAGCATCTAAGCATCTTATGGATTATCTTGAAACAAATGATATTTATTATCTCAACTACCACAATAGAACTTTCACTAGGTTCTCTTCTTAAAGCAAATTTTGGAAAGTTATACCTTAATTGTATACCATAACTTCTCTTGAAAGATCATTAGAGTTGACTCAAATCTCTAAGATGAAATGTGATTGAAAAAGAAATCCTTTAAAAAATGGGTATTGATAATATTTAGTTTTATTCTTTTACATCTTGAAATCACTAAGATCATCAAGGTACAATGTAAGTGAAATCATTCTTCTTTATTGATTTCTTTAATTTTGAGTAGATAAAAAATCAAGTATGAGAGGTGTGAAATTTTATTGCCCTTATCATCATTTGGTGGTGGTGGTTGATATGTTAAATTTTCTTTGAAAAGGAGGAATCTCACTCATAATGGTTACATTATGAATTCTCACAGTGATGGATTTGTCTTGAGCTTCCACCTCTAAGTTATGTTCACTTTCCTTGATTTGGATGCTTGTTTTTGTAGAAAGTTTCTTGATTTTATAAATTAGTTTTTTTAGTATAGGATAAAGAAATATTAATTCTTTTTACTTAAGTTAGATGTATCCCAAGGATTACTTTAATGAACTAGAAGGTTGTTATCTTAGTATTCTTTGATGCTATTCTACTTATACTATTTCAGTAATGCTTGAAGGTGAAACAATCCTTTGAGACATGACCTAATATGTGGTGGTATGTATGGTAATCATGACTCACCCATATGGCTTTCTATGCTATAGTTGAAAATTACTTCTGAAGGTTAAATCTTGACTACCTCCCTCTTGAATGAATATGACTGTTGAGTTTGAGTAAGAGTAGGTCAAAATCTCATGGCATTGGATTCTTCATATGTCATGTGATATGGTCATGTTGGTGAGTATGGAAGGAGGTGGAGTCTGGTGAACTCTATTCCTCTGTGCTCTCAGTTTGCTTCCATTTTCTTCTTTTTTTCTTCTTCTTAAATACCTTTTGAGGCTTGGATTTGATGATGGTCAAAGAGAATATATTTGGCTTCCTCTAAGGAATCTTGATTTTTAAAGTCCTTATGATAAACCTTTGAGCATGAAGGCCAATGATATTTTAAGAAGAATCTGATGCATTCTTATGGTTTGTTTCATGCAGGTTACTCCATCTAAGAATTTAATCAATAAGGGACTCGTTAGGCTTATGCTTCTCTACAATAAAGTCCCCTATAGTTACCTTTGTTGGCTCTTGCAAATCTCTTGACGAAGAGCTAATATAACTCTACAAAGGACTTCATCGAATTATTGGGCAATTCAACATACCAATTAAATGTGACCCCTGAAAAGATACTAACAAACTACTAGAAAAGTAATGCATCCCTACCATCGATATTGCAATAACTGGCCCTGAAGTGTGCTATATGGTGCCTTCGGTTCCCATTGTCATCAAAAACCTTAAAGTATGGTGGCACAAACCCTTGGGGTATTGAACTATATCAAATTTCTCTGGGTAGGGTATACCTTTGGAAGATGTAAGACTATGATGCATTCTTTCTAGCATGATTGTCGCAAATCAACGGGCAGCCTTAGGTCGGGTTTGATTTGTTGCCCAAAGCAACCGATCACCTCAATGGTCTTTTATAGTGGAAGATATGAGTCGCCTAGATTTCTTCCATTAAATTGATCATTGCAAACCAAAATACACTCCTTTGGTTGGATAGTTCTCCCATCGGCTGGGAAGCTACTCCCTTTGGTTCAATAAATCTGAGATATGTCTAGGCTAATATAAGCTCATTCTTAGTATGATCCATCGCAAACCAACAAAATCCATCAAAATAAACAATCTAAAAATTGAATTTAATCTTGACTATCTTTGAGTTGATCTAAGTCCCCCAATGATAATCACTCAATATTTAGCCCTAGGTTGGGTTTCAATCTGTTGCCTTGCTAATAGATTACCCCAGCAACTGATCCCTACTTTGGAGGATGTAAGTCTACTATGCTTTCTTCCTAGTACAGTTGCTGCATACCGAAATGCATTCCCTCTAGTCGATTAGTCCTACTACGTGGTTGGTAGGCTACTCATTTTGGATTGGTAAGTCTGAGTTAAGTTTAGGCCTCCGTGGCCCCTTCTCAGTGCAATTCCTCGCAAACCAATAAAATCCATCAAAACAAATCTAAAAATGAAATTAATTTTGACTATCTTTGAGCTGATCTAAGTCCCCCAGCGGCATCCACTCAATAGTCATACCTAGGTTGGGTTCAATCTGTTGTCTTGCCAATCCCCAACAAGTGGTATCTACTTTGGAGGATGTAAGTCTACTACACTTTCTTCCTAGTTCAGTTGCTACATACTAAAAGACATCCCTTTGGTTGGCTAGTCCTACTATGTGTTTAGTAAGACTACCCCTTTGGATTGGTAAATCTGAGTTAGGTTTCGGCCTCCATGGCTTCTACTCAGTGCGATCTATCGTAAACCAACAAGGTCCATCTCAAAATCCAAATTTAAAAAAAATTAAAACAAATTCAACCCTGTTCCATAGTGGAAATTTCTCCTTAGTGAGACCTAAATCAAATCAAACCTCTCATCCTATTGTGGGTGGCTTGAACCTGCATCCCTAGTGGAAGGTTCATACTCTATCCCTTAGTGGATTCCTCCTTCCCTCTCTTAAGTCCTTGACATAAGTAGAGCTACATTGCACTAAGCTCTGGATTCTCTCTACACCATGGGTTAGGAGTAGATCGTCTTTGTTAGTGCTTGTGATCATTCGGTGTTGTTGATCATTCAGTCAACACCAATACGTACCACACCTATTGGGCGCCTTTTGTTGACCTCATTTTTAGATTGAGCTCTAAACCCCTCCATCTTAGACATAGGACTCCTCATAGACTTTAAGGGATCCTTAGTCCTAAGACACATCTAGTGATTAGATGGACACTTAACCTAGCCCTAGAGACTTAGAAGAGTTAACCATAAGAATAGGTCATGCCTTAAGAGTATAAGCTTAAATTCATGATTCCAAAATTACCCAAAAAAATTTAAACCAAATTCATTTTCCAAATTCCTAAATTCCTTAATTTTCCTCCCAAGAATTTACCCTAAATAAAGTCTAAATAACTCAAATTCATGATATTTTCTCATAACTCATTTATATTTTTATTTATATTCACATATATAAATGAAATATAAATTCAAATCAATCAAACCAAACTCAAAAATAAAATTCCAAACTCCAAAATTTCCTAAGTCCTTTAAATTTCCTCTTAAGGGCTAAGGCCTAGATCATCATCAAATCATTCCAAATTCATGAAATTTTCTCATGACCCATTTATATTCTCACATATTCACATATATAAATGAAATATAAATTCAAACAATCAAAAACACTTCCAAAGATCAAACTCAAATCCATTCAAAATCCACCATAAGCCTTTCAATTCAAAATCTTGAACTTAGCCAAATCAACTTCAAATCAAGCCAAATTCTTGAATTTTTTTCATGATTCAATCAACCCTACAATGATGAATCCAAATATAAATACAAACTTAAATCACTTAATCAAAACTCAATTCAAAAGTCAATCCAAAATCCATTCATGTTCTTCGTTTGAATATGAAATTGTCAAATGAATCAAAACCCATTTGACTTCAAACCACTTGCAAATGGATTCATATTTCAATCATAAGTCCATATACAAGTTAAATCAAACTCAAATCAAGCTTTGACCAAGCCATTTGACCCACTTAGGCTCACTTTACCCAAAGTGACCTAAAGTACCCCTTGTGAGCCAAATTTTTATCCTAACCAAATTGGATTGAATCAAACTCATCTATGGCTCTCATCATGATCAACAATCATTATGAGATGATCAATCAATCAAATTGGGTCAAACTAAGTCAGATTTAATGGTTGACCAAGTCAACACTTAGCCAAAATGAAACCTAACATAGCCAAAATCCACCATAGGCTAAATAGATTGAAACCATTGATCTAAGTTCATGAACTATGTTTGAACTTGACTAAATTAACATTTGAGCCTAACCTAGCCCAATTGGCCACTTGACCCTAGTTGACCCAACTTGACCTAAAAAGTCAAAATATGTCAAAAATTGATCTAAGCCAAATTGATTGAAACCAATGAGTCAAGTTCATTCCAAATCACTTGTTGAACTTGACCAAAGCCTCAATTGGCTAACTAGACCTAACCTAGCCTTATTGACCTTGAACCCAACTTGACCCAAAGGGTCATGTTGAGCCAAATTTAAACTTAACCAAAATTGATTGGAAACAAAGATACCAATCCACTTCATATGACAAACCAAACCTAAACCTACCCATGTCCTAAATTAAATAGGTCAAATGGGTCAAATTGGTCAACTTGACCCATTTGACCTAAATGAAGTCATATGAACCAAATTCAAAACTAAACCAAATTGAATCAAACCAAAGCCACCAAAATATTTCAAATGGTCAAATGAACTTGACCCAATTTGACCAATTGGCAACTTGACCCAAGTTGACCCATTTTAACCTAAATGGGTCAACATGAGCCAAACCATACCAAATGAACTCCAAATCAAATGAAACTTGGCCATACCTATTTTCTCAACAAACCCAACATATCAAAATTCAAAAGTTATCCAAATGACCATTCTACCTCGAGGCCATAGAACAAATTTTGATCAAACCCATGGGGAATTTAGTTAATTCCTTATCATACCTACTTGATAGTTTTCTAATAAGTCAAGTAGACCCTATGGAGGGTGGTGCACCTAACCCAATGGGTTTGGGTCAGCCTAACTTGACCCAAAGCTAAAACTGAGCACATGGCTCAAATTGGCCACATGGGAATCATGCTCCCACTCAATTTGAAGCACATGGAGAGTTACCATTCCACTCCCTAGCCCAAATTAACCATGTACAAGGATCTAAAAAATCAAACAACCCACTACCTAAGGTCAATTGGATCAAAATGGCAAGTGAAGCTTCGACCATCCGATTGCCTAAGGGGGAGATATACTCCCCTTAATTTACTTCAATTCCAACAGAGCCTAATTCGATTGAGTAAGGGAGAGTGTTAGGAGTCATTAGCAAAAGTTCTTAGGCTCTCTAGAAGGATTTTGAATTGGCCATTCTCGGTTTCCCTTAAGAAAAAAATAGGGGAGCTCCAACGATTTGCCAACTTTCTCCACACACAAAACCAAGTCAATTCCATTTGCACACTCCCTCAGGGAACCAAGTCGAGCTTGCCAAAGCCCTTTCCCAAGCTCCAAAGGCAGAGGAAGAATCACCTAGATCAAAGTCAAGCTCACTAAAAGGAGGGGTTGGTCCATCAAGCTATCCACTCAAACTCAAGAGCTAAAACTTTCACCAAAGTTTCATCTTAACCAGATGAAGCTCCTCCAAGAGAATCGAGCATCGGTGATCACCTCCAACGAGGTATGAAATTTTTTGATTACTAAACTCAATGTGGTGTGGAGCTTTATGAAAAAATTTTTGATCCCATGGAATTTTGAACGTTAAATGTGCTTTCCATTAGGGTTAGATGGTGTGTGCAAGATTTCATCCCAATTCGAGCTAGATTGAGCTTCGATCTTCCCATTGAAAGTGGACGATCTCCATTATTCCTCAGGGAAGAATAGGGATGATCTCTGGTTGTCCATCTGCACATTTTGGATGGACGACCAAGATTAAATCATATTTATATCCTATTTTATCTTTTTAAAATCACATATTAAATCCTAGTCGCTCGATCCTTGATCGAATGGTGGAGGTAAAAGCACGTAGTGTCGCCACCACACGATGCTACGATGTGATGTTTAAGTGGCCACTCAATGGACAATGCGTGTAAAGCACAGTCGAGTCACCGCTTATGTGGCACACCTTAGGATTAAGGGATTAATTAAGGTATTAAATAATTCTAATTAATCCTTTAAACTTCTAAAATTCATATCTCTCTAAAAAATCAAAACAATATGAGGTAAATTTCCACTGAAAGATAATTCAATCTAGAATATTCTAAAATTAGTTTTAATTGATTTTGAATATTATATTTCTCTAATTTTATGTTTTATTAAAAATCTTAATTTGCTAATTACTCCATAATTAATTCACTGATTAATCTCAAACTTCTTGAGTGTATTTTGGGGGATGTCTTCTGCCTCTCTTAATTTTCTCTAGATTTATTGGTGGCTTAATTGGAAAAATTGCTAATTCATTTTTTAATTGCCCCGTTAATGTAATTAAGGTTAATTAAGGGTTTAATTAGTGGTTTAATCCTTTGTTGAAGTTGATTAAGGTCTGATTTAGTGAATAGGAGGTTTAGAGAATAATTTCTGGGGGAATTTCCACTAAGCTATTCCTTAAATTCCCTTTACTTTCTTAATCCTCTCTTAATTAAGGGCTAATTCACTAACTACCCACAATAAGTTCCTTATTTAATTTTATTTAATTCATTTGTAATCTGGGCTGTATAAGGGTAGAGCTCGGCTACCCAATTTGTTTTCAGGTTTGTGCGATGATACCCAACCACAATGGCCTCTTATTCTTTTGCGATTAGCTTTATAAATTGATTGATGATTTATTTAGCTTGTGCATTAAGTGGCATCCTTTTCTTAGTTTCTTCCTTGCTTTATGTATGGCCTGGATGTAGATTAGGCTCTTAGTGAGAAATAAATCTTCTACCAAATCTAATAATTCAAAACTAAAAATAAAAAAACTCATAACCTCACCTAAAGCTTAAGCTAAAATCAAGATAAAAGAATTAGCAACCCCTTGGCTGGATGAGTACTTCTTTTATAACATCATGCACAAATGCATATTATTTTCACTGTTGATTGGAGGGCTTCCACCTTTGCCAGAGAAACTTGGCTTGACCTTTAAGAGCCATGGTAGAAATACACCTCCTCTCTTCTTGCTAATTTTGGCCAATAACCTTATTTCTCATGCATTAGGCATCTTAATCCTATTTGCCTGAGTCAAATAATTATCCAAAAATAAAAATTAAATTAAATTTGAATTGCATTAGATTTAGGTCATTTGAAGTGTACCCTAACATGATCTAGTCTCTTTAGGGAGTGAGTTGAAGGACTTAGTCTCTTTCTAAATCAATAATAGCCTAGCTATCTTGCATAAAGCATATGACTTGCCTACATAAATTTAAAATACTAGGAGGAGTTAGTTGGTGGCTGCCCCCATGCCATTGTAAGTCTAAGCAGTTGGGTGATTTGTTCTCTCTTGTGGAGACAAACCAAATAACCATTTTCACCTTAGATTTAGGTTGTGCTTTCAGCTCTCGCCAAAGCTCCCTAGATTTAGGTTCTGAGGTTGCTTCTCCCCTTTGTGGGCCATAAGCATAAATCCTTACCTCTTAGGTATTTCCATAATCTTGTGTTGTGGAATCATAAGCCCTAAATTTCTAATGAAAAATTCAACTCAAACAAATTAAATCAATTTTAAAAATGTAAAGCCCAACCATTAGGATAGTTTGAGATGCTCAGGTTTAGCATCGGGCATCTCTAATTATCTTCCTTTCAATAACTCTTCTCTTTGATCAATCTCATTTAATCTCCCAAAATAAACTAATTGATTGATAGTATTACCTATTGAAATCTTTGGAGATAATGATCATTTACCTTAATCAAGAGTATTCCTAAGGGATCCTGTCTCTTAGGATGTAATTAACTTTGGGAGCTTGCCCCTGTAGGGAACTTAATGAACCCGTTTTAAAAAAAAATCTTACTTTGCTTTTCCATGTAAAATAGGAGAGGAATCTTTGGTACATATGCAGACCCATTGTCCTTAGGAGTCATTATTCAGGTGATCAGGTCCATTGTAGGGTGGTGACTTCTATCTCAAAAGATAGTACATCTTACCTCAATGTCGTACCTGATCATCTTAATAAGAATATCTGTGGATCTACGTGGCATCCCAACAAGGCATATTTTATATATTTATAATTTCATTTATCCTCTTTTCCAAAAGGGGGGATAGATGAAGGCAGAAATTGTATAAAATTTTTCATCATAGCTTTTTCTGGCAATTCCACTGGGGATGGTTCCTCTCTCCATCTTTGGTAAATGATCATGCCTTTAAGTATCAATAGTGGATTTATACTTTGGTATGAATCTATGACTATCTTTCTTTCCATTGGCACTTAGCTTATTTCATTCTTAAGTTAAGCTAGCCAACATCTTTTAGGTTTTAAGACCTCACCCCGTGTTGGTCTTAAAACCCCCGTTGGGTTCTCCAATGGGTAAACATAAAAAAATCTAAATAAAAAGAAAACATTTAAAGACTTCATCCTTATCATTTTTATGATAAAGAAAGGTTCATTCTAAAATAATAAAGACAAAAGAAATTTTTCATAAAAATCTTGCTTTCAAAAAGCACTCTTTAAAAATAAAATGCACATAATAAAATATTTTTCACAAAATTTTCTTAAATCACCCTCATTTAACAATTCTCATAATTGTTATATGTAGGAATCTTTAAAATTAAAATTAACAAACTTTTTCAAAAGAACACATGAACATCTTCCTTCAATTCATTTTGATGAAGATTTCATTTTCAAAATAAAATGAACAATCATCTTTCCAAAAGTCAAAATCAAAATCAAAAATAAAATTTTTAAAAAGTACATATGAACCTTTCCATTCAATACACTCACATCTATTGAGTGGAAGTTTGATTTTCAAACAAAACTAAATTTTTCAAGAGCATATATCATCATCTTCATTCAATATACCCAAATTTATTGAATGAAGATTTCATTCCCAAATAAAAATAACATCATTTGGAAATCCCACTTAAACATATCCCACATATGATTAAGTTGGAATTCCCTCTTTCAAAAAGCAATAATCACACACAAAACAAAATTTGTACATTTTAAAAATAAAATTGACCTCCATTCCTACATACCCAAATTTGTTGAATGGAGGTCCTCTTTTCAAAAATTAAAATTTAATAATCATATTTTTAAAATTCAAAACACATTTGGAACCTCATTTAGCATACTCAAATTTGTTAAGTGAAGTCTCCAAATTTAGAATAAAAAATTTTCAAACATACTTGGAACTTCATTTAGCATACTCAAATTTGCTAAGCGAAGTCTCCAAATTCAAAATAAAAAAATTTCAAACACATTTGGAACTTCATTTAGCATACTCAAATTTGTTAAGTGAAGTCTCCAAATTCAAAACCGAAAATTTTCAAACACATTTGGAACTTCATTTAGCAAACTCAAATTTGCTAAGTGAAGTCTCCAAGTTCAAAATCAAAAATTTTCAAACACATTTGGAACTTCATTTAGCATATTCAAATTTCTTAAGTGAAGTCTCCAAGTTTAAAATAAAAAATTTTAAACACATTTGGAACTTCATTTAGCATATTCAAATTTGCTAAGTGAAGTCTCCAAATTCAAAACCAAAAATTTTCAAGAACCTTTGGAACTTCATTCTTTAGCATACCAAATTTGCTAAAGAGAAGTTTTCATCTTCAAAACCAAATCAAACATCTTTGGAATTTTATTTTTTGCTTTTGAAATTTCCATTTCACAAAATTAAGTGGAACTTCCTTTTTAAAAGCAAAGGCTCCACTTTCAATAAAACAAATCAAAACAAAGGAAACACATTAGATTTCTTAGCATACCCAAATTTGCTAAGGATCCTACTTTTCAAAAATCAAAATATCCAAAACAAATGAAACACTTTAGGATATTCTTAGCATACTCAAATTTGCTAAGGATCCTATTTTCAAAATTCAAATAAAAACACACTTGGGTTCTTCACTTAGCATACCTAAATTTGCTAAGTGGGAATCCTAATTTTCAAAATCAAACAACAATTCAAAAAAAAGAAATATTTATTTTGAAACACTTCACTTAGCATACCCAAATTTGCTAAGTAATTAAAACACCAAATAATAATTAAAAAAAAAACAAAACTAAACCAATTGACCCTTACTTTAACATATCCTAATTTGTTAAAGGAAAGTGTCCTCAAATCAAAATCTCTAATTTTAAACATGAAATAATCCTTCTAAAAAATATTTGAATCCACAAACATACTTAAATTAAGTTGGATTCATATTCAAAAAATTCATCTTTCAATCAAATTTATAAATCTTCTATTCCATTTAACCACTTAACAAATGTTGGATGTGGGTTAAAATTCTAAATTCAAATTCAAAATCAACAAAACAAAATTTGATCCATAGTTTCCTATATAAATTCAAAATATATAGTCCCTTTCAATTCTTGATTCAATAAATTGTAGAAGTTTGTATTCACTTTCTAATCTCAAATTTCCATGATTGGTTACCACTTATCAATTTTGATGTGGATTTGAGATGGGTTAAAATTCTAAATTCAAATTCAAAATCAACAAAATAAAAAAATTTGATCCAAGTTTGTTATATTGCATTCTCAGATCAAGACATACGTCAGCCTTTCAATTTTGCATTGATAGTAATAAATTTGTAGAAGTATTCACTTTCTCATGGCATGGACTAGCACTTCCCATGATTGGATCATACCACCTTATCCATTTTGACAGGGATTTGAGGGAGTGAGGATCATGTGAGGGCACTCTCCCTCAAGATTAGTGGTGAGCAAAAGTCGGTCATCCGGATTTACTATTCGATGTCTCCTCATTGAAGAGGAAAGAAGTCCCCTAGCTTAGATAGTGACAATGCCATTTTCCCATGATTTTCGTCTTAAGTGAGGCTGGCACCCACTCTTTAACACCTCTAAGGGTAAGGCTCCTCTAATTCGAGATTGCCTCCCGCCTTTGAGGTTCTAGTCTCTCACTCGCTCATCCTACCCGGACAAAGGAGAAAAAAACCACATGATCAAGTGGTATCATACTAGATTGCATGAGATGGAGGCGCTACCCTGCCGTAGTAGAGGAGGTACCTACATCACACCACTATGGTGAATTTCATCCTCTATCTAGAGAGATAGATGCTAGAGGATTCATACCTCCACTAGTGCTTCAAAGATCATCGTTACTTAGAGGTATGCCGCCTGATCAATTATGCAAGCTGAGCTCGTGAGTTTGGAGCTCAATTTGATCTGAGATCTATGATCCTTCGCAGTGTTGGGGAAACATATTCGATAGGAGAGGGCCAAAGAGGCCCATACATTTGTTCATATTAATAGTAGGGGAGGCGAGGTTCACCGCCAATCGCCTTATTTTTCATCACCGCTACCCCGACACATACATAACATCCTACTTACTGTGACCAGTCATCATTGGAAGATAACTCCTATTCATAGAGAGTCAGTGGTGTCTCCACCACAACACTCTACCCCCCGCCTGCCATCACCAATTCACGTCACAGTATCTACAGTTCCATCATAGGCCATGAAGGCCATATCCGGGGAGAAGCATACCCCATTGGTGATTCGGCTATGGCCGAGGGATCCTACTCTATCTACACCGCCTATTGTGGTGAGGTTGAGCTCTCTTGACCTTCCCTAGTGGTGGCGGAGGAGTGGTTCAAGCATAGTGGTCATCCCTTCACCAACTCACCAGTCACAGACATGGAGATGGTTGTAGAGGTAGCAAATGATAATCCAGCTAGACCGATGGTAGTGGAACCTCTTAGGACTGTCACCCCTTTCATAGCTAGTAACAGTCAGAAGTGTGTCTTCTCTAGTGAGTACAATCCTCATAGGATTGACTCTCAACAAAGAGGTAGGTCCTGCCTCGGCATAAGTGATCACACCAAGATCATTCCTTCGAGATTGATCCTTTCTCATGAGGAGATAGTAGATTATCTTGTTGAGAAAGAAGGAGATTAGATTGGTATGAGAAGGTCAACTTTGATCCCAATGAAGATGATTTGTTGGGAGACTCCGGGGTCTATATGGTAGATAGAGGATCTCTCAGGAGGTGCCATGGAAGGTGATGAGGTTGATCAAGAGACACCCAACCCAACACCTCGATATTAAGAAAAAAAGATGAGTAGATAGATGGCGAAGGCTTGAGGACTTGTTTGCGAGTTTTATTTCAAAAAAACCTAGCAGTTCATCCTACTACAGCCAACATTAGTCAGCTAGAGTTAGTGCATGTCCTGGACCCAGCCAAGACCTTATCTCCTATTGAGTAAGGTAGCACTAGCATGTATAGGAAGGTAGTGGAAAGTGCCTCCATACAAGAAAAAGATATCAGATCCATGGTTGAGTAGCAAGTGAAGGAAGCATTGGCTCAAGCCTGGGGAGGATCATCGGTTCCAAAGGGTAGACCATACTCAGAGGAGTTTGATGCAATCCAATATCCTAATGGTTTTGTACCACCTTCCTTCAAAAGCTTTCATGGCAGTGGAAACCCAAGGCAGCATATAGCACACTTCAAGGCCGTTACAAGCGCAACACTTTACTATTCCACCCTTTTAGTAGCCTAGCAGGATTTCTTTTGATTGGTATGAAACCCAATGGTTCAAGAAAGTCATTTACTGAGTTGGAGCAACTCTTTATCAAGAGGTTTATTGGAGCTCAACAAAAGATTATTGTAGGTGATCTCATTGTAGCACAACAACACCTAGGAGAGTCTCTTGATGATTATATTCTTGATGGTAACAGTAAAAATAGAAATGTAACAAAGATGCCATTGAGATTCTTCTAAAGAATATCCATGGCTCGGTGGCCTTCATTCTTAAGGGCTTCACTATCAAAATATTTGATAAGCTAATCAACAAGGCAGCTAGTCTATAAGGAGGCCAAATAATTGTTTTTTCAAGACCGTTCCCAAAGAAAAGCCACAAGGTCTATGAGAAGTTGAAGCAATGAAAAGGGTAGATGGGAAGCAACTAGCTAGAGATCAGAGAAATCATGACCTCAGCCTCACTTCCACCTCCTTTGCCACCACAGGGCAACCCTACCATCCTCCTCCATGGACGATCGCCATACCACCAACATGAGCACACATACCTGCCACCAGGTAGCTATGGTCCACATACTCTTTCAGATAAGCTTAAAAAACCTAATTCATTTAAGAGGGAGGTAATCAGGAAGATCTTTAAGAATCTTTTAAAGAAGCTTGATTTTCAGCTACCTGAGCCTAGGAGACTGGAGGAAGTAGGTAAAATTCATGATCCTAACTTTAGCCCCTACGACCAAAAGCTAGGCCATGTTTTGGAGGATTGCTTCACATTTAAGGACTGGCTTGAACATAGCTTCAAGACCAGTGTTGTAGTTATCCCAAAGGAATAACTTGTTGAAAACCATGCCCATTAGGGTAATCCTTGGGGATACATGTGATCCTTCCAAAACTAAAGGTTGGGATATTTCTTTATCCAAAACCTCTAAAAAAGATTGTCAAGATCAATAAACTTTCCTGGTGCTTGAGTCACCTCAAACCTCAACATCAAGGAAGGTTTGCAAGTTGTTAGCCAAGGAAAGGAGCTCAATAAGAAGAACATCGCATGTGCCCGGATAGCCCAGTAGCAAGACCACCGACCAAGTTTAGCCTCCAGACTACAATCATAGCTTCCACATCGGTGAGTTCCTCCACTTCAGCTAGTTGTTCTTCTTCTGCTAGTAGAACTCTTGTATTGGCAGATAAGGGCATCAAATCCCTTACCCCACCCACTTTACACTATTTCTACTCTGTACCCCCAAACAAATCCAAGAAATTGAAGAATAAAGCTAGCTTGAATTACACGTGTCTTGATGGGTTATCTTCTTCTATTCTAATGATAACTCAAGTCAAAATAACTATAACAAATTTGATCTTCCTCTTTGATTGAGTTGGACTTTCCTACTAATATTACATTTCACCTCTTGAGATAAACTTAGAATCAGTTTGATTGGGTCCCATAGGAGAAGTGTAAGTGAGCGTGTAGAAACCTTCCATTACCTGCCATAAGAGATCACCAAAGTCAACCTCCAGAGTGGCAAGGTTCTACCTCAGGCAACACCTCAAGATAGAGGGAAGTCATTGGTATAGAGGATCGAAGTCCCTCACGGATGCTCCACCCATGGATATGCTTATGGAGGATAGCCCAAGGTGGACTACAATGTCCTTCTCTCATCGAGAAAGTTTCCATCTAAGCTAAGCATATATGATGCCCTTGTCTTATCCAAAGAGATGAGAATCACTAATCAAGGCTCTCCTTGATCCAGAAAATATGCTTAGCTCAGCGACCATATAGGTGAGGAGGCACATTATACAAAAGAAGCTCAGGGATCACCTTCATGAAGACCTTCTTAAGGGGACTTGGAGCACAACCTCCCCTCTACATCACGATTGGCAGGTTCAAACTTGCAGAGTTCTCATGGATCTAGATGCATCGATGAACATTATGAGTCTAAAGACCCTTGCCTATTTGAAAATTAACATCTCCACACTCTGAGGAGATCAGATGATGTTGAGAGGATTCAATGAACAAAGGTGGAGCTTTAGGTTCTAGTGTTACCTTTGGAGATAGGTGGTGGAAGGCTGAAGCCAAGTTTTACATCATTGATTTAAATACTTCATTCACTTTGCTTGGTAGGCCTTGGATACATCAGGATAATTCCATCCTCCCTCCGATCAAGTTCAAAGGATGGGATTGAATACCATGTCAAATGGAGATGAAAAATCCTTTTCAATTAGAGGTTGAGATTTATGAGGGATGCCTACTATCTTCTCAAAACACCCTTTCTCATGAACTTGGACAAAATTCAAATTCAAAATCAAAAGAAAAGAAAATGAAGAAAAGCCGAAAAGAAAAGAAAAATGAAAGTCTAAGTGAACAAGAAAGGGGAATTGAAGAAATAGATCATATCCCATCCACCCACGCTCATTCCATCATATGGACATGTGGGTAGATGGCTCAACCTCCACCGTAGAGTGAGGCGTAAAATGCAGGTGGAAGACCCCTAGTTGGCCATCACCAATAGAGGTCATATTTAGTTCATGAGTACCCCTATTATTCACATAGACTTGGAATATAGCTTGAGGATGAGTCTAATGTGATTAGTATACTAGCCAACCCTCTCAGGTTCCATTGGAGGTGACTTTCAATGCATGAGACAAAGATCGCCTCGCAAAGTATTTGAATTAGGTTTATGTGAGACTATTAGACAGTAGCTGGGAACCTTAGCTCTAACCTCACTTATATCTCAGAAAGTTAAAGGTTTAGTAATTAAGGAAGTCCCTAAGTCTTCCAATGACATGAAGCTAAAGAGATTCCTTTTGGGATCATCATCCTCAAGTTCTGAAGTTGATGTAGAACTTGAGGAAGATACATTTAAAGAATTAATGGAATTACCATTTGAATTTTTCTCGCCTTGTGTTTATAATCTTATACATAATGGTTTAGTTCCTCATACATGGTCTAGGAATAGGTCAAAGTACTTTGAAAAGCTGTGGAATAATACAAGTAGGGAAGCAAAATCAAGAGCATAACTAGGATTCGGTATAGTGGGTCTAATTGATGATGACAATTACTACTTAGTTGTTACCCATCATTTGGAGTCTGATAGGTTCTTTTCACACAACACCAACTCTTCTGAGGATGTGTGTTTAGAAATTTCAGATGATCTCTAAATCAAAGAGGCTCCACCAAAATTTGAAGAGGAGATTCATTCAACAATTGACAAGCTTAAAGAAATCAACCTTAGGATAGAAGAAAATCCAGGCTCAATGTACAACAGTTTATTCCTGAATGAAGAAGAAACCAATGACTTCGTTAGGCTATTGAGTGAATTTAAAGACTGCTTATCATGGAGTTTTGAAGAGATGCCCAGATTTTCTTCTGACGTAGCAGTCCACAAGCTAGCAATAGATTCTAACACCACCCCTATTAAGCAAGCTACTAGATGCATGCGATTATAAATTAAATAATAGGTCATTTTTGAGGTTAAGAAACTGAATGATGCTGATTTCATCAAGGAAGAAAAATATCCTATATGGTTAGCCAGTGTCGTACCAGTTAAGAAGAAGAATGGCTAAATTCACATATGCATCAATTTTAGGGACTTAAATAAGGCATGCCCTAAGGATGAGTTTTGTCTTCCTATACCAGAATTAACAGTGGACATTGCCTCATCTCATACAGTATTCTCTTTCATGGATGGGACATCTGGCTACAATAAAATCAAGATGTCTCATGAAGATGAAAGAAACACTGCTTTCCAAACCTCGACCAAAATCATCTGTTATAGGGTCAAGCCTTTAGGCCTTAAAAATGCTGGCGCTATATACCAACGGACCATGACTCAGATCTTCAACGAACTCATCCATCATCAGGTTGAGTGCTATATTTATGATCTAGTAGTCAAGATCAGAGAAAAGGAAGACAATCTTTTTGATATGAGAGTAGTTTTCAAATAGTTAAGATAATATAATCTCAAAATGAATCCCCTAAAGCGTGCATTTGGAGTAGCTTCAAGAAAATTTCTTAGGTTTGTTGTCCGACACCGGGGAATAGAGATAGATCCTAAAAAGATTAAAGCTATCTTAGAAATGCTATCTCCTAAGAGTTTAACTCAACTCAGATCCTATAAAGGATGGCTGGCGTATTTAAAGCATTTTATCTCCAACCTATTGGGGAGATGCAAGCCATTCTCAGTACTTGTCAAAAAGGATGCCAAGTTCAAGTGGGATGACAAGTGCTAGCATGCCTTTGAAGACATCAAGTAGTATTTGGAGAAGCTGCCAGTTCTAGTAGCCCTTATCCCGAATAGGCCACTCATCCTCTACACTGCTGCATTGGATGACTCTCTCAGGGCTCTATTGGCCCAAGCCAATGATGAAGGGTAGGAGAACTCTCTCTACTACCTCAGCCGTCATCTAATTCATGCTGAAGAAAACTATCCACCTATTGAGAAATATTGCCTAGTTTTAATCTTTGCTTCTCAAAAGCTACGACATTATATGCTTTCTCATAAAGTGAACTTGATCTCCAGAATAAATACACTGCAGTATCTCATGACACGGCCAATGCTATCCAGACATTTGGCATGATGGTCCATGATTCTCTCACAGTTTGACATTACATTCATACCCCTCCATGTGGTAAAAGGACAGGCAGTAGCAGATTTCTTAGCAACACACCCACTTCCCGCTAATTCTCTGCTTAGTGACAATCTCCCTGATGAACAAGTCATGAATTTAGGGGAGGCTGGCAACCGTCGATGGGAGATGTATTTTGATCTTGTAGCTTCTTTACAAAAAGGGGAAGCACCATGATCCACTCTTCCAGGAAGGGCAAGGGTAGGAATAGTTCTTCTAACTCCAGACCGTGATGTAATGATATTCTCATACTATCTTTCCAACCCTTCCACCAACAATGAAGCCGAGTATGAGGCTTTGATTGCCGGTCTAGAGTTAGCCATTACTATTAGTGTCAAAAGTATCAACATCTTTGGGTATTCTTAATTGGTCATCAATCAGATTGCCAGGTCCTACAACGTTCTCAAACCCAAGCTTCGTCATTACTATGAGTATACCATGAAATTGTTGGCCCAAATTCCTGAAGTCACCATCTACAAGGTTCCCCAAGCAGATGCTTTGGACAAACTTGCCAAGGAATTGGCATGTCCGGAAGATGAGTCCATTTCAATAAGGGTAGATAAGTCTTATACCTTATCGATGTGGAACTCATCGAGAGACTTTCTCTTGAAGGGGAGGTTGTCATTGCCAAAATGGACAAGGATCTAGATTGGAGGCAACAGTTCATAGATTACTTGAACACTGGCAAACTACCTCAAGAAAAGTCACAAGAACATCAGGTGAAACAGATAATTCTCTCCTATGCTCTCGTTGATGGCACCCTGTACTGCTGGTCCTTTGACCAAATGTGGTTACACTGTTTAGACAAACACGAAGCCCATGGCATTATAACCGAGGTACATTCAGGTCTATGTGGAGCACATCAATCTAGTCTAAAGATGAAGATGAAGATCAAGAGACTAGAATACTACTGGCCTTCGATGATTATAGACTGTATGGATGTAGCTAAGAGATGCCATCAGTGTCAGGTACACGATGTGGTCCTCCACCAACCACCCAACATTCTACACCCTACATTGGCCTCATGGCCATTCGATTATTGGGGTACCGATATTGAGGGTCCGATTGATCCTTCTTCTTCAAAGGGTCATCGGTTCATCTTAGCTACCATCGACTACTTTTCTAAGTGGGCGAAAGCCATCCCACTGAGATCACAAAGACGCTTTCAATTTTTAGAACTATTGTATATAGGTTCGGGGTTCCACAATAAATTATATCTGATAATGGTACCATATTCAAAAGCATGAAGATCAACAGCTTTGCTCGAAGACACTGTATAGATTGGAGATACTCCACCATCTACTATCCTAAAGAAAATGGCTTAGTAGAAGCATTCAACAAAACTCTCATCTAGGTACTAAAGAAGACTCTTGACAACAATAAGCGGTAGTGGAACAAGCAGTTGGTTGAAGCTTTGTGGGTCTACCGCACCACATACCAAACTATAACTAAATCTACCCCATTTTCTTTAGTGTATGGGCATGAAGCCATTCTATCTTTAGAATTTTAACTCCCATCACTAATGATAGCATTGGGTGGCAAGATCACTACAGAGCAGGATGCAAAGTTGCGGTTAGAAGAGTTCAAAAGTTTGGAGGAGAGTCGCCTATGGGTGTGCCAAAACCTCGAGTTGTCCAAAGCCAAAATGATTCAAGCTCACAACAAGCTGGTCCGCCCTAGGTCTTTCCTAGTAGGAGAACTTGTGTTAGTCATAAGGAGACCAATTGTTGTTTGTCGAAAGATGAGAGGCAAGTTTGAACCCACTTGGGAAGGCCTACCAAGGAGGATCCTATTAGCTTATTGATTGTAAAGGGGAACACCCGATGCTTCCAATTAATGTGCTCTATCCAAAGGAATATTACCCATGAAATAAATAACATTTGAAAACAATTATTAATAAAAAGAATAAAAATTAGATTCCATTCATCAAATCTTCTCTTCTTTCGAAGCGTTGTTTGCTTGTCTTACGAATCCGCCATGACGTGTTTAGGGTAGGTGTAAGAATCCCCAGTGGCATCCTATCCCTCTTTCACAACCCAAACACAATCTCCCGATACTATTAGAATAAGTGTAAGAGAACCTGAGAAGCTCCCTATTTCAATTAGCATACCTAAGTTAGGTGTGAGAGAACCCGAGTGGAATCCTTTCTTAGTGGGAATCCTATTTGCCATTCGTGGCACCATTTCATCAAATCCCCTAGCGTGTTTAAGGTAGGTGTAAGAGTCCCCCAGAGATGTCCTATTTCCTTTTTTCACATGCACAAAAACAAATACAAATCTTTTATCTCAAGCTATTTTGATGTAGGAGCAAGCCCCTTGTGGTACTCACTCATTAGCTGCTCCAGATCAGGTCTACATGCTACATTGCTAGTATGTCACCCAAGTAGTTACTTGTTTGGAAGATGTGAGTCCCTGAGCTTCCTAAATTGACCATTGCAAATCAACAAGCTCCTTGTTAGTATGGTAGTCTTCACTGCCCAGCAAGTATGCTACCTCGTGTTGATTTTATTTAAGAAGATGTGAGTTCTCGAGCTTTCATCTTGAACTAATCATCATGATCTAACTAGGTAGAGTATATTTGAGGTTTGGATATGTCCCCAAAGACTCCTTTCCTCTTGACTACTTTTGAGCTAATATAAGTCCCCTAGTGGCATTCACTCAGTAGTCACCCTAGGTCGGATGGCACTTGTCCAGCAGAAGATAGACTATCCCAAAGAACCGTCGCATGGAAGATGTGAGTCCCAGCTTTCTTTCCTGATTGCAAACCAATGACACCTTAGGTTGGTTGATGGTCACTATGCTGACAGCTACTCACCCGGTGGATACACCACTTTTGGCAGATATGAGTCCCCACACTTTCTCCTTGAGTTGGCCACTGAATACCTATTGGATATATGACTAGCCATGCCATCTTCTCTAGGGTTGTGGGTTAAGCCCTTACCGGTCCCATCCCTTGCGGGCTCTCTATTTGGATCACATCCTTTGTGACCATATTTAGACACTACTTGGGTTACTTTTGGATTGACACCTTTCTAGTAACCACCGTGGTTGGAGGATTTATCGGATGCAATTCTCCCTTAGTTCAAGAACTGAGATAGTCTAGCGATAAGCTCCTTCTCAGTTTGATCCCTCACAAAATAATATGGTCCATAATAAACAAATTAAACAAAATAAACAAAAATTAATTTGCTTGTGGATTAGGAATTCAAGCCCCCAAAGGGCCCCTTTTACTAAGTAGGCATCCTATCTTTAGACAAGCGAACTCCATAGAATTGCCGACTACTTAGGGAGATAAATCTCCTGTCGGTGCTCACTCAGGTCACCTTAGGTCGTTCAATCTATTTGTTGCGTGTTATCCTCAATCATTCTGCTTTGGAAGATGTAAGACTATGACGTATTCTTTCTAGCATGATTGTCGCAAATCGATGGGAAACCTTAGGTTGGGTTTGATTTGTTTCCCAAAGCAACCGATGACCCTAATAGTCTTTTGTATATGAAGATGAGAGTCCCTGAGCTTTCTTCCATTCAATTGATCATTGCAAACCAAAAGGCACTCCTTTGGTTGGATAGTTCTCCCATCGATTGAGAAGCTACTCCCTTTAGTTCAATAAATCTGAGATAGGTCTAGGCTGATATAAGCTCCTTCTTAGTATGATCCATTGCAAACCAATGAAATCCATCAAAATAAACAAATCTAAAAAATGAAATTAATCTTGACTATATTTGAGTTGATCTAAGTCCCACAACAGCATTCACTCAATAGTCAGCCCTAGGTTGGGTTTTAATATGTTGCCTTGCCAATAGATTACCCTAGCAACTAATCCCTACTTTGGAGGATGTAAGTCTACTACGCTTTCTTTTTGGTACAGTTGCTGCATACCGAAAGGCATTCCCTCTATTCTATTAGTCCTACTACATGGTTGGTAGGCTACTCCCTTTGGATTGATAAGTTTGCGTTAGGTCTAGGCCTTCGTGGCCCCTACTCAGTGCAGTTCATCGTAAACTAACGGAATCCATCAAAACAAATCAAAAAATGAAATTAATCTTGACTATCTTTGAGCTGGTCTAAGTCCTCTAGTGACATCCACTCAATTATCAGCCCTAAGTTGGGTTCAATCTATTATCTTGCTAATAGATTACCCCAGTAACTGGTCTCTACATTGGAGGATGTAAGTCTACTACGCTTTCTTACTAGTACAGTTGCTGCATATCGAAAGGCATCTCTTTGGTTGGCTAGTCCTACTATGTGTTTAGTAAGACTACCCCTTTGGATTGGTAAATATGAGTCAGGTCTCAACCTCTGTGGCTCCTACTCAGTTTGATCCATCGCAAACCAATAAGGTCCATCTCAAAATTAAAATATATATAAAAAATTAAAATAAATTCAACCCTCTTCCCTAGTGGAAATTTCTCTTTATTGAGACCTAAATCAAATCAAGCCTCTCATCCCCTTATGGATGGCTTGAACCTACTTCCCTAGTGGAAGGTTCATACTCTATCTCTTAGTGGATTCCTCCTTCCCTCTCTTATGTTCTTGCAATAAGTAGAGCCACATTGCACTAAGCTATGGATTCTCTCTACACCTTGGAGTAGATTCTCTTTAGTTTTATGATCGCTGTTGTTGATCATTTTGTCACAATAATGTGGTGTTCTTTGTCACACCACACCTATTGGGTGCCCTTTGTTGACCTCATTTTTAGAATGAGCTCTCAACCCCTTCATCTTAGACTTAGGAATCCTCTTAGACTTTAAGGGATCCTTAGTCCTAAGACACATCTAGTGATTAGGTGGACACTCAACCTACCCTGAGACTTAGAGAGTTAGCCATAGAATAGGTCATGCCTTGGGGTGCAGTCCTTGCCACTTAGCTTGAACCACTCCTCACCTTCCTTCCTTCAAGTCAAACTCCAAATCAATCTTATCTGATTTTTTTTCCAAACTCAAATTAATGCCACATGATTGAAATCCATGATTGAAACCAAATTCAAAATTTCAAACTCCAAATTCCAAACATTTTTTAAGTCCTTAATTTCCCTCCTAAGAACTTAGCCTAAATCAAACCTAAATCAATTCAAATTCATGAAATTTTCTCATAACTCATTTATATTCTTATTTATATTCACATATATAAATGAAATATAAATTCAAATCAATCAAACCAAACTTAAAAAATGAAATTCCAAACTCCAAAATTTCTTAAGTCCTTTAAATTTTCTCTTTAGGACTTAGCCTAGATCATGATCAAATCATTCCAAATTCATGAAATTTTCTCATGACCCATTTATATTCTCATTTATATTCACATATATAAATGAAATATAAATTCAAACAATCAAACCCACTTCCAAAAATCAAACTCAAATCCATTCAAAATCCAACCTAAGCCTTTCAAGTCAAAATCTTGAACTTAGCCAAATTAACTTCAAATCAAGCCAAACTCTTAATTTTTCTTCACGATTCAAATAACCCTATAGTCATGAATCCAAATATAAATACAAACTTAAATCACTTAATCAGAACTCAATTCAAAAGTCAAGCCAAAATCCATTCATGTTCTTCCTTTGAATTCAAATTATCAAATGAATCAAAATCCATTTAACTTCAAACCACTTACAAATGGATTTATATTTCAATCATAAGTCCATATACAAGTTCAATCAAACTCAAATCAAGCTTTGACCAAGCCATTTGACCCACTTAGGCTCACTTGACCCAAAGTGACCTAAAGTACCTCTTATGAGCCAAATTTTAATCCTAACCAAATTGGATTGAATCAAATTCACCTATGCCTCTCATCATGATCAACAATCATCATGAGATGATCAATCAATCAAATTAGATCAAACCAAGTCGAACCTAAGGGTTGACCAAGTCAACACTTAGCCAAAATGAAACCTAACATAGCCAAAATCCATCATAGGACAAATAGATTGAAACCATTATTCTAAGTTCATTCATGAACTATGTTTGAACTTGACCAAGTCAACATTTGAGCCTAACCTAGCCCAATTGGCCACTTGACCCAAGTTGACCCAACTTGACCTAAGAAGTCAAAATGTGTCAAAACTTGATCTAAGCCAAATTGATTGAAACCAATGGGTCAAGTTCATTCCAAATCACTTGTTGAACTTGACCAAAGCCTCAATTGGCCAACTAGACCTAACCTAGCCCAATTGACCTTAAACCCAACTTGACTTAAAGGGTAATGTTGAGCCAAATTCCAAATTCAAACTTAACCAAAATTGATTGGAAACAAAGATACATATCCACTTCATATGACTAACCAAACCTAAACCTACCCATGACCTAGCTCAAATAGGTCAAATGGGTTAAATTTGTCAACTTGACCCATTTGACCTAAATGAAGTCATATGAACCAAATCCAAGCCTAAACCAAATTGAATCAAACCAAAGCCACCAAAATATTTTAAATGGTCATATGAACTTAACCCAACCCTTGGTTTGACCCAATTTGACCAATTGGTCAACTTGACCCAAGTTGACCCAATTTGACCTAAATGGGTCAACATGAGCCAAACCATGCCAAATGAACTTCAAATCAAATGAAACTTGGCCAAACCTATTTTCTCAACATACCCAACATATTTAAATTCAAAAATCATCCAAATGACCATTCTACCTCTAGGCCATAGAACAAATTTTGGTCAAACCCATGGGTAATTTGGTCAATTCCTCTTCATACCTACTTGATACTTTCCTAATAGGTCAAGTAGACCCTATAGAGGGTGGTGCACCCAACCCAATGGGTTTGGATCAGCCTAACTTGACCCAAGGACAAAATTGAGCACATGGCTCAAATTGGCCACATGGAAATCATGCTCCCACTCAATTTGAAGCACATGGGGAGTTACCATTCCACTCCCTAGTCTAAACTGACTATGTGCAAGCCTTTAACAGATCAAACAACCCACTGTCTAAGGTCAATTGGATCAAAATGGTAAGTGAAGCTTCGACCGTCCGATTGCCTAAGGGGGAGATATACTCCCCCTAATTCACTTCAATTCCAACATAGCTTAATTCTATTGAGTAAGGGAGAGTGTTAGGATACATTAGCAAGAGTTTCTAAGATCTTTAGAAGGATTTTGAATTGGCCATTCTCGGTTTCCCTTAAGAAAAAAATAGGGGAGCTCCAAGGATTTGTCAACTTTATCCACACACCAAACCAAGTCAATTCCCTTTGCACACTCCCTCAGGGGACTAAGTCGAGCTTGCCCAAGCCCTTTCCCAAGCTCCAAAGGCAGAGGAAGACTCTCCTAGATCAAAGTCGAGCTCACAAGGAGGAGCGGTTGGTCCATAGAGCTATCCACTCAACCTTAAGAGCTAAAATTTCTCCAAAGCTTTGTCTCAACCAGACGAAGCTCATCCATGGGAATCAAGCACTGGTGATCACCTACGGCGAGGTCTGACATTTTTTGATCACTAAACTCAATGTAGTCTAGAGCTTTGTGAAAGAAATTTTGATCCCATAAAATTTTGATGTTAGATGTGCTTGCCATTAGGGTTAGATGGTGTGTGCAATATTTCATCCCAATTTGAGCTCGATCAAGCTCAAATATTCCCTTTGAAAGTGGACGGTCTCCATTATTCCTCAAGGAAGAATAGGGATGATCTCTGGCCATCCATCTGTGCATTTCGAATGGACGACTGAGATTAAATCATATTATATATCCTATTTTATCCTTTTTAAAACCATGGATTAAATCCTAGTTGTTCGATCCCTGATCAAATGATAGAGGAAAAAGCACATAGTGCCGTAGCCATGCGGCGCTGCGATGTGATGTTTAAGTGGCCACTCAGTGGACGATGCATGTAAAGCACAGCCGAGTCACCTCTTGCGTGGCATGCCATAGGATTAAGGGATTAATTAAGGTATTAAATAATTCTAATTAATCCTCTAAACTTCTAAAATTCATATATCTCTAAAGAAAAATAAAAAAAATATGAGGTAATTACCACTGAAAGATAATTCAATCTAGAATATTCTAAAATTAGTTTTAATGGATTTTGAATATTGTCTCTCTGATTTTGGGTTTCGTTGGAAATCTTAATTTGTTAATTACTCCATAATTAATCCATTGATTAATCCCAAACTTTTTGAGTGTATTTTGGGGGATGGCTTCTGTCTCCCATAATTTTTTTGGGATTTATTGGTGGCTTAATTGGAGAAATTGCTAATTCATTTCCTAATTACAATCTTAATGTAATTAAGGTTAATTAAGGGTTTGATTAGTGGTTTAATCCTTTGCTGAAGTTGATTAAGGTCTGATTCAGTGAATAGAAGGTTTAGGGAATAATTTTTGGGGCATTTCCCCTAAGCTATTCCTTAAATCCCCTTTTTTTTCTTAATCCACTCTTAATTAAGGGATAATTCACTAATTACCCTCTTAATTAATTTCTTAAAATTCTAAAACTTTCCAAAACTTAATTAATCTATTTTGGATATATGGTTAGGTGTTCAAGAGCCTAAGCTCAATTAAGGAAATCAAAACTCAACTCATATGTGTGAGGGGTGTTTTGAAATTACTTAAGTTAAACCCCTTAATTAATCATTAATCATGAGCCAAATTGCATTAGGCCACTTTCTTCTAGGTGCATTACAAATTTTAAATTCCTTGTGAGTTTTATGTCATCTCATTGGCTCATAATTATTTGGTTAACTATGCTAAGGTGGTGTGTAAGGGATAATTAACATGCTTAATTCATACCTTAACCTAATCAAAATATAAAATGAATCTAATCATCTAAAAATTGAACAAAAATATTAAACACATGTGGAATGGGTTAGGAATAGCAGACTCAATTCACATTTTTAAAATTAAATTAAATTCAAAATCAAACAAAAATCATATTAAATAAACTTTGATTTACTTTAAGCTTTCTTATTTCATAAGATTATTTTTAGGATTTAATTAAAGTGAATGTGTTTATATGATTTCATTGCTTTAGTTCTTTCCTAACATGCTAAATATGTATGTCATATGGTTTCATGCATCCTTTCTTTTCAAAAATCAAATTTAAAATGAAAATGTTTCCTTCTTGTCAAATTGCATGTGTTGGCTAAAGTAAGAATATGGGTGGCTATTATCACTATTAAATTCAAATTATTTTTAAAAACATATGAATCAATTATCAAAACTGAAAGTATGTTAATTATATCTTATTTAGAAGTTTGCATGTGTGTAAAATATGAGGATATGCTTAGTGTAGGTTTTCCTTCTCTTCTCTTTTAGTATAGTTTTGAATAGGATTTAACAAGGTGTATGGTTCATTTGAAAAGAACCTAACACTTGCCTAATTCCATATCCTATTCATTTCTATACCATCACTTAAGAAGGATACCTATGCTTGCACATATAAATTGCATAAACCAAAAATAAATCAAACAACATCAACTTTTTCATTCTTTCTTTTCCATTAATTTCTTTTATACACATGCTTGTATTTAAGGAAAGTGGTATATTAGTCTAGATAACCCCAAGGTTGTGAAGCTTTAAGTAGCCATATGTAGGTCTCTTACCTTACAACTCTAGTTAACAATGGCGTCGTACTCACTTATGCCTTTTATACATTCATATGTGCATGTAAAAGTTGATAAGAAACCCCTTTGCTATTTAATGAAAATCATGCATCATAAGCTTTCAAATTTTCTTTAATGAATTACTTAGCAAGCATCATAAAGTGTGTTAAACTTTCTCATTTGTATGTATAGATATGTTTAGGACTCATTCATATGCATGTTATACATGTTGGGAAAGAAGTGAAGTGATGTATGTTTTGTGAATTTAGTTCATTTTACTTAATCTTAAAATGCATTACTTACTTAATCTTAAAATGCATTACTTTTTGAGTAGGTTTGTTTAGAGTTCATCTAAACTTAGTTTTAATTAAAACACTTAATTAAAACATTCACTAAACAAAACTAAAATATGAATCCACTTTATAAATTACTTAGTTTAGGGAAGGAAAGAAAAGTTCTCTTTTCTTTCCCTCTCTTTATAACATAGTAATTAATTGTAGGATTCACTTAAACCCAATCAAAATATAAAATAAAATCAAACCAAAATAATTAAATCACTTAAATGAAACCCTCCTCTAAGTTGAACATTTTTCACACTTAGAAAAATTCTAACTTAAAATCGTAGCTAAGCATACCACACAAACTACCAAAGCATACACATTTGGCTAAGTCACCACTTCTTGCTTTAGGTTAGGGTGGTGCATGATTTGATGCTTGCTTTTATTTTGTGATATATGTTTTAGTCTGGATGTTAGGATGTATCTGCATAGAATGAATGGTAGGGCAATCTTAGTCAAACCATTGTCTTCTGTAGGGGATTGTGCTTAAGGGGTGTTGTAATAAATAAAAATATGAATGCTTTACTGTGCAGGTGCTTATACCCCTAAGCATAATCCAATAGGCCAGGTGGACTTAGTCACCTATGTGTGGGGTGATAAGTCCAATATACATGCTTGGGATTTGGTAGTTTGTTTAGCTAACCTTTATTTTGTAGATGTTAGCTAGATTTACTTTTCCTTTACATGTAATTTTTGTAATTAGGATTTTAGAATGATTATTATGGGGATTATGATGAGCATTGGTCATAAGATCTCATCTTATGCACCATGTGAAGTGTTTAGAGCATCCACCTTCCAACCATCCAAAAGAAGGAATCAAAGAAGAAAAAAGAAAAGAAGAAGAAAGAATAAAAAAAGAATAAAGAAATGAAGCTTAAAGACACTAATAACAATGAGTTCCTTGCTTAATTGTATTTATTTCATTTGTAATCTAGGTTGTATAAGGATTGAGCTTGGCTACCCAATTTATTTTCGGGTTTGTGCGGTGGTACTGGACCACAATGGCCTCTTATTATTTTGTGATTAGCTTTATAAATTGATTGATGATTTGTTTAGCATGTGCATTAAGTGGTATCCTTTTCCTAGTTTCTTCCTTATTTTATGTATAGCCTAGATATGGATTAGGCTCTTAGGGAAAAATAAATCTTCTATCAAATCTAATAATTCTAAACTAAAAATACAAAACTCATAATCTCACATAAAGCTTAGGCTAAAATTAAGATAAAATAATTAGTAACCCCTTAGCTAGATGAGTACTTCTTTTATAACATCATGCACAAATGCATATTATTTTCACTCTTGATTGGAGGGCTTCCACCTTTGTCAGAGAAATTTGGCTTGGCCTTTGAGAGCCATGGTGGAAACACACCTACTCCCTTCTCACTGATTTTGGCCAATAACCTTATTTCTCATGCATTAGGCATATGATTCCTATTAGCCTGAGTCAAAATAATTGTCTAAAAATAAAAATAAAATGAAATCTGAATTGCATTAGATTTAGGTCATTTGAAGCATACCCTTACATGATCTAGTCTCTTTAGGGAGTGAGTCTAAGGACTTATTCTCTTTCTAAATAAATAATAGCTAGCTATCTTACATAAAGTATATGACTTGCCTACATAAATTTAAAACTATAGGAGGAGTTAGTTGGCGGCCACGCCCAAGCGATTGTAAGTCCAAACAGTCGAGTGGTTTGTGCTCTCTTATGGAGGCAAACCAAATACCCATTTTCGCCTTAGATTTAGGTTATGCTTTCGACTCTCGCTAAAGCTCCCTAGATTTAGGTTCTGAGGTTGCTTCTCCCTTTTGTGGGCCATAAGCATAAATCCTCACCTCTTAGGTATTTCCATAATCTTGTGTTGTGGAGTCATAAGCCCTAAATTTCTAATGAAAAATTCAACTCATACAAATTAAATCAATTTCAAAAATGTGAAGCCCAATCATAAGATAGTTTGATATGCTCACTAGGTTTTCTAGCATCGTGGGCATCTCCTACTTATCTTGCTTTGTCTTTGATAATAACTCCCTCTCTTTGATCAATCCCATTTGATCTCCCAAAATAAACTAATCGATTGATAGTCATACCTATTGAAATCTTGGAGACAACGATCATTTACCTTAATCGAGAGTATTCCTAAGGGATCCCGTTCCTTAGGATATAATTAATTATGGGGGCTTGCCCCTGTAGAGAACTTAACGAACCCAGTTTAAATAAATCTTACTTTACTTTTTCATGTAAAGTAGGGGAAGAATCTTTAGTACATATGTAGACCCATAGTCCTTATGAGTCCTTATTCGGGTGATTAGGTCCATTGTTGGGTGGTGACTTCTATCTCTCGAGATAGTACACCTCTCCTCAATGTCATACCTGATCACCTTAATAAGAACATTTGTGATCTACATGACATCCCAACAAGGCATATTTTATTAATTTCTATTTTCATTTATCCTCTTTTCCAAAAGAGGGGATAGATGAAGGCAGGAATTATATAAAATTTTTCACCACACCTCTCCTACGCTTTAAAATCATATAGTCCAATCTTATAAATTGAAAGATGGTTTATGCTGTTATTTAATTTGGAAAGAGACTAGAGTCCTAAACTCACTCTCTAAGAGACTAGATCATGTTTGTTATGTGCATATGACTTAGTATAAAAATGCAAAATATTTTAAATTTTATATTATTTTGACACATTCATTTGGACAAAGGCTTTGAGATTTTATATGCCTACATGCATGATGAAATTTGATTGTTGACCAAATTAAAAGAGAAAGAGGGTGAAGCTCCATCATAAGGGGTTTCTCTCATGGGTCAAGCGGTCCCTAAAGTGCTAGAATGGAGGCCCTCATTTTACAAGAGTGATAGAAGTTGTCATGCATGATGTGATACATACAACATACAACTATAGGGTTGCTAAATCTTTTAATTATCTTGATTATAATCTAAGCTTTGAGACGAGGTTGTGAGTTATTTTAAAATTTAGTTATGAGTTGTTAGTTGGGGGCAGAATAATTAATTTTTGTCCTAAGAGCATATCGCATCGAGGTCATACATTAAAACATTAATCATAAAGAAACAATGAAGAAGATGAGACCCTATTACACAATCTAAACACAACTTCAATCATTTTTTTTATAAAATATCATAAAAGACTAAGAGGCCGATGTGGCTGGGTATCGCCATATACCCTGAAAAAGGGAAAAGATGGGTAGCCGAGCTCTACCTTTATACAACCTGAAATTACAAAATAATATTACAATTGAAATCAAATTAGATACTATGGGGGCCTTCATTCTTTAGAAACTTCAGATGATCTCCAAGTTAAGGATACACCCTCAAAATTTAAAGAAGAAAACAAATAAACCATCAACAAATTTAAGGAAATCAACTTGGTGACTGAGGATAATCCACGCCTAATATATGTTAGTTCCTTGTTGAATGAATCTAAAAATAATGACTATGTTGGGCTACTCATTGAGTTTAAGGACTGATTTGCATGAAGTTATGAAGAAATGTCTGGATTATCTCCTGAAGTAGTGATTCATAAGCTAGCTATATAGCCTGATGCTAATCCTATTAAGCGAGCTCTTAGTCACATGTGATTAGACATTGAACAATAGGTTATTTTTGAAGTCAAGAAATTGATCGATGCTAGTTCCATCCGGGAGGAAAAATACCCCACCTGGCTGGCCAGTGTCATCCCACTTAAGAAGAAAAATGGCCAAATTTTCATGTGCGTCGACTTTAGGGATCTTAATAAGGCATATCCAAAAGACAAGTTTCCACTACCAATGCAGGAATTGATGGTGGATATTGCCTCATCTCACATAGTCTTCTCTTTCATCGATGGTATATCTGGATATAACCAAATAAAGATGACACCTGAAGATGAAAGAAGCACTACTTTTAAAATCCTGATCGGAATCTATCATTATTAGGTCATGCCTTTTGGCCTAAAAAATGCCGGCGCCACATACTAGTGGACCATGACTCAAATTTTTGATGAACTCAATAACCATCAAGTCGAATGCTATGTCCACGATTTCATGATCAAAAGTAAAGAAAAGGAAGATCATCTCTTTGACTTGAGAGTAATTTTTAAGTAGTTAAGAAAATATAACCTTAAAATGAACCCTCTAAAGTGTGCATTTGGGGTAACTTCAGGGAAGTTTCTAGGTTTATTGTCTGACACTGCAGGATTGAGATCGACCCAAAAAAGATCAAAGCAATATTGGAAATGCCACCCCCTAAAAGTCTAACCCAGCTCAGATCATTCTAAGGGAGGTTGGTGTATCTGAGATGCTTTATATCCAACCTATCAAGCATATGTTAACCATTCTCAACACTAGTAAAAAAAGATGCCAAGTTCAAGTGCGATGTTAAATGCCAACATGCATTTGAAAGAATCAAGCAATATCTTATGACGCTGCCAGTCCTAACCACCCCTATCAAAGGCAACCCCTCATACTTTACTCCGTTACACTAGATGACACCCTTGGCGCTTTGTTGGCCCAAGCTAATGATGAGAGGAAAGAGAACACACTTTACTTTCTTAGTTATCATCTAATATTTGCTAAAATGAATTATCCACTCATTGAGAATCATTGCATAGCTTTAATTTTTATAGCTCAGAAGCTACAACATTATATGCTCTCCCATAAAGTGAACATGATTTCTAGAGTCAATTCACTATAATATCTCATGACACGACCGATGCTATCTAAACAGTTGGGATGATGGTCCATGATTCTATTGCAGTTTGACATCACATTCGTGCCCCTCTATGCAGTAAAGTGACAAACACTCACGGACTTCCTAGCAGCACACCTACTTCCTACAGATTCTCCGCTCAGTGATGACCTCCCAGATAAACAAATCATGAAGTTAGGAGATTCAAACATCTATCATTTAGAGATACACTTTGATGGTGCGGCTTCCTCTCAAAGAGGAGAAGAACCACAATCTACTCTTCCAAGTAAGGTAGGGGTAGGGATAATCCTCCTCACACCAGACTGTGATATGATGCGATTCTTATATCATCTAACTGAACCTTGCACCATAATGAAGCCGAATATGAAGCTCTGATCTTTGGTATAGCATTATCCATCTCATTAGGCATCAAAAGTATCAACATCTTTGGGGACTCATAGCTAGTTGCCAACTAGATCGCTCGGTCTTATAAAGTTTTGAAGCCCAAACTCCATCTCTACCATAAGTACATCATGGAACTATTAAATAAGATCCTGGAGGTCATAATTTATAAAATCCCTTAAGGAGAAAATTAGATAGCTGATGCCTTATCCAAACTTGTCAAAGAGTTGGCATGTCCAGAAGATGAGTCCATATCAATAGAGGTTCACAACAGACAAGTCCTACCTTACATTGATGTTGAACTCATCAATAAATACACCCTTAAAGGGGAGGTTGCTATTGCCAAAAAGGATGAAAAGCTAGATTGGAGACAACCCTTCATTAATTATTTGAATGAAGGCAAACTACCTTAAGAGAGATCTCAAGCCCATCAAGTAAAGCAAAGGGCACTCTCTTATGCCCTCGTGGATGGTGTCTTATACCGACGGTCTTTCGATCATATGTGCTTACACTATTTAGACAAATATGAAGCCCGTAAGATTGTGACTGAGGTGAACTCAAGATTATGAGAAGCTTATCAATCCGATCCCAAGATGAAAGCCAAAATAAAAATAATTGGGTATTAATGACCGACGATGATCATATATTACATGGATGTAGCAAAATACTACCACCAATGCTGAGTATATGGAGTGGTTCTACACCAACCACCCAAAATTCTAGATCTAAATTTAGCCTCGTGGTTATTCGAGTATTGGGGTACTGACATAATGGGTCTAATTGATCTTCCCTCATTTAAGGGCCACCGATTCATTCTAATAGCTACAAACTCTTCTTTAAGTAGACAGAGGCAATTCCACTCAAAGAAGTCAAAGCTCAACATGCACTCCAATTCTTCAGGAACCATATCATGTATAGATTTAGAGGGCCCCATCAATCATATCTGATAATGGTATCTCTTTCAAGAGCACCAAGATTAATAACTTGACCCTAAGACACAACACGTATTGGAGGTACTCTACCATCTACTACACACATATGAATGGTTTAACAGAAGCCTTAAAAAAGTCTCATCTAAATACTCAGTAAAATGCTCGATGATAATAAATGACAGTGGCATGAGTAGTTAGTTGAAGCTGTATGGGCTTATCACACTACCTACAAGACTCCAACACAATCTACCCCATTCTCCTTAATGTATGGGTCTGAGGTCATTCTACTCTTAGAAGTTTAAAGTTTAGCTCCCATCACTACAGATAGTTATGGGTGGTAAAATCACGACTGAGCAGAATGCTTAGCTACAGTTGGAAGAACTCGAAGGTTTAGAGCAGAGATGCTTACGAGCGTGTTAGACCTTCAAGTTGCATAAAGTAAAAATGGTTTAAGCTCATAACAAGTTGGTCTGCTCTAGAGATTTTTGAGTCGGAGAGCTTGTCTTAGTTCTAAGGAGATAAATTATAGCCCATCATAAGATGGGAGGAAAGTTTAAACTTACTTGGGAAGGCCCTTTCGTCATAGAAAAGACCTACCAAGATGGCTCCTATCAACTCATCAATCATAAAGGCGAGAGCCTGATGCTCCCGATCAATGGGCTTTACCTAAAGAAATATTATGCATGAACACTGTCCCAAATAATATTCCATCAATAAAAAAAAGTTCCATTTTAATTGAATTGTCCTTCATGTTAAAGTATTTTCAATCACCAAAATCTTGATCTGTTTAAGGCATGTATAAGAGAATCTGAATGGCATTCTAGCTCTTATTGGCATAATATAAACACAAAGCTGCACACAAACACAAATAAGTTAAACATAGAATTCTATCATCTCAGACTACTTTGAGTTGAGATAAGGCCACTAGTGGCCCTCACTTAGTAGCTTCTATAGGTTGGGTTTGATTCACCGCTTGAATAGTAAATCATCCCAGCGATTATCTCTACCTAGAAGGAAGTGAGTCCCTATGCTTTCTTTCTGGCTTTACCATTACAAATCGATGGGCCCCCTTTGTCAGTTTTATGTACTTAACTACATAACTAATAAGTCATCCTGATAGCCAATCATGTTCATGGAGAGTGAGTCCCTGAACTTTCTCTCCTAGCTAGTCTTATCAGGAAATACATACATAGAGGATTAGGATAAGACCCCCACTGGATCCTCTTCCTCTTGACTACTTCAAGCTTGGGTTCAATCCACCTTTATGACTCCACAATTGGTAGTCACCCTAGGTCGGATAGTAGCTGCTTAGCCGATGATAGACTATCCTGATGATCAGTTCTGCTTAGAAAGATGTGAGTCCCCGATGCTTTCTTCCTAGATTGATCATTGTAAATCGATGAGCACTTTAGATTAGCTGGTGTTTTCCTTGCTGACAGTAACCCACTTGATGGATAACACCACTCAGAAAGATGTGAGACCCAACACTTTCTTTGTGAGTCGACAACTGTATACTTATAGGCTTTATGTTTTATGGATTAGGATAAAACCCCTAGGGACACCTTCTCTATGAGAATTCTATTTGGATTATGTCTTCATGACCCCATCTAGACATGACCCATGTTACTATCAGATTGGACAGTTCTCCCTTTCCAGTAGCCACCCCTTTGGTTAGAAGCTCAATACTATAGATGTATAGACTATCTTTTGGGCCAGTAAACCTAAGATAGGCCAAATCCCCTATGGCTCCTTCTTAGTATGGCCCATCGCAAACCAACAAGGTCCATACTAAATAAACAAAAATAATAAAATAACATCTCTTGTGGACTAGGATAAGACTTATAGAGGCACCTCTTCCCAACCAAGCGTCCTATCTTTTTGGACACTGTCAGAAAAACTCCCTATAGAAATCGCCTTGACTATTCAAGTTGAGATAAGATCCCCAGGGGCCCTCACTTAATAGTCACCCTACCTCAGGTTTGACTTACTGTACTATTGGTGGGTCACCCCGATGGTTGATTATGCTTTGGAAGATGTGAGTCCTTAAGCTTTCTTCTTAGTTCAGCCATTGCAAATCAATGAGAAACCCATAAGTTGGATACTATATACGTTACGGATGGTAGACTACCCTTTTGAGGTCAGTAAGTCTAAGGTAAGTTCAAGTTTCCTTAGCCCTTCCTTGGTGTGACTTATCGCAATCCAACAGGGTCCATGTTAACTCAACAGTCAAACATAAGTCAAAATCAACATGACTTATCAAAGTTAAACAAAAGTTTATCAATTAAAATGATTAACCAAATTGTATCAATTGAACCAAATCAACTCTAATCCAAATCCCATTCGCTTTTAACAAGGCCCTCATTCATGCCTCAGCATGATTCAATCCTTAACAAACTCATCTTTGTGTATTTGACACAAAGACAAATTTTAAGTCATCATGCCTAAAAATTTACATTTATGCCCTCGACATGACTCAATTCCTAGTAGGGCCATCCTTTGTGTCCTTGACACAAAACCAAATTGGAAACAAATCAAATTAAAAATAAACAATTCCTCTCCCATGCCCCTGGCATGAAATGAAATGAACCGAATCACATTAGGATCTTAGTTCCTCTTACCTCTCCATTTAGGCATAGATAGCCTTCATTAATGTTCATGACCTTCTCAGATACTTTTGATCACCTCGATCAATGCCAATGTGTGTGGTGTGCCTTGTTAGTTACACCACACCTATTGGGGGTCTTTTTGTTGACCTCACTTTTAGAGTGAGGATTAATCCTCCCCATCTTAGATCTAGGAACCTTCTAGACACTTGGATTTCCTTAGTGCTAGGACACCTCTAGTGATTAAGGTGACATTAAAATTTAAGCTTAGAGACTTAGAATGCATAGCCCTAAGCTCAGAGTCCACCTTGGGATAAATAGGTTCCACCTACCACATGGCCTAAACCAAGACTCATACCTATTCACTCATCCAAACTTAAGCTCATGTGAATGGAGTTAAAACAACATCAAACCTATACAATTAATCTTAATTGAATTTGATTTTTTAATCCAAGCTCCAAGATAAACTATCTTGGACCTTAATCCAAGTTAACTCTACCACGATCCTATAACTCAATTCAAATCCATTCAAGCAAGCTAAATCCAATTTTATTTTCTTAATCACTGCAATTATTAGATCATTTCAAGCCACTTCAACAATTATAATCAAACTAATTGAACCAAGTGAATTTGATCAACCCAAGTTAGCCAATTTTACCTAAAAGATTCAAATGAGTCAAAACCTAAGTAAACCTAAATCAATTGAAATCAAAACCACCAATCAACTTCAAATTTACCATTGAACACACCCAAACCATCCATAACCCTAATTGGTCCAAGATGGCTTGACCCAAGTCACTTGACCCAAAGTGACACAAAAGGGCCAATTAAACCAAACTCCAATTAAAATATTATTAGATAAAATCAGGCCACCCAATCCTTTCATTATTGAATGTTTATCACTATTAAACACTCCACTACAATCAATTGAACCTAACCAATCCAATTTGGCCAACTTAAGCTAGGTTGACCCAATTGGACCAAATCAAATCCTAAACCAAATTGGTTGAAACTAATGCTTCGCATCAATCACCAATTGAATATTAAACATGATCCAACCTTCAATTGGACCCAATTTGGTCAACCCAATCTAAATGGCCTACTTAGCGCAATTTGAACTAAATGGTCAAATTGAATTAAATCACTTCATTATCCAAATCAATTCAAATCAACTCTTCCAATCAATCACAAATAATCAATTGAACATATACCTAACCCATACTCAAGCCAATTTGGCCAATTTTATCAAATTGGTCAATATGACCCGTTTGACTCAAATTGAATCATATGAATCAAATACAAATCTAGTCCAAATTGAATCAAACCAATCACACTAATTCATTCCAAATTATCAATTAAACTTAATCAAACCTCCATTTTTATCCAATTTTCCCAAAATGGTCAACTTAGCCCAACATGACCCATTTGACCCATATAAGTCAAATTGAGCCAAACTCAACTAGGCCAAGTCATACCCAACCAAACTTGGCATGATTCACTCTTAGGTCACTAGGAGCCTGCAAAGTGGGACCAACCCATGGTGAACTTAGTTTGAGTCAAACCCATTGATCCAACTCACCCAAATTGGATAAAATCCCCATTTGGATGGGTTCTCCACCTCCTTACCCCATGACAACCACTTTTAGCTCTTCTTGAACAAGAGAACCACTGACCCAAATTAACCCAAAGCTATTGGGCTCAACCTTTGGCCAAGAGAGGGCGAGCTCACTCATAGAAACCCATTGGTCCACCTAAGTGAGAGGGTACACCTCATGCCAGCCCACTACACTCTCTCAGCCTCTCACCCTCAGCCACCTCAGCAGTCCCCTGCCATGTCTGGCCACCTACCTTAGCTAGATGGCTGCCAAAGGTTGAACTAATCCTAGCCCTTGGTTTAGCTGGGGAGGAGAGTATACTCCTCCCCATGGATTCAAACTGAGCAAAGACTTTCCTTAGAGCATTCCGCACAATCCCCTACCCTCTATTGAGCTCCTTGTGCACTCCACCACTAGTGAGACCAGTTCCCATTCGAACCCGAGAGCCCTATCTATCCAAGTTTCTTAAACCTCCACCAAACCCAAATTAACTCTTATCACGCCTTCATCTCACTCCGGAGAGCCAAAATAAATCATT
Organism: Cymbidium sinense; assembly: GCA_021442155.1. NCBI lineage: Eukaryota > Viridiplantae > Streptophyta > Magnoliopsida > Asparagales > Orchidaceae > Cymbidium > Cymbidium sinense. Next base: position 24,726,463 of record CM038221.1, on the reverse strand, counting down.
TACCGAGTGATTGGACCATTGGAAGATGCCTCAAGACCCACTATGATGAGTTTTATGGTGGCATTTTATCCACAGAGCAATTGACAGGGAGCATCTCATGATCTTCTCAACAGGGTTTTCATCTCTTCAAGATGAAGCTACCTCTATCGGTGGACTACCGGTCTATAGCTCCGATGAGGTAAAAATTTGGCAGCCATAGCTTTGTCCCCTAGGTGTTGGTCTTTTTTGAAGTGAATTATGTTTTCATGCTATTTCCATCATAGGAACCCATTTGTTTCATTCCCTGATCATTTTTGAGTCAATTTTACCATCGAATGAGCTCTAGTGAGCTCATATCAAGCTCGGAAGGTGGACAGTGTCCATCTTATGCTATTCATGAGATAATGAATCACCAGCTGTCCATTCTGCGTGGTTAGAATGCACAGCCGTGATTAATCATGTTAGAAAATTTGATTTAATCCCTTTAGAATCACAAGATTAATCTTGGCTGTCTCATTCTGAGATCAGACAGCTGAGATGAATTCGCATCCACCACCACACCGGGCATTTAAGTAACCCGGTGCACGTGAAAAGCACATCGCTCATGTTCACCGATGATTTAAAGGGTTAATTAGGATTTAAAAATTGTAATTAAATGGAAAAAAATTCAAAAATTACAACTAATTATAGAAAAATCTAAAAATGCAAATAAGCCCATTTTGGAAAGGTCAGACATAAGAGAATTTAAGAAAAAAAAATCTTTAATTTATGTCCAGTGAATAGTGCCTAACTACAGTTTAATTCTTAGGTTAATTACTTTAATTAAAGTCAAATTACTTGGCTAATTAATTTCAAATTTAGTAGGATGATTCCATGGGAGGTCCTCTCCCTCCCATAATTTTCTTGAAATTATTTGTCATGTAATTTAAAGAATTTGGAATTTCAATCCTAATTTCCCTTAGTAATTAATTAAATAAGTATTAAAATTGATAAATAGTGAAAATTAGATAATTAATGATAATTAATCATTGTGAACTATGGGAATAGTAAGGAGAAGTAATTAAGGCCCATTTCCAAATTATTTTTTGAAATGTATTTCCTTAAGAAGGTTAATTAACCTATATAATAATAAAATGAAAATCAAACAAAATAAATAATTAGTTCAGACATATCAAAGATAATCCATTAATTTTCATTTATGTGTTTAATAACATAAAGTTATTAAAGAAATTATGATTAACCCATTGATGTGGAAAAATCATAAAAGTATTTAACTTAGATTCTTTCCTTCTTTAATTCAATTAATTCTTAAGAATGAGCCTAATTGCATTAGATTTCTTTAGGTACATTGCAAATTTTACTTTCCTAAAAGCATGTCATTAAAGGCTCGTGATAAAGTAGTTAATTAAATTAATGAAGCTTAAGAAAGGGTAATTAAATCGATGTGCTTAATGGTTTGAATCTAATCAACTCATAAAATCCATTTAATTGCTTTCTTTAAATATATATATATATATATATATATATATCAAATTACCAACATGGGATGGGGTAAATACTAACTATCATCTCTCCTCTTTAGATTTTAATAATTCAAACACCAAAATCAAATCTCATAAAAATTTTGGTTAGTCTTAAAGGGTATTTATTTGGCCTGATTGTCCTTAGGACTTAATGTAATTGAATATATTATGTGAAAATGTGTAATTACTTCTTTTCAATCATTATAAATATGCATGCCATTTGCTTCACATGTTCATGTTTTAAAAAAAAAAGAATAAAAAGAATATGGTTGTATTTAAGTTGCATATATTGGATAAATATTATATGGTGTGGCTATTATCACTAAGAAATTCCAAATTAATTTCAAAACTATAAGCTAATGATGTAAAATTTAAGCTAATATTGACTGTAAATATTCAATAAAGTTTACAATTAGTTATAATTTAAAGATGGTAAATGATTGTTTTGTTTCCATGGTTTATGTGTATGTTTACATATGTTTGGAGTTTACAAGTATATAGTCTGGACATCTCGGGAACACAAGGCTTTAAGTATCCCCAATGAGATCTTAGATAATGTCACTTTCTTGGATTAATAACAACATGTACTTGCTTAATTTTATTCATGTGTATGCATATGCTTGAATTTAGGATAAAACTTTATTTCGCATGAATAAAAGATTTACTTTTATATACCCTTTGCATGATTAAGGAGAGTTTATGCTTGTGTATATGTTTATATGTATTTGAGTTGGCAAGTATATAGTCTGAACATCACAAGAGCATGTGGCTTTAAGTAGCCCTAAAGAGGTCTTAGATAATCTGACTTCCCTGGTTTAACAATGGCATGTACTTGTTTAAATCTCTAATACATGTCTACATATGCTTAATTATGGAATGAAATATTTCTTTTCTACCAAATTCATGCATTAATTATCATCAACTCTGCAAATATATATTGCATGTACAATATATATATATATATATATAATCAAATATCATGAATGATAAAAATGAAGAAGTATGTATGCTACTGATGATGGAAAGAAGTAGTTGAATGTTGTTTAGGTAATAGTGATTCAATTTTATTAATCCTAAGATGCCTTTTATGTTTGAATAAGATGCATTAAGACTAACACAAACTTAGGTTCAATAAAATGTTTATAAATGGTTCACTAAAGAAACCAAAGTTATAATAATATACCTTTAGAAAATAACTTAAGGTAGGGATGAAGGGGGCCAAACCCCTTTCTTCTCTTCATAATAATTAGATGTTGAGTATGCATTAAATGAAACAAGAAAGTGTAAATTTAAATTAATTGATTCTCAAAGATTTAAAGTGAAATCTCTCCATTGCATTTAATTTAATTATAATATTTAATTATAATTCGGGTTGTATAAGGGTAGAGCTTGGATACCCAATTTCTTTTCTTTTTCATGGTATATGGCAGTACTCGGCTACAACAACCTCTTATTCTTTTATTAAATTCATATGTTTGATTGTTGTGTTTAGATTGCACAATAGAAGTGACATGTTTTTCATAAGTTTCTTAAAGTGTGATGATTTGATGTGTGGCTTGGATGCGGTAGGCTCTTCAAGATGAAATAAAATTTTGTACCCTCACTAAAAACTCATAACTAAATTTTAATACAACTCATAATCTCATTTTAAAGCCCAGTCTCTTAATCAAGATAAATAAAAGATTTAGAAACTCCTTAGCTGAATGTTGTATATTATCACACCAAACATTTCATATCGTGGCACTCTTGAATATGGAGGGTCTCCACTTTTGCATGATAGAGGATATGCTTGACCTTTGAGGGCAATCCTTTATAGTGGAGAATACCTCCTCTAATTGATTTAGCCCATGACTTAATTTCTTCATGCATATAGGAATAATTATCATAAGCCTTGGTCTAAAATGAATGTGTCAACATGGTTTATAAAGTTATAAATTTTGGCATTATTCTAAATCATATTTTTATGTCAATCATATACTAGTCTCTTAGGGAGTGAGTTTAGAATTCTAGCTCATTTTTTTAATTAAATAACAGCCTAGTTATCTTGCATCTATATAAGCTCGACCTACATGGTTTTAAAGTGTAGGATGTGTTAGCTGATAGCCACTCCAAGTGATCATTAATCCAAAAGATTCAAGATGTGTCTATTCTCTCTTATGGAGGTAAACTGTTATGTCTCATTTCCCCAATTAGACTTAGGTCGTGCTTCTAGCTTATGCTAATGCATTTTAGATTTAAGTTATGATGCTACTTATTTCCTTCAGGCTATGAGCATAAGTCCTCATCTCTTAGGAATGTCCATAATCTTGTGTTGTTGGACTATAAGCCCTAACATTCTAATGAAAATCTAATTTAAATAGAAGTAAATTTTCTCTTTCAAAAATTTAAATCCTCATTATAGGATAGATTGAAATACTTACTAGGCTTCATAGTATCACGAGAGCTTTCTACTCATTCTCCATTGGAATCGGTAAATAAGTCTTCCTATTTGAATATTCCTACTTGATTTCCAAAAGTAGTCTATCCTTTGATAGTTTACTTTTGAAATCTTTGGAGATACTTATTGACTACTTAATCGAGAGTATTCTTAGAAAATTTCTATTTCCTTAGATGTAATTAACTATAGAAACTTACTTCTATGGGGAACTAAAGAATCTGAGATAAAATAAACATTGCTTTACTTCTCTATATAAAGTGGGGGAAAAATTTCTTGTACATATATAGACCCATCTATCTTACGAGTCCTTATTAGGTGATTGAATCCATTGTGGGGTGATATTTCTATTTTTTGAGAAAGTACATCACACCTTATTGTCGCATCTGATCACTTCAATAAGTACCTCTTAAGATCTGTATGGTGTCCTAACCACTCAAATTAAAACACCACACTTCATAATTAAGCATTTTAGCACCTTGATTACTAGACTCTTATAACTTGAATGCTTCACTACTATCACCAATAGAATCGATATGAATAAAACTAACTAATCCCTAAATTATCAAGTTTCTTAAATAATGTTGCTACTTGTGAGGTTAATATAAATATTATATTTGAGTTATGAACACTAGTGACCTTATTAGGGTTTAGTCCATTAGATGATCACTAAAAAATGTTAGTAGCCATTTATTAAATCAAAGCATATGATTTTTTAAAAGGTTTAGAAAATTTTATCTTGAACCGAGACAAAGGAATATTTTCTTTTCACACTACGAGAATCGGTACTGACTTAATCTCAAGTAAATTTTTGTCATCTTAAATAAATGGCAAAGCTATGTGGGATTGCTAGCACATTTTCTTCTTTGACAAAGCGATGCATTTTTTTTATATTGAATAAGTAATTAGGAGGACTTGAAAGTATCGCAAGGAGCACAAACGTATTGAAGCAGCTGGTACAAACTTACATCTGCATGTTCGTGATATCCAGTCCTGGATATTAAAAAGAAAAATATGGTGAGTCCAACGTATTGTTTGAACCAATGGCCAATGGGGACTCATTTTCAAATCAGATGTTTCTCGAACATCGAATGGTTATATCCATTCTTTGATTAAATCATTCGTCATATAAAAATGCTACTGAAAAAAGGCAGTTTCCAGGTAGGTTTAGACCTGTACAGGCTTATTTGCTAGCTCAGCAAACTGCCTATTAAAAAATTAGCAGTTTCTTATCTAAAAAGACACCGAAAAGCAATTTATTTATTTTAGATAAGACTTCTGATAACCTATATTTTTTATCAAAAAAAGAAAAAAACTCAAGTTAATTTCTTACACCTGACAACTACAAAGAATAAATAATTTATAATTTAAACTATTTCTATTATTTATTGGGTCAAATGTTTCGTAAATAATAACAATAAATTGCCACTTAAGCACGGGGCTGTCGGTAGCAAGAGATCAAAGATTAAAAAGCTATGCTTTTGTACCTTTCGCTCTTCTGAGGGAACGCACCACAATCTATGGCTTGCACTAAATCATGACGGCATGCTTTTCATATAGCACACAGATTATTTATTTATTTAATTTTTTTTTTTTTGAGATTTTGAGTAAATTTAATGGTAAATTCACACCCACAATATATGTGCAAAGACTTGAACTCCAGATCTCTTAGTTGAAAGTAAAAATTCTCAACCACTAAGCTAAGATGCCTTGCACTATACAGACTATTTTCCTGATTGAAATTTTCTTAACTCTGCTTTGGATTTCTTTTTCACATATCACCGTGAGATTTTCTATTTTATTTAATCAATATTTTAAGAACATGTGTTGACAATGCTTTATTATGGTATCAATCTTTCAAATCCGGATTTCTTGACTTATGTTTTAGTAAAATTATGAAAATTATTTGATATTATTAGTATTAACTCCAATTAAATTTGTTTGGCTAGCTATTTTAGGATTTAAATATTTATATGATTGGAATATCTTACTATATGTACCTGTTTGCCAACCTTAATTAAGCTTGTTAAATTAGAATTAATCTAATTATCTCATAAAATAATTGATCATTAATTTACTAAGCTATTTAAATTATAACTTATATCTACACAAATTAGATAAAAAAATAATGCTAATTCAAGAATAATCTCATTATATAAATTTTAAGAATGCGCAATAAAATGATTATTTCCAACAAGCATAATTCAAGAATTTGCATTTATATCACACTGCGAAAGCTTTCATCCTGATCTTTATTCTATTATAACTTTGTTGCAGATGTTGAAATGCAATTATTATTTAAGAGAAGCAAAAAAAAAAAAAAAAAAGAAGGTTGGTGTGAATAAAATCATTGAAATTAAGTTATGCTTAAATTTTTTTATTTTTTATTTTATCATTTATCACATATTTAAAAGTCCTGAAGATGAGATAATATGTTATGAGGATCAAATATGTTATCTTAATAAGTTCTAACCCAACTAGCTAACACCCACAACCATACAACTAAATGGTTGATAAAAATACATATCACTAGTTTTACTTTGGCTCTTAGTCTAGTTTTTTAAGCCTAATTTTTCATTCTAGATCAAGTTAACCTTAAGATAATAGAGATTGTAATTCATTAAATGATCTATATGTTATTTGTGGGACAAGGATGGGCTCATAGCTATTGCTCATTTTGTTACTCTCAAAATGTTGAGTTTATTTAAACAAAGTTAATAAATCTTCTAATGATGGTGCCTGTGTACTCAAATATCTCAATGAGTTGAGATTGGCTTAACTCAAGATAAATTGATTGAGCAAGAAGAGTAGAGAAAACAAACTCAATAAGCTCCATTGTAAACTTACTAAGATATTATAAATTTGGCATGACTTTTATGAACTCGTAAGTACAATGAGCTTGAATTAGTATCAAGATTAGAAATCTAGCACAACAAATAGTGACTACCAAAATAAAGATGATTTAATAAACATGAATAATGATTTTTTTGTGATAAATAAATAGTTGGTAAAGATTTAGAAAAGAGTTTATAAAACAATGCAAAGAATTTTAAAGCATGCTCTTAGCCATTCTAAGACTAGAGAAGCTCGAAGGAATTGTAGATTCAATAATTTGGAGATGACTTTGAAGTTCCAAGTGTTGAATTTTGCCTCAAGAAAAGATGAAAACTACTATCATGAAAGTAATGACAATACAATTGGGAATTAAAATTTCAATTTGATAGTCGAATTTTCAAGAAAGATCTTAGAGATGAAGCCTCTACCAAGTTAAAATTTCCCCATCTTAACTCTTACAAGATAAAGAAAAGTCCTTTCAATCTTGTGGTTTTTTTTCTTGAATTAGTCACCTCCTTATCCAAAAGTTCAAATTATTCTTCATTTTTTATAAGCAATAATCTTTTAGAAATTTCTCTTACCTTTTGCGGATGATAACAATATCATTGTCAAATTTAAATAGTTTTTCATCAGTTAATTTGCTACTTTGTAGAAGTTATTAAAAAATTAGCATGCACTATTAAAGATGAGTCAATAACTAGGAGAGTTATTAAAAGTTTTATTTATTGGTTTCAAAATAAGATATTGGAAGTCAAAGATTTAGAGCTTATTATGGCCCTCTTAGCACTTATTCATGTTTTATAGGAGGGACCTTTTACTGTAATAGCCTAAATCTTTGGTTGAGTTACTTGAGCTTGCCAACATCGATAATAACATCAAGGAACATAATAATTTTCAATTACTTCATTCTCAACTTCCTCTAGAAATTTTAATTTAGTTAAAAATTCTAACAATTTCATAGAGAATATGAAAGTCACAAAAGGAAAATAAGAATGATAATGAAGTCACGTTTCCAATAAAATCATCAATTCCATCACTAAAAGCTATTATAGCTAAGGAGACCAATAAAAAAAGAATAATGTTCTTGAGGTATGAAAAATGGAGAGTTTCCTCTTACCATTATTTAACCATTACTCCCCTAAAAGTTTCAATGACTGAGCTTATTGATGCCATTTAAAATAATGATTTTTGTAAATGACTTGTACACATTATAAAGCTAAGCCTTAACCTAATGATTTAAAAAAAATATTATACATTTTATAAGGGCTATGAGCATGAGATGGATGATCCTTAAAAGAATTATTCAAAAAAAGAATTTGTTTACATAATTCCAAGAGAGGGTTGTTGAATTGAGATCATATATATCTTTAAACTGAGTAATTTTATAATAAAACATGATTCAAATAAATGAAAAAGTAGTCAAGCATAATAATAAATAAATTATATAAAGACAATGTGAATATGGACATAAAATGATTTTGTTTAATGATAATGGTATTATGATTCTTTGATTTATCTAAAGTAAGGGTCTATTTTATTACTTTATAATCAATTTATCTTTACAATTGTTTGCCTTAAGTAATCCTACAACTAAATATGAACTAAATAATATGGATAAGGTATACATTCTAGTGTAAAAATGTCTATGCTAAAGCCATGGCTCACATAATTTGCCTTTTAGTAGTTAAGGCTAATATATATATATATATATATATCTTCATGCATTATCTAAATTATGGAGAAAAAGAAAACTTAACCTTCTACCCTTTATTGCATAACTAGTTGATGTTGATTTGATATTAGTTCAACCAATCCACTTGTAAGAGCTTTTGATGGCATGTGAACAATAACCTGTGGTGTTGACTCCAATGATCTTTTTGGGTAATTTTAGTGATATGTAATCTCTATCTCTTATTTTTTTTTATCAAAGTGGAAATTTTAAGATCTCCCATCATGTTCTCAAGAATTTAATATTGAGTACCATATGTCCTCACTTAACCTATGGTGAAGGTATGCTTATATAAAATATCAATTTGCTAGCTTGGGAACCTTAATTAATTTTGGACCACAAATAAAATAAATAAATTATGAAAATTAGAGAGCAGGGGATCTAACTAACTATCCAAATATAGGCATAAGAGTCCATGTATATATTTTGACATTCCATGCATAACTCTACCCTTACAATATATGGATTTATACACTAACCTACCTCACGTAATGCATGTAGCATTTATGTATGCCTATGATAAATGGTGTGCTTGCTTGTTAAAGTTAGACAAATAAAAAAAAAAGTGAATTTATAATATAATTTTTTAAGCATTTAAAATATTCAACCTTTTCTTTTAAATGGGAATGTTTCCTAACTAATTTATCACATGATGATGTCATAGTTGAAAAGCTATATTCTCATTTCTACAATTTTGTAATTCATTTTGAAGCTTAAAATAATGAAAATCAAATTTGCATGTTCTTTCTTTCAAGTGTAATATTTTTTTGGGATTAATTGAAATATAATCAATCATATGTAAGATATTGTGTAATCATTGTAAGACATGTTGTCATTTACCTCATCAGAAAAGTCATCAATGACCATGAAACATATGTTCACTGCTTATTATTTAGATGATTCTATTGATCTTTTCAAATCTACTACGTGACCTTTGATGCCTTCATACCCTTATGAGTTATAACCATTTATTACTTTCACTTTTACTTAGTGGACATTTAGAATTAAAGTGAATAGGCTTTTTGTATTTAAGGAACATTAAGCTTTTTTCCTTTTCACATATAAGATCAATTTTTAATTTATTTTGAAATATTTTATTATCTTTATTACTCTTACTCTTATCTAAATAAATAAATAAATAAATAAATTATATATATATATATATATATTGATGTTGTCACATTTACAATGTACTTCATCATCATTACTTCTTGGTGGTAATAAGCCACTTTTAGCCATATCATGGCATTTAAATGCTATAGTCTTTGACATCTTTGGATATTATCCCATAATTATCTATTAAGATATCTTTTTATTGGTCAACTACTAAAGAGCCATAAAAGTGATCAATGATTTAGAATTTAAATCACTGGCTTTAGAAATAGCTATTATTTTAGGTCCCATTCTTTTGGTAAGTAATGTAATATTTTGTTTTTACCTGATTTCAATTTATATGTACTTTATAAATGTTCTAAGATTTTTAATAATCCTTTCAAAACATCCAATTGATCTATAATTGTTTCTCTACGTTTCATCTTAAAGATTTTGTACTATTGTATTAAGATGTTAATTAGTATTTCTCTTATTTTATTAATTATTTTAATGGTGATGACCAATTTGTCACATAGCTCCATTATTATTCTTAAATTAGATATTTTTATATAATTGTCATAGCTTAAAGCACAACATAAAACAATTATAGCTTCATCATTTACTACCCCTACATCTAATTTCATAAGTGTCCATTTTACAATGGGCATTTGAATTTGTTTTTTATTAGCATAAATAATAATGGGAACATTAAGTTAAGTTTATAAGAAAATATACGTTTGGAGATTCTAACTATTTATTCTAAGAGATTTTAGTATTAAGTGATTACATGAATTTTAGAACATGAAGTGACATCAAACAAATTGTATGATCATGATATTTAAAAGATTATCAAGAAACATAATTGATGATTAAGGAGAAGCAACACACACACACACACACACACACACAATATATATATATATATATATATATCTAAAGGATATGTAGTATTATTACAATTATAATTGGAAGGGCTCAATCTCAAGCCTTAAAAGAAAAAAAATATATTAAATCAAAATAAAATTATGATTATTATACATTATTATAATCATTATAAATTTAATAAAATTTACTTATCAAGTCATTTTAATTAGTCAATATAAAATTCTTTTAATTTATTTCATGTGAACATGTGAATTCTTTAATTTTTTATCATATAAATAAAAATGCTTTTCAAAATTTTTATTAGCATTTGTTCTCTCAAAGATTATTTCATGCATAGATGTAATTTCGTTATTTTAAAATATTTAAAATAAATTACAATTAAGAAATTAAGATTTAAATACAAAATTAAATAACACTTAATAAATTATATGCATAGTTATTACACCATGTAGTTGGAATCACATAAATAAAGTGACTATGTTTTACATATATGTGTAAGAAACCACTAGTTATTGCATATTTATGGCCATTGCATTTTCTTAATTTAAGAATATAACATTAATTGCATTAAATAACAACATGTGTACAATTAGATAGATAGAATTATATATCATGACTTTGTGCTTTTAGTACTAGCACATGCTCTCCACTATACTAGGGTTTCATCCCCTTGCCTTCTCTTCCCTCTCACCTTACCCCACTCCCCGCCCCACTACTTTTTTTTTTCTCTTGAACAACTCTAGCCACCTCTATTGAACCTCTCTCTTCCCTTTCATTAGGTTCAGGGGCTTGGGCCCTCAACCCCCAATGAATCCTCTTCCTTCCTCATCCCCTCTATTCTTAGCATGCTCCCTATTATGAACTAAAAGGGCTTATCTCACCTCAGATCCTAAACCCCACTAACTTCAATATCTCTATCATATTTTATGCTAATGACAAAGTTATCTTCTTAGATGAAGAGGTCGATGATGGTTTTAAATAATAGAATCTTGCATTGGTTGGCTATGCATTAGGAAAGAAACTATTCAATGGTAGTCTTCTCCAAGCGATTAACAAACTTTGGAAACTGCAAAGTATTATTTAACTTATCTCACTTGATGAGTGATTTTTTATCTTTAAAATCAATTATGCACAGGATTTGGACAGGGTTTTGACTGGCGGTCCTTAGTTTATTCATAGGAGACCATTCAACTTCAAGAAATGGATAGGTGACTTTAAACTGATCGAGGAGGACCTTAAAGAAGTCTCCATCTGGGTTAAGCTCCCTAACCTCCCCCTATGTTAATAAAAATAAAAGAAATTTCCAAAATTGCTAATAAAATAGGAATTCCTTTAACTAGTGATCCGCTCACTGCCAAATGCACTAGTCTTGCTTTTTTCAAAGTTAGCATTCAAATCAACATTGAATATACCCTCCTTGATTTTATCATTATTTTGGTTTTTGGTCAAGACATCCTATAGCCTATTATCTATGAATGGAGACTCTTTCCCTATATAATTTGAGTACTTTTTCTCTTGACTCTTAATTTGTCCTAAATCACTAAACCACCTCCTCTCACAGCTTTCCCTTATTGTGGCTGAAGTCATAGCAGGACCACGACATGCTAGTAGCCTCATAGATGTAGTAGTAGACATATTCAAGTCCACTTTGCCCCCTTACACCAAATGTTCCCTCCCTCTGCCCCTAAACTCAATATCCTTGCCTCTAATCCCTCTAATAATGTTGAATCCTTGACTAATAATTCCCCTAAAACTATGAATGATCTAAGTTGATCTAAACATAGTAACATTATTGATCAATAGAGTACCCATAATTGGGCCACTCATAAGGAGGACCTCTTTGACCCTTCACATAACTTCATATCCAACAATCTAACCTCCTTGACCAAGGATACTTCCACCCCATCCTCCTCCCTGTCCAAACAAAGGTAAATTCAAAAAGGAACTTCTCTATCTCAACAATAAGCTATATTTTACCATAATACCCTAGCTTGGAATGTATGTGGATTTAATAGTGATGCTTGTATCATTGAATGCAAAAATATTATTAAAGACATCAAAATTGACCTTATTTTCTTATAGGAGGCTAAACGCTCCCACTCCTCTATTTTTGATCTCTTTTATTGCAAGTACTTCAATGTATTATGCTCTCAAGATAGTATAGATAAGTTCAATATAATGAAAATGGCTGCATATAGATTAAGTGGACTTCTTCCACTATCTCTTTCTCAACTTTAGAAATACAAGTACAACATATTCATAGGCTTCTGACATTTTCTTCAACCATCAACTTTTTAGTGACTTTCATTTATGCTAAAAATTGTGCATCATAGGGAAAGGAGTTGTGGTATTCTATTAATACTCTAGCAGTAATTCTTAATGAACCATGGCTTGTACTGGGCAATCTTAACTATATTTGCAACCGAGAAGAAAAGCTTGGTGGTGTGCCTTCCATCCTATGCAACCTTATATATTTTAATTCTTTCATCTTTAACTTTGGTCTTCTTGATCTTTCTAATACTAGTTTGTCCTTTAATTGGCACAATCAATAATTGGATAATCCCATTAAATGCTTTTTGGATAAGGCCTTTTGTAAGGATCAATGGTTGAATTCTTTTTCCTCCTCACACTTTAAGGTTATGAAACCTCTTACTCTAACCATTCTCCTATACTTGTTTGTTTTGGAAATTCTTTCAAACTAAAGTGCATATTCATGCACAAAAACTACGAGAGCCATTATTTTTTTACTTTTTCAACTTCATTATTAATACTTGGAATTGTCTTGTGGATGGAGATCCTATTTTTATTCTTCAAAATGAGCTAAGAAATATCAAATTTGCTCTTTAAAGATGGAAGTAAAATATTTCAAAAACATATCCAACTCCATCTCTAAGCTCAAAAATCAATAAAATATATTAGAAAGCCACCCCCTCTATAAAGATTGTCTTGTTAGAGCAACTTCTATTCATATACATTTTGGGAGTATAAATGGATTAAATAAAGAGCTAAATGGACTTGGCTTACTATAGGGGAAGATAATATTAAATTCTTTTATCAAAAGATTAAAGTTAAGAGTAGCAAAAATTACATGTGAGAGCTTTTAGCTAACAACTCCTTCCTCTGCAATCAGGATGGTATAGCTAGTGAAGTTATCTCTCTGTTTTTTTTCTACTTTGCTTAATACCCTCACTAATGCCTCCAGTAATTATATTGGGAACATTCCTATTATTCACACCCTCAATTCTTCTAAATGCAAAGATCTTCTTGAAGACTTTTCTAATATAGAGATTATATGGTCTTTTCTTTAATATCAACTTTAATGAAACCCCTAACCCAGATGTCTTTACATCCAAATTCTTCAAAGATCACTGATCCCTCATGTATAGAAGCAATCAAATACTTCTTCAATACCTATGAACTTCCTAGCAATGTTAAATATTATGCAATCACTCTTGTCCCTAAGACCCCTCATGCTCAGATTTTTAATAACTATAGACATATCTCCCTCTGTAATATTATTTATAAAGTTATAGCTAAATTACTTATGGAGAGGCTCAAATATATCCTTCCTAGCATTATACACTTTGCTCAGGCTTCCTTTATTGCTAGTCATAATATTGTCAATAACATAATCTTAGTAAATGAAATCTTATATGGTTTTGATTCCTCTTGCTCTTCAAAGAAATTTTGTTCAAAAGTTGATTTAATGAAGGCATTTGAAAAAATGAATCATCATTTTCTCTATGACAGAATGGAGAGTCTGGGATTCATTTCTTCCTTCATTAAATGGATTAAAGCTTTTACTGCCCAAGTTAATTTTTCTTTAATCATCAATAATGAGATGAGAGGCTACTTTAGGCTTGAGGCAAGGTTATCCCCTATCTTCATTCCTTTTTTCTATTATTATGGATGCTTTATCCAGACTTTTGGAATCTCAACCTCCCAATTTTAGCTATAAAGACATAATGGTGAATTGTTGTAGTAATTATCATCTTATATATGTAGATGATTTGCATGTTTTTAAAAAGGCCGATCTTAACTCTATAAATAGTCTATTTCAATTCTTCACACTTTTAATATGGCTCCTAATTTATGTGTCAATCCTTTCAAGTTTTTAATTTGTTTCTATAAATCTATTGATACTCATATGCAATAACAAATATGGGAATCTAATGGTTATTAGTCAAAGCCACTCCCTTGGAACTATCATAGTGTCATTATTAAATCATCCAAGCTTAAAGCTTCAAACTACCCCAAGATATTGGATAAATTGTAGCACTAGTTATTTACCTGGAAACAAAACTTCATTTTTTACTAGAAGACTTTAATTGATTAAGTCAACCATATGGAGTTACCTCTATTATTGGTTTAGATCCACTGTCATTCCCAAAATCTTGAGAAAGAAACTTTCATCTATTATTAACAATTTTCTACATCATAATAGACCTAAGAAGAAAATACATACTATTGCTTGGAACACTACCACTAAACTAAAAGAGTACGATAGATTGGGTATCCCTAATCTTGCCATTATCATTATCATGTGCAATTTTAAGATTATTTTGAGACATTATAATTTTACTTCACGTCTTTCTAATTTGTGTCTTTATTTTTATGGCACCCTTTGGTTCACGATTAAAATTAATAATTCTATATTTTGGAAAGTAGTAATGCACGTGATAATTAAAATTATAAGATGTATGCTTCTATAAGTAAACAATAATAATCTTCTTCTCTGCTTTGACCCTTGGCTCAATGGCTCCTCTTTCTCTATGAGAAATTTGGCAGCTATATTTTCACCTAATTATTTTGGCTTATTCACACTAAGCTTTCTATGGTTAAATTGAATCACAATTGGTCTTTACTTTCCACTTTTAATGCTCTAGAGTATTGCATTAAACTCATTATGAATACTCCAATTAGGGTAAATCATCAAGTTTGCTCATGGAGGGGTAATGACATTTATTCTCATAAATTTATTTACTCTTTTGCTTATGAAGATCGTGTCAAAGTGGATTGGAGTACATTTATTTGGGCCAAAGGTCATTTTATCAAGTTTGTTGTGACTATTTGGAAGTCCTCGTAAGTGGCTTAAAAACAAGTTTAGTAAAGGGATCCTTATTAACTAATTTTATGTCTTTCACTGCTTTATGCTAGAATCTCATACTCATCTATTTTTTTAATGCCCACATTCTCATGCATTACTTAATGGTTGAATTCCTAATGAAATTTTTTTCTTTTTTGAAGCAATCATCACCAAGTGCTTACTCATTGAAATACCTTTACATGCAAAATAACTAAAAGATATATATATTTTTTCTTTTAGCTATCCATGTCACTACTCTAGATGGAAAGGAATAGTTGGATTTTTAGGGACTCTTCCATTTATTTTAATTTATTGATTCATAAATTACATTTGTCTATCACACATAAAAGTAGGAATTGGAAATTTTAAAATGGCATGTCTAATCAAATCAACATAATTTATAAAATTTGAGGCTCACATATCCTTGATATTGCTTTATTCCTTCTTTGGATGCAAGGTGGCCCTTATATATATATATTGTTGGTATTATTTTGGTGAGTTGTGATAAAAATCAAACTCTAGGAATGATCTCAGTTGACTATCTAAACACCCTTCTTAACTTGTTGCACATATTTGGTTGTTGCATTTTGATCTCATAGTTTACATATGTTCAGTTAGCAATTTGCTACAAGATTTTTTGTGCTATTGATTTATATATTTGGTTCTACTTTACTAGAGTATTTTTTTACTGGACCTTTCTTTGGAAGTGTTGGTTCTCTACTATCTCTTATACTACTATGGTTGCACTGCTATTTTTTTCTTTTAATGTTCAATGATTACACCTTGATTTATTTATATCACATGGGTTTACAAATTTAACACTTCCTTTGACGGGTTCCAAGTCCCAGATGTAAAAAGAAGTGGGTTGTGATAACCAGTCGACAACTAGTATAAAACTTGTCGAAATAATCATGACATGAATCCTTTAAAACATTGTGTTAATGCTAGGGCACCCTTTAGAATACAGTGAAAAGTGTGCGAGGGCCATTACAATGACATTCAGGTGCATTATTAAATAAGCAAAATTTCTCACATTATGGACAAATGTGGGCAAAGAAGTTAGTCCATGAAATTAGAGTTAGGTTAGGAATTTCAAATATAGGCACTCTTATTAGTGAATTAACAAAATTAATATATATTATGGTTCATAGGAAAATAAATATTTTATGTACTCTAGAAACTAAATGGGTTGGGGAGAAGGCCAAAGAGATTAATAGTTTAGATTTTAAAGTTTGGAATTCAGATAGGATTCAAATTAGAAATGGTGTATATCTAATTATAGATAAAATCTTGAAGGATAATGTTATAAATAGGATTAGAGATAAAATTATAACTTTAAAGAATATTCTTTCTACTAAGATTATCAATGTTATAAGTGTTTATGCTCCTAAATTAGATTTGGATTTAAGCATAAAAGGAAAATTTTGGACTTAGAGGAATTAATATAAAAGATACCTCTTGACTAAAAGATATTTACTAGAGGAGATTTAAATAGACATATTGATAAAGGGGTAAAAGATTTTAAAAGTATTCATGGTGGCTATGGATTTGAACTGACTAATGAAAAATGTAGGATTATATTAGATTTTTCTTTAGCTTATGATTTTTTAGTTGCTAATACTTTATCTAAGAAAGAGATGATCATGATGTTATTTATAAGAATGAATCTAGTAAAACATTTATTGATTATTTTCTGATAAGAAAAATAGATCATTTATATTATAAAGATTGTAAGGTTATTCCAAGTAAAAATTTGAGTACCAAACATTGACTGTTAGTTTTAAATTTTATGATGAAGGGTTGAAAGATTAAAAATAAATAGAATTATTATCTTAAGATTAGATGGGGGTACTTAAAGAATACTAATAAAAATATTTTTAAGGGCAAGCCATAAGAGATTAGAATTTGGGATGTTCATAAGGAAGCTAGTGTTATGTGAGAAAAATTAGCAAGTTAAATTAAGCAAGTTGCAAATAATGTGCTTAGAGAATGAAAAGGAAAAACTTCCTTCAATAAAAATAGTTGGTGGTGGAGTCAAAATGTGCAAGAAAAGATAAGAAATAAGAAGCATTAAAAAGTCAAAGAATTGGGAAAAATATAAAGTGGCCTATAGAAAATCTTAGAAAATAATATGTGATGCAAAAAAATTAGCTTATAATAATTTATACAATAGAATGAATACCAAATAAGGTGAAAGATGCACATATAAGTTAGCCAAACAAAGAGATAAGAGAGGTAAAGATCTAGTTCAAGTGAGGTGTATTAAGGATGAAAATCATATAGTATTTTTCTTAAAAAAGGATATTGAAAATAGATGGATGAGTTATTTTGATAAACTTTTCAATGAAGGATTTAAGAATATGGTTAATTTTAGCAACCTTAATATCCTAAAAGAATAGAGAATTTTATTTTTATTGTCATATTAGTAAATTTGAAGTTGTAGAAGCTTTAAAGAAAATGAAGTGCAAAAAATTGTAGGACCTGATGTTATTCCAATAGAAGTGTGAAAATGCTTAGGAGATCAAGGAATTTCATGGCATACGAATCTTTTTAATGTTAATTTAAAAACTAAAAAATGACAAATGAGTGGAGGAAGAGTTTGTTGGTTCCTATGAATAAGAATAAAGGTGATGCACAAGAGTGTGCAAATTATAGTTGAATTAAGTTAATGTGCCATACATTAAAATTATGGGAGAGAGTAATTGAGCATAAGCTATGATGTGATATAAAAGTTTCTCAAAATCAATTTGGTTTCATGTTAGGTACATTTATAATAGATGATATACATTTGTTGAGAGTTTGATGGAGAAGTATAGAAATAGTAAAGAGGATCTACGTATGATATTTGTTGAATTAGATAAAGCTTATGGCAAAGTTCTAAGAGAAGTCCTTTGGAGAGTTCTAGAAAGGAAATGAGTTAATATTGGCTATATTCAACTCATTAAGGATATGTATAGCAGTTACTTATGTCCAAAATCATGGAGGATTGACAAAATATTTTCTTATTTCAGTTGGATTACATCAAGGATCGACTTTAAGCCTTTAACTTTTTTGCATTAGTTATGGATGTTCTTACTAGGCATTTACAAGAGGATGAACCTTAGTGTATGTTTTTGCCGATGACATTCTTCCTATTGATAAGACTAGAGGGAGTCCGGGAGAAACTTCAATTATGGAGGTCAACCTTAGACTCTAAAGGTTTTCCTTTGAGTAGTGTTGACCTAAGTTTTGGAGTGAGGATTCACCCTCCTCATCCTAGGCATAGGAACCTTCTAGGCACTTGGATCTTCTTTAGAGATAAGACACTTCTAATGACTAAGGGAACACTAAACCCAAGCTTAGAAACTTAAGGGGCATACCTTAAGCCCAGAATACACCTTAGGATAAATAAGTTCTACCTATCCTATGGCCTAAACCAAAACCCATGCCTATTCACTCATCCAAACCCAAACTCTTATGATTGAGACATAACTAACCTCTTGCCTACTCAATTAACCTTATTTGAATTTATTTTGTAATCTAAGCTCCAAGCCAATTTGACTTAGGCCCTAATCTAAGTTAACTCCATCATGATCATATGATCCAACCCAAAACCCATTCAAGCGAACTAAATCCAATTTGATTTTCTCAATCACTCCAACCATTCAATAGATCATTTGAAACTCCTCCAATACTTACAATCAAACTAATCAAATCAAATAAATTTGATCAAGTCAAATTAGCCCATTTGACCCAACAAGTTCAAATGAGCTAAAAACCAATCAGGCCTAAATCAATTGCAAACAAGGCCATTAATCAACTTTAGATCCATCATTGAACCCCTCTCAACACCTAATTGACACCAACTCAACCCAATTCAACCCAATCAATCCAATTGATTCACTTGACCCAATATGACCAAAATGACCAATTTAATTCAAAATTAAATCCAATCAAAATTGGATTGAATCAACTCATCCAATCCCTTCCACAATGATTGTTGATCATCCTTGGTTATCCAATTGCAATCAATTAGGCCAAATCAAACCAATTTTACCATGTAACCCAAGTTGGCCCAATTGACATAAAGGGTCACATTAGACCAAATCATGTTCTAAGCTAAATTAATTACAATCAATGACTCCCATTAACCATAAATTGAGTATTGAACATGGCTCAACCACCAATTGAATCTAATCAAGCCAATTTGATCTCTTGACCCAAGTTGACCCAATTTGACCTAAAGGGCCAAATTGAGTCAAATCAAATCCTAAGCCAAATTGGTTGAAACCAATGCTTCTAACCTATCATAAATTGATTATTGAGCATGATACAACCTTCAATTAGACCCAATTTTATCAACCTAACCCAATTGACCTACTTGACCCAATTTGACCAAAAAAGGGCCAAACTGAACCAAATCATTTCCTAATCCAAATCAATTCAAACTAACACCTATAATCATTCCCAAATGATCAATTGAACCAAAACCAACCCTCTATTCAAATTAATTTAGCCAGTTTGGCCAAATTGGTCAACTTAAACCATTTGGCCTAAATGAACCTAAATGAACCAAAACCAAATACACTTTAAATTAAATCAAACCAATTATACCAATGCATTCCAAATGACCAATTGAACTCACCCAAACCCATAGTTTGACCTAATTTGACCAATTGATCAACTTAACCCAATTGAATCCAAATTAATCCATATGGGTTAAATTGAGCCAAACCCAACCAAACTTGGCATGAGTCATCCTTGGGTCACCATGGGCCTGCCCAAGTAGCCCAACCCATGGTGAACCCTGTTTGGGTCAAACCCATTGAACCAAGCCACCCAAATGAGATAAAATCTCCATTTGGTTGGGTTCTCCCACTCCCCATGTCTTGGCAGCGACCTTTGGCCGTTCTTGGACAATAGGACCACTAACCCAACCTAACCTAAGGGTATTGGGTTTAGTCTTTGGTCATGAGAGGGTGAGTTCACCCATGTCACACCATTGGTCCACCTAAGAAAGGTGGTACACCCTATGCTTGCCCATGCCACACCTCCACCTCAAAAGTCCCATGCCACCTCTGGCCACCTACCCTGATTGGACGGCTGCCAAAGATTGAACCAATCTTAGCCCTTGGTTCAAGTGGGGAGGAGAGTATACTCCTCCCGATCAATTCAAACTTCATAAAGACCTTCCTTATAGTATTTTGCAAAGTCTGAGCCTTCTCCCCAAGCTCCTTGTGCATCCCATCATCAGCAAGACCTACTACCAAGCGAAACTGAGAGCCCCATTCGTCTAACCCCACCAAAACTCCACCAAACCCAAATTAACTCTTCCCACACCTTCACCACACTCCGATGAGCTAAAATGAATTATTTCCTGAGTGATTCAATCATCGAAAGGCATCCTTAGAACATCTCCGATAAGCTTTCCAGCAGCATTTGGTTCGTAGAGAAATTGGCGAGGAGGAAGCTCAAGATTTCCCAATAGGGATTCATCTCTTCAAGACGAAGCTACATTTATCGACGAACTACTGATCTCTAGCTCCAACGAGGTAAAAATCCAGTAACTATAGATTTTCCCTTTGTGTTGGTCTTTTTCGAAGTGAAATGTGATTTCATATGATTTCCACCATAGGACCCTATAGATTTTCTTCTTGATCATTTTGGAGTCGATTTCACCATTGAATGAGCTCCGGTGAGCTTGGATCTAGCAATGAAAGGAAAATGATGTCTGTCTTCTGACGCTTGG
Organism: Cymbidium sinense; assembly: GCA_021442155.1. Classification (NCBI taxonomy): domain Eukaryota; kingdom Viridiplantae; phylum Streptophyta; class Magnoliopsida; order Asparagales; family Orchidaceae; genus Cymbidium; species Cymbidium sinense. The sequence continues at coordinate 24,705,172 of CM038221.1, read as the reverse complement.
GGGATGGTGAATCATCGACCGTCCATTTCGTGTGATTAGAATGGATGACCATGATTTAATCTACTAGATTTTTTTGATTTTATTCTTCTAAAACCATGGGATTATCCAGATCAAGATCGACAAGAGATGAAATTACGCACTTGAGTGAGTCGACAGAACATTTTAAATAGTCAATTCCATAGTGCCACGTGGAAAGCACTTCCATGTTAGCATCTGCATGGCACCGATGGTTTAAAGGGTTAATTAGGCTTTACAAATGTAATTAAATGGCCAAAATTGCAAAAAATCATAACTAATTATAGAAACATCCAAAAAAATACAAATAAACTTCTTTTAGAAAGGTTAAACAGAGGAGAATTTAATAAAAATAAAATCCCTAATTTTTTTATCACTGAATAGTGCTTAATTAAGGTTTTAAATATAGCTTAATTATTTCAATTAAAGCTTATTTACTCGAGTAATTAATTTCAAATTTGGTGGAGTAGCTCTATGAGATGTCCTCTACCTCCCATAATTTATTTTGGAATTATTGGCCATGTAATTTAAAGAACGTGGAATTTTAAATTCTAATTACCCTCATAAATTAATTTAATATTTGTTAAAATTACTAAATAGTAAAATTTAAATGATTAGTGATAATTAATCACTATAAATAGTGGGAATAGTGAGGGGAAATAATTAGGACTTCTTGTCTAATTACTTTCCTAAATGCATTTCCATAGGAGGGTTAATTAACATGTGTAAAAATTAGGGCTTAATTAGGAAAATTTATGATCAAATAAAAATCAAATTGAGTTAATAGTTGTTCTAGATAATTTAAATGTAATTTATTAATTTTTTTATTTACGTGTTTAATAACATAAAGTCACCAAGGAATTTATGGTTAACCCTATGGTGTGGGAAAGCCATAAGAGCACTTAGCTTAGATTCTTTTCTTCTTTAATCTAATTAACTCTTAAGCATGAGCCTAATTGCATTAGGTCCCTTAAGTGCATTGCAAATTTTAATTTCTCATAAGATATTATTAGAGGCTCATGATGAAGTAGTTTATTAAATTAAAGAAGCTTAGGGAAGGGTAATTAAATTGATTGCTTAATGATACAAACTTAATTAATCTATAAAACTTACTTAATCACTTTCCTTAAACACATTAAACCACTAATGTGGGATAGGACAAAAACTAAATGTCATTTCTCTTCTTTAGGTTTTAATAATTCAAAAATCAAAAATTAAATTTCATGAAAGCTTTGGTTAATTTTAAAGAAGTATATTTGACTTGATTGTCCTTGAGAATTAATGTGATTGAATGTATTATGTGGCAATGTTTAATCATTTAATTTTAATCATTATAAATTTGCATATCATTTGGTGTCTTACATTCATGTTTTTAAAACAAAATCAAAAGAATATGGTTATATTTAAATTGCATGTTTTGGAGAAATATGATATGGTGTGGTTATTATCACTAATAAATTACAAATTATTTTTAAAATTATAAATTAATGATGAGAATCCAAGTTAATTTTAGCTATGAATACTCAATACAATTTACATTTAAACATGGTAAAACATTATTTTATTTTCATAATTCATGTGTATACACATATGTTTAAAGATTAGCAAGTATATAGTCTAGAGATCCCAGAAATACGAGGCTTTAAGTAGCCCCAATGAGGTCTTAGATAATCTCCATTCCTTGGTTTAACAATGGCACATACTTGCCTAATTTTATTCATGTGTATGCATGTACTAGAAGTTGGATAGAACTTTACTCTACATGAATAAATAATTTAAAATTATGTAATATTTGCATGATTTTCATTCATTTGTTTATGTATATGTTTACATGTATTTAAGCAAGCGAGTATATAGTCTGTACATCCTGGGAACACGAGGCTTTAAGTTGCCCCAAGGAGGAATTAGATAATCTCAGTTCCCTGGTTTAATAATAGCACGTACTTACTTAAATCTTTAATACATGTGTATATATGCCTAACCAAAAAAAAAATGAAATCTCTCTTTTCTACCAAAATACATACATTAAGAATCATCAAGTGTGAAAATATAAAAAAAATTTATAGCATGTATAGATAAGTATGCTAAATTAAATATCATGAGTAATAAAAACAAAGAGATGTGTATTCCATTGATGATGAAAAGGAATGATGAAATGTTATCTATGTCATAGTGATTCAATTTTATTAATCTTAAGATGCCTTTCATGTTTGAATGAGATTTTTTAAGATTAACCCAACCTTAGGTTTAAGAAAAATATTTAATAAGCCATTTATTAAAGAAACCAAAGTCATAATATTATACCTTTAAGAAATCACTTAGGATCGGGATGAAGGAGGCCAAACCTCTTTCCTATCTTTATAATAATTAGATGTTAAATAAGCATCAAATGAAGCCAAAAAAAAATACAAATTAAAATTTACTAATCCTTTTGATAACTTGAAGTGAAACCTCCCATAATATTTAACTGAAATAAATCCAAACTTTAGACAATCATACATCTAAAACTTAGCTAAAGATATACCACATCAAACCTTAGCACACACATTAGGATACAAAGGCATCACTTCTAGCTCTAGGTTAGGCTAGTGTATGTTGCGGTGTTATGTTTTATTTTATGATGTAATAATTTAGGCTGCATGTTAGGGTTATTTATGCATAGACTTGATGTTAGGTCATTAGCCTAATGATATATTTTGCAGGGGATTATACTAAAGGAGCCACTGAAATAATAAATAAACATAAATGTTCTTGCATGTAGATTGCTTATGCCCCTAAGCATAATCCAATTAGAATAGGTGGGCTTGGTTACCCATGTGTAGGGTGCTAAGTTCAAATATATAAAATATAATTGCTTAGCTTGTATATTTGTTTAGCTAACTTCTATTTTATAGGTGTATGTAATTTTTGCAATAGGAATTAGGATTGCTATAGGGTTTAGGATGAGCAGTGGCTAAAAGGCAAAGACCTGGGAGGCCCTGTGAAGCTTAGAAAAAAATTAATCCAAAAGAATAGAATGAAAGAAAGAAAGACAAAGAATGAATACTCCCAGAGCATCTATTTCCTTATAATTATATTATTCTTTTGTAATCTGGGTTGTACAAGAGTAGAGCTCGGCTACCCAATTTCTTTTCTCTCCCAGGATGTATGGTGGTACTTGTCAGCACCGGCCTTTTATTCTTTTACAAAAATTTATATATTTGACTGTTATGTTTAGTTTGTGCAGTAGAAATGATATGCTTTTCATAAGTTTCTTAAAGATTGGTGATTTGATGAGTGGAATGGATGCGGTAGGCTCTTTAAGATAAAATTAAATTTTATGCCCAAACTAATAATTCATAACTAAATTTTAATATAACTCATAACCACACCTTAAAGCTTGGGCTTATAAGAAAGATAAATAAAAGATTTAGCAACCCCTTAGTTGAATGTTGTATGTTCTCAGATTATACATGTCATATTATTTCACTCTTGAAAAGGGACCGTCTTCTTGTACGATAAGGGATTTGCTTGACCTTTGAGGGCGATCCATTGTAGTGGAGAACACCACCTCTCACTGATTTAACCCACAATTCTATTTCATCATGCATATAGGAATAATTGACCTAAGCCTTAGTCCAAAAATGAATGTGTCAAAATGGTGTAAAAGATTGTAAATCATTGCATTTAGTCTAAGTCATGTTTTCATGCCAATCATAATCTAGTCTCTTAGGGAGTGAGTTTAGGACTTTAGCTTCATTTCTAATTAAATAACAACCTAGCTAGCTTGCATATACATAAGACCGGCCTACATGGTTTAAAAGTGTATGAGGTGTTAGCTGGCAGCTAGTCTAGGCGGTTGTAAGCCCAGAAGAGTTGAGAAGGGTATACGCTCTCTTGTAGAGGCAAACCATTATATCCCAATTTTTTATTAGACTTAAGTCATTCTTTTATCTTGTGCTAAAGCATTATAGATTTAGAATCTGAGGCAACATATTTTTGTCAAGCTACGAGTATAAGTCCTCACCTCTTAGGCATTTCCATAATCTTATTTTGATGGATTATAAGCCCTAGCATTCTTAATCATTCTAATTAAAATTCCAACTTAAATAAAATAAATTCTCTCTTTTAATATATAAAGCCTCACAATAAGGTAGACTGGAGTACTCACTAGGTTACTTAGTATCATGGGTGCTCCCTACTTATCCTCCTTTGGAATCTATAAATAAGTCTTTTTTATTTGAACTCTCCGACTTGAATTTCATAAATAAACAATCCTTTGATAGTCTAGCTTTGAAATTTTTAGGGATATTTATTGACTACTTTAATCGAGAGTATTCTTAAGAAGTTCTCATTTCCTAAGATGTAATTAACTATGGAAGCTTGCTTCCATATGGAACTAAAAAACCCGACATAAAATAAACCCTGTTTTATTTTTCCATGTAAATTTGGGGAAAGATCTTTGGTATATATGAAGACTCATATGCTTTAGGAGTCCTTATTAGGTGATTAGGTTAATGGTAGGGTGATATTTTCATCTTTCAAGATGGTACAACATACCTTAATGTCATACCCGCTCACTTCAATAAGTACCCCCTAAGATCTACGTGGTGTCCTTATGGCTCCAAATTAAAATACCATAATTTTTTCTATCGACCCCACTGGGGAGTTCCTCCCTCCATCTTTAATACTCAATCATTATCCCCAAACATCGATAGTGGACTTATATTTTATGTGAGTCCAAGATTATCATTCTTTCTGGTGAACTCCTTGCCTATTTCATCCTTAAGCAAGGGTGGCAAACATCCTTTAGGTTTTAGGACCTCACTCTAGTATGCCTTAAAACCCCTATTGGACCACCAATGGGTAAGAAAAATTAATCAAAGAAATCACCTAACATGAATTAAATCAAGAACCTCTTACCACTATGTTGGCCCCAGAAGTCAAGTTTGGCCTTGGATTTGAACATTTCAAAGTTACTTGTGATGGCCCTACCCTTAGCATAGTTAGCAGGGAAGAGGTGATCGATAAGAAGCCACTTCTCCAGTTTGATCTCCATTTATACACTGAGTTCCCATCCCTAAAGAGGAAAGCCTTAGAGGTTCCCCTATAATGAGTACCACTTATGCCTGTCCTAGTCTCTACTAGGACTAGTACAGCCTCTAATGTAGCCCCAATCCTTAAGGGGAAGTCCATCCTATCATTTGAGATTGTTTCTCCTACCTTCGAGGTCAGTACTAGTTCCCACCTTACACCGTTGATCAAGACTCAGCATCACAATAAGAATAGGAAGATCAAGAAGTACTATAAGAACATGGCCAAGGTAGTTGAGGAGGCCTCCCATGTAGATGAAGCGGGATCCATCCGTGAGACCTCTTTCCTTCTTGAGGGGAAGCCCTATCAGTGAGATCCATGCTCAGGAGAGTAGGGAGAGTTCATGGATGCTCTGAGTTCACCATAATTCATAACTTGAGATAAGTGATCCCTTGGAGTGTGAGGGATCAAATCTATAGGGAGAAGTCCATAGAGGCCAATATTGCTGCCTAAGCGGGCAAGTGAGATAGAAGGAGGTTTATCAGGCAGTCGACAACCTCAACATTGATTGACCATCCTGATCGACGTGCTGATAGAGCTGATCATACGGTCATGATAGTTCTCAATAGTTCCAGCCGTAGGAGGAGACCTTCGGCTGATAGGCAGCCAGTGTCACCACCATCACCCCACTCCACTTGCCGACCACCATCACCCATCCATGTCCCATCATCTGAGGTGCAGACTAAGGATCATAAATCAACATCTAGAGGAAAGACATCCCCCTTGGTGATACGGTTAAGTCCCAAGGACCACTCTTCATGTCCACCTATTGAGGTTAGGTCGAGCTCTCCTGCTCGACTTCCTGCTCTAATGGTAGAGAAGAAGGAATGGTGGCCCAAGAGCATCGTAGTCGCTCCACTACCATAACTAGAGGAAAAGGAAAGAGGAGATGGTGGGTTGACTCCCATGATTGTTGAGCCTGTCAAAGATAGCACTCATCCCATCCAGAACTTACAGTGCATCACCTCTTCAAAGCACAATCTAATAGCAAGTCACCACCCAACATATGCCCATTAGTTTTGGGTAGAGTGGATAACTAATCACTAGAAGAGATATTAGAGGATTATCGTGCTGCGTGAGGTAGATAGTTGGAGATGATCATTTTGACCAAGAGGAGGGTGTGGTGTTTATTTTTTGTTTTGTGATGTTTGTGTATATGGGAGGGGGACACCATGCAGTTCTGAGAATGTACTTATTGAGGTGATCAGATATGACATCAAGGAATATTATACTATCATGAAAGATAGAAATCACTACCCTATGATGGACCTAATCACCTAATAAGGACTCCTAAGGCAAGATTAGTCTTCAAATGTATTAGAGATTTTTCCCTTACTTTACATGGATGAATAAAGTAGAGTTTATTTAAATCAAGTTCTAAAGTTCCCTATGAGGGCAAGCTCCCATAGTTAATTATATCCTAAGGAAGGTGAGTTCTTTAGGAATACTCTTTATTAAAGTAGGCAATTGTAGTATTTAAAGAATTCAAAGATAGGACTATCAATAAATTGACTATATTTAGAAAATCAAGTGAGATAGATCAAAAGGAGAGACTTATTATCAAAGCCAAAAGGAGATGAGTAGGGGATGCTCATGATACTAGGAAATCTAGTGAGCATCCCAAACTATCCTATAGTTTGGCTTTATATTTTTGAGATTGTGGGGAGTTATGTATTTGAGTTGAAATTTTATTAAAAATTAGGAATTATAATCCAATAATTATGGAAATGCCTAAGAGGCGAGGATTTATGCTTGTAGCCCTAAGGGAAATAGTAACCTTAGATCCTAAATCTAGTGAGTCTTAGTGAGGGCTAAACCATGACCAAAATCTAAGCAAAGATGGGTATATTATTTACCTTCACAAGAGAGGGTAGACCACCACTTATAATTTTGAGTGGCATCCACTCCTCTACATTTAAAACTATATGGTCTAGTCATATGTTTTACAAGATGGTTAGGATGTTATTATTTAGAAAGAAACTAAAGTCCTTAAACCCACTTCCTAAGAGACTAGAGCATAAGTGGTATGAGTAATGACTTAGTCTAATACAAATCTTATCAAATTCTATTTGATTTTGACTCTTTATTTTGACACATGCCATATGATTTTATATGCCTTAATGCATGTTGAAATAAGTTATGGGCCAAATCAAGAAAGAAGAGGGAGAAGTCTCGTTAGTAGGAGTTCTCATAGGTCAAGCATTTGCATATGTGCAAGAACAGGGGCCCTCATTTTACAAGAGTGGTAGAAGATGCATGTGTGATATTAGACATACAACCATACAACTAAGGGGTTACTAAATTTTTATTTATCTTGATTTAATGGCTAGGCTTTATGTGAGGTTATGAGTTGTTTTTAGAAAATTTAGTTATGAGTTGTGATTGGGGTAAAAAGCTTATTTTCCCTAAGAGTCTAAGTGAATCTAGGCCACACATATAAATCATCATACATGAAGAAACTATGAAAATATATACCATTTCTATTATTATGTACACAAATCATAAACAATTAATTCTATGAAATAATAATAGGCGGTGTGGTAATGTACACCCGAAAAGAAATGGATAGCCAAGCTCTACCCTTATCCAACCTGGTATATGAAAGAATAATTACAAACTATAAAATGATAAGTGTTATGGGGGATCTTCAAGTCTTCATGCTTCCTCCATTTCTTCATTTGATTTGCTCTTTGATTTTTTAGGCTCAGGCATCACATGGCACCAGATCAAACCCTCAATGTTCATCCTTAACCCCATAACACTTAACCAAATTCCTAATGCACAATTACATTAAATAATAGAAAAGTAAATCTAACTACACATAATAAGTGTTAGCTAAACACACCATACAACTGACATTTATAAATAATTTGGACTTAGCACTGCATAGTCTATCCTACATAGATTATGCTTAGGGTTAAAACAACCTACAAAAGAGTGCATTTATATTTATTTAAGCACTTAAGCACATAATCTCACTTAAAATATGATTAGGCTAATCACGGCCTAATATCATACACCTAACATCCAGGTTTACAATACAATCAAAAAATAAGCATACATCAAACCATACACCGCCCTAACATAAAGTTAGAAGTGGTGACTTAATATAATGTGTGTGTTAAGGATTGTGTGGTATGTCCTAGCTAAGCTTTAGAGTTAAGATTTTCTAAGTATGAAGAATATTTAATTATAAAGGGTGGTTTTGCTTTAAATGGTTTAATTGATTTGCAATTTTACTTAATATTTTTTTTGTTTCATTTGACCTACACTTAACGACTAAGTGTTATGAAGAGGAAGAAAGAGAGGATCACTCTCTTTTATCCCTACCTTAGGACACACCTAAAGCAAATTAATTAATCAATTCCCTTTAGTGAATGGCTTATTACATATTTTAATTGGTTTTAAGTTTAGGTTCACTTCAAATAAACTCATTCAATAAGAAATGCATCTTAAGATTAGTTGGAATGAATTACTATCACATAACACATGTCAGTTCATTTCCTTCCATCATGTATATCATGCATATGATTAAATCCTAAGCATAGCTATACTTGCAATTTATATCTTAGCACACTTAAATGATGAATGTGAGTAAATGTATTTGGAATTAATATTTCATTTGATTGAATAATTTTTTCATATTAATTTAAAGCTCTATCTAAATTCTTATGTAAAAGCATAAGAAAAGAACCTTAAATCACATGACTAATCAACTCAAATAAACATGAATGCATGTCTTTTTAATAGAAAGGGTGGGGTTCATTCATTAGCTAAGAACACATTCACATGTATAAAAGTTTTTAAGCAAGTATGTCACCCTTATTCTGCACCAAGGGAACAAGGTAGGAACCTCCTTAGGGCCTACTTAAAGCCGTGCATCCTTGGGATGTCCAAACTAATATACCCACTATCCTTAGATACATATATATGCATAAGAAATTATAATAATAAAAAAATGATGTAAAAGTTGTATTTAATTTTTTTTGATTTATTTGTGTGAATGAATTAAAAATTCTATCTAAATTCTAATGTTCCAAATGCATAAGAATGAAATCAAGTAGAATTTTTATAAGAAAGCAATTTATTTCATACTAGACTTATATATACATTTCTGTAATATATAACTATAAATCACACATGAATATGAAAGAGAATTTTATTTCATACACTAGACTTATACTCACATGCATTTCATATGTATATATAACTAAAGTTATATATATATATGTATATCCATTCATTAATAAACTTTTGAAAATATATTTGAGATTTAATAGTGATACTAGCCGCACATATTTTTAATTAAGCCAACACATGCAAATTAACATAAAGAAAATCATTTTTTTGATTAATTTGAAAGAAATGAATGCATGAATATGGTGGCATACAACATTTTAACATGAAGATTGGAAGAAATAAAACAAGCATGTGATTTCATTCAATCTAACTAAGTCTAAGGACAATCATTAAACAAACTCATTTAAGATAGTTTCTTAAAACCATTTTTTATCTTTATGTGTGATTTGATTTAACGAATATGAAAGAGGTTTTCTAATCCTAATCCCATCCCCATATGTGAGTTAATTTGGTTTAATGAAGAGCAATTAGGTTGATTTTATGTCTTAATTAGGTTAAGGTATGAATTAAAATCCATTAATTAACCCTTACCTACATCACCTTAAGTTAATTAACTAAATAATAATTAGCATATATGAGATTCAACCACATGAAAAGTAAATTGGCAATGCTCCTAAGAAATGAAAGGGGCCTAATGCAATTGGTTCATAATTAATAGTTAATTAAGCTTAAGGAGCTCATTTAATTATTTTCATGATTTTCTCACACATGTGAGCTAACCATAATTTCATTAGCTCTTTCTTTAGGTTATTGAACACCCAAAGAGCTACCCAAGATTGATTAAAAAAAGTTAGGTTATTAATGAATAAATTTTAAATTAATTTAATTAAGCCTTTGGTTAATTGATTAAATTCTTTGATTATGTTTTAATTACATTGACGAAATTAACCTAGGGAAAGGGATCAAGGAAGAGGCCTAAATCCTAACCCCTAAGTCATTTCAAACACTCAATTAGGCTCTAAAATAATTAGGTTCCCTCTTATTTTAATTGGTTAATTAAATGGCTAATTAGCTATTTATACTTTTAATTAACTTGAAACAAATGAAAAGGCTTAATGAAATGGTTAGAATGAACCCAAACCACTTCCCAGACTTATTTAGAGGATTGAAACAATTTAATTAATTAAACCACTATTAATTTGGTTAATTATCACTAATTAAGGTTGGAGAGTAGTAAATTAATGATTTTCCAATTATTATCTAATAAATTCCAAGAAAAAAAAAATATAGGTGAGGTCATCCCCTAACATATCTTAAAATTAATTGGACTAATTGTGAAGTAATTAATTAAGTTTTTAATTAAACCTTAATTAAGTAAAAATTACTATTTAAAATTAATTAATCATAATTTTAATGGATTATACTATGAAATATCTTTACAATGAGCCGTCATTTATATTTTTTTGGATTTTTTGAGGATTAGTTATGATTTTAGAAAGATTTATTAATTAAACAACCAATTAACCCTTAATCCCATGCCATGTGGCTAATGATATGCTTTCCATGTGATGGATGGGTATTTAAGTTGTCACGATCTTCAATTGATGGATGCACTTTCAGGAATTATCGTCTAAGATGGGACGATCGAATCCTACGATAAAGGAGAAAAGAGGATCTAAGCGTGATCGAGCCATTCATTCAATCACATGGATGGCTCATGATCTATCTCTCACGATGGATGGGATGTCCATGGATCTTTCCGATCGAGCTCACCCAGCTTGGATCCACTCCAAATTCATCCCACACCTTAAAGGATCACATGGATCCAATGGATGATTAAATGCAAGTTCTCTTCGAAAATGACCAACCAATTTCTATACAAAGCTCAATTTTGGGAAATTACCTCGCCGCAGCTTGTGATTGGCGGTTCCGATGATTGAGGAAGCTCCATTTGGTGGAAACAAAGCCTTGTTGAGATGGCTTTGATTTGAAATAGTCTCGCAACCAATCACGCATGTAGGAGCTTCGAACTTGGACCTTTGGTTGGAAGCTCGAGGATGATTGGTTGGCTTGGATGTGGTGAAGGTGTGTGTTTAATTTAAGTTTGAGTGGAGGAAGAGTTTGAATCAAGAGGCTCTATTTGATTTCACAGAATAATGGGAGAGAGGTTTGGGATGCTTCTAAAAGCACCGAGGAGTTTCAAAATGGCTTAGGGAACTCTCACAGTGTCGATTGGGTCAATTCTCACTCGAATTGGGGGTGTATACCTCAAAATTGTGCTTGATGGATGGACGGGATGGGCTAGCATTGTCTCGTTAGGGTGTTGGAGAGGTCACATCAACTCCATGGCAACTTGAGTGAGAGAGGCGGTGAGGCTGAGTGTGCAAGACCTCTTGGCTTGAATCCATGGGTTTTAGTTTTGGCTTAAGTGAGAGAGGTGAACTCCCATTGGTCCTTGGCCGACTAGGGGTGGTTAGTGAGCTAGGTGGGTCTGGAACCTCACTTGAGTGCTTGGATGCCATGGTGATGGGGAGTGACTTTTTGCTTATGTGAGATCCAATGAAAAGAAGGTTTGTCCAATGGTTCACTGCTTAGGTGGGGACCACTATGGATTTGGGCTAGTTTGGGAATGAGTTAGGACTGGTTTGGGTCAGGTTAGGCCATGTCGTAGGGTCCCATGGGTTGGCTTTGGGTGATTTGGCTTCATATGGTCAAAATAGGCTCATTTGGGTTAGGTTAGGTTGGGTTGACCAAATGGTCAAGTTGGGTCAAACCAAGACTTGGGTTAGGTTTAAGTGATGGTTTGAAGAGTTTTGGTTCAATTAGTTTTGATTAATTTGGCTTATGTTTGATTTTGGCTCATTTGGATTCAAATAGGTCAAATGGGCCAAGTTGACCAATTTGATCAATTTGACCAAATTGGGTTGGGTTAGGTGTTGGTTCATGTTCAATAGGTTAATTGAAAATGATAGTAGGATTTAGTTTGGTTTAATTTGGGTTTAATTTGGATTTTGGCCAATTTGACCTTTTAGGTCAATTTGGGCTAGGTTGGGTTGGGTTGACCAATTGGTCAATTGGGTCAAACCAAGGCTATGGTCAAGTTCAACAAATGATTTGGAATGGATTTGAGCCATTGGTTGCAATCAATTTGGATCAAATCATGATTTGACCCATTTTGGCTTTTTAGGCCAATTTGGGTCAACTTAGGTCAAATGGCCAATTGGACTTGGTTTGGCTCAATTGAGGGTTTAGTTATGTTCAATGATTGATTATGCATTAGTTTGGATCAATGGTTTCAATTAATTTGATATATGGTGGGTTTTGGATAGTTTGGGTTTCATTTAGGGAAGAGGTTGACTTGGTCAAAATACCAAGTTGACTTGGTTTGACCCAATCCAAGTTTGTTAATCACTCTAGGGTGATTATTGATCATGATATGATGTTTGGATGGGCTTAGTTCATTCCAATTTGGGTTGGATTAGAACTTGGTTCAGAAAGGTCTTTTAGGTCACTTTGGGTCAAGTGGACCTAAATGGGTCAGTGGTTTGATTTTATTCAAGTTTAGTTGAACTCACATATGGATTTATGATGAAAATATAATTCCAATTGCAATTAGTTTAGAGTTAAATGGATTTTGGTTTATATGATAATTTCAAGTCTAAAGGGGTCAACATGGGCTTGAATTGGGTTGACTTGAGTTTGGTTTGATAATTATAGTTTGTGATTATATTTGGAACAATGATTGAAGGAATGATTGAATCATGAAGAAATCTATGGGTTTTGAGTTGATTTGGGTATAATTTAGCCAAGTTCAAGAAATTGGATAAAAGGGATAAAATTATAAATTTGATTTGATTTGAGTTTGGTTTTGGCTATTTCGATTTATATTTAATTTATATTTGTAAATATAAATGAAGATAAAAATGGGTTATGAGAAAATCACTTGGGTTCGAAGTGATTTGGAAGCAAATTTGACCAAATTTGAGGATGTAAGTCAGAAGGGCTTTAGTAGGTGATTGATTTAGTTTGATTTATCTTTGGTCATTGAAGGGTGGGATTGATTTATATTTATGAATATAAATGAAGGAATAATTGACTTGTAAAGAAATCAATTGAGTTTGGGTTGATTTGAATTGAGATTTGGTTAAGCTTATGGAGGTAGGTCCATATGGCTTAAGAAAAGTCTTGATTTGGTTTGATTTAGTATGATTTGATTTGAATGGTTTGAATTTGGATTTCATTTAAATTTGTGAATATTAATGAAGAAATGATTGATTTATAAGAAAATCAACCAAGTTTAATTTGGTTTAAAGGGAGTTTTGGCTAAGCATATGAAGGCGGTTCATATGGCTTAGGAAGGGATTTTAGAGTTTGAATTTAATCATGGGTTTCAATCATTTAGATTTGGATTTGATTTGGAATTTGGGTCAAGATTTGATTTGAGATTGAATTTGATATTTGAGAAAATCAATTGAATTAGGGTTGAGTTGAATTTGGTTATGGCTAAGTCCATAAGATAAAATCAAAGGGCTTAGGAAGAGATTTAGAATATGAATTTAGTTATGAGTTTCAATCATTCGATTTGGGATTGGATTTATGATCTTGGATTTGAATTTGAGGTTTGGTTTGAGGAAGCAAGGATTGGGTTTAAGGCTATAGGGTAGGCAAGTCTTCTAAATCCTAAGGCATGACCTATTCCCATGGCTAATCCTTTTAAGTCTCTAGGCTTAGGTTAAGTGTTCACCTAATCACTAGATGTGCCTTAAGACTAAGGAGCTCTTAGTGTCTACAAGAGTTCTAGATATATGATGAGGAAGTTGAGATCTCACTCCCAAAAGTGGGGTCAACAAAGTGCGCCAAAGAGGTGTGGTGTAACTGACTAGGCGTACCACACGTATTGGTGTTGACCAAGATAATCAACAATATTTGAAGGATTGCAACCACTAACAGAGATGTTCTACTCCTAAACTTGAGATGTAGAAGGAAAGGAATCAAGATCTTAGTGCAATGCAACTCAACTCATGCCAAGGGAATTAGAGAGGAAGGAAGGATCCACTGAGAGATCAAGTATGTGAACCTTCCACTAAGGAAGTAGGTCCAGCTCATCCATAAAGGATAAGAGTTGCGTTTGATATGATTTGTGGAGAAAAGATCCACTGGGGATGAGTGCATGAACCTTTCACTAGGGATAGGAATTCGATTTGGTTTGATTTTATGAGGGCTCCATTGGGGAGAGGATATAATTCACGCTCTGGCGGGGAAAAATTTAGTTTGATTTAATTTATGGGGCATCCACTGGGGTTGAGAATTTAATTTGATTTGATTACTTATGATTTGAGGCTCCATTGGGGAGAGGTCATGATTTTGATTATGAGGGCACATCTGTTGGAGCTATGAGCTTGATGATAAGGTGGATTTTTATATATGGATTTGGACTCCCCGAGAGGATGATGATAGATTTTGATGAAATGGACCCTGTCAGTATGTGATGGATCTACTAAGAAGCAGCTAACATCAGCCTAGTCCTATCTTAGATTTATAAATCCAAAGGGATAGTCTACTGGCCATCAAGTATGACTAACCAACCTAAGGGTTGCCTTTCAGTGTGCAATGGTCAAGTTAGGAAGAAAGCTTGTAGTCTTACAACTTCCTAAATAAGGAACCACTGGGGTGATTGTTGATAGCACAACGGATCGAACCCGACCTAAGGTGATTATTTGAGCGAATGCCGCTATGGACTCATATCAACTTAAGAATAGCCAAGATCAATTTGATTTTAGATGGACCCTATTGGTGTGTAATGGATCCACTAAGAAGGGGCTAATATCATCCTAGTCCTATCTTAGATTTACAAATCTAAAGGGATAGTCTACCGACTGTGAGATAGAGCTAACCAACCTAGGGGGTGCCTTTTGGTGTGCAATGGTCAAGTTAAGAAGAAAGCTCATAGACTTACAACTTCCTGAACAAGGAACCACTGGTGTGATTGGTTGATAGCACAACAAATCGAACCTGACCTAAGGCGACTATTTGAGCGAATGCCGCTGTAGACTCATATTAACTCAAGAATAGTCAAAATCAATTTAATTCTAGAAGGATCTTATCGATGTGCGATGGATCCACTGAGAAGGTCTAATATCAGCCTAGTCCTATCTTAGATTTACAAATCTAAAGGGATAGTCTATCGGTTATGAGGTAGAGCTAACCAAGGGGTGCCTTTGAGTGTGAAGTTAGGAAGAAAGCTTGTAGACTTACAACTCCTAAATAAGGAACCAAGGTGATTGGTTGATAGCACAACAAATAACTCTAAGGCATTGGTGTCGCTATGTGGAAAGAATGCATAATAGACTTATATCTTCCAAAGCAAGGATGAGGGTGACTCGTTGGTGGCACGGTCAAAGATCTGTGATCGAGAGAGTCTAGGGAACTTATCTCACTAGAAAGAGAAATTCTATAGGAGTTTTGCTAGCATTGCCCTAAAGATAGGATGCTTGCTTGGGAAATTGTATCACTAGCAGTTTCCTCCTAATCCACAAGAAAATATATATATTTTGTTTATATGTTTGCATGGATCCTGTTGTTATGCGAGGAACCACACTTAGAAGGAGCTTATATCAGCCTAGTCTTATCTTAGATTTACTGGACCAAGGGAGAATATGTATGTCTGCAAGACGGATTCTCCAACCACAAAGGTGGCTACTAGGAAAGGGGGACTGTCCAATCAAAGAGCAACCCAGGTAAGACGTGATCCAATTAGAGTCCCCATAGGGGATGTGCCATTAGGGGCTTTATCCAGAACCCAATAGAAGAAAGCCTATAGGTATACGGTGGCCAAACTCTAGGAGAATGCTTATAGACTTACATTTTCCATGAGTGGTGTATCCACTGGGTGGGTCACCATCATCATGTCGAGCACCAACCAACCTAAGGTGCCAGTTGGTGTGCAATAATTAGTCTAGAGAGAAGGCATGTAGACTTACACCTCCCTAAAGAGAAATTGATTGCCAGGATAGTCTATCTTTAGCTCGACAGTGCTTCAACCGAGGGCTGCCCTTGATGTGCAGCATTCAAGAAAAGAAGAGTAGCTTATATCTTAGCTGACCATAGGGACTGTGGCGGTGATCAACCCGACCTAAGGGCAACTACCAAGTAGGGATTCACAAAGTAAGACTGGACTAAGACTTGAAGTAGTCATGAGGAAAGGAGCCACTGAGGGACTTACCCTAATCCTCTACTTGACCAAGTCAATTCATGATGAATAGTTTAATAAGAAGGCGTAGCACGCTTACATCCTCTTAAATGAAGCAAATATGAGGGTAGCTTACTGACCATACAGCAAGGCCTACCATGCTAACAAGGTGCTCATCGATGTGCAGTGATCAAATCAGGAAAGAAAGTGTAGCAGACTTGCATCTCTCTAAAAAAAAAGGGACCACTAGGGTGACAGCTAGGTAGTCGTTGCTAGAGCTAATGAGTGGGCTTAGTTATCCCACATCAAGGTAGCCAAGAAAAAAGATATGTATTTATTTTATGTAGTTGTGTGTAATTTGTGTTGGTATTGTGTTACTAAAGGATAGGACGCCACTTGGGTTCTTTACACTTACCCTAAACACATCGTGGTGGATTCACAAACAAAGATATTTCTAACCAATATGAAGATATGGAATGTGAGATGAAAAGAAATTTTATTGATAATTATTTTTAAATAAGATATATAGATATTATTTCTTCAGGTAGAGCCCATTGATTAGAAGAATAGGGTGCTTTCCCTTATAATTTATAAGCTGATAGGATCCTCCTTGGTAGGCCTTTTCTATGGCGATAGGGCCTTCCCAAGTGGGTTCAAACTTGTCTCCCATATTTTGACGGGAAATAATTGATCTCGTTAGAACTAAAATAAGCTCTCATACTTAAAAAGCTCTAAGACAAACAAACTTGTTATGACTTGAATCATTTTGTCTTTGTACAACTCGAGGTTCTGGCATGCCCAAAGGTATCTATCCTCCAAACCTTCGAGCTCTTCTAACCGTAACTTGGCATTTTATCCTTGATTTTTACCCTATCCTTAATGATGAGTTGGACTTCTAATGGTAGAACTGCTTAGACCCATACACTAAGGAGAAAGGTAGATTGAGTTGGAGTCATGTGGTGCGATAAGCCCAACTACTTCTACTCATGCCTATCGCTTATTATCGTTTAGTGTCTTCTTTAATATCTGGATTAGAGTTTTGTTGAAGGCTTATGCCACTCCATTTTCCCTTGGATAGTACATGGTAGAATATCTCCAATCTATGCTGTGTTTCCGAGCAAAGCTATTGATTTTAGTGCTCTTTAATGCAGTTCCATTATCGAATATAATTCATCGAGGCACGCCGAACCTCTATATGATATGGTTCTTGAAAAATTAGAGCACATGCTGAGATGGGACCTCTCTGAGTGGGATTTTCTCTACCCACTTGGAAAGGTAGTCGGTGGCAGCTAGAATGAACTGGTGACCCTTGGAAGAAGGAGGATTGATTGGGACCACTATGTCGGTACCCAACACTCGAATGACCATAAGGCTAATGTAGAATATAGAATTTTGGGTAGTTGGTGTAAGACCACATCATATACTTGACATTGGTGGCATCTCTAAGCTATATCTATGTAGTCTGTGATTATCGAAGGCCAGTAGTATCCTAGTCTCTTGATCTTGCCTTTCATCTTTGGATTGGATTACTGCACTCCACATAAACCTAAGTGTACCTCAATCATGATCTTATGGACTTCATTTTATCCAAACAATGTAACCACATATGATCAAAAAACTGTCGATATAAGGTGCCATTAATGAGAGCAAATGAGAGGGCTCTTTGCTTCACCTGATGGGCTAATGACTTCTCTTGAGGTAGTTTGCCTAAATTTAGATAATCCATGAATGATTACCTCTAATCTGACTCATCATCCTTTTTGGCAATGACAACCTCCACTTCAAGAGAAAGTCTCTCGATGAGTTCAACGTCAATAAGGGATAATAATTTTCTATTTTGGACCCTCATTGGTATAGACTCATCTTTCGGACATGCCAACTCTTTGGCAAGCTTGGCCAATGCATCTGTTACTGTATTTTATCCTCGAGGAATCTTATAGATGGAAACCTCTATGATTTGAGCCAACAACTTCATGGTATACTTGTGCTAATGATGGAGCTTAGGATTTAGAACTTTGTAAGACCCAGTGATTTGGTTGATAACTAGTTGAGAATCCTCGAAGATGTCGATGCTCTGGATGCATAGTGTAATGGTTAACTCCAGACCATCAATCAGAGCCTCATATTCAGCTTCATTGTTGGTGCATGGTTTGGACAGCTGATATCAGAATCTCATCATATTGCGGTACAAAGTTAGATGAACTATTCCTACCCCTGCCACTCCTGGAAGAGTAGATCATGGTTCTTCTCCTTTTTGAAAGGAAACTACACCATCAAAATACATCTCCCAACGGCAAATAATAGTGTCTCCTAAGTTCATGATTTATTCATCGGGGAGGTCATCACTAAGTGGAGAATCAACGGGAAGTGGGTGCATTGCTAAGAAATTTACTAGTGCTTGTCCTTTCATCATATAGAGGGGTACAAAAGTGATGTCAAACTGTGATAAAATCATGGACCAATGCACCAACTTTCTGGATAGCGTCAGCCGTGTCATGAGATATTACAGTGGATTGATCCTAGAGATCAAGTTCACTTTAGGAGAAAGCATGTAATGCCATAGATTTTGGGATGAAAAGATTAAAGCCAGGTAGTGCTTTTCAATAGGTGGGTATTTTTCCTCAGCAAGGATTAGTTGATGACTGAGATAGTAGAGTGCATTCTCATTCTCATCATCATTGATTTGGGCCAAAAAAGTGCCAAGGGAGTCATTTAATGCAACAGTATATAATATCAATGACCTACTCGGGATAGGGGCTGCTAGAACTAGCAGTGTCATCAGGTAGTGCTTGATATCTTTGAAAGTATGCTGACACTTGTCATCCCACTTGAAATTAGCATCCTTTTTGATAAATGCTGAGAATGGTTGGCATCTTCCTGATAGGTTGGAAATGAAGTGTCTTAGATATGCCTACCACCCTTGAAATGATCTGAGTTGGGTTAGACTTTTAGGGGGTGGCATTCCTAAGATAGCGTTGATCTTCTCCGGATCAATTTCTTTTATCCACGATGGACAACAAGGAATTTCCTAAAGCTACTCCAAATGCACACTTAGGATTCATTTTAAGGTTAAATATCTTAATTTGAAACTACTCTTAAAGAGATGGTCTTCCTTTTTTTACTTTTGACTAAGATCATCAACATAACATTCAACGATGATGAATGAGTTCATTGAAGATCAGTCATGGCCGGTATGTATGTTGCGGCATTTTAGGGGAAAGGCATAACCTTATAATAATAAATTCTGATTGGGGTTCAAAAAATAGTTATTTTCTCATCCTCGGGGGCCATCTTAAATTGGTTATAGCCAGATGACCCATCCATGAGAGAGTATACCACATGAGATGAGGCATTGTCCACCATAAGTTCTGGAATTGGTAGTGGAATTCATCTTTAGGACATGCCTTATTTATATCCTTAAAATCGATGCATATGCAAATTTGGCCATTCTTTTTCTTAACTAGAATGACACTGGCCAACAAGGTGGAATATTTTTCTTCCCTGATAAAAGCAGCATCGATCAATTTCTTGATTTCAAAAATGACCTGCTGCTCAATGTCTAATCACATGTGTCTAGGGGCTTGCATGATAGGGTTAGCATTATGATCTATTGCTAGTTTATGGACTGCTACATTTGAAGATAAACTGGGCATTTCTTCATAACTCCATGCAAAGCATTCCTTAAAATCAGTCAATAGCCTAACTAAGCCATTGGTTTCTTCTTCATTCAACAAGGAACTGATGTATGTAGGGTGTGGATCTTCTTTTATTCTTTGGTTGATTTCTTTGGGTTTGTCAATGGTTGATCTGATTTCTTCTTCAAACTCTGGAAATGCATCTTTGACTTCAAGCTCATTTGGATCATCTAAAGTTTCTAAACATACCTCCTCATAAGAGTTAGCATGATTTGAGAAGATCCTATCAGACTCCAAATGATTAGTGATGACTAGGAAATGATTGTCATCATCGACTAGACCCACTGTGTTGAATCTTAGTCCTGGTCTTGATTATGAATGTTTGCTTTGGTTGTCCCATAAACTTTCAAAGTCATTCGACCTGTGTTTTGACCAAGTATATGGGATTAATCCCTTCTTTGCTAATTTAATAATACAAGGAGAATACCAATCAAAAGATAATTGTATTAAATCCTTATATGAATCATCCTCAAGTTCTACATTAGCTTCTTGACTTGAGGATAATGCTCCCAATAAAAACCTTTTTGGCTTGACATCTGTGGACGACTTGGGGGCCTCCTTAATTACCAAAACTTCAACTTTCTAAGATGAAAATGGGGTTACAGCTAAGGTTCCCAACTGTTACCTGACTGTTCTACATAATACTGAGTTGGATACATTCATGCTTTGCTTGGAGGCTTGGTCTTCATCTCTATCTGGCTCAAATGTCACCTCCAAAGGTACCCACTGAGAGGGGTTGGTTGGCATGCTAACCACATGAGACTCATCCTCCAAACTAGATTCTAAATCTATGTGGATAGCGGGGGCACTCCTATAAGCTGGAACATAGCTCCTACTAGCTAGCCACCAACAAGGAGGTCTTCCACCTCTGGAACTGCCTCTGGATTTGCCTATTTCTCTACCTTGTGGAGGTCTAATCATCCTACCCATGTGTTCATATGGAGAAACAAATTGTGGGTGAAATCTAACTTTAGGCTTTACTTCTTCCTCAGTGTCTGATTCTCGCTCACTTGCATTTTTATTTTTATTTTCATTTTCTTTTTTTCATTTTCATTTTTCTTTTATTCTACTTTTTCTTTTTTTTTATTATTTTTGAACATTGACCAAGTTTGTGGGAATAAACTTTCTAATTTTGAGGAAGATAGTAGGTCGCGTCTTCATATATCTTAACCTCTCTAATTGAAAATGGCTTCAAGTCTCCTTTGGCACAATATTTGATTCCACCTCTTTGAAATTTGATGCACTAATGTAAAGAGGATGGAATTGTGTTGTTTTCATATATCTAAGGCCTACCAAACAAGGAAAGATGTATTCAATTATGATGTAAAACTTCTGTCTTCCATCATCTATCTCTAATGGCAACTATGGAGCCTAAAGCCCTCTCACCTTGCTCATTGAATCCTCAACATCATGATCTCCGAGTTTGAGATGTCAATCCTCAGGTAGGAAAGAGTCTTTAGACTCATAATATTCACTGATGCACCTGGATCAACTAACACCCTAGAGAGTCTGAATCTTCCCATATCTACTGTGATGTAGTGGGGATGGTTGTGCTCAGTTGTCTCCAAAAGAAGGTCTTCATCGGTGAATGTAACTCCATGGGCTTCTCTTGAATAACATGCCTCCTCTCTAATAGTAGTCAGCAGAGTTAAACATATTTTTGGATCGAGAAGGGCTTTAATTATTGACTCCCTCATCTCTTTAGATAATATAAGGGCATCATATATGCTTAGCTTACCTAGCAACTTTCTCAACTGAGTGAGGACATTGTGGTCAACTTTGGGCTGTTCCTCCATAAGCATATCCATAGATGGAGCATCCTGTGGAGGGGCTACTTGATCACTTGAACCAATGACTTGCTTACACTTATCTTAAGGTGCTACTTTAGGAGGTAGAACTTCACCACTATGAAGGTTGACTTCAGTGACTTCATGAGATAGTTTAGTAGAAAGTTCTACACTTCTCACTCTAGGATGGGTTGGGTTGAAAGGATAATCCATTTCCAAATCCGAAGAAGAGGAGTGATCGAAACTAGAGTTATTATTAATTAGACTTGGAGTGTTATCTATAAGAATAAACTCAGATAGAACACAAATGTAAGTGGAATCAGCTTTCTTCATTGATTTCTTAGATTTAGATTGAGGTTAAAAATAGAAATCAAGTAAAGTAAGTGAGGGATTTGGCACCCCCTCGATATATAATATACTAGAAGAAGAAGATCTAACTGGAGGAACTATAGCTGCAACTATGGAAAGTGTGCTGGAATTGATCAGTGGTTGTGCTACTGTAATATCTCGAGCAAGTGGAGGCTGTCGTTATTGCTGTTGGGCTCCTACTTCTCTCAAGTTGTCCATAGCAACTTGCAAACCTTCCTTGGAGTTAGAGGTTTGAGTTACCATAGGCACCTGTAAGGGTAATTTCCTGATCGTAGAAATGATTTTCTTGGAGGTTCGGGATAGGGAGATATCCCAACCTTCCTTTATCTTAAGAGGATCACATGTATCCCTAAGGATTACCCTAACAAAACTAGAAGGTTATTCTAATAATTATTCTTTGGTGATGACGATGGCACCCGACTTGTAGCTATGCTCAAGCCAGCCCTTAAAGGTAATATAATCTTCTAAGACATAGCCTAACATGCGGTGGTAGGGGAAATAATTTGGATCATGACTCTTGCCCACTTCCTACGGCCTCTTAGGCTCTAGTAACTGGAAATCAAGCTTCTTTAAGAGATTCTTAAAGATCTTCCTGACTACCTCCCTCTTGAATAAATAAGGTTTATTCAGTCTATTGGCAAGAGTAGGTAGAAAATAGCTACCTAGTGGTTGGT
The DNA here is from genome assembly GCA_021442155.1 of Cymbidium sinense. NCBI lineage: Eukaryota > Viridiplantae > Streptophyta > Magnoliopsida > Asparagales > Orchidaceae > Cymbidium > Cymbidium sinense. The sequence continues at coordinate 24,682,290 of CM038221.1, read as the reverse complement.
AGGAATATTGCTACTGATGATGTTGATGAGGTGGTGGTGGTGGCCACTATGGGAGGTGGTGGTATGATGGTGAGGTGGTGGAGGAGGAGGTTGCCGAGTGTGAGGCCTATCTAACTGAACCCTAGCTAGCTGCTTCCCCTTATCAACTATTATAACTACCCATGACTTCTTCTCAAATTCCCTCTGAGGTTTAGGCTTGGCTGACTAGTCCTGGAAAAAAAATTGTTTGACTTATTCTTATAAACTAGCCATCTTACTGATTAATTTCTCAAAGGTTTTGATTGTAAAACCCTTGAGCATGAAAATGGGGTCGATGTTCTTAGGAGAATCTATGGCATGTTGTTGATAGCTATGTTTCATATTACATACGAGGTTTCACCACCACGAGAATGTAATCATAAGGACATTGGGACTTGTTGCTACAACAAGATCCCCTACAGTAACCCTTTGATGAACTGTAGCACACCTCTTGATGAAGAGGTGCTCCAACTCAGCAAATATCTTTACCAAATCATTGGACAATTCAGCATACCAGTCAAACACAACTCCCACTAAACTACTGACAAACAATCTAAAAAGATGGGAATCACTACCTCTGACATTGCAACAACCAATCCTGAAATGTGCAATATCTTGGCGAGGGTTCCCACTACCATCAAAGATTTTGAAAGAAGGAAGAACAAAACCCTTAGGATATTTGACCACATCAAATTCCTCTGGGTAGGGTCTATCCTTCAGAATAGATGAGCCACCTCAAGCTTGCGCCAGTGCTTCTCTCAGCTATTGCTCCACCATGTGCTTGATATCCTTCTCATGCATGGAGGTACTATCCACCACCTTCCTATGCAAGTTACCACTATCTTCCTCTAGGTAATGCACCTAGGATGATCAAAGGTATGTGCCAACTCTGCTTTATTAGCTATTGTGGGAGAAGGTTGTGAAATTGGGGTTGAGTTCTGCAATGCTGAAACCACTGCCATCAACTCCTCAATTTTCTTCCCATGTTGTCAATATGATCATCTCTCTATCTAAGCTAGTGGAGGAGGTGTTGAGTTGAATGGATGACATTGTCCTCTTCAACTACAATACCTTCCTAACTCTGCTGGTCTCTATGGAGGGAGCTCCTAGTATTGACCATGTGGTCCTCGGTTGATTCCTCCAATAGATCGTCCTCATCGGGGTCAAACTTGACCTTACCCTCATCTTGATTGGAGCAATCACTCCCAAAAATCTGTCTCTTCTCCATAAAGTACTATGCTAGAATGTCATCCAAGGAATGATCTAACTGTCCCGGTATAAATGCTTGCAGTTGACCGATAGTAGGACTATACTCACTGATAGAAATGCATCTAACACTATCTGCCACTGGAGTGCTATCTCTGGGAGGACTATGCTCACTAGAAGATACATGCTCATGACTGCCCACTATCGCTGGAGTGATATCTTTGGGGGGATCTACTACCATGGGAACTATGAAACTGTCTCCCTCCCCCTCTGTTACTGCTGCCACTGCCAACTACGATGGAGGTGGTGGAATGACTATGGCGCTCTTGGGTCGCCATTCCTTCTTCACCACATTTGAAGTAGAAGGTCGAGAAGGAGAGCTTGACCTCACCTCAATGGGTGGAGTAGATGGAATGAGATCCTAAGGTCATAATCGGATAACCAATGGGGCTTTCTTTCTTCCCGATGCTATCTTCTGTGCCTTAGATAGCATAGGGGATGCTAGAACATGTACTAGTGAAGGTGGACAATGAGTGGTGCATGGTGGTGGAAACAGCACCGCTTCCGCTCTCCTCCACACTAGTGGCCCATGAGTACTATATTATGTCGGTATGGTCGACTCGGTAGCAGACTAAAATCCAGCGGTGGCTGAACCTCCTCCTTTCTCTCCTATTAGCCTGCATGACCACTCAGCTATGCTCTCTGTCTAATCTAATGCTCCCCAGGGATCAAAGACTCAAGTCAAATAATGCATGATTGAGCATCCAGGTGGCTCTACTTATCAGTGAATAATTGTAATCGTAGGGCCTCCTCTCTCCTAGCAAACCTGTATCTGGTGGTGGAGGTGATCTATCCTCATATTCCTCCTCTCCATCTGATCTTGAGAGGGGATATAACTTATTTCCACTAAGTAAGGGGGAGACCTCTTGGGGTGAACCCTATTCTACAACATGGGATGCTATCTCTGCCTTTACAGCTGCTCTCTTATGATGTCGCTTAACTTTTTGGATCTTATTGCGGCACTAAGTATGGGTGAGTCGAGTGGGGCGAAAGCTAGAATCTACTTCAAAGGTAGTGATGACTATCTCGGAGACCAAGATAGCCTTCCCCTTTGAGGGAACCAATGAGGAGGTGTCAACCTTCATTAAGGTGATAGAATGAACAACTGATGGAATAGACAGGGGAACCACTGACACTACTGGTGCTATAACTAAAGCTAGGGTGAAGTCGCCGTGGGGACCTCTCCCTTCCTCTTTGGTGGAGGCTTCAGTCAAGGCATGTCAAGGAGAATGGCTGTTTGCCCCACATCTCCTCCCTATGGTGCTATCCCAAGTAACTCACACAACCTCAAATCCATGATTGAACTAAATTAGATGCACAACGAGCGAGGTGAGCTTGGCCTAATCCAAGGCCAAGTCAAGACTGGACAAGAAGGAGAACACAAACTTGCTAGGAGCCATGTGTATTGAACTAAGTTGAACAGAAACTGACTGAGCTAAAACTCTACATTTCTTGAAAACATAATTGAATCAGCCCCTCTTGCCTTAGTATTCACATTTAGAAATAAATTCTTGACTTGACTTGGAAATTTGAACCCACACTAAAGAAATTTAGTTATGTTAAGTGAGGCTCATTGGAGAGATTTTTTTGATGTGTGAGGAGAGTCTTTGCCATATGATTTTGGTTTAGAACCCATACTCAACCAAATTGAAGTAGGTTGGGTGGGGTTCAAATATTTGAAGATATTTGTGTTATTATCTTGTTTGAAAATTTTGATTTTGAAGAACTTTACTTAGCAAATTTAGGTATGTTTAGGAAAGGTTGTGATTGTATGTTTAGACATTTTGTGAAAAATCTTTGCTTGTGATGATTGGTTATGTGTATGATATATGTTGATTTGAGAATGAGGCTTCTTACTTAACAAATTTGGTATGTTAAGTAAAGGCCAAGTGTGTTTGATATGTATTTGTTTGGTTTGAAAATGAGACTCTTATTTAACAAATTTGGTATGATAAGTAAGAACCGAAAGTGATTTGATTTATGTTTGAGAATGAGACTCTCACTTAACAAAATTGGTATGTTAAGTGAAAGTCAAAATGTGATATGGTTTATGTTTTGAAAATGAGATTCTCACTTAAAAAATTGAGTATGTTAAGTGAAAGCCAAATGTATGTTTTGAAAATGAGACCCTCACTTAATAAATTTGGTATGTTAAATGGGAGTCAAATTTATATTTTAAAGATGATATTCTCACTTAACAAATTTGGTATGTTAAGTGGGAGTCAAATTTATATTTTGAAGAAGAGACTCTCACTTAAAAAATTTAGCATCTTAAGTGGGAGTCAAATGTATGTTTTCAAAATGAGATCCTCACTTAACAAATTTGGTATGTTAGGTGGAAGTCAAATTTATATTTTGAAAATAAGACTCACTTAACAAATTTAGTATGTTAAGTGGAAGCCACATGTGATATGATTTGTGTTTTTTTGAAAAGGAGACTCTTACTTAACAAATTTAGTATGTTAAGTGAAAGCCAAAAGTATGTTTCAAAAATGAGACCCTCACTTAACAAATTTGGTATGTTAAGTGGGAGTCAAATTTATATTTTGAAGATGAGACTCTCACTTAACAAATTTCATATGTTAAGTGGGAGTCAAATTTATATTTTGAAGATGAGACTCTCACTTAACAAATTTGGTATGTTAAGTGGGAGCCAAATGCATGCTTTGGAAATGAGACTCTCACTTAACAAATCTGGTATGTTAAGTGGGAGTTAAATGCATATGTTGAAAATGAGACCCTCACTTAACAAATTTGGTATGTTAAGTGGAGGTCAAATTTATATTTTAAAAATGAGACTCTCACTTAACAAATTTATGTTAAGTGAGTCAAATTTATATTATTTTTGAAAAGGAAAATCTCATTTAACAATTTAGGTATGTTAAATGAGTTTATGATATGTCTTGCTTTCATGTGTGGAAAAGAGAGAAACTTCAACTCTAGCATATATGAAATATGTTAAGTGAAGTTTCAATTTTATGCTATGATTTTATTTGAAAATGGAATTTTCATTCAACAATTTTGAGAGCATGTTGAATGAGTCATTTTCAAAATGTGCTTTTGAAAGATGGAAACTAACTCTAGCATATGTGAAATATGTTTAGTGGAGTTTCCATTTTTTGCTATGATTTTATTTGAAAATAGAATCCTCATTTAACAAATTTGGGTATGTTGAATGAAGGTAGCTATTTTCAAAAAATGTTCTTTTGAAAATGATTTTGATCTTGATTTAGAAAAGAACCTCCATGTAGCAATCATAGGGATTGTTAAATGGGGTTTGGTTATATGAGCTTTGTGCCTTTTGAAAATTTTGTGCAAAAATTATTTATTATGTGAGTTTTGAAAAAGGTGCTTTTGAAAGTGGCACTTTGTAAAAGAGTTTTATTTTCTTAAATAAGATGAACCTTGGCTCACCAAGCTAGTGGTAAAAAGGTTCTAAGTTTTTGTCATCTCCTTTCATGAGTTAATTTTAAGTGAGGTCCTAAAACCTAGAGGATGTTGGCTAGCTTTGCTTAAGAATGAAATAAGCTAAGTGCCAATGAAAGGAAAGATAGTCTTGGACTCATATGAAATACAAGTCCATTATCGATGCTTGGAGACAATAATTGTCTACTAGAGATGGAGAGAGGAACCATCCCTAGTGAAGTCGCAAGAAAAATCTGTGGTATTTATTTTTGGTTTTGTGATGTGTGTGAATATGGGAGGGGGACACCATGCAGATCTGAGGATGTACATAGGTATGACATCAAAGAATAGTGTACTATCTTGAAAGATAGAAATCACTACCATACAATGGACCTAATCGCCTAATAAGGACTCTTAAGGCATGATGGGTCTTTGAATGTACCAAAGAATTTTTCCTTACTTTACATGGATGAATAAAGTAGGGTTTATTTAAACCGAGTTCTAAAGTTCCCTATGGGGGCAATATCCCACAGTTAATTACATCATAAGGAAGGTGAGTTTCTTAGGAATATTCTCGATTAAAGTAGGCAATTATTATCTCCAAAGAATTCAAAGATAAAACTATCAATAAATTGACTATATTTAGAAAATCAAGTGGGATAGATCAAAAGGAGAGACTTATTATCAAAGCCAAAATGATATGAGTAGGGGATGCTCATGATACTAGGAAACCTAGTGAGCATCCCAAACTATCCTATAGTTGGGCTTTGTATATTTGAGATTGAGGGGAGTTATGTATTTGAGTTTAAATTTTATTAGAAAAGTAGGACTTATAATCCAACAACACAAGATTATGAAAATGCCTAAGAGATGAGGATTTATGCTTGTAGCCCTAGGGTAAACAATAACCTCAGATCCTAAATCTAGGGATCTTTAGCAAGGGCCAAAGCATGACCTAAATCTAAGCGAAGATGGGTATATTATTTACCTCCACAAGAGAGGGTAAACCACCTGAGTACTGGACTTATAACTGCCTAGAGGGAAGCCAACTAACTCCTCTTATGAGTTAAAACCATGTGGTCAAGTCATATCTTTTACAAGATTGTTAGGATGTTATTATTTATAAAGAAACGAAAGTCCTAAAACCCACTCCCTAAGAGACTAGAGCATGAGTGGTATGAGTAATGACTTAGTATAATGCAAATCTTATCAAATTTTATTTGATTTTGACTCTTTATTTTGACACAGGCCATAGGAATTTGTATGCCTAAATGCATGTTAAAATAAGTTATGGGCCAAATCAAGAAAGAAGAGGTGAAGTCTCGTCAGTAGGAGTTGATCTCATAGGTCAAGCATTTCCCATATTGCAGAAGAGCCTCTCTTACAAGAGTGGTAAAAGATGCATGCATGATATTAAGCATACAACCATATAGCTAAGGGGTTACTAAATCTTTTATTTATCTTGATTTAATGCCTAGGATTTATGTGAGGTTATGAGTTATTTTTAGAAAATTTAGTTATGAGTTATGATTGAGGTAAAAGCATTTCACAATGTAAACAAATCATCAAACAATTTATAAATCACTGAAAGAATACATATGCGGTTGGATGCCATACAACAGAAAAAAAGAAATGGGTAGCCAATCTCTACCCTTATACAACCTGGTATATAAAAGAATAATTACAAATTATAAAATGATAAGTGTTATGGGGGATCTTCAAGTCTTCAGGCTCCCTCCATTTCTTCATTTGATTTGCTCCATTTGATTTGGTAAGCTTTTAGGCATCACATGGCACCCTAGGATCAAACCCTCTGGCCAATCTTCATCCTTAACCCCCATAACACTTAGCCAAATCCCTAATGCACAATTACATTAAAAGAATGAAAAAGTAAATCTAACTACACCTACAAAATAAGTGTTAGATAAACACACCACACAACCCCGTCAATTATATGAATAGTTTGGACTTAGCAATCTGCACATCGGTAACCAAGTCCACTGTCTAATTAGATTATGCTTAGGGTTAAGCAACCTACAAAAGAGCATTTATATTTATTTTAAGCACCTCTTAAGCATAATCTCTGCAATATGATTAGGCTAATCACTATCCATCTCTAGCATACACTAAAGATCTAGTTTTATACATCATAAAATAAGCATACATCAAACCATACACCGCTTTAACATAAAGTTAGAAGTGGTGACTAAATCTAATGTGTGTGTTAAGGCTTATGTGGTATGCCCTAGCTAGGCTTTAGAGTTAAGATTTTCTAAGTATAAAGAACATTTAATTATAAAGGGTGGTTTCACTTTAAATGGTTTAATTGATTTGCAAATTTTACTTAATGTTTTCTTTTGTTTCAATTGACCTACACTTAACAACTAAGTGTTATGAAGAGAAAGAAAGAGAGGATCACTCTCTTTTATCCCTACCTTAAGTCACATCTAAAGTAAATTAATTAATCCATTCCCTTTAGTGAATGACTTATTACATGTTTTAATTGGTCTTACGTTTAGGTTCACTTCAAATAAACTTATTCAATAAGAAAGGCATCATAAGATTAATTGGAATGAATTACTATCACATAACACATGTTTGTTAATTTTCCTTCCATCATGTATATCAAGCATATGATTAAATCCTAAGCATAGCTATACATGCAATTTATATCTTAGCACATTTAAATGATGAATGTGAGTAAATGTATTTGGAATTAATATTTCATTTGATTGAATGATTTTATCATATTAATTTAAAGCTCTATCTAATTCTTATGCAAAAGCATAAGGAAAGAACTTTAAATCACATGACTAATCAACTCAACCTATTAAACAAGGTATGAATGCATGTGTTTTTAATAGAAAAAAGGGGGGTTTTCATTCATTAACTAAGTACACATTCACATGTATAAAGTTTTAAGCAAGTATGTCCATTGTTGCACCAAGATGAATGAACCTCCTTAGGGCTACTTAAAGTGTGCATCCCGATGTCTAATATACTATCCTTAGATACATATGGATGTATAAGAAACTATAAAAATAGAAAAAATCATGTAAAAGTTGTATTTAATTTGTTCGATTTATTTTTTGTGATTGAATTTATCTAAATTCTAATGTCTAAATGCATAAGAATGAAATCAAGCAGGTATGTCACCATTGTTTCATACCAAGGGAACGAGGTAGGAACCTCCTTAGGGCTACTTAAAAAGTGCATCCAGGATGTCTAATATACATTAATATACTTATACAAATCAACACATGAATATAAGAAAGCAATTTTACTTTATACAATAGACTTATATTCACATGCATTTTCTATGTATATATAACTAAAGTTACAATATATATGGATATCCATTCATTAATAGAATTTTGAAAATATATTTGAGATTTAATAGTGATACTAACCACACATATTTTTGAATTAAGCCAATACATGAAAATTAACAAAAAGAATATCATTTTTGTTTGATTTACTTGAAAGAAGTGAATGCATGAATATAAGTGGCATACAACATCTAACATGAAGGGAAGGAAATAAAACAATACAAGCATGTGATTTCATTCAATCTAACTAAGTCCTAAGGAAAATCATATTAAACAAACTCATTTAAGATGAACTAAAGTTTCCTAAAGCCATTTTTGATCTTTTTGTTTGATTTGATTTAAGGAATGCAAAAAAGGTTTGATAATCCTAATCCCATCCTTATATGTGAGTTAATTTGGTTTACTGAAGAGCAATTAGATTGATTTTATGTCTAATTAGGTTAAGGTATGAATTAAAATCCATTAATTAACCCTTACCTACATCACCTTAAGTTAATTAACTAAATAATAATGAGCCAATATGAGATGCAACCACATGAAAAGTAAATTGGCAATGCTCCTAAGAAATGAAAGGGGCCTAATGCAATTGGCTCATAATTAATAGTTAATTAAGCTTAAGGAGCTCATTTAATTACTTTTATAGTTTTCTCACACATGTGAGCTAACCATAATTTCATTAGCTCTTTCTTTAGGTTATTGAACACCGAAAGAGCTACCCAAGATTGATTAAACAAAGATAGGTTGTGAATGAATGGATTTTAACTTAAATTAATTAATCCCTTGATTAATTGATTAAATTCTTTGATTGTGTTTTAATTAGAATGATGAAATTAACCTAGGGAAAAGGATCAAAGAAGAGGCCTCAATCTTAACCCCTAAGTCATTTCAAACACTCAGTTAGGCTCTAAAATAATTAGGTTTCCTCTTATTTTAATTGGTTAATTAAATGGCTAATTAATTATTTAAGCTTTTTAATTAACTTAAAATAAATGAAAAGGCTTATTGAAATGGTTATAAGGAATGAACCCAAACCACTTCAATAAGACTTCCCACTATTAACAGAGGATAATGAGATTAATTAATTAATTAAACCACTATTAATTTGCTTAATTATCACTAATTAATGTTATAGAGTAATTAAGGCTTAATCCATTGATTTTCCTAAATAACTATTCAATAAATTCCAAGAAAAATAGGGGAGGTAGAGGTCATCCCCTAAACTTCTCTAAAAAATTTAAAAATTAATTGGACAACTAATCAGAGAGTAATTATGCTAATTAAGTTTTTAATTAAACCTTAATTAAGTAGAAATTACTATTCTAAATTAATTAATCATAATTTTAATGGATTCTACTCTAACATATCTTTAAAAAGAGCACTCATTTATATATTTTGGATTTTTATGATTAGTTATGATTTTAAGAAGATTCAGCCTTAAAAATTAATTAAAATAGTCTTAATTAACCCTTAATCCTGTCGGCGCCACATGGCTAATGACACGGCACGCACTTCCCACATGGTGCAATGAGGTTGGGTATTTAAGTTATCGCATCACGATGCTGACTCGAATTACGGTGGATACACTTTTCGGTGGACCATCCGATCTAAGATCAGATGGCCATGATCAGATCCAACAGTTAAGGGGAGAAAAGAGAGGATCTAAGCATAATCTAATATGAGCCGCTCATTCCAACCATGCGGAACGGATGGCTCATGATCTATCTCCTACGAACGATGGATGATTGAGCCCATCCGGCATGGATCGCTCGATTCGAGCACATCTAAGCTCGGATCCACTATGAACTCAGTCCACACCTTCCCGCGAAGGATCCACATGGATCCAATGGGTAGGATGGGTTCAAATGCAACTTCTCTTCAAAAAAGACCAACTAATTTCCATACAAGGCTTGGTTTTGGAAAATTACCTCATTGGAGCTTGTGATAGGCAGTTCTAATGATTAAGGAAGCTTTGTTTGGTGGAAACAAAGCCCTGTTGAGCTGCACGAGCTTTGATTTGAAGTAGATTGCTCCCAAGGTCAATCCACGCATGTAGAAGCTTTAGCTTTGATCGAACTTGGACCTCTAATGGCTTAGAAGCTTAGGAGATGGTTTGGTTGGCTTTGATTAGATGTGGTGAAGGTGTGTGTGAGTTTAATTTAAGTTTGGTTGAGTGGAGTAAAAGTTTGAATCAAGGGAGGGCTCCCTTATTTCAATTTTGCATGTCGAGAGCAATGGCCGATCGACGGAGGTTTTGGATGCTTGGAAAAGCTCTGAGGAGTTTCAAAATGGCTTTGGGAAATTGCACAATGCCGAATGTATTAATTCCCACTGGAATTGAGGGAGTATTCCCTGAAATCATGCTTGATGGATAGATGGGATGGGCTGGCTTGTTTCAGCCAGCAAGCTACCATCAGGGCACCAGAGAGGTCACATCCAACTCCACTTGGCTTGACTTCAGTGGAGAAGGTAGTGGGATGGTGCCCAAGGGTTGGTGTGCAAAGACCTCTTGGCTTGAATCCATGGGTTTCAGTTTTTACTTAAGTGAGGAAGAGGTGAACTCCCATTGGTCCTTGGCCGACCTAGGATGGGTTAGGTGAGCTAGGTGGGTCAGGTGGAGCCTCACTTGAGTGCTTGGGGGCTGCCATGGCGATGGGGGGAGTTGACTTTGCTTGTTAATATGAAGATCTAATGGAAAGAAGGTTTGTCCAATGGCTCATTGCTTGGGTGGGGCCCACTATAGATTTGGGCTAGTTTAGGAATGAGTTAGGATTGGTTTGGGTTGGGTGAGACCAAGTCCTAGGGTCCCATGGGTTGGCTTTTGGTGATTTAACTTCATATGGTCAAAATAGGCTCATTTGGATTAGGTTGGGTTGGGTTGACCAGTTAATCAAATTGGGTCAAACCAAGACTTGGGTTAGGTTTAAGTGATGATTGGAAGACTTTTGGTTCAATTGGTTCTGATTAATTTGGCTTAGGTATAATTTTGTCTCATTTGGATTCAAATAGGTCAAATGGGCTAAGTTGACCAGTTTTACCAAATTGGGTTGGGTTAGGTGTTGGTTCATGTTCGATGGGTTAATTGAAAATGATTGTAGGCTTTGGTTTAGTTTAATTTCAATTTAATTTGGATTTTGGCCAATTTGACCTTTTAGGTCAATTTGGGCTAGGTTGGGTCGGCTTGACCAATTAGTCAAATTGGGTAAATCCAAGGCTATGGTCAAATTCAACAAGTGATTTGGAATGGATTTGGGCCATTGGTTGCAATCAATTTGGATCAAATTATGATTTGACCCATTTTAGCTTTTTAGGCTAATTTGGGTCAACTTAGGTCAAATGGCCAATTGGACTTGGTTTGGCTCAATTGAGGGTTTGGTTATGTTCAATCATTGATTATGCATTGGTTTGGATCAATGGTTTCAATCAATTTGGTATATAGTGAGTTTTGGCTAGTCTGGGTTTCATTTGGGATAAAGGTTGACTTGGTCAAAGGACCAAGTTGACTTGGTTTGACCCAATCTAAGGCAATTGATCAGTCTAGGTGATTGCTGATCATAATATGAGGCTTGGATGAGCATAGTTCAATCCAATTTGGGTTGTATTATAACTTGGCTAAAAAAGATCTTTTAGGTTACTTTGGGTCAAGTGGATCTAAATGGGTCTATTGGTTTGGTTTTGGCTTGATTTAAGTTTAATTGAACTTACATATGGATTTATGATGAAAATATAAATCCAATTGCAATTGGTTTGGAGTCAAATAGATTTTGGTTCATATGATAATTTCAAATCAAAAGGGGTCAACATGGGCTTGACTTGGGTTGACTTGAATTTGGTTTGATAATTATTGTTTGTGTTTATATTTGGAACAATGATTGAAGTAATGATTGAATCATGAAAAAATCCATGGGTTTTGAGTTTATTTTGCATTTATCATTTAGCAAATTCAAGAAGCTAAAAAGGTTGATTTGGGTTTAATTTATATTTTATTTATATTTGTCAATATAAATGAAAAATATAAATGGGTTATGAGAAAATCACTTGGGTTCGGAGAGATTTGGTAGCAAATTTGACCAAATTTAAGGATGTAGGTCAAAAGGACTTAAGTAGGGAAATGATTTAGTTTGATTTATCTTTAGTCATTGGAGGGTGGGTTTCATTTATATTTATGAATCTAAATAAAAGAATAATTGATTTGTAAAGAAATAAATTGTGTTTGGGTTGATTTGAATTAAGATTTGGTTAAGCTTATGGAGGTAGGTCCATATGGCTTAAGAAAAGTCTTGATTTGGTTTGGTTTAGTTTGATTTGATTTGAATGGTTTGAACTAGATTTTTTTTTATATTTGTAAATATAAATGAAGGAATGATTGATTTATAATGTAATCAACCAAGTTTGATTTGGTTTAAAGGGAGTTTTGGCTAAGCATATGAAGGTGGTTCATATGGCTTAAGAAGGAATTTTTTAGTTTGAATTTAATCATGGGTTTCAATCATTTGTAGTTGGATTTGATTTGGAATTTGATTTGAGATTGAATTTGATATTTGAGAAAATCAATTGAATTGGGTTGATTTTAATTTGGTTAAGGTTAAGTCCATAAGATAAAATCAAATGGCTTGGGAAGGGATTTGGAATTTAAATTTAATCATGGGTTTCAATCATTTGAATTGGGATTGGATTTATTGAATTTGAGGTTTGCTTTGAGGAAGGAAGCAAGGATTGGGTTTAAGGCTATAGGATAGGCAAGTCTTCTTAAATCCCTAAGGCATGACCTATTTTCATGGCTAATCCTTCTAAGTCTCTAAGCTTATGTTAAGTGTTCACCTTATCACTAGAAGTGTCTTAAGACCAAGGAGCTCTTAGTGTCTACAAGAGTCCTAGATGTATGATGAGGAAGTTGAGAGTTTAGTCACAAAAGTGAGATCAACAGAGGGTATGATTGACTTTAATGCCTATGAAGATGGCCTTTTGAACGATACTACTGAAGTCCACATGGTAGATACCCGAAGATCCTTGCATAGAGTATAGCCTAGCTAGGAAGCTCAGGGCTTTATTATTGAAGAAGGTGAGGCATCAGACTCAACTCAATGCCTTCTCCAACAAATCAAGTTTAAGGATGATTTGATCGATAAGATGGAGAGGAGGGTACAGAAGTTGATGGCAGTGGTGTTAGCATTATAGAATCAAGCACTAGTCTCACAACCCACTCCTATGGAGGCTGACAAACTTGAGTTAGTGCATATCGTAGATCATCCCAAGCGTACTACTCTGATGGATGAGGATACCAATAGCTTGTATAGGAAGACAGTTGATAGTACCTCCATGCATGAGAAAGACATCAAGCAGATACTAGAACATCAAGTGAAGCAAGCGTTGGTACAAGCCCAATAGAGCTCGTTAGTTTTAAAGGGTAGACCCTACCCGAAGGAACTCGATGTAGTTCAATATTCAAAGGGTTTTGTGCCACCATCATTCAAGGTATTCGATGGCAGTAGGAACCCTAGGCAGCATATAACACACTTTAAAGCTAGTTTATGCAATGATGTTAGTAGTGATGTCTTACTTTTTTGATAGTTTATCAGTAGCCTTTACGGAGTAGCCTTTGATTGGTATGCTGAACTGCCCAATGGTTTGGTGAAGTCTTTTGTCGAGTTAAAGCAACTCTTCATTAAGAGATTGGAGCTCAACAAAAAGTAACTATAGGGGACCTTATTATAAAGAAACAAAAATCTAATTAGTCTCTTGTTGATTATATTCTTAGATGGAGAAACCTAAGTATGAAATACGAACCACAGCTGCAAGAGCAACATGCCATTAAAATTCTTCTTAAGAAATTCATGGCTTGGTCACCTTCATGCTCAAGGGCTTTACCATTAAGACATATGAGAAACTAATCAGCAAGTTGACTAACCTACAAGAGGAAGCCAAATAGTTTCCCTTCTCAGACCAGTCATCTAAGTTAAATCCCTAGAGAGTATTTGAGATGAAGCTAGAGACAGTAGTAGTAGTGGATAAGGGGAAGTAGCCAGTGAGGGCACAGTTTGAGAGGCCTAGAGTTTATCAGCCTCCACTCCCACCTTCTCTTGCACTACTTCGGCTGCCACAAAGGCCACCATAGTAGCCAACATAATAGTGATACCAGTATCCACCACCAGGTTGCTACTTTTCACCTATTATGGCTGATAAGCTCAACAAGTCATATCATTCAAGAGGGAGGCAGTCACAAAAATTTTCAGGAGCCTTCTAAAGAAGCTTGATTTTCACCTACCCAAGCTTAGAAAGTTGGAAAAAGTGGGTAGGAGTGATGATCCTAACTACTGCCCCTACCACCATATATTAGGCCATGTCTTAGAGGATTTGTTTACATTCAAGGATTGGCTTGAGTGCAACTATAAGTTAGGAGCCATAGTGATACCCAAAGAATACTTAGTAGAATAACCTTCTAGTTCTATTAAAGTCATTTTTGGAGATACATCTAATCATCTCAAGATAAAAGAAGGTTGGGATATCTCTTTATCTCGTACCTCTAAAAAGATCATCTTTAAAATCAAGAAACTTTTTCTGTAGGTGCCTAACTCAGCTCAGACCTCAAACACCAAGGAAGGTCTGCCAGTTCTGAGGGACAACTCGTGGAGGGTGGAAGTCCAGCAGTAGCAGCAACCATCACATGCTCGGGGTTGGTTCATAGCACCACCACCGTCTGAGTCCAACATCTTTTCTTCTACCTTTATAGTTACCACCTCTACTAGCTCCACTACCACCAGCAGGAGCATTGTATCTATGGATGAGGGCACCAAACCTCTCATACCACTCACTTTACATGACTTCTACTATGTACCTCCAAAGTTAAGGAAATCAATGAAGAAGAAGAATTTTGCTTACATCTTGTTTACTTTCGAAGATCTCAGTGATTTCATTCCTATTGATAGATCTCAAAGTCATAATAATAACAATCTAAATAATTTTGATTAATTTTCTTCTAATTCAAAAATATATTTCCCTTTTCTGAATCTTTAGGGTTCACCACTTGAGATAGATTTGGAGTCATCCAACTTCGTTGATCCTTTAGGTTATGTTGTAGGTATACTAGATGAGCAGGTATAACTTTTCATTAGCTCCTCATCATAAGAATTTATTGAAGTCAACCTCCATAGTGGTACAATTTTACCACCTAGGGTAGTACCTCAAGATAAGGGTAAATATGTCATTGGTTATAGTGAACAGATAGCCACTCCACAAGATGCTCCACCTTGGATATGCTTGTGGAGGACCAACCTAAAGTTGATTACAACATCCTGGCACATCTCAAAATGTTTCCAACTAAGTTAAGCAAATATGACATCCTTGTTTTATCCAAAGAGATGAGGGAGTTACTAGTCAAAGCATTGCTTGACCCTTAAATATGATTAGCTTAGTTGCCGCTTCTAACCCAATTGTAGCGGAGGCATACTTTTCAAAAAAAGTCCTAGGAGTCACATTCTCAGATGTAGACTTATTGCTGGGAATAATAGAGCACAACCTCTCTCTCTACATCATCATGGATGTTGGAAAATTTAGGCTATCCAGAGTATTGGTTGATCTAGGTGCATAGATAAACATTATGAGTCTAAGAATCCTTGCCTACTTAAGGATTAACATCTATAAACTCTAATACAAGAAGTGCTTTTGGATTGAATACTCAATCTCCTCTCCTTAGATTTAGGAGTTTTCTAGACACTAGATTCTCCTTAGTCATAAGACACTTCTAGAAATTAGGTGAACACTTAATGTATGCCTACAGACTTAGAAGGGTTAATCAAAGGATTAAGGTATGTCTTAGGATTGGAGAAATTTTCCTAGCCAATAACCCAACCAAATCCATACTTATCATCTTAAGCTAAACCAAATCCCAAATCTAAATTAAATTCACAATCAAATCAATTAAGCCACCAAATTCCAAATCAAATCAATCTTTCCTAAGCCATATGATTTAATCCCATGGACTTAGCCAAAATTGCCTTCAATCCAAATCAAACTCAATTGATTTTCTCATGAATCAATTATTTCTCCAATCATCATCCCAAATCTAAATCAAATTCACAATCAAATCAATCAAGTCAAACCAAATTCCAAATCAATCCAACCAAACCAACTATCAAACCAAATTAATCCTTCTTAAGCTACATGATTCAATCCCATGGACTTAGTCAAAATTTCCTTCAATCCAAATCAAACTCAATTGATTTTTTCATGAATCAATTATATCACTAATCATCATCCCAAATATAAATCAAATCTACAATCAATTGAACCCAACCTTGAATCAATTTAAGTCAAACCAACTTAACCCATGTTACCCAAAATACCCAAATGAGCCAAAGTCCATTTCAACCCAAGTCAATTGCAATCAAAGCTATAAATTAATATTAAATCCATATATAAATCCAACTAAACTCAATTCAACCCAAAATCAATTCAACTAAGCCCAATTGGCCCGCTTGATCCAAAGTGATCAATTTGACCTATTTAAACCAAATTCCAATCCTACCTAAATTGGATTGAACCAAACTTACCAAAACCTCCTATGATGATCATCAATCATCCTTAATTGATCAATTGCCAATGATTGGCTCAAACCAAGTCAAACAACCTAACCTACATAAATCAAACTTGTCAAATCTCAACCCAAGCCAATTTGATTGAAACATATGATTCACACCAACCTATGATCAATCCTTGAACATGACTTGTTCATCAATTGAACCAAACCTAACTCAATTGGCTCTTTGACCCAAGTTGATCTAATTTGACCTAAAAGACCAAATTTGGTCAAATCAAGACCTAACCCAAATTGATTGCACACAATGGTTCAAGTTCATTCCAAATTGATTGTTGAACTTGACCAAAGCCTCAATTGAACCAAATTTGACCAATTGAACTCAATTGACTCATTTAGCCCAAATTGACCTGAAGGGTCAAATTGGCCTAAATTGAATACAAATCCAAATTAATTGAAATTGAAGCCTACAATCACCTTAAATTGATCAATCAAACCTAAATAAATGCCTAACCCAAGCCAATTTGGCCAATTTCGTCAAATTATTCAACTTGACCTATTTGACCCATATGATTTCAAATGGGTCAAATCCAAATCCAAGCCAAATTAGCTCAAACCAATTAAACCAAAACATCCTAAATACTCATTTGAATATGATTGAACCCTTGGTTTGACCCAATTTGACCAATTGGTTAACTTAACTCAACCTAGCCCAATTTGACCTACATGAGTCAAATTGAGTCAAACCCTCTCAAACCAAGCCCAAACTCAATGAAACCTGACCCAACCCATCCTAGACTCACCTTGGGTCAGCTCAAAACTAACCCAACCCAAAATGAGCCCTATCCAACCAATTACCCATTGGATAAACCTCTCCATATAGGATCAAACCCAAATTGGAAAGTCAACTTTCCCTTTTTCTCCTTGTAGCCTCCCCATACCCAAAATAGCACCTTGCCTACATGACTAAACTGACTCAAGTAGGCTAGGTCAGCCATGGACCAGAGGGGGTGAGTTAACTCACCTACCCACATTGATCGAACCCAATGGACAAGGGATTTCCTTGAGCCACCAACACAAGCTCTTGACCAACCAAATCGAAGCCACCTGATGAACTTTTTTGGCTTGCGGTGAGCGGTGAAAACAGGGATTGAATTTGAGCCATTTGATTCAAATTCAAGGGAGGAGGGGGTAAACCCCCGTCTATTTGGCCAAATTCTCACAGAGACACTCTCGGAAAGCTTCTTAAGTGAGTTTCAAAATCCCTAGAGTGAATTTGAAGCTCCCCAAGCCTTCTCGATGCTAGAACACCTCGACTCAAAATAGGGCATGGCCTCCTCCCATCCAACTTCCTCAAACCTCAACCCCATTCAAATTAATTTCACCCACACATTCACCAAGCTCCATCGAGGTGAAATGAATGAATCTCTAACCCCGACCCTTTGGAAGCACCACTTGATCAGCGTCGACTTGCAAAAGCGGGGTTTGGTCCAAAGCATGAGGAATTACCACAAGCTTCTCAAAGGATTCCTCATCCGGTGCTTACCTTAAGCATTGCACCACCGGTCTTGAGCTCTGGCGAGGTACATTCCTTTAAACTAAGCTCTTGGCAAAATTTTTTGGGCCTTTTTGAAGCACATGTGTATGTCATTTGAATCTGACTATTAGATCCCTTGAGATCTTCCTCGTGAAGGTATGGGATCAATTTCGATGTCATTTGAATTGTGGTTAGCTCGGATCGAGCAAGTGAAGGCAGAGGTGTTCATCTCCCATTGCTCAGGGGACGATAGATCATGCATCATTTATTCCGTGTGGTAAAAATGGATGTACGTGTTTATTCCCTAGATAAATTTGATTTAAATCCCCTATAAATCATGAGTTTAATCTTTGATGTTCAATCTTAGGTTAGATAGTGGGGAAAAAATTGCGTTTGCCAACAACCCTATTAGCATTTACTCGAATGAATTTAAGTAACCTATCCCACAGTGCCATGTGGAAAGTGCGCCACATCAACGATCCATGTGGCACCGACTGGATTAAGCTTAATTAATGGGTTTTAATCACAACGACTTTGAAAAATCATAACAAATTGTAGAAAAATTTAAAAAATAGAAATAAACACTCATTTTAAAGGTAATTTAGAGGATAATAAATTATAATTAATTCTAATTAATTTTGAATAATAATTAAGGTTCAATTTATGTTTAAGTGTAAACTTAATTAGCTTAATTAAGCCTTAATTACTTGAGCAATTAATTTCAAACTTTTCCTATTAATTCAATGGGATGATTTCTGCCTCCCATGAATTTCTTGGAATTTATTGTTTATCCAATTAAGAAAATTGACCATTTGAGCATTAATTACCTCACTAATTAACTTAATGATTAATTAATGGTTTAAACATCAAGATTTAATTAATTAAATTCCCTAATCACTGTGTTATAGTGAATGGATGAGGGAGTGGGATTAGGATCCTTTTCCTAATCTCTTTTATCAGGTCCATTTCATTTTAAAGAGGGTTAATTAATATCAAAATTAATTAAGGGTTTAATTAATTGATTAAGTGGATTAATTAGTAAAATTGAAATCATAATCATATCAGATATTTAACAATGAGATTAAGGGTTCCTCTTTATGTGTTTAATAACAGAAAAACCCTTAAGGAAATCAAGATTAGCCCATAAGTGTGGGAAAATCTTGAAAGTACTTAATTAGGTTCTTTAACTTAATTAACCCTTAATTATGAGACATTTGCATTAGGTCTATTTAAGAGCATTGAAATTTTACTTTCTCATATGTTCATGTCATTTATGGCTCACAATTAAGTGGTTAATCAAATTAAAGAAGCATAGGTAAGAGCAATTAATTGATTTAATTAAGGATCCAACTTAATTATTTCATAAAACCCACTTAATTACCTTTTTTTAAACCAATTAAGTTCACCAATATGGGAATGGAATTAAAATAACAAGCAAATCTCCTCCTCTTTCAAATTAATCAAAATCCAAGAATTAAATTAATAATAAGCTTTAATTTTCTTTAAATAGTTTTATTTAATGTGATTGTCCTTAGAAATTAATTTGGTTGAATGAACCATGTGTTTATATTTAGTTATCCCTTTCCAATCACTTTAAATGTTGTATGTCATATGATTTCATGCATTCATGTTTTTAAAATATGAATAAATTAAATAGACTTTATTTATGTAAGCTTGCATGTGTTGGCTTAATTTAATTAAATGTGTGGCTATTATCACTAATAAATTCAAATCTATTTTTCAAAGTTTATAAATTAATAATAATATGTAGAGTGATGATAGTTATGAATACATATAGGATGTGCATGTGCTTATAGCCTAAGTATGTGAAATGAAGCTCTCTTTCGTATGACTCATATATAGATTTACATAAGTTTGAACAATACTGGTATATATTATGGATATCCCAAGAATATGAGGCTTTAAGTATCCCCAAGGAGATCATTTGATTACCTCACTTCCCTAGTTTAACAATGACACATACTCATTTAGTTTCATCTTATGTATTTTGGTATTAAAATTTGGATAGAGCTTTAATTCATTTGCCTAAATAATTCACCTAAAGAATATACAACCTTTGCATGGTTTTCATCCTTATAGTTATGTATACATTCATATGCATTTAAGATAGCAAGTGTTTAGTGTGGACATCCTAGGAATACAGTATTAAGTATATTTGAGGTCGGTTAACTCTCTCACGGTTAACAATGGCACATACTTGCTTACATCTTTCATACATGTGTATATGTGCTTTATTAAAAGATGAAAATCACTTTTATTATTAAAGAATACATGCATCCAAAATCATCAAAGTCATTGAACTACATTATAAATATATAATCTCTTATGATTCATGAATTTGCATGTGAATGTATATAGTATATAAATCCTAGAATACAGGGCTTTAAGTAGCCCCAAGGAGGTCATTTGATTACCTCACTTCCACTGTTAACAATGACATATTGATTTCATTCCTATATATTTTTGTATAAGAATTTGGATAGATCTAATTTAAATATATGAAATAATTCAATCAATTGAAACATAAGTTCAAAATGTATGCATACATTCATCATTTAAGTATGCCAAAATGTTTTGTATGTATAGATATGCTAAGTATTAATTCATATGCATGTTACATTTGAGGAAAGGGATGGCTGAGTATATTTCATGTATCAGTAGTTCAACTACATTAATCTTAAGTTGCCTTCATGTTGAATATGGTTATTTAAAGTCAACCTAAACTTAGGATTAATACATAAAAAATATTTAATCAGTCATTCACTAAAGAGAATCAAGTCATAAAAATGTGCTTTAGAAAGTGGCTTGAGGTAGTGGTGAAGGATGGTAATCCTCTTTCCTTTCTTTATAACATTTAGATGATAAGTGTAAATCAAATCAAACAAAATAAAATATGAATTAAAATTCACAAATTAACTAAACAACTTAAAATGAAACCAACATTTATGTTAAATTAAATCCTTCCACACTTAGAAAATCATAACCCTAATGCTTAGTTAAGACTTATTACACAAAGCATTAGCACACATATTAGAATTAAGCCACCACTTCTAGTCCTAAGTTAGGGTAGTATATGTGTGATGTATGTTTTATTTTATGATGTAATATTTTAGACTGGATGTTAGGGTATATGCTTTGTAGACTAGATGTTTGGCCGCTCTTAGCCTAATCATATTTATGCTTAAGGGATGCTTAAAATAAATATAAATGCTCTTTTGTAGGTTGCTTAAACCTAAGCATAATCAAGTTAATAAGGGCTTGGTTACTCATGTGCATGGTGCTAAGTCCAAATTATACATTTAACTGCTTAGGATTGTATGTATGTTTAACTAATCTCTATTTTGTAGGTGTACTTAGATTTACTTTTCCCATTAAATATAATTTTGTAATAGGAATTAGACTTAGTGTTTTGGGGGATTAGAATGTGGATAGAAGGCTTTATCTTGGGAGCCCTGTGATTCTTTTAGAGCATAATCAAATCAGAAATGAAGAAACAAAGAAGTGAGGACCCCCCAAAGCATGTATTCATTCTAGTTGTAATTATTCTTTCATATTCTATAAGGGTAGAGCTTCATATCCATCTTTTTTTTAAGGTGTATGCGGTAGACACGATTACAGCCTCTTATTCTTTTATGTTAGTTTATAAAATTGATTGATGATTTGTTTAGATTGCGCATTAGGATTGCATCTTTTTCATAGTTTCTTCAAGTTTGATGCTTTAATGTGTGACTTGGATGCAGTAGGCTCTTAGGATAAAATAAATTTTCTACCCAACTAATAACTCATAATTAAAATTTTAAACAACTCACAACCTCATCATAAAGCATAAGCTGTAATCAAGATAATTAAAAGATTTAGCAACCCCTTAGCTGTATGTTGTATGTCTCACATCATGCATGTATCTTCTTTCTCTCTTACTAAAAAATGAGGGCCTTTGTCCTTACACAATTGGGATTGCTTGACCCATGAGAGAAACCCTTGATGACGGAGCTTCACCCTCTTTCTCTTTTGTTTTGTCCAATAATCCATTTTCATCATGCATTTAGGCATATAAATATCCCAAAGCCTTTGTCTAAAATGATTTGTCAAAATGAAATAAAATTTAAAAAGAATTTTACACTTATAGATTAAGTCATATGCTTATATCACTCATGCTTTAGTGTCTTAGGGAGTGGGTTTAAGACTTTAGTCTCTTCCAAACTAAATAACAAGCCCAACCATCTTCCAAATTCATAAGAACGGACTACATGTATGTAAAATGTAGGAGGTGTTAGTTGGCGACCACTCCAAATGATTGTAAGTTAAAAAGTCAGATGAGTTTACTCTCTCTTATGGAGATAAACCCTTATGTCCACTGTCGTACTAAAGCTCACTAAATTTAGGATCTAAGGTAGCTACTTCTTTCGGGCTACAAGTATAAATCATCACCTCTTAGGTATTTCCACAATCTTGTGTTGATGGATTATAAGCCCTAGCAATATAATAAAATTTCAACTCAAATGAATAAAATCTCTTTACTTTCAAATATATATAGCCCCACCATATGATAGATTGGAATGCTCACTAGGCTTCCTAGTATCATGAGCATTCCCTACTTATTTCTTTTGGATTCCAAAAATATGTCTCCTCCTTAAACTTTCCCAATTGATCTTCCAAAATGACCCAATCCTTTGATAGCCTAACTTTGAAATATTTGGAGATGATAATTATCTACTTTAATCGAGAGTATTCTTTGAAAATCTCAGTTCCTGAAGATGTAATTAATTATGGTGGCTTGCCTCCATAGGGAACTTAAGAACCTAGCTTAATATAAAACCTGCTTTATTCATCCATGTAAAGTACGGGAAAAATCTCTGGTATATTGAAGACTGAGTCCTTATTAGGGTGGTGTCCATTGTGGGTGATGATCTCTTTTCAAGATAGTACATCATACCTTAATGTCATACGATCACTTCAAAGTACCTACGATGATGTCACACATCAAAATAAACCATAAAATTTTTTGGTGACTTCACTGGGGAGTAATTCCTCTCTCCATCTCTTGTAGACAATTATCATCTCCAAGCATCGATGATGGACTTATATTTTTGTATAAGCCCGAGACTATTTTTCTTTTTGTTGGCCCTTTGCTCATTTTATTCTTAAGTAAAGGTAGGCAGCATCCCTTATGTTTTAGGACCTCACTCCTATATATGTTCTAAGACTCCTATTGGGTCCCCCAAAAGGCAATAATAAGTCAATTAAAGAAAGTAGATGACAAAATATAAATCAAATAGAATTTGGAACCTCTTACCACTAGCTTGGTGAAGCCAGGTTCATTTCATATTTGAAAAACTTCAATGGAATCTAAAGTGAAACAAAGAAAATCTTTTAAACATTTTTTAAAAATCTTTACAAAGCAAAAGCATGTGAATTTCACTTAACTAATACAGTTGGCTAAGTGAAGGCTCTCTTTTAAAACCAAAGTCAAGTAAAATAAAATAAAAATCTTCCAAATCCCCTTTTCAAATAAAATTAATGGAACCTCATTTAGCATACCTAAATTTGCTAAATGAGGGTTCTTCTTTTCAAAATTAAAATAAACCTCTCTTTCAAAAATAAACATATTCCAACCCTCTTTAAAAAATTAACTAACCTCATTTAACATACTTAAATTTGTTAAATGAGTGTTCCCTTTTCAAAATTAAAATCAAACATACCCAAAATATTTTCAAACAAAACCAACTCCATTTAGCATACCCAAATTTGTTAAATGTGAGTCTCATTTTCAAAATTGAAATAAAACCCAACAACCAACATACAATTGGACTCCACTTAGCATAACTAAATTTGTTAAGTGAGGGTTCCCTTTTTCAAAATGAAAATAAAATCAAGATAAACAACACATAATTGAACTCTATTTAACATACCCATATTTGTTAAATGACAGTTCCATTTTTAAAACTAAACTAAAATCAAAACATCCAACACACATTTGAACCCTATTTAACATATCTAAGTTTCTTAAGTGAGAGTTCAATCCTCAAAATCAAAACAACACATCAACATACAAACAATCAAACACATAAGTGAGCTCCATTTAACATACCTAAATTTGTTAAATGAGAGTTTCATCTTCAAAATAAAATCAAACTCCAACAACAAATATCAAACATATATTTAAACTCTATTTGACATACCTAAATTTGTCAAACAAGAAGTTCCTCTTTTGAAAAATTAAATCAATAATAAATATCAAACACATAATTGAACCCCATTTAACATGTTTAAATTTGTTAAATGAGAGTTCTTCTTTTCAAATCAAATCAAAACATCAAGCAAACAATAATCAAACCATTAAGATAGAAAGCTTTCAAAATTTTCAAACATATGATTGAACCCTAGTTAGCATACCTAAATTTGCTAAGTGAGAGTTCCAAAATCATATTCCAACAAAAGAATACAACAAATACATCTCCAAAAGTCTCTCCATAACAAATGAACCCCATTCAACATAATTAAAATTATTGGATGTGGGTCTCAAAATCAAAATCAAATTCAGATTCAATAATTCATGACAAAGTCTCTACTCTAAATTCCTAAATCTCTATAATATAATGAACCCCATTTAGCATAGTTAAATTTGTTAAGTGTGGATTCAATTTCAAAAATCAAATTGAAACAATTCAAGTTGAGCAAGGGTCTAATCTGGTTATTTTTCAATAATGTTGAGATATTAGACCAGTTCCTCCCTTCACTCATTCAGTCAGTTTCCACCATATCTTCAAGAAAGTTGATCTTTTCTTTTTTCTCGGGTGTGGATTTGGCCTTAGATTAGGACATACTCACCACTACCCTTGTGATCCAGTTTAGACTTGGCTTTGAGCACCTCCAAGTCACCTGTGAGGGACTAGCCCTCATCACTATTAGCAAGGAAGAGGTGGCAGACAAGAAGGCACTTCTTCAATTTGATATGCAATTTGGTTCCTAGTTTTCCTCTCTAAAGAGGAAGGCCACTGTGGTCCTACACCTCTATCAATGTTAGTTTCAGCATCATCGTTTGTGCCAGTATAGTCTGTTCCCCTATTGCAGTTCTAGCACCACCTCTATTGTTCTCTTGCTATGAAGGGGAAGGCTATCTTAGCTTCAGAGATAGTATTCCACCTTCAAGGTTGGTACTAGCTCCCATTCTGCCCCACTCACTAAGACTTAGTGCAACAACAAGAACTGCAAGGTCAAGCGGCAGTACGAGCGCACGATGAGGTAGATATACGATCCCTCTCATGTTGCTGAGGAGGGTTCCCCTTGTGAGACCTCTCAATTCCTAAGTTGCACTAGGTTCCACCCCCTCTTAGCTTCAAAAGGAGAGGAGGATTACCACAGGATTGTTACATCACCCCCATCACTTGTAGAGTTTAAGATACCAGCTAGGGACAGGAGGAAGCCTTATGCTTGTCTATGGTCCATTCTTCGCAAAGTTAGTAGAGCCCACAGACACTCAGAGTTTGGCATGTTACATGACTTGAGGAGCCTGATCCTTATGAGTATTAGGGGTCAGATACATAAATAGAGAGAGAGAGAGAGAGAGAGAGAGAGAGAGAGAGAGAGAGAGAGAGCCACTGAGGCTAGAGTCATTTCCCAAGTGGGCAAGCGAGAGAACAGGATGTATGCCAGACAGTCAGCAGCCTCGGCTTTGATGGACTTTCTTGATCGATGAGCTATTAGAGCCAATCATTCTGATCACATAGTTTTTACTGACACCGTCAGTTGCAGGAGGAGATCTCCAATGGAGAGGAAGCCAGTGTCTCCACCATCACACCACTCCACTCATCGTCACCATCACCGGTCAAGTCCCTATCCACGTCCACAGCTACACAAGACCTCAGAGAGACCCTCTCCTTTGGTGATCCGGCTATGGCCCAAGGATCCCACTCCATCTACCCCACTTGTTGAAGTGAGGTTGAGCTCCCCTACTCAACCTTCCACTTTAATTGTGGTAAAGAGGGAGTGGCAACCCAAAAGTTTCATGGTCGCTCCACCTTCACAGCAACTGGAGGAAGAGAGAGGAGAGGATACCGACATAGTCCCCATGCTAGTTGAGCCAGCTAGGGAGTGCACCGCACCAGCTCAGAGTATTCAATGCATATAGTTTGAAGAGTTTAGTCCAGAGGTCAGTCATCTACTAGTCTATGTTCCAATAGAGCAGGGCAGAGTAGATGATCATTCTTTGCATGACATTATAGAAGACTACCATGTAGCGATTAAGCAGATAGTTGAGAGCAACCATTCTAGTCAGAAAGAGGGTAGAGTTGACTTTGACCCCGATAAGGATGACATGTTGGATGACTTAGCCGAAGTCCACATGGTCGACACTCGAGGATCCCTGTAGAGGGAACAACATAACCAAGAAGGTGATGTAGTTGAGGAAGGCGACACCTCTCACTCAAACACCTCCTCCACAAGCTCAAGCAAAAGGACGATCAGATATACAGTATGGAGAAGTGGGTAGAGGAGTTGATGATAGTAGTTTTAGCCTCGCATAACCCAGCCTAGTCTCACAACCTTCCTCTATGGTAGCCGATCGACCAGAGTTGGTACATACCTTAGATCATCCTAAGTGCACTCTCATGGATGATGATGTTGGTAGCTTGCATAGGAAGGTCACAGATAGCACCTCCATGCTTGAAAAGGATATTAAGCAGATGGTAGAGCAGTAGGAGAAGAAAGCATTGGTGTAAGCTCGGGATAGCTCATCCATTTCGAAGGGTAGACCCTACCCAGAGGAATTCGATGTAGTTCAATAGCCCAAGGGTTTTGTGCCACCATCCTTGAAGATTTTTGATGGCAGTGGGAACCCACGATAGCATATTGCACATTTTGGAGTTGATTATTGTAACATCGGTGGCAGTGATGCACTTCTCTTCCATCTCTTCGTCAGTAGCCTGTTAGGTGTTGCATTTGATTGGTACGTCAAACTGTCCAATGGTTCGGTGAAGACCTTCATTGAGTTAGAGCATCTCTTCATTAAGAGATTCACAGGAGCTCAGTAGAGGGTAACTGTAGGTGATCTCATTGTAAAGAAACAAAAACCCAATGAGTCCCTTATTGATTACATTCTTAGATGGCACAACCTAAGTATGAAATGCTAACCACAGCTGTCTGAACAAATGCCATTGAGATTCTACTTAAGAATATCCTTGGTCTGGTCACCTTCATGCTTAAGGGCTTCACCAACAAAACATTTGAGAAATTAATCAGCAATGTGGCTAGCCTACAAGAGGTAGACAAAAAGTTACCCTTCTCAGACCAATCATCTAAGCCCAAGCCGCAGAAGGTGTTTTAGAAGAAGCCTAGGATAGTCATGTTAGTAGATAAGGGGAAGCAGCCAGCTAGAGTTCAGTTTGAGAGGCCCAAATTTCAACAGCCTCTACTTCCACCTTCTCTTCCACCACCTCGGACACTATACTGACCACCACAGCTACCACTACGGCCACCACCACCGCAACAGCAACCTACTTAGTAGCGGTATTCATATCCACCACCAAGTAGCTATTTTCCATCTCCTCTTGCTAAAAAATTAAGCAAGCCATACTCATTCAAGAGGGAGGTAGTCAGGAAAATCTTCAAGAATCCCTTGAAGAAACTTGATTTTCAGCTACTTGGGCCTACGAGGCAGGAGAAAGTGGGAAAAAGTAATGATTCTAGCTATTGCCTCTACCACCAAATGTTAGGCCATGTCTTAGAGGATTGCATCACTTTTATGGACTGACTTGAGCATAGCTACAAGTCGAAAGCCATAGTAATCCCTAAGGAATACCTATTAGAATAACCATGTAGTTTTGTTAGAGTAATCCTTGCAGATACTTTCGATCCTCTTAAGACCAAAGAAGGTTATGATATTTATTTATTTTATACCTCTAAGAAAACTATTTCTAAGATCAAGAAACTTTTTTTTGCAAGTGCCTGAAGCAATACAAACCTTCAATACTAAGGAAGGTTTGCTAGTTGCGAAGGATAACTCAGGGGAGGTGGAAGCCCAGCAGTAGCAACAGCCTACCACACTTTCCCAGGATAGATCTATAGCACAACCACCATCTGAGTCCAACATTCCTTCTATCATTGTAGCCACTACCTTCTCTACTAGCTCCTCTTCTACGGGCAAGAGCATTGTATCCATGGATGAGGGCACTAAACCTCTTGCTTCGCTTACTTTACTTGATTTCTATCATACACCTCCACCAAAATTAAAGATATCAATGAAGAAAACTGATTTCACTTACATTATTTTTACTTTTGATGCTCCTAATTTCATTCTTATAGAAAGCTCTATGAGTTAAAATAATAATAATAGCTCAAATAGTTTCAATCCATTCCTCTCTAAATCAATCAGGTTCTCCTCTTGAGATTAACTTAGAGTCCTCCGACTTCGAGGATCTCATAGGAGAAGTTGTTGGTATACCTGATGAGCATGTAGAACTTTACACAAACTAATCATTCCAAGAAGTCACTGAGGTCAACCTACACAGCGGCAAAGTTCTACCTCCTAGGGTAGCACCTTAGGATAAGGGTAAACAAGTCATTGGTTCTAGTGAGCAGATAGCCCCACCACAAGATGCTTCACCTATGGATATGCTTGTGGAGGACCAACCCAAAGTTCATTATAATGTCATAGCAAATCTTATAAAGTTGTCAGCCAAGTTAAGCATATATGATGCCCTTATCTTATCCAAAGAGATGAGTGAATCTCTAGTCAAACCCTTGCTTGATCTAGAGATATGCTTAGCTCAACTGACCGCTATTAGAGAGGAAGCACACTACTCAAAGGACATCTTAGGAGTTACTTTCAATGATGAAGACTTACTTCTAGGGACAATCGAACACAACCGTCCTCTTTACATTATAATGGATGTTGACAGATATAGGCTATCTAGAGTTCTAGTTGACCCGGGTGCATCAGTCAATATTATGAGTCTAAGAACCCTTGCCTACTTTAGGATTGACATCTTTAAACTCCAAAAGGAGAGGATGATGTTCAAAAGATTCAATGAATAAGGTGAGAGGGCCTTAGGCTCTATAGTTTTTCCACTAGAGATAGATGATATGAGTATGAAAGCCAAGTTTCACATAATAACTAGGGTACATCTTTCAATGCTTTGCTTGGGAGACCATGGATACATGAGAACAATATGATACCATCCTCTCTACATCAGTGCATCAAGTTCATGAGAGGTGGGATCAAATATTGTGTTAAAGGATATCTCAAACCATTTAAAGTTCATGAGGTCGAGATATATGAGGATGCGGTCTACTACCTCCCCGAAAACCAAAAAGTCTATTCTCGCAAACTTAGTCAAAATTCCCATGTGGGAGAAGAAAAAAAAGAAAGAAAAAAAAGAAAAAGAAAAGAAAAAAGAAAATGAAATTGAAAAGAAAAGGGAGAGAGAATTAGACTCAGGGGATAAAGTAAAGCTTGAGATTAGATTCCACCCACAGTTCACTCCATTCGAACAAGTGGGGAGGAAGACCCGACCTCTGCTAGGATGAGGAAGAGGTAAGTTTAGAGGCAGCCCTAGGGGTAGAAGACCACCATACCTACCACCTACCAGGAGATTTGTCCTAGCTACCAAGATTACACTTTCTATCCATATAGACTTAGAGTCTAGTTTAGAGGATGAGTCCAATATGGTTAACACACCGGCCATCTCTTCTCTAAAACAAATCCCATTGGAAGTGACACTCGAGCCAGACAATGATGAAGACTAGATTCCCAAGCAAAGCATAAGTGTATCCAAGTTCTCTCTATGTGAAACTGTTAGGCACCAGTTAGGAACCTTAGCTCTAACCCCACTTTTCTCACAAAAAATTGAGGGTTTGGTAGTTAAGGAAGCCCCTAAATCATCCATAGTTGTGAAGATTCAAAGGATCTTTCCTGGAGCATCATCCTCAAGTTAAGAAGTTGATGTAGAATTTGAGGATGATTCATATAAAGATTTAATATAATTACCTTTTAATTAGTGCTTGCCTTGTGTTCATAATTTAGCAAAGAAAGGATTAATTTCACATACATGGTCTAAGCACAGGTTGGATTACTTCAAAAGGATATAGAACAATAAATGCTAGAATTCTCAATCAAGACCAGGACTAGGATTCGATATAGTGGGTCCAATCAATGATGATGATTACTGCCTAGTCATCACCAATCATTTGGAATCTGATAGGTTATTTTCAAATCATACTAACTCATATGAGGAGGTGTGCTTAGAAGCTTCAAATAACCTAGATGATTTCTAAGTCAAAGATGCACTGTCAGAGTTCAAAGAAGAAATCAAGTCAACCATCGATGAGCTCAAAGAAATCAACCTAGGGACTAAAGAAAATCCATGTCTGACATACATCAGTTCCTTATTGAATGAAATTGAAACCTTGGCTACTCATTGAGTTTAAGGACTGCTTTACTTGGAGTTAGAAAGAAATGCTTGGATTGGCTCCTGACGTAGCGGTCCATAAACTAGCAATATAGCATGATGCTAACCCTATCAAGCAAACTCCTAGACGCATGCAATTAGATAGTGAACAATAGGTCATTTTTGAAGTCAAGAAATTGATCGATGCTAGTTTCATCTAGGAGAAAAAAATAACCCACCTAGTTCGCCAGTGTTGTCCTAGTTATGAATAAGAATGACCAAATCTGCATATGCGTCAATTTTAGGGATCTAAATAAGGCATGTACAAAAGAAGAATTTCCACTAACAATATTAGAACTGATGGTGGACATTTCCTCATCTCATGTAGTCTTCTCTTTCATGGATGGTTCATCCAGATATAACTAAATAAAGATGGCCCTTGAAGATGAAGGGAATATTGCCTTTAAAACCTTGATCAAAATCTACTGCTATAAAGTCATGCCTTTTAGCCTTAAAAATGATAGCGCCATGTACTATCGGGCCATGACTCAAATCTTCGGCGAACTCATTCATCACCAAGTCGAATGTTATGTCGATGATCTCGTGGTCAAGAGTAAATAAAAGGAAGACCATCTTCTTGACTTTAGAGTAGTTTTCAAATGGTTAAGACAATTTAACCTTAAAATGAACTTCCTGAAGTGTGCATTCGAAGTAGCTTCAGGAAAACTCTTTGGGTTTGTTGTCCGGCACCGTGGAATTGAAATCGATCTGAAAAAAAAATAAAAATGATATTATAAATGCTACCCCTTAAAAGTTTAACTTAACTCAGATCATTCTAAGGGCGGTTGGCATATCTAAGATGCTTTATATCCAACATATCAGGAAGATGCTAGCTATTCTCAACATTTGTAAAGAAGGATGGCAAGTTCAAGTGGGATAACAAGTGTCATCATGCCTTTGAAGATGTCAAGCAGTACCAGATGACGTCGCCAGTTCTAATAGCCCCTATTTAGGGCAAGCCCTTAATACTTTATACTATTGCATTAGATGACTCCCTTGGCACTTTATTGGCTCAACCCAATGATGAAGAGAAGGAGAACAAGCTCTACTACCCTAGTTGTCATCTAAACCTTATTGAAGTAAACTATCCACCCATTGAGAAGCATTTCTTAGCTTTAATCTTTGAATCCCAAAAGCTACGACATTACATGCTTTCTCATAAAGTAAACTTGATTTCTAGAATCAATCCACTGCAATATCTTATGACACGGCTGATGTTATCTGGATGGTTGGCGCATTTGTCCATGATCCTATCACAGTTTGACATCACTTTCATACCCCTTCGTGTGGTGAAACGATAGGCACTCGCAGATTTCTTATCAACACACCACTTCCTGCTGATTCACTGATAAATGACCTCCCCGATGAACAAATCATGAACTTAGGGGATATCAGTATTCTTCACTAGGAGATGTATTTTGATGGTTCATCTTCCTCTCAAAGAAGAGGAGAACTACAATTTACTCTTCCAAGAATGATAGGGGTAGGAATAGTTCTCCTAACTCTGGATCGTGATATGATGAGATTCTTGTATCATCTATCTGATCATTGCACTAGTAATGAAACTGAATATGAGGCTCTAATTGCCAGTCTGGAGTTAGCCATCTCACTAAACATCTAAAGAATCAACATATTTGGGGATTCACATTTAGTGGTCAACCAAATTGCTAGGTCCTACAAGGTTCTAAAGCCTAGGATCCATCTCTACCATAAATATATGATGGAGTTATTGGCCAAAATTCCATAAGTGACCATCTATAAGATCCCTCATGAAGAAAATGCCATAGAAGATGCTTTATCCAAGCTTATTAATGAGTTGACATGCCCAGAAGATGAGTCCATATCAGTAGAGGTCCAAAATTGGCATGTTTTACCTCTTATTGATATTGAACTCATTAAAAAAAATACTCTCTTGAAGGGGAGGTTGCCATTTCCAAAAAGGATGAGGAGCTAGATTAGAGATAACCATTCATGGATTACCTCAACAAAGGTAAACTATCTCAAGTGAAATCATAAGCACATTAGATGAAGCAAGGGGAACTTTCTTATGCTCTTGTGGATGGTGTCTTATACCGACGGTCCTTCAATCATATGTGATAACATTGTTTAGATAAGCATGAAGCCCATAAGATTGTGACTAAGGTGCACTCAGGATTATGCGGAGCTCACCAATTTGGCACCAAGATGAAAGCCAAAATCAAGAGACTTGGGTATTATTGGCCATCGATGATCATAGATTGTATGGACGTAGCTATGTGAAGCCATCAATGTCATGTACTTGGAGTGGTCCTACACCAACCACCCTACATTCTAGATCCTACATTGGCCTCATGGCTATTCAAATGTTGGGGGGTATTGACATAGTGGGTCTTATTGATCCTTCTTTTTCCAAGGGTCATCAATTTATCCTAGCCACTACTGACTACTTTTCCAAATGGGTGGAGGTGATTCTGCTCAGAGAGGTCACAGCTCAGCATGTGCTCTAGTTTTTTAGAAATCATATCGTATATAGATTCAGGGTGTCTCACCAAATTATATCTGATAATTATACTACATTCAAGAGCACCAAAATTAATAACTTTGCACGAAGATACAACATATATTGGAGATACTCTACCATCTATTACCCGAGAGCATATGACTTAGTAGAAGCCTTCAACAAAACTTTCATCCAAATACTCAAGAAGACACTTGACGATAATAAATGACAGTGGCATGAGCAATTAGTTGAAGCTTTGTGGGCTTACCACACTACCTACAGAACTCCAACTCAGTCAACCCCTTTCTCTTTAGTGTATGGGTCTGAAGCCATTCTACCATTAAAAGTCCAACTCCCATCACTATGGATAGATGTGGGTAGCAAGATCATAACAAAGTAGAATGCCAAGTTATGATTAGAAGAGCTCGAAGGTTTGGAGGAATGATGCCTACGGGCATGTCAAAACCTTGAGTTATTTAAAACTAAAATGATTCAAGCTCACAACAAGTTGGTCTTCCCTAGAGCTTTTCAAGTAAGAGAGCTTGTTCTAGTTCTAAGGAGATAAATTGTTGCCCATGGTAAGATGGGAGGCAAGTTTGAACCCACTTGGGAAGACCCTTTTGCCATAGAGAAAGCCTACCAAAAAGGATCATATCAACTTATCAATAATGAAGGAGAGCGCCTGATGCTTCCGATCAGTGGGTTGTACTTAAAGAAATATTATTTATAAAATTATATTTAAAAGCAATTATCATCAATGAAAATTCCATTTCAAATTCAATCTCTTCAAATTGAAAGCACTTCTATCTACGAATCTGCCACGACATGTTTAGGGTGGGTGAGAAAGAACCCAAGTGGCATCTTATCCTTTGTCAAACAACAAAAATAAAAATTACACAGAAAACACAACACAAACACAAATTACACTCAAAACATACACATATCTTTTGTCTCGGGCTACTTGGAGTTGGCATAAGTTCTTAGCAACCCTCATTCAGTAGCTGCTCTAGGTCGGGTCGATTCTACTTAGCCAGTGTGTCACCCTAGTGGTCTTCTTGCTTAGGAGGATGTAAGTCTCCCACGCTTTCATCCTGACTTAACCACTGCACACTAACAAGTGCCTTATTAGTATGGTAGGCCTTACTACACGACTGGTAGGCTACCTCATGATGGCTCCATTTAAGAAGATGTAAGTCTCCCACACTTTCTTCTTGCACTAGCCTTCATGCACCGACTGGGTCAAGTATGTTTGAGGTTTAGGGTAAGTCCCCCAGTGGCTCCTTTCCTCTTAACTACTTCAAGTCTAGGTCCAGTCTTTCCTCGGGACTCCCCTCTTAGTAGTCACCCTAGGTCGGATAACATTTGTCCCGCCGATGATAGACTATCCTGATGATCATTTCCATTCATGAAGATGTAAGTCTCCAACACCTTCTTCTTAGATTGATTGTCGCACACCTATGGGCACCTTAGGTTGGTTGGTATTCGCTATGTTGACAATGACCCACCTGGTGGATACACTACTCATGACAGATGTAAGTCCCCATGCTTTCTCCTTGAGCTGGCCACCATAGACCTATGGGCTTTCTTTTCAAGGATTAGGATAACACCCCTAGCAGCACCTCCCTTGTGGGCACACTATTTGGATCATGTCCTTGTGACCCCATCTAGACACTACCCGGGTTACTACCAGATTGGACAGTTCCCCATTCCTAGTAACTACCCATGTGGTTGGAAGGTCTGTACTATGGATGTGCAGACTCTCCCATTGGATTGGTAAATCTGAGATAGGTCCAGGCTGACATAGCCCCTTCTCAGTGCGGTCCATCACACACCAACAGGGTCCACACAAACATATAAACAAATAAAATATATATTCTCTTATGAATCAGGAGGACACCCCCAGTGGTACCTTTTTCCAAGCAAGCATCCTATCTTTAGGGCACTGTCAGCAAGGCTCCCTATAGAAATCACCTCACTACTCTTGATTAGACGTAAGTCCCCAGCGACATTCACTTAATAGTCTCCCTAGGTCAGGTCTTATTTATTGTGCATCCAATAGGTCACCCTAGTGGCTGTTTCGACTTTAGAAGAAATAAGTCGCCACTCTTTCTTCCTAGCATAGTCGTTACACACCGAAAGGTAACCCTTAGGTTGGTTAGTCTCACCCTTCGGTTGGTAGACTACCCCTTTGGATCTGCAAATCTGAGATAGGTCAAGGCCAACATAGCCCCTTCTCAATGGGTCCATCGCACATTGATAGGGTTCATCAATCAAATCAAACTAAGTCAACTTCAACCAATCAAATCAAATTAAAATAAAATTAATCTTGACTATTCTTGAGTTGACGTAAGTCCCTAGTGTCACTCACTTAGTAGTCGCCCTAAAGTGGGTTCGATTTATCGTGCATCCAACAGGTCACCTCGATGACTATTTTTGCTTTGGAAGATATAAGTCTGCTATGCTTTCTTTCTAGCACAGTCATTGCACACTAAAAGGCAACCTTTAGGTTGGATAGTCTCACCCCACAGTTGTTAGACTGCCCCTTTAGATTTGTAAATCTAAGATAGGCCAAGGCCCCCATGGCTCCTTCTTAGTGGGTCCATCACACACCGACATGGTCTATAAATCAAATCAAAAATTAAAATCAAACAAATTTAACAAGCTCATATCCCCAGCGGATATTCCCTCAAACCAAATTAAATTAAATCAAACTTGATTCTCCCCAGTGGAGCTCAAATCATACAAACAAATCAAACTCAAAACCAACCTCCCTGGTGGAGCCATAAAAAATTAAAACAAATTAAATGTAGTCTTGATCCCGAGTGGATTCAGGCCCATATTCCTAGAGGATATGCCCCATATTCAAACAAATTAAATCAAATTAAATCCAACCTTGATTCCTAGCCGATTCAAGTATGTACCCATAGCAGTCTCCCTTCCATAAATCAAATCAAATAAGTTAGAATGAATCCACTCATATCTATATCTCTAGTGGATTCCATCCTTATGCCCCTAGCATAAGTTTATCTCATATCCAATTCATGTGTGATTCCCTAATGAATCCTCCTTCATGTTCTTGACATGAAATGCTTGTCAAATCCTCTTGACTCTCTTATGCCCTTGGCATGAGACAAGTTGAATTACATTAAGATTGTGATTCTATCTACCTCTTGGGTTCAAGTATAGATCATTTTCGTTAGCGCTTACAATCTTTTGGACATTATTGATCACCTCAATCAATGCCAATATGTGCAGTGTGCCCTTCAGTTGCAGCACACCTATTGGGGGTCCTTTTATTGACCTCACTTTTGGACTGAGGACTCAACTCCTCTCCTTAGATTTAGGAGTCTTCTAGATACTAGATTCTCCTTAGTCATAAGACACTTATAGTAATTAGGTGAACACTTAACCTAAGCCTAGAGACTTAGAAGGGCTAATCATAGGATTAAGGTATGCCTTAAGATTATGGAAGTTTACCTAGCTTATAACCCAACCAAATCCATACTTACCTTCTTAACCTAAACCAAATCCCAAATCCCAAATCCAAAATCCCAAATCCAAATCAAATTTATAATCAAATCAATCAAGCCAAACCAAATTCCAAATCAAATCAATCCTTAATAAGCCATATGATTTAATCCCATGAACTTAGCCAAAATTGCCTTCAATTGATTTTCTCATGAATCAATTATTTTCCCAATCATCATCCCAAATCCAAATCAAATTCACAATCAAATCAATCAAGCCAAACCAAATTCCAAATCAAATCAATCCTTCATAAGCCACATGATTTAATCCCATGGACTTAGCCAAAATTGCCTTCAATCCAAAGCAAATTCAATTGATTTTCTCACGAATCAATTATTTCCCCAATCATCATCCCAAATCCAAATCAAATTCACAATCAAATCAATCAAGGCAAACCAAATTCCCAATTAAATCAATCCTTCCTAAGCCACATGATTTAATCCCATGGACTTAGCCAAAATTGCCTTCAATCCAAATCAAACTCAATTGATTTTCTCATGAATAATTATTTTCTCAATCATCATCCCAAATATAAATCAAATCTACAATCGATTGAACCAAACCCATAATCAATTTAAATAAAGCCAACTTAACCCATCTTACCCAAAATACCCAAATGAGCCAAAATCCATTTCAACTCAAATCAATTGCAATCAAAGTTATAAATCAATCCTAAATCCATGTATAAATCCAACTAAACTCAATTCAACCCAAAATCGATTCAACTAAGCCCAATTGGCCTGCTTGACCCAAAGTGACCAATTTGACCTATTTGAACCAAATTCCAATCCTACCTAAATTGGATTGAACCAAACCTACCAAAATCTCTTATGATGATCATCAATCATCCTTGATTGATAAATTACCATCAATTGAATCAAACAATGGTTAACTTGGTCATTTAACCAAGTCAACCCACCTAACCTACATAAATCAAACTAGCCAAACTTCAACCTAAGCCAAATTGATTGAAACATATGATTCACACCAACCTAAGATTAATCCTTGAATATGACTTGACCATCAATTGAGTCAAACCTAATCTAATTGGCCCTTTGACCCAAGTTGACCAAATTTGACCTAAAAGATTAAATTATGTCAAATCAAGATCTAACCCAAATTGATTGCAACTAATGGCTCAAGTTTATTCTAAATTGATTGTTGAACTCGACCAAAGCCTCAATTGAATCTAATTTGGCCAATTAAACCCAATTGACCCATTTAGCCCAAATTGACCAAAGGGTCAAGTTGGGCTAAATCAAATCCAAATCCAAATTAATTAAAATTGAAGCCTACAATCACTGTCAATTAATCAATCAAACCTAAACCAAAGCCTAACCCAAGCTAATTTAACCAATTTGGTCAAATTGGTCAACTTGACCTATTTGGCCCATATGACTTCAAATGGGTCAAATCAAAATCCAAGCCAAATTGACTCAAACCAATTGAACCAAAACATCCTAAATACTCATTTGAACATGACTCAACCCTTGGTTTGACCCAATTTGACCAATTAGTCAACCTAGCCCAATTTGATCTACATGGGTCAAATTTAGCCAAACCCACTCAAACCAAGCCCAAACTGAATGAAATCTGACCCAACCCATCCTAGACTCACCTTGGGTAAGCCCAAAACTAACCCAACCAAAACTGAGCCCAATCCAACCCATTACCCATTAGATAAATCTCTCCATGTAGAATTAAACCCAAATTGGAAAGTCAACTTTCCCTTTTTCTCCTTGGCAGCCAACTCATACCCAAAATAACACCTCAGCTACATGGCTAACCTGACTTAAGTAGGCTAGTTTGGCCATGGAGTAAGGGGAGGTGAGTTAAGTCACCTCCCCACATGGACAAAGAATTGCCTTGAGCCACCAACACAAGCTCTTGGCCAACCAAATTGAGCCACCTCCGCCTGACCTTGACCTTTCTGGCGTCCTAGGTGGTCGGAAGGTGTAAAACCATGAATTAAATTTGAGCCATTATGTCCAAGGGAGGAGGGGGAATACCCCCCTCCATTTGGACAAATTATCACAGAGACACTCTTGAAAAGCTTCCTAGGTGAGTTTTGAAATCCCTAGAGTTAATTCAAAGCTCCCCAAGCCTCCCCAAAGTCAGAACACCTCGACCTGAAATAGGGCAAGGCCTCCTCCCATTCAACTTCCTCAAACCTCAACTCCATTCAATTTAACAACACCCACATGTTCACCAAGCTCCATCGAGGTAAAATGAATCATATCTTGAACCCTCTGACCACTGGAAGCACCACTTCAATCAATGTTGACTTGCAAAGTGGAGGCGTTTGGTCCACAGAAGCACCAGCGAGGAATAACCATGTGAACCTTTCAATAGGGCATCATCTCATTTAGACAAAGCTACCTCAAGCATTGCACCACCAATCTTGAGCTCCGGCGAGGTACATTCCTTCAAAGCGAGCTTTTGGCACAATTTTTGGGGCCTTTTTGAAGGAAATGTGTATGTCATGTGAATTCGATCGTTAGAATCTTGGGATCTTCCTCGTGAAGGTGTGGGATCAATTTTGGAGTAATTTGAACTTTGGTTAGCTTAGATCAAGCGAGGGAAGGTGGATGGTGTCCATCTCCCATCGCTGAGGGGATGATAGATCACACACCGTCTGTTCTACATGATCGGAATAGACTATCATTATTATTTACTAGATAAATCCAATTTAAATCTCCTAAGAATCGTGAGTTTAATTTCCATCATCCGATCTTAGATCGGACAGTGGGGACGAAATCCCATCCGTCACCAGCCACATTAGTGCTGACTCATACGTGTTTAAGTAACCTATCTCCCGACACCATGTGGAAAGTGCATCACGTCAGCAATCCACATGGTGTCAATGGGATTAAGCTTAATTAATGGGTTTTAATCATTGATGCTTTGAAAAATTATAATATATTATAGAGAAATACAAAAACAAATACAAATTAATACTCATTTTAAAGGTAATTCAGAGGAGAATAAACTAAAATTAATTCCAATTAATTTTGAATAGTAATTAAAGCTTAATTTAGGTTTAAGTGTAAACTTAATTAGCTTAATTAAGTCCTAATTACTTGAGTAATTAATTCTAAACTTTTCCTATTGATTTAATGGGATGACTTCTACCTCCCATGAATTTCTTGGAATTTATTATTTTGGAAATTAGGAAAATTGACTATTTGAACATTAATTACCTCACAAATTAACTTAATGATTAATTAATGGTTTAAACATGAAGATTTAATTCATTAAATTC
Organism: Cymbidium sinense; assembly: GCA_021442155.1. Classification (NCBI taxonomy): domain Eukaryota; kingdom Viridiplantae; phylum Streptophyta; class Magnoliopsida; order Asparagales; family Orchidaceae; genus Cymbidium; species Cymbidium sinense. The sequence continues at coordinate 24,642,472 of CM038221.1, read as the reverse complement.
ACTAATCACTATTTTATAGTGAATGGATTAGGGAGTGGGATTAGGATCATTTTTGTAATCTCTTTTCCCAAGTCCATTTCATTTTAAAGACGGTTAATTAATATGGAAATTAATTAAGGGTTTAATTAATTGATTAAGTGGCATAATTAGTCAAATTAAAATCATAAGCATATCAGATATTTAACAATGAGATTAAGGGTTCCTCTTTATGTGTTTAATAACATAAAGACCCTTAAAGAAATCATGATTAGCCCATAAGTGTGGAAAAATCATGAAAGTACTTAATTTGGTTCTTTAACTTAATTAACCTTTAGTTATGAGCCATTTGCATTAAGTCCTTATAGGAGCATTGCAATTTCACTTTCTCATATGTTCATGTCATTTGTGGATCACAATGAAGTAGTTAATCAAATTATAGAAGCATAGGTAAGGGAAATTAATTGATTTAATTAAGGATCCAACTTTATCAATTCATAAAACCCACTTAATTACCTTATCTTAAACCAATTAAGTTCACCGATATGGGAGCGGGATTAAAACAACAAGAAAATCTCCTCCTCTTTTAATTTAATCAAAAGCTAAGAATCAAATTAATAATAACCTTTGATTTTCTTTAAATAGTTTTATTTAATGTGATTGTCTTTAAGAATTAATTTGGTTGAATGAACCATGTGTTTATATTTAGCTATCCCTTTCCAATCACTTTAAATGTTGTATGTCATATGGTTTCATGCTTTCATGTTTTTCAAATATGAATAAAATAAATGGACTTTATTTATGTAAGCTTGCATGTGTTGACTTAATTTAATTATATGTGTGACTATTATCACTAATAAATTCAAATCTATTTTGTAAAGTTTATAAATTGATAACAATATGTAGAGTGATGATAGCTATGAATACATATAGGATTTGCATGTGCTTATAGCCTAAGTATGTGAAATGAATCTCTCTTTCTTGTGATTCATATATAAATTTACATAAGTTTGAATAATAATGGGTATATAGTATGGATATCCCAGGAATACGAGGCTTTAAGTAGCCCCAAAGAGGTCATTTGATTACCTCACTTTCTTGGTTTAACAATGACACGTACTCGTTTAGTTTCATTCTTATATATTTTGGTATTAGAATTGGAATAGAGCTTTAATTCATTTGCCTAAATAATTCAACTAAAGAAAATATAACCTTTGCATGGTTTTCATCCTTATAGTTATGTATACATTCATATGTATTTAAGATAGCAAGTGTTTAGTTTGAACATCCCAGGAATACGATATTTTAAGTAGCCCCAAGGAGGTCATTTGATTAACTCAATTTTTTGGTTAACAATGGCACGTACTTGCTTACATCTTTCATACATGTGTATGTGTGCTTAATTAAAAGATGAACATCCCTTTTTACTATTAAAGAATACATTCATCCAAAATCATCTAAGTCATTGAACTACATTATATGTAAATATAATGCTCTCTTTCTTATGATTCATATGTATGAATTTACATGTGATTGAACGTTGATAAGTATATAGTCTGGAAATCCCGTGAATGTGAGGCTTTAAGTAGCCCCAAGGAGGTCATTTGATTACCTCACTTCTCTGGTTAACAATGACATGTACATATTTGATTTCATTCCTATGTATTTTTGTATAAGAATTTGGATAGAGCTTTAATTTACATATATTAAATAATTCAATCAAATGAAACATATGTTCTACATGTATGCATCCATTCATCATTTAAGTATGCCAAAATGTCTTGTATGTATAGATATGCTAAGTATTAAGTCAAATACATGTTACATGTGATGGAAAGGAATGACTTAGTATATTTCATATAGTAGTAATTCAGCTACATTAATCTTGAGATGCTTTTCATGTTGAATAGGGTTATTCAAAGACAACCAAAATTTAGGATTAATAAATAAATAAAATATTTAATAAGTCATTCACAAGTCTTAAAAATGTGCTTTAGAAAGTGGCTTAAGGCAGGGATAAAGGAGGGTAATCTTCTTTCCTCTCTTTATAACACTTAGATGCTAAGTGTAAATCAATGAAAAAAAATAAAACATGAATTAAAAATTCACAAATTAACTAAACAACTTAAAATGAAACCAGACTTTATGCTAAATTAAATCTTTCCACTCATAGAAATTCATAACCGTAATGCTTAGTTATGACTTACTACACAAATCCTTAGCACACATGTTAGAATTAAGCCTCCACTTCTAGCCCTAAGTTAGGATAGTTTATGTGTGATGTATTTTTTGTTTTGTGATGTAATGTTTTAGGCTGGATGTTAGGGTGTATGCTTCATAGACTGGATGTTAGGCCGCTCTTAGCCAAATCATATTTTTTTAGGGAATTATGCTTATGGGGATGCTTGAAAATAAATATAAATGCTCTCTTTACATGTTGCTTAAACCCCTAAGCATAATCCAAGTTAGGATGTGAGGGCTTGGTTACCCGTGTGTAGAGTGCTAAGTCCAAATTATATATCTAACTACTTGGGATTATATGTATGTTTAGCTAATCTCTATTTTGCAGGTGTAGTTAGATTTTCTTTTATAATTTTACAATAGGAATTAGAATTAGTGTTATGAGGGATTAGGATGAGCAATGACTAAAAGGCTTTGTTCTAGGAGGCCCAGTGATGCCTTTGGAGCACAATCAAATCAGAATTGAAGAAATGAAAAAAATGAAGTGAAGAAGATAGCATGTATTCATTGTAATTGTAATTATTCTTTCATATTTCAGGTTGTATAAGGGTAGAGCTCGGCTACCCATCTTTTCTTTTTTGGGTGTGCAACGGAACCCGACTGCACTGACCTCTTATTCTTTTATGTTAGTTTATAAAATTGATTGATGATTTATTTATATTACGCATCAGGATTACATCTTTTTCATAGTTTCTTTTAGTTTGATGCTTTAATGTGTGGCCTGGATGAGGTAGGATTTTAGGATAAAATAAATTTTCTACTCAACTAACAACTCATAATTAAAATTTTAAATAACTCATAACCTCATCATAAAGCATAACCTATAATCAAAATAATTAAAAGATTTAACAACCCATTAACTATATGTTGTATGTCTCACATCATGCATGCATCTTCTATCACTCTTGCTAAAAATGATGGTCTCCATCCTTACACAATAGGGACTGCTTGACCCATGAGAGCAACCCCTAACGACGGAGCTTCACCCTCTTTCTCTTTTGATTTGGCCAACAATCAATTTTCATCATGCATTTAGGCATATAAAAATCCCAAAGCTTTTGTCTAAAATAATTTTTCAAAATAAAATATAATTTGAAAAGATTGGTGCACTTGTAGATTAAGCCATATGCTCATACCACTCATGCTCTAGTCTCTTAGGGAGTAGGTTTAGGACTTTAGTCTCTTTCAAACTAAATAATAAGCCTAACCATCTTGCAAATTTATAATACCATACTACATGGATTTGAAACATATGAGGTGTTAGCTGATGGCCATTCCAGATAATTGTAAGTCTAGAAATCAGATAGGTTTACTCTCTCTTATGGAGATAAACTCTTATGTCTACCTATCTCTTAGATTTAGGTCATGCTTTAACTCGTACTAAAGCTCTCTAGATTTAAGGTCCAAGGTAGTTGCTTCTTTCGAGCTACAAGTACAAATCCTCACCTCTTTGGCATTTCCACAATCTTGTGTTGATAAATTATAAGCCCTAATAATCTGATAAAATTTTAACTCAAATGAATAAAATCTCTTTACTTTGAAATATATAAAGCCCCACCATAAGATAGATTGAAATGCTCATTAGGCTTCCTAGTATAATGAGCATTCCCTACTTATTTCCTTTAAATTCTTAAAATAAGTCTTCTCCTTGAACTTTCTAATTGATCTTCCAAAATGACCTAATCCTTTGATAGTCTAACCTTGAAATCTTTGTAGGTAATAATTTTCTACTTTAATTGAGAGTATTCTTATGAAATCTTATTTCCTGAAGATGTAATTAACTATATAGGCTTTCCTCCATAGAAAACTTAAGAACCCAGCTTAATATAAACCCCGCTTTATTCATACATGTAAAGTAGGGAAAAATCTCTAGTATATTCGAAGACCCATCATATCTTAGGAGTCTTTATTAGGTGATTAGTTCCATTGTAGGGTGGTGGTCTCTATCTTTTGAGATACTTCATCATATCTTAATGTCATACCCGATCACATCAATTTAAATCAAGCCAACTTAACCCATCTTACCCAAAATACCCAAATGAGCCAAAATCCATTTCAACTCAACTCAATTGCAATCAAAGTTATAAATCAATCCTAAATCCATATATAAATCCAACTAAACTCAATTCAACCCAAAATCGATTCAACTAATCCCAATTGGCCTGCTTGACCCAAAGTGACCAATTTGACCAATCTGAACCAAATTCCAATCCTACCTAAATTGGATTGAACCAAACCTACCAAAATCTCTTATGATGATCATCAGTCATCCTTGATTTATAAATTACCATCAATTGAGTCAAATAATGGTTAACTTGGTCATTTAACCAAGTCAACCCACCTAACCTACATAAATCAAACTAGCCAAATTTCAACCTAAGCCAAATTGATTGAAACATATGATTCACACTAACCTAAGATTAATCCTTGAATATGACTTGACCATCAATTGAGCCAAACCTAATCTAATTGGCCCTTTGACCCAAGTTGACAAAATTTGACCTAAAAGTTTAAATTATGTCAAATCAAGATCTAACCCAAATTGATTGCAACTAATGGCTCACGTTCATTCCAAATTGATTGTTAAACTCGACCAAAGCCTCAATTGAATCTAATTTGACCAGTTAAACCCAATTGACCCATTTAGCCCAAATTGACCAAAGGGTCAAATTGGGCTAAATCAAATCCAAATCCAAATTAATTAAAATTGAAGCCTGCAATCACTGTCAATTAATCAATCAAACCTAAACCAAAGCCTAACCCAAGCTAATTTAACCAATTTGGTCAAATTGGTCAACTTGACCTATTTGGCCCATATGACTTCAAATGGGTCAAATCAAAATCCAAGCCAAATTGACTCAAACCAATTGAACCAAAACATCCCAAATACTCATTTGAGCATGACTCAACTCTTGGTTTGACCCAATTTGACCAATTGGTCAACCTAGCCCAATTTGATCTACATGGGTCAAATTTAGCCAAACCCACTCAAACCAACCCAAATCGAATGAAATCTGACCCAACCCATCCTAGACTTACCTTGGGTAAGCCAAAAACCAACCAAACCCAAATTGAGCCAAATCCAGTCCATTACCCATTGGATAAATCTCTCCATGTAGAATTAAACCCAAATTGGAAAGTTAACTTTCCCTTTTTCTCCTTAGCAGCCCCCTCATACCCAAAATAACACCTCAGCTACATGGCTAACCTGACCCAAGTAGGATAGTTTGGCCATGGAGTAAGGGGAGGTGAGTTAAGTCACCTCCCCACATGGACAAAGAATTGCCTTGAGCCACCAACACAAGCTCTTGGCCAACCAAATCGAGCCACCTCAGCCTGACCTTGACCTTTTTGGTGCCTTCGGTGGTCGGACGGTGTAAAACCATGAATTGAATTTGAGCCGTTACGTCCAAGGGAGGAGGGGGAATACCCCCCTCCATTTGGCCAAATTATCACAGAGACACTCTTGAAAAGCTTCCTAGGTGAGTTTCAAAATCCCTAGAGTGAATTCAAAGCTCCTCAAGCCTTCCCGAAGTAAGAACACCTCGACCTAAAATAAGGCAAGGCCTCCTCCCATTCAACTTCCTCAAACCTCAACTCCATTCAATTTAACAACACCCACATGTTCACCAAGCTCCATCGAGGTAAAATGAATCGTATCCTGAGCCCTCTGACCACTGGAAGCACCACTTCAATCAATGTTGACTAGCAAAGTGGAGGCGTTTGGTCCACAGAAGCACCAGGGAGGAATAACCATGTGAACTTCTCAACAAGGCTTCACCTCATTTAGACAAAGCTACCTCAAGCATTGCACCACCAATCTTGAGATTCGGTGAGGTACATTCCTTCAAACTGAGCTTTTAGCAAAATTTTCTGGGCCTTTTTGAAGGAAATGTGTATGTCATGTGAATCCGACCGTTAGAACCCTTGGGATCTTCCTCGTGAAGGTGTGGGATCAATTTTGGAGTAATTTGAACTTTGGTGAGCTCAGATCAAGCGAGGGAAGCGGATGGTGTCCATCTCCCATCGCTGAGGGGATGATAGATCACGCACCGTCTGTTCTATGTGATCGGAATAGACTGTCATTATTATTTACTGGATAAATCTAATTTAAATCTCCTAAGAATCATGAGTTTAATGTCCATCATCCGATCTTAGATCAGACAGTGGGGACAAAATCCCATCTGTCACCAGCCACATTAGTGCTGACCCAGATGTGTTTAAGTAACCTATCTCCCAACACCATGTGAAAAGCGCGTCACGTCAGCAATCCACATGGTGTCAATGGGATTAAGCTTAATTAATGGGTTTTAATCATTGAAACTTTGAAAAATTATAATATATTATAGAAAAATAAAAAACAAATACAAATTAATACTCATTTTAAAGGTAATTCAGAGGAGAATAAACTAAAATTAATTCCAATTAATTTTGAATAGTAATTAAAGCTTAATTTATATTTAAGTGTAAATTTAATCAGCTTAATTAAGTCCTAATTACTTGAGTAATTAATTCCAAACTTTTCCTGTTGATTTAATGGGATGACTTCTGCCTCCCATGAATTTCTTGGAATTTATTATTTTGGAAATTAGGAAAATTGACTATTTGAACATTAATTACCTCACAAATTAACTTAATGATTAATTAATGGTTTAAACATGAAGATTTAATTCATTAAATTCACTAATCACTATTTTATAGTGAATGGATGAGGGAGTGGGATTAGGATAATTTTCCTAATCTCTTTTCCCAAGTCCATTTCATTTTTAAGAGGGTTAATTAATATGGAAATTAATTAAGGGTTTAATTAATTGATTAAGTGGCATAATTAGTCAAATTAAAATCATAAGCATATTAGATATTTAACAATGAGATTAAGGGTAGCTCTTTATGTGTTTAATAACATAAAGACCCTTAAAGAAATCATGATTAGCCCATAAGTGTGGGAAAATCATGAAAGTACTTAATTTGGTTCTTTAACTTAATTAACATTTAATTATGAGCAATTTGTATTAGGTCCTTATAGGAGCATTGCAAAATCACTTTCTCATATGTTGATGTCTTTTGTGGATCATAATTAAGTAGTTAATCAAATTATAGAAGCATAGGTAAGGGAAATTAATTGATTTAATTGAGGATCCAACTTAATCAATTCATAAAACCCACTTAATTACCTTTTCTTAAACCAATTAAGTTCACCAATATGGGAGCAGGATTAAAATAGCAAGAAAATCTCCTCCTCTTTCAAATTAATCAAAATCTAAGAATCAAATTAATAATAACCTTTGATTTTCTTTAAATAGTTTTATTTAATGTGATTGTCCTTAAGAATTAATTTGGTTGAATGAACCATGTCTTTATATTTAGCTATCCCTTTCTAATCACTTTAAAATTTGTATGTCATATGGTTTCATGCATCCATGTTTTTCAAATAGGAATTAAATAAATGGACTTTATCTATGTAAGCTTGCATGTGTTGACTTAATTTAATTATATGTGTGGCTATTATCACTAATAAATTCAAATCTATTTTGTAAAGTTTATAAATTGATAATAATAAGTAGAGTGATGATAGCTATGAATACATATAGGATGTGCATGTGCTTATAGCCTAAGTATGTGAAATGAAGCTCTCTTTCTTGTGATTCATATATAAATTTACATAAGTTTGAATAATAATGGGTATATAGTATGGATATCCTGGGAATACGAGGCTTTAAGTAGCCTTAAAGAGGTCATTGGATTACCTCACTTTCTTGGTTTAACAATGACACATACTCATTTAGTTTCATTCCTATGTATTTTGGTATTAGAATTTGAATAGAGCTTTAATTCATGTGCCTAAATAATTCAACTAAAGAAAATACAACCTTTGTATGATTTTCATCCTTATAGTTATGTATACATTCATATGTATTTAAGATAGCAATTGTTTAGTCTGGACATCCCAGGAATACGATACTTTAAGTAGCCCCAAGGAGGTCATTTGATTAACTCAGTTTTTTGGTTAACAATGGCACATACTTGCTTACATCTTTCATATATGTGTATGTGTGCTTAATTAAAAGATGAAAATCCCTTTTTATTATTAAAGAATACATTCATCCAAAATCATCTAAGTCATTGAACTACATTATATGTAAATATAATGCTCTCTTTCTTATGATTCATATGTATGAATTTACATGTGATTGAACGTTGATAAGTATATAGTCTAGAAATCCCATGAATACGAGGCTTTAAGTAGTCCCAAGGAGGTCATTTGATTACCTCACTTCCCTGGTTAATAATGACATGTACTTCTTTGATTTCATTCTTATGTATTTTTGTATAAGAATTTGGATAGAGCTTTAATTTACATATATTAAATAATTCAATCAAATGAAACATATGTTCTAAATGTATGCATCCATTCATCATTTAAGTATGCAAAAATATCTTGTATGTATAGATATGCTAAGTATTAAGTCAAATGCATGTTACATGTGATGGAAAGGAATGGCTTAGAATATTTCATGTAGTAGTAATTCAACTACATTAATCTTGAGATGCTTTTCATGTTGAATAGGGTTATTTAAAGTCAACCTAAACTTAGGATTAATAAATAAATAAAATATTTAATAAGTCATTCAGTAAAGAGAATCAAGTCTTAAAAATGTGCTTTAGAAAGTGGCTTAAGGTAGGGATAAAGGAGGGTAATCTTCTTTCCTCTCTTTATAACACTTAGATGCTAAGTGTAAATCAATGAAACAAAATAAAACATGAATTAAAAATTCACAAATTAACTAAACAACTTAAAATGAAACCAGGCTTTATGCTAAATTAAATCCTTCCACACATAGAAATTCATAACCGTAATGCTTAGTTACGACTTACTACACAAATCCTTAGCACACATGTTAGAATTAAGCCTCCACTTCTAGCCCTAAGTTAGGACAGTTTATGTGTGATGTATATTTTGTTTTGTGATCTAATATTTTAGACTGGATGTTAGGGTGTATGCTTCGTAGACTGGATGTTAGGCCGCTCTTAGACTAATCATATTTTTATAGGGAATTATGCTTAAAGGGATGCTTGAAAATAAATATAAATGCTCTCTTTGCAGGTTGCTTAAACCCCTAAGCATAATCCAAGTTAGGATGTGAAGGCTTAGTTACCCATGTGTAGAGTGTAAGTCCAAATTATATATCTAACTGCTTCGGATTATATGTATGTTTAGGTAATCTCTGTTTTACAGGTGTAGTTAGATTTTCTTTTATAATTTTACAATAGGAATTAGGATTAGTTTTATGAGAGATTAGGATGAGCAATGACTAAAAGGCTTTATTCTAGGAGGCCCTGTGATGCCTTTGGAGCACAATCAAATCAAAATTGAAGAAATGAAAAAATGAAGAAGTGAAGACCCCCCATAGCATGTATTCATTGTAATTGTAATTATTCTTTCATATTTCAGGTTGTATAAGGGTAGAGCTCGGCTACCCATCTTTTCTTTTTCGGGGTGTGCAACGGAACCCGACTGCACCGGCCTCTTATTCTTTTATGTTAGTTTATAAAATTGATTGATGATTTATTTAGATTACACATCAGGATTACATCTTTTTCATAATTTCTTTAAGTTTGATGCTTTAATGTGTTGCCTGGATGAGGTAGGATTTTAGGATAAAATAAATTTTCTACTCAACTAATAACTCATAATTAAAATTTTAAATAACTCATAACCTCATCATAAAGCATAACCTATAATCAATATAATTAAAAGATTTAACAACCCATTAACTATATGTTGTATGGCTCACATCATGCATGCATCTTCTATCACTCTTGCTAAAAATGATGGTCTCCATCCTTACACAATAGGGACTGGTTGACCCATGCGAGCAACCCCTAACGACGGAGCTTCACCCTCTTTCTCTTTTGATTTGGCCAACAATCAATTTTCATCATGCATTTAGGCATATAAAAATCCCAAAGCTTTTATCTAAAATAATTTTTCAAAATGAAATAAAATTTGAAAAGATTTGTGCACTTGTAGATTAAGTCATATGCTCATACCACTCATGCTCTAGTCTCTTAGGGAGTAGATTTAGGACTTTAGTCTCTTTCAAACTAAATAATAAGCCTAACCATCTTGCAAATTTATAAGACCATACTACATGGATTTAAAATGTATGAGGTGTTAGTTAACGGCCACTCTAGACAATTGTAAGTCTAGAAATCAGATAGGTTTACTCTCTCTTATGGAGATAAACTTTTATGTCCACTATCTCTTAGATTTAGGTCATGCTTTAACTCATACTAAAGCTCTCTAGATTTAAGGTCTGAGGTAGCTACTTCTTTCGAGCTACAAGTATAAATCCTCACCTCTTAGGCATTTCCACAATCTTGTGTTGATAGATTATAAGCCCTAATAATCTAATAAAATTTCAATTCAAATGAATAAAATCTCTTTACTTTCAAATATATAAAGCCCCACCATAAGATAGATTGAAATGCTCATTAAGCTTCCTAGTATCATGAGCATTCCCTACTTATTTCCTTTGAATTCTTAAAATAAGTCTTCTCCTTGAACTTTCCTAATTGATCTTCCAAAATGACCTAATCCTTTGATAGTCTAACCTTGAAATCTTTGTAGGTGATAATTTTCTACTTTAATCGAGAGTATTCTTAGGAAATCTTATTTCCTAAAGATGTAATTAACTATAGAGGCTTTCCTCCATAGAACTTAAGAACCCAGCTTAATATAAACCTTGCTTTATTCATACATGTATAGTAGGGAAAAATCTCTAGTATATTCGAAGACCCATCATGTCTTAGGAGTCTTTATTAGGTGATTAGGTCCATTGTAGGGTGGTGGTCTCTATCTTTTGAGATACTACATCATATCTTAGTGTCATACCCGATCACTTCAATAAGAACCCAACTTAATATAAACCCCGCTTTAATGAGCATACCTGTCATGTACAAAAATCAATACCATAAGAAGATGACGTTGAAAGGATTCAATGAACAAGGTGAGAGGGCCTTAGGCTCCATTGTATTGCCTTTGAAGATATATGATTGGAAGATAGAAGCCAAGTTTCACATAATAGATTCTAATACATATTTCACTGCTTTGCTGAGGTGACCTTGGATTCCTGAGAACAACATGGTTTCATCCTCCTTACACGAGTGCATCAAGTTCACGAGGGATGGGATTGAATATTATGTCAAAGGAGATCTCAAGCAATTTATAGTATGTGAGGTCAGGATTTTTGAAGATGCAATTTACTATTTCCTAAGAAACAAAATATCATCTCTCATGAACTTAGTGAAAACTAAAAAGAAAAAGAAAAAGAAAAGAAAGAAAAAGAAAGAAAAGAAAAAGAAAAGAAAATGGAGTGAAAGAAGACCTTAAGGAGGATATAGAGCCTGCGATTAGATTCCACCCACAGTTCATTACCCCATTCGAACAAGTGGGGAGGATGAATTTAACTCCACCAGGAAAAGAAAGAGGCAAGTCTAAAGGGAGCCCCAGAGGTGGAAGACCTCCATATCTACTACCTACCAGGAGGTTTGCCCTAGCATCCAGAAGTACACCTGCTATGTACATAGACTTAGAATCTAATTCAGAGGATAAGACCTATGTAGTTAGCACACCGGCCAAATATTTTCATTAGTGGATCCTATTGGAGGTGACACTAGAGCTCGACAGTGATGAAGACCTAGTCTCCAAGTAAAGCATGAATGTGTCCAAATCTCCTCTATGTGAAATTGTCAAGCAGTATGGGTGTCTTAGCTCTAACCCCACTTTCATCACAAAAAGTTATGGGTTTGGTAGCAAGATATGTGCAAATGCTAAACCTCAAAGGTTTTATCTAGAAGTAACATCCTCAAGCTGAGAAGCCGATGTAGAGCTTGAGAATGAATCATTTAAAGAATTAATAGAACTGTCATTTGACTGGTACTCACCTTGTCTTCTTAAATTAGCAAAGAAAGGTTTAATTCCACATATATGTTCTAAGCATAGGTTAGAGTATTTTGAAAGATTATGGGACAACAAGTACAAGAATTCTCAATCAAGACCCAGACTAGGCTTTGGCATAGTAGGCCTAGTGGATGATGATGATTACTACCTAGTCATCACTAATCATCTGGAATCTGATAGGTTCTTCTCAACTCACATTAACTCATATGAGGAGGTGTGTTTAGAAACTTCAGATGATCTCCAAGCCAAAGATGCACCCCCAAAATTCAAAGAAAAAAAATTTAAATCAACCATCGATGAACTCGAAGAAATCAACTTGGGGACTAAAGACTATTCGTGCCCAACATATGGCAGTTCTTTGTTGAAAAAATCTGAAACCATTGACTTAGTTAGGCTACTCGCTAATTTTAAGAACTGCTTTGCATGGAGTTATGAAGAAATTCCTAGATTAGCTCCTGAAGTAGCGGTTCATAGGATAGTGATATAGCCTGACGCTAACCCTTCAAGCAAGCTCCTAGATGCATGCGATTGGACATTAAGCAATATGTCATTTTAGAAGTCAAGAAATTGATTAATGCTAGTTTCATCTAGGGGAAAAATACCTCACCTGGTTGGCTATCATCATTCCAGTTGAGAAGAAAAAAATACAAAATTTGTATATGCGTCGAATTTAAAGATCTTAATAAGGCATGTCCAAAAGATGAATTTTCACTATCGATATCAAAACTGATGGTGGATATTGCCTCATCTCATGCAGTCTTCTCTTTCATAGATGGTTCATCTAGATATGATAAATAAAGATGGCACCTAAAGATGAAAGGAACACTACTTTTAGAACCCTGATTGAAATTTGTTGTTATAAGGTCATGCCTTTCAGCCTCAAAATGTCTGCACATACATAGACCATGAATCTTGACAAATTCATTCATCAATAAGTCGAATGCTATGTTAATGATCTTGTGATCAAAAGTAAAAAAGGAAGAAAGACCATCTCTTTGACTTGAGAGTATTTTTGAGTGGTTAAGGCAATATAACCTCAAAATAAACCCTATGAAGTGTACATTCAGAGTAACTTCAGGGAAGTTCCTAGGGTTCATTATCTGACATCGTGGAATTGAAGTCAACCCAGAGAAGATTAAGGTAAAATTGGAAATGCCACCCCCTAAAAGTCCAACTCAACTCAGATCATTCCAAGGGAGTTTGGCATATCTAAGACACTTTATTTCCAACCTATCAAGCAGATGTCAACTAGTCTCAACATTAGTCAAGAGCGATGCCAAGTTCAAGTGGGATGATAAATGCCAACATTAATTTGAAAGCATCAAGAAATATCTCATGATGCTGCCAATCCTAGCCACCCTTATCCCGGGCAAACCTCTTATACTCTACACTTCTACATTAGATGACTCCCTTTGTGCTTTATTATCCCATGCCAATGATGAGGGGAAAGAGAATGCACTTTACTATCTCAGCCATCATCTGATACCTGCTAAGGAAAATTACCCACCCATTGAGAAACATTGCCCAACTCTAATCTTCACAGCCTAGAAGCTACGATTATATGCTCTCTCACAAAGTGAACTTGATTTTTAGAGTCAACTCATTGTAATACCTCATGATACAGCCGATGCTATTCGGATGATTGGCATGATGATCCATAATTCTATCGTAGTTTGACATCATGTTTGTACCCCTCCGAATGGTGAAAGATAAGCACTCATAGACTTCCTAGTGGCTCATTCACTTCCTATAGATTCCCTGCTTAGTGATGATCTCCCTGATGAATAAATCATTAACTTAGGGGATACAAACATCCGCTACTAGGAGAAGTACTTCGATGGTGCAGCTTCCTGTCAAAGGAGAGAAGAATCTCAGTCCATTCTCCAAAATAAGGCAGGGCTAGAGATAGTCCTCCTTATGCCATACCACAATATGATGAGATTTTCAAATCATATATCCGAGCTTTGAACCAATATTGAATCTGAATATGAGGCTCTGGTCATTGTTCTGGAGCTTGTCATCTCACTAGGCATTCAGAATATCAACATCTTTGGGGACTCACAACTAGTTGTCAAACAGATAGTTGGGTCACATAAGGTCCTCAAGCCCAAACTCCATAATTATCATAAGTATACCATGGAGTTACTAGCCCAAATCCCAAAGGTCATAATCTATAAGATTTCCCAAGGATAAAATGTCATAGCTGATGCCTTAGCCAAGCTTGCTAAAGAATTGGCATGTCCAAAAGCTGAGTCTATATCAATAGAGGTCCACAATAGACAGGTCCTGCCTCTTATTGATATTGAACTCATTAATAAATACTCTCTTGAAGGGAATGTTACCGTCTCCAAAAAGGACAAGGAATTGGATTGGAGCTAACCCTTTATTGATTAACTAAATAAAGGCAAACTATCTCGAGAGAAATCTCAAGCCCATCAAGTAAGGTAGAGGGCACTCTCCTATGCTCAAGTGGATGGTGCCCTATACCGACAATATTTCAATCATATTTGGTTACACTATTTAGACAAACACAAAACTTGTAAGATCGTGACCGAGGTCCACTCAGGACAATGTGGAGCTCACCAATTAAAATGAAAGCCAAAATTAAGAGACTTGGATACTACTGGCCAACGATGATCACCGATTGCAAGGATGTAGTGAAGAGTTATCACCAATTCCAAGTACATGGGGTGGTTCTACACTAACCACATAACATTCTACATTTGACTTTCGCCTCATGGTCATTTGAGTATTGCAGCATCGACATAGTGGGTTCGATCAATCCTCCCTCATGCAAGGGTCATCGGTTCATTCTAGTATATACAGACAACTTCTCCAAGTGGGCCAAGGCAATTCCACTCAAGGAAGTTAAAGCTCAGCATGTGCTCTAATTCTTTAGAAACCATGTCATGTATAGATTTGTAGTATCCTATCGAATCATATTCGACAATGGTACCACTTTTAAGAGCACCAAAATCAACAACTTCGCCTACAAACACAA
This sequence comes from Cymbidium sinense, assembly GCA_021442155.1. NCBI lineage: Eukaryota > Viridiplantae > Streptophyta > Magnoliopsida > Asparagales > Orchidaceae > Cymbidium > Cymbidium sinense. Next base: position 24,627,290 of record CM038221.1, on the reverse strand, counting down.
CATTGATTAGAGGTACTCTACCATCTACTACCCGCAGGCGAAAGGTCTAGCAAAAGCCTTCAACAAAACTCTCATCCAAATACTCAAGAAACTGCTTGATGATAATAAGCAACAGTGGCATGAGCAGTTAGTTGAAGCTTTTTGGGCTTACAACACTACCTATAGAACTCCAACACTATCTGCGCCATTCTCCTTAGTGTATTGGTCCGAAGCTATTCTACCATTGGAAGTCCAGCTCCCATCATTAAGGATAGTTGTGGGTGGTAAAATCACAATTGAACAGAATGCCAAGCTACAGTTAGATGACCTCGAAGGTTTGGAAGAGAGACGCTTATGAGCATGTCAGAACCTCGAGTTGTATAAAGAAAAAATGGTCCAAGCTCATAACAAGTTGGTTCACCCTAGAGTTTTTCAAGTTGGAGAGCTCATTTTAGTTCTAAGGAGACCAATTCTAGCCTGCCATAAGATGAGAAATAAGTTTGAACCTATTTGAGAAGGCCCTTTCTCCATAGAAAAGGCCAACCAAGGTGGATCTTATTAACTCATCAATCATAAAGGTAAATGCCTGATGCTCCTAATCAACGGGCTCTACCTAAAGAAATATTATGCATGGAACATATTTTAAATGATTTTCATCAATAAAAATTTCATTTTGATCAAAGTTTTCTCCAAGTCAAAATATTTTCAATTGCTAAACTCACGATGTGTTTAGAACAGGTGTAAGAGAACCCAAGCGGCATCCTATCCCTTATTAGCACAACACCAACACAAAATTGCACACAAACACAAACAAGTCAAATAAATATAATCACCTTAGGATACTTTGAGTCGAGATAAGACCCCTAGAGGTCCTCACTCAGTAGCTTCTCTAGGTCAGGCTCAATTCACTACTTGGTTAGTGTGTCTCTCTAGTGGTCATTTCTTTTTAGGAGGATGTAAGACCCTGTGCTTTCTTCCTAGCTAGACTGTTGCAAATTGATGGACACCTTGTTAGTTTGGTATGTCTTATTTCATGACCAATAAGCTACCTTGATGAATCACTTTGCTTAAGAAGATGTGAGACCCTGAGCTTTCTTCTTGAACTAGCCGTCGTGCACTAACCGGGTCTGAGTTTATATATTTGAGGATTAGGGTAAGACTCCTAGTGGCTCCTCTTCTTCTTGACTGCTTCAAGTTTAGATTCAGTCCTTCTTTGTGACTCCCCACTTAGTAGTCTCTTTAGGTCAGATAGTAGCTGTCTAGCTAACGATAGACTATCCCGATGATCAGTTCCACTTAGGAAGATATGAGTCCCCATGCTTTCTTCCTAGATTTATTCTCACAAATTGACGGGCACCTTAGGTTGGCTATTGTTCACTTTGTTGACAGTAACCCACCCAGTGGATAACACTGTTCAGGTAGGTATGAGTCCCGCGCTTTCTACCTGAGTTGGCCGTCATATCCCTATAGGATTTATATTTTAGGGATCATGATAAGACCCCCAGAGGCACCTTCCCTATGGGCATTCTATCTCGATTACGTCTTCACGTCCCCATCTAGATATAACTCGGGTTACTATTAGAATAAATAGTTCCCCTTTCCTAGTAGCCATCCCTGTGGTTGGAAGCTCTGTACTGTGGATGTACAAACTATCCCTTGGGCTCATAAATCTGAGATAGGCCAAAGCCCTCGTGGCCCCTTCTTAGTGTGGACCATTACAAACCAACAGGGTCTACACTAAACTAAATAATCAAACAAATAACTAGACAAAATTGCTCGTGGATTATGATAAGACCCCAGAGGCACCTCCTCCCAAACAGACATCATATATTCTTAGGCAGTGTCAGCAAAACTCCCTATATGAATCGCCTTGACTACTTCAAGCTGAGGTAAGATCTCAAGCAATTCTCACTTAGTAGCCACCCTAGGTCGAGCATGACTTGTTGTATTATCAACATGTCACACCAATGGCTCTACTTTGGAAGATATGAGTTCTCGATCTCTCTTCCTAGTGCAACCATTGCAAATTGATGGGCAACTCTTAGGTTGGGCAGTCTCTACTATACGACCGGTAGACTACCCCTTTGGGCTGGAAAATCTAAAACAGGTTTAGGCTTACTTAGCCCCTCCTTAGCATGACCAATCACAAATTGATAAGGTTCACACTCATTCAACAAATTAATATAAAATCAAAACCAATACGAATCACCAAAATCAAATCAAATTAATCAAAATTATTAAGCTAAATCAAACATAAATTCAATCAGATCTTATCAACTCCTAACAAATCTCCTTTGCCTTTAATAAGGTCTTCACTTATGACCTTGGCATGAATCAATCTATAATCTAATCAAATTCATGTGCAATCCCCAACAAATCCATTTTCATGTTCTAGGCATGAAACCAATTCTCAATGAATCCAACCAAATCTACTTAACTCTCCCATGCCCTTGGCATGAAATGAATCAAATTGCACTAGGACTGTAATTCCATTTACCTCTCCACTTAGGTATGGATAACCTTCATTAGTGTTCATGACCTTTTTAGATGTTTTTCATTATGTAGATTAATGCCAATACGTGCACTATGCCTTACCAGTTACCCCATACCTATTGGTGGTCCTTTTGTTGACCTCACTTTTAGAGTGAATATTCACTCTCCTCATCCTAAGCTTAAGAACCTTCTAGGCACTTGGATCTTCCTTAGTGATAAGACACTTCTATTGACTAAGGAACACTAAACCCAAGCTTAGAGACTTAAGAGGCATACCCTCAGCCCAGGATACACCTTAGGACAAATAAGTTATACCTATCCTATAGCCTAAACATAAACCCATGCCTATTCACTCATCCAAACCCAAACGCATATGAATGAGACATAACCAACCTCAAGCCTACTAAATTAACCTCATTTGAATTTGTTTTCTAATCCAAGCTCTAAGCTAAATTGACTTAGACCCTAATCTAAGTTAACTCCATCATGATCATATGATCCAACATAAAACCCATTCAAGTAAATTAAATCTAATTTAATTTTCTTAGTCACTCCAACCATTCAATAGATCATTTCAAACTCTTCCAATACTTACAATCAAACCAATCAAATCAAATGAATTTGATCAACTCAAATTAGCCCATTTGATCCTAAAAGTTCAAATGAGCCAAAATCCAATAAAGCCTAAATCAATTGCAATCAAGGACATTAATCAACTTTAGATCCATCATTGAACCTCTCTCAACACTTAATTGATACTAATTCAACCCAATTCAACCCAATCAATCTAATTAATTTCCTTGACCCAATATGACCAAAATGACCAATTTGATTCAAAATTCAATCCAATCCAAGTTTGATTGAATCAACTCATCCAATTGCTTCCACAATGATTATTGATCATCCTTTACTACCCAATTGTAATCAATTGGGCCAAATCAAACCAATTTGATCATGTAACCCAAGTTAACCCAATTGACCTAAAGGCCCACATTAGACCAAATCATGTTCAAAGACAAATTAATTACAATCAAGGACACCCATCAACCACAAATTGAGTATTGAATATGGCTGAACCAACAATTGAAACTAACCAAGCCAATTTGGTCTCTTGACCCAAGTTGACTAAATTTGACCTGAAATACCAAATTGAGTCAAATCAAATCCTATGCTAAATTGGTTAAAACCAATGCTTCTAACCAATCATAAATTGATTATTTAACATGATCCAACCTTCAATTGTACGCAATTTGGTCGACCTAACCTAATTGACCTACTTGACCCAATTTGACCTAAAGGGTCAAATTGAACAAAATCATTCCTTAATAACTAACACCTACAATCATTCCTAAATGATCAATTGAACCAAAACCAACCCTCCATTCAAATCAATTTAGCTAATTGGCCAAATTTGTCAATTTAACCCATTTGCCCTAAATAAAACTAAATGAACCAAATACAAATCTACATCAAATTGAATCAAACTAATTACACTAATGCATTCCAAATGACCAATTAAACTCACCCAAACCCTTGGTTTTACCTGATTTGACCAATTAGTCAACTTAACCTTATTGAACTCAAATTAAGCCATATGGGTCAAATTGAGCCAAACTCAACTATACTTGGCATGACTCATCCTTGGGACACCATGGGTTTGCCCAAGTGAACCCAACCCATGGTGAACTCAGTTTAGATCAAACCTATTGAACCAAGCCCCCCAAATTGTACAAAATTCTCATTTGGATGGGTTCTCCTACTCCTTATTCCTTGGCAGCCATCTTTGGTCTTTCTTGGACAATAGGATCACTGACCCAACCTAACCCAAGGCTATTGGGTTCAGCCTTTAGCATGAGAGGGTGAGTTTACCCATGGTACACCATTGGTCCACTAGGAAAGGTGGTACACCTCATGCTGGCCCATGTCGTTCACTTGGCCACTCAAGCACCTCCACCTCAGCAGTCCCCTGCCACCTCCAACCACCTACCCTAGCCGGACGGCTGCCAAAGGCTAAACCAATCTCAACCTTTGGTTCAAGTGGAGGGGAGAGTATACCCCTCCTCATCGATTCAAACTTCACAGAGACCTTCCTCAGAGCATTTCACAATCCGAGCCTTATCCTAAAACTCCTTGCACACCCCATCATCGGCGAGACCTACCATCGAGCAAAATTGAGAGCCCCATCCATCCAACCTTGCCAAAACTCCACCAAACTCATATTAACTCTTCCCACACCTTCACCACACTTCGACGAGCTGAAATGAATTATTTCCTGAGTGATTTGATCACCTGAAGGAATCCATAGACTAACTCTGATGAGCTTTGTTACAACATTTGGTCCACAGAGGAATCGGCGAGGAGGCAACTTGAGATCTTCCTCATAGGCTTCATCTCTTCAAGATGAAGCTACCTCTATCAACAGACCACCAGTCTTTAGCTTCGATGAGGCAAAAATCTAGCAACTATAGATTTTCCCTCTAGGTACTTATCTTTTTCAAAGTGAAATGTGATTTCATAAGATTTTCACCATAAGATTCCTCTTGATTTTCTTTCTGATCATTTTAGAGTCAATTTTATCATCAAACGAGCTCCAATGAGCTCCAATCGAGAGGCGAAAGGCAGACGGTGTCTACCTTCCAGTGCTCAGGGGATGATGGATCATCAATCATCCATTCTACGTGATTAGAATGGACATCCATGATTTAATCTGCTAGATTTTTTTATTTTATCCATCTAAAACCATAAGATTAATCTTGACCGTTCGATTCGAGATAGGATGGCCGGGATGAAACTGTATCCGTCACTGTTAGCTGCCTAGTTGGATGTTTTAAATAGCCAATCTAATGGCGCCATATGGAAAGCGCTGACATGTCAGCATCTGCATGGCGCCCATGGTTTAAAGGGTTAATTAGGCTTTATAAATATAATTAAATGGCCAAAACTTTAAAAAATCATAACTAATTATAAAAAAAATCCAAAAAAATACAAATAAACCCATTTTGGAAAGGTTAAATAGAGGAAAATTTAATAAAAAATAAAATCCCTAATGTTTGATCAGTGAACTGTGCTTAAGTAAGGTTTAAATCTAGGTTAATTATCTTAATTAAGGCTTAATTATTTGGCTAATTAACATCAAAGTTGGTACAATAGTTCTATGAGATTTCCTCTACCTCTCATAGTTTTCTTGAAATTATTGGCCATGCAATTTAAAGAATGTGGGATTTTCACTTCTAATTACCCTTATTAATTAATTTAATATTTGTTAAAATTGCTAAATAGTAAAACTTAAATAATTAATGATAATTAATCACTATAAATAGTGGGAATGGAGAGGGAAAATAATTATAACCTCTTTCTTAATTACTTTCCTAAATGCATTTCCATAGGAGGGTTAATTAACATGTGTAATAATTAAGGATTAATTAGGAATATTAATGAACAAATAAAAATAAAATTGAGTTAATAATTATTTTAGATAATTTAAATGTAATTTATTAATTTTCCCTTTATGTGATTAATAACATAAAGTCATTAAGGAATTTATGGTTAACTCATTGGTGTGGGAAAACCATTAGAGTACTTAGATATTTTCCTTCTTTAATCTAATTAATTCTTAAGCATGAGCAAATTGCATTAGGTCCCTTAAGTGCATTGCAAATTTTAATTTCTCATAAGCATATCATTAGAGGCTCATGATAAGTAGTTAATTAAATTAAAAAAGCTTAGGGAAGAGTAATTAAATTGATTGCTTAATGACATGAATTTAGTCAATCCATAAAACTTAATCACTTTCCTTAAGCACATTAAGTCATTAATGTGGGATGGAGAAAACACTAAATGTCATTTCTCCTCATTAGGTTTTGATAATTCAAACATCAAAAGTCAAATTTCATGAAAGCTTTGGTTAATTTTGAAGAAGTTTATTTAACTTGATTATCCCTGAGAATTAATGTGATTGAATGTATTATGTGGCAATATTTAGTCATTCAATTTCAATCATTATAAATTTGCATGCCATTTGGTGTCATATATTCATGTTTTCAAAAAAAAAAATAAAAAGAATATGGTTATATTTAAATTGCATGCATTGGACAAATATTATATGGTGTGGCTATTATCACTAATAAATCTCAAATTATTTTCAAAGTTATAAATTAATGATGAGAATCCAACTTAATATTGGCTATGAATACTTAATGTAATTTACATTTAAACATGATAAAACATTATTTTATTTTCATAATTCATGTGTGTGTTTACATATATATGAAGATTAACAAGTATATAGTCTGGACATCTCAAAAATACAAGGCTTTAAGTAGCCCCAAGGAGATCTTAGATAATCTCACTTCCCAAATTTAACAAGGGCAAGCACTTTCATGTGTATGCATGTACTAAAATTTGGATAGAACTTTACTCTACATGAATAAAGAATTTGCAATTATGTAATTTTTGCATGGTTTTTATTCATATGTTTATGTATATGTTTACATGTATTTAAGCTAGCAAGTATATAGTTTGGACATCCTAGAAACACAAGGCTTTAAGTAGCCCCAAGGAGGTCTTAGATAATCTCACTTTCCTAGTTTAACAATGACACGTACTCGCTTAAATCTTTAATACATGTGTATATATGCCTAACTAAAAGATGAAATCTCTCTTTTCTACCAAAATACTTACATTAAGAATCATCAAGTGTGCGAATATAAAAAACATTATATTGCATGTATAAATAGGTAAGTTAAATTAAATAACATGTGAAATAAAAATAAAGAGATGTGTATGCCATTGATGATGAAAAGGAATGATGAAATGTTATTCATGTGATAGTGATTCAATTTTATTAATATTAAGATGACTTTCATGTTTGATTAAGATTAACTTAAACTTAGGTTTAATAAGAATATTTGATAAGCCATTCATTAAAGAAACCAAAGTCATAATAATATACCTTTAGGAAACAACTTACGATAGGGATGAAGGAGGTCAAACCTTTTTTCTCTCTTTATAATAATTAGATGTTAAATAGGCATCAAATGAAACCTATATATATATATATATATATATATATATATATATATATATATATATATATATATATATATATATATATATATATATATATATATATATATAAAGAGAGAGAGAGAGAGAGAGAGAGAGAGAGAGAGAGAAATTAAAATTAACTAATCCCTTCAATAACTTGAAGTGAAAACTCCCTTAATATTTAACTTAAATAAATACAAACTTTAGACAATCATACATCTAAACCTTAGCTAAAGACATACCACACCAAACCTTAGCACACACAGTAGAATTCTAAGGCATCACTTCTAGCTCTAGGTTAGTCTAGTGTATGTTGTGGTGTTATGTTTTATTTTATGATGTAATGTTTTAGAGTGGATGTTAGGATTGTTTATGTGTAGACTGGATGTTAGGTCGTTAATAGCCTAATTATGTTTTATACAAGAGATTATGCTAAAGGGGCTGCTGAAATAATAAATAAACATAAATGTTCTTGCTTGCATGTTACTTATGCCCCTAAGCATAATCTAATTAGGATAGGTGGGCTAGGTTACCCATGTGCAGGGTGCTAAGTTCAAATATATGAAATATAATTGCTTGGGTTTTATGTTTAGTTAGCTAACATCTATTTTGCAAGTGTAGTTAGATTTTATTTTTCATAAACATGTAGTTTTTGTAATAGGAATTAGGATTAGTGCTGTGTGGTTTAGGATGAGCAGTTGCTAGAAGGCAAAGACTTGGGAGGTCCTGTGAAGCCTGGAGCAAAATTAATCCAAAAAAGAGAAAGAAAGAAAGGCAAAGAATGAATACCCTAATAACATCTATTTCATTGTAATTATAATATTCTTTTGTAATCCAGGTTGTATAAGGGTAGAGCTCGGCTACCCATTTTTTTTTCTCTTCCAGGGTGTACGGCAGTACGTGGCCGCACCGGCCTTTTATTCTTTTATGAAAATTCAAATGTTTGATTATTGTGTTTAGTCTGTGTAATAAAATGACATGCTTTTCATAGGTGTCTTAAAGTTTGATGAATTGATGTGTGGCCTAGATGCGGTAGACTCTTTAAAATAAAATTAAATTCCTACCCTCACTAATAATCCATAACTAAATTTTAATATATCTCATAACCTCACCTTAAAGCCTATATTTATTAGCAAGATAAATAAAAGATTTAGCAGCCCCTTAACTGAATGTTGTATGTTCTCACATCATACATGTCATATTGTTTCACTCTTGAATAGGGAGGGGTCTCTATTCTTGCATAATATGGGATATGCTTGACCTTTGAAGGGGATCCCTTGTAGTGGAGAACACCTCCTCCTGTTGATTTAGCCCACAATCCTATTTCATCATGCATATAAGCATAATTGTCCCAAGCCTTACTCTAAAAATGAACGTGTTAAAATGGTGTAAAAGATTATAAATTTTTACATTTAGTCTACGTCATGTTTTCATGTTAATCATGATCTAGTCTCTTACGGAGTGAATTTAGGACTCTGGCTTCCTTCCAAATTAAATAATAACCTAGCAATCTTGCATATACATAAGACTAGCCTACATGGTTTTGAAGCGTATGAGGTGTTAATTGGCAGCCACTCCAGCTGGTTGTAAGTTTAGAAGAGTCGGGATGGGTATACTCTCTCTTATAGATGTAAACCATTATGTCCCATTTTATAATTAGATTTAAGTCAAGCTTTTAGCTTGTGCTAAAGAATCCTAGATTTAGGATCTGAGGCCACTTATTTCTGTTGGGCTATGAGTATAAGTTTTCACCTCTTAGGTATTTTCACAATCTTGTGTTGATGGATTATAAGCCTTATCATTCTAATAAAGATTCCAACTTAAACAAAATAAATTATCTCTTTCAAATATGTAAAGCCTCACTATAAGGTATACTGGAGCACTCACTGGGTTTTCTAGTATCATGGGTGCTCCCTACTTATCTTCCTCTGGAATTCATAAATAAATATATCTACTTGTACTCTCCAACTTGACTTTCATAAATACCCAATCTTTTGATAGTCTAGCTTCGAAATCTTTGTGGATATTTATTGACTACTTTAATTGAGAGTATTCTTAAAAAGATTTTATTTCTAACATGTAATTAAATATGGAAGCTTGCTTCCATAGGGAGCTAAAGAACCTAACATAAAATAAACCCTACTTTACTTTTTCATATAAAGTCGAACAAAGATCTCTACTATATACGAAAACCCATCTACCTTAGAAGTCATTATTAGGTGATTAGGTCCATTATAGGGTGATATTTTTATCTTTTGAGATGATACATCATACCTTAATGTCATATCCAATCACTTCAATAAGTACCCCCTAAGATCTGCGTGATGTCCCTACAGCTCCAAATTAAAACACCACAAGTTGATCTAAAACTGAATATATAGAGTGTAATTTTAGTTGTAGAAGTTCTAGTGATGATGTTGTGATATTAAGTGATCAAGTCATTAAAAAGAGTGAGTGTTTAAGCTATCTCGACTCTATTATTCAAATTTATGGTGAAATAGATGGGGATGTTATTAGTAGAATTCAAGTTGGATGGTTGAAGTGGAGGAATGCATCTGGCCTATTGTTGATAGAAAAGTACCGCTTAGACTTAAACAAAAATTTTATAAGATGGTGGAAAGACCTATAAAGATTTATGGTGTAGTGTGTTGGCTAGTAAAAGAGAAGCATAAGACTAAGTTAAGTGTTGTATAGGTGGTTGTTGACCTCACTTTTAGAGTGAGGATCGACTCATCCTTCTTAGACTTAGGAGTCTTCTAGACACTAGAATCTCATTAGTCATAGGACACTTCTAGTGATTAGATGAATACTAAACCTAAACCTAGAGACTTAGGAAGGTGTACCATAGGCTTAGGCTTTACCTTAGGACAAATAGGGAACCTACCTATCCTATGGCCTAGCCCATGATCTATGCTTATCCAATCATCCAAAAAAACTAACCTCAAATCAATGATTAAATCAGTAATTCAATATCTTCTATAATGATTGTTGATCCCCCTTGATTATCCAATTGCAAGCACTTGGGTCAAACCAAGCTAATTTGATCACTTGACCCAAGTTGACCCAATTAGCCCATATGAACCAAATTGAACCAAACTTCATCCTAAACCCACTTGATTGAAACCAATGCCTTCAATCAATCATAAATTGATCATTGAATATAATTCAACCATCAATCAAGCCAAACCAAGTCCAATTGGACCTTTGACCTAAGTTGACCTAATTTGACCTAAAGGGCCAAATTGAGTCAAATCTCAATCTAATCCAAATTGATTGAAACCAATGACTCAAATCCATCATGAATTGGTTATTGAACATGATCAAGCCCTTGATTGAACCCAATTTGACCAAGTCAACCCAATTGATCCATTTAGCCCAAATTGACCTAAAGGGCCAAATTAATCTAAATCATTCCCAATTCTAAATTAATTTAAATCAACACTTACAATCATCTCCAAACCATCAATTGAACCTAAACCAACCCCTAACCCAAACCAATTTGGTCAATTTGACCAAATTGGTCAACTTAGCCTATTTTACCCATATGAACCCATATGAGCCAAATTCCAATCCACTTCAAATCAAACCAAACCAATTGAACTTAAATACCCCAAATCATTATTTGAACATAATTTAACTCTTGGTTTCACCCAATTTGACCCATGGGTCAACCTAGCCCAATTGAACCCAATTTGACCTACATGGGTCAAATTGAACCAAACCCACTCAAACCAAGCTCAAACCCAACCAAACTTGGAATGACCCATCCTTGGCTCACCATGGGTCAGCCCAAATCAAACCCAACCTATTTCAAACCTGAATTAGCCTAGAATCCATTGGGTAAGCTGCTCCAAAGGAGACAAAATCCCCATTTGGATGGTCTTACCTACCCCTTTGCCCTTGACAGCCACCCAAAGCTTGAGTTAGACCTCTAACCCACTTGCTAACCTGACCCAAAGTTGATTAGGTTAGCCAAGGGTTAGAGGAGGTGAGCTAACCCAAGCCATTCCATTGGCTCACCTTGGGAAGCAAGGACATTCCACCTTTGTCCACCTCCTTCACTCAGCCACTCAAGGAGCTCCTGCTCAGCCACTCCCTAACGTCCCTGGCTGCCTGTCTCGATCGGACATCTTCCAAAAATAGAGCTAATCCCCACTATTCTATTCTATGGGGAGGAGAGTATACTCCTCCCCATCTCATGCCAACCTAGAGATCATCATACACAGAGATTCAGTGTGTCAAGATGAGCTTCCCTAGAGCATTCCCGAGTTCCTGTGAGCCTCCCATTGCCAGCGAGATCAAACCCGAGCGAAACTGAGCTTGCACTCCATATAAATCCACCTAAACTACACCAAATCCAAATTAACTTCACCCACACCTTTACCAAGCTTTGATGAGGTAAAATGAATCGATTCTTGATCGATTCGAGCACCGAAGACCACTCCTAGACCAACTCCGGTGATATTTCTGGCATCGCTTGGTCCACAAAACCATTGGTAGGGAGGCAAGTCGCAAGCTTCTCAACAAGGCTTCATCTCTTCAAGATGAAGCTACCTCAATCTTTGGACTGCCGATCTTGAGCTCTGGCGAGGTATTTTTTTGAAAAATCATAGAAATCCCTTAAGGTGTTGGTCTTTTCTGAAAGAAATATTATTTTCATGCAATTTCTATTATAGGATGTCTTAGATCTATCCTTTGAAGGTTTTGGAGTCAATCATGATGCCTTATGAGCTTTGGCGAGCTCAGATTGAGTGGAGGAGGGTGGACTTTGTCCATCTTCTATCGCTCGGGGGATGAAAGATCATCTGCCCTCTGTTCTGCCTTATTGGAATGGATGGCCACGATTAATCTGATTTTCAATTTATCACCTAAGAACTGTAGGATTTATCCCCACCATTCAATCTGAGATTGGACGGCAAGGATGAAAGCGCGTCTGCGGCTGCTGACTCAGCATGCCACGTTCGATCATTTAAGTTGCCAATCCCGCAGTGCCACATGAAAAGTGTTGCCATGTTAGCTCCAGCATGGTGCTAACGGGATTAGGTTTTAATTAAGATTAAAAATGTAATTAAATACTTAGAATTTCAAAAATTCATAACTAATGTAGAAAAATCCTAAAAATATGAGTAAACCAATTTTGAAAAGGGTAAACATAAAAGATTTTAATAAAAATAATTTCATTGTATTTTGAATAGTGAATAGAGCTTAATTAAGATTTGAAGGTTTTCCTAATTATCGTAATTAAGCCCTAATTACTTGGTCAATTGATCTCAAATTTGAAATGTTGATTTAATGGGATGTCCTCTACCTCCCATAATTTTCTTGGTATTTATTGGCTAGGTAATTGAAGGAGGAAAGATGATTATGACCTCTTTTCTAATTATTTTTTTTTTCAAATCCATTTCATAAAGAGGGTTAATTAATGAATGGATTATATAAAAAAATTAAATAAGCAATTAATAATAAAAATTAATCAAATTAAAATGTAATTACTTCAGATAATTAACATTCAATTCGTGGGTTCCTCTTTATGTGTTCAGTAACGTAAAGACCTTTAAGGAAATTATAATTAACTCATGAGTGTTGGAAAATCATAAGATTTTCCTAGCTTAGTTATTTCCTTAAATCTAATTAACACTTAAGTATGAGCTTATTGCATTAGGTCCTTTTGGAGCATTGCAATTTTAATTTCTCATTTGCATTAAAGCTCATGAATAAGTGGATAATTAAATTAAAGAAGCATAAGAAAGGGTAATTAAATGGATTGCTTAATGATTCAAACTTAACTAACTCATAATATTCACTTAATTACTTCTCTTTAAACACACTAAATTACCAACATGGGAGGGAGTAAAAATAGCAAAAATCACTTCTCCTCTTTGAGTTTAACAATTCAAACCAAAAACCAATTTGAATAAGAAGCTTTGGTTTTCTTTAAATGCTTTTATTCAACTTGTTTGTCCTTAAGAATTAATGTGATTGAATGCATTATGTGGTTATGTTCAATTACTTCTTTTCAATCATTGTAAATGTTGTATGCCATGTGATATCATGCATTCATGTTTTTAAAAAAATAAGAGAATCAATGGAATTTATTTATGTGTAAGTTGCATGTGTTGGCTTAATCCTATTATATATGTGGCTATTATCACTAATAAATTTCAGAAGTTATTTTTAAAGTTATAAATTGATAATGAAGTTTTAGAGTGGTGATTAGCTATGAATATTCTATATGATTTGCATGTGTTTATATCTTAAACATGTTAATGTATTATTTTATCTTTATGATTCATGCATGGGTTTACATATGTTTGAATAATAATAAGTATATAGTCTGGACATCCAGGAAATACAAGGCTTTTAGTAGGTCCACAATGGTTATTTATTATTCACTTCCCTGGTTAACAAAGGCACGTACTTATTTGATTTCATGCTTATGTGTACTTGTACTAGAATTTGGATAGAACTTTACTTTACATGTGTAAATAATTAACTACAAATTTTTTGCATGAATTTCTTTCCTATGGTTGTATATTCATTCATATATTTTTAAGAATAACAAGTATATAGTTTGGACATCCAGGGAATATGAGGCTTTAAGCAGACCCACGAAGATCATTGATTATCTCACTTCCCTAGTTGAAATAATGGCATGTACTTGTTTAAAACTTTAATACATGTGTGTGTGTATTTAGCCAAGGAATGGAATTTCTCTTTTCTACCTATAAATATGCATTCATAATCATTTAAGTATGCCAAAATATGTTGCATGTATAGGTATATTAAATCTTAAATCATATGTATGATATTGATGATGAAAAGGAATAATACAACATCCTCCATGTGATAGTGATTCAATTCCATAAATCTTAAGAGGCCTTTCATGTTCGAATAAGATTCTTCAAGGTTAACCCAAATCTAGGATTAATAAAAAACTTAATAAATCATTTATTGAAAAGGAAACAAATCATAACAACATGCTTTAAAAAATTACTAAAGATAGGGATCAAAGAGGTTAAGCCTTTTTCTTCTCTTTACAACACTTAGTTGCTAAGTAAATGTCAAATGAAACAAAATAAAATACAAATTAAAATCCATCAATTCTCTAAACAACTTAAAATGAAACCACCTATCATGTTAAATTGAGTAATGCAAAACTTTAACCAATCATAATTCAAAAGCCTAGTTAGACATACCACACTAAGCCTAAACACACACATTAGAATGCTAAGTCTCACATCTAACTTTAGGTTAGGAAGGTGTATGTAATGATGTTGTGTTTTGTGATGTATTATTTTAGACTAGGTGTTAGGATTGTGGTTTGTAGACTAGATGTTAGGGCATTGTCAGTCTAATATTATTTTCTATAAGGGATTATGCTAATGGGGCCGCTAAAATAAATATAAATGCTTGTTTATGCCCCTAAGTATAATCCAAGATTAGGATAGGTGGGCTTGGTTACCTATGTACAGTGTTCTAAGTTCAAAGTACATAATATAACTACTTGGGATGTATGTATGTTTTGCTAACATATGTTTTGTAGGTGTAGTTAGATTTTACCTTTCCATAAACATGTAATTTTGTAATATAAATTAGGATTAGTACTATGGGATTTAGGATGAGCAGTGGCTAGATGGCATAGTCCTAGGCGGCCCTGTGAAGCCTTAAAATAAATCAAATCAAAGGAAGTGAAGAAAGAAGAAAGAAGGAAAGAAGAAGGAAAAGCAAGGAATGAAGACCCCCATAGTATCTAATTTAATTCTAAATTGTAATATTCTTTTGTAATCCGGGTTGTAAAAGGGTAGAGCTTAGCTACCTAATTTTCTCTTTTATGGAGTGTACGACGGTACCCAGTCGCACCGGTCTTTTATTCTTTTACGGAATTTATACATGTTTTGAATGTTCTGTTTAGATTATGCAATAGAACTACATCTTCTTCATAGTTTCTTAAAGTTGATGTTTGAATGTGTGGCCTGGATGTGGTAAGCTCTTAAGATAAACATAATTTTTCTACCTCCAATTAATAATTCATAACTAAAATTTAAAACAACTTTCAAACTAATCTAAAGCCTAGAATATAATCAAAATAACTAAAAGATTTAGCAACCTCTTAGCTGAATGTTGAATGTCTAACATCATGCATATCATCTTATGTCACTCTTAAAATAATGAGGGTCTCCATTCTTGCACTTTAGGAAATGCTTAACCTATGAGAGCACTCCCTCACTATCGTACCCAATTATTCAATAAGTACCTCCTAAGATCTGCATGGTATCCACCCGACAACTGAAATAAAACACCATAGATTTTTTTGGCGACTTCGCTGAGGATTATTCCTCTCTCCATCTTTAATAGTCAATCATTATTTTTAAGCTTTGATAGTGTACTTATATTTTGTATAAGCCCAAGGCTATCTTTTTTCTGTTGGAACCTTGCTCATTTCATCCTAAAGAAAGGGTGGCCAACATTCTTTAGGCTTTAGGACCTCACTCCAAGTAGGTCTTAAAACCACTATTAGACCTCTAATAGGTAAAAGAAAATCAACTAAACAAATTACCCAAAATATAAATCAAACCAAAATCAAGAACCTCTTACCACTAGCTTGGTGAAGCAAGATTCATCCAACACTTCACAAAAATACCAATGAGGTCCAAAGCAAAAGTAAGAAGAATCTTCTCTAATATTCCAAATTTCTCCAACAAACAAAATGAACCCCATTTAGCATAATAAAATTTTTTAAATGAGGGTTCCCCTTCAAAATTAAAATCAATCAAACAATAATCAAAAGCAAAAATCTCTTCTCCAAAGTCTTCAAAAATCTCTCCAACATACCAACGAACCCTATTTAACATAATCAAATTTATTAAATGAGGGTTCCAATTTAAAATCAAATTAAAGGTCAACAATAAAGCAAAAGTCTAATCCTGTTCTCTTTCAATAGTGCAGTAGAGATACCAGCCTCATCTCTTTCTTCTTCCTTCAATCAGTTTTCCACCATGTCTTCCTATAAGCTGATTTTTTCTTTCTCCTCTGGTGTGGATTTGGACCTAGATCAGGCTATACTCACCACCACCCCCATCATCAAGTTCAACCTTGGCTTCAAGCATTTCATGGTCACTTGCAAGGGCCCCGCCCTCACCACCGTCAGCAGAGAGGTGGTGGCTGACAAGAAGCCACTCTTACAGTTTGATTTGCACTTGGATTCTAAGTTCCCCTCTTTGAAGAGGAAGGTTGTAGAGGTTCCTCTACCAGTTCTATCAGTAGCACCCACTGTAGTCTCAGCATAGGCTAGCACCACCTCTGTAGTTGCCCCTGCCCTGAAGGGAAAGGCTATCTTAGCTTTTGAGATACTCTCCCCAACTTTTAAGGTTAGTTCTAGTTCCCATCTAGCTCCACTGACTAAAATCCAATGATATGATAGGAACCAAAAAATTAGGAGACATTATAAGCGTGTGGTGAAGAAGGTAGAAGAAGCCTCCCATGTGGTTGAGGAGGGTTCCCCTTGTGAGACCTCTCCCCTTTTTGATGGCAATAGATTTCACCCCCTCCCAACTTCAAAGAGAGAGAAGGACTACAGGAAGATTGCTGCATTACCCCCACCCTCTGCAAAGTATGAGACACCAGCTAGGGAGAGTAGGAGGCCCTATGCTAATCTACAGTCTGTACGTACAAGAGTTGGGAGAGCCCACAGACACTCAAAGTTTGGCACATTGCTAAACTTGAGAAAGTTGATCCCTAGAAGTGTTAGGGATCAGATTCATATGGCAAGGGCCATTGAGGCCAAGATAGCTGTCCAAATGAGCAAGAAAGATAGGAGGAAGTTCACCAGGAAATCGGTAGCCTCTGCTTTGATTGATCATTCTAATTGGCAGGCTGAAAGACCTAATCATTTTGATAGGATTGTTCTCATCGATTCCAACAGTTATATGAGGAGATCTCTAGCTATTATGCAGCCTGTCACCCCCATTACACTGCTCCACTCACCGTCCACCTTCACCAATTCAGGTTCCACCATATGCAATCCCCACAAAGTTCCATAAGCCCATATCTAGAGAGAGAGCTTCACCCTTGGTGACCTGGTTACGACTTAAGGATCCCACTTCATCCACTCCACCTATTGAGGTGATGCCAAGCTCCCTTGCTTGACCTTCTATCCCAACATTGGTGAAGAAGGAGTGGGGCCCAAGAGTGTCATGGTCGCTCCACCATTGTAGCTGGAGGAGGAGAACGGCGGGGATATCAAGATGACCCATGTTATTGAGTCAGTCAAGGAGAGTACTCTGCCTGTCTAGAGCATTCAATGCATAGCTTCTACAGAGCTCAGTCCAGTGGTCAGTCATCATTCAGCCTATGTTCCAGTAGCACTAGATCAGGTGGATGACTGATCTTTGGATGATATTTTGGAGGACAATCATGTTATGGTGAGAAAAATAGTCGGAGATTATCAGTCTGACCAAGAGGAGGGTAGCATTGACTTTGATGCCAATGAGGATGACATGTTAGAAGACCTAGCAGAAGCCCACATGGTAGACACCCATGGATCTGTACAAAGGGAATAACCAAGCTATGAAGGCATTATAGTTGAGGAATGTGAGGCATCATACTCAACTCAATGCCTCCCCCAACAAATCAAGTAGAAAGATGATCAGACCTGTGGGATGGAGAGAAGGGTAGAAGAGTTGATAGCAGTGATCCTAGCCTTGTAGAACTAAGCCCTAGTTTCACAACCTTCCCCAATGGAGGCTGATCAGCCTGAGCTAGTACACACCTTAAATCATCCAAAGTGCACTCTCATGGATGAAGACACTGATATCTTGCATAGGAAGGTCACTGATAGCACCTCTATGAAAGAAAAAGACATTAAATAAATGGTTAAGCAGTAGGTGAAGGAAGTGCTAGCGTAAGCCTGGGGGAGCTTATCTATTCCAAAAGGTAGACTCTACCTAGAAGAATTTGATGTAGTTCAATACCCTAAGGGTTTTGTACCACCATCCTTCAAGATCTTTGATGGTAGTGAGAACCTAAGGCAGCATCTAGCACATTTTCAAGCCAGTTGTTGCAATGCCAGTGGAAGTGATGCATTACTATTCCGGTAGTTTATTAATAGCCTCTTAGGGGTAGCATTTGATAGGTATGCCAAACTGCCCAATGATTCGGTGAAGCCTTTTGTAGAGTTGGAGAATCTCTTCATCAAGAGATTTGCAGGAGTTTAACAAAGGGTAACTATAGGTAATCTCATTATAGAAAAGCAAAAGCTTAATGAGTCTCTTATTGATTACATTCTTATATTATGCAACTTGAGTAAAAATGTGAATCACAGCTATAAGAGCAGCATGCCATTGAGATTCTACTCAAGAATATCCATGGCCTGGTCACTTTCATGCTTAAGGGTTTTACCATTAAGACATTTGAGAAGTTAATCAACAAAGTGGCTAACCTACAAGAATAATTGAAACAGTTACCCTTCTCAGACCAGTCATCTAAGCCCAAGCCTCAAAAGGTCTTTAAGATGAAGCTAGAAATTATAGTGGCAGTTCACAAGGGGAAACTGCCAGCGAGAGCATAGTTTGAGAGGCCTCGAGTCCAGCAGCCTCTGCTACTGTCTCATCTTCCACTACCTCGATTGCCATAATGGCCACCACCACGATGGCATTGATTATAGTATCCACTATGCTACTTTCCTACTCTTGTCGACAAACTCAACAAACTATACTCATTCAAGAGGGAGGTAGTCATGAAGATTTTAAGAACCTTCTTAAGAAGCCTGATTTTCAGCTATCCGAGCCTAGAAAGTTAGAGAAAGTAGGTAGTAGTAATGATCCTAACCACTTCCCCTACCACCGCATGCTAGGCCATGTCTTAGAGGATTGTTTCACTTTCAAAGATTTTCTTGAGCGTAGCTACAAGTTAGTGTTGACCTCATTTTTGGATGAGGTTAATTTAGCAATTAGAATCTTAATCTTAAATAGGATTCTCCTAATTCAATGCTTAGGACACTATGCCTAGTGACCTAGAGAATTCACCTTGGGTTGGATTTAACCTATTTTCCTTAAATCAAGCATCCAAATTCAAAATCAATTAATCAAATAAATGTCAATAATCATCAATCCAAGATGATTAAAAGTCAAATTACATTTAATTTCAAAAATACCCTTGAGTTGATTTTGAATTGAATCAAGCTAAAATCAATGCACTTGATTTGGACTCAAACTCCAACCCAAATTAAATGTACTCCAACTGAAAACTCAAAATGGGCAGCACACATTAGTTTAGAGCTATATGATGCCATAATCATAAAATAAAAAGGGTAGAAAATGGGAAGAAGAGAAATGCTAATTTCTTTCTTCCATCTCTTCCCATGCAAACTCCCTTCTTCCCACCTCATCCATTCCAAGACAAAAGCCACCTCTTGAAAGATGGCTGCCTTCAAGTAAAGGAGGCAATCAAGCAAGGAAAAGCCAATAAGGATTTGGATTCTCCAAGGGAAGAAAAAAAAAGGAAGAAAAGAGGAAGAAAAAAAAAAGTGCTCAGCCATGCATGGAAAACATGCAAGCTCCTTCCTCAGTGAACATTCCATTATGTTCCTGAGAGAAGAAGTTCAACACCACACCTCTCACTAGCAAGGCACCTGTTTTAATGTGGTGAAATCCAAGGAGAGGATTTCACCCCAATTGAAGACACACATACCTCGGCGATCCCAATCGAGCCCTTACAGATCATTTGGGAAGGCCGAGAACCACCAAGGCCAAGATCTATGCTAGGGAGCTTGGTCAAGGGGGCAAACCACGTGGAGATAAGCCACCAAATGCTGGCCACAAGCTCGTTGCATCGATCTAAAGCTTATGGAATCAACCTCGCCGCCGGAGATTGTTGGAATCCAGGTTTGCCATTGACGTCCTCCCCTATTTTCTTCAAGTTTATGGTTTTGGACCTTTTCAAAGAAAGTTGGAATGCCAAATGGATCTAACCATATAGATTGATCCCAATTCAATCACTGGTTATTTTGGGTTCGAAATTGAGGCATAATTCGCTATCGATTGCCATTGGTTAATGAAAAACCATCAATGGTGATCGTGTTTCACCGTTTAGGGAAGAAGACAGTATCCGGATTGTCCGATCCTTCAATTTGGATCGAACGGTCCAGATCTAGGTGCATAAATTGATTTAAATCCCATAAGGATCATGAGGGCAATCCGGACCGTTCGATCCGCGATCGGACGGTCCACGATAGTCCCGCATTTTCGCCAGTGCACGACACTCATTTTCATCCCACGCGTGACACGCGGCCCGCGCGCCGCGTGACACACGGTCTAATCCCGCAGAACCACGAGATCAGTATGGACCATCTAATCTTTGATCAGACAGTCCATAAATGATACCAATCATTTCAACTCCACCGTGTGGGACCCTCCCCACTTAAAACCGTTAAGATTTGTTAAATAACGGTTTTAAAATTAATTAAAATCCAGAAACTTTAAAAATTCATATAAAATCAAAGAAAACTCAAAAAATTACAAATAAAAGCTCTATGCATTCATCTTGACGAGAGGAATCCATAAAAATTAAAATCTTTAATTTTTATTGGGTAATTTTCCCTTAATTGGGGTTTAATTGAAAACATTAAAACCTAATTACTCTCAAATTAATAATCCAATTAATTTGAAACTTTGGGGAAATGAAATTAAGCTTAAAGTACACTTTATGTGAAGTTTTGGAGATTTAATTCTACGAATTCAAGGGAAATTGAAATGTCATGTGTTTAACCTTTAAATTAATTAAATTAATTTCCCTTTAATGAAATAATTAGAAAACTTTAATATAATAACCTTAAATCAACATAATATTTATTAATGTACATCAGAATATTAATTAAACCTAATCAAACCTATATGAACCTAATAGATCACTAATTACCTCAATTAGGTAATTAAAAGAATTAAATAATTCAATTAAATGACCTGAAATTAATTAAATCATAATAAATCAACCAATTAACCAAAAATTATGAATAAACCCTCATTGGAAAGGTATTTCAGTGATGAATAAATAAAAAAATAAAATCTCCTAATGAATCTTAATAAATTAGGCTTAATTTAGATTTTAATGAAATAATTAAAACCTTAATTACACCCTAATTACATCTCTAATCAAGTTGAAACTTTAGAAACATAAAATTGGCATGTAACCCCACTTACCATAATTATCTCAAACCCAATTGGTCTATAAATTTGGAATTCTTGATTTTCCAAATCTCTAGGTCAATATGAACTAAATAATAATTAAAAAGAATCATTAATTCATTGAATCAATAAATAAACATCAGAAATACTTAGGGTAATTCATCAAAACTTCCTAAGTCAAAGAATTTAATCAAATAACAAAATTTTAAGAAAATCAATACTTAATGAAATTCAAACATTATTTAAATTCATTAAGGATGAGTGGTTTCATTAAACTTAATTGAACTAATCTAAAATAAACATAAAAAATACTTAGGGTAATTCATCAAAACTTCCTAAGTCAAAGAATTTAATCAAATAACAAAATTTTAAGAAAATCAATACTTAATGAAATTCAAACATAATTAAACAACATAAGTGAAGTTTAATGAAACCACTCATCCTTAATGAATTTAAATAATGAATCTAAAACCTAGGTTAATTAAATCAGATTAAGAATAATCTATGAACAAACCTAAGGTATTAATTCATATTAGTGGACTTAAAACTTAAGCTTACAAATTCTAATTTAATAACTTAAGTTAAATTGAATAAAATCAAACTCCTTAAAATAACATAAGCCAAATCAAATGAAATACATATAACTTAATTCAAAATGAAATAAATCAAAAAAATTAAATCAAATAAAGCAATTCAAATAAATGAAATAACATAAATCAAATCCAAACAAAAATAAAATCAAAAGCATTAATTAAAATACTTAAGGATTTTAGTTAGACTTTTGAAAACTTCATTAGGATTAAGGATGTTGAATGGAAAGAGCTCCATCCAAAAATGGAATCGTTCCATCCTTCATTCTTGAAAACCTATAAAATTTTAACCAAATAAAATGAACATAAAAATGGAAATTAAATCATTAAGCCATTTGAATTTAAACCAACCATTGGTTAAAATTAAACCAATTCAAACTTCAAACTTCAAACTTAAACATAAAGGCCTAACAAAGCCTTTCCACACAAACCCCACTTCTACACACACTAGATTACTTAAGTCATGAACACTAGATCAAGGTTAGATCGTTCTGTGATTTTCTTTTAATATCCTATGATATGTTGTGATGTGTTTCACATGTCTGTGTGATGCATTGCTTTAGACTGGCTGCTAGGGCGTTCTTTCAAGATTTAATATTATTTTATGTAGGGAACTGTGTTAAAGGGAATGCTGTAATAAATAAATCATAAAATTGCTGTTTGGTTGCAGGTGCTAAAAATCCCTTAACATAGTCCATAGGACAGGTGGGCTTGGTAAGCAACTAATGCTAAGCCCGTATGTTTGTGAAATATAAACTACTTCATGTGATGTGTGTATTTCCTAACATCTATTTTGCAAGGCTTAGGATTTCCTTTGAATTTTAAATGTAAATTTGAGCTTAGAATTAGGTTAGGATCTAAGGGGTCTAGGATTAGCAGGAGCTAAACCAACCAGGAGGTTGTGCGGTGGTCCCCTGGAGCAGATGGATGTCCTCAAGAAGGAGACTTTCTAGAAAGAAGACCCATAGATCTAAACTTGTAGTTCTAGTTTGGGTATATAAGGCGAACTCTACCCAATTTTCTTTCTTTCGGGGTGTACAACAGTACTGACGTGATTGGCCTTTTCTTATATAATTTAATTTGGCTTGATTTATTTTGGGTGTGTAATAGAAACAACATGCTTTTCTTAGGTTTCTTTCTGTGCTATGTTTGTGCTGTGATGTATGCTTGAACGTAGGCTCATAGGATAAACTAAATTTCATACCTAACTAAATCAATTGAAACATAAAAATAAATACAACTCATAATCTTCATACAAAAGCCTAGGTATTAAAGAAAGATAAAATATGTAGCAACCCTTTAGTTGGATGTTTTAATATCGTGCATAAATCATATTATTTCACTCTTAGTTAATGAAGGACATCCATCTTTTCCAGAGAACTTGGGCTTGCCCTTTGAGAGCCTTTGATGGAAGCACACCTTCTTCTATTCTGATTTGGCTCATAATCTTTTTTCTAATTACATGCATTAGGCATGAATTGCATTCCTATGGCTTAAAATGAATCTTAAGTCAAAATTTATTAAAATTTAAAAAATGTGCATTAGTTAGGTGCATCTTCATACCTTACATGATCTTAGGGATTAGGGAGTAAGTCTAAGTTCATAGATTTCTTTCCTAAAATTATAACAGCCCAACCATCTTGCATTCATATGACTTAGCCTCATGATTTTAAAATGCGCTTAGGTGGTGTTAGCTGGCAACCTTCTCCAGGCAGGTTGTAAGTCCAGAAGAGTCAGGGATAGGTTAGTTCCCTCAAGTGAGTAGAATGGTCAATGATTATCAAGGATAGAATTAGGTCAAGCATCTGACATGTGTCAGAAGCACCTGTAGACTAGGTTCTGAAGCATACTTTTAGGAATAAGTCTTCAAACCTAGACATTTTTGCAGTCTTGTGCTACTAGAATCTAAATCCTAAATTTCTAAGAAAATAATAACTTGAAATATAAAATTAAATCCCAAATTTAAAGCCCAATTAAAGGATAGATGAAATGTCAACTAGGCATCCCAATATCAATAGACATTTCCTACTTTTTCTTGTTTGGCTCTTAAAAAAATAACTCTCTCCAATTTGGACCTCTCCTAATTGAATTTCCCAAAATCAATCATTTGAAAGCTACCTTAGTAGTCTTTAAGAATAACCACTTATTTCTTTAATCAAGAGTATTCTTAAGAAGAGACCCTTCCTAAGATGTAATTAACTATAGAGGCTTTCCTTTATAGTGAACCATGATCCCAAGATAAAATAGACCCTATTCTACTTTTCCATGTAGTTTAGGGGAAAATACTTTGCTACACAAAAGACCCATTAGCCTTAGGAGTCTTTTATTGAAATGATTGAATCCATTACAGGAATGCATGCTTATTTTTTGAGATAATATGCTTATTCCTTAATGCCATATTTGGTCATCTAAATAAAATATTCTTAAACTCTATGTGGTGTCATTTCTTTTCTCTATTCCAGAGAAAAAGAGTTAACATATTTTCTGGCAACTCTGCTGGGGACTGGTTCCACTCTCCATCTTTAGAAATAGGTGGTTATTTCTATATATCAACAGTGTACTAGTGCTACTCATCGGTCAGGACTGCCTTTCTTTCCATTGGATACCACTCCATTTCATTCTTGGTTGAGCCTATCCAACATCTTGAGTAGAGGTTCTAGAACTCTTCGTTTATCATAGTTAAATGATTGGGTCGTAGAACCAAATCCAAAAATAAAATGAGAGGTGAGAGAAATAAATAACAATCAAGTCATCTCTATTATGACCTAAATATGGTCAAGATGGATTTGAAACCATTCCAATATGGAAAAGAGATATTAAATTTTAAAAAATAAAGTCTCAAAATTAAACTTATCATTGATCTTACTTTAGCGTTGTACTAGAGCTAAGGAGAATCAGGATAGGGTCCTTGAATGGATACCCTTTATTCTACTGCATTCAAAAGGTGCCAAAACACCTAAGTATGTAAATTAAAATGAAGGTGTTCCTTAAAAACTTGAGAAAACTTAAATCAAAAAGAGGCATAGTTGTGCCTATTTCCCCTTTCCCCACCATGATTGAAGTTTGAATAGCATTTAGAAAAGAAGAATAAAAACAAAATCATCCCAAAAAGAGAATGCCTTATTGACCTTAGGCAGAGGTTGATTAAGGAACTTAATGAAAATCTTATATTCTTATAGAAGAAAATTTTTATATAAATGCAAATTAGCTTTAATCTTAATTTCCACAAGTCTACTAGAATATTGGAAAACCAACTACTCAAGTTGATTGGCCAATTCTAAGGAGTGACTTGGAGGTAACCTTCTTTTAGACCTTTCCAAAATCTTAAATTCTTAAGAGATTGGGAGAGAGTCAAAAGAGGAAGATGATATGACATAACAAAGATAAAATGACAAAATTCACTTTTTCTTCTAATCAATAGAAGAAAATAGAGGGCATCGAAAGAAAATTCTGATTCTCTTGATAAAATTGAAATGAATGAAATTTAAATCAACTTTCTTAATGGGAGTTTTCTCCCATTGAATGAAATGATATTCCATGATTGGCTTTAATTAACTTTAAGGACAAATCAAGAAAAGAAAATAAATGAAGAATTTAATCCTTCCAAAGAAATCATGCCCTTAGGATTGGGTCCTAAGGGTGTTATATCTATCACTTAGAGTGAAAGTATGAAATTCCTATCTCTGGAAAGTTGATAGATAAATCACTCAGGACTTTGTCAGTCCATTTGAATGAAAAATGCATTAATTTTCAAGACTAAGGCATTATATGTTTTCAATACAAAATAAATCTAAGGAGAATCCTTTGCAATATCTTATGACCTATTTAACATTGTCTTAATGTTAAGTATGTTGGTCAAAGATTCCATTATAAGATGAGATTACATTTAATCTTATATCTGCGATAAAATAAAATACAAGTCAAACTTGACTTTCTAATGGCACATCATCTACTTTAGAGGGTCATCTTTTAAATGGTGATCTTATAAATGAATAAATCATGAGGTCTATTGATCTATTGAGGATAGAGTTAGACCTATTTTTCCTTCATATAAAAAGGGAAATTCTTGAACTCAAATTCAAAATGGTAGAGTCATACCACCTCAAATGACATTGAAAAGAAATGACAAATAAATAATCTTCAAAATGTGATGTTTTTCCCATCTTAGAGAAGTTGCTTATAAAATCAAGCATCATAATGCTCTATTAAAAAATAATATGAAATATGAAATAAAAAAATGATGAAGAAAGAAACGTAAGTAAAGCAAGACATTACATAATTATGTAATTTTCCTTACTTAACTATAAGCAACTTCCTGATGTGGCATTCCACCATAAAGAAGTTATAGGGTTATCTTCTATGATGAAGATAGACTACTAAGAACTTATTAACATCTTGGTCAATGTGGAAAATTTAAAAGAAGAAAATCTCTGAAATATATGTTGATCCGTGCAACATCATATATAACATGTGAGTGAATTTATATAGGCTCAATCAAGCTTTGATAAGATGATGCCATATAAATTCAATCAAATAAAGAAAGAAGTTTTTAGCTTCATGAAAATTCAATCTTAAAACTCAATCTAGAGAAAGAACTTGATTTCAATCACATTGTTGGTTGAAGCCAAAATTCAAACATGAAAAATAGCAACTTAGGAATTCATGAAACATCTTTAAATGCTCTTGGATGGTCCTATCCAGTCCCAAATAAAAAAGAGAATAAAAAGGAATCAAATGAAAAGAAAAAGAAGAAACATATTGATTATTGAAGGATGTTCATATTCATCCTAAAGTGTTGAGTTTTTAGGAATATCATTCAGCTACTCCTAAATGACCTCACTAAATATTTAATTCCAATAGAAAATTCTGATTTTAGAAGTGTAACGTTTTCAAGGAAGTCATTAGGCCAATCCTAAATGACTCACTCCACTAAATAATTTTGAATTCAGCAAGTGTAACATCTTTAGAAAATCATTTTATGCCAATCTTAAATGGCTTTACTAGATTTGTTGCTCCATGAAAAGATGAAAAAGAAATAAAAATGTTGGATCATATTATATAATCAATCAAGCAAAGACTTGAATCATATCAAAAAGTCTATCAAATGGTGTATTTGAACAAAAAGGTCAAATATATCAAATTTCCTAATAAATCATTCAGTGGAGTCATTTCATAAAGAGTGAAATGTTATGGAAATGAGTCAAATACATCTATTTTCTTAGTGAATCTTGTAACTAGGAAAATTACCAAATTCAACCTTTCATGAAGAAATGAAATCAGAATATTACAAAAAGAAAAAAAAAGTAAAAGGATGGAAAGACTATATCCAAGAGCAAAAGGATGAAGTCTAAAATTTCTAAGCGAGTGGAAATTTTTACTTTCAAACTTCTCCACATCAAAATAAAGTGGTAAGGTTAGAAGTTCAAAAATTATCCCTGGCTAAATAAAAAATAATAATAATATAATAAGATATCTCATGCTTTGTCATTTTAGCCTTTGATGATTAGTTAAAAAAAAAAAGATAGTGGATCTTCTTTTCAAGAGACCATATCTTTGAATGGCAAAGATTATATTGAGTGTATTCTGATTTTAAATGAAACAAAAGACACCCAATGTAAATGGACATTTTAACTTCAAACTTCTCCACATCAAAATGAAGTGGTAGGGTTAGAAGTCAAAAATTATCACTAGCTGAACAAAAATAAGCAAATATCTCATACTTTATCATTTTAGCCTTTGCCATGATTGGGTGAGCTCATTTGGTATTAAAAGAAAAGATAGTGGATCTTCTTTTCCAAGGGTCCATATCCTTTATATGACAAAGGTTTCATTGAGTATACTCTGATTCCATTGCAAGTGGTCTATAACCATAAATAAGAAAAGTTTTGGAATTATAGAGCTATTGCAAGTTAAAAAGCTTAAGTAGTTTCCTAACTTTCTTTTCAAAAGGAAAGATTGCATCAATGTTGTTTAGATGTGTCTGGAGATTTATATAGTCTTCAAGTTCGGGATGCACCCTTCAAATTTGAAGAAAAATCCAATTCAATAATTGATAAGATAATATCAATGATCTAACTCTTTAATGGGTTAGCTATCGATGATTTGATCAAGCTATCTTTTGGGTTTAAAGACTACTTTATCTGGAAATAAAATTGAAATGATCTCTAGATGTAGCGGTCCATAAACTTAAGCTTGATGTCATTTCAATAAATTAAGTCCCTTGATGACTGAAGCCAAATTCCAAAAGAAAAATATATTTTTGTTAAATTGAAAGCTAGAAAATGATGATTGTATATAAGAAGAAAATATTCTTCTTGGTTACCTAACATCATTATATGACCCACATCTTGGGACTATGGTAGAATCTTTACCTTGAAAAGGGGTTCATATTACCCATATTTCATTTTAAAATCAAAAATATTTTCATGCATGAGATTATCCTTCTTAAGGATAACTTATCTAAAAATTATCAAATCAAGACAATTATAGAAAAGAAGAATTGAAAACATATGATATGACATTCAGAATCCTTATAAGAATGTTCTGTTATAGGGTCATGTCATTTTTTATTAACATATTGGGGCAATTTAGCAAAAAGGGTCATGATCAAGATTTCTTATAATCCTACTTTCAATTAGGTAGAGGGTTATATTAAAAATCTTGTCAAAGAAGAAAAGAAAATAAAAGAAACTTCAATATGACTTGAAGGACAATCCTGTTACTATATATAGAGTCTTGAAATTTACTTATGTAGAAGGATCAAAAATGCAAAAATAAGAAATTAGTCAAAGACAATTATGAGATTTCATTTTATAATAATAAATCAACTGAAGAAATTCAATTTCAAACTTATCAGGAGAATCTAAATTTCTCTAATAAGTTAATCCTTTCAATTCCCTTATTGATTAGGGATAAGAATTTTGTGCCTCTATGAGAATCCAAAAGATTATCTTGATTATCATTCACTTTAGAAAGCTTTAAAGGAATCTATTGATCTTCATTGAATCCAAGAGAATGCCTTATAAGTTGTTGATTCATGTTAACAAAGTAAAAATAAGATACATATCCAAACAAAAAGAAAATGAAATTCTATTTGGGAAGCACTGGTTGACTTTGGTTCTTACTACCTAAAGAACAATACAGTCACATACAAGCTTAAAAAAGATAGAATTCTCAAATGAGTACCCTATGACATCTTGCCTTCAGTGACATAGAGATCTAGCATGGTTAATTATAACTTTAAGATATAAAAAGAAAAATGATGAACTTCTATGCTCATGGCATAATAAAGCATTGGGTCCAAAATATACCCAAGTCTTCCTTCAAAAATAAATTCCAACTCTTTGAAACCTCCTTCACTAAACTTCTTCATATGTAAGGAGTATTAGTGAAATCAAAAAATGGAAGCAAACTTTCCATCGCCCTTTCATCAAGTTAGACTAATCAAGTAAGGATTAAGTCCTTGAGACTCTTGCTTATTAGCCAAAACCTTTGAGGATTAGGAATAAGTCACTTTGACCCCTTTTCCTCATCCATATCACCTATAGGATAGGATCAAGCCCTTTGTGGAACCTTTCCTATACATGGCTTAAGAAGGGAGCAAGCCCTTTGTGGCACCTTTCTCATGCCTTTCTAGGTTTGGAGCAAACCCTTCATGGCACCATTCCTACTTTTGTGTACATGATTGGATCAAGCCATCAAGGCCCCTTTCATACTACACGGGCGAGTTATATTGGATTAAGTTTT
Source organism: Cymbidium sinense (assembly GCA_021442155.1). Classification (NCBI taxonomy): domain Eukaryota; kingdom Viridiplantae; phylum Streptophyta; class Magnoliopsida; order Asparagales; family Orchidaceae; genus Cymbidium; species Cymbidium sinense. The sequence continues at coordinate 24,597,256 of CM038221.1, read as the reverse complement.
TATAACCCCTTTCTAATAGCCAGAAAGATATAAGTTCCTTAGTCTACATTCTTTCTAATCATCTAGGAGTAAGTCCCGAGTCAGCATCTTACCTTTGTGTATATGAATGGATCAAGCCATCAAGGCCCCTTTCATGTTACACGGGTGAGTTAGATTGGATTAAGTCTTTATGTCCCCTTTCTAATAGCTAGAAAGATATAAGTCCCCAGTCGACCTTCTTTCTAATCACATAGAAGTAAGTCCCCAGTCGGCATCCTACTTTTGTGTACATGATTGGATCAAGCCATCAAGGCCCCTTTCATGTTACACAGGTGAGTTAGATTGGATTAAGTCTTTATGACCCCTTTCTAATAGCCAATAAGATATAAGTCCCCAGTCAGCCTTCTTTCTAATCACATAGGAGTAAGTCCTAGTTGGCATCCTACTTTTGTGTACATTATTGGATCAAGCCATCAAGGCCCCTTTCATGTTACACAGGTGAGTTAGATTGCATTAAATCTTTATGACCCCTTTTTAATAGCCAGAAAGATATAAGTCCCTAGTCGGCCTTCTTTCTAATCACATAGGAGAAAGTCCCTAGTCGACATTCTACTTTTATGTACATGATTGGACCAAGCCATCAAGGCCCCTATCATGTTACACAAGCGAGTTAGATTGGATTAAGTCTTTATGACCCCTTTCTAATAGCCAAAAAGATATAAGTCCCTAGTCGGCCTTCTGTATAATCACACAGGAGAAAGTCCCCAGTCGGCATCCTACTTTTGTGTACATGATTGGATCAAGCCATCAAGGCCCCTTCATGTTACACAGGCGAGTTAGCTTGGATTAAGTCTTTATGACCCCTTTCTAATAGTCAAAAAGATATAAGTCCCCAGTGGGCCTTCTTTCTAATAAAATAAGAGTAAGTCCCCAATCGGCATCCTACTTTTGTGTACATGATTGGATCAAGCCATCAAGGCCCCTTTCATGTTAGACATGCGAGTTAGATTAGATTAAGTCTTTATTATCCCTTTCTAATAGCCAGAAATATATAAGTCCCTTAGTCATCATTCTTTCTAATCACATAAGAGTAAGTCCCCAATGGGCATCCTACTTTTGTGCACATGATTGGATCAAGCCATCAAGGCCCCTTTCATGCTACACAAGTGAGTTAGATTGGATTCAATATTTATGACCCCTTTCTAATAGCCAGAAAGATATAAGTCCCTTAGTCGACATTCTTTCTAATCATCTAAGAGTAAGTCCCGAGTCGGCATCCTACCTTTGTGTATATGATTGGATCAAGTCATCAAGGCCCCTTTCATGTTACATGGGCGAGTTAGATTGGATTTAGTCTTTATGACCCCTTTCTAATAGCCAGAAAGATATAAGTCCCTTAGTCGGCATTCTTTCTATTCATATAGGAGTAAGTCCCCAGTCGGCATCCTACTTTTGTGTATATGATTGGATCAAGCCATCAAGACCCCTTTCATGTTACACAGATGAGTTAGATTAGATTATGTCTTTATGACCCATTTTTAATTATCAGAAAGATATAAGTCCCCAATCAGCCTTCTTTCTAATCACATAGGAGTAAGTCTCCAGTCGGCATCCTACTTTTGTGTACATGATTGGATCAAGCCATCAAGACCCCTTTCATGTTACACAGGTGAGTTAGATTGGAGTAAGTATTTATGACTCCTTTCTATTAGCCAGAAAGATATAAGTCCCCAGTCGGCCTTCTTTCTAATCACATAGGAATAAGTCCTCAGTTGGCATCTTACATTTATGCACATGATTGGATCAAGCCATCAAGCACCCTTTCATGTTACACAGGCAAGTTAGATTGGATTTAGTCATTATGACCCCTTTCTAATAGCCAGAAAGATATAAGTCCCCAGTCGGCCTTCTTTCTAATCATATAGGAGTAAGTCTCCAGTCAGCATCCTACTTTTATGTACATGATTAGATCAAGCCATCAAGGCCTCTTTCATGTTACACAGGCGAGTTAGATTAGATTAAGTCTTTATGACCCCTTTCTAATAGCTAGAAAGATATAAGTCCCTTAGTCGGCATTCTTTCTAATCACATAGGAGTAAGTCCCCAATTGGCATCCTACTTTTGTGTACATGATTAGACCAAGCCATCAAGGCCACTTTTATGCTACATGGGCGAGTTAGATTGGATTAAGTCTTTATGACCCCTTTTTAATAGCCAGAAAGATATAAGTCCCTTAGTCGGCATTCTTTCTAATCATCTAGGAGTAAGTCTCGAGTTGACATATTACCTTTGTGTATATGATTGGATCAAGCCATCAAGGCCCCTTTCATGTTACACAGGCAAGTTAGATTAGATTAAGTCTTTATGACCCCTTTCTAATAGCCAGAAAGATATAAGTCCCTTAGTCAGCAATTCTTTCTAATCATCTAGGAGTAAGTCCCCGTCGGCATCATACCTTTGTGTATATGATTAGATCAAGCTATCAAGGCCCCTATCATGTTACACAGGTAAGTTAGATTGGATTAAGTCTTTATGACCCCTTTCTAATAGCCAGAAAGATATAAGTCCCTAAGTCGGCTTTCTTTTTAATCACATAGGAGTGAGTCCCCAGTTGACATCCTATTCTGAGGATTGAATCATGTCCTTAAGGACCCTTTTCTCTTTTCAGCTAATTATGATGGATCATGGCATTAATGACCCCATTTTATTAGCTAATCATATAGGAGTAAGTCCCTAGTTGGCATCCTATTTTGAGGATTGGATCATGTCTTTAAGAACCCCTCTCCTCTCTTTAACTAACTAGGATGGAGCATGCCCTTAACGACCCCATCTTATTAGCTAATCATATGAATCACACTCCAAAGAAAAGATAAGTAGACATATACCTATCTTTCACAATCAAAATCAAAATAAAATTCAAATAAAAAAAAATTAAAATTCTGAATTGGAGCCCCAAATTTATGCTTGTATGTTGATCAATCTGGTGAACACCAATATGTGCAGTGTATTCTGGTTAATCCACTACACATATTGGGGGTCCATTTGTTGACCTCATTTTTGGATGAGATTAATTTAGCAATTAGAAGATCTTAATCTCAAATAGGATTCTCCTAATTCAATGCTTAAGACACTATGCCTAGTGACCTAGAGAATTCACCTTGGGTTGGATCTAACCTATTTGTCTTAGGTAGGATCAATTCAAGCATCCAAATTTAAAATCAATTAATCAAATCAACAATCAATAATCATCAATCAAAGATGATTAAAAGTCAAATTATATTTAATTTTAAAAATACCCTTGAGTTGATTTTGAATTGGATCAAGCTAAAATCAATGCACTTGATTTGGACTCAAACTCCAACCCAAATCAAATGTACTCCAAATGAAAACTCAAAATGGGCAGCACACATTAGTCTAGGGCTATGTGATTCCATAATCATAAAATAAAAAAGGGGCGAAAATGGGAAGAAGAGAAATACTAATTTCCTTCTTCCATCTCTTCCCATACAAACTCCCTTCTTCCCACCTTATCCATTCCAAGACAAAAGCCACCTCTTAAAAGATGGCTGCCTTCAAGTGAAGGAGGCAATCAAGCAAGGAAAAGCCAACAAGGATTTGGATTCTCCAAGGGAAGAAAAAAAAGGAAGAAAAGAGGAAGAGGAAAAAAAAGTGCTCCGCCATGCATGGAAAACATGCAAGGAAGCTCCTTCCCTCTGAAGTGAACATTCCATTATGTTCACAAGACCAAGAGAAGAAGTTCAACACCTTTCCTCGGCCACCTCGTCGCCGGCAAGGCACTGTTCACACCAAAACTAATCACCCTTTAATGGTGAAATCCAAAGGAGAGGATTTCACCTCCAAATTGAAGATACATACACGTTCTAGGGCTCAAGGAGATCCAAATTGAGCCTTTACTCGAATCATTTGGCACTGGGAAGGCTAAGAACCACCAAGGCTGAGATCTATGCTAGGGAGCTCGGTCAAGGGAGCAAACCATGTGGAGATAAACCACCAAATGCCTACCACAAGCTCGTTGCATTGATCTAAAGCTTATGGAATCAACCTCGCCGCCGGAGATCACTGGAATCTTGGTTTGCCATTGACGTCCTCCTCTATTTTCTTCATGTTCTTGGTTTTTGGCCTTCTCAAAGAAAGTTGGAATGCCAAATGGATCTAAATGTATAGATTGATCCAAATTTGATCATTGATCATTTTGGGATCAAAATTAAGGCATAATTCACCTTCAATCATCGTCGGTTGATAGAAAACCATCAACAGTGATTGGGTTTTGCTGTTTAATAAAGAAGACGGTCTCTGGACCGTCCGATCCTTCTATTTGGATTGAACGGTCTAGATCTTAGTGCATAAATTGATTTAAATCCCTTAAGCATCACGGGGGAGATCTGAACCGTCTGATCCATGATCGAACGGTCCAGGATAGTCCCGCATTTTTCTAGCGCAACACACCGCGCGACACGCTTACCATCCGCGGATCGGATCAATATGGACCGTCCGATCTTTGATCGGATGGTCCATAAATGATCCTTCTCATTTTAACTCCACCGCATGGGACCTTCCCCACTTAAAACCATTAAGATTTGTTAAATAATGGTTTTAAAATTAAATAAAATTCAGAAACTTTAAAAAATCATATAAAATCAAAGAAAACTCAGAAAATTACAAATAAAAGCTCTATGTATTTGTCTTGATGAGAGGAATCCACAAAAATTAAAATCTCTAATTTTTATTGGGTAATTTTTACTTAATTAGGGTTTAATTGAAAAACATTAAACCTTAATTACTCCAAATTAATAATCCAATTAATTTGAAACTTTGGGGAAATGAAATTAAGCTTAAAAAACACCTTAGGTGAAGTTTTGGAGATTTAATTCTATGAATTCAAGGGAAATTGTAATTTCATGTGTTTAACCTTTAAATTAATTAAATTAATTACCCTTTAATGAAATAATCAGAAAACTTTAATATAATAACCTTAAATCAACATAATAAATATTAATGAACATCATAATATTAATTAAACTTAATCAAACCTATATGAACCTAATAGATCACTAATTAACTCAATTAGGTAATTAAAAGAAATAAATAATTTAATTAAATGACCTGAAATAAATTAAATCATAATAAATCAGGTAGTTAACCAAAAATTATAAATAAACCCTCATTAGAAAGGTATTTTAGTGAAGAATAAATAAAAAATAAAATTTCTTAATGAATCTTAATAAATTAGGATTAATTTAAGCTTTAATGAAATAATTAAAACCTTAATTGCACCCTAACATCTCTAATCAATTTGAAACTTTAGAAACATAAAATTGGCATGTAACCCCACTTGCCATAATTATCTCAAACCCAATTAATATATAAATTTGGAATTCTTGATTTTCCAAATCTCTAGGTCAATATGAACTAAATAATAATTAAGAAGAATCATTAATTCATTGAATCAATAAATAAATTGAACTAATCTGAAATAAACATCAAAAATACTTAGGGTTATTCATCAAAACTTCCTAAGTCAAAGAATTTAATCAAATAATAAAATTTTAAGAAAATCAATATTTAATGAAATTCAAACATAATTAAACCACTTAAGTTTAATGAAACCACTCATCCTTAATGAATTTAAATAATGAATCTAAAACCTAGGTTAATTAAATCAAATTAAGAATAATCTATGAACAAACTGAAAGTATTAATTCATATTAATGGACTTAAAACTTAAGCTTACAAATTCCTAATTTAATAACTTAAGTTAAATTGAATAAAATCAAACTCCTTAAAATAACATAAGCCAAATCAAATGAAATCCATATAAGTTAATTCAGAATGAAATAAATCAAACAAATTAAATCAAATAAGAAAATCAAACAAATGAAATAACATAAATCAAATCCAAACATAAATAAAATTAAAAGGATTAATTAAAATACTTAAGGATGTTAGTTAGACTTTTGAAAACTTCATTAGGATTTAGGATGTTGAATGGAAAGAGCTCCATCTAAAAATGGAATCATTCCATTCTTCATTCTTGAAATCCAATACAACTTTAACCAAATAAAATGAACATAAAAATGGTAATTAAATCATTAAGCCATTTGAATTGAAAGCAACCAATGGTAAAAATTAAACCAATTCAAACTTCAAACTTCAAACTTAAACTTAAAGGCCTAGCAAAGCCTTGCCACACAAATCCCACTTCTACACACACCAGATTACTTAGGTCACAGACTCTATATATATGTTAGATCGTTCTGTGATTTTCTTTTAATCTCTTGTGATATGTTGAGTTGTACTTCACATGTCTGTGTGGTGTATTGCTTTAGATTGGATGTTAGGGCGTTCTTTCCAGATTTAAGATTATTTTATGCAGGGACTGTGTTAAAGGGATCATTGTAATAAATAAATCATAAAATTATTGTTTGCTTGTAGGTGCTAAAAATCCCTTAACATAGTTCATAGGATAGGTGGGCTTGGTAAGCAACTAATGCTAAGCCCGTATGTTTGTAAAATATAAATTGCTTCGTGTGCTGTGTGTATTTCCTAACATCTATTTGTAGGGCTTAGGATTTCTTTTGAATTTTAAATGTAAATTTGAGCTTAGAATTAGGTCAGGATCTATGGGATCTAGGATTAGTGAGCTGACCCAACTAGGAGATGGTGCGATGGTCCCCTATGGAGCCCGATGGATGTCCCTGAAGAAGGAGACTTTCTTAGAAAGAGACCCATAGATCTAAACTTGTAGTTCTAGGTTGTATATGCAACTCACCCAATTTTCTATCTTCCTGGTGTACATGCATCTACGATTGGCCTTTTCTTATATAATTTAATCGCTTGATTTATTTTGGGTGTGCAATAGAAACAACATGCTTTTCTTAGGTTTCTTTCTGTGATATGTTTGTGCTATGATGTATGCCTAGACGTAGGCTCATAGGATAAACTAAATTTTATACCCAACTAAATCAATTGAAACATAAAAATAAATACAACTCATAATCTTCATACAAAAGCCTAGGTATTAAAGCAAGATAAAATATGTAGCAACCTCTTAGTTGGATGTTTTAATATCATGCATAAATCATATTATTTCACTCTTGGTTAATGAAGGACTTCCATCCTTGCCAGAGAACCTGGGCTTGGCCTTTGAGAGCTTATGATGGAAGTACACCTTCTATTCTGATTTGGCCCATAATCTTTTTCTAGTTACATGCATTAGGCATAAATTGCATTTTTATGGCTTAAAATAAAACTTAAGTCAAAATTTATTAAAATTTGAAAAATGTGCATTAGTTGGGTGCATCTTCATACCCTACATGATCTTAGAGATTAGGGTGTAAGTCTAAGTTCATAAATTTCTTTCCTAAAACTGCAACAGCCCAGCCATCTTTCATTCATATGACTTAGCCTCATGGTTTTAAAATGCGCTTAGGTGGTGTTAGCTGGTAACCTTCTCCAGGAAGGTTGTAAGTCCAGAAGAGTCAGGGATAGGTTAGGTCCCTCAAGTGAGGAGAATGGTCAATGATTGTCAAGGATAAAATTAGGTCGAGCATCTGACATGTGTCAGAAGCACCTGTAGACTAGGTTTTGAAGCATCCTTTTAGGAATAAATCTTCAACCCTAGGCATTTCTATAGTCTTGTGCTGCTAGAATCTAAATCCTAGATTTCTAAGAAAATGATAACTTGAAATCTAAAATTAAATCCCAAATTTGAAGCCTAATTATAGGATAGATGAAATGTCAACTGGACATCCCAGTATCAATAGACATTTCCTACTTTTTCCCATCTGACTCTTAAAATAAACTCTCACCAATTTGGACCTCTCCTAATTGAATTTCCCAAAATCAATCCTTTAAAAGCTACCTTAGTAGTCTTTAGGAATAACCACTTATTTCTTTAATCGAGAGTATTCCTAGGAAGAGACCATTCCTAAGATGTAATTAACTATAAAGGCTTACCTTTATAGAGAACCATGATCCCAGGATAAAATAGACCATGTTCTACTTTTCCATGTAGTTCAGGGAAAAATACTCTGGTACACAAAATACCCATTAGCGTTAGGAGTCTTTTATTGAAATGATTGAATCCATTACAGGAAAGCATGCTTATCATTCGAGATAATATGTTTATTCCTTAATGCCATATTTGGTCATCTAAATAAAATATTCCTAAACTCTATGTGATGTTATTTCTTTTCTCTATTCTAGAGAAAAAGAACCTAGAGTTAGGAGAAATAGTTATCCCTAAGGAATACTTAGTAAAACCATCTTCTTATTCTGTTAAAGTAATCTTTGGGGATACATCTGATCCTCTTAAGATAAAAAAAAGGTTGGGATATTTCTTTATCTTATACCTCTAAAAGATGGTTTACACTCTCAGTGACAAAGATGACTACCCAAATTGCAAGGATTATATGGTCTGAAAGAATCATAGCATGCTCTTGTGGTACATAGATGGGTATTAGCCAAGTTTAGAGAATGTAATCCTTTGCTTCCTTGATCAATAAGTATCTAGATGATATTCTTAATGGGTACAACAGCTAATAGTTAGGAAGTCTTCCTTTGTTCCAAAGAGTGGAGTTGCCTTGCTGGGAAAGAACATCATTGACCATCAACTCTTCATTTTGAACTTGGTAGTGGGAAGAGAGGGGTTTATTGGAGAACCAAGTATCATACCAGAAACTGATGTCTCCCTCTCCAATTTGCCATCTGATAAGAGCTTTAACATTTTCTCCATGTAGGAGCATTTTCTTCTAGGTAGGTGATTCTGACTTATTTGATTAGATGATGTATGGGTGAGTATGGGGACAATATTTATCCTTCATAAACTTAGTCTATAGAGTGTCTTGTTGTATATTTTTATTCAAAGCTTTATTGAGTTACAAGTTATCTAGTTTTGAAGGGAGTTGAAGCCTAGTCCACCATTATCTTTAGGTTTGCAAAGCCTCCTCTAACTTGTCCAATGGTAGCCTTTATGATTACCATTCCAATGAAAAGTATTGAAGAATGATTCTATTTTCTTTTTTGTACCTAGAGGCATGTTGATAACCTACAAAACATGAAGAGGTAATAAGTTAAAGATGCTCTTGATTAAAGTTAGTATACCCCCAAAAGAGAGGTATTTGTTCTTCTAGGATAGGATCTTCTTATGGATTTTTGATTAGACGTCTTTAACATAAGCTTTTTTTAACTCTTCTTGTAAATAGAGAGTTACCAAGATAGCAAGTGGGGAAGTGAGCAATTATGATATTAGTATAGTATTGCATCCATCTTTCTTGTGTATTGGTGATATGTTCGCTAAGGAAGATGTTGGACTTGCTCTTATTGAAGGTCATATGATTGTCGCTTTTAAATCCATTGATGGTGTTGAAAATATTTCTCAAAGAGGATTTGGAGCCATTGTAAAAGAGTAGAATACCATCATCAAATATCAAATGTGAGATGGGGAATCCTCCTTTGGTCTTGAATTAGGTGGATGGATTAATAGTGGGTACTTTATTTAGGAGTAATGATAAGTAATCCATAATAGTAATGAAGAGAGTTTGGGAGAGAGGGTCCCCTTGTTTGAGTCCCTACTAGATTTGAACAATCATACCTTTTTTCCATTAACCAAAATGGAGTAATAGTTATTTGTGAGTAGCTTCTTGGTCAAATTACAAGATTCTTGATTAAAACCTTTGGGTTTAGGGTCTGAATAATGAAATCCCAATTCATGGTGTCAAATGCTTTTTGGATATCCATCTTTATTACCATATTCTATCCACAACACTTTAAGTTCAATTCCTTCAGCAAATTTGGGTAAGAAGCACATTATCAATGAAATTCCTTCCCTTTATAAAAGAACTCTTATTTGGGGTTACTGAGCAAGAAATTGGGGTTTAACTTTACCTTTATCAAAATTAGGCTACAATAATACAGTTTTCTGGTCAACCCATAAAACACAATTTGAAACAATTTATAAATATAGTCTTAAGATTTCTATGGAGCTAACTTGCACACCTGCTCATGCATTTTATGATTCAGCATATACATTTACATGTGACTTTCATAGCCTTTATGAAAACATAAAAAAAAACTAGAAATACAAAATTCTAAGTATGTTGAACAAAAGAATAAAAATAAAATTTTAAGAAATATAAGATAGGTGATTATTTAGTGGTATGAATCCATCTTGGGATATTTCCTTCCACCAAATATAAAAAGTTATAAGGGAGACTTGTGAGTAATTTAAAAATATTATGAAACTTGGCATTAATTCCTATATATTTGAAATACTCCCTCACATGTTTATTAATTTTATTTTTAATGTCAAAATTTTAATATCTTTTAAAGGAGTTACCCACCCTCCATATTTATAAGATGATACTTTTGTAGAAGAAGATATGAATCATTTATAGGTACCTATCTAGCCAACATTCTTTGAAGTAGCATCATCATAATTGAAGAACTATCAGATGATAACACTATTCATAGGCTCCCGATCAAGTAGAGAAACAAACCCCAAAGTGAAGATACTTGGGTGACTTTAAATGAACTATAAAGACTTGCCCAATAGCTTTTGGAAGACCTCTAGAATTCTAACTCTTCAGAGAAGAGTTCTTTAGAGTTTGAGGGAATTAATATAGCACATCAAGGGAGAAAAGGACCTGTAACAAGGTCCTAATCTGAAAACCAAAGATAATAAGACTTATGATGTGTTTTAGATATTGTGGTATTTTATATTTTGTCATATGTGTTGTATTGTATGGTGAAGAATGTATTTAGTGAAGCTTAAGTGTTGTATAGAAGTTATGATTGAAATCATTAAGTATTTAAGTGTTAGAAGTGCATCAGCAATATAATGCCTAGGTGTTGGCCTTCTAGTGTTGTTGTGTTACAATGGATTCCTTATGTAGTGTCTGGATAGAGAAGCATATGCCTAGGCATTGGCCTATCATGCCTTGGTGCCACGAGATAATGAGTTCCAAGTTGTGATAGTTTTTCAGTAGTTTCTCCCAAGGGATACATCCCTTCGAGATATAAATGCTTATTCTGACTTAATGAAAAACTTTTAGATTATTTTGTGTCGAAAATCTTAAGTTAAATTATAAGTTTGAGCTTGGTGGCTTACCGTCTAAGGGATTTGGTGATCTCTCACTATCATTGTACTTCAGTGAGTAGAATTCCTCACATCCTTTCTATTTTGGTGAGTGGAAGATCCTGAAGTACTCTTTATTCCTCCCTCCACTATGACGCTCATCGTGACCACACTACCTTGGGATTACATAAAATAATAAAATAATTAGTATAAATATATTCTAAATAACTTTAGGAATTAAAAAAAAATAAGTAACTTGTTTTAGATTTTATGAAATTTTATTTCTCATAAAACCATATTTTGACTAACAACATTATATCTAGGTGTAGAACTTTTGAAAAGCGTTTTAAGGGAGGGAAAAGGGTTGAAAACCCATGTAGATAAAAAGAATTTTTTTTAGTTTAGATCTAAAGTTTCTTTAACAAAATTTAAAGATTGTAAGTACACTAATAACCCTTTAGAATAAGATTAGTCATGTTGTAGCTTCCCTTGTATATTAACCCACATTAGATTAAGTGGATTCTTATGGGGAAAAATTATGAAAAACATTTTTACTTGGGTAGAAAAATGAATGTTGACAAGAAAATTACTAGAAAATATGAAGGTCATAAAATAAAGACACAAACTAATCACACTCAAAATTGAATAGGAAGGAAGGGATCTCCAAATCCCTTCCTTTGGATATGATGGCCCTCAAGTCCTTTCTCATTCTTTGGAATGTTTCCAAATAATTTTTCTAATAACAAGCACTTAATTTCATTCTCTTGTTATATTCACGATTCTATAATGGAATGTAAATAAATAAAAGAATTTATAAGGGGAGGAGGGCCACATCTGTGGATGAGGTAGAGTGAGTGATTACTCATAAGTAACAACTCACGGTCACCACTCCAATGAGTGTAGGCCAAACACTTTGGTTGGAAACTAATTATTTGAATATAATTTAGGTCAAATAGTTAATTTTTATTAATATAAAATAATTCTTCAATAATAAATCAAATTTCGAACTTCAAAATTTTAAACATTTTAATTTTAAAATTAAAATTTTAAAATTAGTATACATGTTGAAACATAAACATCACAATTGCATAGTTTTACATATAATATTTATAGATTAAAAATAATATTTTATTTAAGACTCTTCATCCTACTCCTAGTTTAACACAATATATTAATGTTAGGGTGTTCCCTAAAAGTGATGTGTTGTATTGCCTGAATATAGTGAAAGTGTGTGTGGCATGCTACATTCACTCCTAGGTGTAGTGTTAAATAACCAAGGGTTCTCATATTATAGATGGATACGGGCAAGGAAGCTGCTCCATGAAATTTTAATTAGGATAGGAACTTGAAATAATAGTATTTTTATAGGTAAATTAATGGAACTAATAGATATTAGGGTTCATAGGAAAATAAATATCTTAAGAAACTAAATTGGCTAGGAAGAAGGCCAAGGAGATTAATAGTTTAGGTTCTAAACTTTAGTATCTAGATACAAAATGGTGATGTAAAAGAAATGGTGATAAACTTGAGTTTGAAGGATAATAAAATTATTGTGTTGAGATAGGATTATAAGAATGTTTTGTTGACATGAAGATTAATACAAAGTTGAAAAGAGTATTTATGATTTTTAAATAGACATGATAAGATGGAAGATTTTAGATGTATTACAGAAAGGAGATATTTATGATTTTCCTTTAGCTTATGATTTTGTAATATTTTATATCTTATTTAAGAAAAGTGAGAAGCATATTATCAATTTAAAATGGATTTAGTAAAACATAGATTGATTATTTTTTATAGGAAAAATAGATAGTTTAAATTTTAAAGATTATAAGGTCATTTTAGGTGAAAGTTTAAATACACAATATTAACTAATTGTTTTGGATTTTAAAATCAAGAATTGAAAGATAAAAAATAAAATCAAAATATTATTATAAGATTAGATGGGGGTACTTAAAGAATGCTAATACTAATATTATTAGGAGTAAGCTACAAGGTCTTAGAATATGGGATATTCATAAGGAAGCTAATGTTATGTAAGAAAAAGTAAAAATGTAAAATTAAGCAAGCTCTAGAAAATATGTTTGGGGAATTAAAAAGGAAAAGCTCCTATTAGTAAAAATAATTTTTGTTGTAAGAATATACAAGAAAGAATTAAAAATAAGAAGTTTTATTTAAAATTGTTTTAGATGTAAAATCTTGGAGAGTTGGGAAAGATATAGGGTGAGAATATGTGATGCAAAGAATTCAGCTTTCATTGATTTATAAAATTGATTAAATACTAAAGAGGGTAGAAGATATATGTATAAGTTGGCCAAGAAAAGAGATAGAAGAAGTAAAAACTTAGTTTAAGTAAAGTACATTATAAATGAATGTCAAAAAGTGCTTTTCTTAGAAGAGGATATTCAACATAAGTAGATGAGATATGTTGATAAATATTTAATGAAGGTTATGAAAATATGATTGACTTAAGTAATTTTACGACCCAAAATAAAAACATAGACTTTTATTTTAATCATCGTATTAGTATAACCCAATTTTGAGAGGCTTTAAAGAAAATGAAGTGCGGAAAAGAAGTTGGACCTAATGATGTTCCAATTCATGTATGGAAATGCTTAAGAGATCAAATAATTTATTAGCTTACTAATCTTTGTACTTTTTTTAAAGATTAAAAGATGTCAGATAAGTAGAGAAAGTGATTGTTAATTCTTACTTTTAAGAATAAAGGTGATGCACAATAGTGTGCAAATTATAGAGGAATTAAGATAATGTGACATACATTAAAATTATTGGAGAGTAATTGAGCATAGGTGACAATTTAATATAATAGTTTATCATAACCAATTTAGTTTCAAGCCAAGTAGATCTACTATGGATATTATGCATTTGTTGAGGGGTTTGATGGAAAAAAGTATAGAGAGAGTAAAGAAGATCTACATATGATATTTGTTGATCTAGAGAAATTATATGATAAAGTTTCAAGAGAAGTGCTTCAGAGAGTTCTAAGAAAGGATGGAGTTAATATTTCTTATATTCTAGTCAAACATTAATGATATGTATACTATAGTTGTTACTTGTGTTCAATCATAAAGAAAACTAACCAAGTAATTTGTTAATTCACTTGGATTACATCAAGGATCGACTTTAAGACAATATATATTTGCTTTACCTATGGATGTCATTACTAGACATTTCTATAAGGATGTATCTTGGTGTATGCTTTTTGCTGATGATATTCTTATTATTAATAATACTAGAGGGGGAGCTCAAGAGAAACTTAAATTATTGAGGTCAACCTTATAGTCTAAAAGCTTTTATTTGAGAAGATCTAAAACTAAATACATGGAATGTAATTTTTGTTATAAAAGACCTAGTGATGGGGTTATGATATTCAGTGATCAAATCATAGCAAAGAGTAAACATTATAGATATCTCATTTATTGCAAAGTGACGGTGAAATAGATGGGAATGTTGTTAGTAGAATTCAAGTTGGATGGTTGAAGTAGAGAAATGAATTGAGGATGGTGTGAGATAGAAAACCACCACATACACCTAAAAATAATTTATAAGATGGAGGTAAGACCCACAATGCTTCATAGTGTAGAATGTTGGACAAAAAATGAGAAGCAGAAAATTAATTTTAGTGTTTGAAGGATAAGGATGCTTATGTTGGTAAGTGGCTTTACACTTAAAGACAAAATGCATAATGAATATATATATAAAGGTTGGTGTATCTTTAGTGGAAGTTAAGATTAGAAAGAGTCACCTTAATAGTTTGGTCACATAAAACATCAACTGTCTGATGACCCAGTTAGTAGAGTTGATGTATTATATTCAACCTATTTTAAGGAAGGTAGAGGTAGACCTAAAAAATACTTGTTTAGACAATATAAAATTGACCGTATTTTATTAGAATTAAAAATGACCTATTTTAAAAAGTCACAATGGAGATGAAGAATTCATGTAGCTATCCCCATGTAGTGGGATAATGGATTATTGTTATTCTTGTTGTTGTTGCTATTATTGTTGTTGTGTGGTTGTTGTATCTTGCTTTTGGTTATTAAACCTTCCTCATAAGCTACATTCTTATTTAAGTAATCCATTGTGATTGTCCTTTTCTCACATAATTGGCATCTTGTGCCACATTAAAAAAAATTATCCTAAAAGAAACAATGTATACTATAAAATATGTGTCTTTAAATGAGGAAGACATCTATATACATGTTCACTCAACAAATTATGAAAGTGCACCAGTGCTTGAGGGTTTACACAAGTGGCTTGCACTAGTTTACATATTATCAATGAGATATAAAAAGAAATATTTATAATCAAAGGTGGCTTGAAAATGCCATCACTTTAACAAAATATTTTCCCTTAATGGATTTTAAATTTTTAATTAAGTTATTATATATTAGAGAAAAGAATTTGTTATGATCTTGTGATACATTATCCCATATTATTAGTTAAAAAAATAATCAAGGGAACTACAAATAAATCTAAATAAAATAAAATTGTGGGTTGTGATGGTAGGCTGATGCATCTATGTTCACTAAACACACTAAAAAAAGCAATATGGCAATTAAGCTCTACATATTCATAGAGATCCTTGATCTACATAAAAAATATAATAGTATTAAGATACATGTTAAGATTTATGTTTTCTCTCAATGCTTGCCAGCTTATGTACTTCAAACCCTACTTAGCCATAAAGTACTTATATATTTTGATATGTACATAGTTGAAAACCTTTGTTTATACCTTTGGAAAAGCATATTAATTTGCATGAAATTACTAAATAAGCCATTACATTATAAACAAAATGAAGGCTTGCATGATCTCTAGAAATTTTCTTAGCATGGAGAATCTTAGGGAATTCTTTTCAAGTAATTGAGTAAGGCACTCCTCTTTTATCTCATTCAATCAAGCACTTAACCATTGTAATCGATAGTTAAGCACACTCTTAGGTTGTCATATATCTTAATTATGCCAAATGGAAGGTTAGAGAGATTCTAAAGAGTGTGATTGTGCCAAAAATAAATGCTAATGGTTGAGATATCTCACTTATCATTTATACATGTTAAACTTATTTTAAGTGGCTTTAACTGACATTAAGCTTATTATTGTAATAAACTATTTACTAGAATGATTTAATCTAATGCCTAAATCATTAAATATGGCTTTTTCTAATTTATCCCAAATGGGTTTACATGGGGCATGTTGACCTATTTGATCAATTTGGTTAAATTATTACATTAAGTTGGGTTGACTCAAGTGAGCTCCATAACATTTTAATTAAGCTAAGACTACTTATAAAATATATTTTTCTTTAATCAGTGGTCTTAATCCATTTGTTCAAAATTGGTTAAACTTATAGTCAAAGTTAGGTACCAAAGGTTGGGTTAGGAACTTTATGTTTAATTTATTAAATCAATATATGTTTAGTGTCAAATTAGCTTTAACTTATTAATTTGGATTTATTAATTGGGTTTAATTAGTCTAATTAATGGGTTAATTAGCTAACTAAACTTATTAATTGATTAGTGTGTAAAGAATAAAAGATGAAAGTCACCATTATCACATGTAACAAGTTACCTTTATCTTTGAACATTTATAATTTTTTCATCTTCCTTCATTAGTGGTTATCTCCTACATTTGTGATGAATGCCTTCTCCCTTATTGCTAGGATTATTGTTCCATTTTTGCATTAATTTTTCCACTGCTTTATGGAGGTGTTAGTTGGTCATATGGACAACTCAACCTACACGAAGGTGCTTTTTAATAATAACTTAGTAAATGAAAATGCCTCTGATATTATTAACAAGTTAATCTTCCTTCAAATATATCATGAAAAACTCAAAGGAGTATAAAATGGTTTCATTAAATGAGCAAAGATAAAGAATTGGAAGCTCACTTTGTTTTTATTCGATGTAAAAACTACTCTATTTTTTGAACCTCTCAAGTTTATCCTCATTAGTAAATTTACTAACAACATATAAAGATGGATGTGATTATATGTACTTTGATGACCTAAAGTTTGATGATAAATGGAATGTCAGCCTTTTAGATGGTAGGCACATTGTTATTAAATTAAACAAGGAAAGGAATATGTAGGGATCTTTCTTAAGAAAATATATTACATTGATAATGTATTCATGAAGGTCCTTGAATGGACTCTATCCATTGACTATAGTGCTGAGCAACTTATAGTCCTTATTTGGAATAAGTTTCTCTATAACAAACAAATTCTTTACTCCCTAGCTGTCATCTCTAAAAAAATCTTTAAAGCTTGACCTGCCTACATTTAACTTCTCTAGACCCTTGGCTGCTAGGGTATAGGTGGAGATGGATTTTATTGCCCAATATGCTAAGAAAGTCTTGATTGGCTCCTCTACTAATGAATATTGGAAGTTGGTGTTCTTGAGAAGAAACATTATTATTGTAGCAAGTGTAGAATGTTTGGACATTATTTAGATAATTATTTTGTGGCTTACCCTGATTAAGGTTGAAATAAACTGTTAAAGAGTTAGAAATATGGAACCCCATGAATACAAATCTAAATACTAATAGACATTTGGGGACTACAACATTAAATAATCTACTTCAAGCGCCAACTTTACATGTCCTAACTATAATACATCAAAACTAGTCCAAAAGGCATTGATGCAAAAAGTCAACAAACTTTGCTAGAAATAAACATCTAGGATACTACCCATTACATGATGGAAAAAGGAGGAAACATTGAAATAATAGATGATAACCAAGGTGGTAATATTGACACAATTGTAATAGAAGGGGAAGGTGGGGATGTTAGCCAGATAAGGGAAAATCTATAGTTGGTAATAGCAGTAGTGATGCTCATCCTATTACTAATATTGAAATCATCAATATTACTCTTCATGAGATGGAAGAGGAATGGATGGTGTAGAAATTAAAAAAAATCATAAATAAGAAGGGATTAGGGAGCTTAAGCATGTGAACCCAGTAGCTACAAAAAATTTTTAGAGATCTTCTTTTGATGGTATACTTGCATTATATTATGACTAGCTACCATGTAGGATTACTAAGGGTATTCATCTTTTTTACTAAGTTTATGATTTGGAGAATTTAGGGCATTGCTAAGCTCAAAACATCAAACCACTTAAAGAACCTTATTATAATTCATAAATTTGAAATATTTGTTGTCTTAGAACCTAAGGCTCGTATTAATAAAGCTTCTTATATATTATGAAGGCTTGGTAGTTTTAATATGGGTTTTCAATTGTAGTGGTAAAATATGGTTTATTGGCTTAGTGATGGTGACTAATTTCTACATTTATTTATTATTTACTATAATTTTCCTATCCAAGGAATGGTGGTGTATTTTGGTTGTTCTCAAGACTATAGAAGTGATTTGTGGAACAAAATTGGCTCCATCAGTCTCAACTACAATGACTGCTAGTTGGTGGGTGGTGATTTTAATATAATTTCAAGTGTTGTGGAGAAAAAGGGTGGTTGGAACTCGAACCAAATTGCAATGTGAAAATTTTCAAATGCCATTCCTATTGCAAGTCTTTTGGTTGTAGGTTATTCTAGCTATCCTTTTACATGGTCTAGAAGAAAGGAATTTGAGAGATTACATAGGATTCTACTCAATAAAGAATGGAAACAATGGTCAAATATCTTAGTAGAACTAGATTAGATCATACCTCTCTATTTCTCTCTACTAATATCATATTAATGCTAGTACAGTATACTTTTAGATTACTAAATATGTGGATTCAGTGTGAAAGTTTTTTGGATTATGTTAACATGCTAAAGGAATTAGTGGCTCTTGGATTAGAATGTAGAGATTACATAAGAATCTAACTATTAAAGTTAAGAACTAGAACTAGAACACCTTTGGTAACATACTAAGCTAGTTACTAATGTAGAAGAAAATGTTTGTAGGTTAGAAAAGGAGATCTGTGTTGAAGCTTCCATGGATTCAGAGAAAGAGTCGCAACAAGCTCAAGTAGAATTACAAAAATATATCAATACGGAAGAAAGTTTGTTAAGACATAAAGTTGCAATCACTAACTTCATTGAAGGGGATGAAATTGAAGGTGTTTCCATGATTTTATGAAACAATGATGATGAAACAAGGAAATTCTAAAAGATAAAGATGATAGGTTGGGATGGATTAATAAATAAAAAAAATATAATATAGAGCTATATTAACTATTTTCACAAGTTATTTGCATCAAATTGTGTTTCCATGAATGGGTTTAAGAGAAACCTTTTTGAATAAAATAATAAACTTTATATGTATGCTTGACCTAGTCTTTATCCCAGAAGAACAAGAAATCAAAGAGAGAGTTGATTATATTGTTAACAATAAAATAGTTAGGACTGATGGGTTTTCTACCTTAATAAAAGTGCATGGTCATATGGAATTTTTATTTAGAACACCACATAGATCTTGGGTGTTTTTATTTAAGTAACTAAATATGTCATTAAGAGATAAATATATCATCTCAAGAGAGAAATATTATAATATAATCATTTTATTTACATAATCAATACTCCTAAGATTGATGGGTTTGTAATATACCAAAGATTTTTTGTTTGAACTATATGGAGAGATAGAACATGGTTTAATGCTAGGTTTATAGTGGGAAAGCCCCTATAGTTAATTACATCTTAGAAGAAAGAAATTTTTATCTAATAATACTCTTGATTAAAGAAATAGACTTTCATCTCTATGAAGTTCAAAGTTTATTTTCAAGGAGGGTCAAATTGGAAAATCAATTGGGAACAGTTCAAAAATAAGGAGTTCTTTTCAGATGCCAATTTGGAATGAGTAGAAAATGTTTTAGATACTAAGAAGCCTAGTAAGCATTTTAACCTATTCCACTATTCGGCTTTATAACTTTGAAAATGAAGTTATTTTAATTTTGAGTTTGATATTTTATTAAGAACTTATGACATAGATTCTAACAGCTCAAGACTATAGAAATTCCAAAAAGGTGAAGGCTTATCCAATAGGATGTTCATACCCTAAGTCTAATTAGTGTTATCTAACGCTAGTCAAAAGCTCGAATTAACCTGATCATAAAAATTTAAGAATTATTAGTTCTTTTTCATTTGAAAAGGTGAGCATATCCCGACTCTTTTGGACTTACTTTTCATCTAGAATGGTTGCCAGCTAATACCTCCTAATGATTTTAAAATCAAGAGATTAATCTTATAAATAAAAGATAGTCTAGCTATTATATTTAAGTATAGAAGCTAAGATCCTAAATTTACTTCCTAACCCTATGATCATGACTAGAATGTTATGTTTCTAGCTAATGTACTAATTTTTAATTTTTTATACATTTTGACTCAATTTTAATTTAAGATTTTTGGTATGCAAATCATGCTTAAAATGAGATATAGTTAGAAATGAGTCATGAGCCAAATCAAAAGAGTAGACAAAGTTCTCTCAGAAAGATGGTCATCCTCACAGATCAGATACCCTCTTAGTTGCACTAGAAGACGGGTCCAATTCAAGAATTTTAGAAGAATTACATAATCATGGTTTATAATTCTAAGGTTTTTAGTTGCATTAAGTATTTATCCATAAGGCTTTAATTAATGAAGTTATGAGTTATTTATTTTATGTTTAAGTTTATTTAATTTAATGGGGTGAAAAATTAGTTATTCTTAAGAAACAGATATATCTAGCCTTTCATCATAAAACACTGACAAAAACCTATAAAAAGTTCTATTTTGCACCCTAAAATAAATCATATCAAATAAATAAAATTAAATAAGCTGGTGTAGCCAAGTATAGCTAGATACCTTAAAAGCAAAGAAAAAAATGGACAATCAAGCTTTGTCGTTATACAATCTAGCCTAAAACTAAATTTTGATCATTGAGGGTCTTCATTTGTACTTCTTCAAGAGTGTCACCTTCTTTAGGGACTCTTTAGGCTCCACAAGAGGCCATAAGCTAGCATAGTTAGCTTTTTATAATCTTCAACTTCATAAATCCTAACCTAATTCTAGGACCAAATTATATTTAAAATTTCACAATAAAATCTTAAATTATGCATAAAAGATACTAGGAAAACACATAGCACATCAGAAATTACATATTATAAACACACGAGCTTAGCACCAGAGATTACCAAGCTCACCTATCCCATCGAGATATTCTTAGGGACTTAAGAAAAGCATTGCAAGTAAATAGCACTTATAATTTTCATTTACTATAGCAATCCATCTAAGCACATCCCCTTATAAAAAGAAATGTTAGTCTAAAAGACATCCTAATATCCAAACTAGCGAGCAAACAAACTTAGCCATCCAGTCTAAAATAATACACCATAAAATAAAATAAAAATATCACATCACAAAATATATCATCATCCTAACCAAAATTTAGGGTCGGTGACTAAGTAATCTAGTGTGTAAAAAAAAAAGATTTGTGTGGTGAATCTGTACTAAGCTTCTTTTTGTCTATATTTTGATAGAGTTTAATATTAGTTTGATTTATCATTAGGTGATTTTCACTTTAAATAATTTAATTTATTTTAAAGTTTTACTTCCAATTTTAATTCATCATATATTTATTTGATTAAAATTTATTTTTTAAGTTTTTAAGAGTGACAAATAAATAAGTTTAACTCGAAGTAAAACCTATCTAATTCAACACCCTAATCCTAATATGAAAATTTAGTAAAGGATCTAAAATTTAACTTTTTCATATCTACTTTACTTCTCATGATTGTGCTTTCACAGGTACATGTCATTATTAAACTAATGATTCAAGGTATTGAGGCCTCATTCGATCAATTAGTTCTATGACCTCAGGTGCCCAAACTATATACCTTGTAATTGCTTATTATAAAAAGTTTCAATTAATGTTTATGTTTGATTAATGTTTATATAATTTTACTAATAATTCAAATAAAATTTATTAAGATTATTTAGTTTATTTTCAATTCCAACTTTATTGTTATAGTTAGTTAGTTTTAATTTAACACTACCTTTACCGATCCCAAGTCCGGATGTGAAAAGTGGAGGGATGCGATAGGCAGTCAACAGCCAGCGTAAAACTTGTCGAAATAATCATGACAAGAATCCTATAAAATATTTTGTTAATGCAAGGGCGTCCCCTGGAAGCGGCGTGTTGTATGGCCTAGATATAGTGAAAAGTGTGCAAGGGCCGCTTCATCGGTGCCCGGGTGCAGTGTTAAATAAGCAAGGGTTCCTAGATTATGGACGGATGCGGGCAAAGAAGTTAGTCCATGAAACTAGAATTAGGTTAGGAACTTGGAATATATATACTCTTACAGGTAAATTAATGGAATTAATAAATATAATGGTTCATAGGAAGACAAATATTTTATGTGTCCAAGAAACTAAATGGGTTGAAGAGAAGGTCAATGAGATTGATAGTTTAGGTTTTAAACTTTGATATTCAAATAGAAGTCAAATTAGAAATGGCATAGGTGTGATTATAGATAAAAGTTTGAAGGATAATGTTATAAATATTAATAGATGTGGAGATAGAATTATAGCCTTAAAGATTATTATTGATACTAAGATTATCAATGTTATAAGTGTTTATGCTCCTCAAGTAGGTTTGGATGTAGGCTCAAAAGAAAAATTTTAGAATGAATTAGAGGGAGTAATACAAAAGATGCCTATTGAAGAAAAAGTATTTATTAGAAGAGATTTAAATGGACATGTTGGTAGAGTGGTAGAAGAATCTAAAAGTATTCATGGTAGCTATGAATTTAGAGTGACTACTGAAGAAGGTAGGACTATATTAGATTTTGCTTTAGCCTATAATTTTATAGTTGCTAATAATGTATTTAAGAAAAGATATGAGCATATTATTGCTTATAAAAAAGATCTAATAAAATACAAATTGATTATTTTCTGATAAGAAAAATAGATCATTTAGATTGTAAAGATTGTAAGGTCATTCTTAGTGAAAGTTTAATTACCCAACATCGACTGTTAGTTTTAGATTTTAAGATGAAAGATTGGAAGATAAAAAATAAATCAAATTATTATCCTAGGATTAGATGGGGGCACTTAAAGAACAGTAATAAAAATATTTTTAAGAACAACCTATAAAAGCTTAGAATTTGGGATGTTCATAAAGAAGCTAATATTATGTGGGAGAAAGTAGCAAGTAAAATTAAGCACGTTGCAAAAATATGATTGGAGAATCAAAAGGAAAAGCTTCTTTTAATAAAAATTATTAACGGTGGAGTCAGAATGTGCAAGAAAATATAAGAAATAAAAAGCATTATTTTAAAACTTAGTTTAGATTTTAAAAAAATAGTGAATTGAGAAAGATATAATGTGGCCCATTAAAATTCTAAGAAAGCAATATATGATGCAAAAAATTTAGCTTTTTGTGATTTATACAATAGATTGGATACCAAAGAATGTGAATGATGTATGTATAAGTTAGCCAACCAAAGAGATAGAAGAAGTAATTATCTAGTTTAAGTGAGGTGTATTAAGGATGAAAATCATAAAGTGTTTTTCTTAGAAAAGGATATTAAAAATAGGTGGATGAGGTATTTTGATAAACTCTTTATTGAAGGATCTAAAAATACGATTGATTTTAGTAACCTTAATACCCTAAAAAAATAGAGAATTTTTTATCATCGTATTAGTAAATTTGAAGTTAGAGAAGCTTTAAAGAAAATGAAATGTGGAAAAATAGTAGGACTAGTGATATTCTAATAGAAGTGTGGAAATGTTTAGGAAATCAAGGAATTTCTTGGCTTATAAATCTTTTTAATGTTATTATAAAGACTAAAAAGATGTCAGGTGAGTGGAGAAAGAGTTTGTTGGTTTTTATATTTAATAATAAAGGTGATGCACAAGAGTGTGCAAATTATAGAATAACTACGTTAATGTGTCATACATTAAAATTATGGGAGAGAGTAATTAAGCATAGGTTAATATGTGATACAAAAGTTTCTCACAATCAATTTGGTTTCATGCCAGGTAGATCTACTATGGATGTTATACATTTGTTAAGAAGTTTGATGGAGAAATATAGAGAAAGTAAGAAGGATCTACATATGATATTTATTGATTTAGATAAATCTTATGATAAAATTTCAAGAGATGTTCTTTGGAGAGTTCTACAAAAGAAAGGGGTAAATATTGGTTATATTCAATTCATTAAGGATATGCATACTAGAGCTGTTACTTATGTCCAAACACAAGGAGGATTGCTAAAATATTTTTTTTAAAATTTTAGCTAGATTACATCAAGGATCAGCTTTAAGCCCTTATCTTTTTTGCTTTAGTAATTGATGTTCTTATTGGGCATTTATAGGAAGATGTACCTTGGTGTATGCTTTTTGTGGATGACATTCTTCTTATTGATAAGACTATAGAGGGAGTCCAAGAGAAACTTGAATTATGGAGGTCAACCTTAGAGTCTAAAGGTTTTTGTTTAAGTAGATCTAAAACTGAATATATGGAGTGTAATTTTAGTTGTAGAAGTTCTAGTGGTAGTGTTGTGACATTGGGTGAACAAGCCATTAAAAGAGTGAGGAATTTAGATATCTAGCCTCTATTGTTCAAAATGATGGTGAAATAGATGGAGATGTTATTAGTAGAATTCAAGTTGGATGGCTGAAGTGGAAGAATGCATCTAGCCTATTGTGTGATAGAAAAGTATCTCTTAAACTTAAGGAAAAATGTTATAAGATGGTGGTAAGACCTGCAATGATTTATAGTGCAGAATGTTGGCCAATAAAAGAGAACCGTAAGACTAAGTCAAGTGTTACATAGATGAGGATGCTCAGGTGGATAAGTGGCTTTACTCTTAGAGAGAAAATGTGAAATGAGTATGCTAAAAAAAAAAGTTCAAGTAGCTCCAATGGTAGATAAGATTAGAGAGAGTCGCCTTAGATGATTTGGCCACATAAAGCGCCGGTTGTCCGATGACTCGGTTAGGAGAGTAGATGCATTAGATTTGCCTTATATTAAGAAAGGCAGAGGTAGACCTAAAAGGACTTGGTTATGGAGTATAAAAAATGACTTTAGTATACTTGAATTAAATGATAATTTAACACATAATATGACACAATGGAGACAAAAGATTTATGTAGCCGACCCCACTTAGTGGGATTAAGGCTTGTTATTGTTGTTGTTGTTGTTATTGTTGTTGTTGTTAAGTTAGTTAATTTGATTTTATTATTGTTTATATTTGCTATTTTTTTAAAATTTGATTGGTTTAATGATTTAATTTATAAAGTTTAAATTAACTTATTTATTTTATAGTTTATTACTTATTATTAAGTTAAATTTCTTATGATTTGATTATTCATTAATTATTTTTAGTATTTTAATTTATTAAATGATTTTGTTGAAGTTCAAATTGATTTATTTTACTTAATTTAGGTTTAATTAATTTTCAATTTCAGATTAGCTATTACATTTAATTTATATTTAATTATTATTATTATTTATTTTTTATATTTTAATTTATTTGATTTTAATTTTTTAAATTATTCTTTAACGTTAAATGTACAGTTTTCAAAATTATATATCTTCAAAGGATTAAGGGAATATTTATAGGTCCTCTAAAGTTATTAGAAATATTTTAAGGTGATTTTGTGTAGTTTTATAAATTTTGAAAAATTTTAATTTATTATTTAATTTAAATTGACTTAGAACTTCAAAAATTCATAACTTCTAACCCAAAAGTTAATTTGGCTTGAAATATTTATGATAAATGGGTTTTAATGCAAATTTTAGTTGCTTGAAATTTCATTTCAATCAGAAGTGTATTTTAGGACTAATTAAATTATTATTATTTTTAATAAAGTTTAAATTAAGCCTAAAATATCTAGTAATATTTAGGGATTTTAATTTTATTAGATTCTCCTATAAATTATGAATCCATAGAGGGTTTATTTAAAACTTTTAAATTATCAGTTGATTTATTATGATTTATTGTAGTTCAGCATATTTATATGATTTAATTAATTCAATTAATCTCTAATTAAGTAATCTTTTAGTTTCTTTTCTTTCTAGAAGAGTTTGATATTTTTTTCTTAAGTTCATTGATATCATTTAAGATGCTTTGAATCCTTTTCATATAATTTGTTAAAATTTTCTAATTTATAAATTAATTATTATGTTTAAATTGGGTGTCTCAATTTAGAAACTTTATATATATTTTATTTTATTTAGTTAACTCTGGCCCTTGAAATTTATATCTAAAGTCTGTTTTAATTTTAATTTTATCCTATTAAAGATTCACATTAATTGGATTATTATTTTGATTGTAACTAATAATTAATTATTTTCATTAAATTTTAAAGCATCTAATGGGTTTTAGAAAGGTATAAGAATTTTATAAGGTTCTTTGTTGTTTAAGATGATGTCTTAAAATGATTCTAATAATTCCCATTAAATTTCCTAATTTATCTATTTCTATTTTGTAAAATTATGACTAAGACATTTAAATTTTACAAGTCTTAATTTAACTATCTAAAATTCATGAAATTTTTATCTAAGATATATCTTAACCTTAATTTCATACTCCTAAAGTTTTAAATTAATTAGCCCACTAGATTAAGAATAATTTGAGTTTAATGATTTTTATTAAAACCTAAATTAAATAAAAATATATCCCCATAATAATTGGGGTTTTAGGTTTAATGGATTCTTCTCACTGAGATGAATCCATAGAGCCCTTATTTGCATTTTTAGTTAAGTATTTTATTTTCTATGAATTTTTGAAGTGTGGGTATTTTTATTAATTTTTGAATATGAAATTCCAAAATTTCTACTTAACCCAGCCAGCGTTGACTAAGCACAGCTTTATGTGTGGCACTGCACAACTAGACCACATGAGATCCACGTGGATCCCCAATGAAAAAGTGGTGGGGAAACGATATTGATTGGAATCATCTAATAAAAAATCAGACGATCCTTATTCATTCCCAATTTCCTTAAGAGTTTAAATCAAATTCATGCATTTAAATCACATTTCTCCATTCCAAATAAAAGGAATGGATAGCCTTTTGATGAGGACCAAGAGGTGTCTGCCATTATGGGTAGATTTATGGTGATATAGGTGGCGAGAAAGCAGGATTTCAATTGAAAGGGAGGTTGTGAAAGTGGAGTACCTCACCGACATTGATCCTCGATGATGTTGTCATTTTGAAAGGCTTTGAGTTGTTGAGACAATGTTCTTGGGAAATTTTGATGGCTTGCCTCCCTCTAGATTGGTGTTGAGACAAACTATGATTATTATTCACTAGAGTTAGTGTGGATAATGGTCAGGGAGGTTGGGAAGTGGGGAAAGGGTTTGTTCGAGTTTGATTTAGCCCGGGGATGGTTTAAGAAGGATCATAAGTAAAAATTAGGAGCTTGAGTCTGGTTTTTATAAGTGATTGACTCCTCCTCCATCGGAAGAGTTTGGAGGTTGTCAGCCTTAGGGAATTGGAGCCTAGGTCAACTCCTGAAGGCTATTGAGAGATCGGGGCAGAGGTTTGAGGTGGCTAATTGCAATGATGACAGGGAACATGGGGGAATTTTGGGTTAGAGACTTAAGTGGAGCAGTTTGAGCCTTTTCCTATTTCCACCTCATTCATGGCACCTCCACCTTCCCTTTTGGGTTAGCTGGAAACTTCTTAGGTTAAGTCCAAAATGAATCCAAGGTTAAACTTAAGTTCCATTTGCTTGGGTTTGGAATTAAATAGTTTGAGTTACATTCATTTGGATTTGAATTATGTTGGATTGAGTTGGCTTAACCTAGCTTTATTAAATTCAATTGTCTTTAGATTTATGCATACAATCATGGTGATTGTTCAATAGATGATTTGCGAGTGAATTGACCTAAGCTATGTTTGGGTTTAGAATAATTGAGGCTAGTTTGACCAACTTACATCAAATGGGTAAAGTTGAATCTTCTATCATATTTAGGCATTTTAGTGATTGGGTTTTAATTTATTTATGTACAATTGAACATCTATGATGTCTAAGAATGATTAATTTCAATTATCTTCAATTATTTCAATTTCAATTTTGACTGAAATTCACTTTGATCCATTTTATTTAAATGGGTTAAAGTGACTTCATTTGAGTCAAATGATCAATCTGACTAAATCAAAGTGTATTTTGATTTCAATTATATTCATTTAAATTCTTAAAATGTTTGGGATCCATTGATTTTATTTCATGATTTTGATTTGACCCGAAGTAGGCTTAATGGGTTTAGTTGGATTCATTTGGATCAAATGATCGAATTGATCAAATTAAACTGAAAGAAAGATTGAATTATGTCCAATTGATCAAATTAAACCAAAAAAATATTGGATTCACTTGGATTAATTATAATTTAATTTAGATTTGTACTTAATAGAGTTCATTTGGGTCAATTAGATTAAACTTCATTAGATTTAGATTTATTTAGATTTGTGCTTAGACATGTTCATTTGATGATTTTGAGACTTTGAGAGGGCTAAGTTTGGTTGATTTTTAGTTCGATGATTTTTTGACTTAGTGGAGCCCAGATTGGTCAACTAAAGTCAAATAACCTAAATGGTTATTTTTTTGCCCTTTTTTAATCTAGTTTTGTGTTCACTTATGCTTATACATTGATTTTATATTTTTAATTTTGATTTAATTTTATTTTTCTTGGACTTAGGTGATTTTTAGCTTAAATGATCAATTGGGCTAATCATCCTAATTGCTTTATTTTTAGATTTAATCGAGTCTAGATTTTATTTAGATTTGTTTAATTTTGATTTCTATTAAATTTGTATTTGATTAAGTTCACTTAGTCTAAATTGAGTTCAACTAGATCTCTAGGTTAACCTAAGCTTTCACACTAAGGTGTTGAGCTTGATTTTGATTTCAAATTTGGTTTCAATTTTTCTTGTTTGGCTTAATTTATTACTTTGACATTAGTTTGATTATGCACATAGAAACTAAGTATAGTGTTCTATGTGTTTAAGTATGAAGCTCCTACCCTAAAATTATAGATTTTAATACTAAGATCAAGATGATGTCAATCTCATTCCAAAATTGAGGTCAACAAATGGATTCCCAATATATATGGTGGACTGCTGAGAGCACACCACACATATTGGTGCTGACCAAACCAAATAACAGATCTTGTGAAGGTTACAAGAAATAATACTTGTACATGTTTGAATTTAGTTTGAAAATTGATTGTGAAATATAGGCATGACCTGATTTAAGTAATTTTGATTTAGAAATATTATCCTTAGAGGAATCTTGATGTACTAGTCTCTAAGAATAATAAAAATGCTACTAAGAAAAGATTCACTGAGGAGTCTAATCCTAATGTAGTTGTAATAGAGATAAAAGATGTCACTATGAGACTTATTCTTATCCTAACTATAATAGATTTTGTTTTCATTGGTTTTCAATGTTTAACCTAGAAAGAAAGCATGGGGCTCATATCTTTCTAACTGAAACTAGCCAAGGGAATAACCCTAATTTATGGATGTTTATACTCGGATAGACTAAATCGTAAAGTTTTTCATTCCCATTGGTTTTCAATGACTAACCTAGGAAGCAAGCACAAGGACTCACATCTTCTTGGGAGAAATTAGCCAAATGGTTATCCCTAATGACTAACAAATTTATGGGGAGAATTTATAAATAATTATATTATGATAAGTTAGATCTTAAGTTTTTTGAACCTATCCGTTTGCAATGGCTAAATTAAGAAGAAAGCATGGAGACCATCTTCTCAATTAGAACTAGTCAAATGGATAGTCCTAACAACTATCCAACTTAAGGGGAGAATCTATAAATCCTTATATTGGGATAAGCTAGATCTTAAGTTTTTCTTTTAACAAGGATGTGGCTGAAGGATTTATTCCTAACTAATTATACTAAAGAGGTAGGATGCCATTGTGGGTACTTACTCCTACTCTCATTGTACTAATCCTTAAAGAATTCCACTAAAAATACTTACTTTTATGTATGGATTTGGTTAATTATAAAAGTCTTTAAAGTGGCTTAGTTCCTGACCTACATAACCTATTTAGAAATTAGGTCAATTTACTTTATCCATTTCTACATTTTAGGCTTACTAGAATGGTGTCACAATGACTTATTCTTAATCTCATATAGCTTAGCTAACAATAAGGTGGCTTAGTCCCTAAACTTGAAAGTTAAAGTGAAGAAAGGGGCCATAAGTGGCTTCATTCCTAATCCTCAAGCTTCTGGTAGAAAATATGTTGTTGGGGGTCTTATTCTTAACTAATTAATTTAGCTATTAGGAAGGGGCTTTAAGGTGGCTTAATTCTTAACCTAAATAGCTAAATTGAGGAAAGGGGCCTTAAATTGCTTTATTCTCAATCCTTAGAGATTTTACTAATTGGAAGGGTCACATGGAATTTATTCTATCTCATATAGTTTAAGCAATAGAGCCTTGAATTGGCTTAGTTCCATTCCTAGAATTTTCCTAGAAAAGATATCACTAGGGGATTTACTCTTAACTAGTTAAGTTAGCTATTAGGAAGGGGCCTTAATGGTTTGATATTATCTTAAATAGCTTATCAAGAAATAAAGTGTCTCAGTGACTTAATTCTTTCCTAAGTTTAGATGTAGAGCCTTAACATGGCTTACTTTTAATTTTAAATGGCTAAAAGAAATGTCATTAGGATTTGATTTCATTAATGTACTCAAATAAAAATGAAGAAAAATATGAATAAAATGTACATTTTGTAAAAAAAAAATTTGGCCTACATAATTATATATGATTTTATTATTTGTTTCAAATTTGAGATATAATTCATACATAATATGAAAAATCATGGTAAGCAGGTTGGCAAAAACTATCAATATGAAAATGATTATGGAGGAGTGTCTTGCTTACGTAAGACCTATTCTTATTTTATTTCTCAAGTTCTTCTTGTTCGCCGTTCTAAATTTTTCCTATTATTGTATATGAGCATGATGACTGTGCAGGCATCAGTAGAAAGCAGTGATGGGCACTCACTTGTCCTCCAAATTATTTCCCTTGACACTTCAAGTATTCATGAGAAAATGATTCACATTATTATGATGAGCTGTTAGGTCATCATCCGAGTGTTGAGGAAGTCCATTCCTTAGGGTAGTGGCTTCCTTTCCCAAGGATCTAGCCCTTAGCTAACCATCTTATTAAAATCCCATTATTTATTTTTAGCGAATTCATTTTTTTTTTCATTCACTAATAACTCTAGTTCACTGTGGGCTAACTTAGTGATGTCAAGTTTGATCTTAGTAGAGAGTGTGTATCCACAAGGAACAATCCTTGAGGCACTCACCCTTTCTTATGATTAGGAAACTAAATTCACTTTAATGGATATCCAGGAGATGTTGGCAAGTCTACACAGGATGAGTTTTCTCTCCCTAAGAGAAATGATGCCAAGAGAGGATCAAAGGCACTCATAAATCCATCTATGCTTGATACTTTGTAAAGGAAGATCACACTTTTGGAGGAAGACTTTCACTCATCAAAGTAGGAGTTAAGTGACCTTCAATCAATGTTGGAGATGCATTCATAGTGTAGGTAGGCTATGGAACTAGAGTCCCATAAGAATTTTATGACCATGATGGCCGAGTTGACTTTACTCCAATGCTCAATCAAGTCACAAAAGACTACTCTCTTCATTTTTGGTGCTAATTTTTATTTGATTATATGAATAATAAGGGAAACCTTTGTGAGGAATGACACTCGAACCTCTTTAGAAGGTAACTTAAAAAAGATGTACAGGGGACATAGTGAGTGTGTTATGATTATTCTTTTTTACTTTTAATAAAAATGTTTAATTATTTTCTACTTGCCACTTCTCTTGATGATTCTATTTTATGGTTATGATGCGAGTGGAAGACCTCAATTCTTTTTTATTTGAGTTACGTTGCTTGAGATTTCTACAGGATTAAGTAATGATTACTCTATTAAATTCCTGATGTAATATCCTTATTATAGAGCCTTACCTTCTACATATATAAATTCATTCTTACTTTTTGGTGGTTGAATCATTATTACCCCTTTGATTTTGAGTGAGTAGACATCCTATCTTAGCGAGTTGGTCACATCCCTATCAGCTTTTAAAGCAACTTTTCTTTGATTATCTTAAGGAAGGCAACAAATTAGCTCATGAAAACTAAAGCCAAAGAGGTGACTAACCCGATTCTTTGGTTGTGATTCATGTCTTCCTTGGTTACTGCTAGAGTCATCTTGATTTTCAACACGAGTGGTTGATAAGAGTGAGTGACTTAACTCAACTCATTTAAATGAGTTATGCATCCTTATTTCAAATGTGGCCTTCAACTCCATCTCTCATGTGAGTGGGTGGATATCTTGAATTTTTATGGAGTCATCCTAGTCCAAGTTCTACTAAATTCGGTGATGAGCATCACCACTCACATGGAGCAAAGTTTCCATGGAGCCTAAACCATCAAAATGAGATTGTATAGTTTTCTATAATCCTTATGAAGATTTACAGCTAGGAAAATAATGTAAAGAAATGGCACTCAAAGCTCTTGTTCGTTAAGAGCTCATCGCTATGGCTAGTATCGACCATTTATATTCTATTTTTAATGAGTAAGGAGACTTCTCTTGAGTCGGATACTCGAGTGAAGGAGGTGCTGGAGCAAGTGCCAGATAAGACTCAAAATACCCATCACTATCTCCATTTTGTTCGAGTATCCAGTGTTTTTCATATTTCATAACTTTTGCAATACATTTTTTAACTTGTGCTTTTCTAATCATTTCATCCACTTAATCGTAGGAGATGAGACTTATGTGCCCCATCCACTCAATCCTACTATGGTTGAATTTTTAGAAGAGGGTGAGTGTGAGGATGGCAAGGAAGAGTCAGTTCCCACTGAGGTTATTGATGAGGTTGGGCCAAGTTAACTCCCAAGAAATCTAGAAAAGTGCAACGAGTTCAACTCCTTGAAATCTCTAGAAGAAGAAGTGAAGCCAACATGAGGAAGAGGAGGAGAGGAGGAGTATGGTGACAATATTTATACTCCAAGCATGTCCAAATTGACCAATCAAGCCTTCAAGCTCTAATAGGCGATTTACTATCAAGATCTCGATGAGCTATAAACTTCCAATGGTCGATTGCATCGCAGTTGACTTGGGAGATTTGTAGGAAGTTCTTTATTACCAAGAAATTCTTGTCCTCGGTGAGGGTTGAATATGTGATTATGAAGGATGACCTCCAAGCCTCGAAGGTCCAATTCTTAGAACTTTAAGTGGAAGTGACTTTGCAAGAGGATAAGAAAAATAAGGTGGTTCTAGAGCTGACTTACCTTGCCGAGGCAAAGAAAGAGTTGAAAGAGTAGCTCTCTCAGTGGATAGAGAAATTGTAAAAAATGAATGTTGGGTTTACAAGTTTATTTGATATTGATGAGAACTAAAAGTTATTACAACAATAATTCAAATCGGGTGTCGACTTTATCATTACTAAGTTAATTAAGCATGATCAGTTGGATGCCAAGTTCATGGATTTCTCTAATGTACTTACCATTTTGGATTCTAATGAGGATAATAATGAGGGAAACACAAGTTGAATATCTTTCTTTTCATTTTTTTAACTTTTTGGAAAATTGAGAGAGAACATGTATCTCATATTCACACTTCTATTAAAATTTTACTTATGATTGAAAGAAACCATTTTTCTTCTCTTTTTCAAGTACAATTAGAATTGTATGTGGTTTTACTTGAATGAAAGTGAGAGTTGTATCTTTCTAGAGACTCGTTAGATTTTCTTGACTCAAATTTATTCATGATATTTACATTGTACTTGTCATTCTATAAATTTTTTGTTTAGGATTTAAGGAGATTATGAATGCTGACTTCAAGATGTGCTCGATTGTTTGCTACAATAAGTCTCCATTTTATAATCATCGATCACAAAAAGTTTAATGATTTCTTATCTCTAACCATGATCATTTCTTGCTTTACCATTTATAGTGAATCATTTTTTTTAGTTAATGGCAACCAACCTCTAAAATTTTCAATCTTACATGAGTTGCCAACCACACAAAATGCTAGTATTTTTTATTGACATAAATAGAAGCTGATGTTTTAGTTAATAATAGTCGACCTCTCAGAGAGTCGATCTTACACATGAGTCGCCAACTGCACAGAGTGTAGGTTTTTTTTATTGCCAACTATGGAGAGTTTGTCTTTTGGTTAATAGTCACTAACCTCTCAGGGTGTTGGTCTTACACATAAGTCACCAATCGCATAGAATGTTAGTCTTTTTTATTACTAATTATGGAAAGTTGATCATTTATTTAAGTAGTCACCAATCTCTTAGGGTGTTGATCCTACACATGAGTCACCAATCACATGGAGTATTGGTCTTATGAAAAGGAGAATAGGATTGATGCTAGACCTAATGAGTTTTGTTATGAGAACTAGAGAATAGGATAAGAGGATGTAAATATATACACTATATTAATAAATATAGGAGGGTCTAGTACATAGTTGAATGCAAGAACTATAGAGGGATCTTAATCACAAAAATACCTTTAAAATTATCAAAAAGATCTAAGAATCTAAGAAAAGGCTTTTAGTGTGCTTCTTATAGAATCAAAGAGCTACATAAGAAGCTACAAAAAAAACTCAAAGAATGATAAAAGAAAAAATATAGGCTTTAGGGACTAATAGAATGCATACACACGTACTTTGAGGTGTTGTAGTTAAGGTGTGGGCTTTAACTGACATGGCTTCAAGACGCATCTAACCACTATGGTCCATATGTTGGGTAAGTCTAAGATCAAATTCCTTGCCAAGTTGTAGTAATGGTGAGTAGGTGGAGAGTTGTCCTATAGAGGTCTCATGTTTAATGTGTCAGGTGAGTCCAATAAGCAAGTTGGGTGAGTCATCCAAGAGGCAATATAAGAAAAACAGATATTACTGATAGACTAATTCATGGGAAATAAAAGGTTAGATTTTAGTTAACAAAATTTTTTTGACAGAATTTCAACAAAATAATATCACAACAAATGACACTTACGCTCCTATTGACCTCACTTTTAGAGTGAGTTCTCAACTTTCTCATCATAGATCTAGAACTCTTATAGACACTAAGAGCTCCTTAGTCTTAACAAACTTCTAGTGATTAGGTGAACACTAAACCTAAGCTTAGAGACTTAGAAGGGTTAGCCATAGAGATAGGTTACGCCTTAGGGACTTAAGAAAACATAACTACCCTATAGCCTAAATCCAATCAATGCTTTCCTTCTCAAACCAAACCTCAAATTCATACCAAATCCAAAACAAATTTCCAAGACTCAATCAACCTCATGATTAAATTCAAGCCCAAAAATTTCTATGAACCTTATGATTGAATGCAAAACCCTTTCTATGCCCTTTGATTTAATCTTACGGACTTAGCCTTAACCAAATTGAAATTACTCCCAATTCAATTGATTTTATCAAAGATCAATTCAATCTCTCAATCATTTATCAAATTATGATTCAAATCCAGCTTCAAATAATTCAATCCTAAGGTCAAATCCAAAATCCAAAATTCCTTCCTAGGCCATATAACCCATCCTCATAAACTTAGCCAAATCTCCACCTAAATTATCCTAAACTTGATTGGTTTCTTTATAAATCAATCACTCCATCATTTTTATTCACAAATATAAATGAAACCCATACTCAAATTACCAAAACCAAATCAAACTAAATCCAAAGTTCCAAAATCCCTTCTTAAGCCCTACCCACCTCCATAAGCTTAATCAAATCTTAACCAAAATCAACCTAAAATCAATTTGTTTCTTTATAAATCAATTAATCCTTCATTTATATTCATAAATATGAATGAAACCCACCCTCCAATGACCAAAAATAAATCAAACTAAATTAGTTTCCTCCTTAGGCCTTTTGACCTACATCCTTAAGATTAGTCAAATTTGCTTCCAAATTAATACAAACTCAAGTGATTTTCTCATGAATCATTTATATCTTCATTTATATTCCCAAATATAAATGAAATATAAATTCAAATAGCCAAAACTAAATCCAAAATCAAATCAAAACCCAATTCAAGCCTTTTAAGTCATTTCTTTGGACTTGGCCAAATCCTATCCAAATCAAACCAAAACCAATGGATTTTCTCTTGAATCAATCATTCCTTCAATCATCTATCCAAATATAAATAAAACCTACAATCATCAAACCAAACTCAAGTGAACCCAAGTCAAGCCCAAGTTTGCCCTTTGAACTTGAAAACATCAAATGAGCCAAAATCCATTAGACTCTAAATTGATAACAGTTGGATTTATATTTTAATCATAGGCTCATATATGAGTTCAACTAAACTTAAATCAGGCCAAAACCAAACCAATTAATCCATTTAGGTCCACTTGACCCAAAATAGCCTAAAGGACCTTTTTGAGCTAAGTTCTAATCCAACCCAAAGTGGATTGAACCAAGCCCATCCAAGCCTCATATCATGATCAACAATCGCCTTAGGATGATCAACCACCTTGAATTGGGTCAAACCAAGTCAACCTTTAGCCAAAATAAAACCTAAACTTGCCAAAACCCACCATACATCAGATTGATTGAGACCATTAATTCAAACCAACTCATGATCAATGATTGAACATGACTTGACCCTCAATTGAGCCAAACCAAGTCCAATTGGTCATTTGACCCAAGTTGACTTGAATTGGCCAAAAAGGCCAAAATGGGTCAAATCATGATCTAACCTAAATTGATTGCAACCAATAGCTCAAGTTCATTCCAAATTGACTATTGAAGTTGACCAAAGCCATAATTAATCCCAATTTGACTAATTGGTCAACTTGAACCAACCTATCTCAAATTGATCTAAAGGGTTTAAATTGGCCAAAATCTAAATTAAATTCAAATTTATTCAAACCAAAGCCTACAATTATTTTTAATTGACCAATTGAACATGAACCAATACCTAACCCAACCCAATTTGGTCAAATTGGTCAAATTGGTCAACTTAGCCCACTTGACCAATATAAATCCAAGTGAGAAAAAATTAAACCAAAGACAAATTGATTGAAACCACTTGAACTAAAACTCTTTAAATCATCATTTGAACCTAACCCAAGCCTTGGTTTTACCCAATTTGACCAAGTGGTCAACCCAACCCAACATGAACCTATGTGAACCCATTTGACCAAATGAAACCAAAACCCATAAAACCAACCCATGTGACTTTGGTGGCTGACCAAACCCAACCCAAACTCAACCTAGGTCAGCCTAAAATCATTTTAAACCCATTTGGAACCAAGCTAATGCAAATCCTCCATGGATCCTCTCCCCCATGTGGGATTTTGCCAAATATGGCAAACTCCACCATCCTTTCACCTTGGCAGCCATCCAACTTCCAAATGAGGGATCCCTAAACCTCCTATCTCACCCTAGATGGAGTAGGACTTGCAATGGACTAAAGGGAGGTGAGCCAACTCACCTCCCATACAAGCCGAGCACCAAAGGGATTGAGCCAAGGAGATCTCCCCACCTCCCATGAGTTCCTCCAACCCACCGAGCCACTGGGACCCGGTGAGACCCCTCACACTTTCGGCGGTTGGCTGGCAGTAAAAGGGAAGCCATCCCGTCCATCCAACTCAGCAAATCAAAGGGTATACCCCCTCAATTCAAATGATATTTGCATCAATTCACTTCATGTGAGCTTTCTAACATAATTTTGAGCTTCCTTTTGAGTTCTAGAGTGATCCCAAGCTTCTCACCTTTAGCATTCCATCCTCTCGTATGAAATTAAAATAGTGGAGGCCATCTTCGATCCATGCTCCCTTAATTCACCACCAAAGATCAATTACTCATTTCTACACCCATCTCCATACCTCCTCGAGGCTACCCGAAGCTTCTCCCAAGTTCCAAACCCACCGGATTAAGGAGTTCGATCAAGGCCGAAGATCTAAAATAACATTCTTGGCCAACCGAGTGAACCAAGGGGGAATTGGCTTAATTGCTTTTCAACAGGGCCTCATCTCTACCAGACGAAGCTACCTTCATTGATCCCACCTCCAATCTTGAGCTCCGGTGAGGTAATTCCTCAACATCGTAGATATGGAAAATTTTGGTTGGCATTTTGTGAAGGAAATTTTTATATGAGCTCATCCTATCCATTGGATCCTTGTGGATCCTTTGCGTGAAGGTGTGGGTTGAGTTTGGAGTGAATCCAAGCTTGGGTGGGCTCGGATCGAGCGATCCATGGAGGACAGGCTCCGTCGTTCATTGCTCGTGGGAAGGAGGATCACGGGCCATCCATTCTACATGATTAGAATGGATGGCTCTGATCATATCACATTAGATCCATCTATTTTCTCCCTTTTACGTCACGGGTTTAATCTACGCAGTCCAATCTGAGATCGAATGGAGGAGATTGATGTTGCCTCTGCCACCAGTTGACTCAGTGCACAGACATGACAACTTAAATAGCCAATCCCGCGGCACCATATGGAAAGTGCGCCACATCAGTGCACCATGTGGCGCCGATGAGATTAGTCTTAATTAAGTCTAATTAATTAGATTTTAAGGCTAAAACTTCCATTATTCATAGCTAATTATAGAAAAATCCAAAAAGTATAAATAATGGCTCATTTTAAAGGTATTTTAGAAGAGGATTTAATAAAAAAATTTTCAATTGGTTTTGAAAAGTAAATAGAGCTTAATTAGGATTTAATTAAAAGTTTAATTAGCTTAATTGCTCTCTAATCATTCGAGTGATTGATCCTAAAATTTTTTAGATTATTTGAGAGGATGACCTCCTCTAATTTTCTTGGGATTTATTACTTGTTAAATTAGGATGATTGATTAATTAAGCCCTAATTATCTTCTTAACTTAATTAAGAAATAATTAAGCATATGAACAATAATTAATTAACTATTTGGACTCCCTAATCACTATGAACAGTAAGGGGGCTTAGGGAATTGGATTGGGGCCTCCCTCCTAATCTTTTCCCTAAGTTTCCTTCTCTTTTCAACCAAAATGCTAATTAATGATTAATTAATTAATTAATTAATGACTTAATTAGCTAAGTTAAAATTCAAATCACATGAAATCATGCTTGATCAAGTGGGTGGCTTATGGAATTAGGTTGGGACCTCTTTCCCTACCTTTTCCCTTAAGCCTATCTCATTTCAAAAGAAAATCAATTAACTTTAATAATTAATTAAAGAGAAATGAATTAATGGATTAATCATTTAATTAATTTTTTTTTAAAAAAACCTAATTGAAAATCTGATTTCCCTTAATTAATCTTGGGTAGAGCTTTAGGTGTTCAAGAACCTAAAGAGGTTTAATGAAATTATGATTAGCTCACATGTGTGAGAAAATTATGAAAGTAATTAAAATAGTTCTTTAAGCTTAATTAATAAATGATTATGAGCTAATTGCATTAGGCCTTTTTCATTTCATAAGAGCATTGTTATTTACTTTTCAATTTATTTGCATATTACATTAGCTCATAATCATTTAATAAATTACCTTAAGGTAACATAGGTAAGGGTTTAATTAATTGATTTAATCCATGCTTAACTTAATCAATTCATAAAATCAATCTAATTGCTTCTTATTAAATCAAATTAACTCACACATATGGGGAATAGGATTAGGATTAGCAAATATTTCTCACATCTCTTAAATCAAATTAAACATAAAATCAAAAGTGACATCAAGAAACTTTGGTTTATTTTAAATAAGCTTATCTAATATGATTGTCCTTAAGAATTAGTTGGATTGAATAAAATTACATGCTTGTATCTCTTTATTTCTTTCCAATCATATTAAAATATTATATGCCGCTTGATTCATGCATTCATTTCTTCAAAAAATTAATTAAAGAAAATGATATCCTTTATGTAAATCTTGCATGTGTTGATTCAAATTAATATATGTGTGGCTACTATCATTATTAAATCCAATTCTATTTTCCAAATTTTATAAATAAATGATTACATATGCTATGATTACTAGTTATAAATACATAGAAAATGCAAATGATTATAGCTTAAGTGTATGAAGTAAAGTTCTTTTCTTTCCTTCATATAATGATTTATGTAAATAAGAATGTTAATGCACATTTAGTCTAGACATCCCAGGAATATGAGGTTTTAACTATCCCTAAGGAGGTCATTTGATTACCCCACTTCCCTGGTTTAACAATGGAACGTACTCCATTTGATTTCATTCTCACATATTTCAATATTAGAATTTAAATAAGACTTTACTCCATGAGCATAAACCTTTTCGATGAAATAAAAGTACAACTTTTGCATGGTTTTCTGTCCTTTAGTTATGTATACATTCATATGTATTTGAGGAAAGAAAATATTTAGTCTGGACATCCTAGGAGTACGAGGCTTTAAGTAGCCCCAAGGAGGTAATTTGATTACCTCACTTCCCTGGTTAACAATGGCATGTACTAGCTTATGTCTCTCATACATGTGTGTGTACTTAATTATGGAGTCAAAACCCCTCTTTATTTTACCAAAACACATGCATTTGTAATTATTTAAGTGATAGAATTAATTAATCATGTGATTAAAAGCTCTCTTCCTTACATTCATGTATGTTAACTTACATGTGTTTGAATGTAAATGGTATTTAGTGTCGACATCCTAGGAATACGAGGGTTTAGCTAACCCCAAGGAGGTCATTTGATTACCTCACTTCCCTGGTTAACAATGACATGTACCAATTTAACTTTATTCCTATGTATTTTTGCATAAGAATCTAGATAGAGCTTTTTAAATAATTCATCGATAAAAAATATAAACTTTAAATATACATGTTCATATTCATCATTTAATTGATCCAACACAAATTACATGTATAGATATGTTTAGGACTTAGTCATATGCATGCTCCATATGATAAAAAAAATGAATAAACATGTGTTATGTTATAGTAATTAATTTTAATTAGTCTTAAGATGTCTTTCTTATTGAATGAGATTATTTAAAGTGAATCTAAAGCTAGGATTAATTAAAAATATGTAATAAGACATTCACTAAAGAGAATTTGTTTAATTAATATGCTTCAGAGGTGACTTAAGGTAGGGATAAAAGAGAGTAATCCTCTCTTTTCTTCTCTTTATAATACTTAGTTGTTAAGAGTAAGTCAAGTGGAATAAACGAAAATATTAAGTAAAAAATTCCCAAATTAACTAAATCATTTAAAGTGAAATCAACTTCTTATGATTAAACACCATTGCATACTTAGAAAATTCTAACAAAGCTTAGTTAAGGCATACCACACAAGCCTTAATACACACACTTTAGAATTAAGTCATCACTTCTAGCTTTATTTTAGGGCGGTGCATGGTGTGATGAATGTCTTATTTTATGATGTATTATTTTAGACTAGATGTTAGGGTGTATGCTTCGTAGACTAAATGTTAGGCCATGTTTAGCTTAATCTTATTTTATGTAGAGGATTATGCTTAAGGGGTGTTTAGAAAATAAATATAAATGCTCTCTTTTGCAGGTTGCTTAACCCCTAACATAATCCAAATTAAGTCATGTGGGCTTGGTTACCCATGTGTAGGGTGCTAAGTCCAAATTATCCATATAACTGCTTGGGTTGTACGGTATGTTTAGCTAACACTTATTTTGCAGGTGTAGTTAGATTTATTTTTCCTATTTTTATATAATTTTTCATTAGGAATTAGGATTAGTGCTATGGGGGTTAAGGATGAACATTAGCTAGAAGGTTTGATCTTGGGGTGCCATGTGATGCTTTGAAGCCTACTAAATCAAAAGAAGCAAACCAAATGAAGAAATGAAGAAGATATGAAGAATAAAGACCCCCCATAGCATTTATTCATTTGTCAAATTATAATTATTCTTTCATATACCAGGTTGCATAAGGGTAGAGCTCAGCTACCCTTTTTTTTCAGGTTGTATGGTGGTACCCAACCGCACCGGCCTATTATTCTTTTGCGTTAGATTTATAAAATTGTTTGATATTTTATTTACAATTGCGTAATAAAAATGGCATGCCTTTTTCTAGTTTTTTTTATGAATGATGATTTAATGTGTGGTCTGTATCCTATTAGGTTCTTGGGGAAAAATTAATTTTTTTACCCTAACTACAACTCATAACTAAATGTTCTAAATAACTCATAACCTCACATAAAGCCTAAGCATTAAATCAAAATATTTAAAAGATTTAACAACCCTTTAACTGAATGTTGTATGCTTAATATCATGCATCCATATTATTTCACTCTTGCTAATAGAGGATTTCAATCTTTGCACGATAGGGGAAGACTTGACTTTTGAGGGTCTCTTTTATGATGAAAAATACCTCTTTCTCTCTGATTTAGCCAATAACCTCATTTCATCATGCATTTATATATATAAAAATTCTATGGCCTTTGTCAAAAAGAAGAGTCCAAAATTAAATAAAAATTAAAAAGATTTACATTAAACTAAGTCATTGCTCATGCCACTCATGTTCTAGTCTCTTAGGGAATGGGTTTAAGGGCTTTAGTTTCTTCTTAAATAATAACAACCCAACTATCTTGTAAAATCATATGACTTGACCACATGATTTCAAAACACAGGAGGAGTTAGCTAGCTACCACTCTAGGCGGTTATAAGTTCAACAGTCAGGTGGTTTACTCTCTCTTGTAGAGGTAAATCATATACCTATTTTTGGTTAGATTTAGGTCATGCTTTGGCCCTCGCTAAAGCTCCCTAGATTTAGGATCTTAGGTCGTTATTTTCTTCTGGATACAAGCATAAATCCTTACCTATTAGGCATTTCCACATCCTTATATTGTGGGATTGTAAGTCCTAGCAATCTTATAAAAATTCAACTCAAATAAATAATTCTCCTCAATTTTAAATGTATAAAGCCCAACCATATGATAGATTGGAATGCATACTAGGTTTTCCTAGTATCATAAGTATTCCCTACTCATCTCATTTGGCTTTGATAATAAGTCTCTCCTTTTTTATCTATCCCGATTTATTTTCTAACATAACCAATTTATTGATAGTCCTATCTTTGAAATCTTTGGAGACAATAATTGCCTACTTTTATTGAGAGTATTCCTAAATAATTCACCTTCCTTAGGATGTAATTAACTTTGGGGGTTTGCCTCCATAGGGAACTTTATAAAGTGATTTAATATAAAACTTACTTTATTCATCCATGTAAAGTATAGGAAAAATCTTTGCTATATTCGAAGACCCATCATGCATTAAAAGTCCTTATTAGGTGTTTAGGTCCATTATAGGGTGATGATTTCTATCTTTTAAGATATTACATCATTCCTTGATGTCATACTCGATCATCTCAATAAGTACACCCTCAGATCTGCGTGGTGTCCCCCATACACATACTGAAAATAAGCACCACAGTCCACTAATTTTTTTTGTGAACATTTCATTAAAAAATCCACCAAAAATAAGAAATTTTAAAGGCTGATGAGTCAACCCTTGATCTAAACCTCCATTTTACTCCTCTACCTTGTGTCTCTCTCTAGGCCAGTGGTGGAAGCTTATCTAGGGCATGCCAAATCTCCATTAAAATAAGTCCTTTTCATATGATTTCTCTATAGAATAAAAGATAAATCACTTTTTCTAGCTTCTAGGATTGTTTATTTGTGGTTTCATCTTTTTAATTGCGTGAATTATAAATTTGAAGTATTTGAAAAAAAAATAGTTTGCAGCTTAAATTTTATTGTAATTTGTATAAAACTCATGTATTTTACAATTATTTTTCAATTTAGAGTTAGATCTATAATTATTTAACTTATAGTTTAAATTTTTTGTTAAATTCTTAATTTGAGATTTTTGGGTAATGTATTTTACAATTAATTTTAGTTATTTAAATACTCATATAGTTATTTTACAATTAATATAAATGTACAAAATTAATTTTGTATATATTTGAAATTAATAGGAGTTATATCTATGATTGTTTAGCATTAATTTTATATAATTTATATTAGTTTTTATTTTATAAAAAATAAAATGATATGTTTTTAAATTAAAATGGTGAAGTTTTTAGAAGGAGTTAAAAGTACAAAATTATGTCTATAATGATATTCACTTTGTTTAGAACATTTTTCCCCTATTTTAGTGTTAAAATGCTGTAAAATTTGATTAACTATTACTACAATACCATAGTGCACAACATTCACACTCTCTAACTTAGAGCTCCCATCCAATTTTGATCCCTCGACCTCCCCAACCAGCATTACACACACTAATTAAGAATTTCAATTAGTGTAAGAGCTATAAGATATTTATGATCTTCTCATAATAGGATTGACCCTTAAATGGGAGCTTCTTCTAAGTTTATTATGTTATAAGTGAAAAGAATTACATATTAAAGCAGTTAAGGCCATATTAGTACTTGATTCATTTGTCATATTTAATTCAATAATTTGTATAACACTCACACTTCTTAATTTGTATAGCATATGGATATATGTAGTGAAC
This sequence comes from Cymbidium sinense, assembly GCA_021442155.1. Taxonomy (NCBI): domain Eukaryota; kingdom Viridiplantae; phylum Streptophyta; class Magnoliopsida; order Asparagales; family Orchidaceae; genus Cymbidium; species Cymbidium sinense. The sequence continues at coordinate 24,552,731 of CM038221.1, read as the reverse complement.
GATCATGGATGTACAATAGATTGCATCTGGGCTGAAAGGATTAATTAGCAAATTCTTAAATGGTTTTAAGCCCCTTATGTATGTGGTATCTCAACTTCCTACTTATCTTTCTAAAGGGAAGTTTCGATGTACATGTGCGAGACATAAGAATTAAACCTACTTAATTTTTGATAAGGTCAGATTAGACTTATATCATAACGATTTCCAAGAAAATAATTGATTTTGGACTTCATATGATGAGTTTGAGCCACATATTGATGTTGATGCTAATGCTTTAATGAGTTATGTGCACCCTTTAGCTAAATATAATTCTGAATGAAATTATGAAGTAATGGTCTTTGATGTTGAAAGAGCTGAGTTTGTAAGAGTAACATAAGAGGAACCACCTAACAATGAAGCTCAAAAGTTCTACAACCTGCTAAACATAGCATAACAACCATTATGGGAAGGTTACGCAAACCACACTGAACTATTTATGATCGTAAGAATGCTAAGCATCAATATTGAACATAATATGTCATGTGAATATTTTAACCAATTTGAAAGACTGCTTAAAAGAAAAATGCATAAGAAAATATAGTTTCTGAGAACCTATATAAACTAAGAAGTTGGTCTCAAAGTTATGTCTAAGCTCAGAAAATGTTGATTGTTGTATAAAGGATTGTATGTTATACTACAAGTTTAATGCACTAGATGTTGAAGGAAAATTTTGTGGACCACCTAGGTTCAAGCCATAGAGTAGAAAGGAATATAAATAGAAGGTTGTTCTCCACAAGCAATTATTATACTTATCACTTACTCCATGTCTTTAAATACTATACGCTTATGTGTGTTCAACTAAGCACATATGATGGCACCATGATATAACAAGTGCACCAAATTTTTTGAGTCATCCACAAATAGAGAAGTGTGGAAGCATTTTAATCATACTTATCATGATTTTGTAGCTAAGCAATGCAACATCAAACGTAAATTATGTGTTGATGGTTTCACACAATATAGCTAGTTTGTATCACCTTATTCATATTGGACAATGATAGTTACACACTATAATCTATCTCCAGAGATGCATGTAACCTTATATGTGCTGACTCTAATTATACCTAGGCTACATAACTCTAAAGAAAAAAATTGATGTCTTCTTGCATCCATTAATTAATGAGTTGAAAATCTTATAAGAGAATAGTGTACTTACATATAACATTACTACAAAGTAGAATATTCATATGAAGGCAATGCTTATATGGACTATCAATGACTTTCCTATATATGAAATGCTGATAGAATAAAATACTGCTAGAAAGTTGGCCTGTCATACTACATGGGTTTATTAATGGTGTTTACTTATAAAAATGGTAAAAAAAAACTCTTAGTTTAAATATCATCGTATGTTTCTACCTACTGATCATCCATTTCGAAGAAAAATGGATGCATTAATGAAATATCAAGTTGAGAATTCTAGGTCACCTCCAAGATTAAGTGGTAATGACTTATAGAAAATTGTTAGCTCAATTTCAACTATAATTGATTATCTTATGTTATCTAATAGTTTTCTTCTGGATTATGGCATAAGACACAACTAGATGAAAAAAATATTTTTTTTATCTACCTATTAGAAGTCTAATCTGATTAGGCGATACATATAGAGAAAATTTCCTGACAACATATTCAACACTGTGATGGATGTTTAAAAAATGAAGATAATGTGAAGGCCAAATAAAACTTAAGGGAATATTTTAGGATAAGAGAGTTAGACATTAAAGAGACTATAGGTGGAAAACTTTTGATGACTAAACCTCTATATTCTGCTACACATTTAACTAGCGAAGTACAGTTTGTGTGGGTACAATTATTGAAGCTATCATATAGGTGTGTATCTAATTTGAGCTAATGCATTATTTGAAGATAGAACAAATATTTGAAATAAAGAGACATGATTGTCACATTTTCTGCAATGCTTATTGTTAGTTAGATTTAATGTTTTTTTTATCATATACTAAATCCTTTGATCAAACTCTGTTTATTCTTTAAGGAACTCTCTTTGGCTCAATTAAATATGTAAGTTGTAGGACAACTAGAAGTCAACATTCTAGTCATACTCTGTATGCTTGAATGGATCCCCCTACTTTTGTTGACTCAATAGAGCACCTACTAATACATCTACCATATGAAGCTAGAGTAGGAGGATAAGTGTAGTATCATTGGATTTACCCTTTTAATAGATATCAATTTCTAGTGAGCAATAATATTGATTAACTATCAATTTATGCTTATTTAATTTCTAAAAAATACTATAGAATCTTGAATAAACTTTAAAAAACTATAAAGAAAATAAAGCACATCCTAAAAGCTTAATATGTGAAGCTTACTTTCCTCAAGGGACTATAAATTTTTGCTCCTACTACTTTGAGCAGCATGCATAAAGGGATGATTTCAAAGGTGTTGTAGCTTCACCAAATGTGCTCTCTATATTTCAACATTCTAAAAAAGCATTGAATAGAAGCGCATTAAGATATTTGAATAACAGAGAGCTAAGAGCAACAATAATGAACTTCCTTATCAACTAAGATGAAATGTGGTCATTTATTGAGTAAGACTGTCAATACAACGATATTTAATTTTGGATTATGGCTCAGATATAATGTTTATCTAATCTTATTGATTTCAATATTAAGTTCAGATTATTTGTGAACTCCTTACAATTGAATGATACTACTATTATTAATTAGAAGGTCAAGATGATTTTAATTCCCTACATGATTTTTATTATTTGTAAGCAATCAATATTTTGAATTAAAAATATTTTCTAATTTAGTAGTTGCACCTTCTTATACACTTCAATGTAGCAAGTTCATGATTGGAAGAATGAAGTGGTGAACCAGAACCTTCATGGCCTTGCCTAGAGACTCATGTGAATTATAAATACATGGATGATTTATGATATAAATGGCTATAGATTTCACACAATTTATTTATCAGAAGAAAAAAAAACATATAACTCGAGTATTTATGTCAGAGGAAACACTCATTCAGATGATGAGACAAATTATTATGGAGTTTTACAAGAAATTGTGCAATTACAATCTCTTAGTTCAAATGAGAGAAATGTCTTTCTATTTAATTCTATTAGGTTTGATCCTATTCGTAATAGAAGAACAAAGACACATAAGTTATATGGAATCATTGAAGTAAAGTTTAGTGGAAAATATGTTACGTTTGATCTATTTATCCTTGCACATTAAGCCATTCAGGTGTATTTCCTTAGATATTCTAAAAGAGTAAGAGAGAAAATAGAGTAGACAGTGATAATTAAGATCAAACATAGAGCTAGAGTTGAAGTTCAAAATACTACTGAACTTTCTCATCAAGAAGACAAGATGATAGGTTTTGGAATTATATGTGATGATGTTGAGCTAATAAGAAGCTTACATAATGCTAATGTTTATTATGAGAATGCTATTCAATTTGGAGATGAGGACAATATGGATGATGAGAAATAGGATAATTTAAATTCAACTTCTAGTGATTCATCGGAGTAAACTACATAACATATGTATTAAAGGTGGAATATTTTCTTTTTTTCTACTCACGAATAGTAAAACCTTGAATTATAACTTCTTTATTTAATACATAGGACATACTTATTTCTATTTTTTTATATACTATAGTTGCACACTATTTAGTTAGTTTTTATGCTTCTTACATATTATTTTTGTTTTGGTTAGTTTAGTACTTCTCTTTTTTTTTATGATAGATCTTACTATTATAAATTTTTAGTAATAGATAGCATCGGTGGCGATGATGATGTTTCATGTCGATCGATTGCGAGCTTCTTCAGGAGGAAGAAGAAGATTGTATTCCAACTCATCATTCAGGCTACCACTACAACCTCCATTTCGATCTTGCCACCTTGAATTGTTAGACCTCCCCATACACACTTTTACCTCTCTCTCTCTCTCCACTCTCTCTCTCTCTCTCTCTCACTCACTCTCTCTCTCTCTCTCTCTATCTATATATCTATCTATCTTTCTCTTTAAAGTCTATAGATACTATACCATTTTACTGTATCAAAGACACATTGGTCATTGAGAGCTCGAGTTTCAATATATGCCACCTAATCAAATTGATCCATCAACACTTACTGAGCATGGTGGAATTAAGCCACCTATGCCACACACTTCTATTGAGCAAGAGGGTGACACGTAAGTTTATATTAGAACTTTTAATTTTAAATTTTCATGGTAACTTTTTTTTTTAGTTTCAATTCTTCAAGGAAAGCTATACACAAGATAAGGGACATAATAAGGGGTAAATTTGATGCTTCTTATGTATCATGAAAGAAGATGTCAGTTAAAGTGCATGACATATGGTTCTAATAATAAGAAAGTTCAATCCTTTATAAAATTCGAGGTATTATCATAGCATTTTACACATATCTAATACAATAGATTATGCTAAATGTTTATCGATTATCATTAATGTATTCTATGTGACATATAGATTTTAGGTGGTTTCCAGATCATAACAAGGACATTAGAAGAAATTTTGAGTTTAGAGGTACAACCCATTTACACGATATGTTCACAAACATACAGAAGTTTGGATAGATACCTCTTTGGATTGGAGAGGATGTGTGAGCTGAGCTTTGTAGAGCTTGGGCCTTCATAGATTACATTCATAATAGGGAGCAGGCTAAACAAAATCAAGCATTTGATTGTAAAGACATCAGCACCTCTTTACATATTAGAGGCTTATTTCCACACACTGAGTATCAAAGAAAGATAGTGAATCATTAATTACTTAAGAGTAATTAAATTTGTAATCATGCTAAATTAATTTTATTAATATGTTTACATGCAAAAGTTCTTGGAAGAGAGCCCACGTCTACAAAATTACATAGTAGAATACATCAGCAATGGATGGACCAGTAGTGGATTGATGTTTGGTCATGGACAACTCTTGTAAGTGAACTTATCATTATTGAATTACAATTCTATTAAATATAATTTATTTAAATAATATTACAACTTTTTGTAAGATGATTATATGAGGCTAAAGGAGGTTGCTAGTTAGAGCTCTACTCGTTTAGGTAGTTCTAGTGAACAGTTTGAGCAGTCAGAATATGACATATGGAAAGAGGTTGTTGGAAGTAAGATGTGAAGGATATGCAGCCTATGTTTGTAGAGATTGGCCTATGATGCTTTCCATTCATTCTCTAGAATGAACAGTGATTCGATTAATGAGATAGTTAGAAAGCGTGTTGCTACAGTGAAAAAAGATAAGAGGCTTGAATGGCTGCTCAAGTAGAGGCTCAAATGCTACTAAAGTAGAGGCTCAAATGGCTACCATGGAAGTAAGAATGGAGAAGATGCGACAAATGGAAGAGGAAAGACCCATGGTGGAAGAGGAGGAGGAGGAGGAGGAGGATGACGATGATGATGAGGAGACCGACGATGAGTAGATCTATGTTTATTCATCTTTTTTTTTTGGTAGTTTGAGTATTATATTTGTATCATGTTATTTTCAATATTTAACTTCAGTTAATAAACATTGGTCAAATCTTAATATTTTAGAACTATTATAATAAAAATATTGAGTGGAGCTATATTCTTTATTGGCTGTGATTATGTTAAAGGCAGCTGTAAATCAATTATATAGTTATTGTGTAGTTTTTCAGTAAATGTAAGAATCAGAACATATGCGAAACCCTTTCATTTTTTTTCAAATCTTTACATGTTTTCGGCGAATTCCCGACAGATTTTCCATTAATAGGGTTGATACGAACCTTCGCAAAGGCCTTCGGTGGATGGGAAATTTTCAGTAGCAAGAATTCCTGCGGATTTTCTACCGACTACCAGTCAGAAATTTCTGGCTAAATTTTCGTCCGATATTTCTGTAAAAAATTATCTCCTGACAGATTTATTTGCAGAGATATCCATCAGTTCTTCAAGAATATTTTAGATGGATTTTCTATCAGAAATCTACAAGAAATTTTTACTGACGGATGAATTCACTGCCAGAATACATTTTCAGTCAAGATTTTTAAAACGGGTAAATCCATCTTAAATGTATATTTCCGATTGATTTGACTTGATTTTTGATAGATTTTTCTGTCGAAAATCGACAAATTTTCCTATAGTGAGGCTAGTGAATTCCCTCCCAAGGTTAGACTAATGATGCGTTCCCAAACCACAAAGTTAATGGATAGTTGACGAATGACCCATATCTGAGCTGATATTGTCCATGCCTAATTAGAGTTCCTATCCTCCTTGGGCGAATCTCTTTTGTTAATGATATGCCCAGGGTATACACTAGCTACTTTGTCAAGATTAGAAAGAAATATTTCCAACACCTCCCTATGAAGTTCCACTATCCTGCTATCAACATCAACCACCACTAATCTCGTAAACTAAAATATGCAAGACTAGAACTGCCACGACGTTGGCCAGCAAAGAATCATGAATCAACGGCACCCAGTTTTGATATTTCGATGTCCTCGGTAAGGGAAACTTTTTGTACAGAAGTTTCTAGCTACCTTGTGCTAACAGCGAACACGTCCGTGCACCACTCGTGCCCTCCTGCAACATTCTCGTGCACTTGGCGCGTGACTAGACAAATTAGTATTTTACCTCCATTAATTGGATTATATGATCTTGCTGTCTCATCCGCTTTTCTAATCAGCATTTTTAATATCATTAAATTAAACGTCAGCAACCTACTCCTTTGGAATAATTCCGTTCACACTTCCTTCCCTCAAAAAAATTCCGTTCACACTTCACGTCACTGCTCATAAGTTGCTATATATAGGGAAAATATATTTCCATTCTGTTGGCCATATGTAGCAAACTAACTTTTACGAAGTTCATGAAAAATCAAAACATCCTACTTTATATGGATCCAATCTCCAGCTTTCCTACCGAATACAATGACCTCATATTTGAGATTGCCGGTGGTAGCTATAACCACATTTTTGAAGATTTGATGTTTTTTGACGCAGGATTCTGTGAAAATCAGAAGGTATCTATGCAGGAGGAGGTGTTTGATGTTGAAGACTGTGAATACATTCAGAACTTTGACTTGCTAGTTGATGAAGCTGAAACCAATCCTATTCGCTGCCTGGATGGAAGCAAAGAGGAAGTAGAAAACCAAGGGGATGACGGTTCATGTGCAGGTGGAGACAATCAGGTGAACACGATGAAGCCGAGAAGAGATCGGTCCAAGACAATTGTCTCAGAAAGGAAGAGGAGGGGCAGAATGAAGGAGAAGCTTTATGAACTGAGATCCCTGGTTCCCAACATTACTAAGGTTCTCAACTCTAGCAATTCTATTCATTTATCTGCATCTCATATAATCGCTGCTCAGAAACTAGGTAGATCACATATTAATCTTTCTACCTCAGACTACATAGTATAGTCTCTAACATTAAATTAATTGTTTGCGATTGTTAGCCAGTATATTAAGGAAAGATTGAATGGAGAAAGCTCAGTAAAGTTGACCCGAACATGATAGATGGCCAACAACGACAAAGTAATTAATTTTCCAGGTTGAAATATTTCTCATACGTCTAGTGAGAATCAGTCCTAGATACGGAGAAATCTACTGACAACTAATAAAAAAAAGTGAGTTATCAAATGAAAATGACTAAATAATTTACTTTAATATTAAATATTGTAGGAGTGCACTCCCTCAAATATAATATAATGAATACGATAAAGAAGGCTTCTGAAAGCTTCACATAAATTCAAATGATTGAGGTCAGGTAAGATCACGGAGCCCTAACATATAGGAACAAATTATGACCATTGATTATCCAACAAACTGGGAATGAATATGGGTTTTGTAATAAGGCACTGGTTATGACTTCAAATTTTTTAAGTACATTGAAACAAGGAAGAGAGAGAGAGAGAGAGAGAGAGAGAGAGGAGCATTACTTGGCATGACACTTGTGATCATGCAGAGCACTCAGGCACATGCGCTGCATTTGTCAGCGAAGCCTATGCTTGGTTCCATTAGCCTCATGCTTTCGACATTCAGGCACACAAGACAGAAATAAAGTTTAAAGATTTAAGCTCATGGAACAAGAAGACATAAAAATTTAACTTGTTCGAAAATCAAATTTAATATTTGAAGTGCTGGAAGGCAAAATGTAAATCTCAATTTATATAATGGTTTTCTCAGATGGACAAAGCTTCAATCATCGCAGATGCAATAGTCTACGTCCAGGGCCTTCAGAGACAAGCCAAAAAGTTGACAGAAGAGATAACGTTTTTTGAAAGTTCCACTAACGAAGAGGAAGCATTTAGCTCAGCTTATAATAATACAATGACACAAACAGTGGAGCGCAAAAATATTTACGGAGGGCAGATACTGGGAGTGATGGCTCATGAAGTTGGAGAGAAAAGGTTTCATGTTAAGATTGAGTGCAATAGAGAAGTTGGGGCTGTATCATCTCTTTACAATTCAATTGAATCGCTTGAATGCTTCCAAGTGGAGAACTCTATCATCTCCTGCACCTCAGAAAGATATATATGCACATTAACATTAAATGTAAGTAATTCCTTCTATCATGCAATTTAATTTAGGGATGTTAAATAAGATAAACCAACGGTAAAATTTATTTTCTGCTCATGTTATGAACAAAAAGAAACTAAATTACATTTTTTATCCACGAGAAGATGTCGGGCTAAAACAATGCCCTACAAATTTGATTTCAATATATGCAGGAAATTAATGGACACCTCTCCTGTTTTCACTTTTTCTTCTGCAGTGTAGTGCAACGGGGACGGAGATGAACGTGTCAGCGATGAAGTATTGTGTGATGGGTGCACTTCTTAAAGAGGGGTTCCAGTTCACAACAACAGCAATTTAGAAGTTTAAGGGCTTTTTTCAAGTATATAGCGGTGGAAATAGTTTGCCTCTTTATTCTGTTCAGGATGATAGTCAACCATTACAATGTACTGTTTAGTGTCTTTTCTGATTAGGATTCTTATCTTTTTGTTAACCCAACTTCCATAAAAGCTGTTAAATTATGAACACGATCTATTCTGGGGCATCTTTTATTGCCGCAAAGATCATTAAATCCTAAATCAAATAACTTTGCTTTCTTTTGATCATTATGTGTTATTTTTGTGTTGGATGGCTGTCCCGGCCGAGAAATTGACTAGCTAGCTGCATTTGGCGTACAACGGAAGGTCACATAATTTTTTGAAATCTGTATCCACTCAACACTCTATTTATTTTGTGAGTAAAGATATCATTGTGATTAATCGCAATTAGCGTCGCGTTAAATACTTTCGCGTGTCATTACTACTTCATCGGTATACAAGAGGAATCAGCCTTGAGAGAGGTTTATTTCACCCACCAACCCTAAAGACGGTGGGTGAAAATCACATTCATTTTCCATCACATATTTCCCCATCCCATCTATGGAAAGAAATGAAACTTGAATTAATTCAATAGTAAACTTAGATCTATGCCTGGGTTATAATAATGAAAACTGAAAGCATGATATACTCGGGAATAAAAAAATACAGAGATCTCATCGGTCTTAAAATAGATGCAACATGTCGTAGGGGCCCAATCCTTTTGTTGACACGGTACATCTAGTCATTATTTGATTTAATACAATATTAAACTGTTTTTGTTCCCACAGTATATAGTTGACATTACTAAGAAAAGTCTCTGCAATATTTTACTCTATAGTTTAATCGTTTACTCGCTATCAATCATATTATAATATTTTGTACTGTCATAATGCATTTATTAGAATTAGAATTAGTACAAAATTTTATTTGATTTTTAAATACGGTCAAAATTTTATTTGAGTTTTTAAATAGTTTTAATTTTCCTTAAATTTTCCATCATCAAAAATTTATTTGCAACAACTTTAAGTAATTATTATTATTATTATTATTATTATTATTATTATTATTATTATTATTATTATTATTCTTATTATTATTATTATTATTATTATTATTATTATTATTATTATTATTATTATTATTATTATTATTATTAGGTTTTAAAGCATGAAATGTAAAAATAAAAAATTAGTTTATTTTTTTATTTAGGTATTAATCTTCCTTTTTTAATCATTGTGGTTATTTTAATCAATAGTATTGTTGCACTTCAAGTTTTGAATAATTAACGGTCTGATGGGAAACTATCACTAATTATAATTTAGGAAATAAGTTTGTGCAACTTTTACACAATTTTCCATTATTAAGACGTTTTAAAATGTGCTAGGCATCTATTTTTTCAAGGTTTTGTAAAGAAAATTGTATGATATGAACTACACGAGAAAATGGTCATGGAGATAAAAAAAATGCACTAGAACATGTGCCTAACGCTGCATCCAGAGTAGAGATGCCATCCTATTTATCAAGATTAGTAATAAGAAGAGCAAATTTGCCAACAGTAAAAATTAGAGAGCTCTATCATCTATGATGGTAGATGAAAAAGATGATATGCACTACCCAAACAACAAGGACTCGTCTCCCTTAGACCATAGGGTGGCAAGAAGAGAAGAAAAGAGAAGAAGAGAGAAGAAAAAGAGAATGCTGAAGGAAGCTGCTAGATAGTGCTTTCTCCATAAATAGTGTGAAGGCCAAGCTTCCCAAGAAGTTCAAGATTCCATCTCTAGAGTCTTATAAACGAAGATCAAAACTTGCTGATCACATCATTTCCATTGACTATGCTGTCTGTCTGTTGATGATCAACGATGTATTGAAGTGTCGCTTGTGCATCATGAACTATCTCGGTTCAACTATTTCTTGTGGGAATTATTACTTATTTTGTTGACTTCATGTATATGTTTGTTGCATTGCTTGTTGGCACTCAAAAGCCTAGTAAGATTTTGCAGACCTTGCTATAAATCCACAAGGAGCCCGTCGAGTCATTAAAAAGTCGCATTACTTGCTTCCGAAGAGATATGTTAGAAGTTTGAGATCTTGAACCTGCCATAGCTCATGCTGCATTGGCGTAGGGCCTATGAGAATGTCCTTTCTGCTATGGAACGAGTTTGCACACTCAAAAAATGCTATTTAAGTTGTCAAAGATAGTCAACAACCACATATCTGCTGAAGTGTACAACTCACTACCTAATACATCTGAAGTGAAAGATAGAGAGTAACAACACTCTTAAGAAAGAAAATTCAGCAAATTTTTTAAGGAATATGGAAGTTGCTCTATGGGACAAGTTAATAAAAAAAATTATGACAAGAGTCGAGTTCGTAACTTTGAAAGACGAAATCGATTCGACCATCCAAAAGTGGAAAGGAGATTGCTAACTCTAGTTCATCACTTTCCCAACATGACTCCACTATAAGTCTTAATAGCCAAAGCAGTACGGGCCATTCAAAATAAAGATTATTTCAAAAGGAACTAATCGATGAAAGTTAATGGACACCAAGGCAACCCCAAGAAGTATTGTCTTTACCATAAAGATCACAACCATTACACTACAGAGTGTCAGCATTTAAGAAGCTTAAATGAAGATCTAATCAAGACCAACGAGTTGAAAGAGTTCATGACACCTGAAGCCAATACAAGGAGAATAGGGAAGGCACCTACTGAAGAGAGATGCAATGAACCTATGCTAGCATGGGAAATTCTTGTTACAGGTACCTACCATCTTTGGAGGAGATGACACGGGTGTTACCTCAAATGATTTTGTTTAGGGGAGGCGAATTTAGTGAATTCATCCAAATCTTCGGCTAATAGCCAAACACACATCATATTCACTAATGAAGACTTGCTTGACAAAGATAATCCATACAATGATGCCATTATGGTCACCTTGCTAATCACAAACTACCAAATTGATAGTATCTTGATAGACACAAGAAGCTCAATGAGATTTCTGTATAAGAGTGTCTATAAGAAGATGGTCTAGGGAACTCACATTTAGTTCCCACCTCAAGAGTTTCATGAGAGAGAGAGAGAGAGAGAGAGAGAATATACACATTTATTTCACAACCTATAATCTAGGAAGGATGTAAGCAATTCACTGTTATGATAAGTTTTATTATAATAGATGCCCCAGCTACCTAAAATGCTATTTATGGCCATCCTTTACTCTATACTTTCAAGGAGGTCATGCCAACTTATGATATTGCCATGGAATTCCTAGGATGAGGATAAGTGATCACAGTTTACAATGACTAACTCCAATTAAGAGCTTGTTACTTGAAAACCATTAATAATGTCTATGAGAAGATACTACAACAAATTTTTAGAAATTGGAGTAGTCTGGAGGTTATGAAGACAATTGAAGAGTTTGTTGTCGAAGAAGATGAAGTCAGCATAACCTTCAAGATTAGTATTTCCTTCAATGATGAATTGAGAGGTGAGTTGATCTCAATGGTGAGGGAGTAAAGAAATGTGTTCTCTTTGTCAATAGAAGAAATGCTTAAGCATTGATCTAAATGTTGCTTTCCATAGGTTGAACATCAATGCCAAAGCTAGTTTGATCAAGCTGAAGATTTGATCAGTGATGACTACTCTTATTGAGCCAATTAAAGAAGAGTGAAGAAGTTGTTTGATGCAAGATTCATTCTAGAGGTGCAATACCTGGATTGGCTCATTAATATCATATGCTACATAAATCTAATGGCAAATGGAGGATGTGCATTGATTGCACAAACAATAACTCCTTTTGTCCAAATGATAGCTATTTTCTACCTCATATTGGCGTGCTAGTGGATTCGACAGTCAGATTCTTGGTAATGAACCACCTGATACTTTCTCAAGCTATCACCAAATTAAGATTCATGCAACTGTTAATGATTAAATTACATTTATAACAAAGGATGGTGTGTATTGTTATAATGTGAAGCCTTTTGAGCTTAAAAAAGTAGACTATACTTATCAACACCTTATGATTATAATCTTTAAAAATTAAAAATGATAAAATATTGAAGTTTATTTGGTAATTTATTAATTAAAAATAGGCTACTGAAGGAGCACATTAAAGACCTAAAAGAGACTTTCAACATAATGAGGCATTTTAACATGAAGCTCAATCTATTCAAATGCACATTTGGAGCTAGATTAAGAAAATTCCTAGGTTATTTGTTAACCCTTGATGGAATCAAATTCAATCATGAAAAAGTTAAGCTATTCTATAGATGACATCTCTAAAACAACATTAAAGAAATTCAAATGTCAACAAAACAAGTCGTCGGCCTTAGTCAATTCATATTCAAGTCTAGAGACCATTGCTTAACTTTCTTTAAAATTCTCAAAAAGTTTACATGGATAGAGAAATGCGAACATGCTTCCATACAATTGAAGAAGCTTTTGGTGTCTCCACTTTTATTGCAAAGCTTCAAAGTTGGTGAGGAGTTATTTGTGTGCCTTGATGTTGGCAAAGAAGAAATAAATTCAAAATTATTGCAAGAAGAGAATAAGAAGTAGTACCCTATTTATTTTGTAAGTAAAATCTCGGGAGAGCATAGCTTAGATATCCCATCATGGAGAAGACTATGCTTGCATTGACTATTCCTATGAGAAGGCTTAGGTCATATTTCTAAGTGCATTCCATTCAACTAAACACAAATCATTCCTTAAAGTAAATTCTCTTCAAGCCTTATCACTCAAGAAAACTAATGAAGTTGGCAGTTGAACTCAACGAGTTTGACATCTCTTACACCCCTTCAAATAACTGCTCGCCAAGTTTCAAGCTTTGCAATAAAGGTGGAGACACCAAAAGCTTCTTTAATTGTGTGAAAGTAGTAAGTTCAATCTTATTGCAAGAAGAGGACAAAAATTAGTACCCTATTTATTTTGTAAGTAAAATCTTGTGAGAGCATAACCCAAATATATTATCATGGTGAAGACTATGCTTGCATTGACTATTCCTATGAGGAGGTTTAGGCCATATTTATAAGTGCATTCCATTCAAGTGCTCACAAATCATCCCTTAAAGTCAGTTCTCTCCGAGCCTTATCACTTAAGAAGACTGTAAAAGTGGGCAATTCAGCTCAATGAGTTCAACATCTCTTACACCCCTAGAATTATTATTAAAGTGCAAGTTTTAGTAAACTTCTCTGAAACTTTCAATACTTAGGGTAAAGAAATCTCTAAAGAAGAACTATTGATCTTATTCATCAATGGAACATTTGACACTCAAGGAGTTGGCATCAGGATGGTATTCCACATTCTAGTAGGGATTTCTTTAAGCCATTCAATTTGAATATTTCTTACATCATAAATAACTAAGCAAAGTATGAAGCCCTCATTGTAGGTCTGAGATTCATGTAAGGTATAAGAGTAAAGTATCTGCTCGTCAAATTTGATTACCAACTTTTGATAAATCAAGTAAATGGCTAATTTGAAGTTTGAGAGGAAATCATGCAAAAATACATGTACAAGGTCATGTAAGAGATTGGGAAGTTCAAGTATTTCATGATCGAGCACATTCTTTCAGGAGAAAATCAATTTGTTAATTTACTATATAAATTAAGAAACATTGATGGGAGACAAAGCAAAAAGTAACTCGCCTAACTAATGAAGAACTAAAAGTGATGGAGGTCGATTCAAAAGTCAAGCCAAGTTTGGTGGATCATTACATTGAATGTCTTAAAACTAGCATTTTGAGCATCTTAGACCCACAAAAGTTCAAATTCAAGTGAACACAATATGTGCTTATTAATGATGGGTTATTCAAAGATTAGTTTTATCATTATATCTTCATTGAATGATGGAAGATGAAGTTACTAATGTGCTCAAAGAAGTTCACTCTGGACCAGGTGGTAGCCATTATGGGTGAATAATATTAGCATATCAGGTTGTAAAATAAGAATATTTTTGACCAATATTGAGAAAATATGTAGAAGAATTCTCCAAACATTATAAGCAAAGTCATAATTTGCTTACATGTGATTTCATCCATCTCACAAGCTTCAACCCATCAAAAGCAAGTGGACTTTTGATGTGTGGGGCATGGATCTCATCAATCTATTTCCACCCTTAAAGGGTTAGAAAAAGTATATATCCTATTGATGATCAACTACTTCACCAAATGGATAGCCAAAGCTTTAGCTAGAACTACATAAATTATTTGCAATTTCATTTGGTTTGATATCATCTACTAGTATGGATTATTAATAATTATTATTACCGATAGAAAAAGTCAATTTATAGACAAAAGTGAAAGATTCATATTGATTCCAAGGAATTTGCTCAAGACCACTTCAGTACACCATCCAAAGATAAATGGTCATGTTAAAGAAGTAAACAAGATTACCCTCAATCTTTTAAGGAACAAAGTAGAAGCTTCAAAGAGTAAATGGGATGATGTGCTTCCATCATTATTATGAGCATTGAGGACTACTTCATCAACCCCAATTAGGTAAACATTGTTCATTGTCTCTCATGAAGTAGAAGTGGTGTTGCTAGTAGAATATAATTTACATACTCAAAGAGTAGCCATCGCTTTGAATTTTGAAGAGTTTGAGCTTGAATAATGAAAGGATGATAATGGTGAAGGGATGCAGGCTTTTCTTGTTCTACTTAAGAAAATATAGCTTCAATCTAATATGAGGTAGAGGAAGTCAAAAAAAGAGTTTCTAGATATTACAATCATAATATCAAGAAAAATAATTCCAACTCAATGACTTAATTTATTCTTAATAAAGCTAATCTAGTAGCCTGTAACCTGGCAATTAGCAAATTGGAGAATATATGGATGACACCATACATCATAAAGAAGCAAGTTGGAGAAGGACCATACAAATTGATCACTCATGGTGGAAAGAAGGTCCTAAGAACATGGAGCAGGGATGAGTTGAAGAAATTTTATCCTTGAACCCTTAATTTTTTTTATTAATCTAAATTCTAATGCTTAAAGAACTGACCCAAGAAAGTTCTCCCATTATTATTTAGTACAAATATCATGAAAGAAACTAGAATGGATGAAGTTCATGTTCAATCTTCAAATAATATCTTTTCACATAATTAACAATAATAAAATAAAATAGAATGAACTAAGCTTAAAAGTTGTTAGAATTCTCCCTGTAAGAGTGCTGAAATCTCCTAGAATTTCTATAATAGTAGCAAAAGAGCCCTTGGAAAAAAATCTTGCAGGAGAGCTAAAGACCCCTAAGAGTAGCACTTTGCAAAATCATTGAGTTCTATTTTTATTTAAAATTTGATGAAGGAAAAAAATGTTTGATGATTGGATTATGTATTTAAAGAAAAGATAGAATATATATATATATATATATATATATGCATGTATGTATGTATGTATGTATCGATAATTAAAAATTTGAATATTCTTGGCCTAAGGAAATCTAGACTTTTAATTCAAAGTATATGTTGGCACTTGAAACAACTTATAATAGTTCTAACAATTTATTTGGGGATTTATGAGTTCATTGCTTACTGAAGTCTTCATTATTGGATGATTATTTAAGTCAATTACCATTTTAATTTCCTGCCAACTCAATAGTTTAGTAATTCGACAAGTTTTCAACTAACATGCTCAATAACTTTATGAGGTTGGTGACATCTTGAAGACTAATTCAAATTAAGGCTACTCAATCAAAGAAACATTTAAAGTTTTTATTACTCAAGCATTTAACAAACTTCTATTTTTATCTTATAGGTTTTTATTCTTCTAATAATTACATAGAGGATTTTCAAACAAATATTATTCATGCAATTGAATTTGATTTTTTATTAAAAAAATCTCTTCTACATTCAATCATCAATAAATCCTTAGCTTTTTGTAACACTGACCTATTAGAACATAGATTAGCTGGGAAGGTAGGACTTCCCCACTTAGTGATAAGATCCACATTGAACAACGAGTGGGTCACTTCTACAGTGAGTCTAAATATTAGCCTCCATCATGATTGCCATAAGATGGGTATATACTCGGGCATGAAAGCAAATTAAAAGCAACAACCTAACCAAAGGACCAATTTGGGGCAAATATGCGAGTAAGGCTTGAACATAAAGAAAATGTTATTTTTATGGGATTTCTTAAATTATTATATCTTCATATTTTAAATGCAATAGAAGCATTTTCAAAAAAAATTAGGGCACAATCATATTATAATATTAATAATATTCATCATTTTGCACCAAAGAGCACTAAAACATACATTCAGTAATCAAAAGGTGTACACATAAGTGTTGAAGAGAAAAAAAATTTATCTTTATTATTTTTAATGAAAAATAATTATAATGAATCATGCATCAAATAAAAAGAAAAAGTACATGTATAATGGATATATCCTCAAGTATTGGTCATACTGTGGCCCTCATCTTTATCTTCATCTTCAACAACATTTTTGCCATCAACTTCATTAGTACTTGACCACTCAATCATCTTCTTAAAAGATCTAAAGTCATCCCGGATTAGAGGAAGCATAATGTAGCCCACAAGTTCACTCAAGTATAATTGTATCCCTTCCTTGTATTTATAATCCATAAGAGAATCAAGAGTGTACATGTCTGACAAGTTTTCTTGGAAACTTTAGATCTCACCCTTCAGAGAAGAAATTTCAATCTCTAAAACAATCACTTTCTTCTTCATGAAATAAGTGAATCCATAGTCTATTCTCTTGGAGACCTTTGTGTTGTTAAATTTTATTTTATTCTTCTCTTATTCCTCTCTCTCTCTCTATTTCTCTCTCTATAGAGATTTATGGTTTACTCATCAACAATGGCCTTATTTTTTATATTTGATATCTCTATATAGCATTTTCCAAGGTATTCTTATACTTAAATGTTTCATGATTAGCCAACTTGTGCTACTAAAACTTAATCATTTCTTTATTTTGGTTCTCAATCACCTTCATAAGAGATGGAATGGTCTTCTCTATTAACCATTAGTGACCAAGAGCCATTTGAAATATATTTTTTCAAACCACCACTTGACTGAATATCATTTCCTTGGATAATAATTTTGTTGGGATGTCCTCCATATCCTTGGAAAAACTATTAGAATGAATGCCTGAGCTGAGGCTATGGGCAAGATGACAAAAAATTCATCTAATGAGTATTAATATGTTGACATATTTATTGTACAATCATTAGTCTCTTTATGATAAGTAAAAATTCTCTTTGTCCTATAAGTCGAAGCCTTTTCTGTTTGTAGAATATGCCTTGCCTTAATAACTTCTGAAACTACCATTATTTTTGAATCCATAGTAAACTTTATTCTATTGGATGATAGCTTTTTTTCTTATCAAGATTTGTCCACCTCCTTTTCTTTATCATTAGAGAGTTGTACCTCTTTTGGTAAACTATAGGGTGGCATGAAGTAATGTTCTTTTTATTTTGATTGTTTCTCCACCTTCCTTCAGTTGCAAAAAATAGTGGAGAGGGAGAGATAATAAGGCACACACGCGCATGTGTTGATAAGGAGCTCCTAAAGAGAGACCCTCCTGCAACCTTTTTTCTGACAAGGTGATTTGTTAAAAGTAAAAATTATGTAACAAAAGCAATCAAAAGGATGGCAAACTTATCGAAGTAGCAAAGGTGTTGCGGCATGTTGGTCTACCTAAGGAGTGACTACAGTGCTAACAGGTAACTCACATTCAAGTTCAGGAAGTGGATCCTTGACCAGGAATGGGAGCAAGCTCTCTGATATGGAAGTAGATGGGGTTGTATGTTTCTTTAGAGATTCTTTATTTATAACTCATCCTACATAAAACAATAAAACTCATTCAATCAAATCAAAATAGAAAAGTGTGAAACATATTTAAACTATAAACTCATTCACCATTGGAGGCTTAGGCATTAGAACATCATATTTCATCTCTTCATTCTCTTCTGCTTCTCCTTCTAAATAAGCTTCATTTCTTGCATCTAATTGAAGAGGAAGGGAAACTTGTCCAATGATGTTAACAACTACAAAGGAGAAGTAATATGAGAGCTTAAATAACTCAGTGAGCTAAGGAAAGTAAAATTAAATTATTTAGTGAAGTTACTTATGAAGCAACATGGACTTGATGAAATCCTCATTCAAAAGACCATCGAGCTTCAACCTCAACTTGCTTAGAGAGGAATACTATTCCTCCTCTTCTGGGTTGAGTTAATGGAGCTCTTCCATCTCCTTCAGAAATAATTGCTTGATTGGCATGAGTCATTGGCTAAAAATAGGTCACAAAATTGTGTCTTCCACTCACAAGCCTAGTTCTCTAGTCTAATAATGTGAAAGCGAGTGTTTGAGAAGCATACGAATTCATTAACATAATACTTCATGGTGAAGACATGATAGAAAAGTTTAAGTGACTAGGCAATCTGTTTATAACTCATGTATAAAATCACCGCCATCATGCTAGCAAAGGAGTGCATCATTTTTTGTGCAGAGTTTATGCTAAAATAGTTAAGAATATCCACAAGCTTGACACAAAGTGGAACCTTAGCCCTAGTCTAATGGACTTTATAAGAACACACCTCATTGATAAAAAAGTATTCAACTTCTCCTCCTGGCTTCAACAGGTAGAGCTTAATATCATTATCAAATATGTATTTTCTTTGAGTTTTCCCAATTCTATCTTATACAATTTTGATGTGCTAGAGAATGAGCTCTCCATGAAGAAGGTGTTGCTACTACTAAATATGAAAGCCATTAAGTAAAATATAAAATTGATGGCTAATAGTTTTGCAAATAAAAAAGGCATGGAGAACTCAGAACTCTTAAGTTGTAAAAATTTTGAAAAAATGAAAGTCATTCAAGGGTTTGAGCCACGCTATTTATAAAGTTCAAATTTCAAATAAGGGGAAAGTTAGTACTTTTCAAAATATGGTGCTTTGGCTATACCACAAAAGTCTTTGTGGGCTTCGAAAATTTTCCACCGACCTCTCGATATATTGAAGAGAGTGATTTGAATGTCAGTGAAATTTTTAGAAGGCAGATGAAATAGTAAATAAGACACTACCCAGAGATTTCACCCTCATTTTGCGAGGACTTTAGATATGGTTCTAGGTTTCTTATAAGCACAAGCCTATATAGTTAATTACCCCTCTCAATGCTAAGAGAGAACTTTTGATTAAGACTAGCCGTTAGGTCTCTTAATGTGCAGCATATAGTAGCAGCATGTGGAGTTTAAAATTTGAGATTATGGAATTCATCATTTTTAGATTAAAGAGGATGGTTGGGGAATGATGACATGCCTGATCTAGATCCCATGATTCCATCATCCCGGGCTATCACGGTCCCTAGTCTACTTAGTCAGAGGAGGTAGTCGACCCAACCTAAGAAGGATTCTTATCAGCAACACATGGGTTACATCATCCAAGAAATCCTTGTAGACTTGAGGTGGTGTTTGTCTAAGAAGAAAGGCTTAAGTCTACCATAGCTGACATAGGGATTTTTTCCCTATCAGGTGTACCTTATGATTCACAACTCATAGGGCAGAGCCATTGGGGAGCATACGGGCTATGATAGTGATCGTAATATAATGGAGTCTTACTGGCCGAACCACTTGATCAGAGGACTCAAGTTGTAATTATAATATCTATGGAGCCTATTGGCCAAGCTACATAGTTAGAGAACACGGGCCAAGCTACGTAGTTAGAGAACATTGGCCAAGTCTTCATCTATGTTCATTAATGAACCTTCGAATATAACGTAAGTTTTAATTTGAAGCTTTCAATTTTATTATTTCTATCCATTCATTTTGTTGCATAATGATTTATGTGCTTTGGAAAGCATTTAATCCCACTATAGATTCCATTCAAATCACTTTGACCCTCTCAATATAATTATAATACTTTGAAAGTTTATAATATCCTATTTATATTTCTCTTGCTTAAGAGTGAATTTTCAGTTTCATTATTAATGATCAGTTACTTAACTCAATCCCTACTACAAGTTGTAATAAGATTTGATTATTCAATTAAAAAACATTCTTATATTTATGAGTAGGTCATTACATGATGCTTATTGAAGTGCTTAGGGATTTTCTTTCATATGCTTGATTTTGAAGTACTTTAAAGAGGCGGAGGGCTCAAAATTTGGGCAAGCTTCCAATTTACTCAATTTCTTTTATAAGCCTCTTTTTTATGTTTGTTTAATGCTCATATTCACATTATTTTTCATCATATTTTTTTATTTGATTCTTTTAATTTTAATTTATCTTTTGATTTCTTTATTTAGTGCTTTAAGCTAGTTTTTTTATTCCTCCATTTTTTTTCTAAGTCCAAAGATTTGATGAAATTTTGGCTAGGGAGGCGACATCTAACAAATTTTTTGGCTTGCACAGTACACCCTATTGAGCTTAGCGAGTGGTGTCTTCATCCAAGAAGTCTTCACACCGCTATGCCCTATATTAGGGTCTTGAAGCTCTGAAGAAAGACACAAGCAGACACACACACACACACACACACACACACACACATATATATATCCCTATTTGCACATTTCAAACTTAATTTCCCATGCACTTGTAATGATCGACAAAGAGGATTGTGGATTTCGACAAAGGAGAGTTTCAGATTTAGGCAAAGGGGAATTTTAGATTTCGGCAAAGGAGAATTTTAGATTTCGGCAATGGGGACTTGTAGATTTCGATTTGTGGGAGTATTTTGGCTAGGGATGAAAAGGGAAAGAGAGGGAGGGAGGTCAGGTAAGGGAGTGTTTTGGCTAAGGAAGAAATTCGGCTAGAGGTAATTTCGGTTGGGTTGCTAACAATTGAGGGTTGTAGATTCACTACTCCAAGTGGACGGAAAAGAGAGGGATGTCAAGTAAGGGTGAGGAAGAGAGGGAGGTCGGGTAAAGATAAGGGAAAGAAGAAGGAAGAGAGGGAGGTCGGGTAAGGATAAGAGAAAGAAGAAGGAGAGGGAGGAGGAAGGAGAGGGAGAACTTTACCCTTTGCTTGCATATGATTTCGATGAGAGAGGGAAGAAAAATGAGAGTCCAATCGAGAGTCTTAGTTGAAGGAAGGAAGGAAGAGCGGAGAGTCGGGGGGAGAGCGAGGTGAATAGTTGAGGGAGTGAGCAGCTTGCATGCACGAAGGGGAGATCGAACAAATTTGGAGGAGCTTTTGTGTGGAGGGGAGAAAAACATTCAAGAGTGTGTGAATCGAACCTATTGAAGAGGAGATCGGGAGTGGTAGGCCGGTTGAGTGGGATTTAAGGCATAAATGGGTTGAATTGATTTTTTAAGCACATAATTGCTCTTAAAATGAATTTTATGCTGGTGAGATCACATAGTTATTATATATTAATCTTAGGTTATTCCAATATTCTAGACGTAATGGCGCAGTCTGTTTCATAATCGGAGGTCGTTTGGTTTAAGTCGGCATTGAATCGAACCAATTTCAGTTCAAAATTATACATCTTTGCTTCCAATTGCTTGATTTTCATGTAGAATTGTCTGAATTGAGTGTGAATAGTCTTACTTGATAGATTTTAATATTTCAAAACTAACGACACAATCAATTTTATGAATGAAAGTTTTTTGGTTTAAGTCGGTGCCTCCGAACTTTGATATATGTGTAGGCGCATTGATGACTCGATCACTTGATCGGTTGATCATTAAGTTATACAATATTTATATTCTAACTAGTTTTGACATTTTAAACACAATGGGAAAGTATTTTCACCAATCAGAGATCATTTCGACTAATTTTGGCGACGTCTAGTGTATTTTAGCCTTAATTTGCATGCTGTCACTTCTGATCATTCGACATTTGTACAGACTCATATGAATTGAGCATAGATAGTCTCATTTGGTATTTTTTGATGTTTTGAAGCTAATGACATAATCAATTTTATGAATGGAGATCATTTGAATATCTTCGCAGCTTCCTGGCTCTGATATGCACGTTACACATTGATAGCTTGATCGCTTGATCAGTTGATCTTTAGATTATGCAATATTTATATTTTTGACTAATTTCAATGTTCTAAATGTGATGGAGAAGTCCATTTGTTGATTGAAGTTCATTTGGATTGATTTTGATGATGTTTGGCGCATCTCAGCTTCGATTTGTGCTCTAAAGCATTTGAAGTCGATCGAATTCACCTTATAAGCTTGATTCGGCTTGTGTAGCATATGTGAAGGTCAACAATCTTTTAGTTTTAGCACCATCATAAGTACATCAGTTTAAAAATAAATAATCACAAAAAATAGAATTACTTTAGGCATGGGTCATTCAAATCATCATTTGTTATTTTTTTTCAAGAAACCACTGAAGGGCATATTTGTCGGCTTCCATGAACTGACTCGATTGAGTTTTCTCGAAGTATTTTTGAAAAATATTATATGAGTAATCACCTCAAAGACTCACATCTTCTCATTTTATAGATTCTTCATCTTGACCAAGGAGTTCTTCAATTCTATCGATTGGTCTTTTAGTTTAGCATTATTGGCTTCAACTTCAAATTTTATTTTTTCTACCTCCTCAGCGTGTTCAATATTCATCTTCATCAACTCATTTTTGACATCCAATTGAGGTGTTTTCAAAGTCACCATCACTTCTTATAGCAGTGATATTGGCATTCCATGAACTTCCATAATTTGGACTGTTAGGGGAGTAGATGCACTTTTCTCAAATAACTCCTTAAAATTTTATTTAAGGTGTGTTTCAAGCTTAATTTCAATGCCCCTAATGTTTCAAATTAATCAAATTATTATTTTTAGCCTAATTAAGATTTTTAATTAAACTCTAATTAAATAAAAAATATCCAATAAAATTTGGAGATTCTGGGCTTAATAGATTCTTCTCATTGAGATGAATCCACAAAGCTTTTGATTGCATTTTTGGTTGAGTATTTTATTTTTTATGAATTTTTAAACTTTTTAGCAATTTTATTATTTTTTAAATCTAGAAAATAAGATTTTTCTCACTTAAATAAATCAATGGCATGACACCGCTTTATGCATGGTGATACATGATTGGGCCACATAGGATCTACGTGGATCCCACATCAAAACATGGCAAGGATGCATTTTGGATCAAGGTGGTTCGATCAAATATCAGACCATCCAAAATTGATATGTGATTCCCTTAAGGGATTTAATCAAATTATCTAACTAAATCACAGTCGTCCATTCCTAATAGAAGGAACAGACAACCAGGATTTTGCCTCCCTCATCTATGGCTATGACTTAGTGCCATTGATTTTTAGAGCTAATTACCAACTATTCATGTGGTGAGAAAATGGGAGTTTAATTGTAAAATGATCAAGGAGTGATATAGCAGAGATCTACACAGCTTGATCTTACCCAAGACCAAGCTCACTTCATAAATGACCAATATGAAATAAAAGGGAAGTTAGTTTTGACCATACCTCACCGGCATTAGGTCTTGGCAGCCCTTTGGATTTCAAAAACACTTGAGGAGGTTGGTCGAAGCTTTTGAAGAAGGAAACACGTCTTATCTCCCTTTGAATTGATGTAGAGGTGAATGTTTGTCATTGCTTGCCATACATTTGAATCCTTTAGGGAGTGAGAAACTAAGTATGGGTGAGGTTTGGAGGGATAAGGTTGCTTAGCCATGCTTTGCCTCCATGGGTTCCACCTTGCTCCTCCCATGGCCACCTCATCTCCCTATGGACATTTGATTGTTGTTTCCTCTTATCTAAATCTTATGTCAAATGAGTATTAGATTGATTCAAATAGGTTATGGGATGGGGAGGAGTTGGAATTGCTTGGAGTCTGTGCATGGGTTTTATCTCTTCTCTTTGTAATTCTACCTCACATGGCTTTATTTTAAAGGATAATTGACTACCCACATCAAGCCATCTAAAGTGGACTAAGGCTTGGGTTAAGTCCATTTGCATTGGATTTGGTTTAAGTGTTTGAATTAATGACATTTGTGTTTAGCTTTGGTTAAATTGATTTGAGTTAATTTGACTACTTGACTAGCTTTAACCTTGGGTTACAATTATTTTTAATTATTCATTAAATAATTTATGGATCAATTGATCCATCTCACATGGAGGTTTGATGTTACTTAGGCTAGTTTGACCCATTTGATCTAAATGGGTTAAATTGATCTCCTAGCCTATTAGGCCATTTTAAGATTTTAAATTTAAATTTAAGTGTGTTTAATGGATCATTTATGATGATTTTGGATAATTTTTTCATTTAATTTAAGTTAGATTTTAATTTTAGCACAAATTAGCCCATTTGGATCCAAGTGGGTTAATTTTGGGTTCAATTGAGTCAAATGGCCAATTTGACCCAATTAAAATATTTTTAGACTCTAATCATATTTGATTAAGTGGTTAAGATGATTTGGAGCAATTTTTTGTAATTGATTTGATTTAGGTTTAATTTTGACTCATTTTGACCCAATTTGGGCTTAATTAGGGTTAAATGGTCAAATTGGTTAAATTTAACCCAAAAAGGGTTGGTTTATGTTCAAATTTAATTTTTAAATAATTTTGGATACTTGACTTGTATTGATTTCAATTAAATTTGCATTTAAGTTCAATAAGGCACATTTGGGTTCATTTAGATCAAATGATCTAATTAACCCATTTGAGACCTTAGTGAACTTAGATTTGCTTAGATCTATGTCTAAACATATTCATTTGATAAATTTAAGTCCTTGGAATGAATTGCTTTGGTTGAATTTGATGGGTTGACTTTTGACTTGATGAGGCCCACACAAGTCATCTCTAAATCAAATGACTTGATTTCCCACCTTGAAACTCATATGAATTTATTTCTAGTTTCATTTATATTTATGCATTCATTTCATGCTTTTCATTTGATTTGATTTGAATTTATTTTTATTTAATTTGAATTCCCTTGGATTTAGGTTATTTTGAGCTTAAATAGGTCAATTGGTCAACCATCCCAACTACCTCAGTCTAAGGTCAATAAAATTTAGATTTTAAATTAAATATATTTGTTTTGGATTCCTATTGAATTTTGAGGCCTGATTGGATTCACCTAATCCAACTGGGTCTAGTTAAGTCCTAGAAGGATTAACTAGGAAGACTTAGTCCTTCACCTTAGGGCATTGAATTTGATTGACTTTTAAATTTAGTTTGGTTTCAAATTTAATTTTTGATTTTAATTTGTTAATACACTGGGTTAGTAAGCATAGTACTTTAAATTTATAATTATAAAGCTCCTAATTTAAGACTAGGTATTCTAATTAACAAGGTTAATGATGATGTTAACCTCATCCAAAAATGAGGTCAACATGCATATCATGACATCCAATCAATACCTAGAGAGTGATTATAATTTAAGATGTCATTAACAAATACTTAGTTCAACCCAAAGAAGGATTTTAATAGTTGAAGATGTCATTGAAAAATGCATATCATGACATCTAATTTGATCTCTCTAAGATGGTCAATTTAACCAAATCAGATTACGTGGTCCTAGCCCAAAGGGGAACACCCTATTCATGATGGAATAAAAACCCACTAAATGGAAATACCATGTTAAACCTTAGAGAGAGATTTTAACTATGGATCGTTCAACCCAAAAAATGGATTGCTCAAAATAGATCAAATTGTCTAAATTGATCAACATTTGAGTCAAATGGACTAAAAATAGAATTTTTTTCCATACTTAATCTCATAGTTCTAGAAAAAATTATTTTCTAGTGCTTTTCATGAATGGGAAGCTACTCCACAAATCAATAAGATAATTTCTTAAGGTAGTTTATATGTATAGAATAAAAGTTAATAGAAATAATGCAAGTGACTATAAACCAAAAAAAATAAGCCATTCTACTCTCATTCATGGCTACTAAACCCTACTCCCCAACTGGCTACAATCATTATAATCATTTTAGCTAGTTGGAAAGGCTTAACTATAGCTCAAACAATGGTGGCTCTTATCCACCATGGATATTAATATCCATGATCTATTCCTAGCCAAATAGAGGCATGGATCATCTCCTTAGAGTTCACAAAAATCCCACTATGCATTCTTCAAATTTCTAAGACAACTTAGTTAATCTAATTATTTGTACAACCATTAAGGGAGCTTGAACTTCATGAGTGGATTTTGCTTGTGTTTCCCTAATGAAGCTTGGGATCAGTCTTATTAACTTTTGAGAACTTAGGCTCTTTGAGAGATTACATAACACACATTCCTTTGATCTTCTATCAACTTGAGTTGATCTTTTCATAAATATTCTTATGGGTACATATAAGAGATGCTAATCTTGTGAAATATGTTATGTGAAACTCATATCATCATTTTGAAAACTTTCCCACACAGAGGATTCACAATACTTGAAATTTTTTCACATGGATAATTTTGAGGTCTTGTTTCACTAAATTCTAAAGTTCTTTCCACCCTAATTGTGTAA
Source organism: Cymbidium sinense (assembly GCA_021442155.1). Taxonomy (NCBI): domain Eukaryota; kingdom Viridiplantae; phylum Streptophyta; class Magnoliopsida; order Asparagales; family Orchidaceae; genus Cymbidium; species Cymbidium sinense. The sequence goes on along the minus strand of CM038221.1, from coordinate 24,525,480 downwards.
GCAGAGTTAGCCTACTATTTTCATAGCAACCAATCATGGGAGAAAATATTAAAAAAATACCTAAACCTGACCAAATTTTATTAAAAAACATTATATTACAACTAGATGTTCCACTTTACAATTTACTTTTTATTTTATGTAATTTGAACTTTGGAGAAATAGCTTTGATTGTTAGAGGTTTGTGTTCTAAATTCTAACCAATTGTCTATTTTTTTTTTATTAAGGAAGAGAGACTAGCTAGGAAGGCACATACTCACTTGGGTAGAGAAGAAAGAAATGTTAAATGCCAAATACTATCCCATAAATTATTAAAAGAAATTACATGAGTAATTAATGACCTTTAACAAAAAAAATATGTTTGTTGTAGAGTTCATGAACATATTCAAGGATTTGATAGCTAGGACTAATTGCTCTAATCAAAAGTGACAGGTTTTAATATGTTCGTCATTGGCCTTAGGAGTAACATTAGAATTAAGGTGGAGTTGTAATTCCAATAGACACTTAAAGATGCATTTCATTATGATTTACTCCTTAAAAAGCATAAGAAGGTAGACTCATCATCTAGATTCAAGGGTCAATTCCTCTTATCAATCACCTTCCTATCTTAGTCAGAGGATTAATGCTAGCCTTGGGGCTTCACCTTCTAGTCCCAACCCTAATATGAGCATCCCTGAAACACCATCTAAGACTAGGGAATTTTTTTTAAAGTTTCATAAGAAAGGACTTATGCAAATCAAAAAATTTATATTCTTAAAAATTATTGAAGAAGAAGAAGAGGGTGTAGATGATGTAATTTAGAATATTCATGATAGTACCTCTCTTTTTGATGAGGGCTTAGAACACATGGGAGATCATACTAGTGTCATTAGGTGTATGTTTTTAGCTAGAGATGAAGATTATTGGAGAAGGAATATCTTTACCATGTATGTGCTTCATAGAGAAGAGGTGCAAGTTGGTGATAAAAGAAGGTAGTATTATGAATGTCATCTTTACACACACTCTTTCAAGGGTGAACCTTAAGCCAGAACCCCACCTTGACATATTTCATGTAAGTTGGGTGAATCACACTCCTTATCGATCACATGTACATGCCTTTTTCCTATTAAGATAGATAGATATGAAGACTGCATCTAGTGTAGTGTTCTACCTATGAATATGTCACACATCCTATTAAGAAAATCTTGGCTTTATGATCTTAAGATAATTCATTATGGTTGGGAGAATACATATGTACTCAAACATAATAAAAAGTTCATAAAATTATTTCCTATAAAACCAACAAAATAAGAACCAAGTCCTCCACATAAGCCTAGCTCAAAGATCCAGCCTAAGCCTAGTCAAAAGAAAAGTGTAAAACTTAAGATAATTTTGATATCACTGCTTACTTTAGGATGACTACTTCTACACTAGAATTATTGAGTCTTTACCATTCATGTTTTTCGTTAAATATCAAAGTATAAAAAGTAGAATTCAATACCTTGTTTAGAGAGTTATCTAATTTTATTATAACACTATTTTTAAAGAAATAAATAAATTTCTCATTATATTAAAATTATCTATAGCTTAAAGACACCCATTAAGCTTATTGGTATTCCTACAAATTCATTTTCCAATCTTGCATTTACATTTGCATATGATTCTCTAGGCCTTTACAAAAATATTAAGCATCAATTGGAAGTCATTAATGCTAAATATGTTGAAATATAAAACAAAAATATAACTATTAAGTAATTTAATATAAAGGATCATGTGTATATTAGAATCTATCTTAAGAGGAATCCATTCAGTCAATTTAGATAACTACGTGGTATGGTATGTGAGCTATTTGAGATTATTAGAAAAATTGACATGAATGCATATATTCTTGAATTGCCAAAAGATGTGTTTATGAGCCCAATTTTGAATGAGGAATATCTAATATAATTAAAAGAACTTAGCCAATCTCTAAATGCATAGGATGAATCTTTTGCAGAAAAATAAAATTATTCATTATAGGTGCCAAACCAACATTCATTCTTTGAGATGAATCACATCATCATAAATGAGGCAAATCAAAGTAAAAATCATAAGTTCTTACTGAGATGGAGAGATAAACCACCTATAGAGAACTATTGGGTCATTAGAAAGGATTTGGAGAAACTATCACACGAGCTTATAGCTGACTACTTGGTTTTTAACTTTTCAGAGAAGAGTTCTTTAGCTCCCATGGGAATAAGTGTAGCACAAGAAGCAAAAGTATAGGAGGCCCAATCACGAGCAAAAGTGCAAAAGGATATCAAACTTAAAGCATGGAGATCTAATTATAAGAAGTAAAAAAAGGTAATATAAATAATGTTGCTTAAAAACATTAGAGATTTTAGTTATTTATGTTATGTCAATTGTATGGCATGTTTATATGTTATGTAAAAGAAATATATAAATTTATGTTATATGAAGTGGAAGGAGTGAATTATTGGAATTATAATTAATTAATTTAAAATTAATTAATTATAATCAAATTTTCATGAATGAGGGGTGGCCACTTCGGAGGGAGGAGTTAAGAAATAAGTGGGTTGGCTCACTTCCTCTAGCCTCTCCCTCTCTTTCCCCCCACTATGAAACCTTTCCCCGTAATAGTCATTTGAATGAATCTAAGTTGAATAAAACTCTTATTTTGTCTTTTGGAATGAAGTTAATCACATCTTGAATGAACATTGAAAAACATTCCTTCATTTGTGAAGGCTTGGTGACTAGCCAAACATAAGAGGGATTTGGTGATCTTTCCTTGAGTAGGCTATTTTGGCGAGTGCTCTAATTTTATCCTTCCAATATTTTTTTGTAATCCATGTTGTGAGTGTTGATAAAGTCCTCTTATTTTTCCTCTGCCAAAAGGTGATTTTCTAAGTGTTGTTTATAGTCAGCCAATGATAGGGCTAGATTGAATATTTGCTATTATGGTTGATATTTATTGCCTATTAACTCCACCAAATTTCATAGAACTTTTTAGAAATATTTTCAATGCAATTTCCTTACATTTCCATGTGTTATTTATGATATTTCTTTAGTAAATAATAAATTTTTATCCATCTTAAGTGTGTAAATAAAAGGTCAGCCTTATTTTTTCAATAGGGATCAATGCTAAAAGAAAATCTAAGAAAAATACATAGACCCCTAACAAAGTTATTAAAATATATATATATATTATAACTATATTTTCTATAGTTTGGCTTTTATTTGATGTAATTATAACTTATGAAGAGAAAGTTTTAATTATTTTAAGTTTGAGTTTCATATTCCAACTTATTATATATTTTTATGTTGGCTGACCCTAAACACTAATATATCTTCAGCTTCACTTCAAATTAAACCAGAATGAAACCTATTTTACACTCCTAGCCATCTTAGAAGAGCCTTACATCCACCAATTAGGTCACACCAAGTGAAACAACCATATCCCACACATGCTTTGATTAAAAGAGGCCAATTATACCTAGGAATATCTTTCATAGAGTTATTATTATTTTTTTGATAAAGACTTAAAAATATTTATTGATGAAAAAATTTTAATTAAAATGATTATATTGAAGAAATAGATAAAATCAACTTCTTAAAGATCTCAAAGCAAAGAAGTCTAATGAAGATATGATGATAAAAAGCAAATCATATTCTGACTTAATTTTAGTGAGGCAGGCTATTTTTGTTCAGGAAAATAGAGTGAATCTCTAAACTATATTTTTATAAAAAACTTATATAAAACCTTTATTACTAAATAAAATGTTCCTTGCATTAATATCATCAAGGTACTTAGATTTTTTATTAATGAATCAGATTTCTCAACCAAGTGAACTAAAGAACTCATGGATCTAAAAAAATATTGTACAAGTTCTTATAAAAAAATAGGTATATTTTATCTCTTGCTACCCTGACACCCATGAGTCTTCACATTCAAAAAGGCTAGAATCTAATTTTAAGTATGTCTATTGATTAATATGGCAATTGGTAACAAGATTTTATAGATTATCTTAGTGGAGGAAGAATTTATTTAGATCGTTGTCTCACTTCTCAAATTCAAAAAGAGCATTATCTTATGCTTTGATAATTGATATCTTTATTTTATCATTCATTTGATCAAATGTGGCTTCATATTATTGATAAAATTAAAGTGCATAATCTTATGAGTGAAGTTCAAAAGAGATTGTGTAGGGTTCATTAGTCTAACTCTAAAATAAAATGAAAAAAAAATTTGTTTGGCTATTATTGTACCAATTATCACTCAAAATTGTGTAGTTTATGATAAGAGATGTTATTATGCATGTACGTAGTCCTATCTCTCATATGTCTCATATTTTCTTACACTTAATGATCAATCCTTAGCATTTTGAAGGTCAAGGTACTAAGGTTGTGGGTCTAATAAACTATTTATTAAAAAGACATAAGTTTAAAGTCCTTATAATAGTCTAATAAACCCTTTATTAAAAAGACATACGTTTAAATTCTATGGTATTTTTTTAAGATGTGGGACACCACGTAGATCTTAGGGGGTACTTATTGAAGTGATTAAGTATGATATTAAGGAATGGTGTATTATCTCAAAAGATAGAAATCACCACCCTATAATGAACTTAATCACCTAATAAGGACTCCTAAGGCATGATGGATCTTTGAATATATCAGAGATCTTTCCTCTACTTTACATAGAAAAGTAAAGTAAGGTTTATTTTAAGCCGGATTCATTAAGTTCCCTATGGAGGCAAGCCCCCATAGTTAATTACATCATAAGGAATGGAAATTCTTTAAGAATACTCTTGATTAAAGTAGGCAATTAGGGTCTCCAAAATTTTTAAGGTTAAGACTATCAAAGGATTGGCTATTTTATAAAATCAAATGGGTTAGATCAAGGAGAAGACTTATTTTTGGAATCCAAAGGGAGAAAGTAGTAAATGCTCATGATACTAGGAAGCCTAGTGAGCATTCCAATCTACTTTATAATTGAGCTTTATATTTTTGAAATTGAAGAGAGTTAATTATTTGAGTTGACATTTTATTAGATTGCTAGGGCTTATAATTCTACAACATAGGATTATGAAAATGCCTAAGAGGTGAGAATTTATACTTGTAGCCCATGAAGGGAAATAACAACCTTAGATCTTAAATCTAGGGAGCTTTGACAAGGGCCGAAGCATGACCTAAATCTAAGGAAAAAATGGGTATATGGTTTACCTCCATGAGAGAGAATAAATCACTCGACTGTTGGACTTATTACCGCCTGGAGCCAGCTAACTCCTCCTACGCTTTAAATCTATGTAGGCAAGTCTTATGCTTTGCAAAATGGCTAGGTAGTTGTTCATTTAGAAAGGAGACTAAGTCCTTAAACTCACTCCCTAAGAGATTAGAGCATGAGTAGTATGAATCCATGACTTAATCTAATGCAAATTTTATCAAAATTATTTGATTCTTTTGGGCTCTTTGTTTTGACACAAGCTATAGGATTTTGTATGGCTAAATGCATGAGAAGTTGATTATGGGTCAAATCAAGAGATAAAGAGGTGTTCTTCATCAAAGGCTCTCACAGCTTAAGCCTTCATTCTCTGGTAAAGATGGAAGTCCCCTCTTAACAAGAGTGGAAGAATATGACATGCATGATATTATACATTCATTCACCCAGCTAAGGGGTTGCTAAAAATTTTATTATCTTGATTTAATTCCTAGGATTTATGGTGAGGTTATGAGTTATTTTAAATTTTAATCATGGGTTGTTAATTGGGGTAGAAAAATTAATTTCATCCTAAGAGCCTACTGCATTCAGGCCACACATTCAAGCATCAATCATAAAGAAACTATGAAAAGCTTATTGTTCTAATGTGTAATCTAAACACAAATCAAACAATTTTATAGACTACCGTAAAAGAATAAAAGGCCAGTGTAGTCGGGTTTCGCCATCCACCCCAAAAAGAGAAAAAAATATGGGTAGCTGAGCTCTACCCTTATCCAACCCGAATTACAAAAAAATAATACATGCTATGGGGGTCTTCTTTTCTTCATTTCTTCATTCTCTTTCTTTTGATTTGATTTGCTCCAAAGGGATCACAGGGCACCCCAAGGACTAAGCCTTCTGGCCACTGCTCATCCTAATCCCCCATTATACTAATCCTAATTCCTAATACAAAATTATATTAAAAATAGGAAAAGTAAATCTAGCTACACCTGCAAAATAAATGTTAGCTAAACACACCATACAACCCAAGCAGTTATATGAATAATTTGGACTTAGCACCCCACACATGGGTAACCAATCCCACCTGTCCTAACGTGAGTTATACTTAGGGGCTAAGAAACCTGTATAGTAAATACATTTATATTTTTATTACAGTGGCCCCTTAAGCACAACTCCCTACAAAAATATAATTAGGCTAATAATGGCCTAACATCCAGTCTACGAAATATACACCCTAACATCCAGTCTAAAATATTGCATCATAAAACAAAACACAACATCATACATATAATGCCCTAACTTAGCACTAGAAGTGGTGACTTAGTATTCTAATGTGTGTGCTTAAGGCTTGCGTGGCAAGACTTACAAGGCTTCTTTACTTTAAGTTTCAATTTGGAGTTTGAATTTGTTTAAATTTTACCTTTGGGTGATTTCAATTTAAATGATTTGTTTATTTTTATTTTTTTTACTTTTATTTGGTTAAAATGATGTTTAGGTTTTCAAGAATGAAGAGTAGAATGAATTCCATTTATAGATGGAACTCACCCTATTCTACATCCTAATTCCTAAAGAATCTAACTAAGGTCCTTAAGTATCTTAATTAACCCATTTGAATTTGGGTAATTTATTTGATTTGATTTAGAGCTTATAATTTGAGTTGGTTTAAGTATTTGATTGATTGATTTTGATTTAGATGTTTTGGTTTAATTATATCTTGATAATTCAATATCTTTGATATCTAATGAAGTTTAAGTTTGTTTAAATTCATGTGTTTTTATTGATTAATTTCAGATTAGATATTTTAGTTTAATTAAATCCTGATAATTCAATATCCTTTTAAATTAATATTTAATTCTTTTCTTTGATTATGGTTATGTGTAGGGGTGTGCATTATTTGGTTTTAACCAAAAAACCAAACCGAACCAAAGTTTTTGAGTAATTTAGTTTGGTTTTGAACTTAGTAATTTGGATTTTGGTTTTAATTAATGAAAGCTTTAGTTTTTGGTTTTTGAATTGGTTTGTTAAATAAAATGTTGAATACCAAATAAACCAAAGTAATTATATGTAATACGATATTATTAATTTATGTATAATAGACTTATCTATTATATACTTATTTTTATTTATTTTTTGAAAACTTGGTAGGTGCTTTTTTGAGGGACCATTATCCAATTTTTTAAAATATTTTAGTATCATAATATGGTAATATGGTTCCATCAACTTCTAAGTTCAAAACAACATTTAGGTAAGTAAAAATTAGTTTTAAATACTTTTTTTAGCGTATGAAGTAGTTAATTGTAATTTTTATTATATTTATGTTGTTTTGTTTATTGCTTGTTCATTATACAATAAGAAGTTATGCAAATAATTTTTAAATCTAGCCAACTTCAGTTTATCTAAAACCAAACCAAAATAATTGAACCAAATTATTATTCAGTTTGTTTGGTTTTGCATTTTATTTGTTCGGTTTGGTTCAATATTTTTAGGAATCCAAAATTAATTGGTTTTAAAAATTTAACATCCAATCCATCCAAATCAACCAAACGCACACCCCTAGTTATGTGACTTGACTTTATGTTTATTTGATTTGATTATGGTTCATTCATTTGTAGTTTGATCATATTAGATTAATTGAGATTTTATTTTGATTTTAATTGAGTTTGAATCCTTGTAATTAGGATTTTATCTTTTAATCTCATACATTTGTCATGTTTATCAAAGTTTTGTTTGCATTTTGATTTCATACATCGGATAGTTAATTAGTTTATCTTATTTAAGTAGGTTGAATGAGATTTGATTTGATTGCATATTAAATTGATGAGAGTCTTTCTTAATTTAATTTAATTTGGTTTAATTAGATTAATTAGTCTATGGGTTTTCTTAGGTTCAATATGATTATGTAATTAGTTTAATTAAGAAGTGTATTTATATTAATTATAAAGATTTATTTAATTTTCAATTTGGTTTCATATTTGTTTAGACTAATGATGTTTAATGACTTAATAATTTTGGTTTAATTTAGGTTTTGATTGGCATTTAATTGCATTTAGGTTTCATATTTAAATTTTTTTTAGATTTTGTTTTAATTAACTCCTTAATTGATTAAACTCTACTCTTAAGTATTTGTTTGGGGTTCATTAGGATTCAGAAGATCACATTATTTTTTAAGAGTCCTAGATGTCAATTGAAGTGATTTAAGCCATTTTTGAATATTTTTGTAAATTTCTGAATTTTTATTTGATTTATTTTATTAAAATGGACAATCTAAACTTTAAAATTTAATTTATCCTAATCTGGAAGTCCTTTTCACTTGAAATTTTTATGGTAGGTTTGTTTTAGCTATAGTTTTAATATTTAAAAATTCCAACTTAATCTCACATATATTTTTGGTCTAAGTAATAAAATTTGATTTTCACTAAATCTCAAATTAAGCTCAAAATACTTGGTGAAATTTGGTGATTTTAGATTTGTTGGATTTCTCTCAGAAAGATGAATCCAACGAGTCATTGTTTATAATTTTTGGTTAAGTATTTTATTTTTTATAAATTTTTGAAGTTTTAAGTGATTTAAATTAATTTTTTTAAAAAAAAAAAATACGCGCGGAGCTGACGTAAGCCGTTGGGCGGGAAGACCAATCAACCCATGAAGAGCCATCTGATCTTTGTTCAAGTCTAGATCAGATCACGAGATCCAGAGGCCACAATCGCGCAATCGACGTGCGATCTGAGCCGTCCAATCATGTGAACCGTGTGATTGGACGGTCTTGATCGCATCAGGTGATCCAAACGCCTGGATCGCATGATCCGAGCCATCCAATCCCACAAACCACAGGATCGGACGACTGCTGTAGCCTCGCCGGTGGTGAATAGTAAAAATAAGTTTTTTTAGGGAAAAATAGGATTTTCTAAGGAAAACTTGTCTGAATGGACTTATTTTCACATCGATTTGTATAAGAAAAATTTTATTTTTTAATTGAGATGATTTAAAGTAAAAATATGAGATTATCTAGGAGAAATTCTTAAAATCATAAGAAAATTAACACAAAATATGAAAAATCCTAAGGGCAGCTAAAGTTTGGCGAAATTTACTTCACCGGGGATGGTTTTCAGTGAAGGTGAAGATATGAATGAATTCCTAGGTATGTGAGGAAGCTTTGAAATGATCTTCAACCCTTGCATCCTTTCAGAATGTCATCTTCTTTGATGTTTACCGTCGCATCGCCGGAAAAGCAACTATTTATATTTTTAAGCTCAAAAATGACTCAAAGAGGTGGGGGATGGGTTCCTTTTTTACTTTAGGGATATTTTAGAGGTTGAATGGTGGTGAGAGCAAGTGATCTAAAGCCACATTTCCCCCTCCTTTTATAATAGCCAAAAATCCATTCTTTTTTGAAACTTTTGGCTCCAAATTGATTGCCATCTTGCTTGGGGTGATTAGGATGGATGATGGATGGATTGAAGACTTTAGGTTTTTGCTCCAAAGTCCTCTCTTGCTGCCATATGATCAGCTCATCTTAATTTAAATGTTGGGGAGGAGTTAAGTGCATGTGATGGGGGAGAAATAAATGAGGTTGGTTGGAATCCTATTTGGGGGAGGATCCATGAGAGATTTAAATGGGGTGGGTTGATTTTGGACTGATCCCAAATGGGTTTGGGTCAGGTTTGATCAGCCCCCACTGGGTCATGGCTTGGTTTCAAGAGATTTGGCCCAATTTGGGTCATATGGGTCATATTGGGTCAAATTGACCCATTTGGCCAAAAATTGGCCAAATTAGCTTGGGTTATGGGTTGATTCATGTTCAATTGGCTAATTGAAGATGAATGTGGTCTTTGGTTTGAATTAATATGGATTTAATTTGGATTTAGTTCAAATTGACCCTTTAGGCAAATTTGGGCTTGGTTGGGTCAAGTTGACCAATTTGGCTCGATTGATCAAATTTGGTTTAATTATGGCTTTGGTCAAGTTTAATAATCAATTTGGAATGAATTTGAGCCATTGGTTGCAATCAATTTGGGTTAGATCATGATTTGACCAGATTTGGTTTTTTAGGCCAATTTGGGTTAAGTGGACCAAATGGCCAATTGGGCTTGGTTTGGACCAAATGATTGTAATTGATCATCCTAGGGTGATTAATAATCATGGTGGAAGGTTTTGGTGAGCTTGGTTCAATCCAATTTGGGTTGGATCGAAAGTTGGCTCAAATGAGTCATTTAGGTTACTTTGGGTCAAGTGGACCTAAGTGGGTCAATTGTTTAGTTTTGGTTTGATTCGAGTTTAGTTGAACTTATATATGATCCCTAGATTTGAAATATAAATTCAACGATAATCAATTTGGAGTCTAAGGGATTTTAGCTCATTTAAAATTTTCAAGTCAAAAGGGCTAGGTTGGGTTTGACTTGGGTTGGCTTCGATTTGGTTTGATGATTGTAGGTTTCATTTATATTTGGGTAGATAATTGAATGAATGATTGATTCAAGAGAAAATTCATTAGTTTTGATTTGATCTAGATAGAATTTGGCTAAGTCCAAAGAATTGGCTTAAAGGGTTTAGATTGAGTTTGGATTTGATTTTCGATATAGTTTTGGTCATTTAAATTTGGATTTCATTTATATTTACAAATATAAATGAAGGAATAATTGATTTATAAAGAGATCAGTTGAGTTTGATTTGATCTAAGGGGAGTTTTAGCTAAGCTTATGAATATGGTTCATATGGCTTAGGAAGGGTCTTAGGATTTGAATTTGATTTTGGGTTTTAATCATTTGGAGTCAAATTTGAAATTATATTTGGAATTTAAATTTGAATTTGAGATTTGGTTTGAGAATTGAATCTGGTTTTGATTTGAGAAAGTGTATCTAGATTGGGTTTAGGCTATGGGATAGGTAATTTCCCTAAGCCCTAAGGCATAGCCTAATCTTATGATTAACACTTCTAAGTCTCTAGGCTTAGGTTAAGTGTTCACCTAATCACTAGAAGTGTCTTATGACTAAGAAGTTCTTATTGTCTAGAAGAGTCCAAAGTCTAAGAAAAGGAGGTTAAGAGCTCACTCCAAAAGTGAGGTCAACAAATTCTTATAATAATCTACTTCTGAAAATAATTTGAAGCCATTTCATGAAGATTCATTGAAGGAAAAAAAACATATTGGATTTATTTTCCAACTAAAGTATTTGTTGTACCTCATTATGTCATATCTAACAATGATATGAATTTTGAAAGTTTCAAAATTATAATATTTGCTTAACATCACAACAATAATTAGCAACATGTAATAATTATTATCTTTGGGCTAATGGTTTAGCTAAATATTTCAAAAAAATTCTTATCAAAATTTTCTTTTTTCTTTTTAATTTTTTCTAATTAAATGGAATGGTAGGGGAAAATGACAAAAGTTCTATTGACATATAAGACTACTTGCATAACATTTAATCACTTTACATACATTAACAATTGGGTTAAAAGTAGTCCTTCCTCCAATACTAGAATTGGCTTCTTTATATGTAGTCATGATACAAATTTAAATGACATCCAAATTGTCCATTGTTTGTTTGATGAATTCGGTTAATTTTGATGACCTTTGATTGAAGTATATAATAGTTTAGAGCTCTATTATGTTGGTACAACTCAAGCACATAATATCCTAAAACAATTAAGGATGTTTGCTTAGTGATTTGGCATTAGTTTAATGATAATTGATGGAGAAATTTGAGCATTAAGGAAGATTCATTCATGATTGAGATGAAATGCAAAGGTGAATCATCTGTTTTAATAGATAAGAATAATACCCATCTAATGTCTCTCACCAACAATATTATCTTAAAAAAGTACCATTCCTGATAGTAGTTCCACACCCACCTTTAAACCAAACAAAAAGAAAAAAAAGTTATTTTATATACTTAATAGTTTTTTACTTTTGAGTATTTTATTCTTTTAAATATTAAATTTTATTAATATAACTTTTTGATTAATAATATCATTTTCATGTAGATGATAAATAAATATATTACAATTGAGAAGGCTGGTGGAATAGGTAGCTTTTTCTCTAGAATCACTTAAGCATCTAAACATTATTATTATCCCCTTCATACTAATCTAGGAGTCACATATTTAAGGGGATAATTGCTACAATCAATTAATTTTACTTTGAGCTATTATATGAAGCATGATTTTTTTTTTATCTTTAACCTATATTATAGCTCTCTTGGAATGTGTTTGAAATTGTGCTACTAAAGTCTCTCATAAGGTCATCTCTAAAGTAATGGAGTTGATTTAGGTGATTTGATTTAATATCAAATATATGGTCCTAACATTCAAACATTATTATTAGTTATGACATCACTTATGTTACCCATATAGCTTTAGGTGAGCTCTTTCATATTTGTTTATTAAGATATTTCCTTATTAGATAATTGCATGAGATTATTAAGCTCATTAGAAAAGTAGAAGCATTTGCTTCCATAACACATCACTATTTATAGTCATAGAGCATGTTCCTTAGTTTAATGCTAAGGGTTAGAGGGTATAGAGGCATAAGAGGATGGGCCATCTATCATCTAATTGTATAGGTTGATGCTTATATCTACTTTATCAACTTAATTACACACTTAGGACACTATACTTAGTGACTAAATATATAGTAAAATCAAAACGAACACCCAATAAAACCAAACATAAAATTTAAAACTAAAACTAAATCTAAAGCTAAAATCTTAACTAAAATTCACACCAACCTAGCAGGCCCCACCAAGACCTGATCTAATTTAATCAGACTAAGTGAGTTTAATCAAATCCAAATTAATAATATTCAATAAAATTTAAATTGAAATAAATATAAATCAAAATCAAAAATTAGTTGAGCTTAAATTAAGTTAATTGGGATTAATCCAATCAACCCAATCATGCTCAATCTCACTACTCTAAACAAAATTAAATAAAATCAAAATTAAATAAATGTAAATTAAACCAAAAGCATAAAAGTATTCAATAAACATAAATGAACATAAGACTTAATCCAAATGGTGATCTAGGTGGCTAATTAGCTCATCTTATCTAAATTAGCCTATGTTGGCCCCACCAACTCAAAACCCATCAAAATTTATTCAAATTGAGCCATTCTAAGGGCTCAAAATTATCATATGAATTTATTCAAACACAAAACTAAATTGAAATAAATCCAATGAGGCTCAAATGGGATAATTTGTTCACTTAACCCAAGTGAACCCAAATGGACTCAATTGAGCCCAAATTCAAATTAAATTAAAATTAATTCAAAAATTCTAAGATGGCAAATTGGTGAGGGAAACATCAACATGTGGCAAGATATATGGATGCAAGAAGAGCCTCTTTCTAACTACCAAAAGAAACATTCTAATAAGCAACAAGTCTTTGAATTCTATCAACATATGGATGTAAAATTCACTTGAAATGAGAAGGAATTACTTAATGTACTGCTTATTCATGTTGTGATCGAGATCAGTGAAATTCACTTCAACCAAGAAGCCAAAGCTCAACCCATGCTATCCAGTGAGAAGAACCATTCATTGTCTAAATATTTTTATAGAGCAACTACAACATTTTCACAATGCATGGGAAAGCACATTTGGCAATGTAGTTGCAAGCCATCCAATTCCTTTTTCTATTAGATACTCTTCAATCTAGCTTTGCCAATAGATGATAAACAAATGAAGAAAGCAATCAACTTAGCTTCAAAATGTCAAAATTATTTTAATGAGTAAGCCATCAATCACATCTTTATCCACTATGAAAAGCCACCAAAATTTAAAATAAGCTTGAACAAAGATTTAACATTCAAATTCAGGGAAATTCATAATTTGACCCAATCCAGCTCTTTTCTACATTGGGTGAGCTCACCAATTCATAGCCCAAGCAAGCATATTAAATCCTTGATCCCCATCCTTGATTTATGGTATATTTAGGATGATATAAATTAGTCTAAACACAACAACATTTAAGATACTAGATTTCATCTTGCAACAAAATGTTCCTTATTTTTAGAGAGCAGAAATAAACGGTACACTAGGAAACTGCCATATCATGGATGAACTTCAACATTTAAGCATGATCCAACCTAATAAAAAAAGCAACACTTCTTCAACATTATTCCATTTAAGAAAACCAAAGCAACCATGGCTAAAATTCAGCATTGATGGTTCATTTAGTTCAAATTGGCTCACTACTAAATCTAGAGGGATTCTAAAGGACTGGAATGGAAAGGTTGTTTGCACCTTTCAAAATTAGTGTAAGCTAGTCAACTCCATCTACTTTGAAGCTAATGGCTTTCTCTTTGCATTTAAGATCTCATAAGCCTTCCATAACAACCCAAATTAGTTTGAATTTGACTCCAAAAATCAAATACACACCTTTTAAAAAGATATGAAACCTCATTGGAAGCCTCCATACATACTGAGAAGCATAAAGAACTTTAACAATCAAAAGGAGATAACAACTTCTCTTATATTCAAGGAAGGAAACTGAGCAGCCGATCAACTTTCTGAGCAAGGTGAGTGCATGCAATCCACATCTATCAACTTTTACAATAATAACATAATCAAATATTTTATTTAAGGTGACAACCTAATCTTACTGTACATCAGAGGAAAGTTCTTTCAATCTCACTCTTTTAGTAATGAAATCTTACTTTCTATTAATAAAATTAAAATTAATTTAAATTAAATATCCTAATGAATTTTAAATTCATATTTAAACATATCATTTGACCCTTTCCTTGTGTTTGATTTGATCAATTTGGCCATTTGACCTAACTAAATTCAATTTAACCCATTAAAACCAATTTAGGTTAAAATGAGTCAAGATAAAAATTAACTTCTAATAAATTAGAGTTCCAAAATTAATGTCAATTGCACCAAATCATTTCAAACACTTAATCAAACATGACTAGAGCCCAATTACACCCTGATTAAGTCAAATTGATCATTTGACTCAAGTGAACCCAACTTAACCCATTTCAATCAAATTGAGCTAATTTGGGTCAAATTTAAATTCTAATTGAAATTAATCAATCACAGTCATCATAATTTATCAATTAAACATAACTAAATCCAATTTCCAATCCTAAAATGGATAATAACCTAGGAAACCAAACTTGACCTATTTAGGTGAAATGGGCAAATTAACCTAAAGCAAGTTAAATTTGAGCATAATTTGAATCAATTAATTCCCAAATCACCTAATCGATAATGAAACATGATTGTAACCTAAATCTAAAGCTAATTAATCAAATAGGGTATGATGGACCCAAACAAGTCCAATCCAAACCTAAATGAGCTAAGGCCAAATTCTAAACTTCAAATCATATCCACTTAAGTTCAACCTAAGCCCTAATCCACTTTAAGCTCAATCAAGGCAACCAATAGTAGCCCAATAACAACTAAGGAGATGCTATAAGTGAGGTGGAGCCATGAGAGAGCTCAAATTGAGCCACCTATGCATCCACCAAAATTCAACCATGCTCTCTTCTCCTTATCACCCCATCTATCCACTTTAAACCTCTGCTCTCATCCCCTCACCACCTTTAGGAGCTGACCTAAGCTCCAATTTTCATAACTAGCCACCTCTGACCTTCTCCATTAGAGGAGGGGTCAGCTGATTTAAAAGGAGGGTGAGAGGCCCTAATGTCCCCTTTCGGCACATCTCACATCTTCCTATGCACTCAATCAACACACTTAATCTTCAGAGCCTTCTAACCATAAATACGACCAAGTTCTGGTGAGCAGTGGCACTTTTTGGTCTCTAGAATGATCTAAAGAGAGGCAAGAGGGGAAACTTCTCCTAGAGCTCCATCTTCACTTAGTGAAGCTTTTCAATATGCTAAATCGAATCAATAGAGGCTTGAGTGAGGTTATTGATCTCACCTGTAAATACCCTATTGGCCTTAGTGTTTTGTGAAGAGAGTTCACATGATTTTAAAGAAAATTGATAGTGAACCTTTGCACTTCCATTCTTAAAGCTTCTCTAATCATTGGAATGCAAAATTATGGTGAAAATTGCAAGAATTTTGAATGAGTTTGTTCATAGGCTCCATCCCTCACTAGCAAAGAAGAAGATGAAGCCTCAACTATTGATTTGATTTGATTTGAATAAACACTAGGATTATAACATGCTAGGTTTAATTTAATACCTGTAATATTGTGGGATTAATCCCTTTGTTTGATCTTAGATTGGACAACTGAGATTAATCCATCTTGTCTCACCGATTTACTCATCAAATCCACAAGGATCCCGTGTGATCTAATAATCTACTGAAACATGGAGAGCATTGTTGCGACAAATTCCAACGTGGATAAACAGAGAAATCAAGTTTTTCTAATTTAAAAAAAATTATACAAATTGAAAAAACTTTGAAAAATCATTGAAATTAAATTATTGAGTCATATATTATAAATATGGTCTCTATGGATTCAGCTCAATAAGAGGAATCTATTAAACTAAAACACCTCAATCTTCATTATGTAATTTAAGCTTAATTCAAGTTTTACTAAAATAATCAAACATTAATTAAACCTAACATAATAGTCAAATTAATTTGAAAGTTTCAGATATTATAAATTACATAATTTCCAATTTTAAACACTTAATTATATAAAATTAATTAGCATTAAACTTAGAAAATTAGAAAAAAATTATGAGGATAACACCAAATATCATAATGAACATTGGTAAGCCTTAGAAAAATATTAGAAATCTCTTAAAATGCAATAAAACCCAAAATCACCAAATTAAGGATTAATATAATTAAATCATTTGAGGGGGATAAACTTCAATAATTCACAACATATCAACCAATAATCTAAAAAATATAAATGAACCTTCAATGGACTCAAATTTTCTTAAATAATACTTAGGATTTTGAGCCAAATTTGGATTTTATTGAAAATAATGAACCTTTAATTATTTTTAGATTATTGATTTGATTAGGGTGAAATTTTCAAAAAAAGAAAAATTTTGAAATTAACATTAAAACACACTCACCATAAAACTTTAGATTAAAATGATCTTCGTATCATAAGTTATGATTTTTGAAGCTATCTAAGACAATTTAAGGGAAATAAATAATATAAAATAATCAAAATTATTAAAATACTCAAAATTGGTCTAGTACATTTTAATTAACATCAAAGAACTTATAAAAAAATATATAAACCATCTGAAGTTATTAAACCTCAAAATCATATACTTAAAGTTTAAGAAATAATTAAGAAAATAAAATTAATTAATACCATAAAGTTGAAAATGAAATTTCATAAGATTTATAATTAATCATTAGTTGAACTAACCATTCAAATAAGCATCCAATAAAATTGAAATCATAAAAATCTACTAAATGTTTTAAAAATAATATAATTTTTATTAAATATAGAAAAATGGATAGAAAATCCATTTTGCTTATTATATTTGATCAAAAATCACTTAAGGTTTAGATGTTCAGATAATAATCTAAATAATTCATCTTTACAAAATCTCTCAGGCAAAAAAAGATTATTAAATCACAAGGCAATCATTATAATCACTATAAAAACCTAACCAAATAATAAACTCAAAATTATAAAATATTTCTTAAGTAACCAAAACATGTAAATTGAATAATCTAGTTTAATAAAAATATAAAATCATTAAATTTGAACAATTATATAAACTAAATCAATCAACATTAATTAATTTAAAGTGATAAAACTTAAGAAATCTAAAGAATCTTTAAATGAAATTTAAATAAATGAGATTAAGTGTTTATTGATTGAACTTAAACTGAAATGAATATGAAACTTTTAATAACCAAGAATTGA
The DNA here is from genome assembly GCA_021442155.1 of Cymbidium sinense. Lineage (NCBI taxonomy): Eukaryota > Viridiplantae > Streptophyta > Magnoliopsida > Asparagales > Orchidaceae > Cymbidium > Cymbidium sinense. The sequence goes on along the minus strand of CM038221.1, from coordinate 24,507,468 downwards.
ATATTAATAATCAAATATACGAAATCAAATAAAATCATTAAAATTTTAAATTAAGCCCCAATTCACTTAATTAAAGTAAATCACATCTAATTAAATAAAATCAATAAATAAGATAAATTGTTCAATTAAATCAAACATAAATCTTGATTAGTTTACTAATCAACCCTAACTAATTTTATTCATTTAAATTGAGATTAGGTTTAATTAATCATTGATTTAATCAACATTAAATGGATAACTTAATCAAATTATTTTAAGATTAATTAACCCCTTAATCATGTTAATCAAAATAATTATTTAAGTTAAAACTAAACCAAAAGTTTTCATAACAAGTAATCATAAGGTATGTAGTCTAAACACCCAAGGTCGCAGGGCTACTAGTCTGAAGGACGACTCAATACCTCGAATCAGTGGTTTAATAATGGCATGTGCCTATGAAAGCAAAATTATGAAAAGAAACTAAATGAAGAGATAAATTGTTATTAAATTTGTTTAAAAATGTAATAATAATAATAATAATAATAATAATAATAGCTTAGAGAATTTAAACTTTAGGGTGACTCTTCATTCTTTAGTGAAGATTTTATGTTATTAAGATCAAGCTGTTAATTAGAGCAAGTTTTACCATAAATAAGGCTTATTCTCTTTTTTCACTCTTTAAATCCTAAATTCAACTTTAACATAAAATGAAATAAAATTGGAAAAAAATACTCAAAATCATTCAAACTACTTAAATTTAAACCATCCAACAGGAAAGTAAACAAATTATGAAATCAAATCATATATTTAAATTTAAAAAAACCTAGTACAATCATGTCACATTATCCTCTTTTTCACACACTAGATTATTAAGTCATAGAACCAAGAATTAGGTTAGGACGATGCAATATTTATGATGTGATGTTTCTTATTTCAGGGTGTATTAATTTAGTCTAAATGGATAGGATTATTTTCTCACTAGCTCAGGATTTTAAGACATCTTTTTAGACTAATATTATTTTTGACAAGGGATTGTACTTAAGAGACCGTTGTAATAAAAATAATTATAAATTCTATTTTTTTTCTTTCTAGTGTTGTTGTGCTTAAGTCCCTAAGCATATCCTATTAAAGCAAGTGGGCTTAGTAACCATTGATGCTAAGTTTGTATGTTTGATATATAACTGATTGTATGAATATGTGTTTTCCTAACCTCTATTTTATAAGCCTTAGAATTTTCTTTTGGAATTTTAAAATATAATTTGATTATAGAATTAAGTTGGTAGTCCCTTATGGGGCCTAAAGAGGTCCCTGAAGAAGGTGGCATTCTTGAAGAAGAGAATTGAAATGAAGATCCTAATAGATCAAATTTTAGTTTTAGGCCGAGTTGTATAGGGTTAGAACTCAGCTGCCCACCTTTTATTTTTCTTCTAGAGTGTACATTAATACCTGATCATACTAGCCTTCTTATTAATTAACTTATATTTAATGTGATTTATTTTAGGGTGTGTAATAAAACTATATATTTTCCATAGGTTTTTTTTTGTGGTTGATATATTGTGATGTTGAAAGCATGGAATTGCATTACACTTATAGGACCAAAATAAATTTTTTATCATTTTAAATTAAATTAATTTAAATAAAATAAATGCAACTCATGACCTCACTGTTGACCTCACTTTCAGAGTGAGGATTCAATCTCCTCTTCTTAAACCTAGGAGTCTTATAAATAATAAGATTTCCTTAGTCGTAAGACACTTAAAGCAGTTAGGTGAACACTTAACCTAAGCCTAAAGACTTATAAGGGTTAATCACAGAATTAGGCTATCCCTAGGACTTAGGGTGGTCCATTTACCCTATAGCCTAAACACACCCTATGTTCGCCTTCTTAAACCATAACCAGACCTCAAATTCAATTCAAATATCAAATATAAATCCAAATCAAATGATTGAAATCTATAACTAATTCCAAACCAAACCAAATCAAATCAACCTTTCTTAAGCCTTATGATTTTATTCCATGGACTTAGTCAAAACCTCTTTAAATCAATCTAAACTCAAGATTTTTCATAGATCAATTATTTTCTCAGTTATCTCCCCAAATACAAATCAAATTCACATTCAAATAATCGTGATCAAATCCAAATCAAACCTAATCGAAATCTAAGCCATGTGGTCTACCTTCATGAGCTTAGCCAAATTTTCCTCAAATTAGATGTCGGTCAATATTTGCTCATAAATCAATCATATCTTCAATCATCTTCATAAATATAAATGAAATATATTTTAAAATCATCAAAACTAATTCAAACTAAACTCAATCCAAATCTAAGCCATGTGACCTACCTTCATGAGCTTAGCCAAATTTGCTTCGAATCAAACCCAACTCAATTGATTTTCTCATAAATCAATCATATCTTCAATCATCTTCAAAAATATAAATGAAATATACCTTTACATCATCAAAAATAAATGAAACTAAATCAAATCTTTCCTAAACCCTTTAAGCCAATTTCATGAACTTAGCCAATATCTCATCCAAATCAAGCCAAAGTCAATTGGTTTTCTCATGAATCAATCATTATTTCAATCATATCTCCAAATATTAATCAAATCTACAATCATCAAACCAAATCAAAATCAACCTAAGTTAAACCCAACTTATCCATCTTGACTTGAAATATCCAAATGAACCAAAACTCATTCAAATCCAAATCAATTACAATCGAATTTATATATCAATCCCAAATCCATATATAAACTCAACTACACTCAACTCAACCCAAAATCAAGCGAACTAAATCCACTTAGGTTCACTTAACCCAAAGTGACCTAAAAGACCCATTTGAGCCAAGTTCTAATCCTACCCAAATTGGATTGAACTAGCCCCACTAAGAGCTCCTATCATGATTGTTGATCACCCTAGGTTGATCAATTGTCATAAATTGGGTCAAACTAAGTCAACTCTCTTTATCCATATGAACCAAAACAAGCCAAATTGCAACTTAAGCCAAATCCCTTGAAACTAATGATTCATACCAACTCAAAATCAATATTTGAACATGACTTGACATTCAATTGAGCCAAACCAAACCCAATTACCTCTCTTGACCCAAGTTGATTTAATGGGCCAAATTTGGTCAAATCAAAATATAAACCAAATTGATTGCAACCAATGACTCAAGTTCATTCTAAATTGATTGTTGAATTTGACCAAAGCCCTAATTGAACCCAACTGACCTATTTAGCTCAAATTAACCTAAAGAGTCAATTTGGCCTAAGCCTTAACCAAATCCAAATTAATTCAAACTAAAACCTACAGTCATTTTCAATTGGTCAACCAACACCTAACCCAAGTCAATCTGTCCAATTTGGTCAAATTGGTCAACTTGACCCATTTGACCAAATGAACTCAAATGAGCCAAAATAAAATCTAAGCCAAACTAAACTAGACCAATGACACCAACACATCCCAAATGATCATATGAACTTGGCCCAACCCTTAATTTGACCCAATTTGACCAATTGATCAACTTCACCCAACCTAACCCAATTTGACCCATTTGAGCCAAATTGAGCTATACCTAATCAAATCAACTCCAAATCACTTAAAATTTGGGCTGACCTACTTTTGAATCATTTCAAATCTATCTAAATCTAATCCAATGCTAGATGGTCATCTACCCTTTGGTCAAGGGTATCACATGAGATAAATCACCCATGTAAGTGATCATTTTCATTCCTTGGCCACTTGACACTCTCCCAATGATCCACCTAGGCATCTAGGACACTGCCTAACCTAACCCAAAAGGTGGTTGGGTCTGCCATGACCCATGGGGAGCTAAACTCACCTCACCTCCCCCATTGGTACATTTAAAACCCAAGGACAAACACCATCCCACCTTAGCAGCCACTCCCTTGCCTTTGGCCACTAAAACCAAGCAACTTAGGATGATTCCTTACCACCCACAACCACCACTGGTAGTCGGACAACCATTAGAAGCCAATCTAATCTGCACCATCTGATCCAAGGGAGGAGGGGGTATACCCCCTCCAATTCGATCCAAATCGAACACTATCACTCTTGAAAACTCCCTAGAGACCATTTTGAAATCCCTAGAATGCTCCCCAAAGCAAACTGAGCTCCCCTATTACCAGAAAGCTTGAAACTGAAATAGGGCATTCGTTCCTTCGATCCAACTCCCTTGTTTCTTCACCAAACTCAAATTAACTTTGCACGCACCATCCCCACACATCGTCGAGCAAGAATGAATTGCCTATCGAGCCCTCCAACCACCGGATGTGCAACTTCAATCAACACCAACCTCCAAATTAATGGTTCATGGCCTTTCGAGCAAAAAGTGAGGAATTGATCTAATTGTTGCTCAACAGGGCTTCGTCTCCACTAGACGAAGCTTCCTCAATCAGACTGGCCGCCGGTCTTGAGCTCTCATGAGGTAATTCCATGAAACTAAGCTTTTGGTGAAAATGGGTTGGAGCTTTTTGAAGGAAACTTGCATGCCATGCGATCTTGACCATTGGATCCCTTCAGATCCTTCGTGCAAAGGTGTGGGATCCATTTGGGGTTGTTTTGAGCTCAGATGAGCTCGGATCGAGTGAGGAATGACATACAATCTCTGTCTTTCATCACTCTGGGGATGATCAATCGACACCATCCATTTCGCATGATTAGAATGGAAGATCATGATTATTCGCTAGTTAACTCTTGATTTAATCCCTTAAGGAACTACAGGTTTGATCTACACCGTCCAATTCGAGAACAGACAGTGGAGATGAAAGCGCGTCCATCGCCAACCACGTCAGTGCTGAGTAGGACACATTTAAGTGACCAATCCTATGGTCCCATGTGGAAAGCATGCCACGTTAGTGGCCCACGTGGTTCTGAAGAGATTAGGCTTAATTAGGGCTAATTAATTAATTTTTGTGGCTGAATCTTTCATAATTCATAACAAATTGTAGAAAAATCTAAAATGCATATAAATACTTATTTTAAAGGTATTTCAGAGGAGAATCATTTAAAATTAATCCCAATTGATTTTGAAAAATAATTAGTGCTTAATTTGGATTTATTTAAAAAATTAATTTTGCCTAATTACTCCTTAATTGCTCAAGTAATTAATTCCAAAATCTTTTAGATTGTTTAGTATGGCCTCTACCTCGCATAATTTCCTTGGAGTTTGTTGCTTGAGTAATTAGGGAAATTACTAATTTTAGCCTTAATCACTCTATTAATTAAATAAATGATTAATTAACCCTTAATCAACAAATAAATGAATTAATTAAGCATGTTAAGCATTGTTGAACAATGACTGGGAGAGGGAAATGAGATGAGGACCTCTTTCCCAATCTCTTTCCTTAGCCCATTTCATTTAAAAGAGAGAATAATTGATTTGAGATTAATTAAAGGTGTAATTAATTAAGTGAATGATTTAATTAGTCAAATTAAAATCATAATCACTTCAGATCTTAACTAATTAAATCATGGGTAGATCTTTAGGTGTTTAATAACCTAAAGTCACTTAAAGAAAATTATGGTTAATCCACATGTGTGGGGAAACCATAAGAGTACTTAATTAAGTTTCTTAACTTAATTAACCATTAATTGTGAGCCACTTACATTAGGCCCTTTCATTCCTGAGGACCATTGCTAATTTAATTTCTAATTCATATGCATATCATGTTGGCTCATAATTATTTGGATAATTATATTAAGGTAACATTGGAAATGGTTAATTAATGTATTTAATGCATACCATAACCTAATTAACTCATAAAATCAACCAAATTATCTTTTCTTAAACCAAAATTAAATCACCAATGTGGGGATGGGGTCTATAGTAGCAAATGATGAGTTCTCCTCCTCTTTGAGTTTAATTTAAAAAAAAAATCAAATTCAATAAAGGAACTTTGGTTTTCTTTAAATGGGTTTATTTAATGTGATTGTCCTTAGGAATTAGTTTAATTGAATGAATCACGTGTTTATATTCAATTGTTCTTTTCCAAGCATATTAAGTGATGTATGTCATTTGATTTCATGCATTCAAACTTTTAAATTCAAATAAATCAAATGAATTTCCTTTATGCAAGCTTGCATGTGTTGGCTTAATTAATTATATGTGTGGCTATTATCACTAATAAATTCAAAACTATTTTTTAAAGCTTATGGATCAATTATAATACTTAGAGTGTTGATAGTTAAGAATACTCATAGATTTGCATGTATTTATTGCTTAAGCATAGTAAATGAAGCTCTCTTTTTTATAATTCATATATAGAACTACATGAGTTTAAAGAATAATGGGTATATAATCTGGACATCTTAAGAATACGAGGCTTTAGTTAGCCCTAAAGAGGCCATTTGATTACCTCACTACCCTGGTTTAACAATGACACATACTCATTTGGTTTCATTCTTATGTATTTTGATATTAGAATTTAGATAGAGCTTTAATTCATATGCTTAAATAATTTAATTAAAGAAAATATAGTCTTTGCATGATTTTCATCTTTATAGTTATGTATACATTCATATATATTTAAGATTGCAAGTGTTTAGTCTCGACATTTCAGGAATATGAGGCTTTAGTTAGTCCCAAGGAGTTTATTTGATTACCTCACTTACCTGATTTAACAACGGCATGTACTTACTTAAATCTTTCACACATGTGTGGGTATGCTTAATCAAAACATGAAGATCCCCTTTTGTCACTAAAAAAATACATGCATTCATATTCACCTAAGTCACTAGCATATGTGTGTGGTGTTTACTTTTAGTTTGATGTGTATGTGTGTGTATATGGGGGAGGGAGGGACACCACACAGATCTGAGGGTATACTTATTGAGGTGATCGGGTATGCCATCAAAGAATAGTGTACTATCTCAAAAGATAGAAATCACTACCCTATGATGGACCTAATCACCTAATAAGGACTCCTAAGGCATGATGGGTCTTCGAATGTACCAGAGATTTTTTCCTACTTTACATGGATGAATAAAGTAAGGTTTATTTAAATTGGGTTCTAAAGTTCTCTATATGGGTAAGCCCCATAGTTAATTACATCCTAAGGAAGGTGAATTTCTTAGGAATACTCTTGATTAAAGTAAGCTATTATTGTCTCCAAAGAATTCAAAGAGAGGACTATTAATAAATTGGCTATATTTGGTAGATCAAATGGTATAGATCAAAAGGAAAGACTTATTATCGAAGGTAAGAGGAGATAAGTAGGGGATGCTTATGATACTAGGAAACCTAGTGAGTTCCCCAAACTATCCTATGGTTGGGCTTTATATGTTTAAATTGAGGAGAATTATAAGTTTTAGTTGAAATTTTATTAAAAATCTAGGAATTATAATTCCACAAGACAAGATTGTGGAAATGCATAAGAGGTGAAGAATTATGCTAGTAGCCTTAAACGAAAACAACAACCTCATATCCTAAATCTATGGAGCTTTGACGAGGGCTAAAGCATGACCTAAATCTAAGGCGAAAGTGGGTGTATTGTTTACCTCCACAAGAGAGGGTAAACCACCCGATTGCTATACTTATAACCACCTGGAGTGGCATCCAGATAACTCCTCCTACATTTTAAAATCATATAGGCAAGTCTTATGATTTTGCATGATAGCTATGTTATTATTATTTAGAAAAGAAACTAAAGTCCTTAAACTTACTCCCTAAGAGACTAGAGCATGATTGGTATGAATAATGACTTAGTCTAATGCAAATCTTATCAAATTTTATTTGATTTTTTACCTTTATTTTAACACTGGCTATAGGATTTTTTGCATGGCTAAATGTATGATGAAGTTGATTATGGGCTAAATTCAAAAGAGAAAGAGGTGTTTTTCCATCATAGGCTCTCAAAGGTTAAGCCTTTTTACTATATGGCAAAGATGAAAATGCTCTCTTAGCAAGAGTGAAACAAAATGACATGTATGATATTAAGCATTCAACATCCAACTAAGGGGTTGCTAAATATTTTATTATCTTGATTTAATGCATAGGCTTTATGTGAGGTTATGAGTTTATTAATTGGGGTATAAACGTTAATGTTCCCTAAGAGCTTAATCGCATCTAGGTCATACAAAAATCACCGATCATAAATAAAGAATAAAGAGACATGCTTTTTTTAATGCACAAACCAAATATCAAACAATTTTATAAAGCTAACGAAAGAGGTCGGTGCGGTTGAGTACCATCATACAACCCAAAAAAGAAATGGGTAGCTGAGCTCTACCATTATACATCCTAGTATAATGAAAGAATAATTACAATTTAATTATAATAATTGAATAGGAGCTATGGGGGGTTTCAAATCTTCAAAGCTCCTTCTTTGCTTCATTTTTTCTTCATTTGGTTGGGAAATATCCATAGGATCACATGGTACATAAGACTTGATCTTATAATTAACATTTATCCTAAGCCCCCATAGCACTAATCCTAATTCCTAATGCAAAATTACATTAAAAATAGGAAAAGTAAATATAACTATACATGTAAAATAAGTGTTAGTTAAACACACCATACAACCCAACCAATTATATGAATAATTTGGACTTAGCACCCTGCACATGGGTAGCCAAGTCAACCTGTCCTAATATAGATTATGCTTAGGGGTTAAGCAACCTGCACAGCAAAAATATTTATATTTATTTTAAGCACCCCTTTAGGATAATCTCCTACATAAAATATGATTAGGCTAACAACAGCCTAATATCTAGTCTATGCACATACACTCTAACACACAGTCTACAATATTACATCACAAAATAAAACATACATTAAACCATACACCGCTCTAACATAAAGCTAGAAGTGGTGACTTAATCTAATGTGTGGGTTAAGGCTTATGTGGTATGTCCTAACTAGGCTTTAGAGTTATCATTCTCTAAGTATGAAGGATATTTAATTATCAAGGGTGGTTTTAATTTAAATGGTTTAATTGATTTGCAAATTTTACTTAATGTTTTCTTTAGTTTCATTTGACCTACACAACAACTAAATGTTATGAAGAGAAAAAAAAGAGGATCACTCTCTTTTATCCCTACCTTAAGTCACATCTAACGCAAATTAATTAATCAATTCTCTTTAGTGAATGACTTATAACATGTTTTAATTAATCTTAAGTTTAGATTCACTTTAAATAAACTCATTCAACAAGAAAGAAATCTTATGGTTAGTTGGAATGAATTACTATCACATAACACATGTTCGTTCATTTTTTTTCCATCATGTATATCATGCATATGATTAAAGCCTAAACATAGCTATACATAAAATTTGTATCTTAGCACACTTAAAATGATGAATGTGAGCAAATATATTTGGAATTGATATTTTATTTGGTTGAATGATTTTGTCATATTAATTTAAAGCTCTATCTAAATTCTTATGCAAAAGCATATGGAAAGAACTTTAAATCACATGACTAATCAACTCAACCAATTAAATAAAGTATGAATGCATATCTTTTTAATAGAAAAAAGAGAGTTTTCATTCATTAGCTAAGTATATATCCACATGTATAAAAGTTTAAAGTGAGTACATCACCATTATTGTGCACCAAGGGAATGAGGTAGGAACCTCCTTGAGGCTACTTAAAGCTGTGCGTCCTTAGAATGTCCATACTAATATACCGCTATTCATAGATACATGTGAATGTATAAACGACTACAAGAATAGAAAAAACTATGCAAAAATTGTATTTTGATTTGATTGATTTATTTTTGTGTAAATGAATTAAAGCTCTATCTAAATTATAATGTCCAAATGCGTAAGAATGAAATCAAGTAGGTATGTCACCATTGTTCTACACTAAGGGAATGAGGTATGAACCTCCTTAGGGCTATTAAAGCCGTGCATCCCTGAAATGTCCAGACTAATATACCGCTAACATTCTTACTTATGCAAATCAACACATGAATATAAGGAAGAGACTTCATTTCATACACTAGATTTATATTCACTTGTATTTCCTATGTATATATCTAGCTAAATTTACAATATATATATATGTTTATTCAATCATTAGTAAACTTTTTAAAATATATTTGAGATTTAATAATGACACTAGCCACACATATTTTTAATTTAAATCAACACACACAATTTGACATTAAGGAAATCATTTTATTTAATTAATTTTAAAAGAGATGGATGGATGAATCATATGACATACCACATTTAACATGATTAGAGAAAAATAAAATAACACAAGCATGTCATTTCATTCAACCCAACTAAGTCCTAAGGACCATTAAACTAAATAAGATTATTTAAAATAAACCAAAGTTCTTTAATGTCATTTCATTTTCATGTTTGATTTGATTTAAGAAAATGTGAAAGAGGTTTGCTAATCCTAATCCCATTCCCCATGTGTGAGTTAATTTGGTTTAATGAAGAATAATTAGGCTAATTTTATGTCTTAATTAGGTTGGGTATAAATTAAGTCAATTAATTAACCCTTACCTATATCACCTTAAGTTAATAAACTAATTAATTATGTGCCAATATGATATGCAACCACATGAAAAGTAAATTTGCAATGCTCCTAAAAAATGAAAGGGCCTAATGCAATTGGCTCATGATTAATAGTTAATTAGGTTTAAGGGATCTCACTTAACTAATTTTATGATTTTCTCACACATGTTAGCTAACCATAATTTCATTAGCTCTCTCTTTAGGTTATTGAACACCTAAAGAGCTACCCAAGGTTGATTAAATGTGATTAGATGTGAAGTGAATTTTAGATTAAGTTAATGAAACTCATTAATCCATTTGGTTAAGCATTAAGCATTTTCAATTAATGAAATGGGATTAACTTAAGGAAAGAGATCAAGAAAGAGGCCATAATTTCAATCCCTGAGTCCCATATTTGATCATTTAAGCTCTAATTTTATCTTGAAGATTAATTAATTAATTAAGCAATTAATTACCTCATTAATCATTAACTAATCAAATTCCAAAAAGTGAAGAAAACATAGGAAATGAATTAGGAAAAATATCCCAATCACATTCCCTATGCTCCTTTACTATTTAACAGAGGTAATTAGGCTTAAATAATTAATTAAGTCATTATTCATTCACTAATAATCACTAATAAAATTAAGAGAGTGATTAAGACTTAATCCATTTATTTCCTTAATAAAGCAACCAATAAAATATAGAAAAATAATGGAGGTAGAGGCCATCCCCTTAAACATCCACAGACAATTTGAGATTAATTGGGTGATTAATTAAGGAGTAATTAAGCTAATTATACTTCAAATTAAACCATTATTAAGCTAAAATCACTATTCAAAATCAATTAATAATAATTTTTTCTAAATTCTACTATAAAATATCTTCAAAATGAGCCCAAGTTTATAAATTTTTTATTTTTCTATGATTAATTATGATTCTAGGAAGTTTTAGCATTAAAAATGGATTAATTAGGCTAAATTAAAGCCTTAATCTCATCGAGCCACATGGTGGCTGATGTGGCACACTGACGTAGTGTGCTTTCCACATGGCATGGAGAGATTGGCTATTTAAGTTCACATCCACCGTTGACTTAGATTATGGCAAATGCGCTAACTCTGCGGGCCATCTGATCTAAGATTGAATTGCCATGATCAGATCTGTGGTTTAGGAAAGGAATCAAGGGTCTAACGTGAGATCTAATCAGAGTCTTTCATTCCAATCACGTATAATAGACAGCTCATGATCTATCCCATTCATGAGCAGCGAAAGACGGATGTCGTCCATCTTTCCCCATTCATTCTGAGCTCACCCAAGCTCGGCTTGCCTCCAAATCGATCCCACACCTTCGTGGGGGAAGGGGGGGGGAGGCACGCACATTCAATGGCTAAAATCTAATGACATTCAATTTTACTTCACAAAAGACCAAGCGATTTCCCATATAATTCTTGATTTATAAAATTACCTCATCGGAACTAATGTCCGGTAGTAAGATCGATGGAGGTAGCTTTGCCTAGTTAAGGTGAAGCCCTGTTGAGAAGCTTGGGTCTCAATTTGATGTAGAGCTCTTGGTCGACCAATCTACATATACAAGAGGCTTCAACTCTGATTGAACTCTGATCTCCAGTGCTCAGGAAGGCTTGGAGATGATTCGGTTGGCTTCGATGAAGTAAGGGGATGGTGTGGGTGCAAGGAATTTGTGTTTGATCAAGTAAAGAGGGAGTATTGACCGAGATGGTGGTGTCTTATTTTAGCTTTGCTCGGGGAGGAGGAATGTCGATCGAGGGAGCTCGGGGAGTGCTTGGGAGTGCTCTGAGAGGTTTTATAATGGCTTAGAAAACTCATAAAAAGTAATTCATGTCGTTTGTCACTCGAATTGAGGGGGTATACCCCTCAATTGCACATGATGGATGGACATGATTAATCTCAAAAAATCCATCGATTGGTCACTATCAAGTCATCAGAGGGGTCACCATCAGCTCCACGTGGCACACCAAGAGTGGAGGAAGTGGTGGCAGGAGTCCCAAGGCTTGATATGGGGAGATTGTGGGGGGTTGATCTTGCCTTTGCCCATGGGTTGTTCAGCCATGATAGGGAGTGGCTTGGTTTGTTTCCCCTGGTCTATGGAAGATGCTAGGTGGCTTAGGTTGGGCTAAAGTGTCTTAGGAATGCCTTATTTGGCACTTTGATGATTGCCCGGGAGGCAAAGTTGACTTTTCCATTCAATGTAGAAATCTAATGTAAAGATGGGGTGTCCATTAGTTAATCCCCTTGGGTTGGGTCCCACATGGACTTGGGCTAGTTTGGAGCTGACCTAGGGTCCATTTGGGTCAGGTTAGCTCATTCACCAAGGTTCCAAAAAGTGGTTTTGGGTGATTTGGCTTCATATGGTCAAAATAGGCTCATTTGTGTTAGGTTGGGTTGGGTTGACCAATTGGTCAAAATTAGTCAAACCAAGATATGGGTTTGGTTCATATGATGATTTGGAATGTTTTGGTACTATTAGTTTTGATAAATTTGGCTTAGGTTTGATTTTGGCTCATTTGGATTTAAATAAGTCAAATGGGCTAAGTTGACCAATTTGACCAATTTAACCAAATTGGGTTGGGTTAGCTATTGAGTCAAGTTCAATTAGTTAATTGAAAATTATTGTAGACTTTGGTTTGGTTTAATTTTGATTTAATTTTGATTTTGGCCAATTTGACCCTTTAGGTCAATTTGGGCTAGGTTGGATCAAACCAATTGGTCAAATTGAGCTCAATCATGGCTTTGGTCAAGTTCAATAAGTAATTTGGAATGAACTTGAGCCATTGATTGCAATCAATTTAGATCAAATCATGATTTGACCTATTTTGGCTTTTTAGGCCAATTGGGTCAACTTAGGTCAAATGGCCAATTAGACTTGATTTGGCTCAAGTGAGGGTTTGTACCTATTCAATCATTGATTATGAGTGAGCTTGAGTCAATGGTTTCAATCAATTTGGCATATCATGGATTTTGGCTAGTTTGGGTTTCATTTGGGCTAAAGGTTGACTTAGTCAATAGGCTTGGTTGACTTGGTTTGATCTAATTCAAGATAATTGATTAACCTAGGATGATTGGTGATCATGATATGTGATTTGGATGGGCTTAGTTCAATCTAGTTTGGGTTGGATTAGAACTTGGCTCAAAAAGGTCTTTTAGGTTACTTTAGGTCAAGTGGACCTAAATAGGTCAATTGGCTTGATCATGGCTTGGTTGAAGTTTAATTGAACTCACATATAGACTTAGGAAGGAAATATAAATCCAATTGCAAGTGGTTTGGAGTCAAATGAATTTTGGTTTATATGATAATTTCAAGTCAAAAGGGGTCAACATGGATTGACTTAGGTTGACTTGAGTTTGATTTGATAATAATAGTTTGTGGTCATATTTGGAACAATGATTGAAGGAATAATTGAATCATGGAGAAATTCATGGGTTTTGATTTGATTTGGATATCAGCCAAGTTCAAGAAATTAGCTAAAAAGTTAAAATTAGGAATTTGATTTGATTTGGGTTTGGTTTTAGCCATTTAGATTTATATTTCATTTATATTTGTGAATATAAATGAAGATATAAATGATTCATGAGAAAATCACTTGGGTTTGTAGTAATTTAGAAGCAAAAGGGCTTAAGTAGAGAATTGATTTAGTTTGGTTTAGTTTGATTTGATTTGAATGGTTTGAATTTAGATTTCATTTATATTTGTGGATATGAATGAAGTAATAATTGATTTATAAAGAAATCAACTAAATTTGATTTGATTTGAAGGAGGATTTGGCTAAGCATATGAAGATGGTTCATATGGCTTAGAAAGGGGCTTTGGAGTTTGAATTTAATCATAGGTTTCAATCATTTGGAGCTAGATTTGGATTTGGAATTTGGGTTGGGATTTGATTTGAGATTGGATTTATAATCTTGAGAAAATCAACTGAACTGGGGTTGATTTGAATTTGGTTAAGGCTAAGTCCATAAGATAAAATCAAAGGGCTTTGGAATTTAAATTTAATAATGAGTTTCAATCATTTAATTTGAGATTGGATTTATGATCTTGAGAAAAATCAATTTAATTTAAAGTTTGATTTGGAAGGAGGAAGCAAGGATTGGGTTTAAGGTTATAGGGTAGGTAAGTCTTCCTAAATCCCTAAGGCATAACCTCTTTCTATGGCTAACTCTTCTAAGTCTCTAGGCTTAGATTAAGTGTTCACCTAATCACTAGAAGTATCTTAAGACTAAGAAACTCTTAGTGTCTACAAGAGTCATAGATCTATGATGAGGAAGTTGAGAGCTCACTCCCAAAATTGATGTCAATAAAGGGCACCCAATAGGTTTGGTGTAACTGACTAGGTGCACAACACGTATTGGTGTTGATCAAGATGATCAATAATGTCTGAAGGATTGCAACCACTAACAGATACAATCTACTCTTAAACCCGAGATGTAGAAGGAATCAAGATCTTAGTGCAATGCAACTTAACTTATGCCAAGAGCATAAGAGAGGAAGGAATGATCCACTGAGGGATCAAGCATGTGAACATTCCCCTAGGGAAGCAGGTTTAGGTTATCCATTGAGGATAAAAATTGAGTTTGATAATGATTTGAGAAGGAAAGATCCATTGGAGATGAGTGCATGAACCTTCCACTAGGGAAGCAGGTTCAGATCATCTACTAGGGATAAGAATTTGACTAGGTTTGATTTTATGAGGGCTCCACTGGGGAGAGGATATGATTCATCCTTTGTTGGGGAGGAAAATAGTTTAATTTGATTATTGGGGCATCCACTAAGGATGAGAATTTAATTCAATTTATGATGGCTTATGGTTTGAGGCTCCACTTGGGAAAGGATATGATCTAGTTTTGAGAGCATATCTGTTGGAGATATAAGCTTAGATTTGTTAGGGATAAGGTAGATTCAATATATGGATTGAATCAGACTCAACTGGAAGTAGGATGGTGAACCGAATGAAATGGACTCTGTTGATGTGCGATGGATCCACTAAGAAGGGGCTAATATCAGCCTAGACCTATCTTAGATTTACAAATCTAAAAGGATAGTCTACCAGCCATCAGGTAAGGCTAACTAACCTAAGGGATGCCTTTCGGTGTGCAATGGTCAAGTTAGGAAAAAAGCTTATAGACTTACATCCTCCTAAACAAGGGACCACTTGGGTGACCGGTTGATAGCACAATAAATCAAACCTGACCTAAGGAGACTATTGAGCAAATGCTGTTGTGGACTCACATCGACTTAAGAATAGTCAGAATCAATTTAATTTAGATTTTACGATGGACCCTATTAGTGTGCAAAGGATCCACTAAGAAGGGGGTAATATCAGCCCAGTCTTATCTTAGATTTACAAATTCCAAGGGATAGTCTACCGGGCATGAGGTAGAGCTAACCAACCTAAGGAAGTGCCTTTCGATGTGCAATGATCAAGTTAGGAAGAAAGCTTGTAGACTTACAACTTCCTAAAGGAAGAACCACTAGGGTGATCAGTTGTTAGCATAACAAATCGAACCCCACCTAAGGCTGCCCATTGGTGTGCAATGGTCGTGCTGCAAAGAATGTGTGATAGGCTTATATCTTTCAAAGCAAGGATGACCATCGGGGTGACTCATTAGTGGCACAACAAGTCGAACCCAACCTAAGGGTGACTGTTGAAAGTGTCCCGACCTGGGGATTTATCTCAACTCAAAAGTAGTCAGGCGATTCCTATAAGAAGTTTTGCTAATACTTCTCTAAAGATAGGATGGCTTCTTAGGAAAATGTACCGCTGGAGGTTTTCCTCCTAATACAAGCGAAGATATATATATATATATATATATATATATATATATATATATATATATATATGTGTGTGTGTGTGTGTGTTTTGTTAATTTGTTTGTGTGGACCCTGTTGGTGTGCAAGGGATCACATTGAGAGGAGCTATATCAGCCTAGTCCTAACTCAGATTTACTAGACCAAGAGAGAATTTGCATATCTGCAAGATAAATTCTCCAACCATAAAGGTGACTACTAGGAAAGGGGGACTGTCAAATCTAAGAATAACCCGGGTAGTGTCTAAATTGGGTCGCTAAGGACGTGATTCAAATAGAATGCCCACAGGGGAGGTTCCACTATAGGACTTATCCAGAACCCTATAAAAGAAAGCTTGTAGGTATATGGTGGCCGACTTTGGGAGAAAGATTATAAACTTACATCTTCCATGAGTAGTGTATCCATCGGATGGGTCACTATCAGCATAGCGATAACCAACCAACCTAAAGTGCCCGTCAGTTTGCAAGGATCAATCTAAGAAGAAGGCTTGTAAACTTACTTCTTCACAGAAAAAAATGATCATCGGGATAGTCTGTCATCGGTGGGATAGATGCTATCCCATTAGGGTGACTACCAAGTGGGGAGTCCAATGTAAGGGCTGGACCCAAACTTGAAGTAGTCAGGAAAAAAGGAGCAACTAAGGGACTTATCCTAAGCCTCAAATATACTTGACCTAGTTAGTGTATGATGGCTAGTTCAAGAAGAAAGCATGTAGGCTTACATCCTCTTAAATAAAGTCAACATGAGGTAGCTTACCGGCTGTGCAGTAAGGCCTACCAAACTAACAAGGCAGTCATCAATTTATAATGGTCAAGTTAGGAAGAAAGCTTATAGGTTTACATCCTCTAGACGATGAACCACTAGGGTGACACACTAGTAAGGTAGCATGTCAGCCCGACCTAGAACAGCTAATGATTGAGTTCCACTTGGGGCATTATCCCATATCAAAATAGCCCGAGATAAAAAATATGTATTTATTTTATATGTGGTTGTATGTAATTTATGTTAGTGTTGTGTTACTAAAGGATAGGATGCCACTTGGGTTTCTCACACCTACCTTAAACACATCGTGGCAGATTCATAAACAAAGATGTTTCTCAACACATGAAGGGATGAGATTTGAGATGAAAAGAAGTTTTATTGATAACTATTTTAAAATAAGATTTATGAATAATATTTCTTTAGGTAGTGCCCATTGATTGGAAGCATTGGGCGCTCTCCCTTACAATTTATAAGCTGATAAGATCCTCCTTAGTAGGCCTTCTCTATGGAAAAAAGGCCTTCCCAAGTGGGTTCAAACTTGTCTCTCATCTTTTGATGGGAAACAATTGGTCTCTTTAGAACTAAAATAAGCTCTCCTACTTGAAAAGCTCTAGGATGGACCAACTTGTCATGAGCTTGAATCATTTTGGCTTTGTATAACTCAAGGTTCTAGCATGCCCGGAGGCATATCTCTTCCAAACCTTCGAGCTCTTCTAACTATAACTTTGTGTTCTACTCCATTGTGATCTTACTACCCACAACTATCATTAATGATGAGAGTTGGACTTCTAATGGTAGAATTGCTTCAGACTCATACACCAAGGAGAAAGGGGTAGATTGAGTTAGAGTTTTGTATGTGAGGTGAGCCTACAAGGCTTCAACTAACAACTCATTCCACTATCGCTTATTATCATCAAGCATCTTTTATAATATCTAGATGAGAGTTTTGTTGAAGGCTTTTGCTAAGCCTTTTGCCCTCGGGTAGTATATGGTAGAATATCTCCAATTATATTATGTCTCAGGGTAAAGTTATTAATTTTAGTGCTCTTGAATGTAGTGCCAGTATTGGATATAATTCATCGAGGGAGATTGCCCCATCTAAGAGTAACTAGGGTAGTGTTTAGATGGGGTTGCTAAGGATGTGATCCAACTAGAGTGCCCATAGAGGAGGTGCCTCTAGGGGCCTCATCTAGAACCCTATAAAAGATAGCCTATGGGTACACGGTGGCCAACTCAAGGAGAAAGTGTAGCAGTATTACATCTGCCAAGAGTGGTGTATCCATCGGTGGGTTGCCGTCAGCATGGATAACACCAACCAACCTAAGGTGCCCATCGGTGTGCAACAATCAATCTAGGAAGGAGGCATCTAGACTTACATCTCACTAAAGTAGGCGATTCGGGATAGTGCTTCGACCAGTATCGACCTGGGGACTACCAAGTGGGGAGTCTCGTGTAAGGACTAAACCTAGACTTGAAGTTGTCAGGAGGAAAGGAACCATTGGGGGACTTACCCTAATCCTCTAATATACTCGGCTAGTTAGTTCACAATGGCTAGTTTAAGAAGAAGGCGTAACATACTTAAATCCTCTTGAACAAAGTCATCATGACATAGCTTATCAGTTACACAATAAGGCCTACCAGACTAACAAGGCACTCATCGATGTGTAGTGGTCAAATCAAGAAAGAAAGCATAGCAGGCTTACATCTTCCTGAACAAGAGACCACTGGGGTGCCACACTAGCAAGGTAGCATGTCACCCTGACCTAGAGTAGTTAATGAGTGAGTGCCACAGGGGGCTTGCTACCACATCAAGATAGCCTGAGACAAAAGATATGTATTTGTTTATTTGTCATATATACTCAACCAAGTTAGTTCATGATGGCTAGTTTAAGAAGAAGGCGTAGTAGACTTACATCCTCTTAAATGGAGCCAACATGAGGGTAGCTTATTGACCGCATGGTAAGACCTACCATGTTAACAAGGTGCTCATCAGTGTGCAGCAGTCAAATCAGGAAAGAAAGTGTGACATACTTACATCTTCCTGAGCAAGGGACCGCTGGGGTGTCACACTTGCAAGGTAGCATGTCAGCCCAACCTAGAGCAGCTAATGGGTGAGTGCCACAGGGGGCTTGCTTCCATATCAAAGTAGCCTGAGACAAAAAATATGCATGTGTGTTTATGTTGTGAGAGAAGGAATAAGATGATGCTTAGGTTCTCTTATACCTACCCTAAACACATCGTGGCAGATTCACAAGCAAAGATATTTCTAACTAACTATGAAGAGATGAAATTTGAAATGAAGAAAAGTTTTATTGATAATTATTTTCAAACAAGATTTATGGATAATATTTCTTTAGGTAAAGCTCATTGATTGGAAGCATAGGGAACTCTCCTTTACAATTTATGAGCTGATAGGATCCTCCTTGGTAGGCCTTTTGTATGACAAAAGGGTCTTCCCAAGTGGGTTCAAACTTGCTCTTTCGATGCAAAACAATTGGTCTCCTTAAAACTAAAATAGGCTCTCCTACTTGAAAAGCTATAGGGCAGACCAACTTGTTATGAGTTTGAATCATTTTGGCTTTATACAACTTAAGGTTATGGCATGCTCAAGGGCGTATCTCCTCCAAACCTTTGAGCTCTTCTAACCACAACTTGGCATTCTACTCCATTGTGATCTTACTACCCACAGCTATCCTTAATGATGGGAGTTGGACTTCTAAAGGTAGAACTGCTTCAGACCCATAAACTAAGGAGAAAGGGGTAGATTGAGTTGGAGTCATGTATATGGTGCGGTAAGTCCACAAGGCTTCAACTAACTGCTCATGCCACTGCCGCTTATTGTCGTTAAGTGTCTTCTTTAGTAACTAGATGAGAGTTTTGTTGAAGGATTTTGCTAAGCCATTTTCCCTTGGGTAATAGATGATAGAATATCTTCAATCTATGTTATGTCTCTGGGCAAAGTTGTTGATTTTAGTGCTCTTGAATGTAGTACTATTCTAAGTTATAATTCGTTGAGACACCCCGAACCTATTTACGATATGGTTTCTAAAAAATTGGAGCACATGCTGAGTTGTGACCTCTTTGAGTGGGATTTCCTCCACCCACTTAGAAAAGTAGTCGGTGGTGGCTAGAATGAACTAGTGACCCTTGGAAAAAGGAGGATAGATCAGACCCACTATGTTGGTACCCCAAAACTTGAATTGCCATGAGGCCATTGTAGGATGTAGAATATTGGGTAATTAGTGTAGGATCACACCATGCACCTGACATTGGTGGCATCTACTAGCTACATCCATGCAATCTGTGATTATCAAAGGCCAGTAGTATCCTAGTCTCGTGATCTTGGCTTTCATCTTTAGACTGAATTGATGTGCTCCACATAAACTTGAGTGTACCTCAGTCACAATCTTATAGGCTTAATGTTTTTCTAAATAGTGTAACCATATATGATTGAAGAACCACTGATATAAGGCGTCATCCACGAGAGCATATGAGAGAGCTCTCTGCTTCACCTAATGTGCTAATGACTTCTCTTGAGGTTTTTTATCTGTATGTAGGTAATCCATGAATGGTTGCATCCAATCTAACTCATCATCCTTTTTAGCAACAGTAACCTCCCCTTCAAGAGAAAGTCTCTCAATGAGTTCAGCATTAATAAGGGATTGGACTTGTTTATCTTGGACCCTTATTGGTATGGACTCATCTTCTGGACATGTCAACTCCTTGGCAAGCTTAGCTAATGCATCTGCTACTACATTTTCTCCCCGAGGAATCTTATAGATGGTAACAGTTTGGATTTAGGTCAGCAACTATATGGTATACTTCTAGTAATGATGGAGCTTAGGCTTTAGAACTTTATAGGACTCAGTGATTTGGTTGATGACTAACTGAGAATACCCGAAGATGTTAATGCTCTGGATGCATAGTGTAATGGCTAACTCTAGACCAATAATCAGAGCCTCATATTTGACTTCGTTGTTGGTGCATGGATTGGATAGATGATGTGAGAATCTCATCACATCATAGTCTAGAGTTAGGAGGACTAATTCTTCCCCTGCCAATCCTTGTCTTCTAGACATGTCAACTCCTTGGCAAGCTTGGCCAATGCATCTGCTACTGTATTTTCTCTTCGAGGAATCGTGTAGATGGTAACAGTTGGGATTTAGGCCAACAACTCCATGGTATACTTATGGTAATGATGGAGCTTAGGATTTAGAACTTTATATGACCCAGTGATTTGGTTGATGACTAACTGAGAATACCCGAAGATATTGATGCTATGGATGCATAGCATAATGGCTAACTCTAGGCCGACAATCAAAGCCTCATATTTGACTTTTTTGTTGGTGCATGGATTAGATAGATGATATGAGAATCTCATCACATCGCAGTTCGGAGTTAGGAGGACTAATCCTACCCTTGCCAATCCTAGTCTTCTAGACATGTCAACTCTTTGGCAAGCTTGGCCAATGCATCTGCTACTGCATTTTCTCCTTGAGGAATCTTGTAGATGGTAACAGTTAGGATCTAGGCCAGCAACTCCATGGTATACTTATGGTAATGATGGAGCTTAGGCTGTAGAACTTTATATGACCCAGTGATTTGGTTGATGATAAACTGAGAATACCCGAAGATGTTGATGCTATGGATGCATAGCATAATGGCTAACTCCAGATCGGCAATCAGAGCCTCATATTTGACTTCGTTGTTGGTGCATGGATTGGACAGATGATATGAGAATCTCACCACATCACAGTCCGGAGTTAGGAGGACTAATCTGACCCATGCCAATCCTAGAAGAGTAGATTGTGGTTCTTCTCCTTTTTGAAAGAAAGCCACACCATCAAAATACATCTCCTGACAGTGAATGTCAGTCTCCCCTAAGTTCATGATTTATTCATCGGGGAGGTCATCACTAAGCTGGGAATCAGCAGGAAGTGGGTGGTGCTAAGAAATCTGCTAGTACCTATCCTTTCATCGCACGGAGGGGTACGAATGTGATATCAAACTATGACAAAATCATGGACCAATGGCCCGTCTGGATAGCATCAGACGTGTCATGAGATATTACAGTGGATTGATCCTAGGTATTAAATTCACCTTATTAGAAAGCATGTAGTGCTGCAGCTTTTGAGATGCAAAGATTAAAGCTAGGCAGCGCTTTTTAATAGGTGGGTAGTTTGCTTCAGCAGGGATTAGACGATGACTGAGATAGTAGAGTGCATTCTCTTTCCCTTCATCATTGATTTGAGCCAAGAAAGTGCCAAGGGAGTCATTCAATGCAGCAATATATAATATCAATGGCTTGCCCGGAATAGGGGCTGTTAGAACTGGCTATGTCATCAGGTAGTGCTTGATGTCTTCAAAAGCATGCTGACACTTGTCATCCCGCTTGAACTTAGCATCTTTTTGACAAGTGCTGAGAATGACTGACATCTTCCTGATAGTTTAGAAATGAAGCATCTTAGATATGCCAACCCCTTGGAATGATCTGAGTTGAGTTAGACTTTTAGGTGGTGGCATTTTTAAGATAGCCTTGATATTCTCCAAGTTGATTTCTATTCCCTGGTGTCAAACAACAAACCCAAGGAATTTCCCTAAAGCTACTCTGATTGCACCCTTCAAGGGATTCATTTTAAGGTTAAATTATTTTAACCATTCAAAAACTACTCTCAAGTTGAAAAGATGGTATTCCTTTTCTCCACTTTTGACTCAACCTGATGATGAATGAGTTCATTGAAGATCTGAGTCATGGCTTGCTGGTATGTAGCACCAAAATTTTTAGTGCTGAAAGGCATGCCCCTTTAACAATAGATTCTAAAAAGAACCTATCAGACTCCAAATGATTGGTGATGATTAGGCAATGGTTGTCATCATCAACTAGACCCACTATGCCAAATCCTACTCCTGGTCTTGATCGAGAATGTATGCTTTGGTTGTCCCATAATCTTTCAAAGTAATTTAACATGTGTTTAGACCAAGTATGTGGGATTAATCCCTTCTTTGATAAATTAATAACACAAGGTGAATACCAATCGAAAGATAGTTGTATTAAATCTTTATATGAATCATCATCAAGTTGTACATCAGCTTCCTGAAATGAGGATGATGCTCCCAACAAAAACCTCTTTAGCTTGACTTCTGTGGATGACTTGGGGGCCTCCTTAACTACCAAACCTTCAACTTTCTAGGAAGAGAGTGAGGTTAGACTAAAGTTCCCAACTGCTGCATGACTATTCTACATAATGATGATTCAGATACATTCATTCTTTACTTGGAGCCCGGTCTTCATTACTGTCTGACTCAAATATCACCTCCAAAGGGACCCACTAAGAGGAGTTTATTGAAGTGCTAACCACATGAGACTCATCCTCTGAACTAGACTCTAAATCTATGTGGATAGCAGGGGTACTCTTGTGAGCTGGAATATTACTCCTACTGGCTGGCCACCAGCAACGAGGTCTTCCAACTCTAGAACTATCTCTAGATCTGCTCTTCCTCTACCTGGTAGGGGTCAAGTCATCCTACCCATGTGTTCATATGGAGGAACAAACTATGGGTGGAATCTGACTTTAGGCTCTACTTCTTCCTCAATGTCTAATTCTCTCTCACTTGCATTTTCATTTTCATTTTCATTTTTATTTTCTTTTTCATTTTTCTTTTCTTCTTTTCTTTTTTCATTTATTTTTTTGCTTTTGTCTTTGAACTTTCACCAAGTTCACAAGAATAGGCTTTTTAATTTAGAGGAAGATAGTAGGATGCATCCTTATATATATCAACCTCCCTAATTGAAAATGGTTTCAAGTCTCATTTGACACAATACTCAATTCCACCTCTTCAAAATTTGATGCACTGATGTAAAGAAGATGGAACCATATTGTTTCCATGTATCCAAGGCCTACCGAGGGAAGTAGTGAAAGATGTGTTTGAATTAATTATGTAGAGCTTGGCTTCTGTATTCCAGTCATCTATCTTTAAAGGAAACACTATAGAGCCTAAAGCCCTCTCTCCTTGCTCATTGAATCCTCTCGCCTAAAGCACTCTCGCTTTGCTCATTGAATCCTCTCGCCTAAAGCCCTCTCACCTAGCTTACAAGGAGAAGCCAAATAGTTGCCTTTTCCAGATCAATCAACAAAGCCAAAGTCACGAAAAGGTTATGAGAAGAAATCATGGGCAGTGACAACAATAGACAAGAAGAAACAGTCGACCAAAGAGCAGTATGAGAGACCTCGTGCTCTACAACCATCACTTCCACCTCCTCTACCACCACCAAGGCCATTCTACTGGCTTCACAGTATCCTCCATGGCCTTCACAGCCTCCTCCTTAGGCATATCCACAGTAGCAACGGTACACATACTAACCGCCAGGTAGATATGGTCCACCTACTCTTATGGATAAATTAAACAAATCATATTCATTTAAAGGGAGGAAATCAAGAAAATCTTTAAAAATCTCTTAAAGAAACCGATTTGCAGCTACCTTAACCTAGAAGGCTGTAGGAAGTGGGCAAGAGTAATGATCCTAACTTTTTCCCCTACCACTGCATGTTAGGTCATGTTTTGGAGGATTGCTTTACATTCAAGGACTAGCTTGAGCATAGCTTCAAGATAGGCACCATAGTTATCTCGAAGGAATACCTTGTGGAATAACCATCCAGTTCCATTAGAGTAATCCTTGGGGATACCTACGATCCATCCAAAATAAAAGAAGGTTGGGATATCTCTTTATCCCAAACCTCTAAGAAAATTATTTCCAAAATCAAGAAACTTTCCTTGCAGGTGCTTGAGGCAGCTCGAACCTCTAACATCAAGGAAGGTTTGCAAGTTATCCAAGACAACTTAGGGAAGGTAGGAGCTTAGTAGCAGCCTATGCCAGCCCAGGATAGCCAAGTAGCACAACCACCGACAGAGCCCAGACTCTAATCCACCATTGTAGTTACTACATTAGCGAGCACCTCTACTTCAACTAGCTCTTCCTTTAGTAGACACCTTGTATCAATAGATGAGTGCATCAAATCCCTCACCCCACTTACTTTACTTGACTTCTACTATGTACCTCCTTCAAAATCCAAAAAAATTAAGAAATAAAGCTAGTTTGAATTATATCTATGTCAGTTTTGATCGATTGTCTAACTCTATTCTTTTTAAAAAAACTCTTCAAGTCTAAATAAAATTTATAACAACTCTAATCTTCCTCTTTCAAATTTAGAGTTAGACTTTCCTTCTCTGAAGAATACGGGTTCACCTCTTGAGATAGACTTGGAATCATCCGATTCTGAGAGACCCATAGGAGAAGTTGTATGTGAGCCTGACGAGTAGGTAGAACCTTCCACTAACCTACCACAAGAGATCATTGAAGTCAACCTTCGTAATGGCAAGGTTCTACCTCTAAGAGTAGCACCTCAAGATAGAAGAAAACATGTCATTGGTTTAGATGATCGAGAAGCCCCTCCATAGGATACTCCACCCTTAGATATGCTTGTGGAGTGTGGTGAAAAATTCTTATAAGAAAGTCTCTTTTCAAATCTATGGGGAGAAAAGAAAGAGGATACCCTTATAAAAATTCATCTTGGTAAGATGCCATGCAGATCCACAGATGTACTTATTCAGGTGATCAGATACATCATCAAGGTATAGTGTACTATCTCAAAAGATAGAAGTCACTACCCTTTAATGGAACCAATCACCTCAATAAGGACTCGTAAGGAAGGTGGGTTTACATATGTACAAGAGATTCTTCCTACTTTACATGAAAAAGTAAAGCAGGGTTTATTTTAAACTGGGTTCATTAAGTTCCCTACAGGGGCAAGCCCCTATAGTTAATTACATTCTAAAGGATAAGATCCTTTAGGAAAACTCTCGATTAAAGTAAATGATCATTGTCTCTAAAGATTTTAATAGGAAGTACTATCAATCGATTAGTTTATATTTTTGAAGATCAAATATGATTGTTCAAAAGAGGGAGTTATTATCAAAACCAAATGGGAATAAGTAGGAGATGCTCATGATGCTAGGAAGCCTAGCGAGCATCTAGAACTATCCTAAAATTGGGCTTTATATTTTAGAAATTGACTTAGTTTGTTTGAGTTATATCTTTCATTAGAAATTTAGGACTTAAGATTCCCTAACATAAGATTAAGAAGATTCCTAAGAGGTGAGGATATGCTTATGACCCATAAAGGGGAAAAGCAACCTTAGAACTTAAATTTAGGGAGCATCGGCGAGGGATAGAAGCACAACCTAAATCTAAGGTGAAAAGTTGATAATTGGTTTGTCTCCATAAGAGAGGACAAACCACCTGATAGCTTGGACTTATAATTCCTTGGGGGTGACCGCCAACTAACTCCTCCTACGATTTTAAATACATGTAGGCAAGTCTTTATGCTTATGAAAGATAGCTAGACTATTTTTATTTAGAAAGAAGCTAAGTCCTTAAACTCACTCCCTAAAGATACTGGATCATGTAAAAAGACATGCTTTAATGACCTAAATCTAATGTATTTCAAATTTCATTTTTACTTCATTTTTTGGACAATCAATTTTGACTAAGGTAATAGGACTTTTATGACTAATGCATGAGAAAGAAGATTATTGGCCAAAATCAGCTAGAAGTTTAGGAGGTGAGTTTCTACCATGACCCTCAAAGGTCAAGCTGAGTTTTCTGGCAAAGATGGAAGCCCTCCAATCAAGAGTGAAATAAGATGTTGTTGTGTATGATATTATAAAGAAGAGAACTCATCTAGCTAAGGGGTTTCAAATTCTTTTATCTTGATTTTAATTCTAAGCTTTAGGTAAAGTTATGAGTTGTTTAGTTTTAGTTTGAATTTTTAAGTTGGGTAAAAGATTTATTCTTCCATAAAGAGCCTAATCCACATCTAGGCCATACATAAAGCAGGGAAGAAACTAGGAAAAGTAGGCCACTTAATGCAAAAGTTAAACAAACATCGATCAATTTACAAAACTAGTGCAAAAAGAATAAATGGTCATTTATGATCGGGCACCACCACACAAACCCAAAAAATATCAAATATGGGTAGCCGAGCTCTACCCTTATACAACCTGGATTATAAATGAATTAAATTACAATTTAACTAAAGGAATTCATTATTATGGGGGTCTTCAAGCTTTGTTCTTTTTTCTTCTTTCTTCTTTCTTTCTTCTTTGGGTCTTCCTTTGGATGGTTGAATGGTAGATGCTCCAAGGCTTCACATGGTGCATAAGATGAAACCTTATGACCAATGCTCATCCTAATCCCCCATAACAAATCATTCTAAAATCCTAAATATACAACTTTTTACATGAAAAGGAAATGCATAAATCTAACTAACACCTGCAAAATAAAGGTTAGTTAAATCACACCACACAAATCCCAAGCATGTATATTGGACTTATCACCCCACACATGGGTGACTAGGTCCACCTGGCCTATGGATTATGCTAAGGGGTAAAAGCTCCTGCAAGCAAGAAGCATTTTTATTTATGATAGCGCCCTTTAGCACAATACCCTACAGAAAAGAATAGTTAGACTAAGCGTGTCCTACCATTCATTCTATGAGCATACACCCTAACATACAATCTAAAACATTCACCACAAAATAAAACATAACATCAAGCCATGCACCGACATAACATAAAGCTAGAAGTGGTGACTTAGGCTAATGTATGTGCTTTGATGGTTTATGTGGCATGCTTATCTTAGCACTTTAGGTTTGAATTTTCTAAGTGTAAATGACATGTTCAACTTAGAGGGGTGGGGGGGTTCATTTAAGTTGTTTAGTGATTTTAGGTTATTTTTATTTCATGTTTTAGTTTGGTTTAAGTGAAACATACAATTAATTACTAAGTTATAAAGAGAGGGAAAGATAAGGGAACTTCTCTTTCCTTCCCTAATCCTTAAGTAATTTTTAAGGTAAGTTCACATTTCAATTTTATTTAGGTGAATGTTTTAATTATATCATTTAATTAAACCTAAGTTTAGATCAACTTTAAAAAAACTTATTCAAAAGAAAAGGATTTTAAGATTAAGAAAAAGTAATCAAAATTCACATAACATACATTACTTCAATCTTTCCCAACATATATAACATGCATATGGATGGACCCTAAGCATATATATACATGAAAATGAGAGTAGTTAACATACTTTATGATGCATGCTAAGTAATCCATTTAAGAAAATTTGGAAGTTAAACATGTATGAATTTTCTTAAGTATAAAAGGGTTTTCTTTCTCCAAAATTTCACATACATGCATGAAAGTAAAAAAGGCATAAGTGAGTACAACGCCATTGTTAACTAGAGGTGTAAGGTACAAGACCTACTTAGGGTTACTTAAAGTCTCGCAATCTCAGGATTGTCCAAACTAATATATTATTTTCCTTAAGTACTATCATGCATATAAAAGAAATAAAGTGGAAAAGAATATGCAAAAATTTTCTTAATGATTTCATTTTTATTTATGCAATTTATTCATGCAAGTATAGGAAATCATTCTTAAGTGAAAGCATAAAGATGAATAGGGTTTGGAATTAAGTAAGTGTCAGGTTCTTTTCAAATGAACCCTACTTCTTACCAACCCATATTCAAAACTATGCTAACATAAGAAACGAAGGAAAGGCTATACTAAACATGCTTTATACTTCATCACATGCAAGCTAATAATTAATATATGAATAGCACACTTTCAGATTTGATGTTTCCTTTATAGATTTTTAAAATTTTTTGGATTTACTAGTGATAATAGCCATTCATATTTTAATTTGGCCAACACATGCACATTTGACATAAAGTAAACAATTTCATTTTAAAACTTTGAAAACATGAAATCATGGATGCATAAGTCACATGGAATACAATTTAACATGTTGGGAAAGATCTAAAACAATGTAATCACATGAATAAACTCACTTTACTTAATTCCTAAAGACATTCTTAAAGAATAAGAAAACTTAGCATAAATCAAAGTGAATTTGAAAATAATTTTTGTTTGTTTGAAATTTGATTTAATTTTAAAAGGGTAAGATTAGTTTCCTATTCCTAACCCATTCCCACATATGTTTTGTATGTTAATTTAATTTTTAGATAATTAAATCCATTTTTAAGTGTTGACAAGGTTAAGGTATGTATTAAGTGGCTTAATTAACCCTTACCTACACCACCTTAGGAAAATTAACTAAGTAATTACGAGCCAATGAGATGACATAAAACTCATAAGGTATGTCAATTTGTAATGCACCTAGTAATAGAAAGGCCTAATGTAATTTGGCTCACAATTAAAAGTTAATTAAGCTAAGGGGTTTAGCTTAAGTACTTTTAAAACACCCTTTCACACTTATAGAAGGGGGTTTAATTTCCTTAATTAGACTTAGGCTATTGAACACCTAAAAATCTATCCAAGGTAGATTAATTAAGTTATGGATATTTTTAGAATTTTTGAAAATTATTTAAAGGGGGTAATTAATGAACTAACTCTTAATTAAAAAGGGATTAAGGAAAGAAAAGGGGGTTTATGGAATAGCTTAGGGGAAATTCCCCAAAATTATTTCCTAAAACCCTACTCATTGATATAACCTTAATCCTACATAAATATAAGAACAATCCACTAATTATAACTTAATTACCCTTAATTACATGGAAGAGGTAATTAGGGAATGAGCTAGGGGAGGTAGAGGTCATCCCCTAAAATGAACCCTAGAAGTTTGAGGTTAATTAGTGGCTTAATTAGAGAATAATTAACTAATTAACATTCCCAAAGAAACCCAAATTCAAAAAAAAGGGAAATCAAAGTACTTTGAAAACATTTGTAAATAATTCTAGATGAAATTTTCTATCCAAAGTATTCTTCCTTTTATTTTTTGATTTTTTATGAGGAGTTATGATTTTTAGAAGCTATAGGGATTAATGAGGAATTAATTAGTTAAATAACTAATCCCCCTTAATACCCAATCCATGACGCGATGCATGGCGGCAGCGGTCAGCGCGCTTTACACGCGTCGTGCTGTGAGCCCCATATTTAAATTGTTACATCAGGGGAACGGCGGTGGTGCACACACTTTTACCCTTAGCTGTTCGATCAAAGATTAGATGGTGAGGATACACCTATAGTTTTAAATCAGATAAGGGATTAAAAATGTGACAAATAATCTCAGCCTTCCATCTAAAATTGCGTGGATGGATAGCTGAGATGGGCTAAGTTCTTCCCTGTGGAGGAATGCGAGCCATTCACAATCCAAGGGAAGATCCAAGCCTGATCCTTTAGGGATTCAATCAAGACTCAACCCACACCATCTAAAGGACCAAAGTGGCCAATCCAATGGTTAAGATCCTATGAGATGAAAATCCACTTCACAAAAGACCAACACCTCTTAGTCTAAGTGGTCAAAAATTCACTAACCTCACCGTAGGTGATCACTGGTGCTCAATTCCTTCGGAGAAGCTTCTGGTTGAGACGAAGCCTTGCTAAAGTTCAGAGCACTTGAGATGGAGTGGATCTTCGTATGGGTCACCTCCTCCTTAGCTTGAGTTAAGCTTTGATCCAATTCAATCCTCCCTTACCTTTAGAACTTGGGAATCAACTTAAGTGACCTTGACTTGGTCACCTAAGTGTGGTTGCAAAAGAAATTGGAGTTGGATCAAGTGTGGAAGAAAATTTGAAATCAAGGTGAGCTCCCCTGTTTTGCACTATGCAAAATTGAGGAAGATGAATTCTAAGAAGAGATCTCCACTAGGGAAGCAGGTTCAAGTCATCTATAAGGAGATGAAAGGTTCGATTTGATTCTCACTAAGGAGAGATCTCCACTGGGGGAGGGGATTGATTTTGTTTTAAACATTTTTTGGGTTTGAATTTTTAAAAAGAACCCTGTTGGTTTGCAATGGGTTGTACTGAATAGGAGCCATGGAGGCTAAGACCTAATTTAGATTTACCAATCCAAAGGGGTAGTCTACTAAGCATATAGTAGGACCAACCAGCCAAAGGGGATGCCTTTCAATACATGGCAGTTGTACTAGGAAGAAAGCGCAGTAGACTTATATCCTCCAAAGTAGAGACCAGTTGCTGGGGTAATCTATTGGCAAGGCAACAGATTGAACTCAACCTAGGGCTGACTATTGAGTGAATGCCATTGGGGGACTTAGATCAACTCAAAGATAGTCAAGAGATTGATTTCATTTTCTTAGTTTTGTTTATTTTTATGGATCCCATAGGTTTGCGAGGAACTGTACTAAGTAGGGGCCATAAAAGCTTAGACCTAACTCAGATTTACCAATTCAAAGTGAGTAGTCGACCAACCATAAGGTTGGACTATCCAACCAAGGAGAAATGCCTTTTGGTACACAATGGTCAAGCCTGAAGAAGAAAGCACGGGGACTCACATCTTCTAGAGACACAGAACCACTGGGGTGATCAGTTGCTTTGAGCAACAAATCAAACCCAACCTCGGGCTGATTACTGAGTGAATGACACTAGGGGACTTAGATCAACTCAAGAATAGTCAAAAGATTAATTTTCATTTTTTTTAAATTTTATTTTGATGGATTCCATTGGTTTGCGATGGATCATACTGAGAAAGAGATTATAGAAGCCTAGACTTATCTTAGATTTACTAAACCAAAGGGAGTTACTTCCTGGCTGATGGGAGAACTATCCAATCAAAGGAGTGCCTTTCGGTTTGCAATGATCAATTTAAGGGAAGAAAGATCAGGGACTCACATCTTCCACTATAAAAGATCATTGGGGTGATTGGTTACTTTGGGCAACAAATTAAACTTGACCTGAGGCTACCCGACGATTTGCGACAATCATGTTAGAAAGAATGTATTATAGTTTTACATCTTCCAAAGTGGAATGACTGCTAGGGTAACATGTTTGTGGAAAAATAGATTGAACCTGACCTAAGGATGACTATAGAGTGAGTACCAACTCAGGGATTTATCTTACCTCAAGTAGTCAGGGAATTCCTATAGGGAGTTTTGCTGACACTGCTCTAAAGATAGGATGCCTGGTTGGGACAAGTGGCCCTTTGGGGGTTTGAATCCCAATCCACAAGAGAATAAATTTTTATTTATTTTTTTTAGTTGTTTATTGTGGACCCTGTTAATTTGTGAGGGATCAAACTGAGAAGGAGCTTATATCATCCTAGACCTATCTCAGATTTACTGAACCAAGAGAAAATTTTTGCATCTGCTTAATAAATTTTCCAACCACAGGAGTGGCTACTAGGAAAGGGGAACTGTCTAATCCAAAAGTAACCTGGATAGTGTCTAAATGGGGTTGCAAAGGACTTGATCCAAATAAAGTGCCCACAGGGGATGGGGCTAGTAAAGGCTTAATCCAACACCTTGGAGAAAATGATATGGCTAGTCATAAATTCAATAGGTATTTGGTTTCCAACTCAGGGAGAAAGCACAGGGACTCATATCTGCCAAGAGTGGTGTACTCAGTGAGTCACTGTTAGCATAGCGAACATCAACCAACCTAAGATGCCTATCAGTTTGCAATAATCAGCCTAGGAAGAAAGCTCGGGGACTTACATCCTCCTATAGCAGAACTGACTGATGGGATAGTTTGTCTTTGGCTTGATAGGTGCTATCCAACCTAAGGTGACTACAAAGTGAATGCCACTAGGGGTCTTATATCAGCTCAAAATTAGTCAAGAGAAAAGGAGCCACTTGGGGACTTACCCTAAACCTCAATAATATTCAACCTTGTTAGAACAAGATGGCTAATTCGAGAAGAAAGTTTGGGGACTCACATCTTCTTAAATAAAGTCAACATGAGGTAGCTTACTGGCTGGGCAGTGAAGACTACCATACTAATAAGGCACTCATTGGTTTTTAATGATCAAGCTAGGCAGAAAGCGTGGGGGCTCACATCCTATAAACTAATGACCACTGGGGTGAGATGCCAGTGAGGTAGCATGTAGACCTAACCTAGAGTAGCGAATGAGTGAGTGCCACAGGGGGCTTGCTCCCACATCAAAATAGCTTGAGACAAAAGATTTGTGTTTGTTGTGTACATGTTCTAAAAGGAATAGGATGCCTCTGGGGGACTCTTACACCTACCTTAAAATACGCTGGGAAATTATAAAATGATGCATGGATGGCAACAAGGATTCCCACTAAGAAAGGATGCCGCTCAGGTTCTCTCACACCTAACTTACTTATGCTAATCAAAATAGGATGCCTCTCGGGTTCTCTTTATTCTAAAGCATGAGAGTTTGTGTTTGTGTTGTGAAAGAGGGATAGGATGCCACTGGGGGACTCTTACACCTACCTTAAACACATCACGGGAGATTTGCAAGACAAGTAAACAACACTTTGAAAGCAGAGAAGATTTGATGAATGGAATTAGATTTTATTCTTTTTATTAATGAATGTTTTCAAATAAGTTTTATTTCATGGATAATATTTCTTTAGATAGAGCCCATTGGAAGCATCAGTGTTCCCCTTTACAATCAATAAGGCGATCCTCCTTGGTAGGCCTTCTCTATGACATAGGGGCCTTCCTAAGTGGGTTCAAACTTGCCTCCCATCTTTTGATAGGCAACAATTAGTCTCCTTAGGACTAACACAAGTTCTCCTACTTAGAAAGACCCAGGGCGAACCAATTTGTTGTGAGCTTGAATCATTTTGGCCTTGTACAACTCGAGGTTCTGGCATGCCCGTATGCAACTTTCCTCCAAACCTTCAAGCTCTTCTAACTGTAACTTTGCATTCTGCTCAGTAGTGATCTTGTTACCAATGCTATCTTTAGTGAAGGGAGTTGAACTTCTAAGGGAAGGACAGCTTCAGACCCATACACTAAGGAAAATAGGGTAGGCGAGTTGAGTTTGGTATATGTGTGTAGGTCCACTTCAACCAACTCTCATTCCACTATTTATTATCAAGAGTCTTATTTAGTATATGGATGAGAGTTTTGTTGAATGCTTCTGCTAAGCCATTTTCTCTAGGGTAGTAGATGGTGGAGTATCTCCAATTTATAATGTGTCTTCTAGCAAAGTTGTTGATCTTCGTACTTTTGAATGAAGTACCATTATCGAATATAATTCGAATATAATTCATTGAAGCACCCCAAACCTATATACAATATGGTTCTTGAAAAACTGAAGCACATGGTGTGACTCTCTCACGAGTGGGGATGGCCCACTTGGAAAAGTAATTGGTAGCTAAGATGAATCGATGCCCTTGGAAGAAGGAGGATCGATCGACCTATGTCGTACCCCAACACTCAAATGGCCATGAATACAAAGTAGGGGTATAGAATGTTGGGTGGTTGGTGGAGGACCACACGGTGCACACGATGGAATCTCCGCTACATCCATGCAATCTATGATCATAGAAGGCCAGTAGTATCCAAGCCTTTTAATCTTTGACTTCATATTTAGACCAGACTGATGTTCTCCACATAGACCTAAATGTTCCTCAGTTATAATGCCATGAGCTTCATGTTTGTCTAAACAACGTAACCACATTTGGTCAAAGGATCGACGGTATAGGGTGCCATCAACAAGAGCATAGGAAAGAGCTCTCTGTTTCACCTGATAGGCTTGAGATTTCTCTTGAGGTAGTTTGTCGATGTTCAAGTAATCTATGAACAGTTGTGTCCAATCCAGCTCCTTATCCATTTTGGCAATAACAACCTCCTCTTCAAGAGAAAGTCTCTCGATGAATTTTGAATCAATAAGTTATAAGACTTACCTATTTTGGACCCTTATTGAAATGGACTCATCTTTCGGACATGCCAACTCTTTGGCAAG